>OX451373.1:13844704-15215677 GCA_949629185.1 Apamea crenata
CACCCACGACTTACAACTTGTAGGTACTTAGCGGCTACCACTGGGCCACCACTACCTCCGAGGATTCAGTTAACCTAAAAATAAAGTTAAAAGTGTCACACAATTTCGTCTTCACAATGAAAACGTAAAGAATATCTATGTTACCCCCAGGGTTCAAGTTATTAAAGTAACAAAACTTTCAATATGATTCAAACTTCTACTTGGCAGCATTTTTCTTAAATCTTGGCACTTGGCAGTATTTCGCGAAGTTTCCACTAAAGGGATTAAGTCTTGTAACGTTTGAAAGTAAATGGCGCGTAAAAATGGTGGTCTCTCTTTAATATTCCTTTCTACTCCATTTAGTCGTGATCAAACAGTGGAAAATACATCTAGATTTTCTATACAGAAGGTTGGATTTTAAATAAATTGATGATGTTATGACATATTTAGTATCTGGGTTATTCCTTTTAAGAGGATACAATATCATAAGATCAAGCCTGTATTTCTCGAAGGGTAAGGCAGAGGTGTACCCACAGGCTACAATATAATATAGGATGTACCTATAGTACTATTTCACCAGTTATGTGTATGTCCCATGAAGTCGCGAGAAGTTCTAGAATTTCTAGGTGAAAAAGGTCAATAACACTACTTTTCCTGACCTAAGAATCGAACCAAATACCTCAGCGGCAACATGCTCAGCAGTAACGATCGCGACCACTAGATCATCACCGCGGAAACACTATCATCATCACCCAATCCGCCTTCAGCAAGCGTGATGATCAACGCTGATGCCTTCTCTGTATGAGGAGAGGCATTTGCCTTACAGTGGGACAATAATGAGACTGGAATTATTATGGACGACAGTTTAGCAATAAATCAATAAAAAAACTCTTTTTAATATTATCCGATTGAAAACGTGCACTACTAAGGGCCGGTTGTTTCAAACGGTTGATTAACGTAACGTGCGTACGACAAAATGATAATAACGAATACGTAATCTTTGTTATTTGACGTACGTCAAGGTCATAATTTTGTAATATTGTAATTTCTGACGTTTACGCGTGCGTTAAGTGGACGTGAAACAACCCACCCTAACGCAAGAGCCTTGCGATGACCGTTACTTAATAAATTTTGAATATAATTCACACTAAACTAATCTATAGTAATAATAAAGCTGAAGAGTTTGTTTAAGCGCCAGTGTCTGGAAGTACCAGTTGGATTTAAAAAAATATCTTTGGATTTGATAGCCTAGTTTTTGAGAAAGGCTATAGGCTGTTTATCATCACGCTAGGACTAACAGGAGCCAAGCAAAACGAAAAAAAGTCAGAAATAACGCTAAGCTAAATCGAAGTAATAGTGACGGGGAGTTTTACATAAATATGGTTGTTATTTTAGTATAGGCATTGTGACTTCCACGCGAAAGAAGTCGCGGGCAGAAGCTGTTTCATAATAAACAAGCAAATACTAAAGAAAAGACCTAATATTTCCAGCACACAAAAAGAAAGAAAGTACTAAGGTACTTAGCTGGATCCGGTTAGACTGGAGGCTGACCCCAACATAATTGGGAAAAGGCTAGGTAGATGATGATGATGACAAAAAGAAAGAAAATATGTTTATTTGCGGGAAACATGACGCATAAAAAGAACAAAAACACAAAAAATAATAACAAGTTAAAAACAAACTAACAACTATTCCCTGGTCGGGCACTGGACCGCGCCACAAAATAAATTATGAAAGTTATTGTTATAGTTCTTATGTTAAATTATACAATGGCAATCAATCTAAAACTTAACCGTTAGAGAAATTAAACTACAACAGTTAACTCACGCCCTAATTGATGGCGCCTCGGTTAAATTTGGACAGTTAAACAATGTTCGCGAATCTAATTTGCGTTCAGTATAATTTATCAAAATTAACTGTGTTATTTTAGTTCGTTCAAGTATGTAGCTATTGCTATTTTAAGCGCTGTGGTTAGTATTTGTGCTTTAGGTTTGTTTTAGAAGAGTTAACTATGGTTTAGAATCGAGCCCTTATACAAAATTGTAGGTACTACTATTCTGTAAAGTTAACTTCGAACCTCATTCAAATCATCATCAGCCTATGAGAGCAGTACGGACCCCACTAACTAGATTAATAATCTTTATGCTTGTTCTATAATTTTTTTTACCTTGTCATGAAATCTAGACTTTAGTTGAACAATAAATCTTTCTTATTATCATCATTTCAGCCGAAAGACGTCCACTGCTGGACATGGGCGTCCCACAAGCATCGCCACTTCGACCGGTCCTGTGCTACTCGCATCCTGCGGATACCTGTCTCATTCATTCTAGAATTTGAATTCTTTTGTTTTACGTGTTAAAATCGTCATGGATACCCACCTCGACAGTATTCAAATTTCGAATTGATGTTTGGAAAATAGGACAACAGTTACTAAACTTCCTTGTATCAACAGCACGAAAAAATCAATATTATTTTTAAATTTGTTTGGCCCAAAATTCAGCAACGCGGATAGTTTTTGCTGGCGCAGCCTCACGTGTGCAGGTGACAGGGCATACGGCGCAAGATGGGAGGTGAGCCATTGTCCGTGGAGGGACACTGCATACACACCGGAGGACTTCTATAAAAATATTGATATTCCCAGGAAATTTTCAAGCAAATTGATTACAATTGTCTGTATATTCTAATCACAAATGTCATTCTTTGACAATTGGGAAATAGCCATTTTATAACACGGCAAATAGACTTAAATAGTCCAATGATATTATTTCAGTGAAATATTTTCTTGGTCTAAGGATATCAAAAATAAAGCTAAAACTTTTTAAAATTTCAGAAACAATTTGACTAAAACAAATCAAGCGACGAAAGCGGCGATTAAAAATAGCTTCGACTTTTAAGCTAAAAAGTTAGTCCTTCACTGTGCCATAGATATGCATGAATGTTGAATAATGCTGCTAGAATTAAAAAAGTTGCGGGCTAGCCAGTCGCCCTGTAGGCTTAAGTTGATAAGGGCACTAATAGACTGGCTTTGAGGTCGTTTAGACGGATGGGACGATTAGCAAGTTTAAAAAGGTAGACTTCAAAGAATTTCATGTCTTAGAGGTCCCTTTTTCTGTAATTAGTATTAATTAAGCATGAACACTTTCTCAATTTTTGCATCTTCAATTTTTATACTTTCTAGGTTAATCTGCGATTTTATTGACTGACTTCTGAACTTCTTCCCGAAATTTCTTGATTCTCCGACCTACCCTGTCGCATCGCATCGTCTGCCCACGCTATTACTACGTTTTCGCTTAGCGTTCTTTTTTACTTTTTATTCTTTTTGTTCGTCTCCTTACGGCCCTAGCGTGATGTTAGGAAGTCAATAGCCTTCCTCAAGAATTGGGCTATTAAATGCAAAAAGATTGTTCAGATCCGACAGGCAATTCCAGAGATTAGCGCCTTCAGACAAACAAACTCTTCAGCTTTAATAGTAGTGTAGATGTTGAAAGATAATATCGAGAAGAAACTGGGACTCATAATGGATTGAAATAAACAGCCCGCGCTGTGCAAATGTGGTGATTATTGTGATTAATGCTTGTTCCTTCTCTGTAACAGAAGAGGTTTTTGTCTTTCAGTGCAAAAAACGTTGTCTTCCAATGCGAAAAAGTTGCTTTCCAATATTTTGTGAAAAATTACAAAACGGTAATAAAAATCACATAATCAGCCTATAATGTTCTCACTGCTGGGACACAGGCCTCCTCTCGGTGAGAGGGGGTGGGCCGTAATCCACCTCGCGGGCTCAGTGCGGGTTGGCAGATGTCACATGTCTTGAAATGTTTGGTTCTAGGACATGCCGGTTTCCTCACGATGTTTTTCTTTCACCGGTGTCAGTAATGTCCAAGATAAACGCGGAAAGTACATACATAATCAGCCTACATTGTTCCCACTGCTGGGACACAGGCCACCTGTCTTCGAGAGGGAGTAGACTGTAATCAATCACGCGTGCCCAGTGCGGGTTGGTATATGTCACATGTCTTCGAATTTTTGGTTTTAGGACATGCCGGTTTCCTCACGATGTTTTCCTTCACTGTTGTGAGAGCAGTGGTGCTAGAATAATTTACACAAAGTAAAGCGCCTGACTGGGTTCGAACCTACGACCTGCAACTCGTAAGTTGTGGCCGTTACCACTGGGCCACCACTGCTCCTAACCTAATAAATATCATTACAAAGTATCTTTGAAGAAATGTAGCATGTCTACCTTTTACAAAGTAAAGAAGCATCTGCCATTAACTCTGCCATTCATTGTAGAATAACTATTTTAATTAAAAGGTCAATTTAAGAGAGCACATTGTAAAAATGTTGAGACGAAGCGACAAAGTAGCGAACTGTGTAGTGAAACTCTAATTACCGACGCCGAGCACTTTCGACCAAATACAAGGAGACCATCGCTGTATGGGGCATTGGATATGGTACTTTTAAGAAATATCGACCCAGTTCAAAAGGTTTGGGGCTTGTGGCTAAGTAATAACAGCCGCACGGGTCGAGCGATCAGATTAAGCTACGCTTGCCACGGTTGGTCCGTGGATGGGTGACCATCTTTATATACCAATAGACCCCCTCCGTGCCTCGGAAAGCACGTTAAGCCGTTGGCCCAGCGTTGGCCAGCTGTCATTCGTGGATCTTTGACAGTCGTTACGGGTCGTCAGAAGCCCGAAAGTCTGACAACCAGTCTTACCAAGGAGTATCGTATTACACAGTAACTGTGTTGTGGCGGTCAGATAGGCAGTCGCTCCATGTAATAATAATAAATAATAATAATATCCCGGGACATTTCACACAGCACCATTTGTCCCAAGCTAAGCAACCTAATGCTTGTGTTATGGTAACAAGATGGCTGATAAACTACTTATATACATTTTTTTTTTTTGTAAATACATACATATTATAGATAGAAAAACACCCAGACTCGGAACAAATACATGTAGGTCATACAAATATTTGTTCCGTGCGGGAATCGAACCCGCGACACGCAGCGCAGCAGTCAATCGCTTAACCACTGCGCCAACCGTGCCGTCAAAATGTAAAATACTGGTATTCCGCTGCATCCGGTTAGACTGAAAACCAACCCCAACATAGTTGGGAAAAGGCTACGCATATGATGATGAGAAGGTTTGGTTTCCGCACTAGTTCTTCAAGTGAACCATTGTGCGTGGGCCACGGTGTCCGTCGGTGATTATATTTGATCCAGACAGAAGCTTTACTTGGTGTAGGTAAATTATTTCATCACCACTGCTGTCAAAACGGTGAAGGAAAACATCGTGAAACCAAAATTTGGCAGACGTGGTGGATTATAGCCCCTCTCATAGAGAGGAGGCCTGTGTCCCAGCAGTGGGAACATTATAGGCTGATTATGCATGCCTTACTAACAGGTTAATATTTTTAGCTCTTTCCGTTAAAATATTAGCCTGTCAGAGTATTATTGCCACATGTGGAGAGGCTATTTGGATGCACTCATTGGCGATAGAAAGCTATACCCTGTCCATTAGGCAAACCGTTTTTTGACAGATGGAACTAGTGATTGCAGCAACACACAATACATTGATTGATACACGTACGGTATTATAATATAATTATGTAAGAAGTCATAAATAAGATTATTCAATAAGATAAGGCAGTTGATATATTTATTTTATTACGCATTTTAAAGTTAACTTTTACGTAATGTAGAATATGAACGTTCTAAGGCAGCTGTCAAAAAACGGTTAACCTAATGGGCAGGGTATTCTTATCATAACTGTCATCAGTTTCGGGCTCACAAATTTAATGACGAACATCCAGAAATAAGATGTTTCCAATATCCAAACTCCCAACGCCGAACAAGAAAATTAACTAGCTACATCAAATTCATTCATTGACATAGAGTGTATCTGCATCGTCTGCGCCACTCAATTTAAAACGAAACGAAACCATATAAGAATTAATGGAAAAACTCTAATTGGACCTAAATGGAACTGTTCCTGGGTTCCTGGAATTAGTTTCAATACTATTCTTGGATTAGATTTCGAAAAGGTGAGGGGATTTCTTTTTCTCTTTTACTTTGTCTGTATATATCCTGGATTTTGGATTGAATTTGAAGATTATTTCTATTTTAGATTCTGCGGGGTTCGTGACTAACTAATTTGCCGTGGATGGGTAACCATACATTACATATTGAGACCCCTTCATCAGTAGTTATATTCTGAAGCCAAAACTCTGACAACCAGTATATCCAAGGGGTATCGTATTACCCAGTAACTGGGTTGTGGAGGTCTGGTAGGCAGTCGTTCTTTGTAAAATATGTACTTAACTGTCAGACAAACATGGTTGGGAAGAAGCTAGGTAGACTTTTTTTATTTTAGGATCTGGTTTTTTCATATGATGCATTTGCTTCAGGTTTGCCGGCTACATGGAACAGACAGCTGTGCTGCTGGGGAGTTTGTTGCGCCACTTCTGCTTCCGAGCGAAAGCACTAGCACTTTCAACTCCTACTTCAAGTAACTACATTACCAGCGGGCTTGACGCATAAAAAAGAAACATATATATTTTTTTATTTTATCCTTTTCTGAAATCCATTACATCTACAGTTTTGCTAGCTATTGTTATTTGACCCTGTATAACGAGGAAAAAGAAAAGCTTTTAGAAAGAAAGTTATAAGAAGAAGATAGAAGATTTTGTTCATCGTTATTAGATGGCCAGCTAATTTAATTTGACCTTGGTCCTTGTATATTTATCTAGACCTACCTACAATGTGACACAAAGTACAGCCGCATAAAAGTACATAGGCAGTAACGGAACAGGTTTCAGGAACCGAGGAGCAGAATTCTAGAGTTCATGAGTTACCTACGTTTCATCTTGTTAAAACTTGTAACATAGAAAAGTTTTTACTGCTGGAGTCGCTCGCGAAGTTATACATCAATATTCCCTGTATTACATCACTACATTAGAGGGAATAAAAAAAAAACATTTTTATTACTTAGTCACAAGCCTTTATGTGTGTACATAAATGGTTAAATAAATAAATACAGTGGCAGCTCTCACTATCATAATTATCACTACTCAAATCCACTGATTGAAATGAGCCGAGACCCGCTCCTGTACCAGGGAGTCAGAATAACAGAGGACACGGTGGAGCATACGGTGGCGGTCTGCCCTGCTTGGGCGGAGCCCCGCCGTGTCCTCGTAGAGGCGATCGGCAACGGCGGCGACCTCTCGCGTCCGGCCCTGGTTCAAGCCATGGTCCGGGGCGAGAGGGAGTGGGAGGCAGTCACCTCCTTCTGCGAAGCAGTCATGCTAGCGAAGGAGGTGGCTGAGAGGCTGAGGGAGAACACCTCACGCCTCAGCCGCCGCGGGAGACGCTCCGGGCGTCGGGAGCCGCGTGACGACTCCCGGCCACCGTAGGCGCGGGCCTGCGGGCGGAGAGTAATGGGTAGCTCACCGCCCGAACAGGACCAGGCCCGTGCCGGACGGCGCGTTGTGTTCCACGCGCGCCTCAAAGAAATGTCAGCAGAGGACGGGGCCCGATAGGGCCAAAGGCTGCCAGGGTGGCGGGATCTTCCGAAAGGGTTACCGCTGCCCTGGAACAGAAAGGGCTAAGGAAGGAACACGGGTGGGTTTTAGTCAGTAAGAGTCTGACACTCCCTTCCGCTTCACCCAGAGCGGGAGGGGTCATTTGATGATTTCCCATCCTCAAAAAAAAAAAAAAAATGGAGTCAGAATAAGCTAGGAGACTTCACACTCAATCACTAATTGCGTCCGCTACTTCACAGTTTTTACTGGTCTCAGCTAATTGATTACCTACCGCTCATTGGCCGGGAAACTTTGGCTGGTTGCAACTGATTTATTTACTTCCTAGTTTAAGTGAGATGCTAGAATTTGAATTTGTTGCTTTTTTGTACAGTTTGTGAGAAGTGAGAGGTTATTTTATTTTAATCTTTTGTGGTCGACACATTAGTCATCCGCAAGAAATATTGGATGGAAACTTATTGCGATACTCTTAGTTCATTGATGTTCAAAGTTATTTTAGAAATTACTTTATACCGGCTGACTTTTTTTACCGTCTGGACAAAAAAAGGGTATTAAAGGTAAGGAGTAGGAGCCATGGCACAGAAAATTGTTTTTTTTTCACAAAATGCAATAATAATATAAATATAATATAATAATATCCCTGGACATTTCACACAGCACCATTTGTCCCAAGCTAAGCAACCTAATACTTGTGTTATGGTAACAAGATGGCTGATAAACTACTTATATACAATTTTTTTTTTTTGTAAATACTTACATATTATAAATAGAAAAACACCCAGACTCGGAACAAATACATGTAGGTCATACAAAAAAAAAAAAAAAACTATTTCTTTTGTAGATATTTATTGTAGGTATAGATAACTATCTTATTACACTAGATACTAAATTAAATGAGTAAAAAACTTACTATACAACACAATACAAAAATAAAGGACACTTAGCCGTCGAAGTACTCGTCCGCATAGCTGCTATCCGGAAAATCGCTACGTTGAATGGCAATGCTTATTTCTTTTTTTACATTCAATCCCTTGATTCAGGTCGGCCGATGGCTCCAATCAAAGGATCGAATGTCGCTACGATTGATAATTTCCGCGCGTAGAGTAAGTTGAATTTTTATAATTATTATTTGTGGATTTGTTCGTTTTTTTTTTCGTTTTATTGTGTAAAGTTTACTCCAAATAAGTAATAAATAGTATTTATTGATAGATTGATTTCCATTTAATTTTTTGAAAAAAAAAAAGAGATTTCTGTGCCATAGGCGTCTACTCAGTTCACATTTTATACCCTGTTTTGTTCAGACTGTAAAAAAAGTTGTCTTGTATAGGTACAATTTTGATTGAATGCCTCGATCTGACACAATAGCATCACAATTAAAATCGTATTAACTTCAACCAAAAAAGATCCTACCCAAATTAATTTAATCACCCCTATTCAAAATCGAAAATCAGAACTTTTTATCTCGAATCGAAAGCACTAGAACATCGAAAAGGTCCAATAACTCGGGAGTAACTCCCAAATCGCTCGCCGGTTAGTTGTCGAAAGTTGGTACTGATAAAATTAAACTCCGGAGACAAAAGGCCAACTTTTGTAGATAAAGAGCGACTTGATATCGTCGGATACGTATTACGGGAATTTGGCGACGGTAAACGGCGAATGCGAGGGGAGAAAACTGTCGAGATTTCTCGAATCTTAAGCCAGTTTTGAGTGATCCTTGGTTTTATTTTTTGTCATGGATTTGGCTGAGGCATTCGATCATGGGGGATCTTTTGTTGTAGCATTTTGCGAAGGTAGGTGATCAGTATGATAAAGAGTTACGTTTATAAAAAAAAACACCCCACAAAATCACCTTGCAGTTCATATCTGACTCACGATTTTCTGAATTGCATTAAAATTTGCTGGCTCATCTCAATCAGAAATGCAGAATCCGTTGTTTTTCCCTCGTATTTTTAGCTTAGAAAAATTTACATGTGAATGGACCCAAGGACCCAAGGAGTCCTTCCAAAATTTTTCCTACGCCTTCCCAAAATTACTTAAGAAAAGAATAAGAAATCCTTTATGATTGAAAAGAGATTTATCACGAAATACGACAGCATTGTAAGCGAAAGATCAAACATCTTTATCCAATATTAAACTAAGACGGAATCGAGTAAAAACGAAGTCTTCAGAAACAGATATAAGGCTTTCCTTTGACAAACAATTGAGTATTTCGTCTTTGGATAAGATTAGGGTTTTGTTCTACTGCGGTTTTGATAAACAACCGCAAAACATGGACGAGATAATATTGTAAGGAAATAATTTGTTTTCGCTTAAGTCTGGGCCTTTAAAGCGGCGATGTAATCTGGCAGGGTTAGGCGCAATTCACAAAATTACACAAAACCCTTGCTGTTTTGGTTTTAAGACATTGTAAAAGGTTGATTGAAGGGGAAGACAGGCAAAAAGTTGGATAGACGACATAAGAAAAATTGGAGGCGTTAGCTGGTCTAGAAAAGCTGGAGACAGAAATGAGTGGAAACAGCTGGAAGAAGCCTATGTGTCACAGGACACGGTGATCACTAAAGCGGAAAACCCGATGTGTTAGATTTAAGTTTTTTTAATACTATTAGATTATATTTGTGTTTAGTTCTTCAGCAATAAAGGCTTAATAATGATAATAAAAAGGTTGATTTAATATAAATAAGAAAAAAAGAAAGAAAATACGTTTATTTGCAGTAAACATAACGCAGAGAAAGAACAAACACCGAATTACTTATGTACTTTATTTAATGATTTTCATTATTAAAGGCTGGCGGCGCGTGATTCGTTGCCCGGAATGTTACCATTTTATATATATATATATATATTTTAATTTTTATTTTGTTTAAAAATAATGAAGTTTGGTTTGATACATGAACTGTTTGTTTTCTATTAATTAAATAAAATTTTATCCCAAAACATCAATCCGTTTCTTACTAAACTTCAACTATATCCGACGACCCTGCTTATCACTTTTGTTGACCTTTTAGGATTATGGATGCAAGTTTGGCTGCTCAGTAATCTTATAACTTTGCAACCACTGATCGCTTTGCATGAAGCGCATCTGGTTTTAAGAAGGAATTAATAATTAATTTCATTAATCAACTTTCCTAAATGAGTCAGTCAGAATTTCCAAAGAAAAAATATATGAGGTTCCCTGCTCTAGCCAACGTTATAACTAAGACACTACAACACTCAGATTCTCCGTAATATTCCTCCTCAAAGTAAAGAGGTAGCTACCCGCATGGCCCTACCGAGGGGTAATTAATCTGCACCAAGTACTAGACAATGGTCTTAAGCCTTAGGTCCCGGTTCTAACTAACTAGTCTTGATAACGGACTCGAAAGATTCCGCCCGTTGTTTATGCGAGAAGATTTCAAGAGGTAGTTTGGGTGGGGGTTTGAGTTAGATATTTTATTGTAGGTACTACTAATCTATGGGTCTTGATTAGTTTAAGAATGATGCCTTCAACAAATTCTCCACCACATCTTGACTTGTATTAAATCTTGTGTGAAACTATCTTCACTAACGGTCACAGAACTGACTATACTCTGCTCACTAGGTGAACCGTTTTTTGACAGATCGAACTAGTGAGCAATTATATTTTTTTTGTCAAAACTGATACACGTACCTACTGTATTATAATGTCTGTAAGAAGTCATAAATAAGATAATTCAATAAGATTAGGCAGTTTATATATGACCTCAACATAGTTAGGAGAAGGCTAGGCAGATGATGAGGTGATCAAATAAAATAGATAGTTCAAGAGTTTCATAGGAATCCTTCTGAATTAGATGGATTCCTATAAATACTCATAATCATCATCATCATTTCAGCTGAAAGATATCCAAAGCATAATCAGCCTGTAATTATCTAACTGCTGGAACTCAGGCCTCCTCTCTTCGAGGGGGAATGGGCTGTAATCTACCACGCGGACCCAGTGCCGGTTGGTAAATGTCACATGTTTTCGAAGTAAAGCGCCTGTCTGGGTTCGAACACGCGACCTACAACTCGAAAGCCGGGGCCGTTAACACTGGGCCACCATGACTGCTCTCCTCACCTCTCCTCTATGCACGACGAGAGGCGACCACCGCTAGACATGGGCCTGCCCGAAGCATCGCCACTTCGACCGATTCTGTGCTTCTCGCATCCAACGAATACCAAAAGGCCTTTTCTCGTAATTTAAAACGTTCAAAATCTAGTCGCAATCTCATCTCAGCGACAAACAAATGTCAAAAACTTGTCAAAATGTAGGGAAATTTGAGGTTTTTTTGACAGATTGAGACTGACATAAGACCGTGAACGTTCTTGAAATTACGAGAATTGCATCAATCATCAGTCCATCTTGTTGGCGGCTTTCCAACGAAATATATTTACAAGTACAGCAGAGATTTACAAAAATGTCTTCGCTATAAGCTTCGTATTACTTCGTGCGCATACGATAAGTGATTGAAACAATACTGTTCCCTCATTTGCTGATTGAACAGTAAACAGTTTCACGCTTATAGTATTACTTAAGGGTAAGTATGTGTGTATGTTCCGGCGCTCAGTAAGGATCTCTCTTTATTTCTGTGCGAGTAGATGCAGTGATAGTACCACTCCTTGTAAAAGACCTCTTCAGTATTTTATGTAGTTACTTACTTTTCCCCGTGGCTTCGCCCGCGTTTATGTCGGAAGCTATCACACGGGAACGCTCCCTTGGGATATATTACTACTCGGGGATATCGTACTACCGGGATTAAAAGTACCTTAGGTGTTAATTAAAGTGGCAGTGGGCTGGCCATGTTTGTCGAAGGACCGATGGCCGGTGGAGCAGACGAGTCCAAGCAAGGCAAGGCAAGCGTATTGTGGAACGCCCCCCAGCTAGATGGACGGACGACCTAAAGAAGGTAGCTGGGACAGACTGGATGCGGAAGGCGGAGGACAGGGTGTTGTTGCGCAGACTGGGAGAGGCCTATGCTCAACAGTGGACTGCAATAGTCTGAGTTGTTTGATTGATTGATGTGTTAATTCAGGTAATAATTATAGTCCTCCAGACCGAATTTCGGCCATGGCAGCCAATCTCAGCGGAGACTAGCCATCTACGCATCTACTCACTCTTCCCTCCCTCTCGTAGTCCGATGGGACGGCAATCCGACACGACCGGAAAGAGATCAGGCGCAGGACCAACGGCGTGATTTCCGAGGCACCGGAGTATCACACCGCCAACTTCCAAACTCCAGACGCTTTGCCCGACCAGGGCATCGAACCCACGCTCAGTAGTCGCGCTGGTGACCTAAGGAGCAGTCAATCCAGGTAAACAATGTATTAATTCCGTAATACATTGCTTTCATATAAATAAATTGGTTTACGCGGCGCACGGCAGTAAGGCTCCCAGTCGCCATGATTTTTTCCGACATCTTCAACAATCATTGTCATATTTCAGACAATTTACACAAAACCTTAATCAATTATACACTTAAATCGTCCTAATGGATCACGCCGTCCATTGGTAAAAACCGTATGAAAATCCGTTCGGTAGTGTTTGAGTTTTTCGCGGTCAGACAGACAGACGCGGCGGGGGGACTTTGTTTTATAATAATATGTAGTGTAGATTTCTGAAGCCAAGCAACATTGTTGTTTAAGTTTTGAGTGGGGATATGGGATTCTGTATTTTTATACTTTAGCTAAGTAATACCAGCAGCACGCATCGATCGATCTGGTTAAGCTACGCTTGCCGCGGTTGGTCGGTGGATGGGTGACCTGCTTCACATACCAAGACCCCCGTGTCTCGGAAAGCACGTTAAATCGTTCGTGGATCTCTGACAGTCATTACGGGTCGACAGAATCCCGAAAGTCTGACAACCAGCCTTACTAAGGGGTATCGTATTACCCAGTCACTGGGTTGTGGAGATCATATAGGCAGTTGCTCCATAATATGTCACGTTACGTCACGTCACGTTGCAGTGTAAAACTGATTTACATCCGTCACCGCACACATCAGGTTCAGTTGAAAACCAGCGTCAGGCACTGTTGTATTTTTGCTGAACTGGGCCTTTTTGGTGCAGCCGTGAGGCACACTTTCCTGCTATTTTATTACATCGGTATTTATACTTTCTATTTATTTTTTATTTGTTGCTATCTGATGTATGTATCTGGTGTATGGTTGTCTTTTAGTCTGTCCTAAATAAATGTATTTTCTTTCTTTCTTTGTCCATGTAAAATACTGGTTCTCAGCTGCATCCGGTTAGACTGGAAGCCGACCCTAACATAGTTGGGAAAAGGCTAGGCAGATAATAAACTTTGCCTCAAAGGCCGAGATCTATAAACGTTACTTAGCAGGTACTTTGGCTAAGCCTTATTCTTGTCACTGTCGCACAACTATCAAACTATAAGTGCAAGACAGTGTTGGGAACATGTCTATGCCAAAACAGATGCTAAGTGACGTTAATAGATCTCGGCTTCTCGGCTTTGCACCGCTTCAACAAACTCCTTGGAGTAAGTTTCCGTCAGGTGATCTACAACGCCATTTACTTAAAACAACCGCAAAATTAGTATGAGAAATAAGAGTAGTGGTGGCCCAGTGGTAATGACCCTGACTTACGAGTTGTAGGTCGTGGGTTCGAACCCAGGCAGGCGCTTTACTTTGTATAAATAATTTCATCACCATTGCTCCCAAAACGTACTCTCACTCACTATTCGTACAACAATTTCATCATCAAAAAACAGTAGCGTTTATCTTTCTTGAGTACATGTTCTGTGTGGCTCTGCTAGAGAGTATACTCTGCAGAGCCACAATCAATGTCTATTTTATCATTACCTAATGCACGTACAGCGATAACGGTAATACGTACATTATGTACGTTTGACGTACATTATTTTAAGATATGATTGATCGGTTTCTAGAATGGTGGCTCTGCGGCAGAGCATGACATCTCAAAATGGTCAAGAAAAACATCGTGATGGAACCGGCATGTGTATGCTTAAAGCTGATTTTTCAATCGGCAGATAATTTTTATTCGTAGAATAAAATTGTTGTCTGACAGATTTTGTATGGAAGAGCTGTCAAAAATTTAAAATTATCCCTCGGATATAGCACTCGGAACAGCATCCTAAAAATGATTGTTGGCAGAGTGGACTGCCCCATCCAAAAACACTGGGTCAAAGTAAGTATAGGTTAATTAAGTAATCATACTAATAACACTAACATAGCATATAAGCACATTCTGTTACTAACCAGTACCTAACAACGTATGGACTGTTATAGGTCTGAAATAAAGATATTATATTTTATTTTTATTTTATATAATTATCTGGCGTTGGGAAAAACAGCCCTAAACCGCAAAATAATTATTAGAATCCGTTTCTATCCGTACGGAGCGTCGGAGCGATAGAGCAAAAACACAAACAGATCAATAGCCAAAATCAACATGAAAACATCGAGTAACATCTATCAATGAAACTAATATGGAAGCCCTGTTTGAACTTGAATACAAACTATCAAACATGTTCGTGTATATCAAAGCGAATATAAATACAAAACTAGGTTTTTGTGTTGAGTAATTAGTAAATGGAGTTATAACATCATGAGAGGAGAGCTAACTTTTGCCTTGTTGAATGGATTTAATCAAGTCATTTGCGTGTTTCTAGCAGCCCGCACTGGGCCTGCGTGGTGGAATACGGCCTACTCCCTTTCAACGAGGAGGCATGTATCCCAGCAGTGGGGACATTATAGGCAGATTTAGCGTGTATCGCCATAACATGCCACCCGAATACATATTCGGGTAACCGGGTATTCGGGTGGCATGATAAGGGCGATACACGCTAAAAGAAACATTTCTTATTTATAAAATGATAATTCTTACCAATTTAAGTGGAAACGACATTGAAATAGCTTCCATTATTGGTAGGTTCCGTAAACCCATACGGCGAAAACTAAATGAAAGTTAGGTTCAGCCTGGGTAGTTGGACCCGTAACCACCTTATTAATTAGCTGATATGTTTACCCAGTCGGTAGATATTCTTATAGGTACCCCGATATATTCTTCCCGATGATATTCTTTTAACTGCCTCGTTGGTCTGTCTCGTGGTTGCAAGCGTGACTTTTGAGCGTGAGCGAGCGATTTCCCGGACAAAGTGTTACTGGGTTTTTCATTAGGAAATTCTTAGTAACTGCCCGGAGTTTGGAAGTTGGCGGTTTAGTACCCCAGTGCCACGGAAAGCATGTAAAGCCCCCCAGCCTGCGCCTGATCTCTTCGGTTGTGTCGGATTGCCATCCCACGGACTATGAGAGTAAAGGAATAGAGATAGCACCTATGTTTGCGCACACACTTGTACACTAATATCTCCTGCGCATCTGGGTAATCTCCGTTGAGATTGGCCACCGTGACCGAAATCGATCGGGAGGCTATTATTAGATATTATGTACTTATAAAACCACTCAACATTCGAAGCCGTATCGTCTGACAGCCAACCCCATTTCTGTTTATTACCTAGCACTCCGTTTACTCGCTACCCCGTGTCGTTACGGTAATGTAGGTATAACAAACCATTCAGCCTCGTTCGGGATTCAGTTTTGTAATGAAACTAGTTCAGTGATTTGTCAATAGAACTTTAGTAAACTTAGATATGTTGCGAAATGATTTGTGAAAACATTTAAGGGCTTGCTAAATTGTTCTACTAGTGTCGCGTCGCGCCTGTCTGCCTGCCTGGGAGCCAGAAAACCACATACATATATAGCTATAGAGGTATGAGGAATAGGGTGTAAAGTTCACTCATCCTCCATAGAAAAGGGAGGATCCTCCGACCAGACGGGTGTTGTGTCTGGCGGGCAATTGCCCGACGGTTGATGTCGGGAAGTTGTATGTATGCTAGTTGCGCGGTAAACTCTGCTTGCGAGATGCAGGATTTGCGTGACGTCAGTGTGACGCGTTGTTCACATGTGGCGTTGTAGATACCGCTGCAAAGCTGTTTATGTTTCGTGTAAACCGAAATCAAGCCCAGAAACTCATGCTCAACAGTTATATTTGTGACGTGAAAAACAGGAAATATACTACTTACTAGGCTCGTGCCTACTAAGTAGTATATTTCCTGTTTATTTATTTATTATTTATTTATAAATATAAAATTATTTATTTTGAAATAAATAAAGCATTAGACATAAGTCATAAGGCATTCGCCTTAGGCATTCTCTACCAGTCAACCAAGGGTGGTGAAGAGATTGTGTTGATTCCTGTTGCGCGTATCAACATCATAGCGCCTCTGCTTCGCATGGCTTTTTACAACTTGACAAAACATGGAGATTTCTTGTTTATGTTAGTTTCATATTAATGTAAACACATAGTTAGGGGATTACATCGCTGACAAAAATGCTTGGCTCAATGCTGGTCCAGCTCCACAGGGGCGCTTAAACTAATTAGCATTCGGAAACATTGCTGGAGCTGCGGAACATTGGAAGAAAACTATATTTGCATTGTATAAACTCAATTGTTTAGTATTGTATAATTGCATAGCACACGTGTGAGCACTATGTACTTTCTATAAAGCTACCATTTACTGGGTACGTCTTTCATTGACTTAAATGTGCCCTGGCGGCTGAGAGTATGTCATGCTCACTCTAATGTCTCGCTGGTGGTGGCGTGTGTGTTGGATCATTAAGTTCCCTTCAAAATGGTTGAGCTGAATGGTGCTGATCCATACGTCATGTTCGTGAACGGGCGCCGTCAGTAGGGACTGGTCATCTCTTAGCTGCCACGGCTTATTGTAATTTTTAATTTCTGAATTGTTTTTATGTTTTCTATAACGGACGCTTTTAACGTGCACGTCTTTTCTACATCGTTCTCACATGGTTAATTTCAACACGAATGATGTAATCAAATATTTTGTAAGAATTTTATGATTTAAAAGAGTGTCCATGGAGTTTCTTGCCCGTTCTTCTCCATAGGTACCTACGCTTTGGAATGGGCAACTAGCTTCATCTTTCTGACTGACCGACCCTTTGACAATTCAAAAGTGCCTGTAATTGGTTTAGTTGAATTAAATGATTTGAGTTTGAGTTTGAGTTGAGTTTGATAGACCTTCCAGGCTAAATCTTTAAATGATAGTGAAATCCGCTTCACAGTCGGTTGCGTAGTCTAAAAGAACAACGCGGTGCCAGCAACTTCGTCCGCATGTTTTAACATATCCTATGGCATTGGGCATTTTTTATAAACGGATCTCTTTATCTTTTAATATTAGTTTAGTAAGAGAGCCGAAAAAGGTTTCGAAGAGGCGTGGGTCAAGCCAATAGTAACGCCACCACAGCAAGATGTAATCTATGGGGGTGTTTTATATGCCCCCTGACAATTTTATGGAACCATCTGAGAGCCTTCCGCCGGGGCATTCGTTACCGTCGCTGACTTGGAAATTTCTAAAAAGACTTCAAACCCAAGTCGTCCGGAGCAAAGACGATCTCCGCAGATGGGGGTTCACAAACGGCTCAGATCTCAAGTGCGTATCCAGCACCACCCCACAGACAATGGCCCACCTTCCGTCCTGCGCCGCAGGCTCTGTCACCTGTGCACTTGATGATCTGATGACAGTATCAGTGAGCGGAGTTCGCGCAGCTAAATTTTGGGCCAAAGATGTTTGAACCTTTTGTTAGGCTAAGAAGAAGTTTAGAATAAAGAAACAGTAATTTCCTTACAAAGCAACATCAACCATGCATCAGCGACGAGGATCTGTGTAGTGGTACTAACTCACCATTAAAAGACCCGTATATACTCCCTAACTAGAACAGTGGTGGCTCAGTGGTCACGGCCGCGACTTACGACTTGTGGGTCGTAGGTTTGAACCCAGTCAGACGCTTTACTTTATGTAAATTATATCATCACCGCTGCTCTCAAAACGGTGAAGGAAAACATCGTAAGGAAACCGGCATGTCCTAGAACCAAACATTCAAAGACAAGTGATATCTACCAACCCGCACTGGGCCCACGTGGTGGATTACGGTTCCCCTATCACCGAGAGGAGGCCTGTGTCCCAGCAGTGGGAACATTATAGAGTACGTAGGTATACTCCCTAGCCAACTTACTTGTACTATAAGAATGGTTAACGAACTTAAAATAGGAAGAGAAGGAATGAAAGCCATTCCATTAAAACCCCGTCGCTTATCAATTCAGTCTAAAAAGATCTCTTCAAGACAAACCAACGTTCAGAATCAGCCAGGAAAACCGCAGAATAGATAAGTACAGAAGGCTAGGTCCATGGAACTAGCGAAAACAGGCACAGGCGCACGTAGACGTGTACGTACGGAGATCTTAAGCATAATCATAATCAAACTCAAAGCATTTATTTCAAATAAACCAATTACAGGAACTTTTAAATGGTCAAGGGGTGGGTCAGTCAGAAAGGTAGTTGCCCATTCTAAAGCGTAGTAGGTACCTATGGAGAAGAACGAGCAAGAAACTCCGCGGACACTCTTTTAAATCAAAATAAGATGGTTACAAAGTATCAGTTACGTCATCATAAGCTTAATCTTAATCACAATCGGTCTCTAATGTTCCCACTGCTGGGACATACGCCTTTTCTGTGTGAGAGGGAGTGGGCCGAAATTCACCACGCGGGCCCAGTGCTGGTTGGTAAATGTCACATGTCTTCGAATTTCTGGTTCTACTAGGACATGCCGGTTTCCTGATGTTTTTTCGCCGTTTTCAGAGCAACAAGCTATTAAACAAAAGAGTGTAAGAACACTTGCTTTCAACTACACTGCGCTTGTACTTTAACGTATAATTTGACAATTTTATAAACTTTTTAATTTTTAATCTTATTATTATTTTTTTTTCGAATACTGGACATTTGGCTTTAATATTACCGGGTATATTTTTTTCTTTCTCTAGAACATTTCACATTTTTTTTTCATTCGCTGTATGAATGACGAATTATGAATGAATGAACGATTTTATTTTGTAAGTACGAGTAGGTTTGCACAAACACTTTTACACGTCACTATGTATAGCAGACACGCTACACATAGAGCGAATGAAGCGAATGTGCGTGCGTGCTCATCGTATCGAGCCTTCTGTACCTATCTATTCTGTGGCCAAACTGTCCTAATCTATAAAAATCTAGATTGCAATTCAGTCTAGACTCGATTTAGCCGAGTCAGCATGGCCGGGGCTAATTGCCACTCGACGGAACATAGCTCGGTTATTATCAAGAGACATGGAAGCACTATGCGATTAAGATGTACCCGGTTTTGTGGAGCGGACGCAATTGCATCCGGTTTCTGTACGGTTTTGTTGCCGGATGCGGATTGAAACGATTTTCGTGGATGTGGTTCAGTTTGTTTCTATGTTGTTTGTTTTATTTTTTGTTGTATATGGTTGCTGTAGCCGAGGGGCTTGTGAGGGGATGGAAAGCATGTTATGCCGTTGGTCCCGGCTGTCTTTCGTGGATCTTTGAAAGTCGTTACGGGTCGTCAGAAGCTCGAAAATCTGAAAACCAGTCTTACCAAGGGGTATTACCCAGTAACTGGTTGGTGGAGGTCAGAAAGGCAGTCGCTCTATGCAATATACTGGTATTTAGCTGCATCCGGTTAGACTGGAAGCCGACCCCAACATAGTTGGGAAAAGGTTAGGGAAATGATTTATGATTTTCGAAATTTGTACGGAACCCTCGGTGCGCGACTCCAACTTGCACTTGATCGGTTTTTTTAAACGGTCTGCATGCCGTCAAAACTGTACCGGACAAACAACAACGGACGGGATCCAAACAATTGTAAACCCCCTCCTAATAAGGCTATATACACACACCACCGACCACAAGTCCACAAATAAAACACTTTTACGATCAGCGGCATAAAACTAAGCGATGTTTGCATCGGTACGTTACGATTATTTGTACGACGTCCATTGCATGCTAAAGTAGAAAGCTTATCCGTTAATGCTGTGTTTACGCTGACTTGTATACCGAATAGCTGGAAAGCGTCGTTTTTTTTTCTTCGTTTTATTGTTATTGGAGTATGTATGAGTTAGTGTGGTTTCGCAATGAGTTTTCAAATTGATGGTGGAATGTAATTCAGTAGGCAAGACTTTGTTCTACAATGTTGTTGTTGACGTTCAGTGTATCCTCTGGGCATTTTACTAAATATCAGAGCGGCAACTCTCGTAATTTCAAGAACATTCACAGTCTCATCTCAGTCTCAATCTGTCAAAAATACCTCTAATTTCCCTACTTTTTGACAAGTTTTTGACATTTGTTTGTCGCCGCGATGAGACTGCGACTAGATTTTGAACGTTTTAAATTACGAGAATTGGCCTTCTGATCTTCTCCTTTTTCTTAGCGTGTTGATAGCAATCTAAACGGACTCGGCCCAGAATTCGGATACTTGTTTGGCGCCATCAGCAGTGTCCAGCAGTTCCTGTAACGTGCATACGACAGGACACGCAGGACACGATATTAAGTGTCCCATCGTTGGTGGAACAGCACCACATTTGCACTGCAAGGCGGAATCGTCTATGAATCTCCACCTGAACAGGTTTCCCTTGTTGCGGCCAACCTGGGTCCGGAGTCTCTTTAAAGACTTCCAGGTTACCCAAAGCAACTGATGTCCAGGTGGGAGGTCTTCAGCGGGTGGAACGAATGGTTTGGGTAAGGAAGCACTGTCTCGTCACAGCTTCAGTCAACTGATTACTTTTTAATAACTGTCGAAGGTGTTAATTTAATCTCCAGGATAAACGGGCAAATTGTAAGAACTGTCATAGGTCCTGTACAAGTTAACGAACAACGAACATACTTTCTGAAAGACATTTGTGTTAGAATGTTCAAAGAACTTTAATATAAAAAGTTATCTATAGCGAAAAGCTCCGTAGAGGGGCTTGTGGCTAAGTAATAACAGCCGCACGGTTCGATCGATCAGGTTAAGCTACACTTGCCGCGGTTGGTCCGTGGATGGGTGACTATCTTTACATACCAAGACCCCTCCGTACCTCGGAAAGCACGTTACGCAGTTGGTCCCAGCTGTCATTCGTAGATCTTTGACAGTCGTTACGGGTCGTCAGAAGCCCAAAAGTCTGAAAATCCGTCTTACCAAGGGGTATCGTATTACCCAATAAGTGGGATGTAGAGGTCAGGTAGGCAGTCGCTCCATGTAAAATACTAGTATTCAGCTGCGTCCGATTGGACTGGAATCCGACCCCAACATAGTTGGAAAAAGGCGAGGCATATGATATAACGAAAAGCTCAGTACTTTACAAAGAGTGTGTGTGAAATGATAACGGGTCGATCGAAGGTTAAACTACGCTTGCCGCGGTTGGTCCGTGGATGGGTGACCATCCATTACATCTCGAGTCCGTGCCTCGGAACGTACGTTCAGCCGTCGGTCCCGGCTGTTATTTGTAGATCTTTGACAGTCGTTATGGGTAGCCAAAAGTATGTTCTTAGTCTCTCCATCTTAAATACTAATACCCGCCCTCAACATAGTTGGGAAAGTGCTGGGCAGATTAAAATTGACATGAAAATCTATCGCTACAGACCACACTTTATTGAGACAAATTGCTCTCAGTTTCATCTAATCACTTGAAATTCCATCACAAATGAGTTTTCAATTCAAGTGTAATTCAACTGTCTAAAGGATGATTTCCACCAAAAGGCTCGCATCGCATGGGATCGGAACGGATTCTACAATGTACACAGTACACAGTATTTAAAAAGTATGAAACTATTTGACTAGGCGCAGAATCGGATACGTTCGCAAGCGACGGTACGGAGCCGATCGTATGCGTCGACGTCCTGCCGGACACGATCGGCTGTCGCCGCATCCGTCCGTATCCTTTCCGATCCGATGCGATGCGAGCCTTTTGGTAGAAATCATGCTTTATCAACAATAAATATCTTGATTAACAATACTATCATGTCAACCAATTACAGTAATTAGTTTACAAAGGTCACGAGAAATATTTAAACAAATTCGATTAGGTTAACTTGATAGCATCGGTTTTCGATACACTTAGAAATAGTTTCAAGTACAGTCAGCCACAAATCGTTAACTGGAGTTAGACTCAATAAAATTAAAAAGTTAGCTGTGGTAGCTGACTAACGACCAGGACTTACGTGTTATAGGTCATAGGTTCAAAGCCAGACAGGCGCTTTAGTTCGTGTAAATTGTTTCATCAACATTGCTCTCAAAACGATGAAGGGAAACATCGAGAGTAAACTAAAAAATAATCCTAGAACCAAAAATTGAGCCGCGTGGTGGATTACGGCCCACTCCCTCTCACAGACAGGAGGCCTGTGTCCCAGCAGTGGGAACATTACAGGCTGATTATCCAGTAATCCGTACTGTATCTATATTTTAATCTTATATATTGAATAGTATCTTCATTTGTTTTTTACATTGTTCCCACTTAAAGAAGCAACAAGAATAATGTACCCAGGATTTTGTAATATCTTAATTTATAAGAGTGTCCGTGGAGTTTCTTGCCCGTTCTTCTCCATAGAGATCTACGTTTTGGAATGGGCAACTAGCTTCAACTTCCTGACTAACTGACCGACTATTTAATTTTGACAATTTTAAAGTGCCTGTAAATTGTTTAATTGAAATAAATGCTTTACGTTTGAGTTTGAGCTTATGCTGGGCAAAACTCTTCATTTTTCACAGAAGGCACTCGTTCACGCTCTGAGGCGTAATTTTCGTAATTATAAGAACGTTCACAGTCTGTTCTCAGTCTCAATCTATCAAAAATACCCCGTCCCATAACCTGTCCATCGATGAGATACCTGGGTCTCGTCTTCGACTGCCGGTGGAACTTCGTCGAGCATTTCCGACGTTTGGCCCCCAAACTGGAACGGGCCGGGGCCGCCTTAAAGCGGCTCCTGCCCAACCTGAGGGGGCCAAACGCCTCCTGCCGGAGGCTTTACGCGGGGATCGTGCGGTCCATGGCCCTATATGGGGCCCCGGTGTGGGCGCGTTCACTGCGGCTTCGAGCCGCACACTACCTGAACGCGCCCCAGAAGGTGGTAGCCACAAGGCTAATCCGGGGCTACCGCACGATCTCGCGCGAGGCGGCAAGCCTCCTTGCCGGACTGCCGCCATGGGATCTGGAGGCGATAGTCCTCGCGCGCCTGCATGACTGGCGCGCGGAGGCACTACGCCGGGGGGAAACTCTGCACCCGCGGCAAATCGCTGCGGAGCGGACGGACCTCCGGCGCGATCTCATGGCGGAATGGAAGGCGCGACTATCGCAACCCAGCGCAGGGCACGCCACGATAGTGGCGATAAGACCCCTCTTTGAGGAGTGGCTAGAGAGGCGTCACGGCATTCTCACGTACCGCCTGACGCAGGTCCTCTCCGGACACGGATGTTTCGGGAGGTTCCTGCACATCATCAGGCGGGAGGAGGCGCCCGGGTGTCATCACTGCCAGGATCGCCCAGAGGACACGGTGGAGCACACGGTGGAGGTCTGCCCTGCTTGGGCGGAGCCCCGCCGTGTCCTCGTAGAGGCGATCGGCAACGGCGGCGACCTCTCGCGTCCGGCCCTGGTGCAAGCCATGGTCCGGGGCGAGAGGGAGTGGGAGGCAGTCACCTCCTTCTGCGAAGCAGTCATGCTAGCGAAGGAGGTGGCGGGGAGGCTGAGGGAGAGAACCTCACGCCTCAGCCGCCGAGGGAGACGCTCCGGGCGTCGGGAGCCGCGTGACGACTCCCGGCCACCGTAGGCGCGGGCCTGCGGGCGGTGAGTAATGGGTAGCTCACCGTCCGATCAGGACCAGGCCCGTGCCGGACGGCGCGTTGTGTTCCACGCGCGCCTCAAAGAGATGTCAGCAGAGGACGGGGCCCCATAGGGCCGAAGCCTGCCGGGGCGGCGGGATCTTCCGAAAGGTTAACCGCTGCCCTGGAACAGAAGGGCTAAGGAAGGAACACGGGTGGGTTTTAGTCAGTAAAAGTCTGACACTCCCTTCCGCTCCACCCAGAGCGGGAGGGGTCATTTGATGATTTCCCATCCAAAAAAAAAAAAAATACCCTGTCCATTAGGTAAACCGTTTTTTGACAGACTGAACTAGTGATTGCAGCAACACACAATACATTGATTGATACACGTACGGTATTCTAAATGAGATAATTCCATAAATAAGATAATTCAATAAGATAAGGCAGTTTATATATTTATTTCATCAAGCATTTTAAAGTTAACTTTTACGTAATCTGGAATATGTACGTTCTAAGACAGCTGTCAAAAACGGTTAACCTAAATGGACTGGGTATAATTTTCCAACATTTTTGACAAGTTTTTGACATATGTTTGTCGCCGAGATGAGACTGCGGCTAGATTTTGAACGTTTTAAATTAAGAGAATTGGTCTTCTGATGTCTAACATACTTATCATTGATGTCCCTAACAGTACTACTGTCGTGACATATAATGAGACCTATCACGATCAACCAGCGCGGCAACAATATATTATTTAATAGCTTCGAAATGCCATGCGCATCCTTAACTAGCTTACTTTACTTAAATGGTTTTAAAAAGATGAGTTTGTATTATTCGGTTTAATTCTTTTTGAATATTTTATTTATTTATTTTTATACAGGCTTGTGGCTAAGTAATAACAGCCGCACGGGTCGATCGATCAAGATAAGCTACTCTTGCCGCGGTTGGTCCGTGGATGGGTGACCATCTTTACATACCAAGACCCCTCCGTGTCTCGGAAAGAAAGAAGAAAGGAGGTCAGATAGGCAGGCGCTCCATGTAAAATACTGGTACTCAGTTGCATCCGGTTACACCCGAAGTTGACCCCAACATAGTTGGGAAAAAGCTGGTTTATTTTTTTTATAAATGGCATCTCGTAGTTGACCTACAGAGGTCGTGACTACTTAACCGGAATATCCTGTGGTTGCCTTAAGTAAACTTAGAGCCTCCAGCCAGGGCTTAAAAACTAATTAAATATTTAAGCGACTGCACCGCTAAGGGCACCCCCGTGGGGTACGAACCTCGGCTTAGGGCGTCGCTGGGAGAGGGCAGCAAGATGGGACAGGCTAGATCGAATTGTTATTATTAGTGCTTTGATGAGCACAGCGTTTCCTAGGACTATCTCTGAGAAGAAAGGCCGAAACAAACTCAGAGGTCTCGGGGATTTTAAAGCTACATGCTCAGCTACGGGAAAAGGCTGGGGAGATGATGATTTATATATGTAAACTTTATTGTACACCACAAATTCAATTTCATTAAATTAATTTACAAATATCTTTATAAGTACTATTTCCTTTGTTAGATTTGATTTGTAAAGGCTATGGAAGCGTTTGCCAACACGGTATATACATATCCCATTTTTTTTCTTATATACTAGGCATCATCACCATCATTGAAGCCTAGTCTTTTGAAGTCTGGGTGTTGAAATAAGTAGTAATTAGTCATTATTGTGAATTATCATTACTATTGAAAGTAACAGTATCAAAATTTTTAAAAGAGTAACCGTGGAATTTCTTGCCGGCTCTTCTCCATAGGAAACGACCAATTGGAACCGTGCACCTAGCTTCTGACGTTTCATAAGTGCCCGTGTAGGTTTATTTGAAATATAATATTTTTTATTTTGATTGAACGAGAGAAAGTAAGTTCCCAAGTCGTCTTGAATTTCCGCCGTGAATATTATCTGACATTTAACTTAAACCAACGAATAATACTTTTATTATTCGTAGACTTAAATCTACATAGCATGATATTGTACAACATTATAGCAAGCGGCAAATTCATGAAATGCCACAATAATACGCAGTAATGATAGGTTCCAGCTGAAATTCGAGTCCGTTATTTTAATGAGGCCATTTTACGGGCCGTGTCAAAATGTGGTTGTGCTCACCCTGTATGGTATGCAGTTGTATGTTATTATGTAATGTGAACACTACTTTATTTGGTCCAATTTGGTTTAGTTAGGTTCAGTTGTGTCCTAAAAATCTGATCATTAATTATTTAGTGTAAGCTCAATTAAATAATTGATATTTACAATAATACAAGAAATTAGTAATTGCTTATATACACGATCGGCAATGCCAACAGTAGAGACAGCTTCAGCCGTCGACACTATTCGGCGTCAGCCGTAGGTCGTAGGTTCGGTCTAAGACATGATCTGACCAAGATTATGCCTGGTCTTTAAAAGCGACCTCTGAGTTTGTTTCGGCCTTTCTTCTCAGAGTAGTCAGATAGGAATCGCCGACCTCATCTAATTTAAAAAATATAATTTACGTATAAAAGTGTTTGTGTGTTCAAACCTACTTACAGAAATAAAATCATTTGGAAAACATCGTGAGGAAACCGGAATGTCCTAGAAAGAAAGAAAGAAAATACATTTATTTGCGGCAAAAAAAGAACAAACACACAAAAAAAAACAAGTTGGGGGTAAACATGCCTCACATTCACGCAAAACGGAACTAGAATTCCTAGAACCAAAAATTCGAATACATGTGACATCTACCAACTCGCACTGGGCCCGCGTTGTGGATTACGCCCACTTCCACTCTCCGAGATTAGGCCTGGGTCCCAGCAGTGGGAACATTATAAGCTGATTATGCTTACGCATACAAGCCAGCCTAAATTTCAGTACCTATTTCTAAGCCCAGTACGAGAGATTAGTGCTCCCACTTCCACACAGAGATCACTTGCTTTGAAAGCAGTAAACCTGTAAGTGCTTATATAGGCCGAACCTTTTAGTAAACCCTTTGATCTTGAGTTACTTCAATCGAATTTTACCTAGGACTAGATAGGTACAAGCTAACAAAAGTTGTAACCAGGCAACCATAAGTAGTCCTTTTTAAACCATGTTTTGTGTGTGAAAAGTAGCCGAATCTTTTCTTTTTTATCTTTGTCATTTGTTTACACCTGAAATGTCTTACAATACTTAGTGCAAAGATATCTTTTTTTCGTGCTTTTTAGCGATTTACGTCGTAAACAACAGCTTATACATATATGGTTGAAGTTTGAATTATTGTAGTTTTTAGTTTAAATCGCATGCTTTGTAAAGATTCTTTTTTATGTTTAATCCGTGGAAAATGTTGCCTGCGGATATAATTTTTATATATTATTTAATCATATTTATACACATTATGGAGCAGTGGGGGACCCGACTTACGAGTTGTAGGTCGTGAGTTCGAACCCAGACAGGCACTTTATTTTGTGTAAATAATTTCATCACCACTGCTCTCAAAACGGTGAAGGAAAACATCGTGAGGAAACCGGCATGTCCTAGAACCACGAATTCGAAGACATGTGACATCCACCAACCCGCACTGCGCCCGCGTGGTCGATTATGGCCCACTCCCTCTCACAGAGAGGAGGCCTGTGTCCCAGCAGTGGGAACATTATAGGCTGATTATGTATACACATTACCTATTGGTTGTATATTTGCATTATGTTCTAAGTACGTTTATTGCATTTTACTTTGTTCCCTATTTAGGTAAAAATCAATAAAGCTGACTCGGTTTCCGTATGTCTTTTTTGGGTCAATAGTAGCCCACTACTGGACATAGGCCTCCATCCAATCTGTCCCAGCCACCTTCCACCCACTGATGGGTGATGCTGAGTGGAAGCCTCCGTGTCACGGTAACGACGTGCAGCTGCCGACTCAAACTCAAACTCAAAGTATTTATTTCAATTAAACCAATTACAGGTACTTTTGAATTGTCAAGGGGTCGGTCAGTCAGAAAAATGAAGATAGTTGCCCATTCCAAAGCGTAGTAGGTACCTATGGAGAAGAACGGGCAAGAAACTCCCATTTCTGTTTAGTGTGCGTGATTATATGTAGATCTATTTTGGTTAATTTTTCTGATTAATTGAGTTCATTATGTTTTTGTGTGACAAATAAACCTTTTCCGTTCATTCTATTTGGCCGTATGTATTTTTTTATTTTGTCCTACAAAATGTAATCAAATCAAATCAATTTATTTGCGATGTAATGTGTCACAATGTGTGTGTTAGTTTTCCTTAATAAATAAATAAGTAAATTCTCTGAATGAGAAAATGCCTTAACTATACCTATTGTACTAAAGCATCATCATCTACCTAGCCTTTTCCCAACTATGTTGGGGTCGGCTTCCAGTTCTATCGGATGCAGTTGAATACCAGTATTTTACATGGAGCGACTGCCGATCTGACCTCCACAATCCAGTGACTGAGTAATACGATACCCCTTGGTAAGACTGGCTGTCAGACTATGCTTGTCAGAGTACTTTGCGAAGTACGGAAGGGTCTTGGTATGTAAAGATGGTCACCCATCCACGGACCAACCGCGGCAAGCGTAGCTTAACCTGATCAATCGACCCGTGCAGGTGTTATTACTTAGCCACGAGCCCCTCCTATTATACTAAAGCAATGATCAAAGTTGTTAGGCTGGTTCCATATCTTTTTTCCAACTGTACCACAAAGTAATATTCAAACATCCTAAAAACCGTTTACTTATTCACAACTTAGCTTGGACCTTTACGCCGTAAATGAGAAAAAACCGGACCGCACACAACCGTCCGAAACCGACCGGATCCGTACGACTAACTACGTTAGTGTCACCGTTATTCAATTCGCGAAACGTGGGACATCTCGGAAATTGGCCATTTGGACCCAAACCTAATATTTCGATGCCCCGTCGCGACTACCGTCATATTTTTAGCAAAAATATTTGTACATTAAATCCTTATTATATGGTCACCGAAGTGAGTATAAAGGGTTGTTTATTGGTTGCGTGGCAGTTTTATTTAATTACATAATGACGCGAAATATATTCTTGTAAAATGATGCTCAATTAAACGTTTACCTACTATAGTAGTTAGTAGAGTATGAACTTTGTGAAAGAGTTTTAATGAGAGCGTGATTATGTTACAGACATCCAAACTTCGATTTTTAATAAACTAGCGACCCGCGGGGTAATTATTACGTAACACACTATCATTACAAAGGGTTTCATTTTGACAGTTCAACAACATTCATTGCGTTATTTACGATGTTGAGCAGACAGCTTTCGAGCACATGAAGCAATGGATTAGCAATAATCTTCGAAAATTATTCAGATTGAGATTTATAGTGGGTTACAATTAGGGCGACGCGCCTGCTACGCACGATTTTTACGACTTGACAAAACAGAGATTTCTGCATTATATGTAAGTTTAACGTCAATGTAATGTACACATAAAACTTCCAAAACAAATATTCTAAATGATAGTGAAAACCGCATCCAATTCCGTTGTATAGTTTAGAAGAACAACGCAGTCACATAGACAGACACGAAAACTTTCATTTATAATATTTACCTAGTGAGTAGGTATATAAGAGGAAGTTTGAAAGTGGCGCCACTGACAGAAAAGTTGAAAGGAAATCGTTTAGCTTGGTATGGGCATGTGATGAGAAGGGACGAAACGCATGTGACTAAAAGAGTGATGAATATACATGTTGATGGATGGAGAGGGAGAGGAAGGCCGAAGAAAAGATGGATGGATTGTGTGAGGAATGATATGAAAGAGAAGGTAGTGAATGATAGCGTGACGGTTGATAGGGGAGAATGGAAGAATTAAACGTGTTGCGCGGACCACAAGTAACATGTGATAAGGGCAGGAAGGTGATGACTAGCCCCGACTTCGTCCGCGTGAAATTTCAGCCTCCGACCCATCGCGTCGTATCCCGCCGCGCTGTTACCTCGTTATCGGTTAGTGTTCTTTCAGCCTTTTCTGCTCGGTTTTAAAGGGTCTTAGCGTGATGGTAAATTGTCTATAACCTTTCTCGAGAATTGGGCTATGAAATACGAAAAGATTGTTTTAACCCGACTTGTAGTTTTAGAGATTAAACAAACGAACAAACTCTTCAACTTTTTGGAGGTATGAGGAACAGGGTGTAAAGTTCACTCATCCTCCGTAGAAAAGGGAGGATCCCTCAACCAGACGGGTGTTGTGTCTGGCGGGCAACTGCCCAACGACTGATGTCGGCATGTTATGTATGCTAATTGCGCGGTAAACTCTGCTTGCGAGATGCAGGATTTGCGTGACGTCAGTATGACGCGTTGTTCGCATGCGGCGTTATAGATACCGCTACAACTCTATTATAAGTATAGATAGATAGAAGTAGAACACGAGTCTACCCACCCTTCTATCTACACAGGTCATTGCTGTTAGGTTTATCGTATTATGTAGAAATAAAATATCGTTTTTACTTTTTCTAATTACAAGCTTTCAAGATCTACTTGACTCTTAGTAATAAACTCAAGTGTTCACTTACCAACGACTTATAAATACAGGATAAGCAACTTGAGTGGTACTTGAACTGTCAGATTATTACCGTTCGCGTTAAAATTGATTATTACTATACCATCATGTTCTATATGGTTAATTAAAAGGAGTGTGCCTAATTCCCTTACAGTTTGCTAGGCGATCATAATTTTCCCGGGCCCAAATCTAGGCTCCGGGCTGCCACTAAAAATTTAATTAAAAACCCAATAACATTTTGCCCAACCCGAAGATCGAAGCCAGTACCCGTCAGCAGTCGACTGCAACCGCTTGACCAACGAGGCAGTCGAAACACAATTGTACGTAAATCACCTACGTCTCCTCGCCTCCTGTTCTTACAGTATTTTTATTTCACGAAGTGACGCGCACTTTACTTGTGGTAACCAAGTGTACAAACACGCTGTGAATGTGTGTGTAAAGACGAGTAGTGTCAGCACGTACGACACATGCACACACCCTTACATATTTCCGACGTTACCATTTGTCTCGGACGATATTGAGAGCATACACACACATTCACAGCGTGTTTGTACACTTGGTTACCACAAGTTAAACGCGCGTCGATTCGTGAGATAAAAACACTATAACCCAAATTAATTTCGGGTTGAGGCATCACGTGTCGTTCTTCGAAACATCTTCATCAGCCATCATTTCAGAGAACCCCTCTTTTTAGCCTTTGTAACCTTTCACATAATCCTTCCATCCATAATAATGTTGTAAAGGTGTGACAATAATTAAGTAACTTTGGCGCCATTTTATTACCAAAAGACTTCAGCAGGAGTGGAAACTTATGTTTTCATTTTACCTTTCATAAAGATGTATGTATCTATGTGTTTATGTTTTGAAGGAAGCTGGCTTGAAATATGTGCTGAAACTTTTTTATATACACTGGGCACAGTCGTGGGGAGTCTAATTACTGTGTGGGTGGTCGCAGATTCGGTATCCGGAATGGACACACATACTAATGATATTCTATCTATGTATCATTTCAACATGTATGTGGCTGTCATTGGACTCATGTTTGTACCTGTAAGAATTCCAAAATACTCCCATACGGATCCGCGATATTCGTGACTGTTTTGTTTCTCGCTTTTACCAAAAGTTCTTGAAAACCGAACTTATTCGAATCGAACAGCTTACAAAACCTATAAAACTTTTAGAATGCTCCGTCGCATTCTGTGAGGTATGAGTGAATGGAAGAATTCCGGCATTATCGCGGACGGACGAGAGTCTTTTTATGGCCTCCGAGTCGGTTTACGATCGTGTCTAAAAAACGTTGTGTCCCCTCCCTATTCAGAGTGTTCACCCTTTTAGTCAATAGTGATTTTGACGTAATAGTTTTTTTCGGCTACTTTGAATATAAAACTTTTTTGATTCGTTTCCGATTGGCGGTAGTTTACGGTTTTCGTGTTAAAAAGTTGTGAAGCTCGGAATGGAATAGTGTTGGGCTGAAGATTTTATCGCGGATACCTTCATTAACCTGTTCCCGATAACATTAACTTTAGGATTGAAACGTGGTCTAGAGTTGTTACTCCTTAAGACCGGAAGATATAAAAATAGGAAACTTTTACTCTATTGATTCCTGAACATACAGTGGCCTCCAAAGTTAGTTGTCATTTATGCCACTTCAGCTTTGACACACCACATTATGATTTAAAATTCTAGTGATCCTAATGTTTAAATTGCTATAAGTACCTTTGACTTATTATAAAAAAAAATAATCAAGTAATCCCTTAGGAGGAGTACCTGATTCCTCAGGGAAGACGGTGGCACAGTGGTCACGTGCTACCGTACATAGCGAGGCTTAGGGGAGGCCCCTTTACAGTCTCCCCAGGGATGTGCCTTACAGGCGTTGCGCAGGAGTGGTTCCGGAATTGGTCTTTTAAGAAGAACCGGGACCACCCCTATGTGCGGATGGTGATCACCGGGGTGGTTTTAGTGAGGTAAAAATCCCACACTCCCAGACCCCACTCCCCGGAGGTCGGGTGCCTTTTGAAGGTTTCCCCCGAAAACAAAAAAAAAAAAATGAGTAAGTACCTGATTATACTTTTATTTTAAACTAGCTTCTGCCCGCGGCTTCGCCCGCGTGGATGTCGGAAGTTATCCCACGGGAACGTGCTACCAGGATAAAAAGTATGTACTTCCCCAGGATGCCATCTATCTCTTTGCCAAATCAGAAGTTCAGTGGTTTAGGCGTGAAAATGTAACATACAGTTTCAAGTTCAAATCCTCCCCTTAAAACCGAATTACCCCTTTTTGCCCCGTCAGGGGTCAATTTTCGACAACTTTACATTCTTATTATTAATTATTGTCTGTCGAAAGTATCAATACTGAGTTTCGAGTTAATCGGACCGCACATTCAATTTCTTCCACATAAACTTCAACACCCCTATATCCCCCTTTGAGAAGTAGTTTGAAAAACTTTAATGATAAACTTTATTACTTACTTAGGCAAGTATTGTTGCCAAATTTCAAGTTTATTAACTAAATTAAAAAGATTTTTCATATAAACTGTATCCCCGCTTTTCACCCCCACAGGGGTGGAATTTAAAAAAAAAACATAAAAATTCATAACTTGACTCAATTATTTATACCAATTTTATAATTAATCAAGCCACTTATTATAATCCTCCCCTGTAAAATTAACTACCCCTTTTCACCCCGTTAGGGGTAGATTTTCGAAAAATCCTCATACGTGTTATTATTTATTTTTAGTCATGTACACTAAGCTCCAGAGAAACGGAACCCCCCTTGGTTAATGACATCAAACCGCTTAAGTTTTTTGTGGTAGAACGTGAATGGCGCGTTGGTCTAGTGGTTAAGACTGCGGCTTAGCAATACGATGGTCACGAGTTCAAATCCGCGAATGAGATGTTTGATTTTTTCTAATTTAAGTTCTTTATTTATTTATTTATTATTATTTTTTAGGTTATTATGTGATTTTCATTAATTATTATTTAAGAAATCAAATGTTAAATTAGGAATGAGGTTTGTAAGAAAAGCTAGGCATGTTGCATAAACAATATTCATTTATTTCTTTATTTACATTTCTAGGACTTCATGGAATCCACTTCCTGGTTGAGTATACAGTTTTCTATCTGTGTTAAATTGGGTTTATTTACTTAGAATATTAACTAAACACAAAATAAATACCCTGGGTGAGGTATAACGGTTCGTTTATAGATATTTCTAGAAACATAACTACAATATTTATTTATTTAAAGTTGTTTCAGTTTTTTCTATATTTTTTCGTATTATATACTTGTATATACTAGTATATATTAGTGTTAGTTCGATAAAATGTAAATAAAAGTATATAGAGAAAAATAACGTGCTATGTATTTTTAAAGTTGTGAAAACATAATTTTTTATACTCTGTATGATCTTATGGGACAAAAACCCTTGTTAAAAAAATGAAATGTTGTCATTCGTGCCTGTGAATTACAGAGGAAGAACCAACATGCTAAACTATACAGTATAGCAATATACATCTTTCTCTTTTATCACATTTTCTTATAACCCATTTAACACAATATTATAGAAAAATATGTGAGGTCAGATATGCACCATCTGACATCTGACGTTAACACATTAAAAGACTACTTGTAAACAGGAGTAACTGGATTAATATTAATAAAGGTTGTTTATTTTTGATTAACTACTAATGATCCCACAAATATTGGGAATTATTAACACTTGATCATGTTCCAATGAAATTTTATCAGATAAGTTACACAATGAATCTGCTGAGTAAAACCCTAATAATAACGAAGAGGATGACCGTCACTGTCTATTACTTCTTGAAGAGGACTTCGTGCCCAAAACCATATTAAAGCATGCAGCACACACGCTACATCAGTGCTAAGCGACACTCCAAAAGTTTCAGCACTTGAACGCGTAGTTTTGAAGGGTTCCACCGAGTGAACTTCCACAATGTTACGGTGTCGCTCCGATTCATTAGTGTAAGCAATTGGACGAGGGCCTTGGCGATCACATTTCACATCACCCGTCGCTTGATACCTATTGTATCCATCTACGAACTGTTTTTCTCTGTAATGAAAATGATAATATTAGAAATACATTAAAAAAAAAACAACTTGTAAGTAATAGTGCAATAAATCTTACCGTTATACCCATATCTCGTGCTATTTTCTTTATGCTTTGTTCCTGTTCTCAGACAACAACAATTTTAGCCTTGAAAAAAGTAGTTAATCGCACCATATTATCGGTTAATAAAATCGACTGTTCAAAAACTTAATAAATCGGATAATATTACGACGAAGATATTACACACAAGCGGATCGGCACGAAAACGAAACGATTTGTAAAGTAATTATACCCTCAATCACAGTTTAGTAAATAAGGCGAAGAAGTATTCTAAATTCAACCTTAACTCGCAGTTCATACAGCAGTTAAGTTTCTGAAGTAAAATGACGGTAGTGCAATAATCGGAATCAAGCACATTCTATTCAACCAAACAAGAAATCTATGCTAATTTCAACCTTATCTTTTAGTTAATTGAGGAGTTACGTGGATGTTGAAATTTAAACCTTAATATCTCGAAGATTAGGCCGTTATCAACCTTGTTCGATAAAAGGAGTAATGCTGTTAGAATTTTCGTTGAGATTGACAACTGAGCCAATAGCCTAGTGGTATAAGGCGCGGTCTAAATGATCGGCTGGCGTCTGATGATGCGGGTTCGTATTCTCAACCGTACGTAAAGTGTCTTTTTGAAAGTTATTCTTGGTATATGGTTCGGCCAGAAGCCGAAAAAAGACCATATTATTAAAAACATGCAAATAATAATATGTGATCGGTGGATCGGTGGATCGGTGGATGCTCGGGCAGATATGGGTGCGGCGGCCGGGGAGGGAGCTGCTCGGGGCCAGAGTCACGTGACGCGCCTGCCGTCGCTCGGGCGATAATCTTTAAGTGTTGGGATGGGTCGTTTACTATGACGCTTTCTGTACACACACAGTACACTGAGTTTCGAGTTAATCGGACCGCGCGTTCAAATTCTTCCACACAAACTTTAACACCCCTATATCCCTTTTGTGGGGTAGTTTTGAAAAACTAATAATGATAAACTTTATTGCTTACTTAGGCGAGTATTCATGCCAATTTTCAAGATTATTAACCTAACGAATAAGATTTTACATATAAACTGTATCCCCGCTTTTCACCCCCACAGGGGTGGAATTTTGAAAAATCATTTGGGATGTGTTCATAACTTGACTCAAAGATTATTTATACCAATTTTGAGTTAATCAAGCCACGCTGTAAAATCCTCCCCTGTAAAATTGATTAAACCTTTTCAGGCCGTCAGGGGTAGATTTTCGAAAAACCCTGATACATATTAGTCAATAAGGTCGAACGCTCTGAACGTCTATTCGCATCAACAGGCAAAAATTGTATGAAGCTCGCGCTTTTTTTTTTTTTTTTTGTGTATGGCATCTCGTAGTTGACCTTAAAGGTCATAACTACTTAACCGGACTATCCTGTGGATGCCTTAAGTAAACTTAAAGCCTCCAGCCAGGGCTTAAAAACTAACTAGAATTAAGCGACTGCACGCTAAGGGCACCCCCTGTGGGGTACGGACCTCGGCTTAGGTCGTCGCTGGGAGAGGGCAGCAAAGGGACAGGCTGGATCGAATCGGAAGCTCGCGCTCGGACGCCCCGCCTTTTTATACCTTCGGCCGCGAGGCGCGAGACGCGTCGAGCGTGATTCAGTATTCACGCGCGATGGCTTATTATTAGCGTATTTCATGTATAACTTTGGTGTTTCTATACCGATTTCTATGATTCTTTTTTATGGAATAGTTAATAATGTTAACTTTTTTAATTAAGAATGACTGAGAGTGTTATAAATGTAAGAGTAGACAAATATAATCAGAAAGCTTCGAACTGCTAAGCTATCGGGAGTTACACGTGTTATTGTGAGTCAACCATAAAAGATAGACATATGCTGAACTGGGATATTTTTTATATAATTTTAAGAAGAACATTTCCGTCATACATGATTTCTGTGTAGCTTTAACCATTAAGGTTGCACACGCGACGGAAGCGTAAAAAATGGAGTAACTTCTCCCGTTTTCCCAACATTTCCCTTCACTGCTCTGCTCCTATTGATTGTAGCGTGATGAAAAGTATACTATAACCAGCTCAGGAGTATGAAAAATAATTGTACCAAGTTTCATTAAAATCCGTCGAGTAGTTTTTGTTTCTATAACGGTTATACAGACAGACAGACAGACAGACAGACAGACAGACAGACAGACAAAAATTTTACTGATTGCATTTTTGGCATCAGTATCGATCCCTAATCACCCCCTGATAGTTATTTTGGAAATATATTTCATGTACAGAATTGACCTCTCTACAGATTTATTATAAGTATAGATTGTAATGAGGCACTGGATCACAGCTGAAGTGGAAAAATGACAACTAACTTTTGGGGGCCACTGTCTACAAAATTGTGGTTTCCTACCAGTAATATTGGTCTCGGTGAAACTTTATTTGTACACATATTGAAAAAAAATTATTATGAAATCGTGTAGTGTCCAGATGTCATCATCATTATCATTTCAGCTCGGAATCTACCACTGCTGGGTATAATAACAATAATAATATCCCTGGACATTTCACACAGCACCATTTGTCCCAAGATAAGCAACCTAATGCTTGTGTTATGGTAACAAGATGGCTGATAAACTACTTATATACAATTTTTTTTTGTAAATACATACATATTATAGATAGAAAAACACCCAGACTCGGAACAAATACATGTAGGTCATACAAATATTTGTTCCGTGCGGGAATCGAACCCGCGACACGCAGCGCAGCAGTCAATCGCTTAACCACTGCGCCAACCGTGCCGTATATACAGGGTGGAATTTTGTAATGCCACCTGAAGGGAAAGTACTCTTAATACTGTAGATAGACAATTTTACTCAAAGAAAACATTCCTTTATTTTTTAACAGAGAGAAAACTGCATTCAAAGATTTTCAAAAATTCGCTTGCCACAGCCGGGAATCGAACCGACTAAAATCTGTAAAAATTACACCCTGTACTTTTATTGCATTGATCGTTAGGATCAATTATAAGGATGAAATCTCTCTAACAAACTTGATAAATAAAATGATAGGAAAACTATAAAATCTTAAATTATTTTAATTATTTACAAAAAATTGTAAATTAGCATGTCATGGTCATTTAAACACTGTCAAGTATCTTGAAATATTGGATCTCTTAAGAAATGAGTTAAATGGTTTCCCCGAGCAAGAGCGAAACCAAATAATTCTACAGCAAGATGCCTACAGTAATAACCATTTTAATACCTGGATTGGTACAAACGGCACAATCAGATCACCAGATCTCACCCCTTTAGATTTTTTTTTTTGTGGGGATATGTGAAAAATCAAATTTACATTAAATCTTATGCGAATGTAAACGAGTTGAGAGTTGAAGTTCAGAATACGATTTATAACATTCACCACAACACGTTATTAAAGGTTACTAGAAATGAATTCGTCGAAATGGAGCCCATTTCGTGCAAATAATTTAAGATTTTATAGTTTTCCTATCATTTTATTTATCAAGTTTGTTAGAGAGATTTCATCCTTATAATTGATCCTAACGATCAATGCAATAAAAGTACAGGGTGTAATTTTTACAGATTTTAGTCGGTTCGATTCCCGGGTGCGGCAAGCCAATTTTCGAAAATCTTTGAATGCAGTTTTCTTTCTGTTCAAAAATAAAGGAATGTTTTCTTTGAGTAAAATTTTCTATCTACAGTATTAAGAGTACTTTCCCTTCAGGTGGCATTACAAAATTCCACCCTGTATAGGCCTCTCGTTTTTCTGCCATACTTCTCAGTTCCGTGCGTCCTCGTCCAGGTGTCCAGATATACACGCACTTAAGCAATAGGTGCAATAGATAGAACCCCTTTATTCATAAACGTTGCTTAAAGTCAAGTAGTGATAAGCGACTGTACTGTTAAATGACGTTTGAACGCCACTTAACTTTAATCATCCTAACTAATATTATAAATGCGAAAGTAAGTTTGTTTGTTACGCTTTCACGTTAAAACGGCTGAACGGATTTGGATGGAATTTGACACATGAATATACCATGACCTGGAGAAGGACATAGGCTACTTTTCATCCAGGATCGCAGACGATGTCACGGGCAACAGTTAGTCGTTTATAAATAATCCCCAAGAGGACCTGTCTCCTTTGCTATGCATAGGTACAATTTCGACCAATAAAACGCGACTCAAATGCACTTTTAAATCCTTTTGAATATTACCTATGTTCCCAATTCAATAATAAACGATTCAAACCCCTTAATATCTACCTCACAAAGGATGGAAATGTTCAAACTATCTCCTTTAAATCGTTGTAATAGAATCAGTAGTTCGCTCCCGATTTAAAGTGGCTTGAAAACAGAGGAGCAAGTATTTGCATACTGTCAGCACAATTATAAGCAGCTTACTGCGGCCTTGCGATGAAAACTGAGCTGAAATTTCAACACAGCATCAACCGTTTGGTGATTTTGTTGATGCCAAACTGTAATACTATGAACGGGTTGTAAGCTTTTTCTCTCGTGTTGACATGAGAACAGCTTACTTACAATGTAATGAGCCTATACTTAATGTCCCCCCACCGCTGAGTAGAAGTGGACCGTATCCACCACGCGGGTCCAGTGCGGGTTGTTATATGTCACGTGTCTTAGAATTTTTGGTTCTAGGACATGCCAGTTTCCTCACAATGTTTTCCTTTACCGTTTTGAGCGCAGTGGTGATGAAATAATTTACACAAAGTAAAGCGCCTGATTCCTCTCATAGAGAGGAGGCCCACGTCCCAACAATGCGAACATTTGGCTGTTTATATTGTTGCATAAACAGCCTATAATACACAGCTCGTACATCACGGCGGTTACCACTGGGGCACCCCTGCCCCAATAGCCAGATAGCAAGCCTGGTAAGGACCAGCTTTAGGGTTGACTGCTCATCAGCTTCATCCACAGTTTGAAATCACTCCCTTCTGGACATAGGCAGGCCTCTCTTCTCTTGTCCCTATCCCCCTTCTCCTGTATCAGCTTCATTCAGGTCTTGCCCGCGATGACTGTTTTCTTCTCCATCATCTGCCTATCCTTTTCCCAACTATGTTGGGGTCAGCTTCCAGTCCAACCGGATGCGGCTGAGTACCAGTATTTTACATGGAGCGACTGCCTATCTAACCTCCATAACCCAGTTACTGGGTTATGATGCGATACCCTTACAGTGCCCTTAGTAAAACTGGTTGTCAGACTTTCAGAGTCCTGACGACCCGTAACGACTGCCAAAGATCCACGAGTGTCAGGACCAGTCTTCAAGCAAAATACCTATATTTTTAGTATAACTGTGTTTACGTTTGTAAATCGGGACCATCACTCACTTCCTTACAACCTCCATAACTCCACTGAAATCACATAACAGTACTATTAACTATCTAAACAAGACCGTTAATCACCATCACCAGGCACCAGTCCCAGGTTACAGGTAAGTTGATCAACGAATGATGAATTGGAGCAGTGGTCATCAATAATAACTCGTATTTGGTTCATTAGCGACCGCTGGGGTTGGCGGGCGCTGTCGAATATCGAAACCGGTGAATATTTTATTCGCTTACTTAAAAATGGATTGCGAATGAGATTACTGCGGGTTTTATTTCTTTTTTTGTAAATGTAGATATGTCTAGCATGATTGCTAATATTACTTTTACTGCTGTTTTGCTGCTGTTTGTTTATAAACGTACTAGCTGCACACCGCGGTTCCACCCGCATAAGTTTCGACTCCGTGGGAATATCGGGAATAAAAGTATCCTATATGTTAATCCTGGTTATTAACCATCTGTGTGCCAAATTTTATCCAAATCCGTTCAGTAGTTTTTGCGTAAAAGAGTAAAAAACATCTATCCATCCATCCATCCATAGAAACTTTCACGTTTATAATATTATAATATAGTATATAATAATAATAATATAATATATAATAATAATAATAAGAAGGAAGTAGAATTTTCTTGCTTTCTTTTTGTTCGTTGTGTGCTTGTTCACCATGTTTTCGCCTTCATTCAGAAGGCGCGATTTCAGAAGCTTGTGGTTTTTGCCTGTTTCGGTTTGACATGACAGTTTTCTAAACAGGGTGTCAGGGACGTTGCAAATTGTAGCCATGAATACAGCACATGATTCTACCCCCTTGCGTAGACATTTTTCGTCGGTTATAGTATTCAGGTATTAAGGTTCTGTTGTGGCGACTGCATACCGGAAGACGTAGCGTTGGTAGGCCTCCCACAAGGTGGACCGACGGTCTGGTGAAGGCTGCAGGAACCCGTTGGATGCGAGAAGCACAGAAGCGGTTGAAGTGGAGGTGCTTGGTGGAGGCATATGGCCAGCATTGGACGTCTTTCGGCTGAATGATGATGATGATGATGATAGTATTTGTCATTAAACTGTCAAAAAAAACGCTCTGTATTTTGACAGCTGTTATTGTTGTGACCATTCACCGATTTCTGAGGAAACCAAAGATTTTGTGAAACCAATTAGTAGACACAAACGAACAAAAAAACACAAACTACGCCTTCATTTTTCGATGTCACCTATCCCGTCCACATTATTTAAATCAATTACAATGAAAACCAATTCTTAAACAGGGAAAATTGAGCATTATCTTAGTCACTCCTATATGGATGGTCAACGAATACAAATAAGGATTGAAGAGGAAACACCTACATAAAAAATGTCAGTAACTGTACAAGGAATTAAAGAAACTTGGTATTGTCTGTGGTTAGGGGTTAGGGTTAAACATGAGAGTCATCATGCATTGTGATATGCATGTCTGTAACGGATGTATGACTGTGCAATGTGTCCATTCATTGAATATATGGGAATGTGAATGTCACCTTGTTTATGTAGGTTTTTGTCGTGATGAATCTTACCCGGCTGTTTTTTTCTACCTATGAATACCTTTTGTCAGTTATGCTGGTCATGGTAGGCCTATTTTTGGCACCCATAGATCAAGATAACAGCCACACGGGTCGATCGATCAGGTTAAGCTATGCTTGCCGCGGTTGGTCCGTGGATGGGTGACCATCTTCACATACGTTAAGCCCGTGGTCCCGGCTGTCATTCGTGGATCTTCGATAGTCGGTACGGGTCGTCCTGACAGTTGGGAAAAGATGTTGATGATCGCAAGCTGGCGTACCTAAGTATCATTGGTAACCTCCATCTAATTGTATTGAAATTGATTTCTATAGCCACTTATTATTAATTCATTTGGAAATAATGTGATTTTTATAGCCATTTATTATTAATTCATTTGTAAATATGTGATTTCTATAGCCATTTATTATTAATTCATTTGTAAATATGTGATTTCTATACCCATTTATTATTAATTCATTTGTAAATATGTGATTTCTATAGCCATTTATTATTAATTCATTTGTAAATATGTGATTTCTATAGCCATTTATTATTAATTTATTTGTAAATATGTGATTCTTTATAATTGTTTTTTACTGTCCAGTATTTTTTAACTTTTTTATTGAGACTTGGCTGGTTTGATTATTTGATTACAAACATTTGTACGCCCTGTGGCATAGTATAGCGCACTCTCTATTATCGTTATTTACATTATTAGGTATTGTACCTAAGTTTAACAAATGAATAAATAACTTATGTCTTGTGACTAAGGGCTGATTTTTCAATAGACAGATAATTTTGATTCGCGGAATAAAATTGACGTCTGACAGTTTTTGTGTGGAAGAATTGTCAAAAATTCAAAATTATTCCTCGGATAAAATTATCTGGCGTTGTAAAAATCAGGCCTTTGTAATACGGAGGGTTACATAGGTATATGTGTTGTACAGACAAAAAAACTACCCGTTGGTCGTTCAGGACATAAATACAAAAAATACTACAATACTACACTCACCTCACACATTAATTCCCGAACAACATAACACAAAAACAACCCCACACGTTCGCCTTGTCGAAATTCGCCACGCTACCCGTTTTCGCTTCGCAACACCCGCTTAGTGCAACACATTTAATTCATATGTCTAACAGCTTTGCGACTTAATTGAGTTACAGCCGCCTAATTCCTATTTGCAATTATATTTTCCAATTAAATTTTCCACTTTCTTCCCTGGGTAATGGATTTTGTAACAATTTTGATACAATATTTTGGGGTTATAATTATAATTAAAAAAGGGTTTCGCATTGTGATGCTTTTAAATGTGAAATGAATTATGTTTTTGAGTTAATTTTGTTATTTAGATGGTGTGCTGATTTTCATTGTTATAATTGCTTTGTTTTTTGGTTTACCTATACAGGATAATTTTTTAACTAGTGCGCAAACTGTAATCATGAATTCAGTAAATGATTCTGAAACTGCCGTTTAAAAATAGCTCTGCCATGCATATTGACCGCGTTTTGCGCACTTTTCTATGAAACAGCTATTTTTTTTTGATAGCCGACGATAAATTTCTACACTAGGGGGTCTAGCATGGGAGCGGTGAATGCTTAATGCGAATCCCGCACCCCCGGCCATAGCGGCAGAGGTGGAACACAGCGGTGGTTTTAGCCGGTAAGAGTCCGGCATCCCCCACGATGGAGGGGAGGAAGTCCATGAGGATTTCCACCGCGAAACCAAAAAAAAAGGGGTCTAGCATAATGTGCTGAATTCGTGGTTACAATTTGCGCACTGGGTTAAAAATTTATCCGGTATAGTTTGTAGAGCAAGGGTGAATTCATAGACGACTCCGCCTTGGAGTGTAAATGTGGTGCTGTTCCAGAAAGGATGGCACTTAATATGATTTCCTGCGTATCATGCATGCGTGCATGCGTATCATGTATCATGCGGCTGCATGTTACAGGAACTGATGGACGCTAGTGTTGGCGGCAAACACGTAGCCGAATTCTGGGCCGAAACCATTTCTTTTCTTTTTTTTTTCTTTAAAAAAAACGTTGCCCCACACTAGGAATTACTCCTGTATCGTGGGTGCGTTTACAAACATTTGAACTCACATACACAAACAGCTAGACCCGGAACAACTACCTAGTAGGCAATACAAATATTTGTTCCGTGCGGGAATCGAGCCCGCGACACGCAGCGCAGCAGTCGATCGCTCAGCCACTGCGCCAACCGTGTCGTCGCTTTTTTATTATTTAGATTACCGTCGACACACTAAGAAGAAGTAGTGGTGTCCCTGTGGTAACGGTGGTACTTACGAGTACGAGTCATGGGTTCGAACCCAGGTACGCGCTTTCCTTTGTGTTAATAATATCATCACCACCACTGCTCTCAAAACTGTGAAGAAAAACATTGTGAGGAAACCGACATGTCCTAGAACTAAAAATTCGAAGACATGTTTATATATTTATTTACAGTTTGCACCACACATACAAGTTATTTGTCAATATTAGTAATTACACATGTCATACAATCATAAAATTAAGTTAAAATAAAAATGGACAAATTTTGATGAAATTAAATAAAATGAAACAAAATGAGAAAAAATGAAATAAAATAACTTATTTTATTTAATTTTATCAAATTTTAAAACAAGATAATCATCATCTGCCTAGCCTTTTCCCAGCTATGTTGGGGTCGGCTTCCAGTCTAACCGGATGCAGCTGAATACCAGTATTTTACATGAAGCGACTGCCTATCAGACCTCCACAACCCAGTTAAAACAAGATAATATTAGACAAAATTAGACAACATGTGACATTTACCTACTCGCACTGGGTCCGCGTGGTGGATTAAAGCCCATTTCCTCTCACAGAGAGGAAACGGGCCACGGCCGGGAACGGGCCTGTGAGCATCAGTGGGAACATTGTAGGCGGATTATGTTATATAGTGGTTTTGTGTATGGCTGTGCACACTTGCACAGCCTTAGCAATCTAAATATATTCAGTTTCAAAGCAGGTTTTTAAATCGTTGATAAAATATTGTTTTGTTAATGGTTTCCAAAAGCCCTCCAACCCATTGAAACGTATGCTAAATGTAAATTTATTTCAGGTATTGTATTAATTATTTAAAGTTAGTATGTAACCGACATAGCTTGCAGAGTAAGCAAACTGAAGTGGTTGTGGGCTGGCCATGTTTGTCGAAGGACCACTGGCCGGTGGAGCATATGAGTTCTGGGGGTCTACTCCGAAGTGCAAAGTGCGAATGTTCGGATCGGACCGACACATGGCCGAACCGAATATTATTGAAAAATGCGAAAAAAGTTCGGATCGGCTCAGTTGGGTCGGGACCATAGTCAATATTCGAAAGAGTGTAGGGTCGGGACCGACCGAACCAAATAGTAACTTCGTAGCAGGAAACGGCCGAACATTCGGCCGATACTACTTCGGAGTAGACCCCCTGGAGTGGAGACCGCGATAGGCTGAGTTGATTGATGTATTCGATTCACAAATTAGTAAACGCTGTATAAAAAACCTAAAAGTTTATTGTGATGAATCGTTAATAATACAATAATCAGAGTACCTAGCCAGCGTATGATGAAATCCAACACAAACTACTACGGAATTAATACTAAAGCCCATTGTAAAGTCAGATAATAATAATAATATAGAAGCCATTATTAATTTCGCATAAGCTTCAAAATAACAAAAACCCTTTTTTAATTATAATCCGCCAGATCTACAGGTAATGGTTTAATTAGGGCACAACAGTATTTTGTTGCAAATTATAATAAAATAAGCTGTGTGCCCGATGGGGTTTCCTATCAGCAAAAATGATGAACTTTCATCCCGTTTAAATTAAAAAAAAATCCTTGCTTATAGTGCTTACCTTCGTTATACATATAAGAAACTCTTGTCTAAAACATGCTTCTAGTCCCTGCGTTTAGGCTGTGCGTTGTCTGTCAGTGAATTAATGAACTTTAGATTTTTATTAAGTCACTTTTCCCTAAGGGTTCATTAGAAAACCAGCGTCAGACAGCATCTGTCTGGCATTAATGCTGAAATGAACCTTTTTGGCGCAGCCGTGAGGCACACACTATTGTTGTCTGAAACATTATTTGTTATTTTATTAATTTTGTATTTTGTGTTTCACGAACTGTGTCCAAATAAACGTTTTTCTTTTTTTCTTTCTTTAACTACATTCTCTTTCCCACACAGAGGAAGCCTGTGTCCCAGCAGTGGGAACGTTACAGGCTGATTATGCTAGATGTTTTCGACATTTCGACATTACCGAAACGGAATGGACCGATCTCTTTGCGAAATACTGTCTTTTTTTTTCCTTTGATTTTTGATTGGTTAAAAGAGTAAGTTGTACTGACACCAGCTAGTAATTTTATTTATTTACTAGCTTCTGCCCGCGGCTTCGCCCGCGTGAATGTCGGAAAGGATAAGAAGTATGTCCTTCCCCAGGATGCCATCTATCTCTTTGGCATCTGCTGGCAGGCAATTTTATCGAAATCCGTTCAGTGATTTAGGCGTGAAAATGTAACATACCTACAGACAGAATATTGTATAATTTTATATAGTACCTATAGCTGTTGCCCGCGACTTCGTCCACGTTTCCGCCGTTTTTCGTAAAAAAAAGTAGCCTATGTCCTTCCTCACGGTTCAGTGGTTTTGATGTACCTAACAGACAGATTAACTTTCGTATTTTAGTACGGAAATATAATATGTCAATCTACAATACTGTTGAAAAATATCGCAATACGGAACCGCACAATATTATTGTTAATAGCTGTGCCCGCGACTCCGTCAGCGTGTAACTCCTTGTGTGTTATTAAGTTAATGTATTGGTAATATTGTTTAGATCACGTTCACATGAGGCTTAAGTACCTATAGAAGGGGTAGCGGGATCGTCCGAAAGGGTTACCGCTGCCCTGGAACATAAAGGGCTAAGGAAGGAACACGGGTGGGTTTTAGTCAGTGCTTCGAACTGCTAAGCTATCGGGAGTTACACGTGTTATTGTGAGTCAACCATAAAAGATAGACATATGCTGTCGTGGGATATTTTTTATATAATTTTAAGAAGAACATTTCCGTCATACATGATTTCTGTGTAGCTTTAACCATTAAGGTTGCACACGCGACGGAAGCGTAAAAAATGGAGTAACTTCTCCCGTTTTCCCAACATTTCCCTTCACTGCTCTGCTCCTATTGATTGTAGCGTGATGAAAAGTATACTATAACCAGCTCAGGAGTATGAAAAATAATTGTACCAAGTTTCATTAAAATCCGTCGAGTAGTTTTTGTTTCTATAACGGTTATACAGACAGACAGACAGACAGACAGACAGACAGACAGACAGACAGACAGACAGACAGACAGACAGACAAAAATTTTACTGATTGCATTTTTGGCATCAGTATCGATCCCTTATCACCCCCTGATAGTTATTTTGGAAATATATTTCATGTACAGAATTGACCTCTCTACAGATTTATTATAAGTATAGATTATAAGTATAGATATAGATAATTGGCAAACAAAATCATCTTTAATGTTCGGCCCCACTGTTGGTACTCTAGCCTCTTTTCAGTGTGAGGGAATTGTAAAATGTAGGTAACTTACAATGTATTCCTGCAGGGTTAATTGTGTAACACACTTTCAATCACAATCCGAATCATTTTGAAGGACATTGCTAATCTATTGCAAAATCCAGTGCACGAAAATAGCCGCGGGAAAAACGCGCCGGTGCGACCTGAAGGCCAATTCTCGTAATTTAAAACGTTTAAAATCTAGTCGCAGTCTCATCTCGGCGACAAACAAATGTCAAAAACTTGTCAAAATGTAGGGAAATTAGAGGTATTTTTGACAGATTGAGACTGAGATCAGACTGTGAACGTTCTTAAAATTACGAGAATTGCCGCTCTGGGCTAATGGTAGTAGGTATATTCAAATTTTATTTATGTTTCAAATTGTCGTCATTTCAAGTTAAACAAATATCAACTTTATTTTTATGGTAATTAAGTTAATTTCAGAGTGACTAGCACTACTGAAAAAGTTATAAGTGCTTAAAGTTGTAGCGTAAACTGAACTGTATTGTGTAGGAATTAAAGTTATTTTTCCATAAACTCATATTTGTTTACATTTTTGGCGAATATGTCGCGAATGCAGATTAGGTAGTTTTATTATACAGATCGAGCCCTTATAAGAGAGCTCCATTACTACTACTAAGTGCTAACAAGCAAATTATTCCTTTCAACAAAGATCTGCAGCTGGAAGTGTGCCAACGAATTTAAAATAATGTGAACTTAGATTTAATTAAAAAACTTACGAGTTATAAAGTTTTACTAAAGTAGTGCGGGGCAGATTAGCTTTTGCGTACGATTTCGCTCTCGGGGAGGTTTTTTTCATCTGTGTGCAGCTGTTGCACTGTATTCATCTCTTGGTAGTTTTTGGAGCCAATTGGACTAAGGCATGTGGGTTTTTACGAATGTTCTGTTTAGTAGCAATGGTTTTCATTTTGACAGTTCAACAACGTTCATTGCGATATTTATGTTGTTGAGCTGACAAATTTTTCGAAAATATGCAGCAATGGATTAGCAATATCCTTCAAAATCACCAAATGGTGGACTGCTGTCCGGGACGTCCGACCTATGTATTTTGTCGGACCTTAAGTAAACAGTAAAATTTAAAGTTAAAACTTTTTTTATAGTCGGCGCTTTGTCCTGTTTCCACCGTCAACAGGACAGCTTTATAGCAATAGCTTCCACCAACTTTACTACTTGAGGTTTTAGACATTAATATTAATTAATGACTGTGTTATCTAGATTCATTATAATATTTGTAATTACTTAATATTTGTTAATTACTTAATAAAAAAATATTCAAGTTTCTTTTCGTTTTATTTTTTAAATGTTTTTTTTTTCTAGCATCAGTCTTGTTTTTTTCAGGGTTCCGTACCTCAAAAGGAAAAACGGAACCCTTATAAGATCACTTTGTTGTCCTTCTGTCTGTCCGTCCGTCTGTTAAGACCCTTTTTCTCAGGAACGCGTGGAGTTATCTAGTTGAAATTAATATCAAATTCTCAGGGCTGCAATCCCTTGAAACAGTGAAACAATCAAAGTTCTAAGTAAACGCAATCACAAGATACTGGCGTTTATGTTCCATTTATGCCGCATATTTTGACACTCGCAACGCAAGGGAATCAAAACCGTACTTCCCGTTGACCTAGAATCATGAAATTGGCAAGAAGCAATGTCATGTAGCACAAGTAAAGGAAAAAATCCGAAACCGTTTTGTAGTTACATACCTACAAATCTGTACGGAGCCCTCGGTGCGCTATTCAGACTCGCACTTGACCGGTTTTTTGAAACGGACTGAAATGATAGTAATCGATGATCCATGGTTTTTTTATGATATGTGATTTGATTATATGGTAAATGTTTGATGAGATAAATATATCATATTAAGGTGGTGCATTGAATCCAAAAGGTGTTTTAGAAACCAAGTTCAAGTAAAGCAAGTCAAGTCAAAAATTTATATCTATTTACATTATAACCTTGTGTGACAGACGAAGAGACAAACAATGAGCTTATAATGTCAGGGAAATTAATTGTTAAGCAAATACACTGCTATGGCCAGGGGGCCATAGCAGCATTAATTTTCCAAAACTGCCACTTTAAGCAATACCTCTAAAAGCTATTCATTTCCTGAATTCCCAGCAGATCATTAGCAATTCCTTTTTCATTATCAATCCCTCTCACCTACAATTCATTTCATATCAATCATATTCGGTGTAAAACATTGGTGGACCATTTTAAGAATTTCCATACAAAACTGTCAAACAGGTAAATTGCGTGATATGAATTGCACACAGATCATATTATGAATTGTCAGTTTGTGACCATTTTACGATTTTTAATATGATTCATATTGTTATCCTATTATGATTCTGCCAAAGTGGCCTTTTTAGGCCCCCTGATTTTTCAATAGTCAGATATTTTTTATCTGAGGAATGAACATTGCGGTTTGACTAGCTTTTGAATAGAAAATAAGTGAAACTACCATATCTATTTTTCAGATATAAATTATCTGACTAATGAAAAACCAGCCCTTACTTAAATTGTCCGTAGGTATATTGAAATCAGCGACTGCCTATCTGACTTCCACAACCCAGTTGCTGGGTAACGAGATACCCATTGGTCGATCTTTTGGGCTTCGGACCCGTCACTACTGTCAAACATCCACGAATGTCAGCCGGGTCCAACGGCTTAACGTGCTTTCCGAGACACTGAGAGTTCTAGATATGTAAAGATGGTCACCCATCCACGCACCGACCGCGGCAAGCGTTGCTTAACCTTCGTACGACCAGTGCGGCTGTTAGTATTTAGTTAGCCACGAGCCCCTGTGATGGGTATATAATTTCGACTTATCTGGCAGTGACAGAGTAGTTTCAAATAAAAATTATGAGTTTGAGGAAATATTTTATTTTTGTGTCATTTTCATTAGATATTGGCATCCATGACAAATTGACGTAGGGTGTCAATATGCTTAAGAATTAATTTCCTTGACTGTATATGGAACACTAAAAAGCTCGCAATTATGTACACAAATTATCAACCAAGTTACTACCAAAAACATTTTCATAATACAACTGACAAATAAGATACCAAACTTCGTCTAAAACAATAAAAATCTTATAAAATCTTCAAAACAACGTACTGAACGTTGTTAGCAACATCATAGGAAGAAAGCAAATATAGAGAAGCACGGTCCAGGTATAAATAGTAGTATATCTCAACGAATAATTGAGTTTCAAGTTGAATTCCATTTTCAGACTTTGCCCAATGCACTAGGGCTGCCACAACCTCGTTTCTGGATCTTTCAGTAACTGTGTTTTATTAATTTACTGTATTCATTTACTAGAATCTAATGTCATAGTAAGAGCAACAGGTAGCACCAGTGGTTTTTCTATAACCAACTGGTGCTAATGAGGGTTTTCATGAAATTGCACGCCACCAGTTGGCGCCACTTTGACAAGAGGTCTTCCATTTCAACAATGAATATAAATTACATGATAAGTCGTTTCATTCATTACACGCATAGAGAATGTATAGAGGTACGAGGATCAGTAAACTCTGCTTGCGAGATGCAGGATTTGCCGTTGTTCGCATGTGGCGTTGTAGATATCGCTACAAAAGAAAGAAAGAAAGAAAATAAGTTTATTTGACCCAGGTTAAGTAATGCAGGATTTCATTTTGACAGCTCAATTACATTCATTGCGTTGTTTACGTTGCTGAACAGGCGCATTTTTCGAACATATGAAGCAATGGATTAGCCATATCTTTCAAAATGATTCAGATTGAGACTGACAGTATGTTACGTGGTTAGAATGCTGGCCTGCTTTTTAATGAATTATTAATTGATGTATACGAGTACTATTTATACACATAAGGTACAGTGGTGGCCCATTGGTGGCCCCGATTTACGAGTTGTAGGTTGTGAGCTCGAACCCAGGCTTTACTTTTTGTATTTAATTTCATCACCAAAACATCGTGAGGAAAGGCCTGTCCTAGAACAAAAAAATCGAAGATATGTGACGTCCACCAACCCGCACTTGGCCCGCGTGGTGGATTAAAGCCCACTCTCTCTCGCAGGGCTTGTGTCCCTGCAGTGGGAACATTATAGGCTGATTATGTAATAATGTGCAATTACCATCTTACGACGACAGAAATTTTATTTTGATTTTAGTTTCTACGATTTAGATTTTTAACTTTAAGTAATAGCCATGTATCAAACATTGATTTTTGGTGTGCCCTGACAGGGTCTACCACAGCTCTTAGATCAGAGCCTTTTGTTAACATCTTGTCTTACCTTGTGGAACGCAAATAAATGAATATGAAGCTATGCATTCTAAATCTATATCTTTAAGGAATATTAGTACCTTACAAGGCAAAGTTAACTCAAACTTGGCAACATCATCAGCCGTGACAACCCTAACACCAAGAGCTCTCTACCACAGCGCGTCCTAAATAAATAATACGATATTGTAAGGGGACGTTTTAAGAGGTATAGCCATAGCGGGCATTTCACGAAGTTTCCATACTTCATCCAAAGTATAGAGATATCTACAGAATGTCATATCCATACAAGACAAGCGAAAACACACACGCTTCACGTACAGCGTAAACGCACCCGCGGCCGGTATTCGACCAGAAAAGGTATGTGATTCGGTAATCTTCGCGTTTCCGAATGAACACGAGCGTCGAGCGTCGCGTCATAGAGTAACCCCGACAGAGGCAATGCTTTTGAGTCTTGTACTACCGCACCTTGTAGTAGTGCACCTATCATTGCGCGGTTGTAAGAAGTTTTCTTCTGTTGCAGATCAGCATCTGTCACTCAAAATTTATGATTTTTTTTAATGGGATTTCATAATTTTGTAAAAAAAAATGTGGTTATGCAAAATATGCAAGTATTTCCATGGAAATATCAACTCTTTATTAGATCTTATCATCGTGCGTTCGTATTTCCGAAGATAAGCGATGATTCCCGAACAAAAAAAAGGACCAAATAAACGCGGGATGGACTGTGTGAATGGTGATATGGGAGAAAGGGGGTGACTACCGAGATGACGACTGATAGAGGATTATGGAAGAAAAAGATATGTTGCGCCGAACTGGAAATAAATTGGGATAAGGGCAGGAGAGTGATGAAGAGACGATGATTCCCGAAACGTATACTTTTCTATGGAAAGCCGACCTTCTGCACCCATTTATTTTGTGTCCCATCCCTCGGTACGTGACTTTGTTTATATTTTTACGATATTGTCAAAGTTAAACTTTTAAGAAGGTGTCGAGAAGGCATCAAGTCACTTTTTGTTTTAAGAATTTTTAATGAATTTTTTTCTTCTTTTAGCGAAAAGGAAGTGTTTCGGGGTATTTTGGGTAATTTTGTGTAAGGAAAGTTTGGCTTAACCAGTATATTAGGTGACAGAGTCGAGTTTTTTCAGTCAGGAATACTGGAAATATGCAAAACGTGGTTTTTTAACAAATAAGTCCCTTTCGCATACTTTAAAGTTAACTATAATGGACACAGTTTATTCAGTTCTTGTACGATTTACGAAAATAAGTAACCATTTATAACCATTTATAGTCATTCTTCATTATTACAGTGTTCATAATCCCAGATAATTTACATTCCATCGCCACTTAATCAGCTATCTACTTTAGGGCTGATTTTTCAATCGACAGATCATTTTTATTCGTGGAATAAAATTGACGTCTGACAGATTTTGTATCGAGGAACTGTCAAAAATTCAAAATTATTATTCCTCGGATAAAGTTATCTGGCGTTGCAACAATCAGCCCGAAGATTGATTTTTCAATCATCTGATAACTTTATTCGAGGAATAATTTTGAAATTTTGACAGTTATTTTATACAAAAACTGTCAAACGTCAATCTTATTCCTCGAATAAAAGTTATCTAGCGATGAGGAAATCAGCCCTAAGTTGATTTTTGAGTGACTTTTGTAACAAAAAGGTCCTAATAAGGTTTTGGCTGCAATGGAATTTGAACTTTGTTAAATATGACATTCAGTTTGTTGTTCCATAACCTGAAAATTATCTCAAATACTTAATTCAGATATATTTAAATGTCTACTATAAAATAGATACTATTCACAGAATATTCTATATAACACTAAAACGTAGCACAAAACTAGACAGAACATTATATGGAACGTGACGTCTTCGTTTCCAGAATAGAATTTACGAAATCAAGCTGACAGATCCTTGACCGCAAGCTAGAAATTCAGTCACTATTTCAGGGCATCAATTAAGGACGATTATATTTACTTACTTAGAGCAGGGGTGGCCCAGTGGTAACGGCTCCGACTTCCGAGTTGTAGGTCGAGGGTTCGAACCCGGGTAAGCACTTTACTTTGTGTAAATAATTTCATCACCACTACTCTCAAAGAGACCGTTACCGTTAGTTACCGTTTAGTTACTGTTTTGAGGGGTGGTGATGAAATTAAATAAATAAAAATAAAAAAATTAAAGAAATGAAAGGTACACGAAATACGGTGCATGTGTGGGGTCGAACTACTGGGCTACCACTACTCCTTAACAATCATAATAATATTATAATATTATTACCCACTAAAGAGGAAATAAAAATAAATATAAATAAAATAATATATCTAAAGTATAGAGATATCTACAGAATGTCATATCCATACAAGACAAGCGAAAACACACACGCTTCACGTACAGCGTAAACGCACCCGCGGCCGGTATTCGACCAGAAAAGGTATGTGATTCGGTAATCTTTGTGTTTCCGAATTAACACGAGCGTCGAGCGTCGCGTCATAGAGTAACCCCGACAGAAGCAATGCTTTTGAGTCTTATACTACCGGGCCTTGTAGTAGTGCACCTATCATTGCGCGGTTGTAAGAAGTTTTCTTCTGTCGCAGATCAGCATCTGTCACTCAAAATTTTTTTTTTTTTTAAAGGGATTTCATAATTTTGTAAAAAAAATGTGGTTATGCAAAATATGCAAGTATTTCCATGGAAATAACAACTCTATATTAGATCTTATCATCGTGCGTTCGTATTTCCGAAGATAGGCGATGATTCCCGAACAAAAAAAACGACCAAATAAACGCGGGATGGACTGTGTGAATGGTGATATGGGAGAAAGGGGGTGACTACCGAGATACCGAGACCTGATAGAGGAGTATGGAAGAAAAAGACATGTTGCGCTGAACTGGAAATAAATTGGGATAAGGGCAGGAGAGTGGTGAAGAGACGGTGATTCCCGAAACGTATACTTTTCTATGGAAAGCCGACCTTCTGCACCCATTTATTTTGTGTCCCATCCCTCGGTACGTGACTTTGTTTATATTTTTACGATATTGTCAAAGTTAAACTTTTAAGAAGGTGTCGAGAAGGCATCAAGTCACTTTTTGTTTTAAGAATTTTTAATGAATTTTTTTCTTCTTTTAGCGAAAAGGAAGTGTTTCGGGGTATTTTGGGTAATTTTGTGTAAGGAAAGTTTGGCTTAACCAGTATATTAGGTGACAGAGTCGAGTTTTTTCAGTCAGGAATACTGGAAATATGCAAAACGTGGTTTTTTAACAAATAAGTCCCTTTCGCATACTTTAAAGTTAACTATAATGGACACAGTTTATTCAGTTCTTGTACGATTTACGAAAATAAGTAACCATTTATAACCATTTATAGTCATTCTTCATTATTACAGTGTTCATAATCCCAGATAATTTACATTCCATCGCCACTTAATCAGCTATCTACTTTAGGGCTGATTTTTCAATCGACAGATCATTTTTATTCGTGGAATAAAATTGACGTCTGACAGATTTTGTATCGAGGAACTGTCAAAAATTCAAAATTATTATTCCTCGGATAAAGTTATCTGGCGTTGCAACAATCAGCCCGAAGATTGATTTTTCAATCATCTGATAACTTTATTCGAGGAATAATTTTGAAATTTTGACAGTTATTTTATACAAAAACTGTCAAACGTCAATCTTATTCCTCGAATAAAAGTTATCTAGCGATGAGGAAATCAGCCCTAAGTTGATTTTTGAGTGACTTTTGTAACAAAAAGGTCCTAATAAGGTTTTGGCTGCAATGGAATTTGAACTTTGTTAAATATGACATTCAGTTTGTTGTTCCATAACCTGAAAATTATCTCAAATACTTAATTCAGATATATTTAAATGTCTACTATAAAATAGATACTATTCACAGAATATTCTATATAACACTAAAACGTAGCACAAAACTAGACAGAACATTATATGGAACGTGACGTCTTCGTTTCCAGAATAGAATTTACGAAATCAAGCTGACAGATCCTTGACCGCAAGCTAGAAATTCAGTCACTATTTCAGGGCATCAATTAAGGACGATTATATTTACTTACTTAGAGCAGGGGTGGCCCAGTGGTAACGGCTCCGACTTCCGAGTTGTAGGTCGAGGGTTCGAACCCGGGTAAGCACTTTACTTTGTGTAAATAATTTCATCACCACTACTCTCAAAGAGACCGTTACCGTTAGTTACCGTTTAGTTACTGTTTTGAGGGGTGGTGATGAAATTAAATAAATAAAAATAAAAAAATTAAAGAAATGAAAGGTACACGAAATACGGTGCATGTGTGGGGTCGAACTACTGGGCTACCACTACTCCTTAACAATCATAATAATATTATAATATTATTACCCACTAAAGAGGAAATAAAAATAAATATAAATAAAATAATATAATTATGTATATATACAAATCTAATATATTAGCGAAAAACTAAAATCCCCTGAGCATTTATAAGCTTTGAAGTGAGGATTGCAAGCTACTTGAATAACTTATTCATTTGATATGTTCCCAGTAGTATCGTATGAATAAGCTATGTTTGTAAAGTTAGGAACATCTATATCTGTACACCACTTAGCTCTCATTAGTTCTCGTTTGCCTAATATTTTACACACGAAAGTTTTGATAAGCACATGATATTTAATATGAGCCAATTTTCACACCACCTGCTGCAAGCACCATCTGTTTTTATCCGTCATGCAAACCCCAGGTATAACCAGGTAATAATATTGTCATGAATTTCATTTTAACCCACTGGTTAATAATGTGATTCGCTTTTGGAACCTAACCCTTTTTTTGTCACCTCGCAGAAGGTGTAAAAGTAAAGTATTCCCATCGGGAAAAAAGACCTTGAATCCCTTGCTGCACTCAGGATTCTGGTTTTAACTCTCTCTCGCCTCGCTCAGGAGTTAACTCTGAACTCACATCGCTGCACTCGGGAGCACTAGAATTCTTCGATACGCTCGGGATTCATTATAGCACCCGTGACATAAGATGCAGCTTTATCCCCTTAATGAATAATCTACTATTCAAGGGCGAATCATTTTGGTCGAATCAATAATTTACTGGGTAACTGTAAACATTATATTGAATCATTCAATGTACCTACGTTTATATTCGGCGCCTTGCAATCAAAATGAAACATTTTGGTTGAACCTTGTAATATTCCCAGGATAATATTTTTTGTATATTTGCGGTTGCACCGTATTTTGTTCGAATGCAAACTTTATTGTTTGAACTGCTCAGGGATGGTATTCCGGAAAATATTTTCTTAGTGTATCCGTACATTTTTGTTTCCAACAAGTTTCTATCTGCGTCTAAACGTCTGTGCCTAGTCTGTAAAGGCTCATTTACATTTTCATTAGTTAGGTAGTGAGTTTAGTTTGAAAAGTCTCATGTATAGACTATAGATGGTAAGTTTATGAAGGGGTGAGGAAACACGTGCGAATTTATCATGAATTTTTTCGCCGAAAAAATTGAAAATGTTTCATTTTATTCTACTTAAAGAGGCCGCGCTAAAATAGCCCGCGAAATTCTTTACTAGTTGTATTGATGAATTTAATGATTATAATTTTGTACTCTGTGTTCTGTTATTTGTGTGTATTCTTTTCCCAGAAGGTGGACTGATGACGAAGGTGGACTGATGACCTTGGGTAGGAATTCACTAGATGCGGGAAGCACAGAACTGGTAGAAGTGGCGGTGCTTGTTGGAGGCCTATGTCCAGCAGTGGAATCCGTCTTTCGGCTGAAGTGATGATGATGAAATCAGCCAATCGATTCTGTAACCATCTCACCGTGAAATCTTAGGTGAAGTGAGCGTGGAGTGAGCTGTTATCCCAACTAATGCTAGGGATTGACACTATTGACAGCTCACTGTAACAAACTGTAGTAAACTGTAAAGAAACATTTGTTACGGCCGCGGATCTGAACTGCAAATTGCAAACACCGTAAGAAATACTGAATTTCGCGGTCTACCCTGACGTATTCGAGTTAAAAACAACGATGTTGTAATCAGCCTTTAGCGTGTTTCATATGTCCTACATATTTTCATCACATATTAATATTTTTTAAACAGGCAATGCAGCGCGACTTTGTTCACGATACATGTTGACTATCCCGCTGTTTATGTCCCCGAGGAAATTTCAGTAAACTCTCCGGCTAGGCGACGTCATAAAAGGATGCTGCATTCTGCAACAGATATGTCATACTTTTAAGAAATGGTAAAATAATGTATGCTGTCATTCCGTTCATACTTCATATTGTTTCTTGTTCTAAACACTCATGTGTATTACTTACCTTATCTTTTAACCGACTTGAAAAGGAGGAGGTTCTCAATTCGACGGTATTTTTTTAGTGTACCTATTATATGTAACTCAATATCTTCGGTAATTGTGGATCGATTTGTTTTTTTTTTAATGGATGTTGTATGGCTTAATGTGATTGATGGTCCCATATAAATTTTATTAACTGATATACAGTAGTAGTAGGTATACGAATTTATGTGAGTACCATAATTTAAATAAACTTTTTTATAATAAAAAAAAAACAACCGACTTAAAAAAAAAACACTACAAAGTTAAAAATAACTTTCATTTCGGAAGTCGGTGTCTTTGGATCTGATTTTAGTTATTTTTTAAAGTCAGTTTTTGATACAATAGGTACTCGTAGATGATATGTTTCAGAAGCATCGGTAAAAGTATGAGCGAAGTATTTGTGTTGTTCAGAAGTTCGTAATCAAGTAAATATGAAAAGCTTTTTATCAATGAATACAGTTAATATCAAACTTGGGCTCGTGGGTAAATAATAACGCTAAAATTGCCAAGGTTAGTTCGTGGATGGGTGACCATCGATTACATATCGACACCCCTCCGTACTTCGGAAAGCACGTTAATCCGTTGGTCTCGACTGTCATTTGTAGATCTTTGACAGTCGTTACGGGTCGTTAGAAGCCCGAAGGTCTGACAACCAGTCATGCCAAGGGGTATCGTATTCCTCAGTAACTGGGTTATTAAGGTCAGAAAGGCAGTCGCTCCATGTATTCTGGTATTCAGCTGCATCCGGTTAGACTGGAAGTCTACCCCAACATAGTTGGAAAAAGGCTCGGCAGTATTCAGATCATAAATGTCAAACTTTGAAACGAAAAAAGGGTAAACAAATTCGCAAAAAAAGTAAATAACAAAATTACCCCAAAACAAAGTAGAAAACACGAGCATACAAACCATGATCTTCCCTCCACGCACGATTTACACAAAAAAAAGTTATCGCACACAAAAAGCCCTAAGATGGCGCTTTCAACTCCGTATTGTAGAATAACTCACAAAGAGCTATTCAACCTCTGCGATATTAAAGGTATTATCTGGCTAGAGGAGATCGATTACTGCCTGTGAACCGGCAATCTATAATAAGATCTCATTCTGTAGTACACCGCACAATGGTTGGGAAGCTTTGTCTGAAGGTATGGTGTTGCCGGCGGAGCTGTAAGATGACGCTGTTTGGCGAAATTAGAATGCAATATTTTTTCACTATCGAAATGGGTGGTTGACCTAAATAAAACCTAGGATAAGAGCTGGATAAGCACATTTAAAAGAATCGTGGCTCTCTTCCCTGAGTCTCATAGTCCGATGGGACGGGAACCAGACACGACCGGAAGGAGTCAAGCGCGGTACCAGCGGGGTATCACATCGCCAACTTCCGGCTGTTACTAAGAAATTCCTAATGGAAAAACCCGATAACACTTTGTCCAATCTGGAAATCGAACCCAGGACCCCACGCTCAGCAGTCGCGCTTGCAACTACGAGACCAACAAAGCAGTTAAACAACATTAAAATATTAAGTCACCACTTCCTACCTGCTCCAAAAAGCGACATATTAAACCCCCTCTCATAGAATAGAGATTCAACTCATTAGCAATTTTACGCTAGCTAAAAGGCAATAAGGATTAGAAGCACTTAAAGCGGCTTTACCAGATCGTTCAATTAAGCTGCCAGGAACGTCTATTGATTTTTTATATCACGCAAATTTTTAAAAGGAGGGTAGACAGAATTTTTTGAGACGGGTATTAAGAATTCTTCGGACAGTACTATGGAACGTTTTGTGGCTCCACAGTTGAGTTTGAGGTTTTTTTTCTTTGCTTTTGCGTACGGGAGCCTTTCCCCTACAGTGAGACAACACAGGCTTATAATATAATATACACGGGAAGAGATATTTTTGGTTAGATGTAAAGAAAAACGAAAGAAAATTTGTTTATTCTGCACAAACAAAACGCACATTACAAAGTGTTTTTACACAAGATGCAGGCCTCGTACTCACGCAATTAGAGGTGTAGATGTGGAAATTAATATGCTTCGTATGTCCTTTTGAGCGTATTGAAACGTTTTCCATTGTAAGTGCTCACACACACGACAACGTGCTGCTCGTGTATTTAAGATTTTTTTTTCTGTCTAGCCTTTTCCCAACTATTTTCGGGTCGGCTTCCAGTCTAACCGGATGTAGCTGAGTACCAGTATTTTACATGGAGCGATAATATAGAATATAATAGGCTGGTATCATTGTTATTATAAACGGGGTTAGAATGTTTTTTTAACCCCCGACGCAAAAACGACGGGATGTTATAAGTTTGACGTGTCTGTGTGTGTCTATCTGTGGCAACATAGCTCCCGAACGGATGAACCGGTTCATCCGTTACTATTTTAAACATTAACAGAATATTGCATAATATAGCTGTTTATTGTTCCTGTTTAATAAAATGAAATAAAATTAGAGCGGTCCCCCGACGCGACAACAGTTAATCAAGAAAATTCATACGTACTTACGTAGAGTCATAATTTCAAGGTTATTTTTTTCTTTTTATAGGCTTTCACGTTTATACCTTTTTTTGTTCTATTTGTGGCATCTGGAATTTTTCAGTAGAAGCTCGGAGTCTGGGATTGTACCGGATTGATGGCAATATTGCCATTTTGGAGGTATGAGGAACAGGGTGTAAAGTTCACTCATTCTCCATTGAAAAGGGAGCATTGACTGTAACACCAGACCAGACGGGTGTTACAGTCAATCCGGTACAAACCCAGAGTCCGGGCACCAGTAATGTTTAAGTCCCATGTAATGTGGTGGATGTGGTATGGTGTTTTGAAATAAGGGTGTGCTATAAGAAGGTACAGTAGGAGAGCTTTACGAGCTCTCAAGGTACCGGGAGGAATCAATTAAACCACAGTTTGTCGTTGTCAATAATTGTTCCAAGAAATCGTTCTACGTGTTTTACATCTTTTTTCTTCTATTGTCGGCCATATCTGTCGCCTATCGTTTCTTCTGCCTTCTCAATTCTTATTGGCGTTTATATTATAATGTTATTGTCATTGATATGTCATTATCTTAATAGTACCAACATTTCATGCAACAAACTATGCGGATCATAATCTCAACACCTTTGTCAAACTCTTCGGGAAATACAGGCGTAGTTATGTTTCAAAAAAAGTGAAAAAAAAACTGCGAAAAGGTCCAAAAACATACCAGAACGCCTGTAAACAGGAAAATGAGCTGTCTCTTTGTTTAGTCAGATACACGTAAAACCAGCAAATCCGATTGACATGAAACCTTTTGTACCCAACGTATTACATTCGTACGTGACTCGAAGATTTGTTTATCAAGCAGAAAGAGCCTCCAGGAAACGAGAATGACAATGAAAAAAGGCTTTTCCGTTAATTAATTTTCAGTTAGTTAAGGTTGAGTTAAGTTAACGCCTGGAAAAGCTCCTGGTCCATGAAGACGCTAATGAAGGGTGATGCTGAAGGCAAACTCATCGACATGTGTAGGCAAGAACAAGGCTGCCAGGCGAAAATGGGATTGGGCGGGTCACATCAGCCGCATGCAGGATGATCGCTGGGCAAAAGTTTCCACCCAATGGGTGCCTGAAGTTGGACGGCGCCGCCGAGGTCGGCCAAGAAAGCGGTGGCGAAATGACCTGGACGCGTACCGCGAGGGCTGGTTCGTGGTGGCGCGGGAAAAGAGATCCTGGAAGGAATTGAGGGAGGCATTTGCCCAGTAGTTGGACAGTAAGTATAGGGTAAAAAAAAAAGTTAAGTTTTAAAAGGTTTGTATTGAGGGGTCTCGGTACGTCAATATGGTCACCCATCCTCGGAGCAACCGCGGCAAGCATAGCTTAACCTGATCAATCGATCCGTACGGCTGTTATTACTTAGCTGAGAGCCCCTTACCACATAAATGTAACAAAAAAGCCACAAAATTGTCTTCCAATAAACTTAGTTACACAACTTATTTCCCCGGCTTCGCTTGCATTAGCGTTCCTATTAAAAACCGGCTTGTGTTCTTATAATTAGATTTGGTTGTGGGTAGAGCAATTTTATACTTCAGTTTCCTGGCGCTCTGTAGTGCAATTACTTAGCCCGAGTAATATAATTGTTTGAAACTTTCATGTTGAAAACTGGACGTTTTTTGTGAGTTTTTATAATTTATCTGTTTAAATTATCGATGTTGAATGTTGGCCTGTCCAGTGGATACATATTGAAGTTATTGTTTCGATGGCGAAAAGGGGTTTTAATTTTTTAATGAATAATATCAGAATATCACACCTGCGGGATAATTGCGTAACACTCTAACAGTGAGAATGGCCTCCATTTTGACAGTTGAACAGCATTCATTGCGTTATTTACGTTGTTGAGCAGACAAATTTTTCGAACATATAAAGCGATGGATTAGTAATATCCATCAAAACGATTCAGATTGTGATTGATAAGTGTGTTACGCAATTAGGGTGCTGTATAGACTTATGGGGTAGGTAGAGTTGGATGTTTTTACAATACCATGACTAAACGTAGGGTTTCTTAGTAATAGCTCACTCTTAATAGATGGGCAGTAGGAATGAGTCAACTGCCATTGACCATTGACAAATACTAGACACCGGGCTTCTTCTGAAATATTAACTACTGATGTAAGAATCAAAGACGTAGCTGAAATGTCTTATGCACCTGTAAATCCAACAAAGTTTTTATTCAAATGAACGGAACTTATTTTTCCCGATGGTCAACAGTGTTACAGTGGCTGGCACGTAGCTTGGCCAAGTTTTAGCGTAGTGGGTGTAAGTTTGCGCTTAAATACTTAGTGCAACAAAAAGATAATACACTTTTATCACTTGTCATTACTCTATGGTTCTTTCCATAATTTATTGAAGTGAAAACTTCTTTAGCGGCGTTGTGCACTTTTGTTGTGATGGGTAAAAAATGTTAAACTCGCGTCAGGACACGGGACCTGATCGAAAATTCGTAAGACCGCATGCCAAAATATCAAAAATTCACAACGTTAATATTCAAGTTTTCACGTCTGCCGGCACTCCCGGAGTGCAACCCGTTTTTTTTTTAACATATATCTGTTGTGAAGAATGTTAGGAGGGAAACGACTCAAGACTCTGGCCAAGTTACGTGCCTGTATATACTATATACGACTGTACATATATACTGATCGGGAATATTCGAGATTGTCCCTATACTCAAATCACAACTGTCATTCTTTGACAGTTGTATAAAATGGCTATAACAAGGCCAATTGACAAAGTGTGCCAGTTTGATAAACAATTAATTACCCTGCCAGTAATTTCACGGGAATGTGCATTCATTTAAACTGGAATGCAGCAATGAATTACAAAGTTCTTCTCCGCAACCCTTTCGCAAGACGCTCCTCTGTAACTTAGTAATCTCTTGTCTTTACCTTTTTCATCACAGACACAAAACAAATTGCATTAAAACTTGCAAGTTTCACCTACTTACATTCTTCTTTTGTTTTAACCTAAGCCCTCGTATTCACGGGCGTCTATAAATCACGCACTGAAAGAAAGAAAATACGTTTATTTGCGGCAAACTTGACGCAGAGAAAGAACATAAAAAAAAAATCAGTATTAAATTAATTAACAAGTAGTTTTAAAGTACTAACATAGTTTTAAACCGTACTAATCATTTTATATGGAATTATGTTCTGAAATAAATTATTATTATTATTATTAAAATTTGTAAAATATTTACATAAAGTCTTAGAAATTATTTACAAAGGTATAATAAATGATATATGTCTGCACTAGGACAAACCTGAATCACAACTTAACCTAACCTGTAGCGTTCTTTATGGTAATTATAGGACAATAAAATTCCTAACAATATTTAACATTAATTAGACGTATTGAAATAAAGACAAAATTGTATTAATTCATTATTTTATACCTAGTGTACTTAAATACTATACTTAAACAGCACAAGTTGGAGGCAAATATACGTCACATCCAAGCAAAACGGCCATCGCTCAGCATAATGCTACGACCCTATGCGAGACAGAGCCCAGCACTGGTCTTCAGCGACAGCTGGCAGCTGGCGTTGACATGATGACGTCAACCGGTGCAGTATTCGATGAAAATAATATAAATAACACATTAAGAAAAAAAATCAATGCCTAGTTCTAAATGTTTATATAAAAATGTTATTTATAAAATGGTAACATTCATTCATTCATTCACTGCATTTTCAACGTACTTATCTTAGCGCCGAGAGTTCAAAATCCAATAATGTGTTTTTTTGACACGCTGGGATGCGATGCCACCCAGGGCTAAAAATCCCGTGCGCGATAAAAATGGTCGCGTTAAAAAACCACATGTGTGTACCTGGGCTTACAGTAAGAACTTAACTCTAAGCATACTCGCACGAAATATGTTAGAAATAATAACTTTATTACTCTGAAAGAATAATATTCTTGCTGAACAAGTTTTAAGCGAGGATTACCTGAGAAAAAGGAGTTATGGTAACAAACTTAATGATGTTTTCGACTGACTGAAAAAAGGAGCCTTTGTATTTGACGTGTATTTTAACAAGGGATAAGGTATTCTCGTATAGTTTTTGCTAATGCACGGAGGGGCGTTGTTGTACACATTTTACCACTTTCGAAGTGTCTCTCGCGCAAACTATTCAGTTTAGAAAAAAATGATATTAGAAACCTCAATATCATTTTTTAAAGACCTATCCATAGAAACCCACGTACGGGTTTGATGAAAAAATTTTTTTGAGTTTCTGCTCTAAGTATGGGGAACCCCCAAAATTTATTGTTTTTTTTCTATTTTTGTGTCAAAATATTAATGTGGTTCACAGAATACATGTACCTACATATTTACCAAGTTTCAACAGTATAATTCTTATAGTTTCGGAAAAAAAGTGGCTGTGACATACGGACGGACAGACAGACAGACATGACGAATCCATAAGGGTTCCGTTTTTTGCCATTTGGTTACGGAACCCTAAAAAGTAAGCCCTTTATTTTTATTCCATACAAGAAACGTGTTTTTTCGGCGTTTTTTACCTTGTGACACGGAAAACTTCGTGTGCAAGTCCGACTCGCACTTGGCCGCTTTTTCTTAACTGACATTTTCTTGTCATGATTTAATCATTTCTGAGCTTCCTCTAGCATCGATTCCAATGTTCCCATACCATTTAAGTGATTATCCGATGCAAGTTAGACTGCTTAAGTGGCTTTGAAAGCCTTCACGTATGTATCTTGGGTACCGTGTGGGTATCAAATGGGTATCATACACATACGTGGGTATCTAGGTAGGTATCTAGCTGCTTACATCCTCTGTATATTAACAAGTACTGGTGTAATGCTTCCGTCAGTATTACGATGTGCTAGTGGAGCCATGGAACCCGGGATTTTGTGGGAATAGTCCTTAATATTAGTTGTGATGATGCTGTTTCATTGAACAGCGGTATGGTTGCAAAACACACTAACCTTAGCAATGGCTTCATTTTGACAGTTCAACAAAATTTGTTGCGTTTTTTCGACAGATTTTTCGAACATGTGAAGCAATGAATAGCAATATCCTTCAAAAAAATTTCAAGTTGCGATTGAAAATGTGTTATGCAATTACGCCTTACGGTCCCATATTTATTTGCCACAGTCTACTTGATAAATGATTTTAATTCAGTAAGTAGGTTTGTACAAAAACTTTTAAACGTCAATTATATTAAAAACAAAAAAAAACCAGATGAGGTCGGAGTTTATTATTTGAGCTGCTCTGAGAATAAAGGCCGAAAAAAATTAAAACGAAAAACTCTTGAACAGTAAACATCGCTGAAAGTCGACTCTTTTTACGGTTAAAAATCTTCAAAAAACATAACCCAAAGGACAGTGCAAATAAATCTCCCCAGAATATTTCAAAAAGTCTCCGAAAATCTGAAAACGGTGGTGACAATAAAGTGCATAGTAGTTAGCGCAAATTCTCGTTAATGCCATCGTTATGTTGAACAGTGTAGGCGCCGCTTTAGCGTTTACGGGTTTCCACCAATTTCTAGCGCTGTTGGTGAAAACACACGGGAAGATGTGTTGAGCGTGTGCGTTGATCCATTATGCTAAAGATTTTATGTTACTAGGTAACGTGCTCGAATAAATAGAAATTGGTCGAATGAAATGAAGCTTATGTATGTTAAAAATATTTCAGCTTGCTTTCAAAATTAGCGCTCTGGCATGCGAAAAGTGATAAAAGCTAAATAAATCAGCTAGGTTGGTAGAGTTGGGCTGGGCAAGCGTGCACTAGCGTCCATCGGATCGTCGCTTACCCTCAGGTTAGCAAGTGGGAAACACGAGGCAAGTAAAGGCGAACCCGTGTAGCAGTCATATATTTAATTATTGCGTGATTTACACACATTCCATTATTCAAAATAGAGCCTCCACAAGTTCTGAAACTTGAAAGTGCGGGCTGCACCGGACGGCAACCTGAGGGGCAATTCTCGTAATTTTAAGCACGTTCACAGTCAGTCTGATCTCAGTCTCAATCTCTCAAAAATACCTCTAAATTTTCCAACATTTTGACATGTTTTTGACATTTGCTTGTCGCCGAGGTGAGACTGCGACTAGATTTTAAACATTTTAAATCACGAGAATTGGTCTACAACCACACCCACCAACCACACCATACCACACCCACACACCACACACCTACCTACTTGCCCACTATCAAATAACCTTGGCATGAACTATTCTCATATATACCGTCCGTCTGTCCGTCCGTTATTTTACCGTTTTACGCGAAAACGCATGTCAGAGAATCCATCTTAAGCCTATAAATTCCGCTAATCCAACTAAGCCTAGGGTGGATTCTCGGACATGCCTTTCCGCGTATCCACCCCGCACTATTAAGTTTCACAACTTGTGGAGGCTACAGACTACATTCTCAATAAAGAAATGTGTGCGATTCACGCAATAATGAAATATATGACTGCAACACGTATTTGCCTTTCCTTGCTAGGAGATTTCCCACTTTCTAACCTTTAGAAAAATCCACTCTTATAGCGTGGATTTCTTGGGGTGGTTAAGCGGAATAACCGTAAATATTTTCCGAAACGAGAAAAGCAAAAGACGAAAAAAGAACATGTTTAAAAATATACACAAGGGGCTGTTAATTTATTACGTAAGATCATTTTGACCACTCTCTGACCGTTTCCAGTCTTATTATTTCTTACGTAAGAAAAAATAAGACTGGGAAGAACCTCCTCTGCCCCTTTCAATCTTACGTAAGATCGGTATCTACCAACTTTGAAAAGAAAAAGTAGCAAAAAAAAAATATGATTTTTGCTTACGTAAGAACAATCTAGACCCCTCCCAACCCCACGTAAGAAAAAATAAGACTTGTTTGGAGCCCTCACCCTTTTTTATTTTCAAATCGTCAAATAACTTCTCCCGCGGGCGGAGCGACATGTCAGACTTTTAATGACTAAAACCCACCCGTGTTCCTTCAGTTGCCTGTGCCAGGGGCCACGGTAACTTTTTCGAGCAACCCGCGACCCTTTTTTTTTATTTTTTGAAGATGGGAAATCATCAACTAACCCCTCCCGCTCTGGGTGGAGCGGAAGGGAGTGTCAGACTTTTACTGACTAAAACCCACTCGTGTTCCTTCCTTAGCCCTTTCTGTTCCAGGGCAGCGGTAACCCTTTCGGACGATCCCGCTACCCTGGCAGGCTCCGGCCCTATCGGGTCCCGTCATCTGCTAACATCTCTTTGAGGCGCGCGTGGAACACAACGCGCCGTCCGGCACGGGCCTGGTCCTGATCGGACGTTGAGCTACCCATTACTCTCCACCCGCAGGCCCGCGCCTACGGTGGCCGGGAGTCGTCACGTGGCTCCCGCCCGGAGCGTCTCCCGCGGTGGCTGAGGCGTGAGGTGTTCTCCCTCAGCCTTCCCGCCACCTTCTTCGCTAGCATGACTGCTTCGCAGAAAGAGGTACTGCCTCCCACTCCCTCGGAGTGGACTCCCCGGACCATGGCTTGAACCAGGGCCGGGCGCGAGAGGTTGCCGCCGTTGCCGATCGCCTCTACGAGGACACGGCGGGGCTCTGCCCAAGCGGGGCAGACCTCCACCGTATGCTCCACCATGTCCTCTGGGCGATCCTGGCAGTGATGACACCCGGGCGTCTCCTCCCGCCTGATGATGGGCAGGAACCTCCCGAAACATCCGTGTCCGGAGAGGACCTCTGTCAGGCGGTAGGTGAGAACGCCGTGACGCCTCTCTAGCCACTCCTCAAAGAGGGGTCTTATCGCCACTATCGTGGCGTGCCCTAACCCGCGACCCTCAAATCGTCTTACGTAATAAAAAATGAACAGTCCCCAACCGGGAAAAAACGCGGCGGTTATTCATAAAATAAGCTACCGTACATTCCGTAGTGACTATTTAAGAAGATTTCAGCGACACAGTGGTGCTACGTGTTTATACCGAATGCTCCCAATTGCTCCCAACACCTAGATGTTACCATTATGCGAAAGAAAGGGATTAAACTCTTAATGATATTGCTTCTATTAATCTTTTTATGTAGGTTAGTTTTTGTGCTAACTGTACCTATTTGCTTTTTAGTCTTGGCTAATTTTCTTAGGTTATTTTCTTTTAACAAGCGTGAATATACGAAAAGAGGATGATAGTAAGTTCGGCTAAAGTTTCAGTGCATGTCGTATTACCATATTTTGCCTGTGGTTTCAATATGTGGCCTGCATAGTCTGCGAGGACCGCAAAGAAATAAAAATGAAGCACCCACTTGCAATCAACATGGTTCCGCAAAAATATTTGCTAATGATATAAGGTATGCTGAATTTTGCTGCAGTGAGGAGGACTCAGCCGAGTATTTTTTTTTTGATTTTTAATATTTTCAATAGTAGGAAGAATTTAATAGGGCCTTTTGAGCGTTCAAAAATCACACGTTTGAGTATATTTTAAATAGATAACTTCAACACAGCCTATCGCAGTACACTGCTGGCTCTGCTCGCAGTGTAAAGGCCTCTTAAATGTTGCTCCACAATACACTGACCTCGGCCTTCCGCATAATAATAATAATATAATATCCCTGGACATTTCACACAGCACCATTTGTCCCAAGCTAAGCAACCTAATGCTTGTGTTATGGTAACAAGATGGCTGATAAACTACTTATATACAATTTTTTTTTTTTTGTAAATACATACATATTATAGATAGAAAAACACCCAGACTCGGAACAAATACATGTAGGTCATACAAATATTTGTTCCGTGCGGGAATCGAACCCGCGACACGCAGCGCAGCAGTCAATCGCTTAACCACTGCGCCAACCGTGCCGTCAAACCGCCGCATGCAGTCTGTCCCGGCGACCTTCTTAAAGTCGTCGGTCGCGGTCACTCCAGGAGTCAGGAATCGTTTACTCAACCGGCCATCGGTCCTTCGACAAACATGGCCAGCGTACTGCCACTTCAGTTTGCTTACTCTGCGCGCTATGTCGGTTAGGTACTCCGGTGATTGAAATAAATAACTTATGAGTTTGAATTTAGCGATTTCAGCATTTGGATCTGGATGACAAATGGCCGTTGGGGTTACGCATTCACTTGAGAAGAGAATAGAATTACATCCCTAAAAGTAGGGTGAACATTTTTTGTAATAAGTGCGGCGACAATCTTCGCAGAATTTCGACCAAATTATTTAACGCGGTCTTGTCTGAAATCAAGTTGACAACTAAAAGGGCTTGTGGTTAAGCAATAACAGCCGCACGTGTCGATTGATCTGGTTAGGCTACGCTAGCCGCAGTCGTCCGTGGATGGGTGACCATCTTTACATACCGAGACACTTCCATGCCTTGGAAAGCACGTTAAGCACGTTAAGGTCTCCGCTGTCTTTCGTGAATCTTTGACACCCGTTACGGGTTGTCAAAATCCCGAAAGTCTAACAATCAGTCTGAGCAAGGGGTATCGTGTTACCCATTAATAGGGTTGTGGAGGTCAGACCGCTCCACGTAAAATACTGGCATTCAGCTGGATCCGGTTAGACTGGAAGCCAACCCCAAAAATAGTTAGGAAAGAGCTAGGTAGATGAGGCAGATATGATAGACAACAAAAACTCCTCATCCGCACAATATGTGTATTAAATGAAGTCCATGAGAGAATTGACATATTTTCGTGCAATTTGAGTGAATTCTCAAGAGTTTTGTTGAATTTTGTTAGTTATACTTAAATATTAATATTCTGTGTTGTCTGATTTTATATTTTAGGTTATGTTTTTATAGTACTAAAAAGAAAGTTTTGTATTTTTAAAGTTTTTTTTTGTTTTTTTATGTATTGTTGAAAGTGCTTTGTATTTTTTTTTTTAATTTAGATTTTTATGTATTAGGCGTAAGTTGATTTTTCGTTTTATTTGGTGTGTATTTGCTAACCACTATTGCATTGGGCTCATCCTGTAAAGATAGTGTGTATAAGTTTTTAATAAATAAATTTAAAAAAAACTGGACAATTCAGACTCAAGAATTCGCTATCATTTCCCATGTTGAGATTAGTTAATTAATAAAGGCCCTTAAACAAAGGTAGGTACAATCACCAGCGGCCTCTCACGTTCATTCCCACCTCAGTACGTTAATAAATTCAAGTAACTAAGTAAGGTAGTCGGTACATTTCGTTTCCTTTTATTTTCTTATCAAGGAAAACACATAAGCTTTAATTTCTGATTATCTTGCCCCAACATTTCTATTGTGTTTGATTCTTTCCACATAAACAATTAGGTTTGGTATACACCAAGCTCGCAGTATATTGTTTGTTACAATTTTTTAAATGGATTGATATTTTTTGCGAAACTAAAAATAATAACTTCGCCTCCGGTTGTTTGGATTCCGGTAGGTTTTTTTTATTCATTTGGAATCGTTTTTAGGGTTCCGTACTCAAAGGGTAAAAACGGGACCCTATTACTAAGTCTGTCCGTCCGTCTGTCCGTCGGTCTGTCCGTCCGTCTGTCCGTCCGTCTGTCCGTCAATCCGTGATTTTTATAGATAATGGTAAGTACGGAACCCTTCGTGCGCGAGTCCGAATCGCACTTGGCCGATTTTTTTATTATTCTTAGCGACTGAAACATAAAACTGTATTTTGTGGTAGTCGGTACAATGCTAGGAAACAAGCTACTAGCGTTGCAGTGTCTTAGTCCGTAGAGTAAAATGATCCGATTGGATAGCTTCGCCAACCACATGAGGCTAGTAAACATGCCAGGATAGTAAAATCGGTGGTGGGAGTGCTACAAGCTCATAAATAGAACCCCATCTTAAACTTTCATTATCATCAAATCCAGCCTGTCCCTTGCTGCCCTGTAATAATAATAATAATGTATTTATTTAATTTGACAACATTGGTCCAATGGTTAGTACAACAATAACTTATCAACTAAGGGTTAGTAATATTAATTAAATTATATTAAATTACATTATATCAAATCAAAATAAAACAATTCTATTCATCCTGCCGCACGAGCAACCTGACAGCGTGTCTAAGTATTGGTGCATCGTGTTTTCAGTAGGTATGCAGCAGCATACCTACTGAATGAGGGCTAGCACCTGCTGGTGCTAGCCCTCATTCTGCTTATTAAGGATGCGGTCTTTTTCCTCCGAATGGCAAAGAAGTCGTCGATTCGCGCTACAGCAAACATGCCAGACGCTCTGCAGAATCGGGGCAACCTCAACAGCACCCTGATTCCATTGTTGTATTGCACCCGCAGACCATCTAGAGCCCTCCGCGTGCAGTAGACCCACAACTACCCATGTAGAACACTTGACAGTCAAACTCAAACTCAAACTCAAAGTATTTATTTCAATTAAACCAATTACAGGTACTTTTGAATTGTCAAGGGGTCGGTCAGTCAGAAAAATGAAGCCAGTTGCCCATTCCAAAGCGTAGGTACCTATGGAGAAGAACGGGCAAGAAACTCCATGGACACTCTTTTAAATCAGAATAATATGGTTACAAAGTATTGGTTACATCATTCATGTTAGAAATGCATGTGAGAACGATGCAGAACATTAAAAGCGTCCGTAATGAACAGATAAAGAAAAAACAATTCAAATATAAAATTAAATATAAAATAAGCCATGGCAGCAAAGAGTTGACCAGTCCCTACTGACGGCGCCCGTTCACGAACATGACGCATAGATTAGCACCATTCAGCTCAACCATTTTGAAGGGAGCTAAATGATCCAACACACGCGCCACCATCAGCGAGACATTAGAGTGAGCATGACATACTCTCAGCCGCCAAGCCACATTCAAGTCAATGAAAGACGTACCCAGTAAATGGTAGCGTTATAGTATGTACGTACATAGTACTCACATTTATGTGCTATGCAATTATACAATACTAGGAGATTGAATTTATACAATGCAAAAATAGTATTTTAAAATCTTCATCAGCTCCAACAGTATGTAGGTAGGGTAGGCGTGTGTGAAGTATTTCCAAATGCTAATCAATTTATTTATGCGTCCTGTGGAGCAGGACCAGCGTTTAACCAAGCATTTTTGTCAGCGATGTAATCCCCCAACTTATAATATGCTTGGCTACATAGTGTGCGTTTTATGTAAGATTTGAATTTCGTTTCATTGAGTTGGAGTATGTGGGGAGGTATTTTATTGTAACATTTTAAACAGTACCCCATGAAGGAAGAGTCTACTTTAGCCAGTCTGAAACCTGGTTGAACTAATTGGTCCCTATTTCTAGTTCTATATGTGTGTCTGTCACCTCTTTTACTGAAAAGATTTAAATTTTTCCTTACGTACATGATGTAGTCCGCTTAAACAGAGATATAGACCGTTGGAGTTCAAACAACCAATATACATACATAATCAGCTTATAGTGTTCCCACTGCTGGGACACAGGCCTGCTCTCAGTGAGGGGGAGTGGGCCGTAATCAACCACGCAGGCTCAGTGCGGGTTTGTAGATGTCATGTCTTCGAATTTTTCTTTCTATAACATGTCGGTTTCCTCACGATGTTTTCCTTCACCGTTGTGACAGCTTTTTTCTTTTCTTTTTAAAATGGTGTGGATGTAGTTTCCAGTATTTCTCGACACTTGTTGCAATCGCTTGCTGTCAGGAAAGACGTGCTGAGTATGATAAATGCTCGCAAAAGCAGTTATGTTTACTGTGATGCATTAGTGATATATGTATACACTATAATCTAGATGGAATGTTAAAAGGTATTTTGCGCCGAAGAACGATCATTTAGCTTACTAATTGATCGTTCTTCGATTTCGGTTTAAGTCGTTGTAACAACAATATCTGATATTATCATTGCCTTAGCTTTTGACTCTGACAATGTCAGATGTTGTTGCGGATTTGTAATTGAATACAAAACCTATCTATGTAGACAGCAACAACGTATCTATGTAGTCACAAATAAACATCGAGTTCCCATTTTTCTATAGGCATACAAAATTAACAAGCCTCTCTGTTAGTTTTGTGAATAAAATAAATATATAAGATAATGTAAAGGAAACTACTTTTGTACATATTTTCATAAGAGTTGAGTTTCCAATTACAGTGACATTACTGCATTTTGCTCATAATTGGCAATTTGTAACAAAGGTAAGTTGGGTACAGTCGCGGAATGAATAGGTAAAGCAACGAAAAGGTCTATTTTAAATGTAAATTTTAAGAGACTATTTTTCTGACTACATGTTACTGACATTGCGAATGAAAGTTGCCGTTTGTAAAGGTGAAGATGTAAAAAACAAAATTTGTTTAAAATGGCTTAATTTTTTTGTTCCAAGAAAGAAAATACAGTTTGTATGGTTGTATTATTCTCGTTTTTGTTATATCGAAGCTAAAATAAAAAGGAATATTTAATTGCACTGATTCGCATAAAATATATAAAATAATAATAATATTTTATTGGGACTAAGAAACACAAATTACAATAAAATGATGTACGAAAATGACTGCGTTAGTTATAAACTGTGTCGCAGCCATTAACGCCCATACAAAAATGTTTATGCGTCAGTGCTCTAGCATTGAGAAATTAATATTAACTTAAAAAGAAAATTACAGAGGAATATAACAAAACATAATAAAAAAAAGACAAAATATAAAAGCGAAAACGTATGGTACCCAAAAATAGGCAAGCGTGTGTGTGATGTGTTGTGGGTGTGATGTGTTGTGCGTGCGGAGTGTTGTACGTGTGGATGCGTGTGTGCCGAGTTTGATTCCGTTTGGTGTGTATACGTACTTTGATGAAAAAATAATATTTTATTACTAACTACATATTTACACTAGATACTAAATGAAATGATTTTTAAATGCCCTATGATTGTTTTGCTTATTTTTTCACATGTACATATTATTATTTTAAATGTTAACTTATATAATGACTATATATCTAACTTAATATAAAAATAAATACAAAAACACTTGGACACTTGGCGTCGAAGTACTCGTCCGTATCGCTGTCTTCCGGAAACGTGCCCAGAAAACTGGCAGCATTGCCACGTTGAATGGCAATGCTTATTCTTTGGCCAAAGAACGACGTAGCCCTTTGAAAATTAGTATTTATGATAGGAACCTATTATGTTGAAATCACAAAAAAATACACAGGAATATTATGGTGTGTGGTAATATTTTACCCTTAAACAAATCAGCTAGCTATTTAACTGTTGTCAGAGATTGACAGTAGTCCCACTCACTGGCGAACGATCAAAAAAGACTGAAGCGGAGGCGGGACAGTGCTTCCTTACCCAAATCATTCGTTCCACCCGCTGGAGATCTCCCACCTGGATAGTTGGAGTAAAGAAAACCGTTTCAAGTGGAGATTCATAGACGACTTCGCCTTGGAGTGTAAATGTGGTGCTGTTCCACACACGATGGGACAGTTACTATCATGTCTGCGTGTCCTATCGTAAGCACGTTACAGGAACTGATGGACGCTAGTGATGGCGCCAAACACGTAGCCGAATTTTAGGCCGAGTCCATTAAGATTTGTATCGACACGCTAGGAAGAAGAAGACATTTATATTTTATTTTCAACTCTTAGGGACTACTTAAGGTCGGTTTTTTTGCACAATATGTTCGTTAGACATACCGAGATTATTACAGGTTTCGTATTCTAGATTCTTCTAGTGCCACAAGTACCTATCCACCTTAGTCATGTATCCTCCCGGTGTATCCCCGCTCTATATCGTGTTATTTTAATAGGGCTGACGTTAATAGGGCCCGTGTTAATAGGCCGATACGTGCTGAGCAATAAATTGTACGAAGATAGGCCCCGCCGATTCTATTACGATATGTACGGGGTGAGTGGTGTAGCTCTACCACTTTTGTTAAGGCGCACGTTAGGTTTAGCTTTAAATAATGTTATTCGTCGAAGTCATTTTATAAATGACAGCTGTCATTATAGGAGGTGGTTCATGTTGTCATAAGAAACTATACCCTGTTCATTAGGTTAACCGTTTTTGACAGCTGTCTTAGAACGTACATATTCCAGATTACGTAAAAGTTAACTTTAAAATGCGTAATAAAATAAATATATAAGCTGCCTTATCTTATTCAATTATCTTATTTATGGCTTCTTACAGACATTATAATACCGTACGTGTATCAATCAATGTATTGTGTGTTGCTGCAATAACTAGTTCCATCTGTCAAAAAACGGTTTTTAACCTATTTGCTTCTAGGCTATTGGCAATCTATGTATACCCCATAGATTGCCAATAGCCTAGAAGCAAAAATATTCAAAGTCTTTATTTGAACGCCGTTGATGGCAAAATAAAGCGATCTTATACTTTTAACATTATTTGCTTATGTATTTTAACCTTTGTTTTTAGCAAATAAAGATTTTACTTTGACTCTTATGTGACATCCGGTACTTTAAAAAAAATTGCAGCCGCCATCTTGGATTTTCATTCTTCAGCACCCTCTAAAACAACAATGCAAACAAAATGAATGCCACAATGCTATGCCCGGTGACGAACTGTTTCAATTATGTCGGAAATTATCCCACGGGAACATGCTTCTGGTATAAAAAATCCTATGAGCTAATCCAGGTTACAAACAATCTGTTTGCCAAATTTCATACAAATGCCTTCAGCCGTTCAAATTTTGTATGCAATATTGTTAAGGTTGATACAGAATAGTTAACTCTGTTACTCGTAGCTTGACATGTAATTTTTAACAAAAATTTTAATAGGTATTTAATTATAACTTCGCATGCTTTTGAGTAATGTCACTACTTGATATTTGTACGCCGTAACGGCACAACATAGAGATCTCTGTACCCATTCTAATTCAAACACCTATTTTTACACCTATGTTTTACAAATAAAAACTTTGACTTTGCCGTTTTTGCGTGATTGAGTAACAAACATCTAAACGTACAAACTATCACAGGATTATATTATACCAGCAGCGCCCCGCGGTTTCACCTGCATAAGTTTCGATCCCGTGGGAATATCAGGATAAAAAGTATCCTATATGTTAATCCTGGTTTTAAACCATCTGTGTGCCAAATTTCATCCAAATCTGTTTAGTAGTTTTTGCGTGAAAGAGTAACAACCATCCATCCATCCATCCATACAAACTTTCGCGTTGATAATATTTATAGTAGGACTAGCTGCGCCCCGCGGTTTCACCCGCATAAGTTTCGATCCCGTGGGAATGTCGGGATAAAAAGTATCCTATATGTTAATCCTGGTTATAAACTATCTGTGTGCTAAATTTCGTCAAAATCTGTTCAGTAGTTTTTGCGTGAAAGAGTAACAAACATCCATACATCCATACAAACTTTCACGTTTATAATATTAGTAGGATTAAAAACCTAAAAATGCATATTAGTAGGTATCTATTGATTACATAACAAGTGGGCTCTACAGAAAAAAAATCTAACAATCCTAAACAGTTATGTTGAAAAGTAATCAGTGTAGAAGAGAAATATCCGCAGCAATCACCCCATTCCGAGGGTCGGGAATAAACTGGCCCACTTACACAGGCGCTCGGCAAAAGAATTAGCAAAATGTTAGGTAGAACAATAAATTACTAGGAATCAAACCATTAGTGGCTGGTCTGAAATGTTTTAACATAACAAGGGAAAAAAGGCTGGAATAGGAGCTAGAATCCAGATTTAATTGACCTATGTAGTTTAGTACTGGGCTGCTAGGAGAATGAAGGAATGAGAATAATTAGGTGCTAACCTAGTAATTTGAAGAAAAATAGTTGTGCTATGCATCTCATAGATTTTTTTTATTTTTGTTTATTTATTTTACCATTTACATTTACCAAGAAAAAAAAAATTGGTGCGTGTACTTATGTCTGCGCGTCAGAAATTATACTTTTAAAAAACAATTTTTAATTGCATGCATATAATTTATTTAACAAAAAGGTTACAATAAAGTTCGTTGTTTAGGCTAAATAATGTTGGTAACAAGTCACGGGCCTTTTAAAGAAATTAAAAGAATTTTATGGCATCCAATTTTTTAACGTGAAATGTCCATTGTCTTATTTTTAATCGATAAGAACAAAGTTTAACAGGTTGCTATAAAAATGCTCAAAATAGGTACAGGCCGGTTTATGCTGAAAAAAGTGACGTATAGCTTTAAAAATAATGAGCGGTTTTGCGGACAGCTTCAACCTGTGAATTTTGTGTAACGGTGATGCGCGCGCCTCTTAAAATTTCACTCTCATCATTTTTTCATAACGCGCCTAAAGAAGTATAGCTTCAAAACAGAACAGAAAAAATAGGTACAGAGGTGATGCTTATTTCATAAGAAATCTCTTACAGCACTGGTGTGCAGAGTACCCTTTGCTAGTTACCCTGGTGCGCAGAGTACGGGCCAGCTCCAACAATATCCTCAAAATGATCGCTAGCAGGCTCGATTGCATGTACATCAACCACCGCAGGGTCATCTCCCATGGGATGAAATAATTTTTAAATACAATAAACTAACATAGTTCTTAAGTTTACTAACACAATGAGTCCTTGTTACTTAAATAAAGAAATTATTATTTCCTTTATTTGCATGTAAACACACATAAGTTATATTTTTATATATTAGAATATAAAAAGTATAAAAACATTTAAAAATATAAAAAATAGTAGCCCACCGGTATCGGGAACAGGGTCCAAGCTATCGGTGGTCAGGGCTCCAGAGAGAGGAACCTCCTGACGATGCGAGCCGTGTCCAGAAGTACATACCATTATATCCGGTATCGGGAACAGGGTCCAAGCTACCCGTGGTCAGGGCTCCAGAGAGAGGAACCTCCTGACGATGCGAGCCGTGTCCAGAAGTACATACCATTATATCCGGTATCGGGAACAGGGTCCAAGCTACCCGTGGTCAGGGCTCCAGAGAGAGGAACCTCCTGACGATGCGAGCCGTGTCCAGAAGTACATACCATTATATCCGGTATCGGGAACAGGGTCCAAGCTACCCGTGGTCAGGGCTACAGAGAGAGGAACCTCCTGACGATGCGAGCCGTGTCCAGAAGTACATACCATTATATGTACATTATTATTATTATTATAGTCGGCCTATAACGTTCCTTCTGTTTGGACACAGGCCTGTCTGTAAGAGGGACTGAGCCATTATCCACCACGCGGGACCAGTGCAGGTTTGTGGATATCACTTGTCTTCGAATCTTTGGTTCTAAGACAAGCTGGTTTCCTAATTATGCACCTCAAAAATCTTCATCAACTCCAGCCTATTGCAGTTCACTGCTGGACATGGCTTTGTCCCAGGCTACGCCAGAATACCCTGTCCTCCGCCTTCCGCATCCAATCTGTCCTAGCTACTTTCAATTTTTTTTGGGCGGGTTGTTTCACGTCCACTCGACGCACCCGTATATGTCAAAAATGGTGCTAACTATCGTCAACCCAAAAAAAGCTTTGTTTCAAATTACAATTACAAAATTATGGCTTTGACTTACGTCAAATAATTACGATTACGTACTCGTTATTATTTACGTACGTATGTTATGTTAACCAACCGTTTGAAACCACCCACGTCACGTAATTAAAATAATATGCGCGCCCAGTGAACAAACATTCAAAGACATATGCCACAAATGTCTTCAAATGTTTGGTTCTAGGACATCCCTGTTTCCCTAATCGATCATTATTAAAATAAAATAGTTGAAAGGCAAACATTCGTGCGGTCTTATCTTTGCTAATATATCCGGGGGCGTAGTACCAAAAACTTCTGAGCAAACGGCTGAACTTGTCAAATGAGCAGGCTGGTGTAACGAGAAAAGTTTTTTGATCATCTACCCCCCGATACTCTGGTAATCATAAGTTGGATCGGCGAATTGAGTTATGTGGTGATACTTCAAGTTAGAAAGGTCACTTGAGCTTAGTTTGCAGTTTTAATCTAGACTTGGAACCTTATTTTTATTCGTATAACGTTTATATTCGTAATGGAGGGGTCGGGGCTAAGTAATAACAGCCGCACGGGTTGGTCAACGGTTAAGCTACGCTTGCCGCGGTTAGTCCGTGGATGGGTGACCATCTTTACATACCAAGACCCCCTCCGTAAACCATGTTAAGCTGTTGGTCCCGGCTGTCATTCGAGGATCTTTGTCAGTCGTTACGGGTCGTCAAAAGCCTGAAAGTCTGACAAATAATCTTAAAATGGTAAAGGTATCATAATAATAAAATACCCTCTGACAACCAGTTTTACCAAGGGGTATCGTATTACCCAGTAACTGGGTTGTGGAGGTCCGATAGGCAATCGCTCCATGTAAAATACTGGTATTCAGCTGCATCTGATTAGACTGGAAGCCGACCCCAACATAGTTGGGAAAAGGGTAGGCAGATGATGATTTGTAACGCGTAATAACTTTCCTTACAGTAGCAATGGGTTTAATTTTGACAGTTCAAAAACATTCATTGCGTTATTTACGTTGTTGAGCAGACAAATTTTTCGACCATATAAAGCAATGGATTAATAATATCCTTCAAAATTACGGGTCACTCCCTCTCACAGAGAGGAGGCCTGTGTCCCAGCAGTGGGAACATTCTGCTACACCACTTAGTTCTCGTGAAAGTAGACACATAGTTTCGTAAGTAAGCTTCACCGCTTAGCTGTGGTCTGTTCCAAAATTACCTGATGACAATATAAACAAATGGATTAGACCGATGCCAATTTGTAGTTTCAAGTACAAATAGAGTGCTTTGGTTTAATTATTTATTTGAATATTTAAACCCAAAATTCTAATTGTAAATCGCCTATAATTGAAATTAATTTGAATACCTCAGTTTTCGTCGATGACTTTTCAATTACTATTTAAAAATGTTATTCGAACAATAATTGTTGGTAAATGTAAAACAGCAGTGTGATTCTGTAACAATCTCACCATGAAAACTTGGTGAAGTGAGCGTGGAGTGAGCTGTCATTTCAACTAATGCTAGGGATTGACACTATTGACAGCTCACTCTAAGCTCACTTCACCTAACTTTTCTCGGTGAGATTTGTACAGAATCGATCGGCAGATGAAAATGTTACTAATTCCCTTTAGTCCCTGAACAGGCATTGTTTATACATTCATATGATAATTTTGAAACAGAATTTACGTGTTTCACGTGTGTTTATGTTGTTTTTATTACACATGTGTCTCTGCTGGAAAGGAAGACTTATAATCTGAAATTCTAGACTTCAGCAACTCAGCTTATCGCTGTCCACTGCTGAACTTCTGCCTACCCCAGGCTGCGCCACAACACCCTGTCCTCCGCCTTCCGCATCCAGTCTGGCCCAGCCACCTTCTTAAAGTCGTCAGTCCATCTAGCTACAGGCCTTCCACACTACGCTTGCCGATACGCCGTCTCCACTCAAGGACTCGTTTGGTCCACCGGCCCTCGGTCCGTCGACAAACATGACCAGTCCACTGCCACTTCAGTTTGCTTACTCTGCAAACTATGTCAGGTAATTCTAGACTTAGCCTAGTACGATGTGACTTAGGTACCTGATGTAATTGCAAGACAGAATTGCCTCTGAAATTGTTATCGTATGGACAATTTGCTGATAACGATATTGGTTGTTAGGTGCCAAGTGATATTAGCAAAGCAATCGTCGTTTATCAAGTTGGGGTTATCCAGTTTCAATCAAGATGACGGAAGGCTAGTTGTCCCAACAATAAATGAATGAATCCAGGTCCTAGACGTAAAATCAATGACTCTTTATTATGTAAACCATAAAAAAATTCTATCCTACTAATATTATAAACGCGAAAGTTTGTATGGATCGATGGATGTATGGAAAGATGTTTGTTACTCTTTCACGCAAAAACTTCTGAGCGGGTTGCGTGGGGGTTTACCACGATGCGTCTATTAGCATGCATTTGTTTTAAATATTCATTTATATTTTTCTTTCTTTACTTAAAGGCTGATTATTCAATCAACAGATAAAAGTACTGTCATTTTTTTTTAATTATTCCTCCGATTAAATTATCTAGCTTTGGAAAAATCAGCTCTAAGACGGGTTAAAACCAATTACTAAAATTAAAGACACAGTTTGTAATGAAGGTGACATCGAGGGAGCGAGTCAAATCGCGATCGCGAGGTATCGGAGCGAGACATCTTCGGCATGTAAGGAGAGAGATAGTGTTTTTATCATAATTTTAAAGGTCGTCATTGGGAACATGGACCTAAAAATAAGTGGAACCAGTAGGTATGGAAGATTTTTAATAGGTATTTAGGCAACTCGCAAAGATTTCTTTAGCAAATGTGCAAGCATTAAACAAAAACAGAACATTACAAACAGACATAATTTTAGAAGTATGTATGTTTATTTGTATGTATGTCAGTATATTCTCATAATATTTGTTTTGTTTTATTACAAAAAAAAAAATTGTATATACCTAAGTAGTTTATCAGCCATCTTGTTACCATAACACAAGCATTAGGTGGCTTAGCTTGGGACAAATGGTGCTGTGTGAAATGGGATATTATTATTAAGTGAATTGTTTATGATTTTATGTATTTTTTGTCTCCTTTACAAGAAATAAAGGAGATATAGGCAGCGTGTGAAAGATCACACGCTGCCTTCATCTCTCTATCTATTGTCCTATTGCAGGATTTCCTATGAAATAAGCATTACCTTTGAACACATTGAAAAAAAAAATATAAATGGATTTTCTTTCTTTTATATTTTTCTGTTCTGTTTTTTTTTTCTTGTCTGTTTATATATGTGTGTAGGTACATAAATAAATAAATAAAAACGCGTTATTTTAAACCAAACTCTTTCAACATCAAGATGCATGCACAAAGCGTCAAAAACAGAGATTTTTCCTCACAAGCGGTGGTATAACTTGCATATTTGAAAAGATGCTGCGCTCTCAAACGATGCCACTTTGGCTTGTCAAATGCAGAGAGTTACGAATCGACAAACATACAATCTTTAAACATGCTTTAAACTGGAATTTATAGGAAAGTTTTGTTTTTACTCCATTCCAAAAAGTTAGTTTTAACCGGACAAGTACTTTCGTTGACGGACTTAGAGAGTAGATTCCCAGATAGGAATTTGTAATCGCTTATCGGTGACGGTTCGCGCTGATTTGGCAGAGAGGATCAAAACTGCCGGGCAGTGGTGGCCTAGTGGTGACGACCCCGACTCACGAGTTGTAGGTCGTGGGTTCGAACCCAGGCAAGCGCTTTACTGTCACTGTTACCCTGCATCATCCCACTGCTGGGAAAGCCTCTCCCCGTCACTGTTACCCTGCATCATCCCACTGCTGGGAAAGCCTCTCCCCATGACTTCCAATTCTTTCGATCCAGGGCTAAAGTAGACCACAGGTCGTTTGTTTCGTTCAGCTCGTCCCGCCATGTCATCATCATCATTCGTGTAACGTGCAGCTGACAGGACACGCAGGACACTGACTGATGGACCCTGGTGATGGCGCCAAACAAGTGGCCGAATGCTGGGCCGAGTCCATCCAGATTGCTATCGACACGCTAAGAAGATGAAGATCATCATTCATCTCATCTTGCAGGCACTTTTTGAAAATAATTTCAACACCATTCTTCTCAAAACGGTGAAGGAAAACGTCGTAAAGAAACCGGCATGTCTTGGAACCAAAAATTCGAAGACGTGACATTTAACAACCCGCACTGGGCCCGCGTGGTAGATTACAGCCCACTTCCTCTCACAGAGAGGCCTGTGTCCCAGCAGTGGGAACATTATAGGCTGCTTATGTTATAAAAACAGCCTTCGTTGTCCAGCGTCAAGAAGAGCTGCCATATCGGCGCCGGTTACCAGCGTTCTACATGAATAAAACCTTTTCATTTTTCTTTTTGTTACTTTTTTTTATATAATTTGTTTATTTTTAACTGTGTTTAGGTTAGTTTATGATCTTCCTGTACGAGTCGCAATAAATACTTTTTCTTTCTTTCTTACTTAGTTTAGAAAGAAAGAATAATAGTTTTATTTGTCATGTCTGTACTTGTACTAATGGGATCAGTTGCCCGATTCAAAACATTCATTAGGTCAACTCATCCCGCGGGATAAGTTTAAGCGGCCTCAGTACACCAAAGAGCCCACACAGATAATTAATTCTAATATTAAGGAAAAATAAAAACAAAATACTCGTATATCTATAATCACGAGCATAAAGCAGGAATAGTGTGTCGGTTTAGTAACGCCTTAAGCTGATCATACCGAAATATTACAAGATCAGACAAGCGAACGATTCGCTTGTTATGCAAATATCTTATAGCGGAAGTCACATGAGTAGATGTGTAACAGAGACTACTACTACTACTACTGTACTATCTCAATTGAAATGAAAGAAAATTAGTGATTTTTTCAAAATAATTTACTGTTAATATTTATATAACACGTCACGTCTATAGGCATCGAAGGGCTAGGCAGAAGTGTATACCTACTATAGTAATATTTCTCCAGTTCATCATCGGCCTGCATGTTCGCAAGTATGTCAAAATCAAAAGTCATTATTTTTTTATTAGCACTTCTCGAACGTCTTATGTTGGGGTCGGCTTCTAGTGTAACCGGATGCAGCTGACTACCAGTATTTTACATGGAGCGACTGCCTATCCTCCACAACCCAGTTACTGGGTAATACGATGTCCCTTGGTAAGCGTAACGACTGTCAAAGATCCATGAATGACAGCCGGGACCAACGGCTTAATGTGCTTTCCGAGCCACGACGGGGTTCTTGGTATGGTCACCCATCATAGACCAACCGCGGCAAGCGTAGCTTAACTTGATCGATTGACCCGTGTGCCTGTTATTACTTAGCCACAAGCCCCTCTAATACTAATAAACTACTAATATTTCACGAGTTATTTATTCAAAATAGTTTAAACTTTCTCCAAAGTCGACCTACTTTAAACTTTATTTATTCTTGTTTAACTTTGCATCGGAGTCTTAGGTCGAAAACTGACCAGCAGGCCAATTCTCGTAATTAAAATTTTTCAAAATCTAGTCCCAATCTCATCTCAAAAACTTGTCAAAAGTATATGTAAATTATGGGTATTTTTTTACAGATGAGACTAGAATGTGAACTTTCATAAAAAAAAACCGGCCAAGTGCGAGTCAGACTCGCGCACCGAGGGTTCCGTACAAACCTGTAGGTATATAAGTAAAAGTTATGGTATTTTTATTGCTAAATGAAATCCATAACATAACAATGTGGAAAGCTGACGGTACCTTGTCAATACATATATGAAAACATTATGTATGTTCGGAAAAATCTTCATCTCTTTAAGAAGAGAAGTGATAGACATAATTTTAATACTAGAAATAGGCACAATTTGGATCAATCTCGGTTTAGATTGGCTAAGGTACGAAATTCTTTTATGGGGAATTGTGTAAAATTTTATAATAAAATACCACTGCGGATTCTACAACTGAACGAGACAAAATTTAAAACATGCATAAAACGCACACTATGTAGACAAGCATATTATAAATTAGAGGATTATATCCTTGATAAAAAAGCTTGGCTTAATGCTGGTCCTGCTCCACAGTCACAGCCACTTGGGTCCACTAATTAGTTTTCTTTTATTTTATATTTGGAAGAGATGCTCTCCCTTTTATTTTTATAAACATGGTTTTTTTTTTTTTTTTTTAAATCGTATTTTTTTTTTTTTGGAGTAAATGTTTAATCTTTTTATTTTTAACTTTTGAAAAGTTATAGTATTGTATAACTTCGAAGCATTTTTTATTTATTTTGTAAATATGAGTACCACGTGTAATATAATGTAACTGTTTTTGTTTTTTTTTTTTTGACATGAACGAGCATGGCAATTGAGAGTTTGTCATGCTCACTCAAATGTCTCGCTGATGGTGGCACGTGTGTTGGGTCATTCGGTTCCCTTCAATATGGTTGAGCTGAGTAGTGCTGATCCACGCGTCATGTTCGTGAACGGGCGCCATCAGTTGAGACTGGTCATCTCTCAACTGCCACTAGCTTATTAACACGCTTTTATTAGTTTCACCTGTATGTTTGTATGTATGTTTGTTTGTTTGTTTGTAACCGACCCCTTTGAGCTCGATTTTGTCCTACTTTGAACGATCAGATTTATTTCAAACTTTGCACACCTGTCAAAGATCGATGACAATGCAATAATCCGATCAAAATATCCGATTATCCTAATTAGATTCGCCAGGATTAATTAATTTCTTTCCGCATCCTTTGCATGCGAGTAAGAGAGACAGAGTTAGTGCGCGAACTACGCATGCGTGCAGTTCCAGGCTTACTCTTTGGTCGGGCAACACATTTGTACATATTAAGGACGATTGATAGTTAGCAAACCGAACTTAAAAGCGAAAAATAATTATAGTTTAAAAAACTAAAAAACACGCTTTTATAAAAAAATTCAACTAAAAAATAGAAAATAAATAATAGTTTAAAAAAAAAACTAAAAAAACACGCTTTTATAGAAAATCCAACTAAAAATTAGAAAATAAAATCTAATAAATTCGGATTAAGAATAGTGTAGATAAGAAATAAATGTACATTATTGTAAAAAAGCGTGGGGTGCATCTGAAGTGCTTTTTATGATATTATCAAAGTGATGATCCTAATCATCTGTCAATAAATGTTTATAACTATCGACACTATGCACCCCACGCTTTTTGAGGACACGCCAGGGTGTCACCACTGTGCGGATCGCCCAGAGGACACGGTGGAGCATACGGTGGAGGTCTGCCCCGCTTGGGCGGAGCATCGCCGTGTCCTCGTGGAGGCGATCGGCGGCAGCGACCTCTCGTAGGGCCGGGCCCCTGGTTCAGACCATGGTGTGGAGCGACAGGGAATGGGAAGCAAAATTCTCGTGTCGCGGTGTTTGTTTCCAAACTCCTCCGACATGGCTGAACCAATTTGCATGAAACTTTGTGTGCATATCGGGTAGGTCTGAGAATCGGCCAAAATCTATTTTTTTATTTTTTTTTGTTAATCGCATAACAACGTTTGCTGGGTCAGCAAGTCTAATATATAAAATTCTCGTGTTGCGGTGTTTGTTTCCAAACTCCTCCGAAACGGCTGAACCGATTTGCATGAAATTTTGTGTGCATATCGGGTAGGTCTGAGAATCGGCCAACATCTGTTTTTTTTTTTTAATCGTTGAACAACGTTTGCTGGGTCAGCTAGTAAGTTTATGATTATTAAAAAAAATATACTATGTGATGTAACTAAAAATTTAAGATTTTCGGAATTTTTCCTATATGTGTACTTTATAACGTTGCTTCATGCCAAATTTCAAGATTCCAGGTCGTCTGGAAGTATCCTTTAGGTTTTGATTCCCTTGCGAGTAGTTGCGAGTTTCAAAATATGCGGCTTTAATTGCTGTATCTTTTGATTGCGTTGACGTAGAAGTTTGATTTTGTTACAGCTTAAAGATATTATAGACTTGAGTATTTGTTAAGAATTTCAATATAATACCACTACGCGTTCATGAGTAAAGGGGTAATAAGTTTAAAATTATTAAAAATATTTTTATTATATGATGTAACTAAAAATTTATGCTTTTCGAAATTTTTCCTTTATCTGTGTTATAAGACGTTGCTTCGTACCAAATTTCAAGATTCTGAGTTCACGGGAAGTACCCTGTAGGTTTTGATTCCCTTGCGAGTGTCGAAAATTTGCGGCATAAACGGGAATATCTTTTGATCGCGTTGACTTAGAAGTTTGATTTTTTCACAGCTCCAAGAGACCATAGACTTGAGTATTTGATATGAATTTCAGCTTGATACCTCCACGCGTTCCTGAGAAAAAAGGTCTTGACAGACAGACAGACAGACAGACGGACAACAAAGTGATCCTATAAGGGTTCCGTTTTTACCTTTTGAGGTACGGAACCCTAAAAAAGTCATTTTAACCCTCTGGCTGCTAACATTATTCTAGCTGATTATTTTTTAGTCGAGTTGAGGGGCTTGTGGCTAAGTTATAACAGCCGCACGGGTCGATCGATCAGGTTAAGCTACGCTTGCTGCAGTTGCTCCGTGGATGGGTGACCATCTTCACATACCAAGACCCCTCCGTGGTTCGGAAATCATGTTAAGCCGTTGGTCCCGGCTGTCCTTCGTGAATCTTTGACAGTCGTTACGGGTCGTCAGTAGCCGAAAGTCTGACAACCGGTCTTACCAACGGGTATCGTATAACCCAGTAACTGGGTTGTGGAGGATAGGCAGTCGCTCCATGTAAAAAACTGGTACTGCATCAGGCAGATCATAAGTATTGTAAGTACTGCTCGCAAAGACATTGTATGAAGTTCAGTCTCTGTGGGCTAGCTGCTCCATGCCTCATGTATTGGCGTTATATTACGAGCAATATAATTACGGCATAATTTGAGTGTGTCGCTACTTACGAAGATACGTTATTTGCGATGTTCGTGTGCGTTCGCGTTGTTATAATAATAGGAACAAATACTGTATCTAACACGCCTAGGTCATCACTTTATTTGTTCATTTATTTATGTACTAGAAGCGCCCCGCGGTTTCACCCGCATAAATGTCGATCCCGTGGGAATATCGGGACAAAAAGTATCTTATGTGTTATTCTGATGTATAAGCTATATTACAGTAGTTTTTGCGTGAAAGAGAACCAAAAATCAATCCATCCATCCTCACAAGCTTTCGCGTTTATAATTCACTAGCTGACCCGGCAAACGTTGTTTTGCCATTTAAATTATTTCTAGCTGCCCGGCGCTACTTAATTTCACGTGGTGTCTTACCCCCTACCCTACCCCTACCCTACTCCTACCCTACTCCTACACTACTCCTACCATACTCCTACCCTACTCCTACACTACCCCTACCGTACTCCTACCCTACTCCTACACTACTCCTACTCTACTCCTACCCTACTCCTACACTACTCCTACTCTACTCCTACACTACTCCTACCCTACTCCTACAATACTCCTACACTACTCCTACCCTACTCCTACCCTACTCCTACACTACTCCTACCGTATGCCTACCCTACTCCTACCCTACTTCTACCCTATTCCTACCCTAATTCTAACCTACTCCTACCCTAATTCTAACCTACTCCTACACTACTCCTACCCTACTCCTACCCTACTCCTACAATACTCCTACACTACTCCTACCCTACTCCTACCTTACTCCTACACTACTCCTACCGTACGCCTACCCTACTCCTACCCTACTTCTACCCTATTCCTACCCTAATTCTAACCTACTCCTACACTACTCCTACCCTACTCCTACCCTACTCCTACACTACTCCTACCCTACTCCTACCCTACTCCTACCCTACTCCTACCCTACTCCTAAACTACTCCTACACTACTCCAGCGTCACCTACCGGGTCCAATTGTATACAAGCCTTGTCCAGTTTGGTGCAGTCGTTCGAAAGTTATGGACGTACATACATTTCGAAGATCCATTTTTTTTTTTATTTATATAGACTAGCTGCGCCCCGCGGTTTCACCCGCATAAGGTTCGATCCCGTGGGAATATCGGTATAAAAAGTACAATATATGTTAATCCTGGTTATAAACCATCTGCGTGCCAAATTTCATCTAAATCTTTTAAATAAATAAATAAATCCCTGGACATGTCACACAGCACCATTTTTTTTTTTTTTTTTTTTTTGTCGCTGAGAAATGCTTTATGCATGCCCGCCTCGCGGGGGACGAGACGGGGTATGTGGGACTCCCTGTCGGAATGACAGTATACCCACTAAAACTCAGCGGTGTTCCCTCATTCGCCGTGATAGGAGGGCCACGGGAATAGGCATAGCCTTTACCTCCATAGTCCTCCCGGCGCATGCCCGCCTAGATGTTATGGCGGGCCCCGCATGCCCCCCACATAGGGGGGCTACGAGAATGGCCGGGAGCACCTAGCCATTCCCGTCCAACACTGGTGGAGGCCTGTGCAATACAGGCAACGGTGCCCCCGCACCCGCTGCCTGCTGGCCCCCACGCCCGCCTAATTGGCAGGCCCCGCATGCCCCCCCGGTCGGGGGGCCTACGGCCGCAGAGGATAGGGAGAGCGGCAACGACACACCGACACTCCTCTTCCCCTGCGGCCCCACCGCGTCCGCCATCGAACGGTGGCGGCCCCGTCAAGGCCGCGGAAGGTAGGGAGAGCGGCAACGTATCACCGACACTCCTCTCCCGCCGCGGCCTCCAATCCTCAGCCGCGATGTCTCCCTCACGGGGGACATCGCGGCCCGCCTCAGGTAGGCTGCGATGTCGCCCAAGCGGCACCGTTACCTACCCGCCGGCCGCTACGTCGTCGGCTTTTCCGCACAGCCCAGACGAGCGGCCGCTCCTCGGGTTCCTCTTAGCTTCACCGTGGCCCAATCCACCACGGCTACTGAGCCCCCCCGCCTCGACAATGCGGGAACCCACCGGGGGGGGACACAGCACCATTTGTCCCAAGCTAAGCAACCTAATGCTTGTGTTATGGTAACAAGATGGCTGATAAACTACTTATATACAATTTTTTTTTGTAAATACATACATATTATAGATAGAAAAACACCCAGACTCGGAACAAATACATGTAGGTCATACAAATATTTGTTCCGTACGGGAATCGAACCCGCGACACGCAGCGCAGCAGTCAATCGCTTAACCACTGCGCCAACCGTGCCGCCAATCTGTTTAGTAGTTTTTGCGTGAAAGAGTAACAAACATCCATCCATCTATCCATAAAAACTTTCACGTTTATAATATTAGTAGAAACTAAACTTTTCGTTCAGAGTAGGCCCTCTCTACCAGTCAATCAAGGGTGGTGAAGAGATTACGGGGTTTATTTATAAAGCAATGTTAATATAAATAAACCCGTAAAGTGCTCACTATGCTCACTAAAAACCTTGACCGAACCGCAGTACTTACGGCATATTATGGCAACGTAGAAAGTATGTTAAGATATGGAATCATATTTTGGGGTAACTGTACGGAAAAAGAGCGAATATTTATAGCACAAAAAAAGTGTATAAGGGCAATATGCAAGCTCGATCATTTGGATAGCTGTAGACCATTCTTCAGGAAACTAAATATATTAACAGTACCGTGTTTATACATGTATGAGTTGGTGTTATTTGTCCGGTCGAACTTAACTTTGTATGAACAATACAAAAGTAAACGCCACAATTTGAAAGTTTGCTGCCCTCAACGCAAAAGTGCACTGATGGCAAACAATGTACTCTGTATGGCGCCACGAGTTTATAATCACCTGCCAAAGTTGTTATTAGAAAGTGTGAGCATTAATGTATTTAAATGTAAAGTTAAACAGTTTCTTGTGCAAAAAGCGTACTACAGTGTTTACGAGTTTATGAATGACATGCAATCTAATAATGAGAGATGACATACTGTAATTCTTTACTTATTGACGTCATTTATTTTAATTTAATTTTTGATAATTGTTTGACATACATAAATTCTTAATTGACATAATACTTATATAATTATTTAACATTTCCTGACATTTCATATATTATTATTTATGACGGAGTTTTGTTTTATATACCTAATTGATTAATGTCATTTGATAAATCAGTAATAATTTGTAAAATTGCATGCCTTCAGGCGGATTATGGAGAGACTTATATGTATTTTGTATGTTACCTACCTATATTACCCATTTTCGCAATAAATGAATATGAATATGAATATGAAATATGAAGTCTCCACCACCCTATATAGTTTAGTAGCGATTAGCGACTGTTTAACCTGCTTACCCGGTTTACATTTTTGACGTTTGAACGTCTTTTAACTTTAAGAAAAGTTTATAAATAAACCCCTAGATGGCAGGTCCTTCGGTTGAGAGGAAAAATGATTAAAAAAACCGGCCAAGTGCGAGTCGGACTCGCGCACCGAGGGTTCTGTACAATTACAATTTACGATTTATGACGTATTAAAAAAAACTACCTACTAGATCTCGTTCAAACCAATTTTCGGTGGAAGTTTACATGGTAATGTACATCATATATTTTTTTTAGTTTTATCATTCCCTTATTTTAGAAGTTACACTTGGGGACACATTTTACCACTTTGGAAGTGTCTCTCGCGCAAACTATTAAGTTTAGAAAAAAAATGACATTAGAAACCTCAATATCATTTTTGAAGACCTATCCATAGATACCCCACACGTATGGGTTTGATGAAATTTTTTTTGAGTTTCAGTTCTAAGTATGGGGAACCCCAAAAATTTATTGTTTTTTTTCTATTTTTATGTGAAAATCTTAATGCGGTTCACAGAATACATCTACTTACCAAGTTTCAACAGTATAGTTTCGGAAAAAGTGGCTGTGACATCCTACGGACAGACAGACATGACGAATTTATAAGGGTCCCGTTTTAGCCATTTGGCTACGGAACCCTAAAAACATATTAAAATATATATCTTAATGAATTTTCGTTCTTTTTTTTGTTCGACGTAAAATGCGGTGGCCGATCATAAAGAGCAGCGGTGTAGTCTTTTGAGGTCCCAGTAAAAGAGCTACTTGCTTCTGAAAGAGTCCTATTTCACTAATGGCCGATTCCATTAATTAACGTCCGTAACTAAGACCTTCTATGGAAGTAGCTATCACAGGTAAAACTGGCCTACGAATCTATTTATATGCCCAGAATGGAAATAAAACATGCTACAAAATCAAAACGATTCGTGGAGGTCACATGTGTTTGAATTTTTGCTTCTAGGCCATGTTGGTTTCCTCACGATGTTTTCCTTCGCCGTTTTGCCGTTTTGGGAGCAGTGGTGATGAAATAAATACTCAAAATAAAGTGCCTGCCTGGGCTAGAACGCAGGACCTACAGCTCGTAGGTCGCGGTCGTTACCACTAGACCACTGGACCACCACTACACACCACACAGACGTCTTATTCAGTATTTAACTGACTAGGCAATAATTTCTTTACTAACAGACAAATTTTCATAAAACGTGAATTGATCCGCGACTCCTAGCATCAAAGTCGGACTCTCAACCACAGAACCACTAGTTCCGAATCACGCATGTGCCTCACGTATTTTCCTGTATCGTCTTCCTTATTCCTTTAATGGCAAGAATAAGAATAACTCTTTGTGATTGATATCAACATTGATATTGTAAGGATAATGAAGTAAGTGATTATTGGCCGTTTGTTGTTACCTGCTGAGAATGGACCACCCAACAAAACAGCCTTCCTTTGTTAGTATTGTCAGATACATATACAATCAAAAATACACAATAATGCAGTAGTACTTAATATTTTATGTTACATACTTCACGACACCATTGGTGGCTCAGTGGCAACAGCCGAGACGAGAGCTCGTAGGTTTGAACCCAGGCAGTACTTTGTGTAAACTATTTCATCACCACTGCTCTCAAAACGGTGAAGGAAAACATCGTGAGGAGACCGATGTCTTAGAACTAAAAATTCGAAGACATGTGACATCTACTAACCCACACAGGGTCCGCGTGGTGGATTACGGCCCACTGCCAAGGGCCAAGGCCAAGGGGTATCGTATTACCCAGTACCTGGGTTTTGGAGGTCAGACAGGCAGTCGCTCCATGTGAAATACTAGTACTCAGCTGCATCCGGTTAGACTAAAAAACTGACCCCAATATATGATGTACCTGTGGCTTCGAGAGTTCGGTAGCTTGCAGCTGTAAGAGTTGGGTACTTTTCATCCTGGTACGTATTGTAGATTCCCTGGAATGCTAGTAAAACCACTTTCACGGTCACGTTCACAATTTGAGTGACTGGTTGGTCTAGTGGTCGAAAGCGCTACTGCTGAGCATGAGGTCCTGGGTTCGATTCCCGGATCGGGCAAAGTGTTGGTGGGGTTTAACATTTGGAAATTCTCGGTAGCAGCCGGAGTCTGTATTCATCCACGGTTGATGGCAAAGTCTGGACCCCCTATTACATTGAGGTAACCCCATCACAAGTATCCTTATAACTTACCGGGGCTTCCTCAATTCTGTGCTGTAGAACCATTGTATTAGAAACAATAAAAACTTTTTATTTATTTATTTTTTACTTCTGCCAAACCGTTCGGGGAAGATACGTGTAATGTTATGTTATGTTAGAAATAAATGGGAATTTACACCCAAAATTCACAATTCTCGTACCGTACAACCACGGTAAATGAAACTTCACTGTTACAAGTACGTGACTATGTCTTCCTGTGTAAACTTTAGACTATAGTTACATACATATCTATTTAGTCTAGTTATAACTTGGTCTAAGTTTAGATTTGTTGTGGATTAGCGTGTCAGTTTGTGAGCGACTGATTTTGAGTGGCTTTCGGTTATGTGGCTAAATGGCTGAAGATCTTGTGAGTTGAAGGGGACGTTTTTTGTGTAATTTTTGGCAACATAGCTAAATGGCTGAGGATTTGGTTTTACGTGATTTTGTTTATTTATTTAGAACTTTAAGCCCACAAATGTACACAGGCGGAAATGTCATAGGCATTTTCTACCAGCCAACCTTTGGGTGATACAGAGACAAAACATGGCAGGTGCAACATACGGGATAAATGGCTAGGAAATTATTATAAAATGCAAGAATAGATACATAGATAGATACATACATTTACATACCTTTTCATTTAGAGCCCAATCCTTTAGGTAGTAGTCTAACTCGACGCGCCATCTCCTGGGTCAACCGCGACGGCGGTTCCTGTTGTTCGGAATACAATTTGTGGCTAGTTTCACATACTCGATTAGAAAAGGGAGCTAACTCATCAGGTGGCGTGGTCCGTTCCCAAAAACGAGAGATTGCCATAAAAAAATCACTTATGACATAATCCGGGCTTCTGAGAAATTCCTAACATCACGCTACGACCCTAGCCGAGCCGAGCAACAGGAAGAAAGTCAGAAAGAACGGTAGGCGGGAACGCAGTCGTGCACGGGCGAGCGATGGGTCAATCAATCAATCAGCCCAGCCTATCGCAGTCCACTGCTGGACATAGGCTTCTCCCAGGCAGCGCCACAACACCCTGTCCTCCGCCTTCCGCATTCAGTGCTTCCCAGCCACCTTCTTTAGGTCGTCCATCCAACACTAACACACTTGCTACGATAGTTTCACCTATTAGCGTGTGCTAAATAAATATATTTTGTTTCTTTCTTTCAAAAAAATCCTTGAAGAAAAACCAGTATTGTTGCCACAGCCTACAGAATAAATAGTTGCACTATCACATTACCTATTACTCTAATGACAGAATTAACAACATACCGTTACAGCTAATCATCTAATTTCCTCCACGTAACGCATTTTATGTATGTAACTCGTCTTCCTCAATTGTATAGAGCCATGATATAAAAATTATTATATTTCCTGAAACCAGGTCTGTTCCAACAATAATACGGAACTGCTATAATGAGGCACTGGCGGTGTTGCCAGCGCTCTATTTTTGCTTGCCTTTGGGGAGAATTTTGTTTTGTGTAGTCTGGTGAATTTGTCAGTTTGGAAGTTTGAAGATTTTAAATTCGCTGATTATTTGACTAATGCCTGGTTTCTGAGGTATAACCAGAGTTTATCTGTGGTTTACCGATAGCACTAATGAACTAGTATAATTTATTACTACTTATTGAGGACTTAAGTTGTCAGAAATAAACGGTTTTAAATGTATGAAATAAAAAGAATAACCTACCCAATTGTTACTCACATATTGGTAGATTGATTTATGATTTTTTTTGATTCAATGTTTTTCACGTGTTTTTTTTTTAAACTGATTATTTATAGTTATCTTTTAACAATAAAGGTCAGCACATACTTACGATACAACGGCTGCGACTTACGATTTGTAGGTCGTAGGTTCGAACCCAGACAGGTCCTTTCCTTTAAATAATGTCATCACCACTGCTCTCGAAACGGTGAAGAAAAACATCGTAAGGAAACCGGCATGTCCCAGACCCAAAAAAAAAATCGAAGACATGTGACATTTGCCAACCCGCACTGGGCCCACGTGGCAGATTACAGCCCACTGCCTCTCCAAGAGAGGAGGCCTGTGTCCCAGCAATGTAAATATTTTAGACTGATTATGCTGTACATATTCATACACATTTTTTGTAAAATAGCTAACCACGTTTATATAACCTAACTAAAAATCAAAACTCTACCAAAATTTACTCCCAATACTTCTGCCAAAAACATAGAGGTACGGAATCTCCAGGGTAATTTAGCCAGTACACTGGCAACACCACCCCACAGTTAGCGCATGGCGGCCTTGCGTCGCATCCAGAATGCTAACCAGTGACAGACGGACAAAGACTCATTGTTGGGCCAAACACCTCGGTACAACCAGGCTCACGAGTCGAGGAATGGCTTACTATGTATTTAGCTTCCGGATTTTTTTTGCTTCCGTAGTAGAGTTATCATCTGGGCACGCTCGTTCCATCATTGACCTCATCCATAGCTTTCCATCAGGCGTGTTCCGTCAAAATCAGGCCCATTCAGTAATAAATTTAAAAAAATGGGTGCGTGTACTTATGTACGCGCGTCAGAAGTTATACTTTTAAAAAACAATTTTTAATTGCATGCAAATAATTAATTACAAAAAAGGTTACAATAAAGTTCGTTGTTTAGGCTGAATAATGTTGGTAACAAGTCACGGGCCTTTTAAAGAAATTAAAAGCATAATAAAAAAACAGAATTTTATGGCATCCAATTTTTTTATAGTGAAATGTCCATTGCCTTTTTTTTAATCGATAAGAACAAACAGGTTGCTATAAAAAATACTCAAAATAGGTACAGGCCGGATTATGCTGAAAAAAGTGACGTATTGCTTTAAAAATAATGAGCGGTTTTGCGGACAGTTTCATCCTGTGAATTTTGTGTGACAGTGATGCGCGCGTATCTTAAATTTCACTCTCATTTTTCTTCGTAACGCGCCTAAAGAAGTATAACTTCAAACATTATTTCAAAAGCCTTTCTTCTTTCTTGATGATTGATCCCACTGTGTATTAAATGGTGGAGTTATTTAGCAGTATTTTTGTTGCTTTTGTGAGGAATGATATAAAAGAAATGGAAGTGAATGATAGTGTGACGGTTGACAGGGGAGAGTGAAAAAAGAAGATATGTTGCACCGACCCCGAGTAACATGGACAATAAATACATATGTACAATGTAACTTAATAAGAAAACTGAATAAGAATAATTGTGTCATAATGTTCCTAATATATTGCACACCTCACATGGTTATAATACAGTGTGCCTTATGAACCTTTTGTAACATCCTCTGCTGTGTTATGCAAATAAATGATTTGATTTGAACATGCAAGATCAAAGGGGTAGTGATGCGGCGGGATCGTCCGAAAGGGTTACCGCTGCCCTGGAACAGAAAGGGCTAAGCAAGGAACACGGGTGGGTTTTAGTCAGTAAGAGTCTGACACTCCCTTCCGCTCCACCCAGAGTGGGGTCATTTGATGATTTCCCATCCAAAAAAAAAAAAAAAAAAAATTATTCGTATTAATATATCCGTAAATTTATCACAACGAAAGTATATTTGACATAGTGTCTATCTGCTCAGCAACCAAGTTTTCTGATTTATACATATACTACATATATATTTCCCTCAAACTTCGTTAACATTTATTTCAAATAAAGCAATTACAAGCACTTTTGAATTGTCAAGGGGTCGGTCAGTCAGAAAGATGAAAAGAGTTGCAAATTTCAAAGCGTAGTAGGTTCCTATGGAGAAGAACGGGCAAGAAACTCCTCACCAGTTATGTTTAAGCCTTATTTATACTCACAATGCCTGCACACGCACAGACAGGAAAAACCCAATTAAACTTAGCTCGACTTGGGGATCAAACCCAGCAGTTGCGTTTGCGACCACTAAACCAATGGTGCATGGCTTGCTATGTATGTAATAGTTTCCGGATTTTTCCACTTCCGTATTGAGGATGAAGGGTAATAAACAAATGTGTTATTAGGTAATTTGTACTAATACAGGGAAATGCCTATAAACCTTTCATTCGCCACGCAAATGCAGCAGAGCTGAACGTGCGAAATGTATTTGTGAGATAAAGGGGAGGTTGAAGAGACTCATACAGGGAGGCAGGGACATCGATGCGCAAACTGTAACCATGGAATCAGCACATGATTCTAGACCCTCTAGCGTAGAAAGGGGATTGAAGAGGTTTAAATGGAGCCTGGCATACCGATTTGCCCACCATTTTGTTATTTTTTCAAAATGGCGGCCACGTATGAAACCTATATAAATCGATAGCTGACATCAATGCAAACAGAAAACATAATAGGACCAAACCCCGTAAAACAATCAAAATGGCGGACAGCTAGGTATGCCACGGACATTGAAATCCTTTTTCGCCGGTGAACCTGTATATATTCAGTACCTGTTATTTTCTGTATCTTTCTATCTCTACTTTATAGCACACCCACATAGTGGCGTCGTGGTCATTCGCAGTGTACAGACGTGCTCGTTAACAATATTTAATAATCACCTACTTTAAAAATAGTGACCTCCTTTAGTGCATTACCAACGTAATGCAACTGTAAATTTGCTTAGTGTGTAGTTTCAGTGAATAATGGACACGAATTAGTAAAAATTATAAAATGGATAACAGCCCCTCCTCGCCGTCGAAGACGACGTCGCGGAAGCCAGCCCTTGAGTCAGTCACGGCTGATGTTGTTTCAACGCCCGAGATTCAAAAATGGATGTCAGCCATTGAACAGCACTTAAATGAAATTTGCGCTATTGCCGCGGATGGCAAACTCAACTCGGAGCAGAAAATGAAAATTTCTACCCTGTGCCGTAAAGTAGGATCTGGAACCTCACAAATGGCAGTCCTATACCAGTCGCTCAAGCAGAAAGCCGTTCACGCGTATAACGCGGTTGATGCCCTTCAGGAAAAGTGCGACCTCACGGAACATATTTTGGAGCTCAAGCAGACGATTAAGGACTCTGGTTCTGCGGGAAATGCTTCGTTTGCCGATATGGTGAAGAAGGGAGCAAATGATTTCGTTCGACCAAACAATCTAAGCTCTGTAGCTATTTATCCTAACGATAAATTGAAGTCAAGCGACGAAACAAAAGACCTCGTGCAAAAAATCATTCGCCCTGATCAAATGAAGCTGCATGTACGTGGTGTCCGAAAGACCAAAAATGGAGGCGTTATTATTAGTACAGAGACCAAACATGATGCTGACAAACTCAAGCACGCAGTCCAGCTCTCTACATCCGGACTTACCGCCGACGAACCAAGCAAGCGCAAACCTCGGATTGTGGTTGTAGGTGTGCCGACTACTTTGGCTGAAACTGAAGTCTTCAGGTGCATTTATGAACAAAACGTAGCCGACAAGTTTCCAGCAATGCCTATGGAGTCCTTTTTGAGCGTGGTTAAATTAAGCCACAAATCTGGGAAAAAAGATGCGTCGACCTGTAATTACGTCATTGAAGTTACAGCCAATATACGTAAAGCCCTATTATCCCAATCAAGGCTTTTTATAAATTGGACGTCATGCCCTGTTAGGGACTTCACTCTGGTTACCAGATGCTACAAATGCCAACAATATGGTCATGCAGCAAAAACATGCAGAGAGCTGAAATCTACTTGTGGCCACTGCGGTGAAGAAGGACACTCGATGTCAGAGTGCGCGAAGAAAGTGGACACACCGAAATGTGCGACTTGCTCTCGCTTTAAAAAGCCCAATAACCACAAAACGGGAGATGCTGAGTGCCCTGCAAGGAAAATAGCGGAATACAGGTACATTAACTCCATCGACTACGAGGGAGCCTAGATCGTCATACTTAAGGCCAGACTTCCGTGATGAATGCCTGCTGCTAACTCAGCTAAACACTGCACTGGCCTACAAACACTCGATTTTTTTGATGTTTAAGCACATTAGTCGCCCGCAGCTCGAATAAACACATTGCCTCGAACGTGATTTAATTTTGTGCAACATTGACTTTAGCCCACTTACCAATTTCTGCTGACGCAAAATCAAATCATGTGTGTTTACCTACATTATAAAGTGCAAGAAACTTTATTTTACGCAAACTAAATAATTACGTATATAAGACTTTTTGTTATTTTAATCTTTAAGGTAAATAGTATTTAAGTAAACTAGGTATAAAATAACGAATTAATAATTTTTTGTCATTATATCAAGACTTCTTATGTTAAATATTGTTAAGAATTTTATTGTCCTACAATTATCATAAAGTATGCTCATGCCGCCTGTGATACAGGTTTATCCTAGTACAGGCATCTAACATTATTATACCTTTGTAAGTTATTTCTAAGACTTTATGTTAATATTTTACCAATTGAATACTGAATAAAATATTATTATTATTATTATTATAGTAATAATAAGCTTCCCAAATATTACGCGTTATTACGACATCTCACATCAGTCCATGCCCATTTACTGTTGAGTGGTAACCGACGCGACTTGCGAGTTGTAGGTCGGAGGTTCGAACCCAGACAGGCGCTTTGTGTACATTATTTCATCAGCACTGCTCTCAAAACAGTGAAAGAAAACAGCGTGAGGAAACCGGCATGTCCTAAAACCAAAAAATCGAAGACATGTGACATCATCCAACCCGTACAGAGCCCGCGTGGTGTATTACGGCCCACTCGCTCTCATCGCGAGGAGGCCTGTGTCTCAGCAGTGGGAACATTATAGGCGGATGATGTTAGACTAAATTCACTTATTTTATAAAGGATGCCTATTTTATATGTATGACCTTCTTCATCCTTTAGCCACATTTTAACGATAATTGGGAAAGGGACAAAATATTAAAAACTTATTTTACAATTTTATTATATTATTTTATTTTTCAAAATTCTCATAATTCAATATCCTAATAAAAATGAAAAGACTGAATTTTCAATATGGTTCTTATATTGAACATTCACTCTTTATTCATTTTTATTAGGATATTGAATTACCTGATCATTAAAGCGTATGGTTCTTTCTTATTTTAAACCCATTCATAATATCTTCTGTCCACAAAAATATAAACGGCCAGTCAATCCTTTCCATGAATGAGTGAACATTACGTAGCGATCGCGTGAACCCATTCGAATGGAACGAATGAACGAGCTGTATTGTGCAACTGTTACTGTGTTTATAAAATATTCGTAAACTGATGTGAAGTATGTAATATATTACTCTTGTACGATTAAGTGTATCAATATTAATATGGCAAAGAACTGGAGGCCAATTCTCGTAACTAAAAGCGTTGAACATGAACATATACCCCTTTATTAAAGTTAAGTAGTGATTAGTGACTCTATAATTATACATTTTTGACGTTAAAAAGTCACTTAACTTTTTTTTTTTTTTTTAGGATGGGAAATCATCACATGACCCCTCCCGCTCTGGGTGGAGCGGAAGGGAGTGTCAGACTCTTACTGACTAGAACCCACCCGTGTTCCTTCCTTAGCCCTTTCTGTTCCAGGGCAGCGGTAACCCTTTCGGACGATCCCGCCGCCCTGGCAGGCTTCGGACACGGCGGGAATCCGCCCAAGCAGGACAGACCTCCACCGTATGCTCCACCGTGTCCTCTGGGCGATCCTGGCAGTGATGACACCCGGGCGAAAGTCACTTAACTATAATCATCGTTTTTACTCGTAAATGAGTTGTGAACGACAGCTCAACGCCTATCAATGAATAATGTCAAAAATATAGAGACATTGGAAATGAGAGAAATTGAAGATGTGCAATATTTGTTGATGGAGTGTGTGAAATCAAGAATTAAAGGGAATCATTGATAAGAGAACTCCAATTGAACCTTTTTGGACGTTAGGCTAATTCAATACATTTCAGCGTACCCTAGAACGGGGATTGCAAAGAGGTTATATAGCCTGGTGAAGATGCCTAGTCAATCATTCTATTTCTATTAAATTCTAAGTAAGTTACCTCAATTCAAGTTAAATTGTTGATAAGGTGCGATGGGGTTGGCATATCCGTATGGATAAAAACCCCTTTTCTTATAATAATAATATAATTTATTTGTCAGATCAGTACAATCCAATATTGTTAGTAATGATATAAACAACTTACAAACTAGTGTTAGTACATATTATTATTTCAATTTATTATGGAATAACATTCAAATTCCATACATTGTTAGTAAATAATACTTAACTATGTGAGTAAAATTATTATTTATTTAGAATCATGTACTGAATTCATGGTTACATATATTTTTTTTCTTGTATATGTATGAATAACTATCTTTTTCCTAAATAGTAACCTTAGTGGATCTCAGGATGCTTCTTAGACTTACACGGAAGAAATCGTATATGACACTGGTTGCGTAAAGAAAAAAAGTTTTAGACGTTGAAAGTTTGGAGGTATGAGGAACAGGGTATAAATTCACTCATCCTCCATTGAAAAGGGAGGATCCTCCGACCAGACGGGTGTTATGTCTGCCGGGCAATTGCCCAATGATTGATATTGGGAAATTGTATCTATGCTAATTGCACGGTAAACTCTGCTTGCGAGATGCAGGATTTGCGTGACGTCAGTATGACGCGTTGTTCGCATGTGGCGTTGTAGATACCGCTACAAAAGTATTCATGTTGTGGGAGACTATCTATACATTCCGAACAATGGTTCTTTGTTATGAATCGACAAATAACACCTACTACAATTTTCCTTCCTTTTTAATAACGAAAACACGTCGCCACTATTCTTGTACCCCACAGCCAAGTACGAAATGTATGACATAGGCGGAGGATCGCGAGTGCAATACTAATTCGGGCCCTTACGATGCTTTCCTGGACAATAGTACTGTGCACTAGCATTAGTATCGGGAGGACGTGCGCCGGCGCAGCTGCGCTGATACGCTACAACTACAAACATAGCCGAACACACGTGAAATACGTTGACTAGTGAATTTTAAAAGTGTGTTTTTTTGAGTGAAAAAGTCGGAGACGAATAATTGGAATTTACACCTTATTTTTGTGTTTTGATGACTGGTAATTGTTTTTTTTCTATGTTGATAATAGGGTAGTTCACCCTAATTTAAAAAGTTTCTGTGGTATCTTTTATACATTTAAGTAAGTACGTGAATATTTTTGCAAAATTCGGTTTTGTTAATCACTTTCTATAAATACGTCATAAAAATTAACAAGACAAAAAAGTTTCCGCGTGAAAGTGTTTGTTTGCCCTATATGACACACGAGTTCCAATTTCGAATGTGAAACAATGCGTGTAGCGAATTTCGCCGAAGGAGCACGAGGTTAGCTGAACGGTATCAATGCCGTGATAATACCGTATTATCTGCGATCTGATTAATATTATTATCGCTACAAATCAGCTGTTTTAGTAGTATTCACGTTGTGAATGAGGACTGTAATGTTGACTGTAAATTTTATTTAAGAGATTCATACTTTAATGTTGCTTAGCTTAATAGAAATTGAAAAGTCAAGTGAATTGATATCAATAAACTATCTCGATTTTCTCCGGACGATTCCAATCAGGTAAACATTTTAGAATTGTTTCTTCTAAATTCGTATTTGAAATAAAATCGTACTCGACGATTGCAATCTTCGCGGGGTCGTTTCGGATCGGGCGAGATCGCCATCCGAATTGTACCGAAGCGGGATTCAAAATTGGAACTTCGTTTATTGTTTAACCGTTATTTTGTACCGTTACGTGTCCCTTCGCAAATTGAGAGCATGGATACTCCTTTGAACAATGTTTTTGTGGAGATGCAAATTATATTCATCCTATTTTCGACTTTAAGCCAACGGATTAAGCGAGTAACAGTAGTTTTCGCAGTGTTCTGGCATGTTTGCTCAAGTGCATTTAACGATCTTTGATAAATATTGGCCGTTGACCCCAAATTTTTGTTTACTTATACGATGCGTGCTAATTAAATGTAAAATATACTGTTTTATCGATAAGTCCGTAGGAATTATTTGCTTATTCAATGCCTTTTAAATACTTGTACCTCGTGTTAGGAACTGAGAGTTTTGTAGATAAACTTGGCAGCACTTAGTGTGCTTGCAATATCTAAGTGTCAAGCTAAAAATGATAAGTAGCAATTTATTAACGATGTTTACTTAGAAAGGTTTATAATGATAAAAAAAAATGCTCACGTGGGTGGTTGTGATTCGATGAAAGGAAAACATAGATCCTGACATTAGTTTTAACAAAAATAATTGATTACTTGGTAACTGTCTGTTGTTTTGTGTGAGGGTCTCAAAAGATTATACGGGCTATAATAATAATAATAATTCATTTATTTATCAAGTAACAACGACTATGTCAAGTAGACATAGTTCGCGATTTTAGGAACCTACGATTCCTTTGGGTAGTTTTATTTTGTGGCTAAACACAGCATAACATAAACTATTACAATTATTTGTGGATTCTACTAAGTAGATACTTACTTAATCATAACTTGGTAAAAAAAAATACGGGAAAAAAGTGTCCGTTTGTAATTTCAAAATAACAGCTTTTTACGCAATGCATTTAAAAACATTTTTAAATTTACCGTCTGTCTGTCTGTTTATTCCGGCTATTCTCCCAAACCGCTAGACCGATTTTGACGGGAGAGTTTCACTGGCAGATAGCTTATTTATGTTATGAGAATATTTCAGAAAAAGAAATAGGGATCCGTGCAAAAAAAAAATAAAACCCATGAAATCCAATTTGTTTTCCGACATACACACGAACGAGTTTTTAATATAACGGATGAATAAAAAAGGAAGTTGCCAATCTAAAAATACTCCATCAATAAGTGATCTTGTATAATAACAGGTTGCCATACGTAAGTAATTGCTCCGGAGCATGATATTAACCCATTTTCCTCAATCGACGTAAGAAAGGTAAACAGCCATTGTTTTTGTATATTTTCGGGCCGTTTTTTGTTTTTCTTTTGTGAATTAAAATTGACAATTGGTTTATAATATCAGCCTTAAAGTAGCTAAGTCATACGTATAGCATGCATCAAAACAATGGGGCATTTCTCGTAATTTTAAGAGCGTTCACAGTCAGAAGGCCAATTCCCGTAATTAAAAACGTTCAAAATCTAGTCGCAATCTCATCTCAGCGACAAATTATTAGCTAGCTTCCCCATGCCATTACATAAAAAGCCACATAAACTTGAATGCAGGCCTTATACAGCTAGTCGTTGCAAAATGTTTCAAAATAAAATAGCTCATAGAATTACACCATCGATAGTAGAACACGAGAATCCTAATGAAATTTATGGTGCCCTTTTTGATGTTGTGCAAAAAGAATACCAATCCACTTTCAAGACCAAAACTATTAACATTAATGGATCCTCTGTTGGCTTTAACCAATGGGCTACTCCCGGTATTTATAAAAGTAGAGCGAGACTATACGAGTTATATGGTTTGAAAAAATACAGGTTTGATACTCCCTTCCTAGAGTATGTCAAAACTTATTCAAAATTATTCAAAAAGATTAGTGCTTTTGCTAAATCAAAATTTTTAGGCGATACGATAAAAAATTCTACTAATAAAGTAAAAACCACTTGGAAAATTATTAATAATGAAACGGGAAAATCGGTTAAACAAGAAAAACTACTTGAGATTATGGTCGACAACAAATTAGTTAACAAAGCAGCTGACGTAGCTGAGGCATTTAATGAGTTTTTTGCCAACATACCGATAACTACGACTCGCTCCTTAAATTCGTCCTCGTCTAAAGCTGAAAACCTTTTGCACAGTAGTGTACCTAAATGTAGTCCCTTATTTAGTTTCGAACATGTAACCCCGCGTGATGTAGTTAATGTTTTTAATACACTTAAGTCTAAAAACACCGGTGATTATTGGGGCATCTCCACTAAACTTATAAGTAATATAATAGACATCGTAGCCCCCTATCTAGCTGTTACTTTTAATAAATGTGTTGATTTAGGAACTTTTCCTGACCTCATGAAGAGTAGTAAAGTCATACCATTATTTAAATCAGGTAATAAGAATGACGTTGGCAATTTCAGGCCTATTTCTATCTTACCTGCATTTAGCAAAATATTTGAAAAGTTAATACTCAAGCAGCTGCTAAGACATTTTAATTTAAATAGCCTCCTCCATAATGAGCAATATGGCTTTACAAAAGGTCGTTCAACTACAGATGCGGGTGTTGCTCTGCTGAGACACATATTTGACGCATGGGAGAAATCACAGAATGCTATTGGAGTTTTCTGTGATCTCTCCAAAGCCTTTGATTGCGTGCACCATGACACGCTTTTGCGTAAATTACGTCATTACGGTGTCCAAAACGAAGCTCTCAACGTAATTATTTCGTATTTACATAATAGGGTCCAATGTGTAGATGTTAATGGTGTGAAATCATCCGGGCTACCAGTTCAGTTAGGTGTTCCGCAAGGCTCAATACTGGGTCCATTCTTGTTCTTAGTTTACATTAATGATTTACCATTCCATTTGACGGGCATCTGTGATGTTGTACTGTTTGCAGATGATACCTCTCTTATTTTTAAAGTAGACAGGAATAGACAAGATTTTGACGACGTAAACAGTGCACTCTCAATAGTTACAGATTGGTTTACGTCAAATAACTTAGTTCTCAATGCCAAGAAAACCAAATGTGTAAAGTTCGCCTTACCGAATGTTAGAAACCTAGGACCCAACATCGTCTTAGATAAAGAGGTGCTTGAAACTGTAGGCTCGGCAATTTTTCTAGGACTAACAGTAGATGCCAAACTTCAGTGGGGACCTCATATATCAAGTCTAGCAGGAAGGCTCAGTTCGGCTGCCTACGCCGTCAGGAAAGTAAGACAATATACTGACGTTGATACAGCTCGTTTAGTCTATTTTAGTTATTTTCACAGCGTTATGTCCTACGGTATTCTGCTGTGGGGCAAAGCCGCTGATATACAAAATATATTTGTCCTTCAAAAGCGAGCTGTTCGAGCAATTTACCAGCTAGGTGCCAGAGTTTCTCTAAGAGATTTCTTTAAAGATATTGGTATTCTCACGGTTGCATCACAATTCATCCTTGCCAACATTTTATATATTAGGCAAAATTTACACTTGTACACTAAAAATAGTGATATTCACAGTGTTAACACTAGAAATAAGGACAAACTACGTGCCCCCTTTCACCGGCTTCATAAGGTTCATAACTCATTTGTTGGGCTTGGTATAACCTTTTATAACAAGATACCCTCTTCTTTTCTAGACTTGCCTTTTAATGCGTTTAAAGCTCAACTAAAATCCAACCTTTGTTCAAAGGCATACTATTCTATCAACGACTACTTAGACGATAAGAATAGTTGGTCACCCTAGTTTAACGCAAGACAATGTTTATGTTCCTTCTCCAGAATTAGCTTACTGCAGAACCCAGCAATGCATAAATGTGTAAGCTGTCACGCCCTTTATGCCTGGAGGCTTTTATTTGGGTAGTAAGTTTTTTTATTTACATTTTAATGAATTATGTTTTAGCTTGAGTACGTATAGTTATTATTATATTTGTTGGTATATTGGCGTGGCTAGCTGACATATTATGGCAAATAATTAAATTTTATGTTCTGGTTGTGTAATGTTAATTACCGAACATTGTATATATTATTGTACCTAGTATTGTATACATTCAAGTATTTTTTTAAATTGAACAGACAGCTGTGCTGCTGGGGAGTTTGTTGCGCCACTTCTTCTTCCCAGCAATAGCACTAGGAAGTGGTGAAGGGCGGGCGTTTTTGGGGGACTGTCTTTTGTAATTTTGACGTTCAAAAAGTGCTGATTCTCAGCCTAATTTGAATAAATGACTTTTGATTTTGATTTTGATTTTGAATCAATGTCAAAAACGTAGGGAAATTAGAGGTATTTTTGACAGATTGAGACTGAGATCAGACTGTGAACGTTCTTAAAACTACGAGAATTGCCCCTCTGTTCTCAGTCTCAATCCGTCAAAAATACCTCTTATTAAATTTACAAAGAGTAAGACTTTGCAATTTAAAATAATGTGAAGTCAAAATCAAATCATCTATTCAAAATTCATTTATTCACATTTAAATAGAGTAATTAAAATCGATGGTTTCTCATGTTACATTATTCGGTCTTATATTCTATTTAGCATGGGGTATGGCATGTGAAGTTTATTTTGTCTATTAATTTAATATTAATAATAATTTACGGGGTAAATATTTTTTTTTAGAAGTAGTAGTTATTTCAAGTAGATATTATATATAGATAAAATACTATTTATTATGTCTGACCACCAGTCTTACCGAGGGGTTTCGTATTACCCAATAACTGGATTCTGGAGGTCAGATATCCGCTCCATGTAAAATACTGGTACTCATCTACATCCGGTTAGACTGGAAGCCGACCCCAACATAGTTGGGAAAAGGCGAGGCAGATGATGTACATATTATGTACACAATAAAAACTACAGATATAAAGGAAGAAATTTTACAAGGGGTGACACAATGGACGGTCTTGTCACTAAAAGGGATCTTTTGCATGGATTAAGGGAGAAGTACGGAGAGACAGTGCTGCAGGTAGTCTGAAAGTAGACCATTACAAGGCAGATGTGAACGTCAGAATAAGGATATAGCATGTTTTTTTTTTTGTTAGCCTTATTTGTGTCCTACGGCTGGGCAAACGTTCCCCTTGTTTCTTCCAAACCTCCCTGTCTTGTGCCATCTCTGGCCATGTTGGCCCTACCAATGTGACCACATCATCACACCACCTGCGCCATGGTCTACCTCGACGACGATGTCCTCCCTCCGGCGTCCAGTGAGTGACGATCTTTGCCCATCAGTCCGCTATACTCGTAGCATGAAATATACTAACATTTTGGTACAAGCTAGGTTTCCCGTGACACAAATATCACCGAACCATTACGTCTGTTGAACAATAAAAAGTTTTATTTATAGATGTCATATTTTGTCGTTTTGCTGTCGTCGGGGAAACGTGGGTTCCGCTGCAGGTTAGTTGTAAAACAAAATATAATACATTATAATATTTCCTGTGCTTTGGTCCTTATACGACGTTGTTTATATAAATCAACATTTGTACTGCTCTGAACTTGGGATAATCTATGGGTTTCTAGACAAGCCAAACCAAGACCTTTTGAACAAGAGTTGGGAAGAGAGTGTAGAAGAGTTAACTTAATTCATACATATACTGTATACTATACTGTACACATACTGTATCTATTATGTCGTCACCAACTGGTTTAATCAGCCTTTCAGTTAACTGCCTACCTAGCCTTTTAACTAAACGGCGCCGTTCAACTAGCGGCCTGAATGATAATCAGCCATTTCAATCAAACAGCTAAGCAAATGACTTGGATCGCTAACATTTAACTACTTGTTTAGTTAAAAGGCTAGGCAGTTAACTGAATGGCTAATTGAACTAGTGCGCTAGGCGGTGACATATGTATGTATACATAAACTCTCGTCTTCTTACCAAGGGGTAAACAGAAACTATGGAACTCCATCCTTTCAGCCCCTTTACTAAATCCACTATAATTATTAAACCGTGGTGCCTCCGGTATTGCAGATATCCTCAGTCCCCGTTAACACCGCCCTAATCAGTACGATATTTTACTGTATAATTTTAAGATCACATTAAATCCCATTGCAAATTCATACTGCATTTGTTTTTATCTAAAGTTTTTACCGTAAAATATCGTAATGATCATCGCGGTGTAAACGGGATTTAGGATTCGGTGACCAGCAGGTGGGCCGCCTGGCTTGTTTGCCACCCAATAACATAAGAAAACTTCTAAGACCCTGCAGAGTTATTAAGTGACTGATGTCACTTAATAACTCTGCAGGGTTTAACAGAAACAAATCTAAACCCTCATATCACAAAACAATATTTTTCTATAGATCAGGTTTTACCGAGCCAGTTATTCAATTTAGAACCTAACTGTTATGGAAATGCAGTTCTTTATAAGCTGAGTGGTCTCTTTACTACTAAGAACTTTGCCTAAATCGAAATAAAGTTTGAAATTCAAATACTTGCTTGAAGGTTTAGGCAAGAACTAAAGTAAAATTTCGTTTTGTCTTAAGACTGTACGAGTCTGAGTTTGTTTCGGCCTTTTTTCTCAGAGTAGTCGGATAGGAAACGCCGACCTCATCTAGTTTTTAAAATATGACTGACGTGTAAAAGTGTTTGTACAAACGTCCTTACAGAAATAAAATAATTTATCATTTAAAGGTGCAAGCGCAAGGTTCATAATATGAAAGAAATGAACATAATATCGGTGCACTTATTAAAAGGTTACAGATGCGCCATAAATAATCCTTAAAATACACGTTAATCGTAAATTCTTGAATACAAATTGTAATCTCTAACACGGCTTCGATTATATAGGGTTGCCAGTTTTTGAAAATAATTTCATAAATAAGCCATAAATGACCTTATCATATCGTCACTCACTGGACGCCTGAGGGAGGACATCGCCGTCGAGGTAGACCACGGTGAAGGTGGTGTGTCAATCTGGTAATGTTTGCAGGGCCAACATGGCCAGAGATCGAACAAGATGTCTTGTTCGATCAAACCTCCCTAGGTTTGGAAGGAAAAAGGGGAGGCCTTTGCCCAGCAGTGGTCTTACTAGCCCAGGTCTATCAACTGGCCCTTAAATGTTCCACTGTTGAAATATATACTCGTAACAAGACTAGCTGCGCCCCGCGGTTTCACCCGCATAAGTCTCGATCCCGTGGGAATATCGGGATGAAAAGTATTATATGTGTTAATCCGGGTTATAAAGTATCTGTGTGCCAAATTTCATGCAAATCCGTTGAGTAGTTTTTGCGTGAAAGAGTAACAAATATCCATCCATCCATACAAACTTTATTTTTAGTAGGATTATCGCTAATAATATGACCGATTATGTGACAGAATTTGTAGACAATTGAAGGGCAAGTTCAAATGTCTTTTTTGTCTGTATAATGGCCCACAGACATGGCTTTAGACAGTGGGTGAGCAGCGCAAGGAGTCAATGCAGTCATGTATTGCTTTAGTTCTACTACCTAGTCCTAACCTGCAGTGCGATTCTATAACCATCTCACCGTGAAAACTTAGGTGAAGTGAGCGTGGAGTCCAAATAATGTTAGGGATTAACACTATCTGACAACTCACATCAAGCTCACTTCACTTGAGTTTTCACGGTGAGATTTTTACAGAATCGACCGGCTGTTCCATATTTGGCACATTGCATTTTTATGCTGCGTTTTCCCGGTATTTAGCCACAGAGATTTTGCTTTCTTCGTGAGCTTATTGGACCGTATGATGTATTCCATCCATAATATTTTAAATAAAACTCCTTTACCGTATTGAGACAGTTGCCTAACCAACACAGCTTTTTAAAGACCAGAGGGACAATTCTCGTATTTGTTCTATGTATAAATATATATTATATATAATGGAACCCTGGACCCTGGACCCTTTACATACAAATATATATATATATTTAATACGTTCGCACTCTAATCGCAGTCTCAATCTGTCAAAAAAACCTCATTTCCCTACATTTTAGCCATTCTTTTGACACTGATTGCTACTGTGATGTAATTGCGAATTTGATAAAAATAAGAATATAATTTATTTGCAGATAATATAGTACAGTCCATATTTTGGCCATGCAAATTAATTTTACATGAATACCTAATAGGTACTAACTTATTTTAGTAAGATATACAAATTATTAATTAAAATACCTGTTTTAATATATTTTTTCATGACAAAACTTAAACCTAAAAATATTTTTTTTGATAATATTCAGTAATGAATTTGAAACAAGGCCAAGTTCATACGAGCCACTGAATGTCCCATCTCAAAAGTTAGTATCTTAGTCCATTTAAAAAAGGGCTAAGTCCGTTTCAACCCTAGCATGTACTAAGTGCAAAACAATGCATCGCTTACATTTCGCACAGAGCAAAGGTTAGCAGACTTAATCCTGCCGCTACATTCCATTTGCAGCTAGAATTATTAATGTACCACTAACACTATGCTGGCATCCGTGTTTTGGGTTCGCTAGTGTGTACTAGGCTTTATTTTCTTTACCGAAAAATTAAAATGGTAATAGACATGTCGGGTAGTTCTTTTTTCTGTCATTGTTAACCGTTATCGAAAAAAATTAAAAAATGTTTGTGAATGTTTTTTTCAAACCGTCACGCCAGCGTTTCTTAGGCCTGCTTCGGTCGACGACGAACGACGCCCATCTTCAGGCACCCACTGTATGACGACTTTGGGCCATCTGTCTGAATGCATCCTATAATTTACATGTAGAAAAGTATAATAAAAGTATAATAATAATAATATAAGGAGGCGTAATGTTGTTGATATCTACTTTTGAGCATCGTAATAATAAATGGAAAGTAGTTTAAAATGGTGCAATATCAAGAATTAGTCCAAACAGAAAATAATACATTAGTAACTGTTATTTATGAGAATGTCATGTTAATTTTAGTCGTAGATTAAAATGGAAAGTTGTGTTTCCAGATAAAAGTTATAATGAAAAAAAAACACCAGTTATAGTTTAAATCACATATTAAACTAAATAACCTGTCTATTAATGAACATTTGAAAGCTAGTTTATTCATTCATGCGCTCAAAATCTACTAAAACGACTTCTTCGTTTCTACGTTCTAAGTTTCAAAACTGTTTTTTCCTTTTTTTAAATGCACTTTTTTATATTTTTGAAAAAAAAAAATTTACTAGCTGCGCCCAGCGGTTTCACCAGTATAAGTTTAGATCCCGCGGTAATATCGGGATTAAAAGTATTTTATGTGTTAATACTGGTTATAAACCACCTCTGTGCCAAATTTAATCCAAATCCGTTCGGTAGTATTTGCGTGAAAGAGTAACAAACATCCATCTATCCATCCATGCATACATACAAACTTTCACGTGTATAATATTAAGTAGGATTGTCAAACAAACTTAAATGGTAACGTTTGCAGGGCCAACATGGCCAGAGATCGCACAAGACAAGGTTTGGGAGGAATAAGAGGAGCTCTTTGCCCAGCCGTGGGACACAAAGTAGACTAACAAAAAAAAAAAAAACTTAAAAGCAACCATTTAAGTTTTTTTTTATTAGCTTACTTTTACTAATTGATATTCTCATTAAAACCAAAAGAAATATATAAGTATATTCCAAAAATCAAAACAACAGTAAAAGCAATCTCCCAAAAACAAAATAAATTGCAACAAAATTACCATTTATTTAGCATTCTAAACGGCCGTCGTAACTTATGCAACAGCGCAGCATACGAAAACATTCCGCCAGTGTGTACGAAGGCCAACCTTAGCCTTGCACTGGTCTCAATAACCTCTTTATACGGGGTCAATAGCCTTAAAAAAGCGACCACAGATTATTAAACTTTCGCATTGTATGCAAATGTTGTCAGCAGTAAAAAATGTGACAGTTGTTTCGTTAATCCTCATGATGCATTGTTTTGTATGGATTTGGATTAGTGATTGTCCTAGATTTTTAATGGCTGTTGGTGACGGGTTTTGCCAATGGATTTTCGCGGTATTTAAATGCTATAATGACTAGATGTTCTATTTTTTAATTTATGTTATTACATTTGTTTTTAATCGCATAAAATGAGATTTCGTGGATATTTAAATATTTTCAAAATCTTCACTTTCTACGTCACGGTGTCGCAAAATCTAAAAATAGGTCGAAAAATAAAAGATCAGTGAAGACAAAAACATTTCAACCATTCTGTCTTAAATTATAAAAAAAAGTAATTATTTAAAGAAAGAGTAAAGGCGACCCCAATTATATAAAAATGAAAAATAAAGAAAAGAAACGCAAATTCTTTCAAAGAAAACAAAACGACATAAAGGGAAACGTTTTAACGAGAAAAGTGGCTAGAGTAAGGTTATTTTTTGTTTGCTCATCATTAACAAACAAAGGAAAAAGACATTATTTTACTGAGTCAGTGTCTAATCCGGTCAAAAGGTCAACTTATAGCTATCTCACCATCATCTACCTAGCCTTTTCCCAACTATGTTGGGGTTGGCTTCCAGTCTAACCAGATTCAGCTGAATACCATAATTTTACCTGCACAACCCAGTTACCCAAACTTATAGCGAATATAAAGTCAGGACATTTACAGGGTGAAAAAAACAACACATCACGAAGCCACATCTACGCATTCTGTACATCAAACTAATTGACTCTATGAAAAAATAATTGCAGGGGAACGACTTTTATTTTTAGTGTGAAAAAAATAAAATAAAAATAAATAAATAATAAATAAAATAAGAATCACTGTTACGGCACGGTTGGCGCAGTGGTTAAGCGATTGACTGCTGCGCTGCGTGTTGCGGGTTCGATTCCCGCACGGAACAAATATTTGTATGACCTACATGTATTTGTTCCGAGTCTGGGTGTTTTTCTATCTATAATATGTATGTATTTAAAAAAAAAAATTGTATATAAGTAGTTTATCAGCCATCTTGTTACCATAACACAAGCATTAGGTTGCTTAGCTTGGGACAAATGGTGCTGTGTGAAATGTCCAGGGATATTATTATTATTATCCAGGGATATTACTGTTTACGGCAGCGCTCAATGTAACACACGCAATACATAGTGCTTATAGTTGCAGATAACGGTACAAGAACTGTAGAAGTATTTAAATAAAATCGTTAAGTTTAGAACTTATTTTCGTAAAATAACTTCGACCTCGATATCTCCGTCACCAGATAACTCTCGGCTTCGTTAAGGGTATTTTTAGAACAGTTAGTTTCAAACGCAGTAATGCCTATCTACACTTACATTAACCCCTGACTTGTCCCTGACCACGCTATATCAACTCAGATGTGTATGTTATTAACCAATATGATCATATTGGTTAATAATCTGAGTTAAAAAAACAATAACACTTTGCCCAAACGATCGTTTGGGCAAAGTGTTATTGATTTTTCCTTTTTTACAACTGTCACTTAAACATAACTGGCTAAATATAGGTGTACTGCAGATACACATCTGCCTAACCTTTCGGGAGAAGAAGGCGTGATATTGCCTTATGATCGTTTGATTTCCATAGCCTAGATGGGCTTAGCTCAGAAGGCCAATTCTTGTAATTTGAAACGTTCAAAATCTAGTCACAGTGTCATCTCGGCGACAAACAAAAATGTCAAAAACCTGTCAAAATCTAGGGAAATTAGAGGAATTTTTGACAGACTGAGACTGAGATCAGAAGGCCAATTCTCGTAATTTAAAAAAGTTCAAAATCTAGTCGCAGTCTCATCTCGACGACAAACAAATGTCAAAACCTTGTCAAAATGTAGGGAAATATGAGGTATTTTTGACAGATTGAGACTGAGATCAGACTGAACGTTCTTAAAATTACGAGGATTGCCACTCTGCTGGGTTTTAGATAGCAATATCATAGCCCATATTGGGCTCTAGTTTCTAAGCACGAAATCTTCTCCAGCTAATCTGTTTCAACTGAAATTATACGGGTTTTTCCTACTCCGTATGACCTACGAACATGACAGTATGTCATGCTCACTCAAATATCTCGCTGATGGTGGCGCATGTGTTGGATCATTTAGCCCCCTTCAAAATGGTTGAGCTGAATGGTGCTATTCCATGCGTCATGTTCGTGAACGGGCGCCGTCAGTAGGGACTGGTCATCTCTTTGCTGCCATGGCTTATTTTTAATTTAATATTTGAATTGTTCTTTTTATTTTTTTAAACTTTTCATTACGGACGCTTTTAACGTCCGGCATCGTTCTCACATGCATAATTTCTAACATTAATGATGTAACCAATACTTTGTAACCATATTATTTTGATTTAAAAGAGTGTCCATGGAGTTTCTTGCCCGTTCTTCTCCATAGGTACCTACTACGCTTTGGAATGGGCGACCAGCTTCATTTTTCTGACTGACCGACCCCTTGACAATTGAAAAGTGCCTGTAATTGGTTTAATTGAAATAAATACTTTGAGTTTGAATAGATCGGAGCCCAAACTAAGAATGAATGACAACGCATTTTAACAGATGTATTTTTAGCCTGTTGCAGAAATTGAAAAACTATTTATTGCGACTCGTACAGGAAGATCACAAACTAAACTAAACACAGTCAAGAATAAAAAACTAAATTATATTAAAAAAAAAAGTCATATACGAGGCCAAAAGGCTCCTATCTCAGCATGATGCTGCAACATTTAAAAAAATGTTGTCGCAGCGCTGGTATAGCTGGAAAGGCATCCTTACCAGTTACGGATTGGAAGAAATGTTCCCGTCACCCTGCGAGTCTTGTCACAAGGAGTCAAAAACTAAATACGTAACTTAAATTGCTAATCACTTAATCAGTAGTACGTTGGTTTAGTGGCCCCAAGTGATTGGTGTCTGATGTCTTAAGTTCGATCCCCAGGTTGGGTAAAGTGTAGTGTAATTGTTTTTTATTTTTTTATTTGGAATTTCTTTAATTATCATCAACATCATAATCAGCCTATAAAAGTCCACTTCTGAGACCCAGAAGTCAGTTCAAATCCCGTATCCCAATTTATTTGGGGTCGGCGCAACATGTCTTTTCTTCCATACGCTGGGAGTTGAGACTGTTGGGAGTATAATCTGCCTATAATGTTCCCAAGCTGAGACACAGGCCTCCTCTCTTCGGGAGGGAGTAGGCATCTACTACGCGGGCCCAGTGCGGGTTGGTAGATGTTACATGTCTTCGAATATTTGGGTTCTAGGACATGCCGGTTTCCTCACTATGTTTTCCTTCACCATTTTACGAGCAGTGGTGATGGAATTATTTACACAAAGTAAAGCGCCTGGCTGGGTGCGGACCCACGACCTACAACTCGTAAGTCAGCCGTTACCGAGGTCGTACTGTTGCGAGGTCTACTACCACGTTCAAGTGCGATCAGGGGGCTTACCACCAGCTCCTATACCAGGGCAGAAGTTGAACTGCAAACTCCTTTTTTGTACTTAGTCATAGAACAAAAAAAGCAGTGCAATTCAACTTCTGCCCTGCTGTAAGAGCTGGTGGTAAGCCCCAGTATAAATATTCCATAACTATGATGACACTGACAGCTCTTGAATGCGGTTTAGATGTGCTCAAATTCGCCCCTCAGCAACTCTCTTCATAATAACGGCCGAACCCAATTACCTATCTCTCACCAGTTTTGGCATGCTGGAGGTAAAAATATCCTGGTTTTAAATCATACAGATTGCTACAGACATCGATTATTGCGATGTCTGTAGCAATCTGTATGATTATAATATTATACTGGCAGTTATAATTATACTGGCTACTATCAGTAGCGATCTGTCAATAGATTTATTGGGTTCGGCCGTAAATCATATATCAAAAGTACATGGTTCAGTAGAAAAAACTGTTCAAGTTTGGGTTTACGATACCTGTTCATACACAACCTTTAAAACGTTCTTCTCTATTACAGATCCAAGTTTATATGCAACCCTCAAAGCAAACAAAACCACTAAATTTTCAACCTTAACTTAACGAGTCAAGGTTTGCATTCCAAATTTTTGTGTCTATCACTGGTCCAAGCCTCTATACAGCTCTGGAAGCAAATAGACCCCATCGAACTTTCTGCCTTAACTTATCGAAGTAAGGTTTACATTCCAACTTACGTTAATTGCACAACATCCAAGTTATTTAGCACCTATACTTGATTAGTACTTATCTTATCTTTTTAAATTCTTCTATCATAACGCTGTCACATCGATGGGCTAAGTACAATACTGTTGAATAGTTTACATAACCGAATAGGTACTGTTTTTGTATGCGGGTAATAATTAAGGGGCATTTTTTTTCACAGTTATGTTTTTTTTAAAGTATACAATTATTAGGCTGGGATCTGATGGCGAATTCCCTTAATTAAAAATGTTCTAAATCTAGTCGCAATTCGCAACTCAAACAAAAAATCAATGTCAAATTGTAAAAAATAATGGGAAATTAGACGTATTTTTGAATGATGGAGAATGGGACCAGAGAGGCAATTCTCGTAATTTTAAGAACGTTCACAGTCTGATCTCAGTCTCAATCTGTCAAAAAATACGTCCCTACATTTTGACAAGTTTTTGACAATTGTTTGTCGCCGAGATGAGACTGCAACTAGTTTTTGAACGTTTTAAATTAAGAGAATTGGCCTTCAGACTGTGAACGTTCTTAAAATTGCGGGAATTGCCCGTCTGTTGTTCTTACAGTGCGACCAACGAGAAATGCCAGACACCTGACAGTTTCATACAAACTACTACTAGAATTGTTGCACTGACAGGTGTTAGGAACGCATTCTCTCGACGGCTGGACTGTAGTAAGGAGTAGAATATATTTCATCCATCTGTGTGCGAATCTCAGAGAAATAAAAGTGCTAGTGGTATTGGCCGCGGCTTACTAGTTGTAGGTACTAAAGGTAGGTACACTTCACGACTGCTGTCAAAACGTGAGAAAACCAACATGCCCCAGAACTAAAAAATCGAAAACATGTGACATCCGACAACCCACACTGGGCCTGCGTGGAGGATCCACTCCCTCTCACAGAGAGGACGCCTGTGTCCCAGCAGTGGGAACGTTATAGGCTGATTAAGTGGGTGTCATAAAAGTAGACTAAGGAATTCACAAGAGGTCTATGGCCACCAGTGTCCTGTAAAACGATCAACAATAACTCTCATACTGCTTTGTGCTGATTTCATTGAAGAACATTGCGTAGTTCGATAAATCATTAAGTACGTATAAAAAGAAAAATCCTGACTCACTCATTGACTAACTCATTAACGCCCAGCCCAACCCCTCAAACCTAGAAAAATGAATGCTCAGAAGTTCCCTTTGTGATATAGACAAGGACATGTTTTGAAATTGTTTCGCATTTTTAGAAATCTCCATGGGATAGAGAATTTATCTAAAGTGTTAGTATAAGAGATATTGGCGCCGATTCCCTTTTTCACAAACTAAACTAAATTTAAGTTCAGTGCATCTTTTTCTTTCAATTTCATTAAGAAAAGGACAGAAGATAAATATAAGTTTAGTCCTGTCAAATTAAGATGCACCATAGACAGTTTAGATGTGATTAAAAACATGGCTACTAAAAATACGTCGATTTACGTCAGGTGCTGACTAATTTGACAGGACTAAACTAACATTTATTTTCTGTCCTTTTCATAGTGAAATAGTTAGTTTAGTCTGTGAACAAGGGAATCGGCGCCATTATCTATTTGCGTTTAATTTTATTTGTTAACCGTAGACAAAAGATATACACAGCAATGTCTTCCTATCATATAAGCCGAAGAACGATATCCATAATTATTGTCCAATCATTCATAAAAGTACCTGTCTAGAGCTTATGACAACAAACAATATAATGACTCATTAAGAGCTGCCAATGACACTGATTTTAACATCATTAACATCTTTTTATACTAGTTTAGCGAGTGGCGTTGCGTGCACGATTAAAATGAAATATTAACAATATGTTCTTTATGTATTTTAGTTAGGGGATGAGCAGAGTTATTCTTTTTTTTAATGGCATTACATTTTCAAAGACTGCTTATTTCGTTCAGTTAATCTTTTTAAAATGATTTCTTTAAAAATCAGAAAAAAAGTGATAGTTTTTTTTGACATTCACATTTAATCAATTGAGGTTAACAAATATCATTCAAGAATTAGTTGATAATGTTGAAATATCTGTACAAAAATATCACTTAACTTTTAGTAGAATCCCACAGGCCTTTGAAAGCTCATCTCAAAATTACAATAACGCAGACTTATGGAGCGATAAAAATTTACATATTAACTTTTTCTTTGACTCATAAAAGGGCTAAACAAACAGCAATTAAAACAAACAATTAAAAACGTTCGTCACCTTGACCGACCTACTGACTTGACCGGGATATAGAAGTGTGCTAACGATAATTATTACGTATCACAAAATCACTGCGGTATCGGTATTCAATACAATGCGGGCCCAACATGTAGCGGTTGGCCTACTATGCCAGCAGTATATAACAGATACCACGGAGATGCATCTCCAGTTCCGACTCAGCTCTTAAATGAGAAGTTTGTGTCCAATATTTTCGTATTTATTTTTTTAGAACCAGTTATGGGACGTCCGATGTTGGCGTTAGTCGTCGCCGCGGGGCTGTTGGCCGTAGCCGCATGTGCACCTCCCGGGAAGCCGTCCTTAGGCTGGGGTGAGCGCACCTTTGCCATCGTCGAAGTCAACCAAGCAGCGACAGCATACAACCAGCTTGTCACTAAGAGAGACGCCGCTGATGTGTCCGTTACGTGGAACGTCTGGTCCGGGGACCCAGCTCAGAAGGCCAGGGTACTTATGAACGAAAAGGAGTTCTGGTCTGGAGCCGGTACAGCCACCTCAGCCGCCTTCAAAGTGAAGAAGGGTGGAAGATACCAGATGAAAGTGGAACTCTGCAACGCCGATGGATGCAGCTACAGCGACTCAACTGAGATAGTGGTTGCCGATACTGATGGTAGCCATCTGCCACCCCTGGACTATTCCATTGGAGAGAGGAACAAGCCATTCAAGCAGACTTCTGGAAAGGTTATTGGTGCATACTTCGTCGAATGGGGTGTTTACCCTAGGAAGTTCCCCGTGGACAAAGTGCCCATCCCCAATCTTACTCATCTCCTGTACGGTTTCATCCCAATTTGTGGTGGAGATGGCATCAATGACAGTTTGAAGGAAATCGAAGGCAGTTTCCAAGCTCTGCAAAGATCCTGCAGCGGCAGGGAGGACTTCAAAGTATCCATCCATGATCCTTGGGCTGCACTTCAGAAACCACAGAAGGGTTTGGGTTCATGGAACGAACCTTACAAAGGTAACTTCGGCCAGCTGATGATGTTGAAACAAGCGAGACCAGACCTGAAGATCCTTCCTTCCGTTGGTGGATGGACCCTGGCCGATCCCTTCTTCTTCTTCACCGACAAGGTAAAGAGAGACCGTTTCGTCGCCTCAGTCAAGGACTTCCTCGAGACCTGGAAATTCTTTGATGGTGTTGACATCGATTGGGAGTTCCCTGGTGGTAAGGGAGCCAACCCTGACCTTGGTGGTCCTGAAGATGGTCATATCTACGTCCAGCTGATGAAGGAATTGAGAGACATGTTGAACGAGCTGTCTGCCAAGACTGGTAAGAAGTACGAACTGACTTCAGCCATCAGTTCCGGATGGGACAAGATTCAGGTTGTAGACTATAAAGCCGCTCAGCAGTACATGGACCACATCTTCCTGATGAGCTACGACTTCAAGGGTGCTTGGTCGAACGACACTCTTGGTCATCAAGCTGGACTTCATGCTCCCGCATGGAACCCTAAGGAAACTTACACAACTGACTTCGGTGTCAGATTCCTCTTGGCTCAAGGAGTGAGCCCCAAGAAGATTGTCGTTGGTGTTGCCATGTACGGAAGAGGCTGGACTGGAGTCAACGGCTACAAGGATGGCAACCCATTCACTGGCGTAGCTACTGGCCCAGTCAAGGGAACATGGCAGGATGGAGTGGTAGACTACAGAGAAATTGCCACCGAAATTGCTCAAGGAAAGTGGGAGTATCATTATGACAAGGTGGCCCAAGCACCTTACGTGTTCAGAAAGGAGACTGGAGATCTTATTACGTATGACGATGCGAGATCAACGATTGAGAAAGCTAAATACGTGAGAAATAACAAGCTAGGAGGTTTGTTCGCTTGGGAAATAGATGCGGATAATGGTGATATATTAAATGCCATGAACATGGGTCTCGGGAACAGTGCGTGAGTGAAAATTGTGCGAGTTTTGTGCGAAAAATGTGATCGTAATAGTAAGTTTAGTTTTAGGCTAAATGTCTCAAATTTTATTTACATAAAAATTGTTGAGCGACTGAATCTGTGTACTTGTAAGTAATATAATATATTATAAATCTTATCTCTTGGTTTTTGTTACCTTTAATTTGATCTTATTAACTATACCCTGTCCATTAGGTAACCGTTTTTTTTGACAGCTGGAACTAGTGATTGCAGCAACACACAATACATTGATTGATACACGTACGGTTCACGCACGGTGCACGGTGCACGTGCGGTTGTTACATTGTCTGTAAGAATCCATAAATAAGATAAGGCAGTTTATATATTTATTTTTTTAAGCATTTTAAAGTTAGCTTTTGTAATCTGGAATATGTACGTTCTAAGAAAGCTGTCAAAAAACGGTTAACCTAATTGGACAGGGTATAAAGTTTAATTTATGGCAATTAGTTTAAAAGCTGCTTAACTTTAATAGAATTAAATATCACAAGATTTGGAACCCTTTACCGCTTACCTATTTATAAACGTTGCTTACAGTTCGGAGACGTTTAAACGTTAGAAATGCTAGAATATAACCTAACTTCGGTTAGACATTTGTTTCTCATAAAAAAGAACATTACGGTTCACTTACATATTGAGAAATGTAAAGAAAATATATAATAAAAGTAGATACAGTCTCCGTGATCACATACAGTTACAAAAAACCACAGAATTAAAAGATTTAATAAGTGACATTGTGTGTTAGTACTTCGTGCTAACGTATTCTTCTAGGGTTTTTTTATATGTATACCAACTTTAAACAACGTTTATAAATGAAGGGGTTATTTCTCTAGAATGGTAAAGCCTGTGATCCTGAAGTTCGTAGCCATGCCAGTTTGCTGTCAAACTGCAATATTTATTTCTTAGCCCTAAAACGAATTGAAAAGGCTTCCATTACAATATATAGATTCCCTCCTACGGGTCTACGGTGCCTCAATCCTAACGACATCGTAAGTATATTTGCCCAACCTCTAGGTGTGGCTGTAAGTGTCCATTATGTAAGTATGTAAAGGCACCTAACGTATTATTTAGAGGTCATCGAACTGATAGTGAAGGGACCTTGACATTATGGAAGAAAACTAAGATGCTATATTTAGTTTGTTAGAAGGTTACCCGTTCGATTTTATTTTAAAACTAGCTTTTTAGCTTCGCTCGCGTTAAGAAGTATAGTTTGACAAACTTTCATCCCCTATTTTATCCCCTTGGGGGTAAAATTGATCAAAATCCTTTCTTAGCGGATGCCTACGACATAACATCTACCTGCATGCCAAATTTCAGCCCGATCCGTCCAGTGGTTTGGGCTGTGCGTTGATAGATCACTATGTCAGTCAGTCTATATATTTAGATATTATACCTATGATGAACAGTGGAGCCTAGAGTAGAGGTGGCCCAGTGGTAACGGCCGCGACATACGAGTTGTAGGTTCGAACCCAGGCAGGCGCTTTACTTTGTGTAATTTTTTTATCACCCACTGCTCTCAGAACGGTGAAGGAAAACATCGTGAGGAAATCGGCATGTCCTAGAAGCAAAAATTCGAAGATATGTGACATATTTTACCGTCGCGCACTGGGCCCGCATAGTTCACGGCCCACTCCCTCACACATAGAGGAGGGCTGTGTCCCAGCAGTGGGAACATTATAGCCTGATTATGTATACCAATGATGAACCTATTATTACACCCATACTCTTTAAACCAGAACAAAGCAATGTAACTAAATTAAATGAACTGTAAAGCTGCATGGCAGTGCGAGTCTGTCATACTCACGTAATTGTCCTGCCGATGGTGGCGTTACATATCCGGTCGTTGGGTTCCCTATAAAATGGTTGAACCGAACGGCGCGGATGTGTGAGTCATATCCGTGAACGGATGCCGTCGGTCGGGGTTGGTCGGCTCGCCCTGCTTTGTAGTTATTCTCTCTACCCTGTACTTAGATAAAGCTCAAAATATGTGCAAAAATAACAACTACAATAAAACAGAACAAGATAAAAAAAAAAATTATATATATTTAATAAAAAAAAAAAAATAAAAAAAAAAAAAAAAACAAAAAAAAAAAAACAGATGGACTCACGTAGACCTTAGTTTAGTTAAGTAAGATTAAAATTACGTGTCCGACGTAGGAGCACGATTAGCATGTGAAAAATTTATTATAAAATTACTATAAACAAATCAAAAATGTAAACAAAGGCGCGGACGTCCATGTCCGCGGTAATAATACTAACATAAAAAAAAAAAAAAAACCAGAACAAAGCAACGCTGATTGGCGGCTAGATAAAGAAAAGGCCATTTCTCGTAATTAAAAACGTTAAAAATCTAGTCGCAATTAGAAGTCTATTTGACAGATTGAGAATGAGATTAGAATGCGGAGAATCACCCCTCTGATGGCTGGGGAATCCGTACTTCATCAAAAAAAAACTTAGCGAAAGCTGCTATTACGTTTTTCTAGTTTGCTAGTCGTTGAAGCAATAATTGACTACTCCTTAGTTCTTCGTCATCATCAACTCAAATCAACCTATCGCAGTTCACTGCTGGACATAGGCCTCTCCCAGGCTGCGCCACAACACCCTGTCCTCCGCCTTCCGCATCCAGTCTGTCCCAGCTTTTTAAGGTCGTTAGTCGTCAGTCCGCTGGGGGGCGCCGTGGGGGACGCTTGCCGATCCGCTTTCTACACTCCAGGGGGTCTACTCCGAAGTAGTATCGGCCGAATGTTCGGCCGTTTCCTGCTACAAAGTTACTATTTGGTTCGGTCGGTTCCGATCCTACACTCCTACACTCTTTCGAATATTGACTATGGTCCCGAGCCAACTGAGCCGATCCGATCTATTTTTGCATTTTTCAATAATATTCGGTTCGGCCATGTGTCGGTCCGATCCGAACATTCGCACTTTGCACTTCGGAGTAGACCCCCTGGACTCGTCTGCTCCATTGGCCATCGGTCCTTCGAAAAACATGGCCAGCGCACTGCCACTTCAGCTTGCTTACTATGCAAGTTATGTCGGTAACTCCAGTTCTTTTCAGGATAACTTCATTCCTGATTTTATCAAGTTTTTCTCAAGTCAGAGAAACTCTCAGGGATAAATGTTTTAATAGGCCTGTCTCAATGTATTGTTAAACAGCCATTATGCTATTTTTATTTTAATATCTTTATTAATTATTAGGGACTTTTATACAATTGTACATGTCAGTTCCATCGGACCTTATAACGTAAAACGTAACAATACAAACTTAACTAAACTATAAGCAGCTCCGGAATTAGGTGTTGACAAAATATGATGGAACATACAAACATCGTTCATTATTATTTATCTTGAGCTCTCTAACTAGATCCTCTCTTGCAGACTGAAATCTGACACACTCCGTCAGTAAATGTACAACATTATGCTATTATTTTAAACAATAGTTATTTATAAAAAGGTACACAATAGATAAGTCTTACCATCAATATTACCACTGAGGTAGGTGCTACATAAAATCGAGTTTTAAATAAATATGATTTCATTAAGGCAAAATATCTATTTATAAATTAAGTCATATAGTCCTCTCCACAACAGGCGTCATCCTAAATCACCTTCTCCATAGCCTTAAATTACTAAACCTAAAAGAAATCCTGTAAATCACCCTACAAAAAACTGCATTATTCTACTATACATGTCGCATTCAATCAATCAATCAATTCTACAATACATGTCGCATTCTATCAATGAATCAATTCTACAATAAATGTCACATTCAATCAATCAATCAACTCAGCATATCGCAGTCTACTGCTGGACATAGGCCTCTCCCAGACTGCGCCACATCCTGTCCCCCACCCTCGGCATCCAGTCTACCCCAGCCACCTTCTCTAGGTCGCCCGTCTATCTATGTAGCTGGGGCTCGTCCCACACTACGCTTGCCTATACGCGGTCTCCACTCCAGGACTCGTCTGCTCCACCGGCCATCGGTCCTTCGTATGTCATATTCTCAGAAAGTTTAAGCAAATAGATGAAAACGAAATAGCTCCTCATCATAACACAGCATACCACACGCTGCATTCAATTGGCTTAGGTCCGTATTTTTGCAAAAACCAGCCAAAGAGCTGAGATGAAAAATAATAATACATATAATTTCGAAAACTAGTATTTTAGCACGAATGATGATATCACTTATATAACAAAGAATAATTGGATTTGTACTTTGTTCCTCCAAACTCAAAATGAAAATCAAGTTAATAACTTGATTAATAATCAAGATTTGTACTTTATTTATATAATATGTGATATCATCATTCGAGTTATAATACTAGTTTTCGGAATTCTATGTATTATTATTTCTATGTATTTTATTATAAATGATATCATTATAATGTGTTTTATGACTTCTCACTTTGATGCTACAACATTGATTTGCATATAAACATGGCTATGGATGATAATCAACTTCTGGGTTCCATTCAGCATAATCAGCATATAATATTGCCACTGCTGGGACACAGGCATCCTCTCTGTGAAAAAGAGTGAGTCATAATCCACCACACGTTCCCAGTGCAGGTTGGTAGATGACACATATCTTCGAATATTGGTTCTAGGACATACCGGTCTCCTCGTGATGTTTTCCTTTACCGTTTTGAGAGCAGTAGTGATGAAAATAATGTACTTAACGTAAAGTGCCTGCTTGGATTCGAACTCACGACCTACAACTCGTAAATCGGAGCAACGCGAAAAAAAGAATAATAATAAAATAATTCTCTGCTCACCCTGTTATTAAAAACCGTGATGTTTAACCTACGAAGGTCTAGGCTACCAAGATAACATCTATGTGAACCAGTAATGACCAGAAGGCCAATTCTCGTAATTTAAAACGTTCAAAATCTAGTTGCAATCTCATCTCGGCGACAAACAAATGTCAAAAAGTTTTCAAAATGTAGGGAAATTAGAGGTGTTTTTGGCAGATTGAGACTGAGATCAGACTGTGAACGTTCTTAAAATACGAGAATTGGCCCTCAGGAATGACAGCTCTCTCAAATCTGACTTCACCTACTTAGGTGTAAAACAAATTTCGATCAGCCGGTCTGTTCTGTAAAATTCTCGGGTTGTTCACCAACTGGGCACGAGAAAACTGGACGCACGTGTGTCCAGGTGGTGAAACCCAAAATCAGTATGACTTATTATTTCGTCTGGACACGCCATGATTTTAATTTTTCACTATAAAAAGGAAAAAGGCGCTGTCTGTGAGCGATTGACTGCAGCGCTACGGGTCTTCGTAAATATTTGTACTTGGTGGGAATTGAACCGACAACGCGTCGGTTTAATTCCCACCAAGAACAAATATTTACAATTAGTTTCCAGGTTTGCCTGTTTGTGAACGTGAAATGTGTTGTAAACACATCCACGATACAAGAAAATATCCGATTGAAAAAGTTTATTTTATCGAATCTTGTAAATATATAAATAACTAGCTGCGCCCCGCGGTTTCCCCCGCAGGATTCTCTGCTCACCCTCCTGTTAAAAACCGTCATGTTCAACATATGAAGGTCACTGGGCTAGCAAGATAACATCTATGTGAACCAGTAACATCGTTCATCTATTGTATAGGAGTACGGGACCAGACGTGATGATACATCATAAGTTTTTGCGCGGGCGCATGCAGTGGCTTTCATTTGAATAATTTTCGATGCATATCAGTCCTTCTTCGAATAGGACGTGGGTTGTATTGTCATTTGAATATTTTAGAGGAAAGAGTGGATGGATTTTTAATCTTTTGTCTTAAAAATTATGCAGTCTTGCCAAGGGGTATCGTGTCACTCAGTAACTGGGTTGTGGAGGTCAGGGAGGCAGTCGCTCTATGTAAAGTACTAGTATTCAGCTGCTTATGGTTAGACTGGAAGCCGACCCCAACATAATTGGGAAAAGGTAAGGTAAAGGCAGATTGTGTCTTAAAAATTATGTGGTTTTTACGGACAAATAAAGACTCTGCATTTCTCGATTAACGTTTTATAACCATAAGGTCTTCATGAGTTTCAATTTTATAGGTTACTTCTATAGACAATCATGCAAAATCGCTTACCAGTAGGTGAGATGGAGGTTAAAACAGAGAGTCGATTTAAAAAAAACACTTTGATAACTAGATGATTTGTCAGTCAAGCAGTGTCAGAAGTGCCACTACTCTTAAGACGGTGAAGGAAAACAACGGGAGGAAATCGGAATGTGCTAGAACCAAAACTTCGAATAAATGTGCCATTTACCAACCCGCACTAGACCCGAGTGGTAGATTACGACCCAGTCCCGTTCGAAGAGAAGATACCCGTGTCCCAGCAGACCAGTTCTGTGCCTTTCGCATCCAGCAGATTCCTGCGACCATCACAAATTCATAAAAGAATATATATACAACAATTTAATTCATATGGTTATATACTTTATGGGCAAAAGTCTCCACACAACGGGTACCTGAAATGGACGGCGGCGGCGTGGCGGCGTCGCCAACGTCTCTCCCAGAAAGATTCCTTTATTCCTTTATCCAATAGTCTACATTATATAGTACCTAGATCTGTCATGCTTCGTGGGGTGCGTGCGCCTAGACTATTCCACACAAACTCGTGCAGGACTAACGCTGGCTAGCGCGTGCCTCTTCGTCGCCTCGTTGATGCTTATAAAGCTCACTTTATGGAGCTTGACATGTTTGCTCTTTCCAAACATTGTTTCAAGGCGAGAGCAATAGAGTTACTAATTTCCTAAGTGTAATCTTCCTATTTTTTATTTCTCTTCTTAACAGTATTTTATGATGCATACTGTGTGTCTGTTTTCTTTTAACTTCTTTTTTGTGAATTCGTGGACAATGGTGTGGGTTACATGTGTAGTAACACAAATATAGAATAGATTATGTAACTGTATTCCTAGTACTGTACTGTACAGGTGCTAATTTAAGAATGTTTAGTTTTAGTTAAGCCTGGCATGTAACTGTTTCTTGTCCCTAACAAATAAAATAAAAAAATAAAATAAAGAGATGGCAAGAGACCAGAGGAGCAATTCTCGTAAATTTTAAGAACGATCTCAATCTTAATCTGTCAAAAATACCTCAAATTTCCCTACATTTTTGACATTTGTTTGTCGCCGAGATGATACTGTGACTAGATTTTGAACGTATTAAATTAGGAGAAGTGGCCTTCTGGACGCGTACCTTGGGGGCTGGTTCGAGGTAGCCCGGGAAAAGATTTCCTGGGAGGATTTGGAGGAGGCCATTGCCCAGCGGAACAGCACAGGCTAACAAAAAAAAAAAAACTTTATGACACATGTTTCTATGAATGAACAGATTTGAATATCTGTGTCTGAACTAGATAGAGTAAAAAATGTATGAGACTGTTACCGAAAAGCTGCTTGACCTACTAAAGGTCAATCCTGTTAAAAATCGTTGTCGAAAGTGATTGCTCTCTTTTGTGATCGATAATTGTATTAGTAAAGCCAATTCCCAGAAACAAGCTTAAAAAATCGTACGGAAAGCATTTCTCAGTACAAATAACAGCAAAACGTTTAATTACTGAGAAATAAAGAACAATAGATAGACTATCGAAATGTTTTCACTGCTTTGTTTAATTATAAACAAAAGTCTGCTTTGCGTGTCCAATACAATATTAATATTGAGCAATGGTGGCCCTGTGGTATCGTCCCGGACTTACAAGTCGTGGTGGTGGTGGTGGTGGTGGTAGTCGTGGTCGTGGGTTCCAGGAAGACGCTTCATAATCATCATCAGCCTATAGCAGTACTCTGCTGGACACAGGCCTCTCCTATTGCACGCCATTCAACTCGATTTTCGGCAACTCTCATCCAGCTGCTACCAGCCATCCTGTGAAGATCGTTAAGGCGCTTTACTTGAAAATGGTGAAGAAAAACATCGTAAGGAAACTGGCATGTCGTACAACCAAAAATTCGAAGACATGTGACATCTACCAACCCGCACTGGGTCCGCGTGGTAGATTACAGCCCACTCTCTCTGACAGAGAAGAGGTCTGTATCCCGGCAGTGGGAACCTTATAGTCTTATTATGCAATACAATTTTAAGCGGTTAAGTAAGTTTCTTGTGTACCTGAAACTTTTTGAAGGCCAAAAGTTCTGTTTAAACTGTGCCTTAGAGAGCTATCGAGAATCTCAAGATAAGGCAGTGTGCTAATAGAAACAATCGTCGCTCGAACACGCGATCGCCGCGATCATTTGTCACTCATTTGTTCTGAAACTGGAGTGGCTCGTTGCTATATAATAACAGCCGCATAGGCAGATCGCAGGTTAAGGTACGCGTGTGGGATTAGTTCGTTGATGGGTGACCATCCATTACACAATCGAGATCCCTTCGTGCCCTCAGAAAGCATGTTAAACCGTTGGTCCGCTGTCAATCTTAATCTTTGACAGTCGTTACGAGTAGTTAGAACATCAAAAATCTGACAACCAGTCTTTGACAGTCGTTACGGGTAATCAGAACATCAAAAATCTGACAACCAGTCTTACCAAGGGGTATTGTATTACCTACTAACTGGGTTGTGGAGGTCAGATATGCAGTCGGTCCGTGTAAAATACTGGTATTCAGCTGCACCTGGTTATACTAGTAGCCAACCTCAACATAGTTGGGAAAAGGTTAGGTAGATTGTATTGTTCGGAAAAACGGAAGGCTGTTTGTAGTTCAGGTTCGCCGAACAAAATGAACGCTACGATCGTATTCACACGACGATCGCTTACATTAGGACACGAGGTAAGATGTTCAAAGCATTTATGGAATGCATAAATTAGAATAAATCAATGTTTACATTGTGTTTGGATATGTAAAATTACTTGTTATTTAAGTATCGATTATTCTGTCCTGTAAGATAATGTAATCTTGTAATATATAATGGTTTTAATGGTAATGTCGTAACCTATTAAAAGGTACACAGATTATCTGTGATACTCAAGTGTATAGTTTACGGAGGCAGAATTTTTAATACAGGATTGCGAATTGGCAAACGTATATGGGACTGTAATTTAGGCTAGATGGATCGACCATCATGCAGGGTGCTGGTAGCAGCTGAATTAGAGAACTGAGGGACGAGTTATAAAGTATGAACGAGGCCTAGTGGCTTGTGGCTAAATGATAACAGCGACACGGGTCACTCGAAGGCTTAGAAGCTACGCTAGATACAGTGGGTTCGTGGATGGGTGACCATACATTACATATCGACACCTCTCCGTGCCTCGGAAGCCATTGGTCCGCTGTCATTCGTAAATCTTTGAGAGTCCAACAAGTTCAAAAGTCTGACAACCAGTCTTACACTGGTTGTCAGACAGTGCAACCGCACATTCTGCAATTCAGCAGGTCACGCCACACATCCATTTCTTTTTTTTTTTTTTAAAACGGTGCCCCACACTAGGAATTTCTCCTGTGTCGTGGGTGCGTTTACAGACATATAAACTCACATACACAAACAGCCAGATCCGGAACATCTACTTGTAGGTCATACAAATATTTGTTCCGTGCGGGAATCGAACCCGCGACACGCAGCGCAGCAGTCAATCGCTTAACCACTGCGCCAACCGTGCCGTCAAATTCAAATTTCAACTCCTAATAATTAGTTCAGTTCGCGTAGGGCTATCAAGTCAGCCAGGCGTTCTCGTTACAGCCAACAGGGCCGCGTCACTAACTTCATTTCCTCACCATCAGTCCATTAGCTCATTTTACTTTTAAGTACCTTTATAGGGATAATACTGTAGTGTTTTAGTACTTACCTTCTTTTATTTGACGGCACGGTTGGCGCAGTGGTTAAGCGATTGACTGCTGCGCTGCGTGTCGTGGGTTCGATTCCCGCACGGAACAAATATTTGTATGACCTACATGTATTTGTTCCGAGTCTGGGTGTTTTTCTATCTATAATATGTATGTATTTACAAAAAAAAATTGTATATAAGTAGTTTATCAGCCATCTTGTTACCATAACACAAGCATTAGGTTGCTTAGCTTGGGACAAATGGTGCTGTGTGAAATGTCCAGGGATATTATTATTATTATTGGTCCACTGTCATTCGTAAATCTTTGAGAGTCGAACAAGTTCAAAAGTCTGACAACCAGTCTTACACTGGTTGTCAGACAGTGCAACCGCACATTCTGCAATTCAGCAGGTCACGCCACACATCCATTTCAACTCATAATAATTAGTTCAGTTCGGGGCTATCAAGTCAGCCAGGCGTTCTCGTTACAGCCAACAGGGCCGCGTCACTAACTTCATTTCCTCACCATCAGTCCATTAGCTCATTTTACTTTTAAGTACCTTTACAGGGATAATACAGTAGTGTTTTAGTACTTACCTTCTTTTATTCCATTCATCCCTCATCTAAAAGTAAAGTATGGTCTAGCAAGGGATCATACAACCAGTCTTACTGAGGGGTATCGTACTGCTAAATATCTAGCAGTGATGGACTGTCACAGTTTGGCGATTAGGTTTAACTTTACACGGATTGTGGACTGGTTTTACTACTACGCCATGAATTATTCTCATAGCATAGCTCTTGTCGACACAAGATCAAGAAATAATAAGTCAAATGTTAAAGAAGTGAGTTATAAAGGAAAAAATCTATTCAAAATCCTAAAGATATTTTAGTTCGTTTTTTTACACTAACGAAAGCTCTTAATATACCTACATAAATCTAGATAATTGCACTTTCTCCACATAAAGCAGTTTTTAAAAGACGACACTATAATATAAACGTAATATTATGTTAATCAATATATTCATCTATGTATGTCAGTGGGTACGCGGTGACAAAAAACTAATTCTATTTTTTGACAATCGAGCGTACGGGGCTAGGAAAAAGGCGGGGGGGATTTATTGATGATTAATATATTTTTTTTTCAATATAATGTAGCTGGCAATTTATTTTCATAATCTCTTAACTAACTATTTACACTAGGTACTACATTAAAAGACTAACTTTATAAGTAAATACAAAAGCAAAAGGATATTTAGATGTCATCCGCATCGCTGTCATCCGGAGACGTGCCTAGAAGACTGGCAGCATTGCCACGTTGAATGGCAATGCTAATTCTTTGGCCAAAGAATGAACCAGCACTCCACGTGAAGTGTCCACCAGCCGGCGAGAAAGTTTCTTAAAAAGGAGACACGCACTCGGGTCCCAGATTAATTAAAATTAAATCCATTTACTTCAGATTTGTCCATACGTCTTGTTAGTAACAAAGGTCTTAAAACTATGCTAATCAATGCTAATATCAAAATCAATCAATCATTTGAATAATTGACTTTTGATTTGAATTCATAACATTCAAATCATAAAATCACTCAATCAAATCAAATAACTTATAGTTACTTAGCAGTTCAAGTTATATTTAAATTACCTATTAGCGAATAGGCTAGATCTGCCTAGCCGAAGCCGAAGCCGACCCCAAAATACATAGTTGGGAACAGTCGAACCAGATGCTGCCAAATCCCAATATTTTATATGGAGCGACTGTCTATTTGAACATCAGTTTGAAAAAATAGTAATGTCATTAACATTTGGACGACCAAAAACTGTGAAGTGAAGATCAGTCTTATTCATCAGCAAAAATGCAATCCCCAAAGATCGCAACACAAAATAAAAAAAAAACTACCAAAAATGTTTAAAATCTCCAACCAAAATATTTTTATCGCTCACCTGTGCCCTCAAATTGCCCAAAATTACCGTATGCGTATCGTAATCGGCGTAACGGCATCTGAAATCACGTTAAGCACTTATGTAAAGCACGTATTTATGTGGTCACCCAATGCAAGGGACAAGATGCTGATAATAACTTGAAAAGTATCATCTGACTGGATCCTTAATCTGTTGCTGTTCGACTACGAAGGTTTAGGGCAGAAGGTTAATTGTGAAAAAGCCACGAAAAAGTCTCTTTGACTTTCTCTGTTTCATTTTTTCCGAGAGAGAGAGAGAGACTATCTCTATCTCACTTAGGCAGGAATTTACCACACATAATCAGCCTATAATGTTCCCACTGCTGGGAACCAGGTCTCCTCTCAGTGAGAGGGAGTGGGCCGTAATACACCATGTGAGCCTGTCTTAAAATTTTTGTTTCTAGGACATGCCGTTTTTGAGAGTAGTGGTGGCAAAAAATTGCGGTTTTTAGAAAGCACATTTTGGTTATAAGCCCAAATGATAGTTAGCATTATCATCTTGTGTTTAAAAACATACAACCTTTTACATACCTATTGACTTATTACGATATTCAATCTGTTTGAACGAGGTGATTCAACATCTAAATACCTATATATAATTTTCACCCCTTGCAAACTTTCAAGTCTGAAAAATTATGATACGGTAAAGGCAAACATCGTGAGGAAACCGGCATAAAATATTCTATTATAGAACGAAACATTTGGGAGACATTGTGACCTCCACCAATCCGCAACGGGACCAATCATAACAGAGAGAAAACCCGAGCGCCAGCAGTGGCAATATTAAAAGCTGGTTATGCTTATGTCTTAGGACATAACATTCGAAGACTATGTGACATCTACCAACCCTCGCTGGGGCCACGTGGTGTATTACGGCTCATTCCCTCTCACAGAGAGGAGGCCTGTGTCCCAGGAGTGGGAAGTTATAGGTAGATCATGATGATGATACGCTTTTGCAGAAAAATTGGGCATGTAACAATGGAAATGCAAGACAATTTTTGTATATCAGTGTATTTATAGACTTGTAGCGGTATCTACAACGCCACATGCGGACAACGCGTCATATACTAACGCCACGCAAATCCTGCATCTCGCAAGCAGAGTTTACCGCGCAATTAGCATACATACAAACATCCCGACGCGCGATGTTGACATCAGTCGTTGGGCAATTGCCCGCCAGACACAACACCCGTCTGGTCGGAGGATCCTCCCTTTTCTATGGAGGATGAGTGAACTTTACACCCTGTTCCTCATACCTCCAAACACTTCTTCTTAAACTTCACGTTAAAGGGTAATAGCGAAATCTTTATCAAGTGGACCTTCTAAATATTTTGCAATAGAACTTTAGGTCAACAAACCTCACTTGCGCATAAACCCTCGTGTTTCATGGCCCAACATCGAACGAGTTCGTTCATACCGGTATGTCAACCGAACGGATCAAGTAACGGTATTTTATTTTGTGTTTTAGTACTGTCAAGTTTGTTTGTCGCTAATGTGTTACGGGCTTTATGTGTGTAGGTTAATTCTGTATTGTGTTGTCCCGTTTATCCAGGTCATATTATGGTGTTTAGCGAAGTATAGGTCACGTCTTTTTAACTGACTTCAAGAACGAGGAGGTTCTCAATTAATTAATTAATTGGTTTTTTTTGTATACAGGGTCACAGGGAAAGTCGACGTATTCCTTGAAAGGGGTTATACTAGAGGTCATTAGCAACAAATTAAGTCCAGTGAACTAGGTTAAAATATAAAAAGCTATTAAAGACCTTTTATTTCTGAGATTATGTAAGTTTTGCAAGCATTTTTTTTAAATGATCACTAATTTTTCAACTTTCAGAAAAGTATCAATGAAATGTTTTGAGTGGAATAGTTTTTTCTCATAATTAATTGTTTTTTGTAACAAGTCAGAAAATTTCTAAAAAAAATCGAAGAACCGACAGCTCGGTAACCATCCAGTTTTGAACCCTAGTTAACTGGACTAAATTGTTGCTAAGGACCTCTAGTATAACGCCTTTCAAGGAATACGTCGAGATTCCCTGTCACCCTGTATACATAGGTACCTAATTTTACTCGTTATTTCCGTCAATCGTGGATCGATATCCCACGTACCTAAAAGTTAATAACATTTACATGGGACCACCATATATATATTATTAACATTTAAAATGATTTAATCGATCGAAGTTCCTTCTAAAGCCCACTTTCAGTAAATGCATTTAACGCTAAACTAATTTAAAACATCATTCTATACCTGTCAATCGTTTAAAGATGGCAGAGATAGAATAATGTTTTAAATTAAATGCGTTTAGCGTAACATATATTTAGTGATTTGTGGTGCAAATGGATCTAAATCTTCAATGTATCTTTCCAAGGTTGGTGTATCCTATCCTATCCTACTAATATTATAAACGTGAAAGTTTCTCTGGATGGATGGATGGACAGATGGACGAATGGATGGATGTTTGTTACTCTTTTACGCAAAAACCTCAGAACGGATGTGGATAAAATTTGGCACACAAATAGTTTATAATCAGGATTAACAAATAGGGTACTTTTTAACCTGATATTCCACGGGATCGAAACTTATGCGGGTGAAATCGCGGGGCGCAACTAGTATTCCAATAAACGGGAAGTTTCCTCTATATCATTAGTAGAAAAGGTTTTTTTTTCAGTTTTTGGAATTCTCCAGTCTTTACATACGTAAATATAGTCCGCGGCGTTTTGTAGTTTCTGTCTACCCCCATAAGAAAAAGGCGTTAGTTTCTGCATGAAACAGAATATAGGTAATAAATGATAAGGAAAGAAAGAAAAATGCGTTTATTGGCATTACACAAAACGCATAAGACATAAGGCTTATGACAATATTACATCTTATAGTTTGTATAGTTAGTTAGCGACTGCGTTGTTTTTGTATGTGAGGACCTTGGAGACTTCCTAGATTCTTAGCCATATTTGTAGGTAACTATACCTATAAAATAAATAGGCGTATATACATGACGTAGGGAATGTTTAACGAATCATCGCGGGCGGAAGTCGCGGGCAGAAGGACCCGCATTAAACATACCCTATGGCTCTCGGCCATCCATCTTTCAACCTGCACTGGGCCCGCGAGGTGGATTATGGCCCAATCCCTCTGGAAGAGAGGAGGCCTCTGTCCCAGCAGTGGGAACATGCTTATGATTATGCTATATGGTACTCGGTAATAATGTAGCTAACTATCAATGAAGGAGTTTTTGTAATTGGATCAGTACTTTTTACAAACAAAAAAAGTTTATCTCTTTGAAATTGTTAATATTAAATTGTATTAGGCGGAAACTCTTTCGAAAGCCAACTTTATCTTAAGAAGCATACGGTTTGGATTTGAATGGGTGATGTTAGGAATTGGAGTCCATAAATACGTAAATATTATGTGCCAATCCAGTATTTTCGATTTTAAAATCGTTCGAAATATACAACTATTACACAATTATTTACACTATGAAATAAATTGAACGAAATGAGACTAACTAACTAAATGTACAAATAAATACAAAAACTCAAACAGAAGGAGAACTCTGTGAACAGGGACACTTTGTTGGCTGAAGTCAAAAAGGAACTACCAGAAATTTATGGTTTTATGTGGCAGTGCTACAGGCACCCCTCCAAATTATTATACAAGGAAAATGTTTTAGAATCTGCAGTTGGATGCCAACAAGGTGACCCTCTCGGGCCAGTCATTTTCAGTTTAGCTATTCATCCAATTTTACAGAAACTAAATTCAAAATTTAATGTGTGGTATTTAGACGATGGGACGCTAGGAGGTGATGTAGACACTGTTTTGAAAGATCTACAACTCCTCAAACAGGAATTTCAATCTATTGGCTTGGACCTTAACCCTTCAAAATGTGAACTATACCTTTCTGACTTTACCGACAGACAATTGACTCTAGATAAATTTAATGCAATAGCCCCACAAATCAAAATTTTAGACAAAAGTTCACTGCACCTCCTAGGTTCCCCAATTTTAGAAGATAGTTTTTCTCCTTTCATCGATGAAAAAATTAAAAATTTCAACGACATTTCGGACAGACTCTCTAAAATTAATTTACATTCGGCATTCACACTGATTAGATACTGTTGTTTTGGCCCAAATTTTATATATTTTCTGCGTTCTTCCCCTTTATGGAAGCACTCACATCTGTTGGACAAAATTGACAATATCATTCGTAGCACATTAACAACCATTTTAAATGTGGCTTTGGACGACCGAGCGTGGCTTCAAGCCACACTACCCATCCGTTTTGGTGGCCTCGGCGTCCGCAAAATTACCAGTATTAGCTTACCGGCGTTCCTGTCCTCTGTCCACAGCACCGAAAAGTTGACCGGGAAAATCTTAGCCCCTTGCCTGGTTGACTCTGAAGTGCCTTGCTTGACCGACGCGGTGAACGCCTGGAAAGCGGCTTGCCCGGAACCAGATCGGCCCATAAACCCATCTTCCCAGAGACAGTGGGATGAGCCGCTCTGCAGGTTGGTACGGAATAATCTTCTCAATACGTCTACCAATTCTGCTGAGCGTGCCCGCCTGCTGGCTGTGGGTGAGTGGGAGTCGGGGCTCTGGCTTCAAGCACTCCCGTCACCCAACTTAGGCACTATGCTGGGTGACACTACCTTCCGGCTCGCTACCTGTCTGCGTTTGGGCGCTCCTTGTGGGGCTCCGCATCGCTGTCAGTGCGGTGAAGCTGTCGACTGCCTAGGACACCATGGCCTATCCTGCAGTAGGAGCGCAGGTCGGATAGCACGGCACGCCAGCATTAATGACATCATCCGTCGTGCTCTTGTCACCGCCGGGGTGCCAGCTGTTTTAGAACCCAACGGCCTGGCACGCGACGATGGGAAGAGACCAGACGGAATGACCATAATGCCCTGGAAGTTAGGCAGACCTTTGGTGTGGGATGCAACATGTGTCGACACCCTTGCGCCATCCCATCTTCCTAGCACGGTGGGCTGTGCTGGAGCGGCTGCTGCTGGTGCAGAAAACCTCAAACGGCGAAAATATTGCAACCTGATTGGGAGTTATATATTCGAGCCGTTTGGGGTTGAAACACTAGGGCCATGGGGTCCGAGTGCCCGCTTGGTTTTTCGAGATATCGCCAAGCGGTTAGTCGACTCTTCACATGACCAGAGGGCTGGCCTTTTTCTTGGCCAAAGAATTAGTATCGCCATACAACGTGGCAATGCTGCCAGCCTGTTAGGCACTGTTCCTGTTGACAGCGATGCGGACGAATTTTTTGATGCCCTATGATTATTTTGCTTATTTTTTCCCATGTACATATCTTTATTTTAATGTTAGCATAAATAAATCTTATATCCAAACAGAAGGACACTTACAACGTTTTTCCACCACCCCCGTCAACGAAACGTCAACGAGACACGAGATTATTCGAACCGAACGTGACGTTGACGGACGTGCGGTGGACACACGGCCATAGTAGATGCATGTATCGCTACTTCGACGTCTTCATCTTGTTCTCCTTGATATCAATTTGACGGGGTGGTAGACAAACGGCTTTAGACGTCGAAGTACTCGCCCGCATCGCTGTCATCCGGAAACGTGCCTAGAAGACAGGCAGTGTTGCCACGTTGTATGGCAATGAAGAACGAGCCAGCTAACTATAGTCACGTGAAGTATCGAAGTTATAATTATTACTTTAGATTTATTATATTCGGAACAACTTTATCCTCATACAAGTATGGCATTATCATTGCAGAGTGTAGACAATACTTTGCTAAGTGCAAAGTCAATTGGCAAAAAACATTATACAGGAATCGAGAAAAAATATCAGCCGTCCCAAACATTTGAGTCGAGTTGGTATTGACGTTTTGTACAGGACACCTGATATATTTTTTTTTACTCAATACCCAATAGTTTATTGCATTCCATAATGTGTACATATGATGGTTGGTATGCCAAAACATCGAATCAATTTTGGACCCTGTCGGGCACAGCAAAGTTAGTTTTTAATAGGAGAGAGGACAAAGGCACTTTTTGTTAAAAAAAATAAAATAAAATAAAAATAAGCTTGTAGTAACATTAAAATAGTATCATTTGCTTTTATGGGATTTATATTTTATATAAGTATTTATATATTTGGTTTTAAGTTATATTTATATATTGCTCGATTTAAATTATTCTTTATATTTCATTATTATCATAGACTATAAATTATAATAAAACTAAATATTTACAATTTTATTGAGTCTTGTAGAATGTTATTATTATTAACCCATGGAGAAGGTCGTTCAGTTTGATGGTCTGTACCACACACTTAAATTCGACCACACCTTTCTGATACATCCTGTATACTATGAATCCAGGATAACCATGTAGGAGCAACCTAGGTTGCATCATCAACCTTGAATCTGACTGCATTATTAGTCTAATCGATGTAGGTGCAGATCTCGTCTTCAGAACAATAATTAATAACTATTATATTATTATTACTAGTATGCTTAACTTGTTTCTAGTAATGTGAGCATATAAATTATAACTTTATAGACCGTCGACAAAATCAATGGCAATTTTTTTTTTAAGATAGATAAACCATTTATTCAGTGCACACAAAAGACATAGCACAACACACAAAAGCACAATTAAATGGTAAAAAACGATAAAAATTAAAACATGCATAAAGAAATTAAGTGACAAGGTTGCACCAAATAGGAGTCCAGCTCTGCATGTGTCAGACAAATGTACCTCACGCTGATATTTTGCTGGATCCTTGAAATAAATAAATTAACATAAGGACGATTTTCCCATGAAATGGTATTTTTCTACCAAGGAAATATCAAAATTCGTATATCCTGAACTTACTTAGTCATAGACTCCTGCTAGTTTACTCTATAGTTGTCATCAAGTCAAGAAAATTAACTGTCAGGCTAATTGACTACCAACTTATATTGATCGTATATTCAAATTGAAACTGTATTTCTTTGACAGTTGCATTAAATGGCTATAATACGGCAAATTAACGTAGTATGTATAAAATACACTGGATAGTCCGGCGAAGCAACCTTCGACATTAAAAAAAAAACTGAGAGACTTTTCATTGGGATTATTAATAAATCCGTCTTATCCCGATAATTAATTTAGGTAGGTACACTAACCATAATATAATATGATAATAAAAACAAGAAAAGCTTTACCGGTTTTGGTTTTAAATAACAAAACACGTTTTTCGGTATGCTAATAAGATGCATCATAAAACCACAGCGCTTTTTTAAATACAAATTGACATTGGAAACACGTCATTCGGTCGTTTGCAGCACGAGTAAGTACGTATCGCAAAAAAAGAAACAATAAAAAAAAAACTAAAATTTAAGTCGCTTTTCGTGTCTGTCTGTGTGACCGCGTTTTTCTTCTAAACTCCACAACAGATTTTGATGCGGTTTTCAGCATCATTTAGCAAATTTATTCCGTAAAGTTTGTGTGTATAATACATTACTATTAAACTTACATATGATGCAGAATTTGATGTTTTGTGAAGTCGTAAAAACCGTGAGAAACAGGGGCGGGTCGCTTGTATTTTTATACCACTCGTACAATCAATCATACAAACGCCATCTTTCTTTTTTTAAACACATACCTACAGATTATGGTTATGGTGCATTTAACATAAAGGATGTTATAATATTATGGGTTTAATATGGGATTGGACAAAGGTAAAATTATGGGATTTGGGCAGCAATGTATTTTTACAGATCCCCATGATAGGAGACTAAATGTGATATATCCAATTTTCTTACATTCTATGTTGTAATAGCCTGTAAGTAATTTGGTGGCTAACCTAAATAAATAAACATATAAAAATGTATATGTATTTTCATATATTTCTTTTAAAAAAATATACTTCTTAATTACGTACCTGCTCACCTATACTCTTATAGGTGAGTACGTAATTGAGAAGTTTTTTATTTACTCTTTTTTATAGGTATTATTAAGGAAAAATTCTTACTGATAAATCAGCGCTTAAATGAAACTAAATTAGAAAAAAAATCTACACGAAAATTATCATGGAATTTTCTACAAAATTAAAATAAATACAGACGTTAAAATAAAAAGGCAAAAAAGGTCTCTATTACTCGTATATGTTCACGCCGTGTTCTTTAAACTAAATAACACTGGCACAACAGAATTATCCGTAACACATAATATTTGATCATCCATACAAAAAAAAACTTTAAAATGGCGACCGTACGTTGTTAACATACCGGTTAGCACGATTCTCGATGTAAATATTTAATTGTGAACAAACTAATGGTCGGAACTATATAAAGACGACCTATTTAGTCAGGTCGGGCAGTGGAACAAGATAATTGAAAAAAATAGCTCGTGTTTGTTGAGAAAAAATAACCTGTTGTCATGAAGTTCTTATTTGCCTTTAGTGTTTTGGCTCTCGTCGCTCTGTCGTACAGCTCGCCTTCATCAAGGGGTTGTATCTACATTTTGGGAAAATGTAAGTGTAAACATCAATCATTTATATAATTTTTTAGTCATCTTCTTTTTGTTTCGACGGAAATACAGTATCTTAAATTGCTTAGACCCAGTAAGTGGCCACATTTATTGCGGTATCAGAGGCGTTGTTCAGGAGGCCAAATCCCGTAATTAAAAACGCTCAAAATCTAATCGCAATCTCACCTCAGCGACAATCAATGTCAAAAACTTGTCAAAAATGTAGGGAAATTAGAGGTATTTTTGACAGATTGAGACTGAGATCAGACTGTGAACGTTCTTAAAATTGTAAGAATTGTCCTCTGATAGTCAAGGGTGCATAATATCCTATCACCATGATGGTACACACGGCTACATAATCAAGCTATTCATTTCCAGTTTTAGCTGACCTCGCATTGTATAGGTTTTTCGTACAATCAGAAGTCAGCATAAACTGGATATGTGATGTATAGCCGTGCGTACAGACTATTATTTTTATAATTGACTTCGGTGTGGTACGATCCTTGAAAAACTACGGTAACGAAAAGTTCGAGGTTCGTTCACCATGGTGCTGCAGTCAAAACAAAAGAAAAGAACAACGATCGCGGAGTTAGGTTGCTTTCACATTAGGACCTTAGCAGCGCGATAGTAGTGCGGCAGAAGCAGATGCCTTCACATTTTAGGAACAGCCACGCGATTGCAGCGCAGTTTAGATGTAATCGTTCGTTGTGCATCGCTCATTGTGCAGTCTATAATCACTAGCGGTTGCAACACTGTCTCATCACATAATTATGTTCTGTGCTCATCACCGACTGAGTGCACGCGGAGACCGCGCTTCTGTTTACAATACGAAATTCTGACTGCGCGACGGTCGCGCGTCTGTCGCGCTGCTAAAGTCGCCTAAGTGTTGAAAGCAGTCTTAGGCTGCCTTTCGACCAGAGATGAGCTTAGTTGTGTAGCGACGTACAGTGACCTCCAAAAGTTAGTTGACATTTTTCCACCTCAGCTGTGCCACACCACATTATGATTTTCTAGTTATCCAAATGTTTGAACTGTACATTATAACGTTTTTATTAACTAATTCGACCTACGACTTATTATAAAAAATAATCAAGTAATCTCTCAGGATAACCTATATAAAAAATAATCAGCACCCTAATTGCGTAACACACGATCAATCGGAATCGGTTTCATTTTGACAGTTCAACGACATTCATTGCATTATTTACGTGTTGAGCAGACAAATTTTTCGAACTTATGAAGCAATGGATTAGCAATTTGCTTCAAAATGATTCAGATGATTCCGATTGATTGTGTGTTACGCAATTGGGGTGCTGGACACAACTGAAGTTGAAAATGTTCATCGAACTTTTGGAGGCCGCTTTCTATGTATGATTTATCAACCAATAGGGTAGTTTAATTTAGCGTAGCGGAAGCGTAGCGTGGTGGAAATTGACACATAGTTACAAAGCTTAGCTTCATTGCTTAACTGCCTCGCACATATTGGTGGAAATGCAGCCTAAACCTCCTTCGTTACCTATGTATTTTTTATTACTCATAAGTTTTTGTTAAAACTAAACAGACAGAGTCGTGTTCCTGAAAACTTTGTTGCGCCACTTCTTCTCAGCCCTAATTATGCACCTCTGCCCATAATATTTACATAGCGCCCTTATCATAACAACATTCTTATTATAGATTTTCGATGTAATTATTTAATTCATTACTACAAACTGATAAGCGATCACCGCTGCTATATAAGACGAACTATTTAGTCCAGATGGACAGTGCAATAAAGTGCCTCAAGTATATCGCTCCTGTTTTTTTAAGAAAAAAAAAAAAAATAAGTTACCATGAAGGTTTTAGTTGCCATGAGTGTTTTGGTGTTGGTCGCTTTGTCAGCTGGCAAACCTCAATCAAGAGGCTGCATCTACATTTTGGGGAGATGTAAGTTTATCAAAATACTTTCCTATTATATGTTATTTTCAGGGATTGTCACTAAACAAAGTGACACAACCATGATACATAAGATTTTGTCAGCTCATAGCATAATCAGTCTTTAATGTTCCCACTGCTGGGACACAGGCCACTTCTCTATATTCGAAATATATTTTATTCAACTGCAGCAACTCATAAACGAAACGAAACGTACATCTATCTATTTTTTTCAGTGATTTATGTCATTTATAAGTAGTTTTTGGCTTTTTTATCACTATAATTACATAAATCATCTAAGATACATGTTTCTGTGTAGCCTATTCCCAACTATCTTGGGGTCAACTTCCACGTCGTCGACGTCTAACCAGATGCAGCTGAATAATAGCGACCAATTGTGAGAAGAGGCCAGTAATTCAAAAAGAGGCTCATTTATTTATTATGTATTGCTGATTCTAAAGATCATAATTATGTAAAGTCATATTTGTAACGGTTGCGAATCATATTTTCACAGACGGACGACGCAGGTTATTTTCATTTTATTATTATTTATCTACATATTCATAAAGAGGTTACAGTAGTCATTAGTAATAGGATTCTGTTGTGTAGACATCGAAAGCCAATGAGACAACACTGGTGAATCTGATCCGAACCGGGCGGCTGTCTTGCTCGTTGATACAATTAAACAAATTACCTTTAAAACTTCCACAAACTGTAAAAGTATGTAACAAAACCCCAGTTCTCAAATCATGGATGGACCACGGGTCTTGTTCCTTGTATCCAAAACCGCGATAACCTTCACCAAACCTCGTCGCCCGATAACGATATAAAAAACAACTTACACGCGTTGCTTTCCAAATAATCTGTTGCAAAAACTGAAGCGCACATACTAAAGGAACGAGTTGATAAAGGCTTGAAAAATAACAACAAACGAGTCAAAGCCATCACTATCTCTAGTTTTCAGCCCCGGTCACCCGATGATCTTATCCTGGGCTATACTGATGTTAATTCGTCTATCCACCAAATAAATAACTTCTTTGTGAGCGTGGACGAAAACCTAGCCTCAGATATTAATCCTCCCAGTAGTACCACCTTAAATATAACTAGGCCAACTCCACCAAATTATCTGGTTATCATGCTGGTCGACGAATTACAGGTATAATAATAATAATATCCCTGGACATTTCACACCGCACCATTTGTCCCAAGCTAAGCAACCTAATGCTTGTGTTATGGTAACAAGATGGCTGATAAACTACTTATATACAATTTTTTTTTGTAAATACATACATATTTAGATAGAAAAACACCCAGACTCGGAACAAATACATGTAGGTCATACGATATGGGATATTTGTAGATTACGAACAGATTATGCCACAGATTTAGATAGAGAATCTCCACTGAAGACGCTGTCCTAGATCTTGTAAACAGCGTTGTTTCTAATATAGACAAACAGCAAAAATGCTAAGTTGTTTTTCTAGACTTATGTAAAGCATTCGACTTGGTTTTTGTCCCCACACTGCTTTTGAATATGGAAACCATTGGAATACGTGGCCTTGTGTTAAAAATGTTCACCGATTACTTGTCCTAAAGAACTGTGTGTAAAAATATTTTTTTTTATCAGTGAAGATGAATGAGTCTATTTTGGGGTACCACAAGGTAGTATATTGCTACCTACCTTGTTACTAATACACATAAATGATTTGTGCAAAATGTCTATCCCCAACTGAGATAAATTCACCTAAGCAGACGACATAGCGCTTAATGTATACGATGTCAACTGGAAAAAGGATTAACAAAGAACGGAACACTCTCTCCGTCTTGTGATGGAGTGGCTTTCAGCAAATCTTAACTCGCAATATTGAGAAGATCAAACTTTTTTCTTTTTTGATCTTGAAACTTTTACGTTTTTCCTTACCAAATTCTATTCCTTTACCTACCGACTCTGTAGGTAAAGGAATAGAATTTCCAGTCCATAGCATAATAACATTCTTATGTAAGTAGGTACATAGTTATCGTACGAGTTTTTCATGGTTCTCGATGTATTTATTGAATTGATTACGAACTAATGAGCGATCTCCGCTGCTATATAAGACGATCTATTTAGTCTCGATGGATAGTGTAATAAAATAGCTCAAGAATATTGCTCGTTTGTTGAATAAAAAAGTAAATAAGTTATTATGAAGGTTTTAGTTGCCCTGTGTGTTCTCGCTCTGGTCGCTTTGTCAGCTGGTAAACCTCAATCAAGAGGCTGCATCTACGTTTTGGGGAGATGTAAGTTTATCAAAATACTCATAATTTTTGTAAATTTTATGGATTGTCATTAACAAAGTGACACACCCCAGATACATAACATTTTGTCAGCTCATAGCATGATCAGCCTATAACGTTCCCACTGTTGGGACACAAGCCTCCACTCTACATTCAAAATATATTATTATTATATCCCTGGACATTTCACACAGCACCATTTGTCCCAAGCTAAGCAACCTAATGCTTTTGTTATGGTAACAAGATGGCTGATAAACTACTTATATACAATTTTTTTTTTTAAATAATAAAAAAATAATAATAATAAAAATAGTAAGAATTTTAAAATATTTCTTAGTATATCATCATCTGCCTAGCCTTATCCAAACTATGTTGGGGTTGGCTTGCAGTCTAACCGGATCCAGCTGAATGCCAGTATTTTACGCGAAGCAGCTGCCTATCTGACTTCCACAACCCAGTTACTGGATAACACGATACGATGATCTCTGGTTGTCAGACTTTCGGGCTTCTGGCATCCCGTAACAACTGTCAAAGATCTTCAAGTGGCAGCCGGTACCAACATCTTAACGTGATTTCCGTACATATCGAAACCAGAAGGCCAATTCTTGTAATTTAAAACGTTCAAAATCTAGTCGCAGTCTCATCTCGGCGACAAACAAATGTCAAAAACTTGTCAAAATGTGGGGAAATAAGACGTATTTTTGACAGATTGAGACTGAGATCAAACTGAGAACGTTCTTAAAATTACGAGAATTGCCTCTCTGGTTTCAATATGTAAAGGATGATCTGTTCACCCATCCACGGATCGATCACGCTATTCTTCTTTGATGTAATTGGCATTTATATGATCGAACCTCAAATCATTCCCATTTTGCTTTCCTAAAATTATTGAATACTCAATTTAACGAATGCGCTTCTTCTTCTGAACCTCTAATACTTCAAATATTGGGGTCCTAAAAATTCTATATAGTCAAACAACTGCGACCAATTTGAATGTAGTATCGCGGTTGATCGCGGGCTCATTTATTTAAATATGTGCATCATTAGAAACCCAAAAAGTTTCTAGAGGATCATTAGTTTAAAAAAGTGTACAACAGTAGAAGGTGAAATAGTTTTAACAGGATTAATTAAATATTCTCCGATGTAATATGGGTTTTATCTGTTTTTTTTTTAACCTTTGGTCGACTCATATAGCTATTATATTATATAAATTAGGTTTAACGATATCTATATAAGAGCTGAAACGATGACCCAATTAATCAGTTTGCTCCCTGGACCTTCGTTGGTCCATATAGCTCGTTCTTTTCGTTAATTAAGGAGTAAATTAGCAAGATTGAAGGTTCTAGTCGCTCTTTGTGTGTTGACTGTCGTCGGCTTGGCGTATGCTACGCCTTATCCCAGGAATTGCTAGTCCGGTCCTTGGGGAAGATGTAAGTTTGTCGTAAAGTTGTTATAAATACTTATGTGCTTTTCCGTCATGTTATGTTTTTAGTGGTATAATATGAAAATAAATAAGCTGAGAGCAGTGGTGGCCCAGTAGGTTTGAACTCTGACAGGCGCTTTGTTTTGTGTAAATAATTTCAACACCGCTGCTCTCAAAACGGTGAAGGAGAACATCGTGAGGAAACCGGTATGTCCTAGAACCAAAAATTCGAAGACATGTGATATCTACCAATCCGTGCGTATCACACGGACACAGGCCTCCTCTCTGAGAGAGGGAGTGGGCCGTAATCCACCACGCGGGCCCAGTGCGGGTTGGTAAATGTCACATGTCTTCGAATTTTTGGTTCAAACTCAAACTCAAATCATTTATTTCAATTAAACCATTTACAGGCACTTTTGAATTGTCAAAATTAAATAGTCGGTCAGTTAGTCAGAAAGTTAAAGCTAGAAGCAATGGTGATGAAATTATTTACACAAAGTAAAGCGGCTGTCTGGGGTCGTAGGTCGTCGGTGGGGTCGAGTCGTAGGTCGTGAGTTCGAACTCACGACCTACGACTCGTAAGTCGCGGCCGTTACCACTGGGCCACCACTGCTCTCTTAATACTTATCTTAATAAGTAAAAAAGATCATAATCATTAATTTTCGAAAACAAACTTTTAAAGGGGGTTTTGAAGGTGTTGAATTTTGTACAGCACATACGATATACACGCAGACGAAGACGCGGGTGAAGTGCTAGTTCTGGTATAATAATTTGAAATTTGATTTGATGTAATTTGGGTATCACCTGAATTAAATGTTTTTGTTTTAACATTCGTATGACCCATGTAGCTGTTGTGCAATAAAAAATATAACTGCGGCGCCTCCATACGAGAGCTGTAGACCATTTTTTTTAAAGTAAAAGTTCTAACTCTACCTTCTATTTACGTCTTAGGAATAGCCATATTTCTCAGGAAAAACTCTCACTTCTTCTCCACAGTAGCCGGAAACTATAGATATGCAAAAAGGGACCCCACCAAGTTATAAAACCAATTTTGTAATAATACTTTTTACAAAAGAAGTCTAAAAACTTGGCTTCTCCAAAATAATTTTACACATTAAAATATTTTTTTGATTAGGTATATGGGTAAATAATTAAATAATATATAATTTTTTAATTAAGGTAGATTTATTTCGTTGTATAATAGAAATGTTGTTATTGTTGCGTTTTTATTTTATTTTATATTGTATATTAGAGTACAAATGTATAAGTATGTGTATAAGTATAAACAATACAAAACACTTAGACATAGTATAAGTGTTTTGTATTGTTTATTACAGCCTAAGTGGTATATAAGTTAGGTTTTATACCCACGTGTTCATTAGGTTCACATTGTAAATATTCATATGGCGCTAGTATGGGTGGATGTGCCGAACTTATTCATATGTACCAACCATCTTTGTACCTACCATATCCGACGAATAAATATCTTAGTCTTGGTCTATAACGTAGGAATAACTACCGTACGTCCATCCTTTCTGCTCTTATATACCTAGATATCCTAGGTATATAAGAGCAGAAAGGATGACCCATTTCATCAGTTCATCACTGGACTTTGTCGGTCCATATAGCTCGTGCTTTTCGTTAATTGAGGAGTAAATCAGTAAGAATGAAGGTTCTAGTTGCTCTGTGTGTTTTGACGGTCGTCGCCTTGGTGTATGCTACGCCTTATCCGAGGGATTGCTACTACGATCCCTGGGGAATATGTAAGTTCGTCGTAAAATAGTTTTCACATCAGCCTGTGTGACCACTTAGAGCCTGTGTGACTTATAGTGTCAATCACATCAAAATTCTTCGTGCAGTTTACTTCTAAACTGCACAAAGATTTTCACCATCATTTACTTAGCATTTATTCTAGAATGAAATATTTAATTTAGATGAATCACAAAGCATAGAAATCTTAATGTTTTCGATATACATAGATATGCCACTCATATTGAGTATGTTGTCGAGCACCTTATCACAAGATTTTTAAACACTTTACTGCAATCATCTGAAAATAACTATCACGTCATATGTCTATATTGTAGTCGCAAACACTTATCGTACCGGTTTGGCGTTCGTCGAAGTAATGATTTATTTTTGTTTAAAAACTAAATTATCATCGCCGTTATATATAAGATAACCTATTAAGCTTAGATGGACAGTGCAATAAAATAGCTCAAACATTTTGGTTGTGTTTCTGGAGTAATAAAAAAGTTAATTAGTAACCATGAAGTTTTTAGTAGCTCTTTGTGTTTTGGTAGTTGTTGCTTTGGCGGCTGGTAAGCCTCAAACTAGAGGAAAGAGGTGTATCTATATTGAGGGAAAATGTAAGTTACTTTTATATACTTTTTAGTGTTTCACTCCCAAAGGGTGGTAACAGGACCTCCGCTGTCAGTCCGTCTGTCAGCGGCCTCTCATGAATCGTAACAGGCAGACAGTTGATATTTTCACGGAGTGTGTATACATGCATGTGTGTGTGTATAGGCATGTGTGTGTATGTCTATTGCCGCTATAACAGGAAAAAATAAAATAAAGCTAAAATGAAAGAGGTCTCCATACAAGAAACGTGTTTATTTCCGCGTTTTTTTGTCTTGTGGCTTTTTTAGCGACCCGCCCCTGCTTCATACGTTTCTTACGACTAGACAAATTATCGAGATTTCTTTATTAAATGTAAGTTTAATATAAGCGTATTATACACATAAACCTTCCGGAATAAATTCTCTAAATGATGTGCGTAAGTTAAAATGTTGCGTAGTTTAGAAGAACTACGCGGTCACACAGACAGACAAGTGGCTTTATTTTATGTTTATCTTACAACTAGCTGCACCCAACGGTTTCATCCGCATAAGTTTCGATCCCATGGGAATATCGGGATAAAAAGTATCCTCAAATCCGTTCAGTAGTTTTTGCGTGAAAGAGTAACAAACATCAATCCACCCATCCATACAAATTTTCACGTTTATAATATTAAGTAGGATTAACGCGTTAGGAGTCCATAGGTGAAACGTTCTAAGCCGCTTGGCAATATAACCAGGAAGTCGGATAAAGAAAAATTTGTACAGACGTATTTTGTTTTTATAAAACGTAATCTTCACTTATTTCGTTAGCTCGCTTTACTGTCTCGATTTTCCTTGTTTTTCTTAGGCAGTATTGTGATTTCATTTCGTATGATACTGCAACTATTTTAGTAGCACTCGGAAAGCATGTTAAGTTGTTGGTCCCGGCTGTCATTCGTGAGTCTTTGACAGTCGTTAAGGGTCGTCTGACAACCAGTCTTTACCAAGGGGTATCGAATTACCCGTTAACTGGGTTGTGGAGGTCAGATAGGCAGTCGCTCCATGTAAAATACTGGTATTCAGCTGCATCCGGTTAGAATGGAAACCGACCCCAACATAGTTGGGAAAAGGCTAGGTAGATGACGATGATTGCAACTATCATTTGCTAGACAAGCGACAGTTAAAATCGATAGAAATAATAAATAAAAGTAAAATTCGCGTATAATTATGAAATAATATACCTAATTAAATTACGTATCAAATTAGTGAGTGAGTGATTAAAAACACTCAAAACTAAAGCAAAATTCAAATGTACATAATGTTTGGGATAGTTTAAAATGCGTGCCTAATTAGTAAAAACGTGTATTGAGTGTAACATAAAATCGCGACATATTCGCCGAAAATGTAAACAAAATATGAGTTTATGGAAAAAATAACTTTAATTTCTACACAATAAAGTTCAGCTTACGCTACGACTTCAAACATTTTTATAACTTTTTCAATAGTGTTAGTCACTCTGAAATCAACTGAATTACCATTAAAATAAAGTTGATATTTATGTTTAACTTGAAATAACGTCAATTTGAAACATAAATAAAATTTGTAGTCATAAAAATTGATATCATATTCTGTCAAGATTTAGGTATTTCTCGAGATTACATAATATAACATCACGCCTGTAATGCCCGATGGGTTAAGCAGAGTTGTGCCTGTAGTACACCCACATTTCTTCAGTTATTTAAGTCCCATATCATAGCGGGCTTATTGTCATCATCATCATAATCAGCCAATAATGGTCTCACTTCTGGGACACAGGCCTCCGCTCTGTGAGAGGTAGTGGGTCATATTCCACCACGCGGACCCAGTGCGGGTTGGTGGATGTCACACGTCTTTGAATTTTTGGTTCTAGGATATCCCGGTTGCCGCCGGGGCTGCGGGTTGTTCGAAAGAGATACCGTGGCCCCTGGCACAGGCAACTGAAGGAACACGGGTGGGTTTTAGTCAGTAAAAGTCTGACACGCCCTTCCGCTCAGTCCAGAGCGGGAGAGGTCATTTGAGGATTGCCCACCCAAAAAAAAGGGTATCCCGGTTTCGTCACGATGTTTTCCTTTACCGTTTTGAGAGCAGTGGTGATGACGTCGCATTTACATAGACAAAGCAAACGGATGGATATGTATAATTTATTAATAATCGTTCCACGGAATACTTTGTGCTGTCTGCCTACCTCCTAGGAACAAGGCGTGGGGTCATTTATGTTTGTTTAACCAGAGCTATATAAGAAAGATAAGATGAGCTATTTAATCAGTAGTTATACCCACTGGACCTGAGTTGTTTCATATACTAGTGCTGGTTAGGAAGCAAAGAGTAAATCAGGAACTATGAAGGTTCTAGTCGCTCTGTGCGTTTTGACTGTCGCCGCCTTGGTGTATGGTACGCCTTACCCCCAGGATTGCTACTACGATGACAGGGGATTATGTAAGTGTATTTAAAACCAATATTTTATCACTTGTAGAGCTGATTTTTCAATCGAAAAATAATTTTTATTCGTCGAATAAAATTGTCGTCTGACAGATTTAGCATGGAAGAACTGTCAAAAATTCAAAATTATTCCTCGGATAAAATTATCTAGCGTTGCAAAAATCAGGTCTTACTATAATTAACACAACTAAGTTGTGTTAAATATATTTAGTTAGTCATTTAATTTACTATCACAGTAGTTAGTATGGATGGAGAGGGAGAGGAAGGCCGAAGAAAACATGGATGGATTGTGTGAGGAATGATATGAAAGAGAAGGGAGTGAACGATAGCGTGACGGTTGACAGGGGAGAATGGAAGAAGAAAACGTGTTGCGCCGACCCCAAGTAACATGGATAAGGGCAGGAAAATGATATGAGTAGTTAGTTATTTGATAACTATCTATTTTCTTAGTTTGATGGGATTCGCCCATAGGCATCGAAGTAGTCGTCTGCATCGCTGTAATCCAGTAGAGTGCCCAGAAGACTTGAGCATTGCCATGTTGAATGGATTGCCATTCAACGTGGCAATGCTGCCAGTCTTATTCTGTGTCAATGCTGATTCTGTGTCAAAATCAAAAGTCATTTATTCAAATTAAGCTGAGAATCAGCACTTCTTGAACGTCAAAATTACAAAAGACAGTCCCCCAAAAACGCCCGCCCTTCACCACTTCCTAAAGCTATCGCTGGGAAGAAAAAGTGGCGCAACAAACTCCCCAGCAGCACAGCTGTCTGTTCATTTAGAAAACACTTGATTGTACACAATACTGCTATGTTCAGTAATTAACATTACAAGACCAGAACATAAGATTAAATTATTTGTCATATGTCAGCTAGCCACACCAATATACCAACAAATATAATAAAAACTATTCCTACTCAAGCTAAAAAATAATTAATTAAAATGTAAATCAAAACTTACTACCCAGATAAAAGCCTCCGGGCATAAAGGGCGTGTTTTAAAGCAATGTTGTAAAAATATGATGCTCCTAAAAATAACACAGACAAACTTGTTTTCGTTATGTGGGTATCTCTATAATCATTTATTTTTATTTTGAGGTTTTGCTAAGTAGCTACTTATATTTTATTTTGTCCGTTGATAACAATAATAGAAATGCTCAAAGAAAAAAAAACAATTCGCATCGCAACTTAAAGTAATATTATTACTTAGGTAATGGTACCAAACCAACCCGCACTGAGCACGCGTGAGATTATGGCCCACTCCCTCTCACAGAGAGGAGGCCTGTGTCCCAGCAGTGGGAACATTAATGTGAGATTTTGGCTTTGGCTATACTAGGTAATGGTATGAGTAACGATACTAAGTTAGTATTGTTAGGAGGTTCATCTCATAGGAGCCCTGACCACCCCGGGAGCTTGGACCCGGTGAGATGGTTACAGAATCGCACTGCAGGAACAGTCGGCTTGCCGGGTCCGCTAGTTAGTATATAGATATTTATCCTAAATTATAACAGAATAATAATAAATAATAACGGAAATAATAACAGTTCTTAATTCTTAGGTAATGTAATCTCAAGTATTATATATTCCTTTTGGGCTAATTTATTTGCAAATTTATTTTAAATTAATGTGCAATGGTCGCTGAGGTCAACCTAAATGTTTTGGTGTCCAAAAACGATGACTCGTGTACAAAACGAACCGATATCTGTTGATCCTTACACGTGTCGCAAGAGCTTGCTGAATACATAAAAGGTTTTTTCGGTCGAAAATAAATATTATCTTGTTGTAAATAAGCACTCATGTTACCTAATTAGGCAAAATAAATATTAGTAACAAAAACACAAGAATTAGACATAATATTTTTGTGTTGTAACATAATCTGGACCTATTTCCGGAGTTTATCTAAGGGGTCATTTAGATACGGATACATACATAGCATATATAATCAGCCTATAATGTTCCCACTACTGGGACACAGGCCTTATCTCTGTGAGAGGGACTGGGCTGTAATCTGCCACGTGGGCTCAGTGCGGGTTGATAGATGTCACATGTCTTCGAATTTTTGGTTCTAGGACATGCCGGTTTCCTCACGATATTTTCCTTCACCGTTTTGACAGCAGTAGCTACATTAAATAACCATTATAAATTCCAAAATAGTTCCCCAATATGATTACCTACATACTAAGGTCATGAGAAGGAAACAAACCATGTCAACCATAGATATTTCTAAGAAACTAATCCAATAGGTACCTTAGAAAAATATGGTAAAGTAATTAAAATGTTATTTTTTAATGAATTGCCTTAATTGAAGAGCTAAGTTTCAAATCGTTAATGACGAGTGTCATTATTTTTAATCATCTTGTCACTAACAAGGTTTTTATGTTTTTTATGTTATTATACGTTTGACAATTATTAGGTACAACCAAAACCACTAATTGTCGTCAAAGTGTATTTTTGCTGCATAGTCTTGAATTTTGGTGTCAGAAAGAAGCCCGAAATTCTGACAACCAGTCTTACCAAGGGGTACCCAGTAACTGGGTTGTGGAGGTCAGATAGGCAGTCGCTCCTTGTAAAATACTGGTATTCAGCTGCATCGGGTTAGGCTGCAAGCTGACACCTACATCGTTGGGAAAAGACTTGATTGAGAGATTGATTGACTCTTGAATCTGGAACTGGAAATTACCATGATTTGCAAACACCTAATCTACATATATATATAAAAATGAATCCCTATTTCCCTTGGTCACGCCATAACTTGAGAACGACTATACCGACTTCATCCATTTTTTTTAAGTTTTCTAATACTTTGTAGAAGGTTCTTACGGAAAAAAAATAAGAAAGTTGCTTTACGCGGATGAAGTCGGGGGTAGAAGCTAGTCTTTGCTAGATTAATATTTAATTAGCAGAAAATAATATTGCGACATAACTTTATTATATATTAATTTAATTACCTTTTATGACCATCATAAGCTCATCTAGTTTTTAAAAATATGATTGACGTGTAAAAGTGTTTGTACAAACCTACTTACAAAATTAAAATCATTTATCATTAGCAAAAGCTAACAGGAACACCTGTCTTGAGCCATTTGGTGTAGGTGCAATTCTTTTGTTTTTTTTTGTCATAAATCAGTTTTCATCTCTTTCCTTCTTTGCTTTATATGCAGCCTCAAAAAGATGTCTTCTTTTTTTTGAGTCGATGACAAAATTTGAAATATTTTATTCTATTAAACATAATGTCCAGCATTGTCCAGCATTTCCGAGGACCTAAACAACCAACTCATCTAACAAGATGAGTTGGTTGGTTAGGTCCTCGGAAATACAGGTGTATGGACACTTTGAACATACCAACATATTGAACATGGCAGGGCAGCTACAACTAAGTGTGTAATATGTTTTGTGGCGACACATGGTTACAACATTATAGAACAGAGCTTGTAGAGAATGAAATTAATTCTTGTCGATGTTATACATGTTTTTGAGGCTGATTATACGATCGATTACAGTCTGGTCGTCGAGAGAATGTGTTCCTGACACCTGTGAGTGTGACAATTGAAACTGGCAGGTGTCAAGGACGCCGTCTCGTCCAAACCACACTGTAGTGGGAGTGTGTGTAGTGACTGTCCATCATTTACGATATCTGCCTCTCACCTTTCATAGCAACCTACATGGAACAAGTTTGAATTTCAAATTCGCCAACTAACACGTGCCATAATTATATTCGTAACGAGAACAATATGAAAATTTAGTTCAACTGATTAAAACAACCGCCGGGATGTGGCACAACATTTTAAAATGAATTCGGTTTGATCACAAAGTTTTGATAAAACAAATTTGAATGCATGGACAGCAGTATACAGTACCAAATGCCATTTGTAAATTGCAATTATTGTTCTAAACGAACCGGTAGATAAATAAATTGACAATGAATCGAAGAACATATATACAAAGTTAATTACATTTAGTCTAATAGCGCTAGTTTTACCATTTCGAGTTGTTTTGGTTGAATTATACGCATAGTTTTGGTAATCCACCATCCGTGAGGGGGTGAGAGCAACGGTGGCCTAGTGGTAACGGTCTCGAAATACGAGTTGTAGGTCGTGGGTTCGATCTCCAACAGGCGCTTCACTTTGTGTAAATCATTTCATCACCACTGCTCTCAAAACGGTGAAGGAAAACATCGTGAGGAAACCGACATGTCCTAGAACCAAAAATTCAAAGACATTTATTTATTTATTTATCTACTAACATGTACCTACCATTACAGGATATTACCAAATGTAGTAAATGTGCTTATCCTAACTTAAATTATACTAACACCTATAACTTATTATAAACTAGCTGACCCGGCAAACGTTGTTTTGCCATATAAATTATTTCTAGCTGCCCGGCGCTACTTCGTTCGCGTGGTGTCCTACCCCCTACCCTACCCAACTCCTACACTACTCCTACCCTACTCATACCCTACTCATACCCTACTCCTAACCTACTCCTACCCTACTCCTACCCTACTCCTACCCTACTCCTACCCTACTCCTACCCTACTCCTACCCTACTCCTACCCTTCTCCTACCCTACTCCTACCCTACTCCTACCCTACTACTACCCTACTCCTACCCTACTCCTACCCTACTCCTACCCTACTCCTACCCTACTCCTACCCTACTCCTACCCCACTCCTACCCTACTCCTACCCTTCTCCTACCCTACTCCTGCCCTACTCCTACCCTACTACTACCCTACTCCTACCCTACTCCTACCCTACTCCTACCGATGTTAACCATTTGTCATTATTTCTGAACGCACGCATAAATATTTGAGGAACTTCTATTCAAATCTGCTTAATACACTTTTCAACCTCTTTAATTGATTAAAAAAAAAAATACAGACAAAAGTTTATTCACCCTTTTTAAATAGTTTACACAAAATACATTTCTGAACGCATGCATAAATGTCAATCACAGTATTTGACAGGATGACAGGAGGAAAACAAATTTTTGACAGGTACGAAATAAAGGAACATAATTAAATGGAAAATGATTCATTTTCATAATTATGTATTCGGCAAGTTTTGATTGTTTTTAAAATGTATTCTGCTATTCAGGGCGGAGACAAATCCAACGAAACAAAAACCATCAAAATTGATCCAGCCGATCTCGAGTTATAAGTGTTGTAACAAACCCGACTTTCTTTTATATATATAGATAATGCATTCCTTGTGAATTCAGTCAGAGAACAACAGATTATGTCCGTCCCACTCGCTATGAGGTTGAGCGTGCGGAGTGCGCGCGTCAGGACATGTGACATCTACCAACCCGCACTGGGCCCGCGTGGTAGATTACACCCCAATTCCCTCTCGAGAACTGTGTCCCAGCAGTGGGAAATTGATTGCTGATTATAATGTCCTCGGTTTACTTACAAACCTAAGTTCAACCGTATAGTAATTTTTTGTGATAAATAAATGGTGTTCCTACTGGACACAGGCCTTCTCGTCTAGCGGGTAGACATTTAGGTGGAAAACAGCAAGTAATTTTGCTTTATTTATATTTAATAACAAGTAACAAAAGACTCAAATATATTATAAACAAGTATTTCTTAACAACTACGTTAGTAAACTTAACCTAACACGGCAGTATAGTTCATGTGAATCCTTGCTACAAGCTCAACACCGATGTGGAAAATTTGCACCAGCGACTCAGATACAAGCAGTGCAGTCGGCTCGCGATACACCGCATATAATGTGCTACTTCATGTACAAAGGTACCTACCTGTTCCGTTTGTAAACGATATTTAACTAAGTGCGTATTTCACCTGTGAAACTAAACGCAATGAGCACTTCTAATCCGCGTTCAATGAACCGTCAGTGTCAATATTCCACAGCAATTTTGACACTGACAGCTCTTGAAAGCGTTTTATGTGGACTAAACGCTCTGTTTCATTGGTAAAATTCGCCCTAAATAGTGATATAGCATATGGAATGCATTGACGTTTGTGACAGTAGATTGGTTACCGTATATTTTCCAGGAGTAGAAACTAAAAAACTTCTTACTGACTTTGAACGTTTTTAATTAATCATGTGGGTATAAGGGGCTTATGGCTTAGTAATAACATCTGCATGGGTCGATCAATCAAGTTAAGCTTGGCTTGCCGCGGTTGGTCCATGGATGGATGACCGTCTTTACATTACAAGGGGTCTTGGTATGTAAAGACGGTCCATGTCTCGGAAAGCACGTTAAGCAGATAGTCCCAGCTGTCATTTGTGGATCTTTGACAGTTGTTACCGGTCGTCAGAAACCTGAAACTCTGACAACCAGTATTACCAAGGGGTATCGTATTATCCAGATATTGGGTTCTGGAGGTCAGATAGGCAGTCGCTCCATGTAAATACTGGTACTCAGCTGCATCCGGTTAGTCTGTATGCCGACCCCAACATAGTTGGGAAAAGGCTAGGCAGATGATGATATTGATGATATACGCTATAGAATTTTTGACAGATTGTCACTGAGGTTAGGTTAGGAGGTTAGAACGTGCCGGCCGTGGTCGAGTCGATGGTCGGCAGCGAAGAGTCCTGGGACGCGGTGGTTTCGGCTGCGAGGCTGCGGAAAGGAAGAGGGAGATCTCGTCCACTCACCCGGCCCGCAGCAGGCGCACCGGGCGTCGGCGGAGGGCGGACAACGCCCTCTTCCACCCCCCCTAAATGGGTCTAGGGGTGACGGACTCGGGGACGTCCGTTGCCCCCCACACATCAGGACCCGAGGTGGCGGCGCGTAGTGTTCCACGCACGCCCCTCTTAGACGTCGCGGGGAGAGTCTAACACCTTACTCCCCCCCTGACCCGAGGAGGAGGCACTAGTCGGGGGTTGCGCAAGGATCGTACGTTCCCGTGCCCCCGGCGTAGGTGTGAGATGGAACACCGGGGTGGTTTTTAGTCATTAAGAGTCTGACAGACCCCGTCGCCCGCCCCAGGGCGGCGGACATCAATGAGGATTTTCCACCCCGGAAAAAAAAGGAGGTTAGAACGTGTACGTTCTCTTTCGCAATGACCCTGGTCCTTACTCAATTCTCAACAACTTTTCTAATTGTTACAGGCTACAGGGAATGCGAGGAAGGCACCCACTCCTACACCACCGGCTGCGGCCCCATGACCCCTGAACCAACCTGTGATGAACCTCACCCTGTAGCTGGTAAAGGAGCCATCTGCGACTACTCGGCTTGCTACTGCGACCCTCCTACCATCAGGGATTCTGTCAGTAGAAAGTGTGTGAAGCCTGAAGAATGCCCCAAGAAAGAGAAGGAGCCAACCAAGGAAGACAAGGAGCCAACCAAGGAAGAGAAGGAGCCAACCAAGGAAGCCTAAAGGGATGTTCCTACGTTAAATGTTAAAAAATGCCATATTCTTTATATATGTATAGTAAAGTTTTTCGTTTATTAAACTGCTTTTATGATAAAAATTACATAATAAGTTGTTATTTATTTCCATGTCCTGTATTACCTATATGTACACTAAGGGCTGAACTTTCAATGGCCAAATAACTTTTATCTGAGAAATAAATATTGCATTTTGACAGCTTTTCTATCTGTAAAAATGATGTCAAACTGTCGTAAATAATCTTTATTCCCTATTGAATGTAATGTAATCTAAAGTATTTTCCTTTTGGGCTAATGCGATGGTCGCTGAGGTCAACCTAAATGTTTTGGTGTCCAAAAACGATGACTCGTGTACAAAACGAACCGATATCTGTTGATCCTTACACGTGTCGCAAGAGCTTGCTGAATACATAAAAGGTTTTTTCGGTCGAAAATAAATATTATCTTATTGCAAATAAGCACTCATGTTACCTAATTAGGCAAAATAAATATTGGTAACAAAAATACAAGAATTAGACATAATATTTTTGTGTCGTAACATAACCTGGACCTATGTTCGGAGTTTATCTAAGGGGTCATGTAGATACGGATACATACATAACATACCTACATAATCAGCCTATAATGTTCCCACTACTGGGATAGAGGCCTTTATATGCAAGAGTACTAAGTAACCACGGATTGTATGATAAAAATATGAACGCTTACTTATAATTATAATAGGTACGTAATTTTAACCGGCCTTGATCGAGAACAAGTTTCTTCAATTGTAGTCGACTTCTAACCTCAAACCTCATAAACCACAAAATATCAGAGGGGCAATTCTCGTAATTTGAAGAACGTTCACAGTCTGTTCTCAGTATTTATCTCAGTCTCAATCTGTCAAAAATACCTTCAATTTCCCTATTTGTTTTTACCTTTTTCATCTCAGTCTTAATCTGTCAAAAATACTCAGTCTCAATCTGTCAAAAATACCTGTAATTTCCCTATATTTCCCTACATTTTTACCTTTAATTTCCCGACAATCAATGTCAACATTAATTGGCCTTCTAACCTTCAATATCTTGCCTTTTCTGACAAATCTGTCAAAAAATTCTTAGTCCTGCCACGACCGAAGTTGTTGTTAATTTGTCCCAGTGCGCGTCGACATGGCCCATCTATCTTGATGCACGGATCTGGTATAACCCGTCCAATCTCACTTCAGCCTACCAGTCTTAGAGAGAATTTCACCAATGAAACTGAACGCTATCAGCACACAGAAGCCACGCTCACGTGCTATCAGTATCATTGATGTGGAATATTGACACTGACAGGTCTTGAACAAGGTTTAACTGTGCTGCCGGGGAGTTTGTTGCGCCACTTCTTCCCAGCGAAAGCACGAGGAACTGGTTCCACTATTTTTTTTAATACTATCTATATTAAATCATAATCGGCATTATAATGTTCCCACTACTGGGACACAGGCCTCATCTCTGTGAGGGGGACTGGGCTGTAATCTGCCACGTGGGCTCAGTGCGGGTTGATAGATGTCACATGTCTTCGAATTTTTGATTTTTATTTTGTTGTTGAATATTTATTTTCGACCGCCGAAAAAACCTTTTATCTATTCAGCAAGCTCTTGCGACACGTGTAAGGATCAACAGATATCGGTTCGTTTTGTACACGAGTCATCGTTTTTGGACACCAAAACATTTAGGTTGACCTCAGCGACCATTGCATTAGCTCAAAAGGAAAATTCTTTAGATTACATTACATTCAATAGGGAATAAAGATTCTTTACGACAGTTTAGCATCATTTTTACATATAGAAAAGCTGTCAAAATGCAATATTTATTTCTCAGATAAAAGTTATTTCGCTATTTAAAGTTCAGCCCTTAGTGTACATATAGGTAATACAGGACATAGAAATAAATAACAGCTTATTATGTAATTTTTATCATAAAAGCAGTTTAATAAACGTAAAACTTTACTATACATATATAAAGAATATGGCATTTTTTAACATTTAACGTCGCAACATCCCTTTAGGCTTCCTTGGTTGGCTCCTTCTCTTTCTTGGGGCATTCTTCAGGCTTCACACACTTTCTACTGACAGAATCCCTGAGGGTAGGAGGGTCGCAGTAGCAAGCCGAGTAGTCGCAGATGGCTCCTTTACCAGCTACAGGGTGAGGTTCATCACAGGTTGGTTCAGGGGTCATGCGGCCGCAGCCGGTGGTGTAGGAGTGGGTGCCTTCCTCGCATTCCCTGTAGCCTGTAACAATTAGAAAAGTTGTTGAGAATTGAGTAAGGACCAGGGTCATTGCGACAGAGAACGTACACGTTCTAACCTCCTTTTTATTTCCGGGGTGGAAAATCCTCATTGATGTCCGCCGCCCTGGGGCGGGCGACGGGGTCTGTCAGACTCTTAATGACTAAAAACCACCCCGGTGTTCCATCTCACACCTACGCCGGGGGTCGCGGCAACGTACGATCCATTTTTTTTTTTTTTTTTCCGGGTTGGAAAATCCTCATGGATGTCCGCCGCCTGGGGCGAGCGACGGGGTCTGTCAGACTCTTAATGACTAAAAACCACCCCGGTGTTCCATCTCACACCTACGCCGGGGGTCGCGGGAACGTACGATCCTTCCGCAACCCCCATTCCAAAATAGTTCCCCAATATAATTACATACTAAGATCATGAGAAGGAAACAAACCATGTCAACCATAGATATTTATAAGAAACTAGCTGACCCGGCAAACGTTGTTTTGCCATATATAAATTATTTCTAGCTGGCCGGCGCTACTTCGTTCGCGTGGTGTCCTACCCCCTACCCTACTCCTACCCTACTCCTACACTACTCCTACCCTACTCCTACCCTACTCCTACACTACTCCTACCCTACTCCTACCCTACTCCTACACTACTCCTACCCTACTCCTACCCTACTCCTACACTACTCCTACCCTACTCCTACCCTACTCCTACACTACTCCTACCCTAGTCCTACCCTACTCCTACCCTACTCCTACCCTAGGGTGGACATCCCTTAACACTTAAGGGTTCGAAAAAAAAAAAAAATAGATAGTAGGCGTTTCTCAGACTTACTGAATATGCATAAAAAAATTCATAAGAATCGGTCAAGCCGTTTCGGAGGAGTATGGCAACGAAAACTGTGACACGAGAATTTTATATATTAGATTTAATTACCTTTTATGATCATCATAAGCTCATCTAGTTTTTAAAATATGATTGACGTGTCAGTGTTTGTACAAACCTACAAAATTAAAATCATTTATCATTAGCAAAAGCTAACAGGAACACCTGTCTTGAGCCATTTGGAGTAGGTGCAATTCTTTTGTTTTTTTTTTGTCATAAATCAGTTTCCATCTCTTTCCTTCTTTGCTCTATATGCAGCCTCAAAAAGATCTCTTCTTTTTTTTGAGTCAATGACAAAATTTGAAATATTTTATTCTATTATGTTAGATGAGTTGATTGTTTAGGTCCTCGGAAATACAGGTGTATGGACACTTTGAACATACCAACACATTGGACATGGCAGGGCAGCTACAACTAACTCTCACCTTTCATAGCAACCTACATGGAACAAGTTTGAATTTCAAATTCGCCAACTAACACGTGCCATAATTATATTCGTAACGAGAACAATATGAAAATTTAGTTCAACTGATTAAAACAACCGCCGGGATGTGGCACAACATTTTAAAATGAATTCGGTTTGATCACAAAGTTTTGATAAAACAAATTTGAATGCATGGACAGCAGTATACAGTACCAAATGCCATTTGTAAATTGCAATTATTGTTCTAAACGAACCGGTAGATAAATAAATTGACAATGAATCGAAGAACATATATACAAAGTTAATTACATTTAGTCTAAATAGCGCTAGTTTTACCATTTCGAGTTGTTTTGGTTGAATTATACGCATAGTTTTGGTAATCCACCATCCGTGAGGGGGTGAGAGCAATGGTGGCCCAGTGGTAACGGCCTCGACATACGAGTTGTAGGTCGTGGGTTCGAACTCCAACAGGCGCTTTACTTTGTGTAAATCATTTCATCATCACTGCTCTCAAAACGGTGAAGGAAAACATTGTGAGGAAACCGACATGTCCTAGAACCAAAAATTCAAAGACATTTATTTATTTATTTATCTACTAACATGTACCATTACAGGATATAACCAAATGTGGTAAATGCGTTATCCTAACTTAAATTAGGTATACTAACACCTATAACTTATTGTAAATATTGCATTCCTTGTGAATTCACTCAGAGAACAACAGATTATGTCCGTCCCACTCGCTATGAGGTTGAGCGTTCGAGTGCGCGCGTCAGAACATGTGACATCTACCAACCCGCACTGGGCCCGCGTGGTAGATTACACCCCATTCCCTCTCGAGAACTGTGTCCCAGCAGAGGGAACATTATAGGCTGATTATAATGTACTCAGTTTACTTACAAACCTATGTTCAACCGTATAGTACTTTTTTATAATAAATAAACGGTGTTCCCACTGGACACAGGCCTCCTCGTCTAGCGGGTAGACATTTAGGTAGAAAACAGCAAGTAATTTTGCTTTATTTATGTTTAATAACAAGTAACAAAAGACTCAATTAAATTAGTAACAAGTATTTCTTAACAACTACGTTAGTAAACTTAACCTAACACGGCAGTATAGTTCATGTGAATCCTTGCTACAAGCTCAACACCGATGTGGAAAGTTTGCACCAGCGACTCACATACGAGCAGTGCAGTCTGCTCGCGATACACCGCATATAATGTGCTACTTCATGTACAGACGCCAGCACATCAAGCTACTACAATCTGTCAAATTTCTTTAATAGATTTTCAACTTTATCGTTAAATCATTAAGGTTCAAGGTTGATTGGGAAATTTTGACAGTTTCGGGTAGGTTGACCTGCTGGCGTCTGTACAAAGGTACCTACCTGTTCCGTTTGTAAACGATATTTCACTAAGTGCGTATTTCACCTGTGAAACTAAACGCAATGTGCACTTCTAATCCGCGTTCAATGAGCCGTCAGTGTCAATATTCCACAGCAATTTTGACACTGACAGCTCTTAAAAGCGGTTTATGTGGACTAAACGCGTTGTTTCATTGGTAAAATTCGCCCTAAATAGTGATATAGCATATGGAATGCATTGACGTTTGTGACAGTAGATTGGTTACCGTATATTTTCCAGGAGTATCGTCGAAAATAAAAAGCTTCTTACTGACTTTGAACGTTTTTAATTAATCATGTGGATATAAGGGGCTTATGGCTAAGTAATAACATCTGCATGGGTCGATCAAACAAGTTAAGCTTCGCTTGCCGCGGTTGGTCCATGGATGGGTGACCGTCTTTACATACCAAGACCCCTCCATGTCTCGGAAAGCACGTTAAGCAGATAGTCCCAGCTGTCATTTGTGGATCTTTGACAGTCGTTACCGGTCGTCAGAAACCTGAAACTCTGCACACCAACCAGTATTACCAAGACGTATCGTATTATCCAGATATTGGGTTCTGGAGGTCAGATAGGCAGTCGCTCCATGTAAATACTGGTACTCAGATGCATCCGGTTAGTCTGTAAGCCGACCCCAACATAGTTGGGAAAAGGCTAGGCAGATGGTGATATTGATGATATACGCTATACAATTTTTGACAGATTGTCACTGAGATTAGGTTAGGAGGTTAGAACGTGATGCCGGCCGTGGTTGAGTCGATGGTCGGCAGCGAAGAGTCCTGGGACGCGGTGGTTTCCTTCTGCGAAACGGTCGTCTCGCAGAAGGAGGCTGCGGAAAGGGAGAGGGAGATCTCGTCCACTCACCCGGCCCGCAGCAGGCGCACCGGGCGTCGGCGGAGGGCGGACAACGCCCTCTTCCACCCCCCCTAAATGGGTCCAGGGGTGACGGACTCGGGGACGTCCGTTGCCCCCCACACATCAGGACCCGAGGTGGTGGCGCGTAGTGTTCCACGCACGCCCCTCTTAGACGTCGCGGAGAGAGTCTAACACCTCACTCTCCCCCTGACCCGAGGAGGAGGCACTAGTCGGGGGTTGCGGAAGGATCGTACGTTCCCGCGACCCCCAGCGTAGGTGTGAGATGGAACACCGGGGTGGTTTTTAGTCAGTAAGAGTCTGACAGACCCCGTCGCCCGCCCCAGGGCGGCGGACATCCATGAGGATTTTCCACCCCGGAAAAAAAAAAGAGGGTTAGAACGTGTACGTTCTCTTTCGCAATGACCCTGGTCCTTACTCAATTCTCAACAACTTTTCTAATTGTTACAGGCTACAGGGAATGCGAGGAAGGCACCCACTCCTACACCACCGGCTGCGGCCGCATGACCCCTGAACCAACCTGTGATGAACCTCACCCTGTAGCTGGTGAAGGAGACATCTGCGACTACTCGGCTTGCTACTGCGACCCTCCTACCATCAGGGATTCTGTCAGTAGAAAGTGTGTGAAGCCTGAAGAATGCCCCAAGAAAGAGAAGGAGCCAACCAAGGAAGAGAAGGAGCCAACCAAGGAAGCCTAAAGGGATGTTGCGACGTTAAATGTTAAAAAATGCCATATTCTTTATATATGTATAGTAAAGTTTTTCGTTTATTAAACTGCTTTTGTGATAAAAATTACATAATAAGTTGTTATTTATTTCCATGTCCTGTATTACCTATATGTACACTAAGGGCTGAACTTTCAATAGCGAAATAACTTTTATCTGAGAAATAAATATTGCATTTTGACAGCTTTTCTATATGTAAAAATGATGTCAAACTGTCGTAAAGAATCTTTATTCCCTATTGAAATATGTAGGTATCCAGTGTCGTCGGATCTAGTTCAAGATTACTAAGAAACCGATAAATGTGGTCGAATGAAATTTAATTTGATAAATTAACTGTTTGTTTTATATTAATTAAATTAAATTTTATTCGAAATTTTCCATTGGTTTCTTATTAAACTTCAACTACCTATATCCGAAGACCTTGGTTACTACCAACCTTGGTCCTTTGGAGACCGTACATAAATATTTAAATAAATAATAATCTGAGAACTGGCCTTCAATCTGTAAAATCAGGTCAAAAGATTTTACCGACATTTTATGACCAGACCCTAAACCGCTTTCTTTATAAAGATTAGCCACATACAGCAATGGATAGGGAGAAGTGGATGGAGAGAAGGGAGGCACAAAAGGCTAGTAATAGTAATGATAATTAGGACCAGACCCAAACTAGGAGATAAGATATTATAAGTACGTTTATGGACGTAGATAATCTAGAGGGGCTCGTGGCCAAATAATAACAGCCACGCGGATCGCTTGCCACGGCTGATTCACGCATGGGTGACCCTGACCATCTATTACATATCCAGACCCCTCTGTGCCTCGGAAGACACGTTAAGCCGGTTAGTCTCGACTGTCATCCGCAAATATTTAACAGTCGTCACGGGTAGTCAGAAGCTCAAGTCTGACATCCAGTCTTACCAAGGGGTATAGTGTATAGCAACTGGGTTTTGGAGGTCAGATAGGCAGTTGCGACATGTAAAATCCTGGTATTCAGATGCATCCGGTTAGACTGGAAGCCGACGCAAACGTAGTTGGGAAAATGTCAGGTGGATTGATTGTGAACGTAAGTAATCGATGGCAGGAGTAGGTGCACATAAAAACTTCCTCTCTCTAGATTGGGACCTCGCCTTTGGTATACTTGTCATTTTCATATAGGGCCTCTGGCAAGGGTCTTTAACCTCGCAACACCCTTTGATATAGTAATTTCCAACTAGAGCGGGAATTAATATCCTCCCTTTTGTTCCTATATTTATTCACGAATGTCTGATACAGGCACTCTGAAATAGGTACATTATTTATCCACGTTAAGGAACTAGGAAAGGTCGATCACCTTTACGAGCAATTCCCAAATATTTCGCTCAGAATTTTGGGGCTTAGCCTCGTAAAAATTATAAGAACGAGTTTATCGAATTATTTTAAAAAAGTGGCTTAACATAAATCTTAGACAGTCACAGCGTTTTTCAATATAAAATGAACACGTACATTTAATTTTAAATTAAAGAGAAAACAAAATCAGAAAAATTGAATCGAGGTCACATTCGAATACGCCGAAAAACGCCTTTTCGAGTAATAAAAAATAAAATTCGGAGACAACTGTACAACATTTAAGTAATTTATAAATTGTACTGGCATTATAATTGGGGTGACTTTGAATTAAGCAATAAAATATAGTGGTATCAAAGTAACCCCCATTCTACGTATAACTTAGCCATATTTTTTTACTTAGTATATTTACAGAAACGGAGAGAAAAAAAAACGATTATTAGATTTTTTATTTTTTTTTATGATATATACCTTGAAAGCTCAATATTGATCAAAGTAACCCGTTTACGGTACAACAACATACATACATATATATATTTTTCCGTATTCATTTATGTTCTCAATTGCAACTGTTATACAGAAAAATGAATCGGAAAATCGTAATTAGAATTAGAAAGATAGATAGATAGAATACTTTTTCTTTATCGATAACAATCTAAATGGACCTGGCCCAGAATTTGGCTACGTGTTTGGCGCCATCACTAGCGTCCATTAGTTCCTGTAGTGATAAATGACAAATGATTTTATTTTGTAAGTAGGTTCGTACAAACACTTTTACACGTCAATCATATTTTAAAACTAGATGAGGTCGGCGTTTCCTATCTGACTAGTCTGAGAAGAAAGGCCGAAACAAACTCAGAGGTCGCAGTCTCTTTTAAAGTCCAGACAAAATCTTGGTCAGATCATATGAAGACCATATAGGTCGATGTCTGAGATGGTCTTTTGAGGAAATAACCACACAGATTGAGAGGGCCTGTCCAGTCAGTGCACGCATTTGTCAGAAATCGTGCAGCTCAACTCAAAACTTAAGAAGCTCAACGACGAATCGTTGAGCTTCCTAAGTTTTGAGTCGGTTTGGTGTTGTTCGTCGAAACGAACAATACCAAAGAAAGGACATTTGGGTAGGCCACATAAATTACTCAAACTGCCAGACCATGACAAAAACTAAGAGAACAGAGAGAAAAGTGTAAAGTGTGCACATGACAGGACACGCAGGACACGATATTAAGTGTCCCATTGTTTGTGGAACAGCACCATATATGCACTCCAAGGCGGCGTCATCTATGAATCTGAACAGGTTTTCCTTGCTTCGGAGTCTGTTTAATAAAGACTACCAGGTTAGCCAAGACAACTCGTGTCCAGCTTTGCGATCCTCAGCAGGTGGAACAAATGGTATGGGTAAAGAAGCTCTGTCTCGACACAGATTTAGTCTTTATATGATATAATACTCAACTCAATACCGACGAGTTCAGTGTGGCTGTAGGCTTGCACCAGGGATCGGCTTTAAGTCCTTACCTCTTCCTGTTGATTATGGACGCTCTGACGGCGGACATACAGGAAGAGGCCCCCTGGTGCATGCTGTTTGCCGATGACATTGTTCTTGTCGGTGAAGATGGATCCGAGATCCAGAGCAGATTGGAGAAATGGCAACAGAAGCTGGAGGATGTTGGCTTGAAAATCAGCAGAACCAAAACTGAACATATGTTCTGCGATTTCGGCGGTCTCTCCAACTCTAGAGCCATAGCGCTTGATGGCGCGCTTCTCCCAGTCTGCTCCGACTTTCGGTATCTCGGTTCACTCGTGCAAAGCGATGGCGAAGTAGATCGGACGGTTAAGCACAGAATTAACACTGGATGGATGAAATGGCGGCAGGTCACGGGAACAATCTGCGACTCCCGCATTTCCCTTAAACTTAAGGGGAAGATATACAAAACCATGGTTAGACCTGCTGTCTTGTATGGATCAGAATGTTGGGCCACAAAAGGGATGAATGAAAGGCAATTGCATGCAGCTGAGATGAGAATGCTGAGAGGGATGTGTGGTGTTACACGAATGGATAGAATAAGAAATGAGTATATAAGAGGAAGTTTGAAAGTGGCACCGGTAATTGAAAAGTTATGTGGAAACCGGTTGTCATGGTATGGGCATGTATTACGGAGGAATGAGGAAAATGTCGTGAGGAAAGTTTTGAGTATGAATGTCGATGGCTATAAGAGTAGGGGACGACCAAAGAAACGATGGATGGACTGTGTGAATGATGATATGGTTAGAAAGGGGGTGACTGTCGAGATGGCGGCTAATAGAGGAGTTTGGAAGAAAAAGACATGTTGCGCCGACCCCAAATAATTTGGGATAAGGGCAGGAGAATGATGACTCAACTCAACACCTTAACATACTTGCTGGTATGTACTACGTATAAATAAGAGGTGTACAGAATTAGAACATATAGGTGTTTTATAATATCATCGCCATTCAATGACCTTGTCAGTGTCTAGGGCGACAAAGTTCAAGGTTATTAAGAAGTATAGTTTGTAAAGTTATATATTATTTATTTATGTAGGTCATTTATGCGTTAGTTATAATAATCGTCCAAAGGCGGATTTATGGAATTAGGCATTATATAACCATCATACCATCGACCAGATAATAGAAAATAAAAATAAATACCTAGAACTCTTTGGAAAGGAGCGCGTTTGAGGAATTACTACCACCATAACTGTTCCTGCCGCCAAGCAGAGCTGCTGTGTTTGCCGGTTTTAAGAGTATGGGTGCCGAAGAGCCGATATATAGTAGAGTCCTCCAGACATTTCAGCCATGGAGGCCAATCTCAAAGGGGAGATATTACGGTGTACAAGTGTGTGCGCAGACAGAGGTGAGCCCTCTCTGCACAGGATCAACGGCTTAGCGCTCAAATACACGGCATGTTGTCGATAGTAGTCGCCGATGTGTCGAAAGCTGCAGTTGCCTCTGCCGTCGTCGTTTGTCGCTTGTGTGTATGCGCACTTATTCTGTATTCTGTGTGAGCTGGAAGAAGAAAGAAAGATCAATTCCAATGTTTGTCGTGTGTTTGTTTAGCATAATTTGCCTATAATGTTCCCATTGCTGAGGCACAGGCCTTTTCCCTCCGAGAGGGAGTGGGCCTTAATCCACCACGCCGGCCTAATGCGGGTTGGTAGATGTCACATGTCTTCGAATGTTCTAGGACATGCCAGTTTCCTCACGATGTTTTCCTTCACCGTTTTGAGAGCAGTGGTGATGAAATTATTTACATAAAGTAAAGTGCCTGCTTGGGTTCGAACCTACGACATGTCGCGGCCGTTACCACTGGGCCACCATTGCTCCTTTGTTTGTTTTTTTTTTGTTTATTTTGAGATTTTTTTGTTTGTTTTTAAGTTTTCTTACTTCTAAGTTTCTTGCAAACACGCAGTCAGGTCAGGTTTTTGGTGCAGTGACCGATACAACAGTGACATAACATAATAACGAACTGCATTTCTGTTTTGTAGCTGATTTTATTCCGAACGAGAATTATAATAACCTCATTTTATGCTGATAGTTCACAAATTATTGACGAATATATTTGAGGTTTTCCTTTGAACATAATATTGCATTAGATTATAACAACCCGATACGCGTCACTCGTTCAATATTAACATGTATGTAAGTATGTACATATGTAGTTAGACTCGACATGGTTGAAACATTGAGAAGCACATTATTTACCTCATAGCATAATATGACGCTTGTTTCTTGTCCCCATGGGGTTTAGCAGAGTTGCTTAGTTCACTCACTTTTCGGCGCCGCCTGTCGCTGAAAACCAGCGCTGCGGCTCTGTCTAGCATAGGGTCGCAGCATAATGCTAAGCGATGGCAGTTTTGCGTGGACGTGACGCATGTTTCGCCCAAACCTTTCTTGTTTAATTTTTTGTGATTTTTGTTTTTTTTACCGCAAATAAAAGTATTTTCTTTGTATAGTATTATATTTCTTTCTTCTTTCACTTCCCCAGTTATACATACCGTGTAATAGGGACTAGCCTAATGCCATCACCCGAACCGATACTGCTGCTGGTAAAATCCTGATGGAGAATCCCAATAACACCGTGCGACCTTCGAATGGAACCCGGGACCTCATGCAACCCAGTAGCGCTTGCAACGATACATTTAATACATCCCATGTACAAGTATAACCAGCCTATAATGTTCCCACTGCTGGGACACAGTTCTCGTCTCTTCGAGAGGGAATGGGCTGTAATCTACCACGCGGGCCCAATGCGGGTTTGTAGATGTCACATGTCTTTGAATTTTTGGTTCTAGGACATGCCGGTTTCTTCACGATGATTCCCACCACCGTTTCGAGAGCAGTGGTGATGAAATAATTTACACAAAGTAAAGCGCCTGACTGAGTTCGAACCCACGACCCTACAACTCGTAAGTCGGGGCTGTTACCACTGGGTCACCACTGTCTCATGTACAAGGAGCGACCCTAACGCCGCTGTTACTGGAAAAATATTGATGGAAAATCCCGATATAATTTGGCCTGACCTGGAATTCGAACCCATGACCCCATTATCCGCTGAGTGTAGATTCTATTTTCCTTTATTTTGAACACAGCACGAAAATAGTAAACAAACTGCGTCATATGGCTTTAAGCTAATTTTAAGGCAGACATCTTATACCGTAGCTGTTTAAATATAATTCTAAGTATAGAATACTTTAGCAGAATTAAAATAACAATAAAATAAAGACGCACACTTGTACCTGTTATTTCGTTTTGATTTTCCTGTTATTTTTTCTTGGTTGTAAACAAGGTTAGAGATGTGACTTGTTTTAATGAGCGTATAGTTTCGGATGTTTTGATATTTCAATATACGAAACACGTATTTAAATTACGTTATTCGTCGTTTAAGAATACTGTTTTAAGGGCTGTTTTTTCTAACGGCAGATAATTTTATCCGAGGAATAATTCAAAATTTTTGACAGTTCTTCCATACAAAATCTGTCAAGACGTCATTTTTTTTCTACGAATAAAAATTATCCGTCGATTGAAAATCAGCCCTAAATTAGATACTTTATTCGCCCAAGTAATTATATTTATACGTTATTCAGTTATTTAGTTGAAACGACTACTACTAATTATTGCGTTTTGTTTTTGGCATAAGCACCAATGAAGCTCAAGAGTTATTTTCGGCTTTGAAGATTTTTAACTTCTTTTTAATACCTACAAAATGAAATGCATTGTTATGATAAAACCCATCTTCAAAATTATACTCAAGGTGGATATTTTTGAGTTTTAACTGCCTTAAGCTTACCGTAAGAACAAAGTTTTAATAATGAAGTTTATAACTATGTTTTTCTTCGTGAATTTAACAGCTCTTAGCGAATTCCGGAATTATTTTGGTTGTGCAATGCTTTGAAATGCTGTTTGTGAGGCACCGACACTGCACATTTGTGCAGCTATTTTCCTTTATCAAAATGTTAAAAAAAATTATCCGAAACGGAATAATTAATCGACCATGATGGCACAACACTAGTGCCTCTCGGTAAATATTCTGACCATACTCACACTGAGAACGATAAGCTTACACTATACAGGTTTTTTATATTTACATGCACGTGTCCATTGTTGATTCGTGACGACATTTTCTGTTTGAAGTGAAGAAAAATGTTTTGACGTTGAGACTCCAGTCAGGTGGCCTAGTGCTAGAGCAGTGGTAGCCTAGTGGTGACTTACGAGTTGTAGGTTTGAACCCAGACAGGCGCTTTGCTTTGTTTAAATTATTTCATCACCACTGCTCTCAAAACGGTGAAGGAAAACATCGTGAGACAACGATAGGCTGAGTTGATTGAATGCATGGAGTAACTGCTTTTTTTCAGGTTTGGTCCCAAAACAAAAGTTGTTCATGACCCTTTACGAGATTTTCAGTAATTTTAATTACACCTTCTATTCTACTTCCTACTAATATTATAAACGCGAAAGTTTGTGAGAACGGATCGATTAATGGATGTTTGTAACTCTTTCACGCAAAAACTACTGAACGGATTTAGATGAAATTTGGCATACAAATAGTTTATAACCATGATTAACACATAGAATATTTTTATCCCAATATACCCACTTGATCGAAACTTGTGCGGATAAAACCGCGGGGCGCTGCTAATATTTTATAAATAGTAAACATAAAGAACCCCGCACAAAACGTTAGGAAAAAAAAGCCTTTGGTACTCGTACAATATAGCCCGTAACATGCTGATTGAAAGTTAATATGCGCAAAAAATAGTAATGGCCAGTTTAGAGATGTTTAAGTTAAGCATTCATATCAACCACAACAAGTTTAATAGTTACCTACTAACAATTAGTAACAGTTCTTTGAAATGAGTGTGACGCAATACCTATTTAGTACCAGCCGAGAAAGTCGGTAAAGTAAAGAGACGGAAAATGATTAATTACTAGCAAATGAACGGGCGACGGCAAAGTGAAATAAATATAGAGCAACCGACAGACGTTTCTTAGAACCTGGGTAGGGTAGCGGCACCGTTTATGAGCGCAGAGTAAATCATACAGATTGTATATTGTGACTTCGCGGTTTCGTATTACCCAGTAACTGAGTTGCGGAGGTCAGAAGGCTAATTCAAAATCTAGCAGCAGTCTCATCTCGGCGACAAACAAATGTCAAAACTTGTAAAAATGTGGGGAAATTAGAGAATTTTTTGACAAATTGAGATCAGTCTCAATTTGTCAAAAAATCACATATTTTTACGAGAATTGCCCCTAAGATAGGCAGTTGCTCCATGTAAAATACTGGTAATCAGATGCATCCGGTTAGACTGGGAAAAGGCTGGGCAGATGATGTATATTGCGACTTCTTTCATACGTTTTTGGTAAACAGTATGAAAACCGAGTGCTTAGATATTTATAATCTTATTCTTTTGTATCTTTCAAACTCAAACTCAAAGTGTTTATTTCAATTAAACCAATTACAGGCACTTTCGAATTGTCAAGGGGTCGGTCAGTCAGAAATTTGCCGCTAGTTGCCCATTCCAAAGCCTGGTAGGTTGCTATGGAGAATGACGGGCAAGAAACTTCACAGACACTCTTTTTAATCAAAATATTGATTGCTTAACTTTATTTATGCATCTCACATCTATAGCAGTTTATATTGCTCACTTGCTAATATTGCTCTTAAAATTAATTGTATTTAGTTAATTGTGAGATTTGAATATTTGTACACCGTGATGTGGTAGTATGTACGGAACTTATAAAATTTTAACATCATAGCTATCAAACTAAATGTTTACAAATATGTAAATAAATTCCAGGACCAAAAACAACGTAATGAATCATCTACACTCTGCCAAGATGTTAATCGCTACCTATTCAAAAACTAACAAAAACGTTTTTTTTTTGTTCATTTACACTAAAACATGATTTTAATTTAGTACCGCGACCGTTTTGGTAAATACATTTCTTTTCCTACCTGTCAATGATCAACAAGCTAGGGAATGGTCTGTGATTAATTGATAACGATTAATTATCTAGCACCCCAATCGTGTAAGTAACACACTTTCTTTTCACGTTCCGAAGGATAATCCATTGCTTCATATCTTTGAAAAATTCGTTTTCTCGACAACGTAAAATGACGCAATGAAGGTTGTCAAATTGTCAAAATGAAACATATTACAAATTATTAGTGTGTTACGCAATTGCCTGCTGAAGAAAAAAAAAACATCACTAAGCGAATAACAGTGACAGTCACCCGACTGGTACGTAGTGGTGTTTCTAAAGAACGCAATCCCATTTACCATTTTTGCTGAAAGATGTCTCAGGTTGCGCCCAAAATGATATGAATTTTATGTTGTTTTTCACCCAAATTATAATGAACATATCACTTTTATTTTCCTTGAGTTTTTAATGATCTGCACTGAAAGGTAATGAGAGATTTTCTTAAAATACTAATGAGAGATTTTCAACAATAAACTTTTTTAGTTTAATACGTAAAATACATATGATCATGTTCATGTGATCTGAAAATAAATAGTATTCCAGAAAGATACAGTGATATAATCTGGATGCGTACCGCAAGGGCTGGTTATTTGAGGTGGCTCAGATAAAGGATACCCGGAAGATTTGGGAGAGGCCTTTGTCCAGCATTGTGGAAGTGTCGGCTAAAAAAAAGGTCTTAAAATTAAAATGAATCTTATTTATTTCACATAAATCCTGAAAATTTTACCGGAAAACTTTCCTAAAGTATATGTGTGACCAACCTAAGGTTCAAATCCGGAACCACCTACTACAGTCGTACTTTAAACCACTACAAGTACAACCAACGGGACCTCCAAGCAAGTATGCTGCAGATTTATACATATTTATTCACCTAAAACTTACCCACATACCCTAAAACCCTTCAATACTACTTAAAACTTACTCCAATGCATACAACAAAATTATTAATTATATTTAGTGCCCCAGGCGAGGGTCCCGGTTACGACCTTCGAATTTCTGCCATTGTCATAAACTTCACTAAGGAAGGAATTAATAATCTTCAGTTCGTCCTTATATTTCGGACGACCTGACAAACTTATAGGCTCCGTTCTCGGCCTGAAGTGATGCGACTTGCGACGCGACTTGCGTCAAGCGCCTGTTTCCTTCCGTCATACCACAAGACGCGTCTCGGTGACTCGTGGCATACTCAAAACCACTTTTTTAATCTTTTTCTCCGCAGCCGCTATAGCTCCTGGTCATGGAGTTATGCGTACTTTACACAGGTATCAGGACTACAGGTTATCTAAATGGCAATTCGGCCCGGAAACAGGTGACTAAAATCGCAAGTTCCAAAGTCGAAACCTACTCTAGGTGTCGACTTTTGTCGTGCGGCGACAGGTCGCATGCGGTGGGTGACTAAAATCGACCGTGATAATGCTCAGTCATAAACGATCCTCTGCTGCATGAAGGTCGACATTTTGATGCAAAATGAACGAGTCACCTGCGATTTTGTGTCAATATGTGTAAGTGGGGTGGCGATTCAATTTGTGAGGCGATTTAGTAAGCGACTGCACGGCGAAAATCGATCTAGTGTAAATTCCTCATTCCTGAGTCGCGTCGCGGTGACTCGTGGCATGTTCTTTTTCATTGGTTTTATCTGCAAACGCTGTAAAACGCAAGACGCGTGTCGCTTGTGCGTGTAGCTCGTGGCCACGGGGTTACTGTATTTAATAAACGCCCCGACAGACATCATATTGTCAAGAGAAATTACTTTTTTCACCTTTATTATTTTCTGACTGGTTGTCAGTTGTCACGGGCACAGAGAAATGGAAGAAGTATGCTAACTACAAACGGTTTTTGTACTCAAATAAACTAAAATATAATTCAGGGAAAAACAATTGCTAGACAAATCATAAATAGACTTTTTTCGATACTGATTCCCGTTTGCAATTAAGTCCTATAATGTTCTCACTGCTGGGACACAGGCCTCCTCTCTGTGAGAAGGAATGGGCCATAATCCACAATGATGATCTAGAAGATGCCGGTCTCCTCACGATGTTTTCCTTCACCGTTTTGAGAGCTGTGGTGATGAAATTAAATTGAAAATTGCTTAATTTTTAAGCCTGGCTACCTGATACTAGCATTATACAGCAGGCAGAATAAGGGTAGCCTTTAGTCCTGCACCTGATCTCCTTGGTCGTGTCAGATCGCCGTCCCATCGAACTATGAGAGTGAGGGAAGAGAGAGTGCACCTGTGTCTGCGCACACACTTGTGCACTACAATATCTCCCACGTCGAAGGCTGGTCTCCGCTGAGATTGGTCGCCATGGCTGAAATTCGGTTTGGAGAACCTTTATTTTTAATAAGGGTGATTCTAAAGTTGCTGCACAACTAGGACGAAACTAAACTGAACTGAGGTACGATGCATACTAAGCTAGGAATTCCCATATTAGGAGATTCTAGCTGAGTATGTATACGTAGCACCTTAGTTTACTTTAGTTTTAGTACTAGTTTTGCAGCAACTTTGGGTACTTTCATACATTTAACTTAGATTGTGGGGCTCATGGCTAAATAATAACAGCCACACGGGTCGATTGAAGGTTTAGCTCTGCTTGCCGCGGTCGGTTCGTAGATGGGTGATCGTCTATTACATGTCGAACCCGTACGTGCTTCGGAAAGCACGTTAAGCTGCTGGTTCCGGCTGTCATTCTTAGATCGTTGACAGTTGTTACGGGTAGTCAGTCGCCCGAATGGCCTCAAAACCAGTCTTACCAAAGGATATCGTGTTACCCGGTAACTGAGTTGTGGACGTCAGATAAGCAGTCACTCCATGTAAATTACTGGTTTTCAGCTGCATCTGGTTAGACTGGTTCGGCTACCAGTCTAGCCAGATGCAGCTTGATTGATACATTTCACTTTTCATTTTTTCTTCCTCACCTTGGGTAGTATTACTATATTGTTATACTTCTCTGCCTTCACTACGTCACGGATCAAGTCCAGGTTTAATATATAAGAGTATTTGATGGCACAAAATATCACAATATTTGGGGACTATTCATCTGGCCGTATTGTGTCACGTCTGACGACATTTTTGTTTGATTTGGCCGATTTTACATAAATCGAAAAAGAATCAAATCTTGTTTTCTTTCATTTGAGTTTTTGGCAGAGAAAATGATTTGTCTTAGAACTTATTCTTGTCTTATGCTAAATAATCATCTTTGACTAGTATTATTTGAATAGTCCGCGCTGTAGTAGTATTATTTGTAGCTCTGGGAGGGGACACTTTAGGAGGACATATAGTAGCCGTATTGGTAATGTTCTTCAAAAAGGTCGAGTGCGTAGTAGCGTATTTCGTGTTTACTACGAGATATTTAGAACATTTTGATCTTGAGAGTATGCGCATTTTGTAAAACACACTGCCAAAAATATTAGTTCCACGGACGCTCACGTTGTTATCAGCGCCAAAATGGCGAAAATCAAATGTCTTCATTTTGTCATCGATAGTATGATGTCCAGCGTACTTGTTTGTTATAGGTCAATGATGACACCTCATTCTGAACTCGCTTGACTGTTCGAATGCAACCAGAGTTATTTTATTGCCAGCCTGCACTACTTAAGGTGACTTTAGCATACAACCTTTCCAGTATTTACCTACTTCTCTATGTTAAAATCACAATAAAGTTCTTTTGCTACCCTCAACACAACTTGCTTTTCAATCGCTGATGCATCTCATCTCTGTATCGCAGTCGTTACGTTAAATCGTGCTGGTTGCGCTCAAAGCTTCAAAGACTCAGAATAGAATAGAATATATTTATTTGCTTTAAAACATGTGTACATTAAGGTCTTATAAATAGAATTATGATCTTACATGTTTCGCCAAGGACATACGCATAAGCATAAGGCATACAAATATTTAAACACGTTACATGTAAAAAATTAAAAGGATACATTATTCCAACATGTCATGTAACTTGTTACAAAAAGTAGGTAATTATTAGAATGAAAATTAGTAACCATATTTATCTGTTACTTTTTATCAATAAATTCTTTCATACCTTAAAAACCATTACCAATAAGCCATTTATGTAGTTTGGATTTTAAGTATTTAAGGGGGAGATCCCTTATTTTTTTTTTAAATATTGTTAAATATTTTAATTGCTGTGATAAAGCAATTTTTATGGCACAATGTGCTTTGACGTGACGGAATTCTTAACCGTGTTGGGTCTCGACGAGTATATTTCGAATTCAAGTCGCATGCTATAAAAAAATTTGAATGCTCTCTTACAAATACACCAGCTTGCATTATGAGAAGACCTGTTAGTGTTCAAAGTTTAATTTTTTTAAATAGAGGTCTGAAGGATGTTAATGGACTGATACCGCAGTATTTTTTCTGCACTAGAAAAGCTTCATTTACGTTCGTCCAGTTCCCCCAGAGAACTCAGTAAACTATTTGTCTGCTTCATAGAGATATTTTAATGGATGCTGGTACTCGTATGTAAAATGTCTGTGAAGGTAAGCCTTTAAAAATAACTTTTACCCATAAAACATAGTCAGCCTATAATGGTCCCACTGGTGGGGCTCAGGCCTCGTCTCTTCGAGAGGGAGTGGGCTAATGATTCACCACGCGGGCCCAATGCGGGTTGGTAGATGCTCGGAGACAAATTTAAAGAGATTAATGCCCATAAAAATATAAAATTGTTTAAAAAATATAGTGATATCCATGATATAAACACTAGGAACAAACACGAATTTGTTGTACCTACAACAAGGTTCAAGAAAATAGGTGGCTCGTTCAGATGCCAATGTATACGCTTTTATAATAAACTTCCAAACCCCCTTAATAAATTCAAATCATTCATTAAACGTAAGTTGTGCGAGAAAGCCTTTCATACCGTTAAGGATTATACGAGTATCGAGGACAAAAAGGCTTGGGATTGAGCTGCTTCCAATTTTTTACATATTGAATGTTTTTTTTTTTCTCTTTTGTTATGGTTTTTTTTATATACACTTTGACATTAATGAATTTAATTATATACAATGACATTTGCTTATTTTGTAAGGTATTCTATTATATTAATTATTGTGAATGTGAAGACTATGTGAGTCATTTTATTTTTCACTCTGTTCAATAAAAAAAAATCATTTATCACGTCTTCGAGTTTTTGGTCCTAGGACATTCCGGTTTCCTCACGATGTTTTCCTTCATCGTTATGAGAGCAGTGGTGATGAAAATATTTACACAAACTAAAGTGCCTGTCTGGGTTCGAACCCACGTCCTACAACTCGTAAGCCTGGGCCGAAACCGCTGGGCCACCATTGCTCATGCACCATTTTTACCCATAATATAAATTTATAACACATTTGCTCGTTAAGGGTCTCTTATTTCACCAATTTCAATATTGTATTGTATCTCATGACGTACTTGTGCGTTATTGTAAAACGCATGGGTTTCTTTTTAATAAGGTAAAACGCACGGTTCATCAAGATGCTCCGTCTAAAACCAACGGTACTTTTTTAAATCTTAGTCAACTGACTTAAGTAGTTCATTTTTACACAGAAAAGCGTGACTTGAGTGCGGGTTTTAGTCACATGAGTTATAAAATAGTATACAATGTGTGTGACTTAAGTACTTTCATGCCGTAATGGACTACTTAAGTCACACGTATCGTAATGTATTATTTTCATAAACATTGTTTTAGTGTTATCCTAAAGTTAAAATACTGGTATTCAGCTGCATCCGGTTAGACTGGAAGCCGACCCCATCATAGTTGGGAAAAGGCTAGGCAGATGATGAGTGTTATCTGAAAGTTAATACTTAGCTCACTGCGTTTGCGATTTTGTTTCCAAACATGTAAACAAAGATGTGTTTTTGGAAAAAAATACTTTATAACCCACACCTAAAGTTCAGTTTTTACTACGTCTTTTAATATTTTTATGACTTTTTTCTATAAATCAGTTATTTTGATATCATAATTTACAACGACATTTTGATAATCTTTTCAAACTGGAAACCAAGATTTGAATAGACTAGAGAATTTAGGTACCTATAGCCTTAAGCAGATAGATAGATAGATAGATAGATAAAAACGTTTATTTAGTGCAACAAGACACACACAGCAGACATTTTATATTTTATTATAATTTGCACTCTTGTTGTGAACAGACGTGTCGAAGATTTATTAAAATAAATAAATAAACACTTGCTGAATCGTGACCTGGATCTACCAAATATCCGGTAGTAAAACAATCTGTGTCATACGTAGGCATAATAGGTGTAAATTGTTTACTGTGTGAAAATGTGTAGTGATTAAGAAGTACATAACTTTTATCACAATGGCAACCAGTCCCTTCAGCCGGGGTGGCAGATGTGCTCGGAGCCCACCTCCTACACCCGCGCCCGCACCAGCACCAGCACCTGCACCTGAGCCCGCACCCGCACGTCACCCTCAACCGCCCAGCCAAAGAGATGATGTCATTATAGAAGCGATATCGACGCCGGAAATCCAGAACTGGATGTCATCCATTGAGCAGTGCCTAACCGAAGTGTGCTCTATTGCAGCAGAGGGCAAATTAAATATGGAGCAAAAACTGCGTATAAGTACCCTATGCCGAAAAGTTAGTCACGGCACATCGCAGATGGCCGTTCAGTACCAGTCCCTTAAGATGAATGCCGTCCGGGCCCGCACCACTGTCCAAACACTCGAAGACCAAATTGATCTATCGCAGCAACTGCAAGACCTTAAGCTGAAAATCGGAGCTTCATTGAAACCAGCTACCGGAACTTCCTTTGCTGACATGGTTAAAAAAGGTACCAATAATTATATACAGCCAATAAATTTAAGCTCAGTGGCCATATACCCTAACGACAAACTAAAGTCAAGTGAGGAGACAAAAACACTTGTCCAAAAAATTATATGCCCCGAGCAGATGAAGCTTCAGGTAAGAGGACTTCGTAAGACAAAGAATGGCGGTGTCATTATCAGCACTGAAACAAGGGACGACATTGAGAAGGTGAAAAAATCGATGCAGTCATCAAATTCAGGCCTTACAGTAGACGAGCCCCCAAAAAGGAAGCCTAGAGTAGTGGTTATTGGAGTGCCCTCGTCCATGCAAGAGAAGGAAGTTTTTACTTGTTTGTTCCATCAGAATATAGCCGAGAACCTTCAGGATTGCAGTCTCGAGACCTTTTTGTCCTCCATTAAGTTAAGCCATAAGTCAGGTAAGAAGGATGCTGAGAGCTGTAATTATATAATAGAAGTATCTGCAGACATACGCAAAGCCCTGATATCTAAAGACAGAGTGTTTGTGAATTGGTCGTCATGCCCTGTGAGAGACTTTACTCTAGTCACTCGCTGTTATATGTGCCAGCAGTACGGACATGCGGCCAAATCATGTCGGGAGACCACATATACCTGTGGCCACTGTGGTGATCAGGGTCATTCCATTAAAGAATGCACAAAGAGGGCTGAGGAACCAAAATGCGCTACTTGCTTGCACTTCAAAAAACCCAGCAATCACAAGACAAGTGCCGTTGACTGTCCAGCGAAACTAATGGCTGAAAAGAGGTACATAAATTCTATTGATTATGGAGGCGCCTAAGAGCGCCGTTAGTTACGTATCTTTCTGGCCCTTGTTATTGTTAGTTTTATTGTTATTTTTTATATTTAGTTAAAATTATGATTAATAATTTAATTAATGACATAGATAATTTCTCTGTATCTGAATCCCATGTTTGTGACGTTGAACACTGTAAACAATATCTCTCCTCCTACAACTATACTAGTCCACTAACCATACTAACCCAAAATATTCGCAGTATTATTAAGAATTTTGACAATTTTTGCATTTTTCTACAACGTCTAGACATAAACTGTGACGTTATTGTCTTAACCGAATGTTGGCTTTCCAAACAATATAACATACCACTAATTCCGGGATATAATATCGATCCCCCCAACCAAGAACTCGGTAATGTGCTATTATGGGTTTTATGCTGTTATGTCAAATTCGGCATCTGTAGACTGGAATACACCTTATGATTTTTTTTCAGATTTTTCCTTATCATATTTACAAAGATATCATGACACACGTGTTTATTGTTGGGAAATAAGGCACAATAATATTCCGACAATAAACCTGATATAGATCTGTACGGAAAAAACTATTTATATTTTATTTTGGTAAGTTGCGAATACCGGGTTATTGGCGTAAATAATTTTCATGAAGTTTTTGGTAAACGTGTTTATGAGTTTATTGTTGAATTAATTTTAAAATACGTATTCCGTAATACGCACTAACAATGTTATTTAAGATTGGTGTTTGCTCATTAATGTACGTAATATTTCAATACGGTCAATTTATTTCAAATTTCAATACACCTAGCTCTATTCTGGATATTACTGTTTTTGTCTAGCCGCGCAATAGTTTGCAAAGCGCAATTGTCTCTTTCTTTTGATAGCTAATAGACAGTAATAGATAATATATGCCACGCCCCCAATAAGTGTCCTTGATCGTCGGCCCGGTGCGTAAAGTTTGTTTACGTAAACAGTTGCATTCAGATCTCTGGATTTGCACGCAGATATTTCATTACAAAAGAAAATATCCATGCTACAATTTTACCGTTTTTGATGCAGTACGAAAAATAGGATATTGTTATGTATGGCACTACCAAATCGCTAAAAGAGGTAGTTCCGAAATAGGAAGCGCTTTGTTATCTTTTTTTAAAACTGAACGTGAGAAAGGCATAACAAAGTTCTCACTATATTCGGATGGATGTTATGGACAGAACAAAAATCGATATATTTTCGCCCTTTATGTATATGCTGCTAAACTTTTTGGTATTACCATAACCCATCGTTTTTTTGAAACTGGACATAGTCAAAACGAAGGAGATTCCATGCATGCATGCATAGAGAAAAACTTAAAAAATAAAGTTTTATATACCCCTGACCCAATTTATAGCATTATTTTAAATTCAAAGATAACTGGCGAAAAATATCGTATGAAAGAACTAGAGCAGTCCGAAATTTACGATTTAAAACCACTCGTAGAAGACAAGTATTGGCGGTGTGATAAAGACGGAAATGTAATCCGCTGTGCTGACGTCATGGAGGTAACCGTGGTCGATTCGCAAGAAAATAAGTTGCTTTTCAAATATAATTTTGAAGCCACTTATTCAGAGCTTGATATAAATCATCATCACTCCCTCTACCTCAGCTAGACGAAGAGGACGAAAGCGTACGAGTACTCAAGACGCAGCTGTATATATGGATAATGTGCAGTTGCAACGTGCATACCACCAACGTATACCGATAAGCAAAGCTTTGCACACAGACCTTTTCAGTTTATGTAGAAGTGGAGCCATTCCACAGAGTTACCATTCTTTTTACCAATCCCTAACCTGTTCTCTAGTTGAAAACGAAAATATCTCTGAAGAAGAGCTACTTTGATGAGTTTATGTAGCTCAAAGTTGATTGCAGGATTTGATTTATTGAATTCATTTTATTAATGATAAATGATAAATGATTTTATTTTGTAAGTAGGTTTGTACAAACACTTTTACACGTCAATCATATTTTAAAACTAGATGAGGTCGGCGTTTCCTATCTGACTACTCTGAGAAGAAAGGCCGAAACAAACTCAGAGGTCACAGTCTCTTTTAAAGTCCAGACATAATCTTGGTCAGATCATATGAAGACCATGCAGGTCGATGTCTGAAATGGTCTTTTGAGGAAAAAACCACACACATTGAGAGGACCTGTCCAGTCAGTGCACGCATTTGTCAGAAATCGTGCAGCTCAACTCAAAACTTAAGGAGCTCGACGATTCGACGAACAATACCAAAGAAAGGACATTTGGGTAGGCCACATTAATTACTCAAACTGCCAGACCATGACAAAACTAAGAGAACAGAGAGAGAAATAAAATATAATAAAAATAAAGTGACCCACATAGACTTCACATTCACAATAATTAAAATAATAGAATACTTTACAAAGTAAGCAAATGTCATAGTACTTATATATAGAATTCATTGATGTCAAAGTGTATATAAAAAAGAAAACAACAACAAAACAGAAAAATAAGAACACTACATAGGTAAAAAATTGAAAGCATCTCAATCCTAAGCCTTTTTGTCCTCGATATAATCCTTAACGGTATAAAAGGCTTTCTGGCACAACTTACGTTTAATGAATGATTTGAATTTATTAAGGCTTAGATCTTGAACGGGGCTTGGAACTTTATTGTAAAAGCGTATACATTGGCATCTGAACGAGCCACCTATTTTCTTGAGCCTTGTTATAGGTACAACAAATTTGTGTTTGTTCCTAGTATTTATATCATGGATATCACTGTATTTTTTAAACAATTTTATGTTTCTATGGGCATAATTATAAAAGATTTTCATAAATATATTGAGAAGGCACAGTCATAACATTAATCTCTTTAAATTTGTCTCTGAGCGAGTGTCTCGGACTTAATTTATAAATTGATCGAACAGCTCGCTTCTGCAAAACAAAGATAGTCTGAATATCGGCGGCATTTCCCCACAATAGAATACCGTACGACATTACACTATGAAAATAGCTAAAGTACACTAAGCGGGCTGTCTCTATATCAGTTAAATTACGAATTTTTCTAACAGCGTATGCTGCGGAACTTAGCTTTTTTGACAATTTATCTATATGCGGACCCCACTGAAGCTTAGCATCCAAAGTTATGCCCAAGAATACTGTGCTGTCTTCAGGATTCAATTCTTTGCCCTTTATCAACACATTCGTTTTCACCTGCCTAACGTGAGGTAGCGTAAACTTAATGCATTTAGTTTTTTTCTCGTTTAAAAGTAAGTTATTAACATTGAACCAGTGGACTACTTTAGAGATCGCGCTATTTACATCGTCAGTAACCAGCTGCTGACGTTTAAGTTTAAATAAAAGTGAAGTGTCATCGGCAAACAACACTATATCATGATTATCCTTTATGCGGTACGGCAAGTCATTTATATAAATAAGAAACAGGAAAGGACCAAGAATTGAGCCCTGTGGGACTGCCATTGTTACTATAGATCCGGGAGATCTTTTAAATGTTAGCATAAAATTAAAGTGTTAAATTTCATTCTGTTGTCATTTCATAAATATTATTATTAATCGAAATTTTTGTATTTCTTTCGTTTATTACCTTCTAATATTACATTTAAATATAACGAAAAAAAATCGGTATTGACTGGTAACGATAGCACTGGTTTTCTAATTTGCATCGTAATAATAATGTTATTTATCAATACCGTTTTCAAAATTATTTGAAATCACCACAATAACTCCGTAAAAACACGTTACATATCAGCCCTACATTAAAAAATAACGCCGTAGAAGTCCATAACATAATGTTATGAAATATTTTATTTGACAAATTTCCGGCAATAATCCCGTAATTACTATTACTGTAATATTTGATGTAAACAATTTTAGGTATTATTTGTTTTCATAAATTACTAGGTTTTGACTAAACGGGATTTCATAATAATGGTGCAGTTATATTGAGCAAAAAAATACCTTTCATTTAATACATCAATGACTTCAATAGTCCCACTTGTTGAAAAGATATTTGATAAAATCAGTAAATCTTTTCTCCTGTAAAATTTTGATTTTTCGATTACCGGGTTATTGCTTGGGAGCGTCGATATGTATAAAAGTACTATAAATTACAATCAGAACGATGGGGTGATAGTTTACGCAAGAAATCATCTCAATGTGTCTGTCGAGGAACCAAATATGCACGACTGTAACAGATTGTTAGTTAAAATTGGGTCAGAATTAGCAATACTTGCCTTATATCGACCTCCCTCTTTTAGAAATATAAACAATTTTACCGACTCTCTAAACGACACCTTGCAGAACCTATCATCTTTCAAAAATACCATTTTAATTGGAGATATTAATATCAATATTCTTCCAGAAAGTACTGACACATCCGCTGAGGAATACCTTAACCTATGCGCTTTCCATGGTTTGCTTCCCGCTCACACCCTTCCTACACATCAAAGTGGCTCCTGTTTGGACCATATAATATTTAAGTCGAATTTCCCCGCACTTGCCCTTGTAACTAATTCAACAATAACCGATCACAGTGCTAACCTACTTATTTTAAATTGCAAATTACCAAAAGTAGTCACTCGCACAATTTCGCGTTTAAACGTAAATAAACTCGAAGAAGACTTACGTAATATCGAATTTGACCCAGTCTACGATTCTGCTGATCCGCAGTTTTGTATGTTATACTTAATCAAAAATGTACAACATGCAATTCAGAAGAACACTGTCATATCAAGGCTAAAAAACAAAAACTACAATATAAAACCATGGATCACGACAGGACTCATTCGCTGTATGAAAAATAGAGATAAACTGCATATGAAAGCTAAATCCCATCCAGATAATTTAATTTTGCAACTGTCGTATAAACGATATCGTAACTTTTGTAATGATCTTCTAAAAAGAGTAAAAAACAACTACGATAAAACTGCACTAGAAAATGCTGGTACAAATAGTAAAAAAATCTGGAATTTCATTAAAAGTGTAACGTATAACACGAAACAAAATCAGGCTTCTTCAGGTTTATTACAAGCACACTCATCACAGTTAACAACTGCCAACATAGCAAATAATTTCTTTGTTAATGTGGGAAAGTGTTTGGCTGAAAAAGTTCGGGGCCAATCACAATATTTAACAAGAACAACACCATTTACGTGTACCACTATTTCATCATCCTTTGCATTGCTAGACACTGATGAGGCTGAGGTAGAAACGATAATTAAGAGTTTGAAAGACGACTGTGCAGTTGGCTGGGATAACATATCAAATAAAGTTATTAAACAGTTCAGGCACATTTTGGTACCGCCATTAACTTATATTTTCCAAAAATGTTTATCTGCAGGTGTTTTTCCCGAGTGCCTAAAAAAAGCTGTTGTTGTCCCCGTTTATAAATCAGGCAGTAAAGATCAAGTCACAAATTATAGACCTATTTCTTTACTGCCTTCTTTGTCTAAAATATTAGAAAAAATTATAAATAAAAGGCTTTACAAATACTTGGAGGATAAATTAATTTTGTCTCAGCGCCAGTTTGGATTTAGGCCTAAAATGTCAACAGACGATGCCGTACACCATCTGACTGACTATCTAGCACAAGAACTTGATAATGGTAACCACACAGTAGGAATCTTCCTGGACCTCGCCAAAGCTTTTGACACGGTTTCTATTCCTATTCTGTTGCACAAACTTGAAACCATAGGTATCAGAGGCACTCAGCTGAAACTATTTAAGAGTTATCTAGAAGATCGTATCCAATGTGTAAGGATTGGAGATGTTCTCAGCGAGGATAAAAAAAACACATCCTTCGGAGTTCCCCAAGGAAGTATTTTAGGGCCTACACTATTTTTGATATACATAAACGATCTTTGTAATCTATGTCTAGATCACGGCCAAATTGTTTCTTATGCTGACGACACTGCCCTTCTATTTTCGGCTGACTCAGAAAAAAATGTCTACAAGGTTGCGCAACACGGATTCAATATTGTTAATAAATGGCTTCAACATAATTCACTAACACTAAATGCAGAGAAGACAAATTATATTAAGTTTTCGATGCGCAAACAAACATCAACTGGCACTACCTCGACATTATATGCTCATTATTGCACAATTCCCACAAATAACCAATGTGTTTGTCCTAACATTAAAATGGCAAATACAACAAAATACCTTGGTGTTATAATAGATGAAACACTTTCGTTCAAGCAACATATAGAAGCTTTAAATAATAGAATTCGCAAGTTAATATTTGTTTTTAAAAAGTTACGCTGTATTGCTGATCCAAAAATAGTTAAACAAGTTTACTTTGCTCTATGTCAATCGATTTTAACTTACTGTATTACCACATGGGGTGGAGTGGGTAAAACATTGTTACTAACCATCGAGAGAGCTCAGAGGGCGATTCTCAAAGTGTCTACTTCCCGCCCTTTCCTTTTTCCTACTAACCTCCTATACAAATCTTGTGAAGTATTAACAGTTAGACAGCTATTTATTATGGGCATTGTATTAAAACAACACAAAGCTCTACCCTACAGCACTAGTTATACTAATAAAAGGCGTAAAGATATAGTTTGTCCACAAAATTCTACAAAACATGCTTTTATAGCCAAATTTTATCAGTACCTCGGACCTCTCCTATATAATAGACTAAACTCGAAAGCAAACATTTATTCTCTGAACTATACAAATTGTAAGAGAATCCTCAAGGAGGCTCTCCAAAGTATGTCTTACGAAGAAACAGAGAATTTACTAACTGTGTTAAAGTAATTATAGGTATACAAATATTGTAATTATCAAATTTAGAGGAGAGACTAGGAGTTATGCTACTCAACATAATTATAATTATTTTTCTATTGTCAACTTTTGATTATTTATTATTTTTTTAAAGACTATTTTAGCTCTTCACGCCTGAAACACAGGATTACCTAGTTCAGGCACGTAAGTCTTAGGAATATAATTTACATTTAAGCAAAACTGTACTAATTTTCATGCCTTACAATTTTTTGAATAAATATATTATTATTATTATCTCCTTTATTTGAATTTAAACACATATAAGTTATATTTTTAAATATTAGAATATAAAAAGTATAAAAACATTTAAAAATATAAAAAATAGTAGCCCACCGGTATCGGGAACAGGGTCCAAGCTACCGGTGGTCAGGGCTCCAGAGAGAGGAACCTCCTGACGATGCGAGCCGTGTCCAGAAGTACCGCTTTCTGAATCAAGCCCTTGATCCAGCTGCCCAACGAGAGCCTCCTCAGGTGTTGGTCGAGGCTCTTGGCTATTAAGCCATTGCTATTATTATTATTATTATTATTTTGGTTTTATTTAAAAACCGTTTAAATGGAGTTTTGCTATTTGCAAAATCCCTGATCATCTTTACGCCTACCTACCAGCAAAGGAGTGAATTTGAAAGCCTCCATGGGTAGCATAATTCTTTCATTTCATAAAATTCTAATATACAGGGCGGCATATATTGCTGTTCCATACGTTTTGGCCGCGTAGGTATTGCACTTTTCTATGAAACAGAAGATTTTTTTTTGATAATCGACGAAAAATTTCGACGATTTTTGATAGATTATACTTTTTTTAATTAAACGGGCACGCCGATAATTCGTGTTTACTTGAAGGCAATAACTAATCAAAATCAAAATCAAAAGTCATTTATTCAAATTAGGCTGAGAATCAGCACTTTTTGAACGTCAAAATTACAAAAGACAGTCCCCCAAAAACGCCCGCCCTTCACCTAATAAATAATATATAAAAAAAAGGGGGTCTAAACTCATGTGCTGAATCCATGGTTACAGTTTGCGCGTCGATGTCCCTGCCACCCTGTATAGATAATATTATATTTTGTCACATCAAGAATCACTCTCTTATACTCCTAACCAATACAAACTACGAAACATTACATCAAAGGCAGTAGAAATTTTAGAAGTACTCGTAGACACACATTGACATCGCAAAATCAATTCACTGTCACGACGTTTCTCATAAGATCCAAATCCAACGTATGTGGAACTCCAGGTGATTACATTAAATCGCGCGGGAACTCAAAGGTAACATACAACAGCGTGTGCCTGTGTGTCTGTATCATGCAGATCACAAAACAATCGAATGCTGAACGCTCCCAGAGAGAACGCTTCGGAACGCATTATAGGATAGTTGTACTGTTGGTTCTCGAAAGTGGTGATGTGAGTTTAGGAAAATATAAGGATCTACCGTAGGAGCATTTCTCATAATTTTAAGAACGTTCAAAGTCTGATCTCAGGGTCAATCTGTTAAAATACCTTTAATTTCCCTACATGTTTGACAAGTGTTTGACATTAATTGTCACATTGATTTTTGACAAGTTTTTGCAGTTGTGCTGAGATGAGATTGCGACTAGATTGTAAACGTTTTTAATTGCGAGAATTGGCCTTGTCTTTTTGGCTTGAATTGTTCCTAACAAAATTAAATGTTTTTTTTTTGTGAAACCCAATTTAAAAAAAAATATGCTATGATTACCTTTTATCTTAATTTGACCGAGATCTATCGTTCTAGAGTATTTTGACAAATGTACGCAAAGTCTAAATGCGGCACGTAGATTACATGGAATCCTGCCATTCTCCTTTAAGTACCTCCTACCACACTGCAGTCATTGCTGCCACCAAGCATTGCTATGTGCAACGACATAAAGGCTTAAGTCGTAACAAGTGGGCGGTTTTATCTCTCTTATAACGGTGAAGGATTACGGTTACCAGCTGACAGAAGTGTGGACGAACTTTTTGACGCCATATTTTAGTTTGTTAATAAAATAATTAATTAAAAGTTGACAGAATAAAACCTCATTATCAACACTATAAAATCTCATCGAGTTCACAAACCAACAGTAACTCCCAACTCACTCGGTTATCACGTCGAGTTTTGATTATCACGCCCTGCCGAACCGCGGCCCCACCGTGACGATTTAATCGCAACAAACAATTTATTTTGAAGTCGAAACACTTCCCGTTTGTCTTGACAACTGTGGGGAACGTGAGGGGGTGAGGGTTGGCTTTGAAGGTGGATTTGTTTTTTTTTTGTCTATGGGACGTGGGAAAGTTAAGGTTAACTTTGATGTGTTTGACTCTATTATTCTGTTTGTTTTTCATGTGATGCGGAGGAATGAGGAAAATGTCATGAGGATAGCTTTGAGTATGAATGTGTATGACTAGTGGGGTAAGACCAAAGAAACGATGGATCGACTGTGTGAAAGATGATGGGGTGACTACCGAGATGACGACTAATAAAGAAGTATGGAAGAAAATACGTGTTGTACTGAAAATTGGGATAAGGGCTGGAGAAAAATTATTCAGATTTAGATTGAAAGTGGGTGTGGTATATAGGGTGCATCTTTATATCCTTTCATATTGATTTATTTGTCGGAAATGTGTTGGTCTGTTGTTTGAGTGATCGGGACGCCAGCGCCACCAATGGTGCTCGACAGAGTCCTGACGTACTGCCTGACGCCTGACGTTCGTGAGAGTCAACGAGAGCGTGCAGCGGTGTGGAGCAGTCTCTGGACATCGTACGGACAACATGTGCTCAGAAACTGTCACGCGATTCGTATCTAGTTGTATCGTGTACCTACAGTGTGTGATTTGCTAGTGTGATTAATTTGTTCGTAAAATTATAATTTGATTTTCGCTGCAAACGGTTTTCTGTTATGCAATAACCACCACTACTCATAGTACGCCCACAGTAATTAAAATATATCTGATGATAACGAGATAGATGTATATATTGATTTCAATGTAAAAACAGCGATTCAATACCATAACCAATTCGTAAGGAGAGAAATAACCCTCCTCTAACTATATCATTAACTCTGCCGACCAACTCTATTGTATTAGTTGTGAGGCTTGGCGAGTCATATAATATAGCACACTCTAGCAAATTATAATTTCAAAGGGTCGCCATTATCGAAGTCGATACGGAACTAATATTATAATTATATTAGTTGGATATACAGTATGTAACAAAAACCCTGTTGTTCCAAGTAGGGACGTTTTCAGAATCGATATCCGATGGTAATTACGTAAGTCAATTAAAAAAATATTGAAGAAAAAAAAATCAAAATAAATATTTTATAATAAATATTTGAAAAGTAACACTGATTGCTCACCCCTGCAAAGAGAAATAGGTAGCGACCGGTCGCTTTGTCGCCGCCCGCCGCGCCGCACACTACCATACTACACTAAGGTCATGAACTCGTCACGTGTCGTTCACATCACTCAGCTGTTTGACTGATAGATAACACTTTGGGAACGTTAGTTTGAATTTTTCAAAAAGTTGGCTTATCAAGTTTGACGATTGATAATACAATAAACACATAACCAGGCCTCCGTCACTCCATGTACTTGCACGTTATAATTACCTACCGCCCGGCCGAGCGGTCCGGGCCGTTTGCGGCCCAAATTCAGTGCTGTGGGATCGCGCCAAAGAGTATAATAATAATACGGGAATCGCGCGGTGTGAAGCAATCACAACTGTACGTTTGAGTATTTAGGCACATTTTAGCATGCAGCGGTTGCTGACGAGACGGAGTAGGCTATTATAGCAGTAGGTAATTTTCTACTAAGTGAAGTATCTGTTACGTAGTAACTATTTAGTCATTTGTGACATAACTAACATTAATTTATTTACCCACAGAGCACGTACTTCCGTAGGGTCTTCTTCAAACATCACGAGGATTTCTTCCTCAATGTCATGGTCTCGTGTCCTCGGTTATCCTTCGGCAATACGATGTTGGTCTCGACCGTGCACAGACCCAATGTTGAACGTCCGTATGTGGAGACGTTGGGAAGCCATCGTCGACGCAAAGTTATGTTCCATGGAGTTGCGAAACGTTCTTGGTACACTACAATATTCCTCATTTGAATAAGAATTTTTGGAAAAAACGCACACACAGAATTCACTCACAAAATCACAATAATTTGGTTCTTTTTCTAATGCTGTCAACGCGTACGATACATCCGTCCCGAAGTAAGTTGCGCGGGCGACTGAGGGGCAGTGAGGGCGACAATCGGCTAGTGGCGGTCGTACAAAGGGAGTTTGTGCGTGCCGCCTGCTTTGTGTTTTGGCGCCAACCTGTCTAGCTATCGCGAATCAAAGGGGCCGCCGCCGGCGGCGGCAATCTTTATCGACCGTAGGCTAGATCCATTAGTACTTGTAAGTTCAGATGTTAAAAACATTTTGTAACAAATGTATCGAATTTAAAAACTATCTGATTATGGACAATGTTCGGCCACCATTGTTTTTTTTTAAATTATAACTTCAATAATGGTAAGCCTATAGGTATATATATACGCTCCTACAAGGAACAACAGGGTTTTTGTTACATACTGTATAGTCCTCAGAATGTGAAAGTTTGAATGTTTGTAAGTCAATCAGGCAAAAACGGCATATAGAGATATGAGGAACGAGGGGCCCGTGGCTGGCATCACAGCCGCACAGGTCGAACGACCAGGTTAAGCCACGCTTGCCGCGATTGGTCTGTGCATGGGTGACCATCTTTACATACCGAAACCGATCAGTGCCCCAGTAAGCACGTTAAGCTGTTGGTCCCGGCTGTCATTCATGGATATTTGACGGTCGCGGTCGTTACGGGTAGTCAGAAACCCGAAAGTCTGACAACCAGTCTTACCAAAGGTTATCGTATTACCAACCTGGGTTGTGGAGGTCAGATACGCAGTCGCTCCATGTAAAATACTGGTATTCAGATTAGACTAGAAGCTGACCCCAACACAGTTGGGATAAGGCTAGGCAGATGATGAGAGGTATGAGGAACAGGGTGTAGAGCTCAGTCATCCTCCATAGAAAACGACGACACGGTTGGCGCAGTGGCTGAGCGATCAACTGCTGCGCTGCGTGTCGCGGTTTCGATTCCCGCACGGAACAAATATTTGTATTGCCTACAGGTAGTTGTTCCGGGTCTGTCTGTTTGTGTTTGTGAGTTAAAATGTTTGTGAACGCACCCACGATACAGGAGTAATTTCTAGTGTGGGGCAACGTTTAAAAAAAAAAGGAGAGGATCCTCCGACCAGACGAGTGTGGTGTCTGGTGGGCTTTTACGCAATGGTTGATGACGCAAGACCTCATACACCCCAATTAGAATATTGAGTTAAAAGCATACCACAATGCCAAAACTTATTTTTTTAAAGCTAACTATTATTTCCTTAGAGAAAATGGTGTTGAACCTAGCGACACTTTGTGCATTTAAAATTGAGTCTTATTACCTTGACATAAGATTTAATTTGGTTTGGCTCAATCAGCGGTCAGTATGGCAAAATACATTATTAAAAAAAAAATTGAATTAAAAATCACTGAAATCGGTTCGGTATGAAAAAACTACTTTCAGAACTTGCGTTTATTCGGTTACATCTATATATATAAAATTCAAAGTCCTGACTGACTGACTGACTGACTGACTGAGACATCAACGCACAGCCTAAACCGCTGGTCCTAGAGACATGAAATTTGGAGGGTGTATTCTTCGTGAAGAGTAGGTATCCACTAAGAAGGGGTTTTTCGAAATTCCACCCCTAAGAGGGTGAAATGGGGGGATTTTGTTTGTATGAAAAATCTTATCCCTTGAGTTAATAAACTTGAAACTTGGCACGAATACTTATCTAAGTTAATTATGAAGTTGAGCATTTTTTGTTTTTATAAACTACCCCCTAAAAGGGGATTGGGGGATTTCAAAGTTTGTATGGAACAATTTTAGCGCGCGGTCCGATTTAATGGAAACTCAGTATTTATACCTAAAATTGAAAGGAAAGAATAATGTGTATCAGGGTTTTTCGAAAATCTACCCCCGACGGCCTGAAAAGGGGTAATCAATTTTACAGGGGAGGATTTTACAGCGTGGCTTGATTAACTCGAAAATTGGTATAAATAATCTTGGAGTCAAGTTATGATGACATCCCAAATGATTTTTCAAAATTCCACCCCTGTGGGGGTGAAAAGCGGGGATAAAGTTTATATGAAAAATCTTATTCGTTAGGTTAATAATCTTGAAAATTGGCATGAATACTTGCCTAAGTAAGCAATAAAGTTTATCATTATTAGTTTTTCAAAACTACCCCTCAAAGGGGATATAGGGGTGCTAAAGTTTGTGTGGAAGAATTTGAACGCGCGGTCCGATTAACTTGAAACTCAGTGTTTATACTTAAGATCAAAAATAAAGAATAAATGTATCAGGGTTTTTCGAAAATCTTTCCCTAACGGGTTGTAAAGGGGAAGTTAATTTTACAAGGGAGGATGACAATGCTTTGCTTGATGAATTCGAAAATTAGTATAAATAATCTTTGAGTCAAGTTATGAATACATCCCAAACGAGTTGTTTAAATTCCACCCCTGTGGGGGTGAAAAGCGGGGATACAGTTTATATGAAAAATCTTATTCATTTAGTTAATAAACTTGAAACTTGGCAAGAATACTTGCCTAAGTAAGTAATAAAGTTTATCATTATAAGTTTTTCAAAACTACCCCTCAAAGGGGGATATAGGGGTTTTGAAGTTTGTGTGGAAGAAATTGAATGCGCGGTCCGATTAACTGAAACTCAGTATTGATACTTTTGACAGAAAATAATTAATAATAAGTATGTAAAGTTGTCGGAAATTTACCCCTAACGGGGCAAAAAGGGGTAATTCGGTTTTTTAGGGCGGATTTGTACTTGAAACTGTATGTAACATTTTCATGCCCAAACCACTGAACTTCTGATTTGGCAAAGAGATAGATGGCATCCTGGGGAAGCACATACTTTTTATCCTGGTAGCACGTTCCCGTGGGATAATTTCCGACATCCACGCGGGCGAAGCCGCGGGCAGAAGCTAGTCTTGTATATGTTAGTGTTAGATAAGCTCTGCTTGCGCGATGCAGGATTTTCGTGACGTCAGTATGATGCTCAGTTGCAGTATATGGCGATGTAGATGCCGCCACAGGCTAAATGGATCGTTATGAGATTTGACCGAGAACTAGCCTGGGACCGAGAGAACGACATAGATTACTTTTCATCCTGGATCACAGAGGAAGTCGCGGGCAACAACTAGTTGATTTATAAATCAAAAAGATGCTCAAAACAATAATACAACGCCTAGGTATAGAAGAACCAAAACCTACTCCTGAATAATAATAGTCCTCAAGAACGTATTTCGGCCATGGCGCCAATCCAACGGAGACCAGCCTTGGTCGCGGGAGATATTATAGTGCAGAACACAAGTGTGCGCGCAGAACTCAAACTCAAACTCAAATCATTCATTTCAATTAAACCATTTACAGGCACTTTTGAACTGTCAAAATTAAATAGTCGGTCAGTCAGAAAGTTGAAGCTAGTCGCCCATTCCAAAAACGTAGATCTCTATGGAGAAGAACGGGCAAGTAACTCAAAAGGTGGACTTTCTCTTGCCTCACTCTCATAGTCGGGACGGCAATCCACCACGACTGGAGTAAGATCATGCGTAGGACCAACAGCTTAACGTGATTTCCGAGGTACGGTATCCCCGTACCTCGGAAATCACGTTAAGCTGTTAACTGTTGTATAATAAAAATAATACACTCCCGAACGATTTCGGTCATAGTGGTCAATCTCAACGGAGATTAGCCAGGTACGCAGGAGTTATGATAGTGCACAAGTGTGTGCGTAAACTCTCTGTCGGTTCCTTTACTCTCATAGTCCGATGGGACGGCAATCCGACACGACCGGAGACGCAGCGGATCAGACGCAGGACCAACGGCTTAACGTGCTTTCCGAGGCACGGGGGTATCATACCGCCAAATTCCGAACTCCGGGCTGTAACTAAGAAGTCCCTAATGGAAAAACCCAGTAACATTTTGCCCGACCTGGGAATCGCACCCAGCACCTCCAGCAGTCGCTCTTGCAACCACGAGACCAACGGGCAGTTCAGACTCCTTAAAATAAATATCTACCCTACCTACATTTAGGCAAACCCTTTCAAATTACTGCCGGTAATAACATTGTGAGCCTAAAGGCTGGCCAAGTCCTGAGAGCGTATTTAGTGAACTTTATTACGACATTTACATTTTACTTCGAATAGCTACTTGTACTGTCTTGATAAAAAGTATTATGCCATTTGTAAATGAAGGATTTAAGTACCTGGATCGGATACATGAATACATACACACATACTACATATACATACAAACTGCTACCGCCTTTTTTGCCTTTCTCTTCCATTCTTTATAAATCTCCTTCTTATCTTCTTTCAAACTATCATTCCCGTTTTCTACACCCTGCCATTCTTTAAACGAAAAGAAAATTGCGTTTAAAGAATGGCAGGGTGTAGAAAACGGGAATGATAGTTTGAAAGAAGATAAGAAGGAGATTTATAAAGAATGGAAGAGAAAGGCAAAAAAGGCGGTAGCAGTTTCGAGGGCTAAGGCGCAGGAGAAGTTGTATGACTCACTGGACAGCCCTAGAGGCCAGAAGGAGCTCTACCGGATTACAAAAGCAAGAGAAAGGAGAACGAGAGATATTCTTCACATTAAATGTATGAAAGACGACGTCGGTAAGGTTCTGTATAAAGATGACGAAATAAAAGAACGATGGAAGGTTTATTTTGAAAAGCTTATGAACGAAGAGAATAAATGGGATGGTGTGCTTAAAGAGGTACAAGTAAATATGGGTTTGGTGAGGGAAATTAGCATGGATGAAGTAAGAAAGGCAGTTCAAGGTATGAAGAATGGGAAGGCTATGGGCCCAGATGATATACCAGTAGAAGTATGGAAGTGTTTAAAAGAAGATGGATGTATGTGGCTGACTTTATTCTTCAATAAGTTGTTGCATGAAGGTGGGATCCCACAAGAATGGTGCAATAGTTCGCTAGTGCCCATCTTCAAGAATAAAGGTGATGTACAGGACTGCAACAACTATCGAGGGATAAAGCTCATGTCACATAGTATGAAGGTATGGGAGAAAGTAATAGAGAAAAGACTGCGAGAGGAGAGTGAGATTACCCCAAACCAGTTTGGGTTTATGCCAGGTCGAGGAACAATGGACGCCACTTTTGCACTCCGCCAGTTGTGCGAGAAGTACAGACGTGCACATAAGAACTTGCAGATGGTGTTCATTGATCTGGAGAAAGCGTATGATAGGGTACCTCGGGATGTTCTGTGGTGGGCCTTGAAAGAGAAAGGTTTGCCCGTGAAGTATGTAGAGTTAATTCGTGCTATGTACAATCGATCTCGTACCTACGTCCGATCGGCTGCTGGCAATACCGACGAGTTCAGTGTGGCTGTAGGCTTGCACCAGGGATCGGCTTTAAGTCCTTACCTCTTCCTATTGATTATGGACGCTCTGACGGCGGACATACAGGAAGAGGCCCCCTGGTGCATGCTGTTTGCCGATGACATTGTTCTCGTCGGTGAAGATGGATCCGAGATCCAGAGCAGATTGGAGAAATGGCAACAGAAGCTGGAGGATGTTGGCTTGAAAATCAGCAGAACCAAAACTGAACATATGTTCTGCGATTTCGGCGGTCTCTCCAACTCTAGAGCCATAGCGCTTGATGGCGCGCTTCTCCCAGTCTGCTCCGACTTTCGGTATCTCGGTTCACTCGTGCAAAGCGATGGCGAAGTAGATCGGACGGTTAAGCACAGAATTAACACTGGATGGATGAAATGGCGGCAGGTCACGGGAACAATCTGCGACTCCCGCATTCCCCTTAAACTTAAGGGGAAGATATACAAAACCATGGTTAGACCTGCTGTCTTGTATGGATCAGAATGTTGGGCCACAAAAGGGATGAATGAAAGGCAATTGCATGCAGCTGAGATGAGAATGCTGAGAGGGATGTGTGGTGTTACACGAATGGATAGAATAAGAAATGAGTATATAAGAGGAAGTTTGAAAGTGGCACCGGTAATTGAAAAGTTATGTGGAAACCGGTTGTCATGGTATGGGCATGTATTACAGAGGAATGAGGAAAATGTCGTGAGGAAAGTTTTGAGTATGAATGTCGATGGCTATAAGAGTAGGGGACGACCAAAGAAACGATGGATGGACTGTGTGAATGATGATATGGTTAGAAAGGGGGTGACTGTCGAGATGGCGGCTAATAGAGGAGTATGGAAGAAAAAGACATGTTGCGCCGACCCCAAATAATTTGGGATAAGGGCAGGAGAATGATGATACTACATATACATACAGGTAGAAAGCACAGGTTGTTTGTTCTGCCTCCATGTCGCACAGTTGCGCGTGGTTGCGCGTGCTAAGTCCCCAGCACCACGTACTCTGGCCGCACTTAATGATCTCTTGGACTCTAATCCAACAAACGGTCTTTTTGCGTACGAATGGACTAAGATTTTGTCAGCATGTCTCTTTTTTTCTTTCTTTTAAAAAACGTTGCCCCACACTAGGAGTTACTCCTGTATCGTGGGTGCGTTCACAAACATTTAAACTCACATACACAAACAGCCAGACCCGGAACAACTACCTGTAGGCAATACAAATATTTGTTCCGTGCGGGAATCGAACCAGCGACACGCAACGCAGCAGTTGATCGCTCAGCCACTGCACCAACCGTGTCGGCGAACTAATATGAGAGGGATTTATGAAAGTGTTCTTACTGTTTACTTGATGATTTTATTTGTGTCTATGTGACGATAGATTAGATAATAATCTCAAAACAAAACCAAAATGCTTAACTGAACTGAAAACCTAGTTCTAGACGATGATAAATAGGATACACCTCAGTTTAACCACCGGTGTGCGGCTACACCTAGTTCTAGCTGCTATGATGAAGGCTAAACCTAGTTCTAACTGAAGCTAAGTAGGACATATCTAAGTTTAACCGCATGTGGCCGGCTGCACCTAGTTGTAGCCGGCTAAAACCAGGTGTAGCCGCACTTCGGCTATTAGCCGAAACGTATATACAAACTTGTCTTTAAATTTTGTAATTGGTTTTAAACCGTTTTAATTAAAGAAATAAATAAAGTGTTACAAGGGTATTTTGACATTGACAGGAGAGCGTTCTTGGTAAACATATAGTGGGCTACCACGCGGGCCCAGTGCGGGTTGGTAGATGTCATGTCTTCGAATTTTACGAGTAAGATATATGTCGGTTTCCTCAAAATGTTTTCCTTCACCATTTTGAAAGCGTTGGTGATGAAATTATTTACTGAAAGGAAAGCGCCTGCTCGGGTTCGAACTCACGACCTACGAATCGTAAGTCGGAGCCGTTATTACTGGGCCACCACTTCTCCACAGGATACACTGGCCCTCTTGATGTATACTTACCCTTACTTTTTGTGTCAATAAACAATTTTTATTTATTTATTTATTACCAATAAATGACATGCAGGATTCCTTCAGTTAACCATAGTGCTAACGTAACGTGCCTTACATAACATGACGCCTGTATTCCCCGACGGGTTAGGCAGAGGTGTATCTAGATGAAGGCAAGCCCACTGCCATCAACCGGGACAAACCTAGACTCCGGGCTGCTAGAGAAAGAAAGAAAAGAAAGAACGAAAATACATTTATTTGCGGCAAACGTGACGAGTTGGGGGTAAATATGCGTCACATTCACGCAAAACGGCCAGCATAATGCTAAGACCCGAGAGAGAGAGAGTTTCCTGATGAAATCCAATAACACTTTGCTTGACTTGGTAATCAAACCAAGGATCTCATGCTCAGCAGTAGTGCTTGTGACCAGTAGATTAACGAGGCAGAGAGAGATACAGCTCATCAGACAATAACATAATCACCATCATCAGCTTATAGCAGTCCACTGCTGGACCTATGTCCTATAGTAGAGGCCTATGCCTCTCCTATTGCATGCCATTCAACTCGATTTTCGGCAACTCTCATCCAGCTGCTACCAGCCATCCTGTGAAGATCTCAAATGATGATGATAATCAAAAACATAATACCCTGGATAAACCCAAACAGTTTTACCAACAACAACAAATATATGAAAAATCTTCTATAAATACTATTCAATCACATTTCAAATCAAACAACCAATCCAGCTTCCCCACTTTTCATATCGAACGAATATAATATTCAGCATCGCAAAAGCCGCTTTTGATCGACATGTACCATTAACTTGTACACTTTACGAGCCGAACTGATGCTGGCCACATTTTGGGCCTCAAAGGCCACACGCTGGGTCAGAATTCAATAAACTTGTCAATAACTTATATAAAATAACGCCCCCACGATGACCCTAGACGTAGGCCTGTGCTTTGGGACAAATAAATGTACACAGTCTGTTTTATTTATTGTAACGGCTATTTTGTGATGGTCATTTTTGATGGTTGAAATTTGTTATGGGGCTATGAGATTTTTTGGGTGACAAATTATTAGTGTCTTTAGTCTATTTTAATTGGTTTTTCGATTGGAAACGTTTCATGTTTTATATATTTGTTTATGTTACTTAAATTTTTGCCTTGTGGCTAATAATAATAATAACAACCGCACGGGTCGATCGATCAGGTTAAGCTACGCCGCGGTTGATCTGTGGATGGGTGACCATCTTTACATACCAAGACCCAACCGTGCCTCGGAAAGCACGTTAAGTTGTTGGTCCCGGCTGTCATTCGTGGAACTTTGACAGTCGTTTCGGTATAAAATAATTCGTTCATAAGGAGCTATAATACAACTCGAATGTTTTAATTTCTTTCTTTTATCTTTTGTTGATATCTTAACACCATTTTATATTAATCACACTTTTCTACTTTATCATTATTGAACTACACATTTCGCAGAACTTTATACTACATAAATAGAAAATATTTCTACATAGCCATGTAAGGTCGGAAATGATTACTTAAAAGCGAAACGTTTTTCTTTTTGCCAAGAACGAACATTTTAATATTCGAAATGCTGTCAAAAGTTTGGAGCGTTTTTACGCACCCATGTGTAATATGTTACTCATGTTATTCAAAAATCTCATAGTTTTTAAAAGAAATGTTGATAGTATTTTTTCAGAATTTTCATATTCTAAAATAATAGAAAACTCTCATGGAACACGTTTTTCTTTTTAACTTTAAATATATTCATACTAACGGGACATGTCAAGTTCGTTTAAAAATCAGCTCTTAGTAATATTTAAAAATAATATGTGGCTAAAATTGTCGAATCTTGGGCGTCAGAAGCCCGAAAGTCTTATACCCGTCTTACCAAGGGGTACATATAGTATTGCCCCGTAACTGGGTTGTGGAGGTCAGATAGGCCATCGTTCCATGTAAAATAATGGTATATAGATAGCTGCAGCCGGTTGGACTGGAAGCCGACCCCAACATGGTTGGGAAAATGCTAGGCAGGTCATGATGGAGGTAGTTACCTACGTCATTTTAGCTCAGATTCCAGTTGAGAAGTTTCAGGGCCACTTATTTCAAAGCCTCATTCCCTGTCAAAAACGGAAAAAATGAAACAATAACTACACTGTAATACAACAAAATTGACACCCGGAAACTTTGTTACTGCCATCTTACGAGTATCATCCAAGGTAATTTACACTTGAGGCCAAAAAGTTAGCTCTGAAGTTAGTTTTGAATAAGCTCGATCGATTGGGGAACTTGCTGTTAGGCACCTGTCCCACCGACGAACGGTTAGCGAGGAGCGAGTGGAGTTAACAACTAGAAACGAGTTGGCGAGCAATATGCAGCGCGTGTGTAGTTCGGATAGCTTTGCCGCAGGGCTATGAGCGAGACTAGCCAAGCTAGCGCTACTACTGCAGCTGCAGCTGGTCGGGTGCAACCAGTAGAATTACATACATTTTGTATGGAAAAATGTATGAGAAACTTTCAACTGTCAACTTTTCCAATAATTGATTTGTGTGGAAATCGGTTTTACGGTGTTACGGAAATATTAAGAAAATGTCGTGAGGAGAGTTTTGAGTATGAATGTCCAAAGAAACGATAGATGGAATGTGTGAATGATGATATGGATAGAAAGGGGGTGACTACCGAGATGATGACTAATAGAGGAGTATGGAAGAAAAAGACATGTTGCGCCGAACCGCAAATAAATGGTTCACTAACAATTATAATAGAGAATTTACAGATATAGATATTTTTAACATTTCTCTTAATAGCCTAAAACTAAAGCTAAAAATTAAATACATCGCCTAATTAAAACTTACCTTTTTTATCACTTTACGGACTTTAAAACTGATAATGACATGTGTTTCAGTGAAGTCATGCTCTGATGTAAAAATACTATGTATGTATATCTAACGCGTATTTCCTTATATTTATTTTTTATATTATTTTATTTTCCTTATTTTTATATTCGTCAATTACCTCACTACTACTTCTGTATTTGATATCTGTAAGCCACCCAAAGACAATAAAATAAAATAAGGAGTTTATTGTAGGTACTTATTTTTACTATTATATCGCATTGTCGACACTATAGGTCTATTGTAAGAAACCAATTGTCTTAAGAATTATATTGTTTGTATACTGTTATACTGTTTGATGACAAGTCTGGCGACTGCCTGCTGCCGCGCGAGTTTGTTTGAAGATTTTGTTTTTTGTTAGGTATGATAATTTAGTGGGTTTCCTAATTATGGGGCACACACACTAAAATGTAATTGACAGGCTTATCGTGACTTTTTGAGGTAGGCACTGCTTATATGCCTTTATGCACGCCACTGGTCGGAACGTAGATCTACGCGAGACACAATGGCTTTTTAATTGTGTCTGTAATTACGACATTCAACCGGTGAAAGTGTCAAGTATCTCTTTTACTGACGGGACGTACATCTATGGTTCGTCTCTTGAGTGAGAAAATAGTCGAAAACTAGTCGCTTCCTCGTCCGTGGGACAAGTGCCTGAGGAAGTGATCAGCTAATGAATTATTTAACAGTTCAATGGGAATTGCTTGAAGCAAGTTAGGAGCACTTAGCACGTGTATTTAAGCTCTGACTGCTGGAGATCATATTTAACTATTTATAGATGTTTGTAGCAGATTTGACTTACAAGCTTCGCTGAAATTGTACAGGCTGAAATTGAAAATTTGCGCCAACTTGAAATAGGAGATGCAGTAAGTGACTGTTACATAATTATTAGAATGGTAATTAATCGTGTACCTAATTATCGTCTTAGATAGTGCAAACTAAGTTATTGCCATCAAGTAAACACGAGTTATCGGCGTGCTCGTTTAATAAAAAAAAGTATAATCTATCAAAACTGTGTAAACATAATATACAGGGTGGCATCATCATCATTTAATAACCGACGAAAAATTTCGACGGTTTCTAAACTCATGTGCTGAATTCATGGTTACAGTTTGCGCGTCGATGTCCCTGCCACCCTGTATATATGAGACTGTCTCATCATCTATGCCAAGCCATAAAGCGACTATGTTGGAGTCAGCTTCCAGTCCGGATGCAGCTGAATACCATTATTTTTCATGGAGCGACTGCCTACCTGACCTCCAAAAAATAATCTTTTTATTATTTGAAATTATATACAGACAATTCTAATTTCAACTCTTTATTAGTGGTTGTAATGGCAGTCATGTCACTAGGTTTTGATAGGTTTTTATATTGCATCTATCCTTTTGATAGATTCTTCTACCTATATTTTGTAAATGTGAGGACTTTGTAGGCCTTGTAGACTTTAGATCTGTAGACCATTTTTTATTTTATCAAGTACCTGGTACTTGTTGACAGGCCTACGCTGTCCTCCCATACCTACTGTGTTTTGGAAACATTGTAAAAGCCAATTTTTTTTTTTAAAGTTACCGTGGAGTTTCTTGCCGGCTCCTCTCCATAGGAAACGACCAATTGGAACCGTGCACCTAACTTCTGACGTTTCGTAAGTGCCCATGTTGGTTTATGTGAACTAAAATATTTTAATTTACTGGATAATACGATACCCTTTGGTAAGACTGGTTGTCAGACTTTCGGTCTTCTGCCATATGAGAGTGACTGTGCCTAGGTATTATTTTTCTTCCAGTCATGACATCCGAGTATAAGGTGACGGTAGACTCGATAAATATTACTGCTTCTTAGCTTACCTTGTAAAATATGATACCTAAAGGAACAAGGTATGATCTTCTCACGAAACGGTATTCCCTTAAAGTAAAAGGATGATTATGGGGAAAAGGGGTTCCGTTTTTTCGTGGCCATTTTTTTCCTTTTGAGCCTCGTAAGTCTCTGATAAAAATATCAAGCATCTGTAGGTAGGTACTCTCATCACCACGTTAGGGGCTCGCGGCTTGGTAATAATAGCCGCACGGGTCGATTGATCAGGTCAAGCTACGCTTGCCGCAGTTGAACCGTGGATGGGTGACCATCTTCACATACCAACGCCATCTTCACGTGCCTCGGAAAGCACGTTAAGCCGTTGGTCCCGGCTGTCATTCGCAGATCTTTGACAGTCGTTACGGGTCGTCAGTAGCCCGAAAGTCTGACAACCAGTCTTTCTAAGGGGTATCGTATGACCCAGTAACTGGGTTTTGGATGTCAGATAGGTAGCCGCCATGTAAAATACTGGTATTCAGCTGCATCCAATTAGACTGGAAGCCGACCCCAACATAGTTGGGAAAAGGCTAGGCAGTTGACATGATGACGGATCGATCAATCAGAGGGGCGATTCTCATAATATTTATAATAATAATAACTTTATTTATTTTGTTGTATTATAATTTTAAGAACGTTTACAGTCTGATCTAAGTCTCAATCTGTCAAAAATACCTCTGATTTCCTAAGATTTTGGCAAGTTTTTGACATTGATTGTCGCTGAGATGAGATTGCGACTAGATTTTGAACGTTTTGAATCATGGGAATTGGCCTTTTGGTGTCTTCTTAGCGTGTATGAAAATGATTTATTTAAGTACTTACTTTTGGGGATATTGGGCAGTGCACAGAAAAATATTCCCATGTAATTGTTTAAAACCCTAGGATGACATAAATGACCTTATTGGTGATCTTCTTCAGAAAGGTTAGGTGCGCAGTACTCACAACCGGCGTGCATATATGACCAGTGAGACAATCCCGTAATTTTAAGAACGTTCACAGTCTGATCTCAGTCTGTCAAAAATACCTCTAATTTCCCTACATTTTTGACAAGTTTTTGACATTGATTGTCACCGAGATGTGATTGCGACTAGATTTTGAACGTTTTTAATTACGGGAATTTATCTTCAGATAGATAAACGTAAACGAAGCAAAAGGAGTATTTCAGGAAAGAAAGAAAGAAAGAAAAAGTATTTAGTGTGTGTTTGTGTTTAAGTGTGTTTTTTGTGTGTTTTCCTGCATGGGAAGAAGGTGTGAGTTTACGTTTAGATCCCGTGGAAATATCGGGATAAAAAGTTCATCCAAATCCGTTCAGTGAAAGAGTAAAGAGAAAGAGAGCGTGAAAGAGTAACAAACATCCATCCATTCATTCATATAAGCTTTCGTTTATAATATTAGTTAGTATTAGTTTCAATACAAAATCTTAGTTTAATGCATAAACATTGTTTCCAGAACGAATCGAGACCAGAAGCATCAACACAAAATAAAGAACACATCGTAAGTATTTTTCAAATATGAATTTTTCCTCTCAGAAGAAGAGAAAGAATTTCATTTTTTCCTGAAACAGTTATGTTCGATAGGGAGAAAATTTACAGGATCTTAATAGAAGGAAACGCTGTAATATATTGTTAGAAAAATGATGAGTTCGCTATTCCGTAGCTTTAGCACAATATCCCGGGAAGTATTTGCAGCATCTAAGCATCGCACTTTATGAAGGTAATTTTCTTTTATAAGAATTTCAGTTTTTCTTCTTAGAGTTGAGTATTTTGTATCTGTTAAGTAGTTGGTTTTTTACAATATAAAGTGTTATAAAAGGGTAGTGGCAAGCTTGGAGATTTTTTATTGTTCGAAAAGAGCTGAACTGAGAGAGAGAGAGAGATTTAGATGGGGTCCGTCCTAAATAACATTGCACAAAAATAATTGTTGGAAAACGACTTTTATTTTTGAGTGATACTGTTTGCAGTAATGCGCAATATAACACACGTAAAACATCGTGCTTATGGGTAGTACAGGGGTTGTGGGGATATTTAAAGTTGTGTTATAACATGACAAACTTGTTTTCGTAAAAAAATGGCAGTTGATGTTGAAATTCTTGCCTTCAATATCTCCGTAACCAGAATGTCCTCAGGTATGGTCCAGTACAAAAAAATAGTACAATTGTACTAACGCCAGCACATCAAGCTACTACAATCTGTCAAATTTATTTAATAGATTTTCAACTTTATCCCTAAAGCATTAGGTTCGAAGTTGATTGGGAAAATTTGACAGTTTTGGGCAGTTTGATGTGCAAATGAATCTCGGCTTCGTTAAGTGTCTTACATCCGTTATAAATGTAAAAATAATAAAAACATCATTAGATATCACGCATCGGAAAGCAAGTTCGATTAAAACATCGCAAAAAGAAATAAACATTTTTCCTGAAAAAAGTGACGCTCATTCACTCTCTTTCAGCACAAAAAATGTTCAGTTTATCATGTTTAAACCCGTTGCAAACAGTGTATTTTCATTTACAATATTTTACGTTAAAAACAAGCTAATAGGATGTCGACACAGTATTTAAGTGCATGTAACTACTTTGACTGCGCGGCCGCATACTACATGGTTTCCGTAGCGTACGGGACAAGTTATGAGAGAATGGAGGGATTGCTAATTCAATCAATCAACTCAGCCTATCATAGTCCACTGCTGGACATAGGCCTCTCTCAGACTGCGCCACAGCACCCTGTCCACCGCCTTCCGCATCCAGTCTGTCCCAGCAACCTTCTTAAGGTCGTCCGTCCATCTAGCTGGGGGGCGTCCCACACTACGCTTGCCGATACGCGGTCTCCACTCCAGGAATCGTCTGCTCCACCAGCCATCGGTCCTTCGACTAACATGGCCAGCCGACTGCCTGTAGTTTGCTCCTTTAAAGAGACTCCGAGCATAGCTCGCTCCATAGCACGTTGAGCGTCCTTGAATTTGTGGACCATCCCGACCGTCAGAGTTCACGTTTCGGCGCCATATTTCATGACGGGGAGGACGCACTGGTTGAAAATGCAAACACTGTGGGATAGGCGACTTGTCACGGGCCGTCAAGTTTTTTTTTTTAATGAACGGTAACTTTCAGTACCTACTCCATACTCAATATATTTATCAATGTGAATTTAGGGGTAGGTTTAACAAAGACATGATAATCTTGTCGAGCACGGCCACCGAGGCGTCTCCGTGCTAAAAATGAATATTCCTCAAAACGCTATAAGCGTATGGCTTGAAGACGCGTGAACATCAGATACGATTAAATACTTAATAACACCGTGTTTACAATCAGTGCAGCGATTATTATGTACTTTGTTTTTTTGCTGTAAAACATGGCGTTTTAATATTCATGCTCCGTTTCATTAACGCTTTGCAAAACCGGCACCGGCCACAACCAACGCCGTGGAAGTGGCAAAGTTTTGGGAAAACAAGATTTAAAATACAGAGAAACCCCAAGAAGGCACGCCATAGCGGACATTATAGTGACTTTATTGGTGATTAGATTTTTCCCGCGGATTCGCCCGCGTTAATTTAGAATTTGACAATCAAGGAATATGTACTCTAATAATTCAATCATGATTCGAAAGACACGTGGCGCCATCTATTATCATAATATTGTTATTGTGGTTTTCCTCGAGAATAGCACTTTTTTTCGAGATGAAAGGTACCCTATGTCCGTTTCTGTACACCTGACAACGTATATGCAAAATTTCAGGATGATCGGTTCAGTGGTTTAGGCGTGAAAAGGTAACAGACAAACTTACTTTCGCATTTATAATATTAGTTAGGAGGTTTTTCAACCCGCCTGCGTGTATGACCAGCACCCTAATTGCGTAACACACGATCAATCGGAATCGGTTTCATTTTGACAGTTCAACAACATTCATTGCGTTATTTACGTTGTTGAGCAGACACAATACATGACACACTTTTTTAACATATGAAGCAATGGATTAGCAATATCCTTCAAAATGATTCAGATTGAGATTGATTGTGTGTTACGCAATTAGGGTGCTGGGCTCTTACCCTTTATGACATAATGAACGAAACCGCGCGAAATGAACGCGAGATTGGCGGGAGCTAAGGAATTGACGGGGTTTCGAGCAAGGAATCATTAAGTGGTCATAGTGAATTAGGGCCCAGAGGGGTTGTTGCGTAACACATCAGTAGCAATGGATTTATTTATTTGATTCACCCACACTAACATCTTACACTAACATCTTGATAAAAATATCATCTTGCTTACACTAACATCTTGATAAAAATAACATCTTAAAAAACTTTGATAAATGCAACAATTACTTAAACAAACACCACATTAACTAAAATTATGATAATTTGTAAGCATGTACAGTTTACAAGCAACTTAAAACTAAAGAGAGAAAAAAAAATTAGACTATGTTTAAATAAAGAAAGACAGTTCAACAACATTCATTGCGTTATTTACGTTGTTAAGCCGACAAATTTTTCGAACACACGAAGCAATGGATTAGCAATATCCTTCAAAATGATTCAGATTGATTGATAGTGTTACGCAATTACCCCGTTGATGTATGAGCGTAAAGGAAGCAAAAGGAGTATGTAAGGAGCGTAGCAGATGGCGTTCTAGTTGCTAGTAGTTTCTGCCATGAGAAGGAGGCGAGAGTTTATAAGTAAATGTATGTATATTCAAATTTTATTTATGTTTCAAATTCACGTTATTTCAAGTTAAACAAGTTTCAACTTTATTTTAATGGCGATTAAGTTGATTTCAGAGTGACTAGCACTATTGAAAAAGCTATAAAAATCTTTGAAGTTGTAGCGTAAACTGAACTTTATTGTGTAGGAATTCAAATTATTTTTCCATAAACTCATATTTGTTTACATTTTTGGCGAATATGTCGCAATTTTATTTTACATCTTTGTAAGCTTACATGTTTTTGTTTTAACTATCTTACAACGTGATTTATTTTTTGTTTTATTACTGGCAGTCTGATAACCGAATGCTATCTTGTTTTTCCCCGAAAGTCTAATTATACGAGCTAAGTTCATAGGTGTCGTAATTAACGATTACTTAGTAAAAGTCAAAACAATGTCAAAAGGATATCACCATTTTATTTTAACAATAGGTACTTACAATCAACAAAAGTGATAAGTATGCAGGGTCGTCGGATATAGTTGAAGTTTAGTAAGAAACGGATTGATGTTTTCGGATAAAATTTAATTAAATTAATAATAACTGTTTGTTTTGTACAAACAGTTCATACAACAAACTAAATTTCATTCAATAACATCCAACGGTTTCTTGTTAAACTTCAACTATATCCGACGACCCTGGATACTTATCTCTTTTGTTGACTATACCTACTTATACAAAACGGTGACAACGCCATACAACGTGGCAATGCTGCCAGCTTTTTGGGCACTTTTCTTGTTGACAGCGCTGCTGACGAATTGTTTGATGCCCAATGGTTCTTTTCCTTCTTTTTTGATATACTTGTACATATTATTAATTTATTATAAAAAAAAAACTCCACACACAAACATTGGTCCCAACATTGGAACAAAACCACCAACCCCAACCCTTCAATTGTCTCGTCAAACCAATTGACCAGCCCCCTGAATCTACCATCGTCCCTTCCACGCGGTCGCACCATAAAAACCATTTTATGTACCACAACCACCCGATTTCCTAACATTACCCAACTAAAGGACAATTTGCTGGTCCATCTTTGGCCTCGACTAGGGTGAACGCACGGTGACAAGCGGTAGCGGGCGCGATTTTACGCGTAGTTGGAGGGGCTCGTGATTAACACGCTCAGCGCCAAGCCCCATATGTCAAAACCCAAACACACCAGGAAAATTCCCTAGGCCAGGGCAACATTTTTTGTATACAAAATGTATGGAAAGTGTGCGCGTTAGCGATATACGGCGCTTAGACTGGAATGGTGCTTGTGTATCAAAAAGGATACACAAGTGTTTAGACAGTGTGTATCGCAAAAGATACACATGGCGCTGAGCGTGTTAAGTATGGGCCGCACTGGTTGACTGATCAAGGTTAAGTAAGCTATACGCTTGCCCACTGCAAGCGTATAGCTTACTTAACCTCGGTAAGGACCATGAAATTCGTACGCAGACCCCTCCGCCGACCCCAAAATTGTTTGGAAAGGGCTTGGCAGATGTTGACCCCTCGGTAAGGCTGGTTGGCAGTCTTACCAGTCTTTCAGCTTTTGACCCGTAACAACTGTCAAAAATCTACGAATGACAGCTTCGAAGCACAGGCAGCAACAGGATACGAGTCTAATCGAATGCAACTGTCTTGCCAAGGGGTATAGCTTCTATATCTATATTAATTATAAATTAAATTCTCTTCGTGTCTGCACAACGGAATTTGATGTAGTTATCACCATCATTTAAAGAATTCATTCCGGAAGGTTTAAGGGAGGAATAAGGAAAAGGTCGTGAGGAATGTTTTGAGTATGAATGGCAATGGCTATAAGAGTAGGGGAAGACCAAAGAAACGATGGATGGACTGTGTGAATGATGATACGGTTAGAAAGGGGGTGACTACCGAGATGACGACTAATAGGGAAGTAGGTATGGAAGAAAAAGACATGTTGCGTCGACCCCAAATAAATTGGGATAATGGAGAAGAATGATGATGATTCCGGAAGTTTTATATTTATAACAGATTCATGTTACACTTTCTTATAATAAAGAAATCTCGATGATCTATCAAGTGGTAAAAACTGTGCGAAGCAATTAAATGACGGTTCGCTAGTAATATTATACGCTCCCGCCTCAGCACCCGCTGTCGCCTCTCACCCTGTCCGAGTACTTATAGAACGATGGCCTGTTATTATAGTAAAGTAAATCGATAGGCTTTTCCAGATTGCAATTTATGACGCTGAGATAGTAAGGAAAGTTTTTATGTTACGGAACCCTTGTGCGTCGTTTGGGTTTTTTTTGTGTGATCTCGGGATTTTTTTGGATTCGGTAAGAGATTATGAAATTATAGCAAAGTGTTTATTTTTCTGATGTTATTATTTTGGTTCCGTATTGGGAGGAATGTTTTTATACTTTTTCAGTTTAGTTATCAATGTAGTAGGTATATTTATAGAGGTATGAGGAACAGGGTGTAAAGTTCACTCAACCTTCATTGAAAAGGGAGGATTCTCCGACCAGACGGGTGTTGCGTCTGGCGGGCAACTACCCAATGATTCATGTCGAGCTGTTCTATACATATATGTTAGTTGCGCGGTAAACTCTGCTTGCGAGATGCAGGATTTTGCGTGACGTCAGTATGACGCGTAATTCGCTTATGGCGTTGTAGATACCGCTACACATTCGTATGTGTTGTTTAACACATAAAATACATCACACCTGTATTTCCCGAAGAGGTAGTCAGAAGTGTAGTTGTTTATCGATAATAATATCAAATAAAATCATTTATTTGCATAACACAGGTTCAGAGGATGTTACAGGGTAGCGGGATCGTCCGAAAGGGTTACCGCTACCCTGGAACAGAAAGGGCTATGGAAGGAACACGGGTGGGTTTTAGTCAGTAAGAGTCTGAGACTCCCTTCTGCTCCACCCAGAGCGGGGGGGCCATTTGATGATTTCCCATCAGAAAAAAAAAAGAGGATGTTACAAAAGGTTCATAAGACATACTGTATTATAACCATGTGAGGTGTGCAATATTTTAGGAACATTATGACACAATTATTCTTATTCAGTTTTCTTAATAAGTTACATTGTCATCGAAAATATAGATAGATAGTCACTTTCGTGGCTCTTTAGTCAACTGAGCCCGCTCGAACTTATCCCGCGGGATGAGTTGACCTAATGAATGTTTTGAATCGGTCAACTGATCCCACTTTAAAAAAAGAATAATATCTATACATAAATATGTACACACGTGAACAAAATTCTTTGGGTTAAAAAATGACACACCATGGCTTGGTTATACTGTGTGTGGTTATACTGATATATTAAAAAAATCACAGTAGTTCGATTAATAAACAGAAACTAAATGTACATAAGTAATGTCAAAATTTGAAGGGGCAGTAGTCTAATACCTAACCTAACCTAACGGTATCGGAATTTCGATCGTGAAGTCGCGAGTTCGATTTCCATCCATTACTAACCCACTTCTAATTTTCTAATACAAGCACTTGAAGTTTTGAAGAAAAAAAACCATTCTTGATTATTATTTAGGTACCAGCAGCACCCTAATTGCGTAACACACGATCAATCGGAACCGGTTTCATTTTGACAGTTCAACAACATTCATTGCGTTATTTACGTTGCTGAGCAGACACAGTCATGACACATTTTTTGAACATATGAAGCAATGGATTAGCAATATCGTTCAAAATGATTCAGATTGAGATTGATTGTGTGTTACGCAATTAGGGTGCAGGTCAAGCTACCCGAAACTGTCAAATTTTCCCAATCCATCTTGAACCTTAATGGTTTAACGATAAAGTTGGAAATCTATTAAAGAAATTTGACAGATTGTAGAGCAAAATTGTAACAAAATAATAAGGATTCAAATATATTCTACTACTCACAAAACAAAAACATTAGAGAGAATAATAACCTAAAAAAAAAATAAACAAAACTATTTATATAATGGAGAATGTTCAAAAAAAAACCCAGCTCTGGGGTAAAAGAGATGTATTGCAAATTATCAATAATATCTAATAAGTAATAGAATAATAGCCTGGTTATGATCGTGATGCTTACTGACAAACATATAAAAATTGCCAGTTTTATTATTCAGGTGTCGTTTTTTAAAAAAACTAGTTTAACTAATTATTAAAAAATATGATTTTAAAATGCTTGGTGAAAATATATGCAGCCTCAAAAATCACTGCCTCCTAAAAACATAAAATGTATTTAACTCGTAACTGAAGGATTATTATTGACAGGACAGATAAGGGTTTTGGCTAAACGGTAATTAAAGGACATTATTGTTCATGTTTGCACGGCCGGAGAACTTTAGGAAGCTGTATCCATATTGTCAGCATTTTATATTTTTTAGGTTGGGCCAGGCACGAAGAGGTTTTTAGTCATCCTGCTGCTTTCTTCAATTCTACTGCTAAAACTTCAAAAGTGGTGCCCATGAATGATTTCCGTCCATTCAGTATCGATAGTTAAGGCAAAACCCATAACATAGAAAGTGACCTCACGTGATTATATTATTGATCGTTTTTGTAAATCTAATGTCCTAACACTTTGTTCAAGTCTGTACTTGTATTAGTGGGATCAGTTGACCGATTCAAAACATTCATTAGGTCAACTCATCCCGCGGGATAAGTTCGAGCGGGCTCAGTTGACTAAAGGGCCACTTTCGTTACACATTAGATTAAATCTGAACTAATAAATTATAACAGGAATGTCAAGCAAATTAATAATGTCTTAATAATTTTAATTATTATCATAAATATTATTGAATTAATGTACAAATATTTGCTATAATTAAAATACAATATATTTATTTTCGAAGTAGTCTTTTACATTATAATAACATTTTTTTATTAGGAATTTGTATAATTTCTTCTTAAATAGATGAGTATGAATATATACCTATAGTGAAGGAAGGAGTGATGGGGGCTATGGAGAAATGCTGCGCTTGCACGCTGCGTGAGCATACGTGATCCATCGCCACTCGTTCGATGTCCACCGCGCCCAGGATGGATGGAAAGCAGCACATGAAGTGATTTTTTTGCTCTATTTGGTGTAATTGCTGTATGGCGTTCCAGTGTGAGGATAAATAAATAAAAAAAAAATAGTACACCGACATTTCTCCAGTTACGGGCGAGCCTATTGCCATCGAGAGAGTTGATGTATTGTGGTGCAACTTGAGTGAATTCGCAAAAGTTACATTATATATAATATGTTATTTAGACGTAGGTTAAGATTTAGGATATTGTATGTAATTTTATAGGATGTAGATTAAGGATTTAGCATGTAAGGCCTCGCTATCGCATTGGATCGCTGATCTGTAATGGCAGTTGTAGGTAAGATATAAATAAATAAATAAATAAAAATCAACCGGGCTCAAGTCCAGACCCTGGGATGGTACTGATACCTAAAGCAATAGGGTAGTTTCCTGGGTAAAAAAATAATTATTATATTTAGTCCGTTAGTTAGATTATCGAAAAATAATGGACACGTATTTTTTCTTTTGTCAAACAAACAAAAAATTACAAAGATAAAGCGCGTCAAAATTTGGGAGTGGGTGGGTCGTGACGTCACTTGCTTGCAAAAGTATCGCAAGCCAGTGACGTCACGCGGAACTTTAACGGGCGATACCTTCATCATGTTTTATATAATTGACAAAAGAAAAAATACGTGTTCAATATTTTTTGATAATCTAACTGACGGACTAATTGGACTTTTTTAGGAAACTAGCCTAATTCCCACGCTCAGCAGTCGCGCTTGCACCACGAAACCAATACTGCAGGTATATAATTATTTAAACTTTTCGCGCAACAAAAAGTACAAAGTGTCCTCTACCAAGGGTGGTGAAGAGATTAGATGGCAGGTGATTTGGTTGAGAGGAACAATGATAAAAAATAAACTATTTAATTATTAATAAATAAAACAGGTAAACAAATACATAAATAGGTTAGAAAGGTCCTAGAAGTCGACGCTACCCGATTCCATCATCATCCTGTATACTATAATATACACTAATAATAATATGAATATACATATATACCAATTCAAGAGAGAGTTATTATTATAATATCAATAACAAAACATGTTTAAACTTAACAACAAACCAATCCAATTGAATAAATCGACAACAAAATAATTATACCAACATATCACATACATTGCCAATAAATATTTTGTTTCCTATCTGTGAGCAACTCGATACCACTCGGGTAAAGCTCTCGATTTATTGCGAGAATCGAATAATTGATTCAAATCGATACTGAGGGGATGAATAAATCACCTGTATTCTCTTCGGGATTTGAATGACGGAGTCTGATCAAAATATAATAGAATTAAAAATGTCGTGTGTATTCTTTAGTTTGTTTGTGTTGTGACGTCATCGGGAAGTGGACGCGAGGGGGATTAGGTCGATGAGAATTTATATCTATGCACATTTTTGTTAAATGGTTTTAAATGGAAAAAGTGAACTTATGCGAGTGTAATTTGCCCCATAAAAATCAATTAATGGAACACAGTGGACGACAAATTGTGAACATTCCACATTCGCATTATTAGAATGTTCACAATTTGTCGATAATTCCCACGTGTGGGACAGTTTAGTAAGGCAAAGTGGAATAATCCATATAAGGATTTAGCATAATCAGCCTATAATGTTCCCACTGCTGGGACACAGGCCTCCTCTCTGTAAGACGGAGTTGGCCGCAATACACCATGTGGATTTGAAACCCTAAACCCGAAATCGTAATTTTAAATCATATTAAAGTTGTTTTTTATTTGATAGTTGAGGTTAAGGTTCGACGTGGCGCGCGAAAAGAGTTCCTGGAAGGATTTGGGGGAGGTATTTGCCCACCAGTGGGACAGTATAGGGTAAGGGAAAAAAATAAGTTGAGGTTAATTTTATAACCTCAATTTCCGTCCACGATTTTCCAATTACACTTTGATAATGTTATTTAAACAATAATTGGAAAAGGTGAGATATAAAGAAGATACCTAAATGCAGATGAACGTGTTACTAATTCTCTTTTGTGAGTGATTGCGTAAGAACTTAACCTGAACATGGATTGTTAACAGTTTCATAAGATACTTTTGGAACAGATATCTATATATTCGTTAGGACTTTACTCAGTAAAGTAAAGCCAAGATGAAATCTATGAATTCTCTCAGTTTTAGCACCAAAATTAAATGCTATTTATTCAAATTAGACTTACAATCAGCACTTTTCGAACGTCAAAATTACATAAGACAGTCCCCCATAACGCCCACCCTTCACCACTTCCTAGTGCTTTCGCTGGGAAGAAGAAGTGGCGCAACAAACTCAAACTCAAAGCATTTATTAAAATTAGAGCATTTAGAGTCACTTTTAAACTGTCAAGAAGTCGGTCAGTTAGAATATATGAAGCTAGTTGCCCTTTCCAAAGCTTAGTAGGTACCTATGGAGAAGAACGGGCAAGAAACTACATGGGCACTCTTTTAAATAATATTTTCCAAAAATATTAGTAACATCATTAATAGGTATTGAATTTATAATTATATGTGAGAACGATGTAAAAAACAATACGAACACGTTAAAAGCGTCCAGAGTACAGCAAATAATAATAATAATAATATCCCTGGAAATTTCACACAGCACCATTTGTCCCAAGCTAAGCAACCTAATGCTTGTGTTATGATAACAAGATGGCTGATAAACTACTTATATACATTTTTTTTTTTTTTTGTAAATACATACATATTATAGATAGAAAAACACCCAGACTCGGAACAAATAAATGTAGGTCATACAAATATTTGTTCCGTGCGGGAATCGAACCCGCGACACGTAGCGCAGCAGTCAATCGCTTAACCACTGCGCCAACCGTGCCGTCAAAATAGTAACAACAATACAAAAATAAAATAATTAAAAATAAACCGAGGCAGCTAAGTCATACCAGCCCCAACAGACGGCACCCGTTCACGGACATGACGCATAGATCAGCACCATTCAGCTCAACTATTTGAAGGGAGCTAATGACCCTCGGGACACCAAAATCTCACACAGATGTTGTCAACAGGCCAGGAGACTTAATAAACTTCTGGAGGGAGGTGGGCTGGTTGGAATAATCACTGACGGCCGCCATGGCCCACGCACAGTGGTCCACCTGAAGGATTAAGTGCGGAAACCAAACCCGTAACTTAGAACATAGGGAGCTAAAAGATCCAACAGCGAGAAATTTGAGTGAGCATGACATACTATCAGCCGCCAGGGCACATTCAAGTCAAACATCGTCCCAGTCCAGTAAACATAGGTACTAACTTAAGTTACACTTAACTACAATAACTTATAACTAGTTATGACCCTCATCCGTTGTAATAGCTCTCTTGCTTATCATAGAACAACCGATACACGTCGGGGTAATTGTTTGGGGCAGACTATCCGCAATTAGAAGCAATATATGGTAGGTATCTAACATAAACTGGGATGATGGTGATCCCTGAAGAGAGACTTCGAATTGGCCATTGATGATTGTGAAGTGTCTACCCTGAGTATCAAGTAATATAATCTATAGGAAATAAACTGACCTTATCTAGTGGCCAAGGCTTACCTGTCAAAAATAATAAATAAAAATAACAAGAATATTATGCTGCATTAGCGAATTATTCGCCAGAAATGTAAACAAATATGAGTTTATGGAAAAATAACTTGAATTCCTACACAATAAAGTGCAGTTTATGCTACAACTTCAAACATTTTTATAACTTTTACAATAGTGCTAGTCACTCTGAAATCAACTTAACGACATTTAAATAAAGTTGATATTTGTTTAACTTGAAATAACATAAATTTGAATAGACTTTTAGATACTTAGAACTTCAAATTATTCCCATTTTGCTTTCCTAAAATTGGTATTGTACACTCTAAAACAATGAATGGCGCTTCATTTTGTGAACCTCAAATAATTCCTTAATATTTTGGGGTCTTATGTAACTGCGACCAACATGGATGTAGCGCTCGCCGGTCGCTGCCGGGGCACCGATCGCTTCGCTCGCTCCGCTCGCGCGCTGTTGAACACAGTTGTAGCCTGACCCGTTTGGTCGGGTACCCTTGCTTAGCTTTACAGCGACCACATGTCAGAGAAGGCCACAGAGTTAAAAGTAGAGAAGAGAAGTAGAGAAGTAGAGTTTATAGTATTTTTAAGTTATATTAATATTGTATTGTATGTGTTTTATATGGGCCTTGATGCCTGAAATAAATGGATAAATAAAAAATAAAAAGAGTCTTATTTGTTAAAAAAAAGTGTGCATCAGTAGAAGCTAAAATTAAGGAATGAATGATGATGTGATCTTTTTTTTCTGTTATTGTATACAATCAAGTATTTTCTAACTGAACAGACAGCTGTGCTGCTGGGGTTTGTTGCGCCACTTCTTCTTCCCAGCGAAATCACTAGGAAGTGGTGAAGTGAAGGGCGGGCGTTTTGGAAAAGTGCTGATTCTTAGCCTAATTTGAATAAATGACTTTTGATTTTGATTAGATTTTGCTGTAATTCCAATAAACGCATTTTTATTTATTCGTTTGTTTGAAAACAAACAATATATTATAGACGTTAAAATGTTTTAAAAAGCGTACTACTTCATTAGAAGGCTAATAAGTTTTTAGAGGATCAGTTAAATATTTTCATTTAAGTACGACCTTTCTCTAAGAAACGTTTATAATTATAAATAAATACGTTATTGTCAGCCTTGTGAAGTAGGTCAATTGTTTTCCCCAAGAAGGTAAGTAATTACAGCGATTATTTAAATGAGGAATGTTTTCGCACATCTTCATGTGCCCCCTGTGTGTGTGTTCCCTTCGGATCGGTAAAACTATAAAATATATTTAATAATGTTCTTAATTGTTAAAAAAAAAATATATAAATCATTCAACCAATCGCTGCAGTTTACGCATGCTTGACAATTTGTTACATTTTTTTTTGTTATCCTATGCGGTCCCACAAAAGCCTCCCCCAAATCCTTCTAGGAACTCTTTTCCAGCGCCACCTCGAACCAGCCCTAGCGGTACGCGTCCAGATCGTCTCGCCATATCTTTGTGGGCCGGCTTCGGCGGCGCCGTCCATCTTCAGGCACCCATTGTTACATTAATTTTGCTATAATTTTAGTTCGAGAAACTGGCCGTTGTATTGGTCCAGGTTGAATGTGATGATCTTTCATTCTCACAAGATATCCAGATAACTGAAAAAAAATCCGAGATTTTATTTTCAAATGGATTCTACTTCGACATTGCGTGAACACAACCGACAAGGGTTGTTTAACGATCGTTCATGTTCCCAAAACCCAGCAAGAACATGTCACTTATTATGACAAGACACTTCAAAACAGCGATAATTTCCCCATATTATCAACCCTACCATAGTTTCTTAACGGTTATGAAACAAGCTGCGGTATTAAGTTAGTTTATGTATCGCGATAAGCCGGCATCCAATCATACGCCGAACTCCTGGGGGGGAACTATTCAATTTTATTTACTACTAGCGACTCGTCCTTGCTTCGCGTGGTTTTTACGACTTGACAAAAAATTAAGATTTCTCCATTTTATGTTAGTTTTATTTAGGGTGGCAGGGCCATTGATGTGCAACCTGTTATTTGGATTCAGTAAATGCTTCTAAAACCCTGCCCCTGCGTTAACAATTTTAGTCGGTTGTAGCGGTATCTACAACGCCACATGCGAACAACGCGTAATACTGACGTCACGCAAATCCTGCATCTCGAAAGCAGAATTTACCGCGCAATTAGCATAGATACAATTTCCCAATATCAATCGTTGGGCAATTGCCCGCCAGACACAACACCCGTCTGGTCGGAGGATCCTCCCTTTTCTATGGAGGATGAGTGACCTTTACACCAGGAAGGATGGGGGGAGGTAATGATTGATGTTGGGCAGTTGTATCTATGCTAATTGCGCGGTAAACTCTGCTTACGAGATGCAGGATTTGCGTGACGTCAGTATGTCGCGTTGTTCGCATGTGGCGTTGTAGGTAGATACCGCTACACGGTTATTAAAAATAAAATTAGCTGTTCTATACGTTTTGACCGCGTAATCGTTGAAATATTTCCTCTCTATGGGGTCTAGAATAATGTGCTGGATTCACGATTACAGTTTCTGCGTCGATTTCCTAGCCACCCTATATATTGACATAGGTACAGTACAACATAAACCTTCCGGATTAAATTCTCTATGTGTTGGGAAGTTGGGATACCGATTTAGAATCTATTGCGTAGTTCATAAGAACAATGCAGTCACACAGACAGACACGAAAAGCGACTTCAGTTAATAATAATTGTATAGATATAGATGTCTATATCAGTATGAATCGTAGGTTTTTTTTTTTTGCGGATGGGAAATCATCAAATGACCCCTCCCGCTCTGGGTGGAGCGGAAGGGAGTGTCAGACTCTTACTGACTAAAACCCACCCGTGTTCCTTCCTTGGCCCTTTATGTTCCAGGGCAGCGGTAACCCTTTCGGCCGATCCCGCTACCGTACCGTAGGGTTGAAGATGGTTCCGATTTTATATCGTTGTTTGTGGGTAAGGTTTTATGTGTTACCAATTTATAGCGAATGAGCTACCTAACGGGTTACTACTGAGATTACGACTGATAGACAAGTATAGAAGATAAATAAAAAAAACTTTTTTACAAATAAAAAACAACCGACTTTAATTTCGGAAGTCGGTGTCGTTGGGTACGCATTTTCGTTGTTTGCCACGGACTTCAGAAATTAAAGTTATTTTTCATTTTGTAGTGTCTTTTTTGGAAGTCGGTTGTTTTTTTTTAAGTTTTTTTTTCATTTCTATGGGACCAATCTGAAAGTACCTATATCTTTTTAAATAAAAAATAATTTAGCATATCGGCTTATAAATGACGGAGTTATGAGGTAACAAACAAAAAAAAATATGTATGACCGAACTGAGAACCTCCTCCTTTTTTTGAAGTCGGTTAAAAAAGACATGTTGCGCTTAGACTTTTTTTTTTTTTTTTTGCGCTTAGACTTGACTTGAAGAAGAAGACTTGGTGAAAAAGACTTGTTCCTTTTTGGCGCAGCCGTGACTCGTGAGGCATACTTTCCTGTTAATTTCTTACATCGGACTTCACACTTAATCTTTTTTTTTTATTTTATTGTGCGTTTTATCTGATGTACCTATTGCAGCATTGGCAAATGCTACATTATAATTTTATCACGAACGACCTTCTTTTATAACAAATCCAACCTTATTTCTAATCTGAAAGGTTTTTTTTTTCTTATTATTGGTTTTGAATTTTGAATCTAAAAGTGTCATGTTTTTTCTCTTGCCGATGTTTTTCATTGGAAGTTTTTTTTGGACACAGGACGGAAGTCCATTATAATTTTCCGCATTGACCATATAATTTGCCACGATATTATCAATATGATATAACGGTTTGAACGGCCGAGTTTGTTCGTTGTTCGACATTATCCAATAGGTTCCCGTAAATAAAGGTATCACGTACAGCATTAAAAGCTTGTTCGAGGCGAGTCAATTTCTTCATTCAGATTTGATTTGTCCGAAGACTGTAGGCGGATCTTGAATTCGCCCCCACCGCTAGCCTGGGACCAGACGACTGCAAGCTTCCTGTTGGGATTTGAACCCAACGCTGGTGGTTTCTAGTAACAGCTTGCGAGGAGCCTACCGACTGCCAGCCTGGAGTCTAGGACCGGATTTGCGTATATTTAGTAGTTTTTTTCGCACTTTTTTTTTCGGATATTCGCACTTTGCACTTCGGAGTAGACCCCCTGATATCAGCAGTGCGATGCTGTAACCATCTCACCGTGAAAACTTAGGTGAAGTGAGTGTGGAGTGAGCTGTCATTCCAACTAATGCTAGGGATTGACACCTTTGATAGCTCACTCTAAGCTCACTTCACCTAATTTTTCACGGTGAATTTTTTACAGAATCGATCGGCTGGATATGCATGAATGACGATGAATAATGATGTATGTTCATCTGTTCTCTGATAACTCTAAACTACTACTTTTATGTTGATGTGCATCCTAAATACAGTAACTTATTCAATATTTAACACAACTCACTATTTACACTATGCTATACAAATAAATACAAAAACAAAAGGACACTTAGGCGTCGAAGTACTTGTCCGCATCGCTGTCATCCGGAAATGTGCCCAGAAGACTGGCAGCATTGCCAGGTGGAATGGCAATGTTAATTCTTTGGCCAAAGAACGAGCCAGCCCTCTGGTCGCGTGAAGTTTCGACCAGGCGACGAGGAATTTTCTAAAAAGTAGACGCGCACTCGGGTCCCCATGACGCGAGCGTTTCTATAAAAACAAGTATAGTTTCTAATCCAAAAACATTAACTTTGAGTCATTACATTGCCTACAGTTGTTTTTTTTTTCGTGGGTTCGTGGGTACGAAGCCAATCAGGCGCTTCTTTTTTACTTTGTGTTAATAATTTCAGCACCACTGCCCTCAAAATGGTGAAGGAAAACATCGTGAGGAACCAACATTTCCAAGATATACATGTGACATCTATCAACACATACTTTTTTTTTTTGGTTTCGCGTTGGAAATCTTCACGGACTTCCTCTATCGTGGGGGTGACGGAGGGGTATGCCGGACTCTTACCGGCTCACACCACCGCGGTGTTCCACCTCTGCCTATGGCCGGGGGTGCTGGATTCGCATAAGCATTCACCGCTCCCCCGACAGGCCTTGGCCCGCTGTTCCTCAGCGCGCGTGGTCGATTACAGCCCCCACTCCGTCTCGAAGATAGGACGCCTGTGTTCCAGAAGTGGAAAATTATAGGCTAATTATGCTATATTAATAAGCAATTCATTTTTTTTACAACTGAAAGCTGTCTGACTGCAAACAGACTCGATTGGGTTTTGACCTTTAGGTACGTTATCAAATTTCATGACTTGTAATGTACGCACTGCCTTACAGAATGACTTTCATCAATTCAATAATGTAAAAATAGAAAGTGGGTGACTAATGCCGCGTCCACACCCACCGTATAATCGGCTGTCGACTGTTCGTTGTTTTTCTATATCTAAATTTTGAACTTAACGATTGTAGATTACAATTTTAGACCATTTTCTATTGTATTAAGTGCCCTAACTATTTGTTGGCAGGCCTACACTGTCCTTCTAAACCTATTAATACTGTTTTAGAGGTATGAGGAACAGGGTGTAAAGTTCACTCAACCTCCATTGAAAAGGGAGGATCCTCCAACCAGACGGGTGTTATGTCTGGCGGACAATGGCCCAATGATTGATATTGGGAAATTGTATCTATGCTAATTGCACGGTAAACTCTGCTTGCGAGATGCAGGATTTGCGTGACGTGAGTATGACGCGTTGTTTGCATGTGGCGTTGTAGATACCGCTACACTGTAGTTTTAAAACATTGTAAAAGCCAATTTTATTTTTAAAAGAGTAACCGTGGAGTTTCTTGCCGGCTCTTCCCCATAGAAAACGACCAATTGGAACCGTGCACCTAGCTTCTGACGGTTCATGTAGGTTTATGTCAAACAAAAGATTTTTATTTTCATTCTATTCTTATTAGTTTAATTTTAATGGTTACAGAGTCTCAATAGTGTAGCTATCAATTAAGGGAAAGAGCGAGACAACCCCAACACAAGTATTATTAATTACTTACTGGGGCTGTCTCAATCACATCTGCAAAAGTAACTGTTTGAGACCCAATAAACAATTTTATTTATTTTTATTTTTTTATTCTGAAAACAATGAAAATGAGGCCGTTTGACCACCGGTAGGTCAACGGGACGTCAATGAGAACGAGCCATACATACATATGTACTATGGCCGCGTGTCCACCGCACGCCGTCACCGGGGCGTCATGCTAGGTTCAAATAAAATCTCGTTTCTTGTTGACGTCCCGGTAACATTGGCGGGTGGACAAACTTTGGTGTGAACGCAGCCTTATTTTGGATGTAAGGTTGTAATGTCTGTCCCAAAAGTAAGTGATTAAAGTGTAAACAAACCCTGTACAGGTTGAATTCATACCCAAACACTCACTAAGCGGAATTAGTAATGCATTCATCTGCATTTAGAAGGTTTCAACTTCATTTTTTACCATCTTTTTACAGCAACTAATTGTTTGAATAACACTCTTTATGTGTTATTGAAATATCAGTGTTTGAGCAGTGGTTGCCAACTGGTAATAGCACTGACTTACGAGTCATGGGTCGTGGGTTCGAACTCAGACAGGTGCTTTACTTTGTGTAAATTATTTCATCACCACTGCTCTCGAAACGGTGAAGGAAAACATCGTGAAGAAACCAGCATGTCCTAGAACCAAAAACTCGAAGACATGTGACATCTATCAACCCGCACTGGACCCGCGTGGTAGATTACAGCCCGTTCCCTCACGAAAAGAGGAGGCCTGTGTCCCAGCAGTGGGAACATTATAGGCTGGTTATGTATTGAAAAATCATCGACGAAAATTGAGGTTATAACCTCAATCATCAAATGAAAAACATAAAAATAGAATTTAGGGTTTATGTATAAATGCAAGTATTAAAATAAGACCGCTTGGGAACCGCGTATCGGCAAGCGTAGGGACGCCCCCCAGCTAGATGGATATGAAATTAAATGAAATGCAATGTTTATTTCTGTAAGAAGATCTTTAAAGACACTTTAGCACGTCAATATTTTAAAACTGGATGGCGCCGGCATTTCCTAGCTGACTGATCCCTGTAAAGAAATGCCAAAACAAACTCAGAGGTCAGGTCTCTTTTACAATCCAAACAGACGTCCTCAAAAAGGTGGCTGGGACCGACTGAATGCGGAAGGCGAAGCATGGCGCAGCATGGGAGAGGCCTATATTCAAAAGTGGACTGCGATAGGCTGACTTGATTGATTGATTGAAATAAACAAATCAAAGCTCTCAATTTGTACGGCATCACAAATTGGCATTCACAGGTACGTTTTCTGATCCATTTGTTTACTGTTTTATCAGATACTTTTCGAACAGACAATAGTGAGTAGTAGACTGTGGACTAAAAATAGCACAATCATTGCCTATATCACCTTTTTACCTTTGTCGAGACACAGAGTTTATTGGATAAAGACTTTTCTAGCGACGTGACTTTCGTAAACTCGTGACAAATTAGATGTAGATATTAGAATGACTTCCACTCTTCGTAAAATGTTTATTAAAAAAAAAATGGTTACCAGCTCCAGTGGAAATCGCTTCGTTGAAGCCGGTTAAAAGTGGATTATGGCCTATGCACACGATGTTTTTTAACCACACGGTCCACGACGGCGCGTTTTCTGCCTTGAAAAAACAGCTCCAGCCGCATTTGCAGTATTGGCACTTAAAAACACGCCAAGTGTGGTAAGAATAATGGTGTAAGTGACAAAAAAAAAACTTGTGGTATCGGCCCCGGCAGGACCGAAGTTTAGAATGAAAATCCAAAATGGCGGCTGCGAAAATTTGAAAATGTCGAAAAATTTGATGATATTCACAGCCGCCATCTTGGACCCTCGAAAACCATGAAAACGATAGCCATGACGAAAATTTAGATTTTTTTTTGCTGCCGCCGCCGTCTTGGATTTTCATTTCGACCTCACTATCGGTTTCAGCACCCTCGAAAACCATGAGAACGACACCCAAGATGATTTTTTTTTTAATTTTGCAGCCGCCATGTTGGATTTTTATTTTGCAAAACCATAATGTCTCTCTGTCTGTGACTCATTCATATGTAATAAAAAGTCGCATGGAGGGGGCATAACTCTTTTTCGTTACGTGACGATTTCTCCCAGTTTACTCCTACCGCAAGCTCCGTTTAAAGAACTTCATTCCAATACCTCGAAACCCGAAAGTCTGACAACCAGTCTTACCTAGGGTTATCGTATTACCCAGTAACTGGGTTGTGGAGGTCAGATAGGCAGTCGCTCCATGTAAAATACTGGTAAAATCAAAATCAATCAAAATCAAGTCATTTATTGAAATTACTCTTCTACACTTTTCGAACGTCAAATCCAGCGGCATCTGATTGGACTGGAAGCCGGCCCCGACATAGTTGGGAAAAGGTTAGGCAGATGATGATCTAACTTTGGTAAAATCAGCATTCAGTGACATAGGTCTCGTTTGTGGTAGACATTTCAACCAAATCCTATATCCATGTTGATGTATTTTTCTATCTTGCTTACTATTTCCTTTTTCTCCTCATGGTACGGTACCAGCAAAGACAGCTAGAACCTGCCGTAACACTTTATCGTCTCAAAGACTAGTAATCCACATTTCTTAGAAGTACTTACTCGCTTCGAATAACAAGCAGCACTTCGTAATTTTCTTTTCATTGCAGTGTGAAAATAAAATCCTGAAGTTAGATATTCGAAACTAGCTTTTACTGTTAAATAAATTAGGTTGAGTTTTATTTGGAGACAAATTTCGGAACATGCTGTATGTTATTTCGATTTCTTAATGTTTATAGAAGTAAAGTGTTTATTGAGTTTAATTAATTTTAATAAAGCTGAAGAATTTTTTTTTTGAACGCGCTAATCTCTGGATTGGTCTAAAACTAGTGTCACAAGTTTACCTGGCTTTAGGTCAATCTGTAATAAAGTACTGTATAACTTCATGGCTTGGAGCACCTAAAACTTACTTACAGCCTCTTGAAAGAGCACAGAGAGCAATTTTAAAAGTAGCTAACTTCCATCTCTTTCTCTATCCTACAGATCTGCTATACAAATCCTGTAACGTGCTGACTGTTCGCCAGCTTTTCATAACGCACTTGGTTTTAAAACAGCACACCATGCTCTCCTATAACATTGAAAGTACTAATAAGAGACGGAATGATATTGTATGTGAGTCAAATGCATCCTCTAAATATGTTTTTGTAAACAGATTTTATACATTTTAGGCCCATTTCTATACAATAAATTAAATAGGAAATTAAGTATCTATAAATTAAATATTTACGACTGTAAAAAGGTTATTTTTACAATTTTTACTTAGCATATCATACAGTGAAACAGAGGATTTACTTGTTGTCTGTAAATAAAACATGTTAGTTTTTCTTTTTTAGGGTAATATTAGTTTTAAATTAATCTTCTCATTTCTTATTTATATATTTTAAAATATCTAAGCACCTATCTAGCCTGAAACACAGGTCTCCACCTAGTTCAGGCAAATGAGAAACAGTGTCATCTATAATTTTTAAGACAAGATATTGTAAATCTGCACCATTTTTATAAATAAACGTTATTATTATTACATACTGGCTAGAAAAAAACACCTGTCGGGTAATACATTATGTTTCGGGTACGTTTGAGTGAGTGTCGCTACTAGCTTTGTAATATTTATTTATGTTTTAAGGTAATAGAGAGAAATAAGTACAACACAATTGAAAACCGTAAGTTTATTCAATAATCCAACGTTCATTATATTAATCACATAATTCACATAGTTTTCTCTTAAACATAATTTTTTGAGATTACAGATCTTGGGGCGTTTTCTAAAATAAAAAGAAAGAAAGAAAATGCATTTATTTGCGGCAAACATGACGCATAAAAAAGAACATAAACACACAAAAAAAAAAATAACAAGTCGGGGTATACATGCGTCACATTCACGCAAAACGTGTTGAAATTCTCTAGATATGAAGTAAATATTTGGTAAACAACAGACGACACTTATTGACTTATACACTGAAGATATGCATGATATTCTTCATATTTTAAAAAGATTTTCTACTATTAATTATTTACAAAACTAATATTATTGATAAAAAAAAACGCCTCCCAGAAAAAAATCTCAATAATTTACAAATATTAAATTGATATGGAAGAGTTCGTCTATAAATTCTATTATTATCTTAATTAATATATTATAATAATTGTTGGCATCCTTTGAATTTACAATTTATTATAGTCTTTGGAACATTTATTTACATAACACTCTGGATTTGATCCGTATGCTATCTTTCCGGCATCTGAAACACAGAGATGATTATTTTAAGAGTCGTGTATGGTTCTCTGCAGAATAGGCTAGGGCCTCGTGGGATCAGCCGCATTTGGTGACAGGGCCCGATAGGCATGGCGGGCTGATACCAGTCAGGGGTGAGGCGAATGTACATGTGTCTCCCGAGCCCCCGAACTGATGGTATTAGAAAGAACAGTGCGGTTTTAGTCGGTAAGAATTCGACATAACCCTCCGTTCTTCCCAGACGGAGGATTTCCCCATGGAAAAAAAGGGTCTAACTCCAGTATACATCATGTTTTGGAGGTATGAGGAACAGGGTGTAAAGTTCACTCATCCTCCATTGAAAAGGGAGGATCCTCCAACCAGACGGGTGTTAAGTCTGGCGGGCAATTGCCCAATGATTGATATTGGGAAATTGTATCTATGCTAATTGCACGGTAAACTCTGCTTGCGAGATGCAGGATTTGCGTGACGTCAGTATGACGCGTTGTTCGCATGTGGCGTTTGTAGATACCGCTACAATTACAAAGGTGTGGTCAAATTTAACGGTGTGATTCAAACCATTAAACTGAACAACCTTCTCCATTTGGGACCAACATCATAATCGCGAAAAAATAATCAGCCGTAGATACCTACATTTGGGTCGAGTGGGTATGGAAATTTCGTATGGGACAGTTGATGATAGTATTTTTTCGCGATTACGATGTTGGCCCCATGGAGAAGTAGCTCAGTTTGATGGTCTCTATCCCACCCGTAAATTTGACTACACCTTTCTGATACCTCCTACTTTCCTATCCTACTAATAACGCGAAAGTTTGTGAAGATGGATGGATGGATGTTGGTTACTCTTTCGCGCAAAAACTACTGAACGGATTTTGATAAAACTTTACAGTAATATAGCTTATACATCAGAATAATATATAGGATACTTTTTATCCCGATATTCTTACGGGATCGATACTTAAGCGGGGGCGCTGCTAGTGCTGTAAATAGCGCAAAAAACCTCCAATGCTGAACAGAGGCCTTCTTAACAAGATAAGGCAGGGCCTTTCATCAGTATATTCAGCCAAAAATGCTCCAATTATAATGAATACAGGTTCTCAGCAAGATTAAGTTGGGCCCATCACTCGCCAGCATTCATTTCGTTCATTTTGCCGCACTCATTTATGTTCCTTAGGGTGGTATTGTCATATTCACGTTTCTAGAGTTTTATTGTTATAAGCAAACCTACAGGAGAATAGTGAAGCCCATCCTCTTGGAATAGTAACCATTGTTATTGCAATTTGACGACCCGAAATAGGCATTTTATGTCTTTTTTTTAACCATGTCATCTCTTACCTTGGGTCAAAAATCAATCAAAATCAATATCAAAAGTCATTTATTCAAATTAGGCTGAGAATCAGTACACTCGAACGTCAAAATTACAAAAGACAGTCCCCTAAAAACGCCCGCCCTTCACCACTTATTAGGGTGAGCGGGTGATGGTTTGGTATTGAAATGATCTTTCCGTGATCACCTACATAATGAGATCATTAAACCATTAGTCAAAAATGGTGACCATAGTGCTTTTGCCGTGCATCAAAATTGGGGCATCAACAACCTATTTTCGACACCTCGTAATTAAACATAGTCGTATATTTAAAGGGTTCTGTAGTGTTAAAACACTTCCTCTCTCCTTAAACATCATTATTATATTTTCTTTGCTCCTGCACCCTAATTGCGTAACACACAATCAATCTCAATCTGAATCATTTTGAAGGATATTGCTAATTCATTGCTTCATATGTTCAAAAAATGTATCATGTGTCTGCTCAACCACGTAATTAACGCAATGAATGTTGTTGAACTGTCAAAATGAAACCTATTCCGATTGATCGTGTGTTACGCAATTAGGGTGCAGTGTCATGATTATAATTGTACAGCTGAGCCCCGCGGTTTCACCCGCATAGGTTTCTATCCCGTGGGAATAACGCGTTATAAAATACCCTATGTGTTAATCCTGGTTATAAACCAATTGTGTGCCAAATTTCATCCAAATCTGCATCCTTATTGCGTAACACAATCTCAATCATTTTGAAGGATATTGCTAATCCATTGCTTCATATGTTGGAAAAAAATGTCTGTTTAGCAACCTAAATAACGCAATGAATGTTGTTGAACTGTCAAAATGAAAGCCATTGTATTGCACACTGATAGTGTGTTACGCAACTAGCCGCCGTTCTGTAGTTTTTGCGTGAAAGAGTAACAAACATCCATCCATCCATACAAACTTTCGCGTTTATAAAATTAGTAGGAAGTAGGATATATGTATTAAGAAAGAAAGAAAGAAAGAAAGAAAAAGTATTTATTGCGACTCGTACAGAAAGATCATAAAACTAAACTAAACACAATCAAAAATAAAAAATAAAACAAATTATATATAATAAAAGTAACAAAACCAAATTATATAAAAAAGAAGTAACAAAAAGAAAAATAAAACAAAAAAGTCCTGTACGAGGACAAAAGGCTCCTATCTCAGCATAATGCTACGACATTTAAAAATAAATGTCGCAGCGCTGGTATTCTGATAGGGCCCGCTGTGATGTCACGGGCAATTACAGTAATAAATAAATTAATAATCTATTTTATTATAATATATATAATTATGTATTTGATCAAATAGAATAATTCATTCTATCCGCGCCAGACGGGACCTCAGTACTTGTCTATGCCCTAAATGCACAGAGTAAATTTTTATATATTTCTATTCATATAGATTAGCAGATATATGCTTTATGCATGTATTTATTATATTATCTAAATGGTACACCACAGATTACCTACAGTATTGTCCCTCCTTCCCCTTTTTAATTCATCCTAAGGTTGTCTTTAAAATACCGCTCTTAGCGACAACACCGCCCATTGTGTCACCTCTTGCAAAATTTCTACATTTATATCTTTAATTTATATATAGCGTAAATAATAGAGAGAATTATATTCTATGTTATGAAAAAGACGTTCACTATCCAATACTATTAATTATACTCAAGATAAATGAATGCTAAAACAGACAATTCAACTTGTTAGAAAGGTTTACCTAACAATTTACAAATTAACCCGATGTTGTTCGAACAACTGAACTCGCGTTAAATACATTGAAATATTAGTTTCGATGGGCCACAGTGGCAAACAATAGCTTTTCTTTGCAGATTTCAGGTCAAGCACATTAAATATTTATTGAAACTTTGCTTACAGTTCATGTTAGTGAAGTGGAAATTGTTTGGGTTTACAATTATTTAATTGTTTTGGATGATAATTAGTATCTTTTTGGACCCGTCAAACGTCATCCTGCCCGACCGGTTCCAACTGTGTTTTCAAACCACCCAGAAACCCATTGAAATATACACACAAAATTTCATCCAAATCTGTCCAGCCGTTTAGGAGGAGTTAGGTGACAAACACACGTGCAGAAGAATTATATGAATAGTTTCTTTTTATGAACTACCTAAATAGGTAAGGCGTCATAATCGTTTCTATACTGAAATAGGTATAGACTATCTATAAATTATCTATTATTATATAACTTAGGGCTGATTTGTCAATCGACAGATATTTTTAATCCGTGGAATAAAATTGACGTCTAACAGTTTTTGTATGGAGGAACTGTCAAAAATTCAAAATTATTCCTCCGATAAAATTATCTGATAAACAGTTGTTTTTGGAACTCGAAACAGATACAATTGTGTGGGATAAGAATATTTAATAAATCAATTTCAACTTGAGCTTACAGCATTATTTTATTTCTCTTTCTCATACTTTTTTAAGTCAACCGATTTTCTCGCTGACTCACTACCCTCGCTCATGTTCTCCTCAACATGATACCGATTTTATTCCCATAGTAACGATCTCTTACCATGTTCTCAGCTGTGGGTGGTGGGCTGTAAGCTGACTTGTGTGGCTCGCTGCTCGCCTCCCGGATGCTGTAGCTCTTGTTGTCACTCGACTCCAGTACCACGCGGGGAGGCTCGTTATCTGGACAAGTATCCTTGATTAGAAGGTTTAGTTTTTGTATATATAATTTTTGTAGAACTTCAACAGCATAGACAGGAGCTAAAAATATAAAATAATAATAATAATATTTTTTTGTTTATTGCTAAATTGTTTAGTAAAAGTTTATATTGCTAAACATTTTTTGTAGTGGACATCTTCCGGCTGAGTGTATGATTTTGATGAGCTTTCGACACTTTAAGAGTACATAGCAATGTCACGTTTATACTATGCAGAATAAGAGCTACCCATTTCATCGACACAAAAGTTGAAAAAGTTTAATTAGAATGCTCAATTTATCTTCCCTGACATTCATGGTGTAGCATTTTAATCTTCAAGTCCCGGGAATCTAATAGGTACTGTAGCTCAGCCATCTTTATTAAGAAACCCGAAAATATGATCTGTCACTTATACATAATCCACCATACTTACTATGGTAGCGTCGGGGCGTCCATTTTACCATAGGTAGGTACTCACCAGCCTTAGGGTTCAATATGTCAGGCTTGGTTTCCAGCTTGTCTGTGGGCGCAGGGTACGCGATGAGGAACCTCCTCCCCTGGGCGTCCACCTGGACCACGCTCTGTGAAGGTCGCTTACTCGTTGTAGTTGTTTCACCTCGCCTGTTAAGTAAACATACTCGTATCGTTATTGTATTGTCACTTTTATTTAAAAACTAGGTTTTTTTAGAACTAAGATTAAACTATCAATCCATTTTGAAATTTCTATAAAGGTATGAGGAACAGGGTGTAAAGTTCACTCCTGTATAGAAAACGGTGGATCTTCAGACCAAACGGGTGTAGTGTATGGTAGGCAACTGCCCGACGATGTCGGGACGTTGGGTACACAGGTACTAGTTGTGTCAAAAGACAGTCCCCCGGCACGCCCGCCCTTCACCACTTCCTAGTGCTTTCGCTGGGAAGAAGTGGTGCAACAAACTCCACAGCACTCCCAATGCTGGGCAAAGGCATCTCGCCTTTGCCCAACAGTTGAATGACGCAGGCTTACAGTAACAGTAAATACAAGGTGGCAGGGACATCCACGCGTAAACTGTAACCATGGATTCAGCACATGAGTTTAGACCCCATAGCGTCGAAATTTTTCGTCGGTTATCAAAACAAAATCTTCTGTTTCATAGAAAAGTGCAATACCTACGCGGTCAAAACGTATGGAACAGCAATTTTTTTTTTAATAACCGACGAAAAATTTCGACGCTATGGGGTCTAAGCTCATGTGCTGAATCCATGGTTACAGTTTGCGCGTCGAAGTCCCTGCCACCCTGTTAGTCGTTCTACATTCCCAAATAGGCACAAATGCGTAGTAAATTAAACTTATTAACATGTATGAAACGGAGCACATAGAGGTAATCTTTGATATACCTTAACACACAATAATATTATTAGTATGCAAGCAATGAAGAAACCATACATTAATGATCTGTATCGGAGCTATGTTATTATCATTGTTCATAACTATAGGATATAATTAATGTGTATTGTGTTGTAATTGACTTCCGCGTTTAACTATTAATGGGGAACTGCTACGGCCTATACTGCTGTTGATATGATTGATATGGCTCGTTCGTAATATGGGAACTCAAACTCAAAGTATTTATTTCAATTAAACCAATTACAGGTATTTTTGAATTGTCAAAGGGTCGGTCAGTCAGAAAAATGAAGCTAGTTGCCCATTCCAAAGCGTAGTAGGTACCTATGGAGAAGAACGGGCAAGAAACTCCATGGACACTCTTTTAAACACATATGAAATATTAATATAGATAAATAGCACAATCAGCCTATAATGTTCCCACTGCTGGGACACAGGCCTCTATGAGAGGGAGTGGGCTGTAATCTTCCACGCGGACCCCGGGTTGGTCGATGTCACATGTCTTCGCATTTTTGGTTCTACGACATGCCGGTTTTCTCACGATGTTTACTTCACCGAATTGAGAGCAGTGGTGATGAAATAATTTACACAAAGTAAAAACCCCGTCAGGGTTTCACTCTACGACCTACAACTCGTAAGTCGGAGCCGTTTTCACTGGGCCTCCACTACCCACAGAGAGAGTATAATTATTTAGATGCCTACTTATACATACATTATTATAAAGTATATCAATATAGTTTGTGACAGCGTAAATGCTGTCAAACAAAATAATTTATGTAGATACCATGCAATAAAATAAGATCAGACATTCTTATAGGTTCTTATGCTTTAAACCTAATCAAATAAGCATTATCCGAAAGCCTTTTCTCCACAAAAGACCTATCCTGTACGCTAATTTCGTAACACACTATCAATCACAATCTGAATCATTTTGAAGGAAGGCTAATCCATTGCTTCATATGTTCAAAAAAATTGTCTGCTCGACAACGTAAATGACGCAATGAATGTTGTTGGCATGTCAAAGCCATTGCTACTGTTAGACATGCTAAGCAAATACCTCCCTGGTGATAAAAACTATTTCCTTCTCTCTTAGAGAAAAGGCCCTTGGAAACAATATCTTAAACGTAGGACCTACTTAACATAACCCATGAATAAATTTTAATGAATGCAAAGGCATTAGACCTTATCCCGACCACAATCTCCCCAGGTTCCCTAAATACTGTTTAAGACAATGGCGACCTCTGCCGGCAGCCGACCTAACTATAAAGCTTATGGAACTTGGCCAGAGAGGCTGGCTAAGCGCCAAGGACGGCATTTACCGAAACCTTATCTTAAATAACAATTGACAAATAATAAGGCTATTACAACACGTCTTGGTGACTTTGTGGCCGCTGCAGGGGCAATGCAGGTTTATGGAAACTAAGTATCTATAAAATAAATTCCTATAGCTGAAAAAAAAATATACTTAATTATTTACTAACCATCGACTATGCACAGACAGAAGACCTACTATTGTCTGCAAATAAAACTGCTAACATGCTATTTTACTTTTATTTACCTAAGTGTTAATGTGGTTTTTACGTTATACTCATGGTTAGGCTGTAGTTCAACCTAGTTCAGGCAAATTAGCAACTGTGCGCTATTTTAATTGTTAAGGTATTCATTGTAAATGTATCCCCTTTTTATAAATAAAGGATTTATTAATATTATTTATAGTTTTATGATAGTCTGTATAACGAGAGGCGATTCGTCTCCGAACTTGAAAAGGGAGCTGACTCATCAGGTCGCGTGGTCAGTTTCCAAAAACGAGACATGGCCATAAAAAATTCAGTTATCACTTATTCCGGGCTGCTTCTGAGAAGTTTCTAACATCACGCTACGACCCTAGCCGAGCCGAGCAACAGGAAGAAAATCAGGAAGAACGGTAGGCGGGAACGCAGTAGTGCACGGGCGAGCGATGGGTCAATCAATCAATCAATCAATCAACTCAGCCTATCGCAGTCCACTGCTGGACATAGGCCTCTCCCAGGCAGCGCCACAACACCCTGACCTCCACCTTCCGCATCCAGTCCGTCCCAGCTACCTTCTTAAGGTCGTCCGTCCATCTAGCTGGGGGGCGTCCCACACTACGCTTGCCGATACGCGAGCCATGGTTCGGCAGAAGCTAGTACTAAAAATAAAGGTGAAGAGTTAGTTTGTTTGAACGCGCTAATCTCTGGAACCACCAGTCGGTTACAAAAAAAACTTTTTTTGCATTTGATAGACTAATTCTCGAGCAAAAAGAAAAAAGTCAAAAGACACGCACAAGAAGTGAAAACGAAGTAATAGCGCGAACAGGAAAAATAAATATTTATGAGAAAATATAATGAACTAAAAAGTATAAATATGAATGATTTTTTTTTTACTAAAAATAACTTCAGCACACTATGTTACGCCTGTTAAAATTGTCATAGCAATTAACATTACCTAAACAGTCTGCTAAGTTGGTTTTATATTTTATTTATTTAATAACGCAATGAGTGTTGTAGAACTGTCAAAATGAAACTCATCGGTACTGTTAATATGTTACGTAAATACCCCGCTGCTACAAACACTTCACTAACTTGAATAAGACTGAGGTATTAAGTTGAAACTAACTTGCTGTTACAAGGCTAAATGTTACCGAAGTCCAGCTTTATTCCATAATTCCATAGATGCAAGCACCTAACTACTTCATAGCCTCATAAAGGTGTCTCCTAACACCTCTTATAGAGCCAATAAATAATAAGTTCTGAATTCAGACCTGACACACAGTTTGAAAGTTCCAAGTTTATACCTAGTTGCATACGGAAACTTATCGTATCGTATCTGGGATGAGTTAACTTTGTTTTAAATTGCAAATGCAGGTGTCACTTCCGTGCACAACTTTTTAGTTCTTTTGTTACATGTAGTTTATAGGTTACTGACTTATCCAAAAACTAGGTTATTTAGAACCAAGTTTAAACTTACAATGCTTTTTTAAAATTTCAGTAAAGGTATGAGGGACAGGGCGTAAAATTCACTCATCCTCCATAGAAAAGGGAGGATCTTTCGACCAGACGATGTCGTGTCTGGTGGGGAACTACCCGACGATTGATGAAGGGACGTTGTATATTGCTAGTTACGCGGTAAACTCTGCTTGCGCGATGCAGGATTTGGTGTGACGTAGCGTCAGTGTGATGCGTAGGTGGCATGTGGCGATGTAGATGTCGTTATTTCGAATTATATTCTGACAAAATAAAAGTTCTTAATAAAAAATCTGATTTTTTACCCGAGTCCTAAGTTCTCAATGTTGTATTAAGAACTTTACAATAGTTGGAATGAGGTTGGAACTTGTAAGATTTTAACTTGAACCAAAGTTAGAACTTGTTTTCTAATGAGACGGTTATAGGCCAACGAAAATATTAAGTTCACATAACATAGCTTCACGCCGATATTCCCCGAAGAGCTAAGCAGAGGTGCACAGTGAAGGTAGAGAGGAGTGATGGTACTTACTTCCTCACAGCTAGTACCGCGATGGCGCCTGCCGCTGTCAGTATGGCAGCAAGTCCCGCGAACGCGGCCGCTGTAGGGAACTTCGTCTCCGCTCGAGTTGTGCTCTCTGTGGCAGTGAAAACATTGTTATTAGTTTACAAATCACGTGATTAATTATATTAGGTTCAATTTTCACAATATGTAGCTTCGTGTTAGAACATAATACATCCTAGCTTTCGCCCGCGACTTCGCTCGCCTGGTGGTCGGAAATATCGCTGTTGAATTAAATATTTCTAAAATTCAATTGCTGTTCGACTGCTTTCATTTGCATACTGGTTCAATTCACTACGATTATTGATGTTCAAAAGGCGAGCTGTTACCTAAACTATTCACAATTTTATTGTTAGTTTATTTAACTATATTTTCTATACAACGTACCGCGCCGCTATAATGGCGATATTAATTTAACACACGGGTAGGGCCGCAGGCCGCGGGGCGCAGCTAGTATGTTCATAAAACGAAAATGCGAAACCGTATACGTGTTATTGTTTTAATACAGATCTACAGAATATACTAATAATAACGCTGAAGAGTTTGTTTGTTTGAACGCGCTTATCTCTGAAACTACCAGTCGGATTTAACATCATGCTAGGACACTTAGGAGCGAAAGAAAGAAATAATAAAAATAACTCTAAGCGAAAACGAAGTATGTGCGAAACGAAGTATATGACGATGCGATGCGACGGGGTGGATCGTGGGAACAAGACATTTCACGCGGACGAAGTCGCGGGCAGAACTAGCTTCTGCCAGCGAGTTCGTCCTGTTCGTCCTGTTCGTACTGTGATATTTATAAAGTAAAAAATTCGAACGAACCGACGTATCCAACTGTCGAATTAAAAAAAAGGATTCAAGGAATGTCATCGTTCGATGTGGCTTGGATATAGTTGAACAAAACGATACTAAAATTGGGTTCCCAAACGAACGCAAAACGAACGAACGAGAACTGAAGGCCACTTCGCGTAATTAAAAACGTTTAAAATCTAGTCACAGTCTCATCTCAGCGACAATCGATGTCAAAAACTGGTCAAAAATGTAGGAAAATTAGAGGGATTTTTGACAGATTGAGACTGAGATCAGAGGGGTAATTCTTGTAATTTTAAGAACGTTCACAGTCAGATCGCAGTGTCAATCTGTCAAAAATCCCTCTAATTTCCCTACATTTTGACATTTGTTTGCCGCCGAGATGAGACTGTGACGATAAGATTTTGAACGTTTTGAATTACGAGAATTGGCCTTCAGACTGTGAACGTTCTTAAAATTACGAGAATGTCCCTCTGATGAGTTCAACTTGTGTATTGATAGTTCAAGTACAAAGTTTTTTTTTTACAAACACCCAAAACTATGATAAATGGGGAAAAAGTATTATTTATTATATTATGTATAAGCCCAAGTAGAACGTAGGCCATTATTAGCTCCCACACTAGGAATACACTTTCTTATGTTTGCGCTGACACTAGTCACGTTCATATACGGAGTAATCTCATGGTGTACTAAGAGAAAATTCCGCCAATTCAGTAACTTTGCTTTCCTCAACGCTATTTTAGTTAACACTTTGCTCGACACATTTTACACGATCAACATTTTAACGAGCATGAATGTTTTCGGAAAAAGTGTCAATACGTGGTCTTCTTCAATCTTTACGTCTAATAATATACTCAGGAACAGCGAAAAATCATTGGTTGGTAGTTATTGACATTGTAAAAGTTTTCAACGGTCACATACGGAGAAGGTATCTTAAAAGCAGCCTCTTTGGTTGGTGTTTGGCTCCAAATAACATTCAAATTATGCCTTTGTGCATATCAATATTTGGCTCCATATGATATATATTACATAAAATGTGGCTTATCGTGTTAATAGGAGGTTTAGAACTGACGAATCGATGAAAACTGGCAAATACTGGAAACTGTCGAGTTAACACAACTGTCTAATCGGCAAAATGATGAATCAGTGAAACTGGCTTATCAATGAAGCTGGCGAATTATATTATAGTGAGAGTATAACTGATGACTTTAGACCGAAATCATCAGAGACCAACCAAACCAAACCAACACGACGGTCATTTGCAACAATGTATCAATTTTAGTTCCTGAGACGCTCGAGCGGGGCGCTTTGAATCGGCACAAACACAAACAACTGTCATTTCGTATAGCATATTTAGTCCAGCGTACTTGTTTATTAGAGGTTCGTGATTAACGGTCTTGATTTTCGATCTTTGAAATAGACTTTTTTTTAATATACAGGGTGTTCTAGAAAGGCGTGGTCAAGTTTAAGGATGTGGTGCAGTCCATCAAACTGAACAGCTTTCTCAATGGGAACACTATCGTAATCACGAAACCTAAACGACTAATAGAGATGACATACCATGCTGACTCGAAAAAACCTAAAGATATTATAAAGAGCAAAGATTTGATTTTTTGTATGTTTGCTTGTTACGCTTTCACGCTAAAACGGCTGAACGGATTTGGATGAAATTTGGCTCATGGTTAGACCATAACCTTGATTAGGACATAGGATACTTTTTATCCCGATATTCCCACGGGATTGTGACTTATGCGGCTGAAACCGCGGGGTGCAGCTAGTTTGATATAAGGACAGTAAGACGATGAATATGTATAAAAGCAGTCGTTTTTAACATTATGTTTTTCCAAACGAATCGCACTATTTCAAGATGGCCATTTCAAAATGCTCCGGAGACATCTTATAACTGCAATTGCTTCTAAACGATGAAAAGATCTCTTGCAGAGCTATAAAGGCGACCATTTAATGTAGAAATCGATTCCCACGTAGCGGTGCTACGCGTTGTGCTACGGCGTAGACCTCACGGTGCTACGGTCCTGTTTGACTTACTCCATTCGCTTTGTGAAGTTTTTTATCACGAACATCATCATCATTTCAGCCGAAAGACGTCCACTACTGGACATGGCCTCCCTCAAGCACCTCCACTTCGACCGTTTTGTCCTTCTCGCATCCAACGAGTTCCTGCGGCCTTCACAAGGTCGTCGGTCCACCTTGTGGGAACCCCGAAAGACGTAGCGTTTCTCACTATTATTATATTGAAATCCATCAGTAAAGGAGAATGCGGTAGGTAGCCCGCGAAATTCAAATTTAGTTTTTTACAATTTGCAGATCAGTGTCAAGCTGATAGTTGATTAAAATATGATTCGCGAGCGTAACAAATATGACTTTACAGGATTATAATCAATCTGTTCTGTGATTAAAATCATCAATGCAGCCCTCTACGTTCATATAATCCTAATGATCGATATTTCATGAAATAGTCATTCAATAGGATTATTGAACTTAACGGATGGGTTACAGAGTTTGGAAGTTGGCGGTATGATACCCCCGTGCCTCGGAAAGCACGTTAAGCTGTTGGTCCTGCGCCTGATCTCTCTTCGGTCGTGTCGGATTGCACTCCCATCGGACTATGAGAGTGAGGGAAGAGAGAGTGGATCTGTGTCTGCGCGCACACTTGTGCACTAAGTATAATATCTCCCGCGCCGAGGGCTAGTCTCCGTGAGATGGGCCGCCGTGGCTGAAATACGATCTGGAGGACTTTTGTGAACTTAGAAGGTTGTATTGATGATTTTAATAATTATAATTCTGTAAAGTCATATTTCTTACGCTCGCGAATCATATTTTCCGTCGCCGCGCTTAAAGACACCTTCGCACACATTCAATAGAGGCCGCGTTACATCATAAGGGAATGTAGTCATATTTAATGAACACAGTTTACTATGACAATAGAAATCGCAAAACTCGTCAAAATGTAGGGAACAGCTGATTTTTTTTTCGCGATTTCAGTTTTGTTCCCATAGTAAAAGTAGTTCATAATGACGAGTACAATGACCTCTTAAGAGGTTGTTGGTGTTTTTCCAATAACCCTGTATACTAATAATAAAGCTGAAGAGTTTAGTTGTTTGTTTGTTTGAACGCGCTAACCTCTTGAACTACCAGTCGGATTTGAAAAATTCTTAATTCCTTTAATAGCCCAATTCTTGAGAAACACTATGGGTTATTAAACATCACGCTAGAACCCTTAGGATCCGAGCAAAAATAAAAATAATCTGAAATAACACTAAGCCAAAACGTAGTAATAACGAAATAACAAGAAATTTCCCGCGGACGAAGTCGCGGGCAGAAGCTAGTGTTCTCATAGCTCGAAAAAATATAGAAAACAGTTGATTTTTTTGACGAGGTATTCAGTTATTTCAATTACATCTTCTAGAAAATCTATTTTTTATACTTTGTTTCATAAACAGATATAAATAACAGAAATAAATAAACAGACACACTCTCGTATTTAGTACTGGACAGGATATTAATTGGGATAAGTGAACTAAGCATCACTTATTACAACTCACACACCACACAACCTCACTACTCACACTCGTACTCACTAACACTCTCACTCGTGACACACACATAACACTTACTCGCGCGATCTGGCACTTTTCTGCATAATGCTCATTCTTTTGCAGAGCAGTTTGTTTAATGTTAAGATGCCCTTTTATTTTATTTTATCTTTATTTATTTTATTTTTAGTCTTGCATGTTTACATTGTCTACATTTCAATTGCATTAAAAATGATAAGTGGAAGTGTGGAGACTCCTGAGACAAACAATCCTTTGCTTAAAAGGTGATCTCCGAATATATGTTTCTAAGTGCCCATTGTAATTGAAATAAACATGGTTTTTTTTTTTTTTTTTCATTTGTCATTCTCACCTGCCCTCTTCTCTGCATCTCTAAATACGAGGTCTCTCAGCAGCACAGGGTCCGCAGCTCCCTTACTATTGCGAGCTGTCACCGCTAGGTCCTCATCTTCCTCCAAAGACTCCACCGCTGACCAGCTTATGTTGAACCAGACTATTAGATCTGCGGAAAAAAGGAGTTTGTGAGAACAATTTAATTTTTGTTAGTTAGTATTGGAGTGTGACTGGATGCGGAAGCTACTGGCCTCACGCTAAATCCTGCATCGCGCAAGCAGAGTTTACCCCGTCTGATCGGAGGATCCTCCCTTTTTTATAGAGGATGAGTGAACTTTACACCCTGTTCCTTTATAGTATAACGGGTGTAAATAGTCGCGTAACAAAGCCGAGAGTCACTTGTACTTGTAAAAAAGCGTGTTAAAAAAGAAGGGGACCTTCCGGATACGGAGGTATTGAGGGTCAAAGTTCCAACTTATTCTTCAGGAAAATTTAAACGTCTCATAACTGAACTCTAAATACCCCACAACTCCCCACTTGCTTGCACAAGCAAGTGGCTGCAGATTTTTCTCACCAAAAATAAACGCGTCCCAGCAATTATTTTTGCTCAGTCTAACTTAGTTTGATGCACAGAATGCGTACATAATGGCTACCAGATTGTTCTTGTTACATCTTGTATATTGAATTCATTGATACGTTCATGCTACGGCTACATTGTCACGATAAGGCAAGTGATAAAAAAAGTGTAAAGTAAGTCAAACATGTCTGTTTGACAGCGAGACGTCGAGCGGTGTGCAAGAGAGAGCACGCGAACTATAGTTCGCTTAATCACGGCAATGTAGCCGTTCCATCGTAAAGTCTGTATCCCCTGAAATGAAATCAAAACACGCTTACCCCAGGCGTGCTTTGATTTCAATAATTATGTTTAAAACCTGATACGAATAGTAGGCGAACTTATGCGCCATTATCCAGACAGACATTTGGGCTGTTATTTATAACTTCGTGATAGACAAAGTCAATAACACTTTGCCTAAACTGAGGGTCAAACTCAGAAACCCATGCTCACAAATCATGCTTACAAAGAAAATGTCATAATCGCGAATGATGCACCAGCGGGGTAATTACGTAACACGCTGTAAGTAACAATGGGTTTCATTTTGACAGTTCAACAACATTCATTGCGTTATTTACGTTGTTGAGCAGACATCTTTTTCAAACATATCAAGCACTGGATTAGCAACATCCTTCAAAATTATTCAGATTGAGATTGATAGTGTGTTACGCAATTAGCGTGCAGGATAATAATTGGTCTTAATGCAAGATAAATTCTTGAATATAAAGACGTTTCAGTTTTCACACGATGTTTTCCCTAACTCGACAAGCTACACGCTTCGAAGACAGAGGCAACTGCATCAGTCGACACGCCTCGGCGGCCGCCGTGAACAACGTGTCGCTCCTGTATTTGAGTACGGCGCTCAAAAACTCGAGCCGCATGTTATTGATTTTTAGGTTTTAGGTTATTAATATTATTTTGGATTATATTTATTTATTATGTTATTGCCAATTCATCTAATCAATCTAATTGACTATATAGTTGCGCGCCACAATTAATGCCTGATACATGGTGACATTAGTTACGACTAGCGCCACCTAGTATCAAGTGGCAAAACTAATAGTCACTAGCACCATCTATTATCGAGTGGCAGAACTAATTTACCACTAGCGCCATCTAGTATCAACTAGTAGAACAAATAGATCCTTCTAGAAATTTCGATACTAGAACTATCGACAGAGGTCAGTCGGGGCCGGTATGTACTCGAACATTCTAGATGTTTCTACAATAGAAGGTTCTAGTACTGTCTGCGGCACTAATATAGGGCCAGAATTCGCCGCGACCGACACAGTGATCGATAAGCGATACAGGCGAATACATCGAAAGCGATCTTCAAGTGCGACTTAAGTGTAATTGTATTTTATAATATGTGTGTTTGAGTTGTTATTAGTGTTGATTAATTAAAGTGTAATTTTTGGTAATTTATATCGGCAGTTTTTATTGTCACGAACCCGAAGCTCGTAACAATATTATTTTAAATTAGTATGATGTATAATTAAGTTACTTATTTTTTTATTTTATTGCTATTTCGATTATGATTATTATTTCGTTTATTTTTATTTTTATTATGTTACGTCGAAATTGTATATTACACTATGGATATTTTATTTGTCTGGCTAAAATAAATGAATTGAATTGAAAAAATTGAAGGCTGCCGCCAACACGCGTCGACGGCTGCAGTTGCCTCTGTCGTCGACGCATATCGTTCGTGTGTATGCACACTAAGAACTCCCAACTTAAGTCACCAACAACAGAGAACTACTGTCGTAGTGTCAAAAAAAAATCATAGCCTAGCTGCAGTACACCTACATTAAAACAACAACAAGGAGCAGTGGTCGCCCAGTGGTAACGGTCGCGACTTACGAGTTTGTAGGTCGTAGGTTCGAACCCAGACAGGCGCTTTACTTAGTGTAAATTATTTCATCACCGCTGCTTTCAAAACGGTGAAAGAAAACATTGTAAGGATACCGGCATGTCCTAGAACCAAAAAATCTAAGACATGTGACATCTACCAACCCGCACTGGGCCCGCGTGGTGAATTACGGCCCACTCCCTCTCTCTGAGAGGAGGACTGTGTCCCAGCAGTGGGAATATTATAGGCTGATTATAACATTAAAACAAAATAAATTAAATCCCTTTCCAGATAACAGGATCATACAAGTCGTCACACCTGTCGGATATTTCAATCCATCTCATTACTGTAAATGGACATTTTGACATCGATAACATATTGATTTTGGTCTGCAAAACCAATTACTGGCACGCGACGCCATTTTAAAATATTAACGTGCGTTTTGTTACAGGTAGCTGGCTGGCGGGAGTTGGCTGTTATTGGATTCGGAATTCGAAGTCCCGTTTTTGAATGGTTTCATTTGAAATTCGTTCGATGCAATCCGCATCTTTGTTGGCAATCGAAACTCAATGTTTCTGGAGATCTCACGGCACGAAAAAGGTGCATGTGGAAAAACGTGGGTTTTTGATAAGAAATTAAAATCTTGGGGTGAGTTTGTGAGCCACATATGTATTTATTTATTTTTTACTAGCCTACGCTGTTCCGACTGGAACAGGGCAAAGGCCTTCCTCCACTCCTTCCATCTTTCGTAAGCCCGCGTGTCCTTCATATTATGAAGCATTTTTTAATAAGTTTTTTATTGCTGAATGGGCCTGTTCTTGACCTCGATCACGCGTGATGGAAAGCGTGAATTAGATCTATGACGGAACGAGCATGCCCAGAGGATGCCTGTTCACTATATTTACTGTGAAACACACATCCCCCTAGGATCCTAGGACCTAGGACCCTAGGGGGATGTCTAGAATCATGTACTGAATCCATGGTACAGTCAACAGCAAAAGTAGATGATCAAAATCAGAAATTTAAATTGAATTGAAAACTGATCACGAATATATGGCAGCTGTACCAGTAGTAAATGTTTGGTATAATTTACAATCACATACTTTTGAATCACTTCGACGCCACACAGTTTACGCGCCTCCAACGCGAACTCCGTTCATTAGTATTGAATTTCTGATTTTGATCATCTACTTTTGCTGTTGACTGTACCAGGTTGCGCGTCGATGGCCATGCCACCTTGTTCTTCCATTCCCCCAATGCAAACGTACTAGTTTATCAAATCTCCCTTATTACGAAAAATAAATACATAATCAGCCTATAAATGTCCCCACTGCTGGGACACAGACCTCCTCCGTCCGAAAGAGAGTGGGCTGTAATCTGCCACGCGGGCCCAGCGCGGGTTAGTATATGTCACATTACATGTCTTCCAAAATGAATTTACCAAGAAAATTTGCAGTGGTCTAGCACCCTTCCATTTTCCCCCAAAGCGTCTAAAGTGGCTGTGTCCGCCACTATTATCCCCTTACAACTAAATTACAAATAAGTATGCACTTACCAACAAAATTTGCAGTAGTGTTGCCCAGCACCCTTCCATTCTCTCCCAATACGTCTAAAGTGAAGTGTTGGTTGAGTCCCCCATCGTACCCCGCCGCGCATTTGACGGAGAGGTGTGGCTCGTTGTGCAGGAGTAGCCGGTTTGCTGTGCAGTTCCGTGGGGGAGACGGACGAGCTGGTGGTAGAAACAAGGGTTAAAGATGTTTGGAGATGAAGATAGTGGACAAGTGGGAACCATAATGGGCATATCCATACTAATATCATAAATTCGAAGGTAAATCTATCTCACCTTTTCATGCCTAAACTACTGAACGGATTTCGATATAATTTGGCAAGGATGCCATATGTCATGGCATCCTGGAGAAGGATATGTGCTACTTTTTGTCCCGGTAGAACATCCCCGTGGGATAATTTCCGACATCCAAAGAGCAGAAGCTACTTCACTACAGAAGTAATTTAATATGCATAATTATGAGACTTGCACAAACTCACTACAAAACTTAAAACTATAAACTTATATGTAACTTACTTACACTAGGAAATTATTATTTGTAGAACTTACTTAAGTAAGGTGTAATAATCATTGTTCTTATCGCTAAAAGCGATCATTTAGAAACAACCTTTGGATGGACTGAGATACAGAAAATCATATAGTTTATTTATAACACACAAAGCATAACTCCAGGGGGTCTACTCCGACGTGCAAAGTGTGAATGTTCGGATCGGACCGACACATGGCCGAACCGAATATTATTGAAAAATGCGAAAAAAGTTCGGATCGGCTCATTGGGGTCGGGACCATAATTCAATATTCGAAAGAGTGTAGGAGTGTAGGATCGGGACCGACCGAACCAAATAATAACTTCATAGCAGGAAACGGCCGAACATTCAGCCGATACTACTTCGGAGTAGACCCCCCGGCCTTGTTTTCCCTGAAGGGTAAGACAGAGCTGTACCCATTGTAGGTACATCCACATTTCGCCAGTTATGACTAAGTCCCATGTAATAGAGGCGAGCCTATTGGCATGAATCGTACCCAAATCCAGACTCCGGGTATAACTGAGGAATTCCAGATTGAAAAACGCAATAAAACTTTTCCCAAACCGGGAATCGAACCCTCTCCCTCCTGTAATTTGTTTTTATCGTGAACATTCTAGCTAAGCAAGCATCTTTGATACCTGTTGCAGTTTTTAAAAGAAGAGTGAAAGATCACTATCTGTCCACTTCATGATAGTTGTGTATGTATTTATTATTTTGAGTATGATATAATTATTATCATTCTAGTAATATTTATTTTAGAAGTATTTACGTATGTTTATTAGTATGTATGTTAGTATATTCTCGTAATTTTTGTTTAGTTTTTAAGTGAATTGTTTTTTGATTCTATGTATTTGTTTTGTCTCCTTTGCCCTATCACACGCTGTCTACATATGTATCTCTATCTATTTTCCTATCGCAGGTATGCTGGAAGAGATTTCTTATTTCATCACCTCTGTACCTATGTTTTCTGTTGTGTTTTTCATTGTCTGTTTATATATGTGTGTACATATATGAAAATAAAAGCAATAAGTTTTACCAACTCTGCCTTCATCATGATCATTAAGTACCCTATTACTCAATCTGTACGTCAAAATAAAACAAAAAATCCTTAAAATCCTCACCCACTCAATCAACTGAACTTCGAAATAGAAATCTTCGCGGCTGCCAATTAATCAAACTTGATCGGACAGACTTTACCAGATAATTCCTAGAAACTTGGTACCTAGTGTTAATTAATAATTTTACCAAGTTAATTAAAACATTCCAGTTTTCCTAAATTGATCGGTGACCCGGGTTATAAGGCCGCGTCCTAACTAAAAAAATCGTCACACGAAGACGCGATCATCGTGTTAAAATTTTGTTCGGCGAACACGAACGCGTGGTTGCGCCGACAGATGGTCCGATTTTCCGAACCAAAAAGTGACATAATGAACGACGACGCGGAATCCAGCTAAAGCGATCGGCGAGTACCTACGCGACACAGTCTTTTGTACAAATACTGGCAGTGTCCCGCGGGTTCACTACCATTGCTCTGCTCCTAAAGTCATTGTAGTGTGATGATAGCCTATAACCTTTCTCAAGAATTGGTTCAAAATCCGTTCGGCAGTTTTTGAGTTTATCGCGTTCAGACAGACAGACGCGGCGGGGGACACTTTGTTTTATAATAATGTAGTGATGACAAATAGTCGCGCGATTAATCAAGACGCGTATGTGCGAATAAATACGATCTCGCGTACTCGCGCGACTTTCGCTTTTGGTTAGGACGCAGGGTTCGGCATCGAAGGCATCGATGCCGTTTTAAAATACGGTCGAAGTTTTGCAATTGAGACCGGGATCGTATACGGGTTTACGGCAAAACTTGCACTACAAGCAAGTCCTCATTTCAACTGTTTTGAATACGAGTACGATCCGTTTTTTCAGTTCTGTTTTAGTTATGGTTCATTGGTGAAACTACTTACCAACATCAAGTTTGTGGAGTGTATGTGTAATGTAAGTTTGAAAAATAAAAGTAAACTGAGTTCGGTAAAGGATTGATTACCTGTGGGAGAGAGCAAAGGGGTTTGGTTATTGGAATTTCACACACATTGTAACGTAGACGCCACTGCACGAAGCAAGTTATATAGCATAAATCTTAAGCATAATCAGTCTATAATGTGCCCACTACTGGGACACAGGCCTGGAATGGTCCGTCCAAGAACCAAATTATCTATCAGCAAGTTATTGACATGATTTTGTCGACTTTATGAGATTATTTTTGTAGCAACAGAAGGCTAATTCTCGTAATTTAAAACGTTCAAAATCTAGTCGCAGTCTCATCTCAGCGACAAACAAATGTCAAAAACTTGTCAAAATGTAGGGAAATTAGAGGTATTGTTTGACAGATTGAGACTGAGATCAGACTGTGAACTGTCTTAAAATTACGAGAATTGCCCCCCAGTTATCATCATCATCATAATGTTTTTTTTTTTTCAGATCATAAAATCCATTCTTTTCCGATTTAATGACAGTTCTACGACAGTGACAAGAATAACGCTGAGCCAAATTACGTGCTAAGTATCGTTTATAGATCTCGGCCTAATGCTACGGATACATTGTCGCGATAACGCGAACTACCACACTTCACGTGCTCTCTCTCACACACCGCTCGACGTCTTGCTGTACAACAGAGATCGCGCGAAGTGTTCGCGTTATCGCGACAATGTAGCCGTAGCATAAGAAGCGCCTCAATAAACTCACTTCGAAATGTTAGCTTACCCTTTCCGAAAGCAGCATCTTGTGTTTTTCTTACATTAGGTACGCTGGCAGTTTGAAAATACACATTTCTACTGTTATGATTATATGGTTCCTAGTTTACATAACGCGGGTGTAATGAGACACTTAACGAAGCCGACGGACACTTGTACTCCCCGTCATTGTAATCATTTTTTTTTAACTGGACCTTACCTGGGAACCTTCTTGTTACGGAGATATTGAAGGTCAAAATTCCTACTTTTACTGACGATATTTTACAAAAAAAAAACAAGGTTTTAATGTTATAACACAACTTTAAATACCCACACGACCCCTGTACCGTCGCATGCACCCATATGCACACAGTTTTGCGGGCGTTACATTGCGCACTGCCGCAAAAAGCAAATTTTCACACCAAAAATAAAAGTCATGTCCCAGCAAGTATTTTAGTGCAATTTTACTTAGTTTAATGTACAGAATGCGTAGTGACGGTTATGTGATGGGCCTTTTAACTCCTTGCACTTACAGACACCTAACATAACATCACGCGTTGTTTACCCAAAGGGTTGGTTAGAGGTGTGCTTATAGTACACCCACACACACGGGTGTGGGTGTACATTTATATACACCTACGCAGATAATTTCATTCACGCGTTCGCGGAATTTGTTTTAGAGCCGTCACGGATTGGGCAAGTGGGTATAGTCACAGTGGCAACTATATTTGGTCTTTTTATCGTATTTTTGAAACTTGGAGGGATAAAAATTTCTGGACAAAAATGGTAATGATGTAAAATTTGAACGAAATTCAATGAAGTTTTAAATATACTAATAGGCATGATCTTTGTCCGATAGATGAGCAAAGATCGTTACTCCCTGGACGCCTGAGGGAGAACATCGCCTTCAAGGTAGACCACGGCGAAGGTGGTGTGACGATCTGGTAACGTTTGCAGAGCTAACATGGCCAGAGATCGCACAAGACAGGGAGGTTTGGAAGGAAAAAGGGGAGGCTCAGTCCCGATTTACGAGTTGTAGGTCGTGAGTGTGAACCCAGGCAGGCACTTCACTTTGTGTATTTAATTTCATCACCACTGCTCTCAAAGTGGCGGCGACCAACACTGCTGGCCGTGCGTGCTGCCAAAACCAACCTGCTGTCAAAAACACCCCTCATCCGCACAATATGTGTATTAAATGAAGTCCATGAGAGAATTGACATATTTTCGTGCAATTTGAGTGAATTCGCAAGAGTCTTGTTGAATTTTGCTAGTTATACTTAAATATTAATATTCTGTGTTGTCTGATTTTATATTTTAGGTTATGTTTTTATAGTACAAAAAAAAAAGTTTTGAATTTTTAAAGTTTTTTTTTGTTTTTTTTATGTATTGTTGAAAGTGCTTTGTATTTTTTTTTTTATTTAGATTTTTATGTATTAGGCGTAAGTTGATTTTTCATTTTATTTGGTGTGTATTTGCTAACCACTATTGCATTGGGCTCATCCTGTAAAGATAGTGTGTGTAAGTTTTTAATAAGTTTTTAATAATTATATAAATAAATAATAAAACGGTGAAGGAAAACATCGTAAGGAAACCGGCATGTCCTATAACCAAAAATTCGAAGACTTGTGACCTCTACCCTGGGGGACTGGGGTCGCGCGGTAGATTTTGGCCCAGAGAGGAGGCCTGTGTCCCAGCTGTGGGAACGTTATAAGCTGATTATGATTGAAAAGTATGAACATAAACGAAGCAAAAGGATTATGTAAAGATCGTAGGAGGTGGTGTTCTGTAGTTTCTACCTTGTTGTAGTTATTTTTTTACGATGGTCGTTAAATAGAAATTAATTACTCAAATCAATCACATAGTTTTGGTCCATTAAATACTGACCTGACTGCATTGTAATTATAATAAATGCTCTCTATTAAAATATAATGATCAATGTGTAAATTAATAGGTGTAGAATTAATTGGTAAGCCGATCGGAAACAAGATGGCCGCCACTACTTCAGCATTGATTGGGAACAAGTGGAACTATTCAAAACGATAGTTTATTTATTCAACTCACTTTGAATTGGATTGGCAATTTTCAATAGGACACTTGTTAGTTAGTTATTTTTTTTATCGACAATTTAGTTATACCTTTGAATGAGCAATATTTTTCATAGAGGATGGGAAATAGGCCATCGGTGGAGACTTAGCCTTCGGCGCGGGAGATATTGTAGTGCATAAATGAGTGCACTTTTTCTTCCCTCACTCTCACAGTCCGATGGGACGGCAATCCGACGCGACCGGAGAAAGATCAGGCACTGGCGCAGCTTAACGTGCTTTCCAAGGCAGGGGGGTATCGCACCGCTAACTTCCAATCTCCGGCCTGTTACTAAGATGGTCCTAATGAAAAAACCGATAACACTTTGCCCAACCTGAGAATCGATCCCCACGCACAGCAGCAACTGCCTCATTGGTTTCGTGGTCGCAAGCACGACACTTAACTAACACCACTCATGGAGGCTATTTTACCGCACTATACTACGCATTATTTAGCCCGTAAAATACTACACCTAGCACTATAAACTACAAGATTTAAACACCCAATGCCCAACTTGAACAGTACACCGTGCGAACATTCGATAGGCTATAAAATTAGTAATTTCCTCAGTTATTCGCCCCGCTATAAAGTCGATTAAATTCTCTACTTTACGAGCGACTACGTGCGACTCCACTAGTGCTGTGTCTGGAATTCCTTAGTGTCAGATTCTTGATGAAAATTACTGCATTTTTGTCGACGGTAGTACCTACTAAAAGTTGCAGCTGTGTTTTTTCCTGGTACATTGTGAGGGATTTTTAGCTTTTTCAAAGGTTTGTTGTTCAGTGGTTATGCAGCATGTATAAGAAAGGTATGGTCGTATTTAATGGCGTGGTGCAGACCATCCAACATCACGAACAACTTTATCCAGCTTTTAAATGATGTAATGAACTAAGTTACATATTCATGTACTAGCTGCGCCAGGCGGTTTCACCCACATAAGTCTCGATCCCCTGGAAGTATAAGGACAAAAGTATTCTATAAACTAATCCAGGTCATGCTGGTCTACCCATGTGCCAAATTTCATCCAAATCCGTTCAGCCGTTTTAGTGTGAAATCGTAACAAACAAATATACAAAAGATAAAATATTTTCTCTTTATAATATTACTACTGCACATCCACTTTCTAAAATATCTACTCGACTTAAATATATTGGACGGCTGATTATTTTTATTCACGCTGTACATTGATCTACACTATTTTTATTTTATGCTGCCATTTACGCGAATCGAGTAAGAATTTATTAATCGAGTAATAAAACCATTGATACGCTTTACCAGACACTGGACAATACTCGAAACACTCAAATTGTGTTATCGAGCCTATAGAAACCTAAAGCATGATGAAAAAATACATATTTCAAATGTTTTTATTTATAAAACGAAAATTCTACTTAAAAAAGAACTTTCAGAATTTTCGAAATTTCCGGTCACTTTTCTATTTGCCTTTCCCTTTTAGAACTATTCATAATCACTTAATCAGCGTATAACGTTCCCATTGCTGGGACACAGGCCTCCTCTATGTGAGAGAGAGTGGGCCGTAATCTTCCACGCGGGCCCAGTGCGAGTTGGTGGATGTCACATGTTTTCGAATTAATCGTTAAGTGGTCATAGTGAATTAGGGCCCAGTGCAGCGTTCTAAAGTGATGTCCAACAAACAGCATTGAACTTTTCTTTACACAGATTTTGCAAGTACCTACTCAGTACAAAAAAAATCCAAGCCTTTTATCCAAACATATTATTCTTGTTCTTAATTTTCATCCAATTAGAATGCTGTTTTCATACTAAATGTGCGCGGTTATTTTTTAATTAACTCACGCATAGGCACGGGACGGTCGGAGTTCAATATATTATTTTAGGATAATTCTTTTCCTCACAAAAACAAGGGTCTTTTAGCGTTCCTCTTCGTAATGGGCGAAAAAAATTAAAAGGGACGGCGGGACCATGGATCGTAGAAAAACGGAATTTGTTGTTTTGGAAAATATTGCGTAAGAAAACATTGTTCTTTTACGAAATCATTGGTATTGAAATTAAAACAGAATTCACTCTAAACAAACTAAAATCAAAGATCACGTCTTGAACTTTTTATAATAATTAATAGACGATAGCATATTAAATTCATGACTCTTACTATATTTGGTAATTTTGTAAAAATATTACAGTTTACCTTTCCTGAAAACTATAGCTGATAGGTGGGATAGCCCCATACTGGGAGATTGGACGTTAGCGTATTTAATGAATAGTTTGAGACTACTTATGGGTCCGAAGTAAAAGATTTTAATTTTTTAATATTACCAAGAAATACAGCGGAATGTCAGACATACAATTCCCGAATTTTAAAAAACTTTCACAGTCTGAGGGGCAATTCTCGTGATTTTAAGAACGTTCACAGTCTGATCTCAGTCTCAATCTTTAAAAAATACGTCTAATTCCCCTACATTTTGACAAGTTTTTTTCATTTTTTTGTCGCCGAGATGAAACTGCGACTAGATTATGAACTTTTCTAATTACGAGAATTGGCCATCTGATCTGATCGATTGAGACCAATCTGTCAAAAATAACTCTTATTTCCTTTGGGAAATAAGAGTTATTAGTTACAATCAATGTCAAAAGCTTGTCCAAAATCAACATTTTAAACCAGCTTTTGACATTGATTGTCGCCGAGATGAGATAGCGACTAGATTTTGAACGCTCTTAATTAGTTACGGAAATTGGCCTTGTATTTGAACTTCAACCGCAGTACTGTTAGCAACGGAAGTCGGTATCCAATTAATCAGTGGGTACCTATATAGTATTCATTCGGATTTGTAGTATTCCAATAATTTCAGAATACGTGGTTATTTAATACCGTTTTTTATCATTACTGTTTTCAGTTAAGATTTAAACAGATTTTTGCAGCTGACTACCGAAAACTGAAGGCCAGTTCCCGTAATTAGAAACGGCCAATATCTAGTCCCAATCTCGTCCCAGCGACAATCAATGTCAAAAACTTGTCAAAAATGTAGGGAAATAAGACGTATTTTTGACAGATTGAGACAGAGATCAGAGTGTAAACTTTCTTAAAATTACGAGAATTGCCCCTCTGGTGTAAGTACTTAGAAGAACCCTCTAGCTCTCTAATGGGGCTTTAATAATTAAACTAAACATTACAATGCTGTCTTTGTTCGAAGGCTTTAATAGCATGTCTACCTTCTTGATCCTTTTTTTCAAGTTCAAGAAGGCATCTTTGAGTTACAACGCTACAAAGTTATTTTGGCGCGTGGCCAAAATTGGAACTAACCCCGCCCACTTTTTATAACCGACATCAAAAAGCCTCGTGGTAAGGGAGGTCCAATATAAATTTTAATAAACAATACACAATTACGTAAACAGTAATATACTTTTTACATAATTGTACAGCTAAAAAGTGAAACAAAAAACTTTTTTATAAAAAAGAACATCCGACTTCCAAAAAAAAAAACACAATAAAGTTAAAAATAACTTTAATTTTGGAAGTCGCTGGCAAAAAACGAAAATGCGGAACCAATGACACCGACATCCGAAATTAACGTTATTTATCACCTTGTAGTTTGTAGAGTTTTTTTTGGAAGTCGGTTATTTTTTTGGTAGAAAGAAAGAAAAAGTATTTATTGCGACTCGTATAGGATCATAAACTAAACTAAACACAGTTAAAAAAAAATAAAAACAAATTATATAAAAAAGTAACAAAAGGAAAAATGAAACAGAAAGCCCTAAACGAGGCCAAAAGGCTCCTATCTCAGCATGATGCTTCGACATTTAAAAAATAAATGTCGCAGCGCTGGTATTCTGATAGGGCCCGCTGTACTAACGCCGTCTGCTTTTGTCAATGCAATTTCTATGTCAATTTCACAAATGTTTACCTACAACGCCCATCAATGTCATTCAGGGGCCAGAATATCCATACAGCACTCTCTTGTCATATCTACAGGATGAACTTGAAAACTTTGAAAACTTGCGCCCAATCGAAATAGGAGGTGCTGTAACTATTAAATAATCATTATAAATTGTAATTTCCCAAATCTAATTTCTTGAAAAACCGTGTAATAATTTGCTTTCCCTAATGACGTGCTCTAAATTTACCTTATAAAATGTTGTTTTTTTTTTATTTTCCTAAATATAGGTACTTATTTTTATTATAAATAAACTTGTGTTATCTAATATGTACAGACGGCGCACATCAAGTTACTACAATCTGTCATTTTTTTAGGGTTCCGTACCTCGGAAGGAAAAAACGGAACCCCTATAGGATCACTTTGTTGTCCGTCCGTCCGTCTGTCTGTCAAGACCCTTTTTCTCAGGAACGCGTGAACGTATCAAGCTGGAATTTATATCAAATACTCTACGTCTACTGACCTTTAGAGCTGTGAAAAAATAAAACTTATAAGTCAACGCAATCAAAAGATACAGCCGTTTATGCCGCAAATTTTCGACACTCGCAAGGGAATCAAAACCTACAGGGTACTTCCCGTGAACTGAGAATCTTGAAATTTGGTAGGAAGCAACGTCTTGTAGCACAGATAAAGAAAAAATTGCGAAAACCGTACATTTTTAGTTACATCATAATAATAAAAATATTTTTAATAATTTTAAATTGTACGGAACCCTCGGTGCGCGTGTCCGACTCGCACTTGGCCGGGTTTATTTAAATAGATTTTCAACATTATCGCGAAACAAAAGGTTGATTGGAAAAATTTGACAGTTTCGGGTAGCTTGATGCGCTGGCGTCTGTACAAACTTCTAATACGAAATAAACTAGAAATTATTAAAATAAAAATTACAGAATTATTACATTACCAGTAGTATATTTATATATAGTATATTTATAAGGTTGTCTTTAAAAGATCGCTCTTAGCGATAAGACCGCCCATTGTGTCACCCTTTGTAAAATTTTATATATTTTATTTATGTTCTGTAACTTTTATGGTGTACAATAAAGAGTATTCTATTCTATTTTTTATTTTAATAATTTGTAGTTTATAACATTGAATTAGATATTATAATTTGGCGCACCAATTTCATCCTGTTTTTGTTTCTACACTCTATGTTGTAGACAGTTCCGGGTCGGCGCTGACTTGATGGTAGTCCATGAGTTTTATGGAGCTTGCCTCTTGAGAGACGGGGAGGCCAAGGTATTTTAATGTAGTAAAGTTAATTAGTCTGTTAACTGGGTAGTTAATCTTCTGTAATAATTTGTTTTGTGAGGTTTTAGGTATCGTATTAAATGTATTGTTAATTATTTTTATTGATAACGTTACTTAATATTTTTTAAACAATTCAATTTCCCATAGCTTTATTTGACAAGACGACGCTTGTAGGCTTTGTTGGTTTTTACTTTTTAGAGATTTCGTTAGCGTCGGGTGTTTTTTTTTAATAGTAAAACTCACCTGCGGGAACAATCTGGAAGACACACGGCCTCTTCTGCCGCCCCACTGCGTTGGTGGCGCGGCACAGCAGCGCACCGTAGTCGCGCTCACTCGCTGCTCGGTAGCGGAGCTCACTTGATGTGCCACCCGCGGATACTACACAAGAGAATGAGAGAAAATGTATTAGAAAGAAAGAAAATACATTTATTTAGCACAGACTAAAATACACACAATACACCAGCAGTGCGATTCTGTAAACATCTAACCGTGAAAACTTAGGTGAAGTGAGCGTGGAGTGAGCTGTCATTCCAACTAATGCTAGGGATTGACACTATTGACAACTCGCTCTAAGCTCACTTCACCTAACTTTTCAAGGTGAGATTTTTACAGAATCGATCGGCAGATACATACATTAGATGAAAATAAAATCAAATAAAAAGTGTAAAGTCCGATGTAAGAAAATAGCAGGAAAGTGTGCCTCACGACTGCACCAAAAAGGCAAAGTTCAGCAAAAATGCCAGACAAAGAGTGCCTCACGCTGGTTTTTAACTGGACCTGATTATTACATAATAGCTTAGGTGTAATCTTGCATGAGTTTTTTTAAATCCGTTTTAGCCCGCGTTTTTAATCGAGGCTATTAATTTTCGCGCATTGGATTTTCAACGCACTGCTCAGCGCTGAGGGTTGAAATTCCAATAGTCTGTTTTTTGACGCGCTGGGATGCGCTGTGTTGGATTCTCAAAGCTCGGCTCAATACCGAGAGTCGAAAATTAAGTGCGCGAATAAAGTCACCGCGATTATCATACAGCCGTACGAACCATCAGCATCATCATTTCAGCCGAAAGACGTCCACTACTAGACATAGGCCTCCCCCAAGCACCTCCACTTCGACCGGTTTTGTGCTTCCCGCATCGAACGGGTTTTTGCAGCCTTCACAAGGTCGACGGTCCACTTTGAAAGGCCTTCCAACGCTACGTCTTCAGGTACGCGAACACCACTTCAGAACCTTTCGGCCCCATCGGCCATCTGTTCCTATTAAATTAAGTGGCAGTGGGTATGGCACATTGCTCGCCGTACGACCCGTTACAACATATTTGCTGAAATTACGCGACGGAAAGTTTGGAGTGTTCACAGGTGTTTACGCCTTTTTCAATTTCCTTTGATATATCAGGTTGAAAATCGAATGCGTAATTTTTGGCCGGTGTATCGCTACCCTGAAGAGCACTCTTTAGCTAACAATTTTGAATGTAAAGAATGAAATAAAAATGCGTTTATTTGGCATTACAGATAAATACACTTTAAAACTATAAAAACAGAAAATATGTTCCAGGGCAGCGGTAACCCTTTCGGACGATCCCGCTACATGCTACAAACTCAGCTCATGCGCACGCCACAATTGCGGCGATAAGTCCCCTCTTTGAGGAGTGGCTGGAGAGGCACCACGGCGCCCTCACCTTCCGCCTGACGCAGGTCCTCACCGGACACGGTTGTTTCGGGAGGTTCCTGTTCAGGATAAGGCGGGAGGAAACGTCAGGGTGTCACCACTGTGTGGATCGCCCGGAGGACAAGATGGAGCATACGGTGGAGGTCTACCCGGCTTGGGCGGAGCATCGCTGCGTCCCCGTGGCGGCGATCACTCGCGTCCGGGCCTGGTCCAGGCCATGGTACGGAGCGAGAGTGCATGGGAAGCTGCGAAGGAGTAATGCGCGCAAAGGAGGAGGCGGAGCGCGTGAGAGAGAGGCCATCTCTGCGCCCTGACGCCCCTAATCGCCGCAGGAGACGCCCTGGACGTCGGGAGTCAACAGCCGACTCTCGGCCACGGTAGGCGCGGGCTTGCGGGCGGCGAGCATCGCTGCGTCCCCGTGGCGGCGATCTCTCGCGTCCGGGCCTGGTCCAGGCCATGGTACGGAGCGAGAGTGCATGGGAAGCTGCGAAGGAGTAATGCGCGCAAAGGAGGAGGCGGAGCGCGTGAGAGAGAGGCCATCTCTGCGCCCTGACGCCCCTAATCGCCGCAGGAGACGCCCTGGACGTCGGGAGTCAACAGCCGACTCTCGGCCACGGTAGGCGCGGGCTTGCGGGCGGCGAGCAATGGGCAGCTCGCCGCCCGGTAAGGACCAGGTCCGGGTAGACGGCGCTTTGTGTTCCACGCACGCCTCAAAGAGATGTCAGCATGAACTGACGGGATCCGCTAGGGCCAATGCCTGCCAGGGCCGCGGGTTGTTCGAAAGAGATACTGTGGTCCCTGGTACAGGCAACTGAAGGAATACGGGTGGGTTTTAGTCAGTAAAAGTCTGACACGCCCTCCCGCTCCGCCCAGAGCGGGAGAAGTCATAATTATGATGATTTCCCACCTCAAAAAAAAGGGCCTCAGCTCAGCATATTGTCAGCGTAATGACTTGTTATTTGGCGTCTTAGGGTTTGTAGGGATGGCTGCATTGAAAATAGTCCTTGGCAGTTTACCCATAGCGATATAGGGTTTACCCAATTAAAGCATACTTGAAGTATGTAACATGTGATTTATGTAACATGCGAATTATCAGATACTTGCGTAGTCGAATTGCGTGTGGTACGGCCACAATGTCACTCACGCATGTATGTAGGTCACACTTTAATATGCTCAAGATAATGTCCACGCACTGACCTGCTGCTTCAAACAACCACAGAAAAATTTAAAAGAAAAAAGCTAATTCGTAAAGGGTTCTCATCATCATGGTTTCCACTCACCATATCTAGCAGGCGACACCTGGAAGCTCTCCCCGCTATTGTTGAACTGCCAGTAGAACGTGACGTCAGCGGGATCTGCGTTCACTGTGCAGCGCACGCGCAGCGGCTCGTCCAGTCGCGCGCCGATTAGCAGCGGAGATGGTTGTGCGCAAACTGGGGCGTCTGTGTGTTAGGAAAAAACGCAATATTTTTATCGTTCTTGTTACAACAATATAGGTACGGACGAATATAGATTTTTTTTTAAGTAAGTTTAAAATAATAGGGGCTAATAAAATAAGTGTAAGTAACTGGGTTGTGGAGTCAGATAGGCAGTCGCTTCATGTAAAATACTGGTATTCAGCTGCATCCGGTTAGACTGGAAGCCGACCCCAACTTAGTTGGGAAAAGGCTAGTCAGATGATGATGAATAAAATAAGGCTGCAGTTCGGCTACTTATTCTTTTATTCCTTTATTTCATCTAAGTACTAACAAATAAGGCATGTTTACAATAATCTAATTAATACAATAATATAAGGACAAGAACAACACGTCGGCCTAGTCAAATAACCCGCCCCTAACTGTTCCCGGCGCAAAGGTGCCCAAAACGCTTGCTGCATTGCCATGTTGGATGGTAATAGCTAACCTGGCTCACCCGTTTTGTCACGAAGCTTGTGCCCTAACTCACTAATGAGCTTCCTGGCCTCAGTGCCCCAAGCACCCATGGTCTCCACGGCAAAGCAAAATTCATTAGCAAATTGCAAAATATATTATACAAAATTTATTATATATGCCGCAATAGCGCTTCTTCATTTCCAATTTTGGAGGATGGCAAAATGTCTTTTCCATGTCTAGGCACTGCTTTGCAAAGATTCTGAAGTGATTTTTCGGTAGATTTTCCTTTGCTAATTAGAATTTAATGAAAAATGTTCCTTGGCAGTTCTGGACAGAGAGAGGTGGAAAGAGAGTAGGAAGGCTTTCGCCCAGCAGTGGGACATTAATAACGGACGGCACGGTTAAGCGATTGACTGCTGCGCTGCGGGTCGCGGGTTCGATTCCCGCACGGAACAAATATTTGTATGGCCTACAAGTAGTTGTTCTGGGTCTGGCTGTTGGTGTATGTGAGCTTAAATGTTTGTAAACGCAACCACGGTACAGGAGAAATTCCTAGTGTGGGGTAAAGTTTAAAAACAAAAAATATAAGTCAAATCTTGATTGCAAGCAAGCTTCATCATCAACCACCTCGTTACATAACACCAGAAGTAACAGTAAGTTTACCAAAGTTCACTTACACTGTACTCTAAGATATACAGCCTGACTGCTAGACTCTCCCATCTGATTTGCTGCCCTGCAGGTGTAGAGACCGCCGTCCCTCTTCGTCACCCTCTGCAGAACTAGGGACTTGGTGCTGATGAAAACTCCCGAAGACATGTTCTGGCTTACTTGGACATCCTGGAAGAATAAGCTACGTTATTTTTGGAACTAAAGATAGACGGGAATAGTTATGGAATCAGAAATTATATTGCGGAAATCCATGATAATAAAATCTTCTAAAAACTAGACCCAGGCCAAAAACGAAACCTATGCGCACGTTGCAATGTGCTGTAGGGCAGTGTGACATCCACGGGTCTCATCATGGCCTAGTCCGTGAATGGCGGCTGTATTATTTGTCTATTCGTATGAAATTTTTTTGCACACTGAAAGCAAACAATAGTAGATTGTACAACTAGTGCATAAAATAAATAATTATACCCCTCGACTTAACTATCCACAGGATACACGTCTCGTGGTAAAATAGCTTCTTTTATGCCCGAGTTATACACTCTGCTTTTCACTTCGGTTGCGAGAAAATGAAACCGGCATAAAGTATATTTATGTAACAGTATTTGATTAATCAAAAATGTTGCAAAATCGAAGAAGAGAATAGCTAATTCCCGCCACGAAACTTATTCAAGTTTTTTTTTTATTTTCAACATGACGTCATTCGGCTGCCAAGTCATAAAAACGTTTATTTGCGTTTTTTAAATAAATAAATGACAACTATTTTAACTGGTTTTGTTAAATTAATGATAGAAAACACGGAAGTGATATAAATTATAGAAAATGAAATAAAATAACGACTTTAATCTGCGACGTTTTAGTGTGTGTGCTGTTGGACCTGATTATCTTAGTTTAAAAAAAAAAAACTTTATGCACTAGAGTATAAAAAACGACTTTATGTCGCCTACGCACAACATAAAGACGAACTTTTAGAGGATGAGAAGTGAAAATAAATAAAGGCTATAGGCAAATATTACCTATGTTTTGAACCCGTTATTTGTTTGAAAAATACCAAAAAAAAAAAGAATCAACTCAACCTTCATAAGATTTCAACCACGATGGTGGTTGAAGTAAAAAACTTTCAAGTAAGTAACGATCGAATGAATCGCTACGTAAATACTTGAGCTCGACTCCAAGGCTCTCCACTTTGACCCACACACTCGAAGGGCCTCGTCAAGTCGAACTCAGCGCCAAAATTACCTTAATCGAGCCCCTCGACTGTTTTAAGAACTTTTATTTTTTGCTTTTGGGGTTTTGAATTCAGTATACAATTTACTGAAGTTATTATTTACCTAGATATCGGTCTCGTGGCTAAATAATAACAGCAGCACGGGTTGCTTGCCTCGGTCGGTTCCTGGACGTGTAAACAGCTATCGAGACCCCTCCGTGCCTCGGAAAGTAAGTTAAGCCGTTGGTCCCAGATGTCATTCGTGGATCTGGCAGTCGTTACGGGAAGTCCGAAGCGCAAAAATTTGACAACCACTCTTACCAATGGCTATAATGTAGTATAGTATTTTTATCTCAAGGAGCGACGCGCGCTTTACTTGTGGTAACCAAAGCTAAACACACACGCACGCACTAGACACACACTTCAGACTTCGTCATTGTCTCGGGTGGTACCGAGAGCGTCTGACACACATTTACAGCGTGTTTGTACTGGCAACCACAAGTCGCGCGTAAGATAAAAATACTGTAACTGGTTTGTGGAGGTCAGATAGGCAGTCGCTCCATGTAAAATGCTGGTATTCAGCATCCGGTTAGACTGGAAGCTGACCCCAACATAGGAAAATGCTAGTCAGATTTATTTATTTACCTAGATATTTGTCAACATAATTAAGTGGATTTCTAGCACTCCGAAATGCGGCAGAGATTTATCTGCCGCATTTTCGAGAGCTAGAAATGAACTAAATTGGATTAGTATTTACATGACCTCAACGATCCAATTAAGGAGTAATGTTGAAATTCTAATACTCAGGTGCCAGATTTTCAATTGTTAATAGCATCCGTTGGCATTTTGATTCACAATATTTGACTTAAGAGAACCAAGGTAACCGGACATAGCCTGAAGAATTGCCAAACTGGTGGGCAGGGCACATTGCTCGCAGAACAGATGGCCGATGGGGTCGAAAGTTTCTGGAGTGGCGACCGCGTACCGGAAGACGTTGGAAGACCTCCCACAAGATGGACCGACGACTTTGTTAAAGCCGCAGGAACCCGTTGGATGCGAGAGGCACAGAACCGGTCGAAGTGGAGGTGCTTGGGGGAGGCCTATGTCCAGCAGTGGACGTCTTTCGGCTGAAATGATGATGATGACGATGACTTACTAAGAAATACATAACTGCAAGGCCACGACTCACTCACGTTATGGTACCAGGAAATCCTATGCTCCTTGGGATTGGCTTTGATGTTGCACTCGAAGTAGACATCATCTCCTTCCTTGATGTCGTTGGGGTTGAGAGTGCTGCCCAGAGACATGGTGAGGACTGGTCTGTCTGTTGGAGAAGATATAAAATAATCGTTTATTGGGAGCAAAAAACAAATACATTCAAAGACAAAAAATGCAACATGTGCAAGTTAAAACTGTGGCGAAGCTAGCAACGCCGACTTATAGTGAGAGGGTAGGTTGGACCAATACATAACAAAGGTAGTTTAACAAATATTTAAAGAAAAGAAGATTAAAGACAGAAGAAAAAGAAAAGAAAGAAAAACAAAAGGAAAACTTTTATATTACACACACAGGAAATACAAAAAGTAAAAAAGGAGCATTTAAAACATTACATTACATTAAAAACAACCAAAAAAAGACCAGAGCGAGGCCAAAAAGATCCTATCTCAGCATAATGCTGCGATATTTAAAATTAACGATACATTGATAATTAGATTATACAATAATACATACTTATGGGATAATAGGTTTGATCAATTAAAGCAGTTGTTGTGGTTTATATCATCTGCCTAGCCTTTTCCCTACTATATTGGGGTCGGCTTCCATTCTAACCGGATGCAGCTGAATACCAGTATGTAACAAGAAGCAACTGCCTATTCAGATAGGCAGTTGCTGTGGCGTTTTACCCAGTAACTGGGTTGTGGAAGTCAGCTTCCACAACCCAGTTACTGGGTAAAACGTGTGAGTAATTTTGGCGTTAGCATAATCAACCTATAATCTTCCCACTGCTGGGACACAGGCCTCCTGTCTGCGAGAGGGAATGCGCCGTTATCCACACGGGCCCAGTGCGGGTTGGTAGATGTCATATGTCTTCGAATTTTTGATTCTAGGTCATGCTGGTTTTCTTACTATATTTTTCTTCGTTGTTTTTAGAGCAGCTGTGCAAAGGTGGCTTTAAATCACTTTAGATCTATCTTAACAATGTGTGCTTGGAAGAAAATCATTAGTACTTTCAAAATAAATAGGAAACGTCATTTTATTTCTGTATCTTGTGCCAGCAGGTCAAGCTACCCGAAATTGTAAAATTTTCCCAATCAACCTTGAACCTTAATGCGTTAGCGACAAAGTTGAAAATATATTAAAGAAATTTGACAGATTGTGGTAGCTTGATGTGCTGGCCTCTGTACAACATAGTAAAGTATGCTGTTCAGTGGAAATTTGTCGATTTTTATACGTCTTATGAGACGTAAAATTTAACGTTTTACAGCATCGTTTCGAGATAAAGTCGAGAACGTCGTGAGTAATAGTAATTTTGTTTTTAGTAAAAAACCAGTCATTAGCTGGTCGGACTAGCGCAGTAACGGTTTCTTACCAGAAAACTATAATAGACTTGCTGCGCCCCGCGATTTCACCCGCATAAGTTTAGATCCCGTGGGAATATCGGGATAAAAAGTATCTCGGTTATAAAGTATCTGTGTGCCAAATTTCATCCAAATCCGTTCAGTAGTTTTTGCGTGAAAGAGTAACAAACATCCATCCATCAATACAAACTTTCGCATGTATAATATTAGTAGGATTGTTCATCTTCTTATTATTTCTTCTGATGAAATAGTCTATCTGTATATTAATAATAAAGTTGAAGAGTTTGTTTGTTTGTTTGAACGCGCTTATCTCTGGAACTACCAGTTGGATTAAATAAATATTTTTGCATTTGATAGTCCAATTCTTGAGGAAGGCTAGCAACACCATGGTAGGACTTTTAGGATATATTTTACTAAGTAATAGCGCGGGTAGGCGATGCGATGCGACAGAGTGGGTCGAAGGAACAAGAAATTCGAAGTCGCAGCCAGAAGCTAGTTCCATAGAAGAAGCCTTAACAGCACTTGACGGCACGGTTGGCGCAGTGGTTAAGCGTTTGACTGCTGAGCTGCGTGTCGCGGGTTCGATTTCCGAACAAATATTTGTATGACCTACATGTATTTGTTCCGAGTCTGGGTGTTTTTCTATCTGTAATATGTACGTAGTTACAAAAAAAAATGTATATAAGTAGTTTATCAGCCATCTTGTTACCATAACACAAGCATTAGGTTGCTTAGCTTGGGACAAATGGTGCTGTGTGAAATGTCCAGGGATATTATTATTATTATTTTGTGAAAGTAAATCCAAGTGGCTACCTATTATGATTAAAAATATGTATCAGACATACGAACATACGCACAGAGAGCCGGGGTAGGTTCAGTATTAGAGGCCCGTTTTCACCCTTTAGGCACGGAACCCTAAATAAGATGTTGAGTAATTTTCCAGTTTGTAAAAAAAACTGAGTTTCTTTGAAATCGCTATCGTACGACAAAGTTACACAACTTGCAATGTAGTACGGGAATAGATTCATCAGGCCACTTCATTGCTTTCTTTTCTCGTTAGCTGGAAATTAAGATCGCGCATTTTGTTGGCTTCAAGAAAGTTTATGATTTGTTTTTTCTTAAAAAATATGAATGTGTATTTCTCATTATGTACTAAAGGAAGAAAGGACGGAAAACATCTTATGAAACCCTCAACCTAATTGTAAAACACTTTCAATCAGAATCGGAAGAATTTTGAAGAAGATTTTCAGAAATTCAGAATTACATGCAATTCAGTTAAAATTAACTAAATTCTTTGCAGTGTCGAAATAATTCATTAAACAGAGTTTTTCATCAATTTCAATTGAGTGTTAATTCCATTTAATATTGTGTTAAAATCATTTTATCGCAATTCCAACATGCGTGCTCATTATCTGCCTAGCCTTTTCCCAACTATGTTGGGTTTGGCTTCCAGTCTATCCGGATGCAGCTGAATACCAGTATTTTACATAGAGCGACTACCTATCTGACCTCCACAACCCAGTTACTGGGTAATATTATCGTATTATTATCGTATTATCGTATTAGCCCCTTGGTAAGACTTTCAGGCTTCTTTAATTTTAAACAGGAAATTTAATTAAAATGCTGGTGGCGGGCAGCCCTATTGCATGTTTACGTACCGCGCGGCTGTAGGCATTTATTTCAAAGATGCGGCCGAATTACAATACTGTATAGATAATATTACCGTGGTATCAGGTTGAAAAGCTTGCCAATCCTGTTGAAACGTGTTGTAGAAATATGAAACGCTTTGAAAGCGGTGCCACTTATATAGGCACTCCGGTCTAATTGTAAACATGCAGTAAACAAGCATGGTATGTATGCTTGATCCTTCTGACTAGAATATTTAGCGTGCAGTTGGAAAATTACTGGCTGGCTGGTTAAAAGTGTTTGTTTTACTTATTGATCAAGAGAGTATCAAACTAAAGTGGTCATTAATAAAAGGATCCTGTTGTCTCTGGTTATTTCAGGACCTATTAACGTTTACTCACAGGCTCACCAGCACAACAAGGCCCTGTACCCTGTCCATTAGGTAAACCGTTTGTTGACAGATGGAACTAGTGATTGAAGCAACACACAATACATTGATTTATACAAGTACGGTTTTATACTGTCTGTAAGAAGCCATAAATAAGATAATTCAATAAGATAAGGCAGTTTATATATTTATTTTTTAACTTTTTTGTAACCTGGAATATGTTGAAAACGGTTAACCATATGGACAGGGTATAGTTCTCGGTTCGCTTCACACTCACTTTCCCGCCATTCGTCGTGACTGACAGTTGTTATTAGTGACAGCTACCTGACACTTATGTGTGTGAGACAGTGTTTACATATCTATTAAATAGATACGCAACAGGTCCTATCTGAACTAGGATAAACCTGTATCTGTAGTATCTTAAGTGCTCCTTATCATACAGTATTTTCTTGCCACAAAGCGACGAGCGCTTTACTTGTGGTAACCAAGTATACAAACACGCTGTGAATGTGTGTGTGAGCGCAGGACCTCCCGGTGCCATGCCGGCCGAGATCCGGGCGAAGTCGGAAGCGTCTGTGTGCATGTATGAGTTATGTGCTGACGCTACTCGTCTTGACGCACACATTCACAGCACAGCATATTTGTACACTTGGTTACCACAAGTAAATCGCGCGTCGCTTCGTGAGATAAAAATACCGTACCTGTTATTATTATTTATTTTTATAGTCAAAGCTAGTTTTTTCCTACTTAGGTAGGTAACTAAAAGCTATTTACTAAGGGGATGTTTTTATGAAGATATAACAACAGTGTCCTCCTATCATCTGGCAGCAAAACTTGCATATGTTGAGGTTCTTCGCCATCAGTTTACAGCAGCATCACACGACATTCACACATGTAAATCATTGACCTGCACTGCCTCTTCATTTCAGCAGCCATTCGCAGATAGGAAGCGGTGTCCGTGGCCTAATTACAGGGATGCGGTCCGTCAATACGGTGTGCCTAGTATACACTGTACCATAGAGCACGGAGACGGTGACCTCTGCTAGAGGTGGCATTGTCCACGCTTTCCCATACTAACCTAGGGTATAACCGTTTGCAGGCACCACGGTACAAATGACGTTTAGAAACTGACGGCTTTGAATGGCGGTGTGACAGAAGTTGCGCGCGTAACTCACTTTCCGTGCCTTGAATATTGTTAGTATAGTCTGTTCCAAAAATATCTGTTGAAAATGTAAACAAATGGAACAGAATATGTACCTGTGGATGCCAATTTGTAGTGCCAATTGAGTGCTTTGATTATGTAGATTATTTGAATAGTTAAACCCGAAATATTAAATATTCATTTGACAATTTCGGTTAATTTTGTAACCTCAATTCACGATTTTTTAATGATAGGATTTGAACAATTAGTTGATCTAATGATAAACTAATAAGGCGTCTCTCATCGGAGCGTTCGCCTTTAATAAGGGAAATGCTCCAGAGAGCCTTTACGCTATCACTCACTAAAGGAAATTAGTAACATCTTATACATATACATCACCAGAACATCAATTACTGTTCGAATTCGGGCTTAACTATTCAAATAATCGAATCAAAGCACTTAATTTGTAATTGGCACTATAAATTGGCATCCACAGTTACATTTTCTGTTCCATTTATTTACATTTACATCAGATAATTTTTGAACAGACCATAGGTACTGCCGACTCTGGACGATGCCGGCGCGCGACTCTTCTGTGCTCTATGGTGCCTATTAGCCGGTTTGCTTACTGCTTACTTGTCCGGTACGTGGTTAGTGACCACAAACCTACATTGCTTATCTGATGTTGTAGTTTTTTACATGACGCCCTACTACCAGTGTTTTAGTAGGCAGGGCAGCCACAATCTGAATAATTTTGAAGGAAGTTGCTAATCCATTGCTTTATACGTTCAAAAAATTTGTCTGCTCAACAACGTAAATAACGCAATTAATGTTATTGAGCTGTCAATATGAAACCCATTGTTACTGATAGTGTGTTACGCAACTACCCCGTTGGAAGTAATTGGGCTTGAACTTGAGTATCACAACAGAAAAACTAAAGTCTGTTCAAATGTATGTTCCAAATTTATGTTATTTTAAGTTAAACAATTAACAACTTTATTGCAATGTAAATTAAGTTGATTTCAGAGTGACTAGCACTCTTGAAAAAGTGTAGTGTGAAGTTGTAGCGTAAACTGAACTTTATTGAGTAGGTAGTACTTTTTTTTCTGAAACTTATATTTGTTAAATTTTTGGAAAATAAGTCGCGAATGCAGATTACCTGAATGCTTAATTGCTTATGTTTCGTATCATATCGGTAAAAAATATTTTACCTTACATTAACACAGGTGGCTGACCCCTTGACTTTCGTTCTGCGAATCATGAGTTCAAACCATTCACAAAAAAATAAATTCTTAGCATTCCAATAGTTTTTCCGTGTTCATACTCAAGTTCTAAACCCGATTACGTCCATTCCAGACATAAGTGGAAAGGAACTATAAAAATCTATATCGGACACCAAAGAGGTTCCCAGTTTTATTTTCGACTAGCAGCGCCCCGCGGTTTCACCCGCATAAGTTTCGATCCCATGAGAATATCTGGATAAAAAATATCTTATGTGCCAATTCTGGTTGTAAACTATCTGTGTGCCTAATTTCATACAAAGCCGTTCAGTAGTTTTTGCGTGAAAGAATACCAAACGTCCATCCATCCTCATAAACTTTCGCGTTTATAATATTATTAGCTGAACCCTGCGGTTTCATCCGCACAAGTTTCGATCCCGTGGGAATATCGAGATAAAAAGTATCTTATATGTTAATCCTGGTTATAAACCATCTGTGTGCCAAATTTCATCCAAATCCGTTTAGGAGTTTTTGCGTGAAAGAGTAACAAACGTCCATCCATCCTCATAAACTTTCGCGTTTTTATAATATTACAGTAGGAATTTGGATAGACCTTTTGTCACAACAAAGGTAATTCTTATTACTGTATTTTCAAAAGAAACCTTTTATATTTTGTTTTGGGACTAAACATAGAGATTCGACGTTTTTGATTGAAAGTAAGCGAAAAATGTTTTGTGTGTTTTCTTCCGTTTGACTAAATAATGTTTTGAAAACTCCAAGGAAAAATATTAAGTACATAAAAATTTCTCTCTCTCCATTTCTATACACAATTTTGAATACAGGTCTTTTAATAGCCTTTAGTACCTACTTTTACATTTAAGACATAAGAATACTTGGTAAACGGATTACCTTACCCTCCTCCCTGTGAGAGGGAGTGGGTTGTAATCCACCACGCAAGCCCAGTGCGGATTAGTGGATGTTATACCTATTTGTCTTCGAATTTATGATTCTAGGACATGTCGGTTTCCTTAGAGGTTTTTTCTTTTGAGAGCAGTAGTGATGAAATGACAATGACGCGCGTCCTGCGGCCTACTGGCAACGCATGCTGATTGCGGCCTTTCGAAGGCCTGACAGGCAAGCTGCTGCTTCCCGTGACACCAAGGATGGTACCCTTCTAAGATTAAAGTGTGATAGTGCTCGGAACAGAGAATCAGAGTGACCATACCCGCGACTTACCCTACTACTGGAGATATTATACAGGGTGGCAGAGACAGCGACGCGCAAACTGTAACCATGGATTCAGCACATGAGTTAAAAAAAAAAATATTGCTGTTCCATACGTTTTGACCGCGTAGGTATTGCACTTTTCTATGAAACAGAAGATTTTTTTTTTTGATAACCGACGAAAAAATTCAACGCTATGGGGTCTAACATTCATGGTTAGAGTTTTCGTGTGTTTTTTTATGTCTAAACATTAACCTGTTAGTTAGCGGCTTGCGCTGCCTACCTGCAAAGCCCCGTTACACAAAGAAAAGCGTCTCCCTGGGTTGGAAAATCGAATCCATTACCTACAACTCGTAAGCACCACTAGGCCACTGTTGGGAACGGATTAGTGATAGCAGTTTATTGTTACAAACGATCCCTCCCTCGCATTTCTTTTGAAGTTACCCGGTAGTTGATTCTTATGACAACCAAAGCCACACCGAAAATGGGCCTTCGATTTTATTTTATTTTTATATATAAAATGATCTATGTTTTCAAAATGATAGCTCGGATAAAAATCTTTTCAGGAAAGAAATGGTTGCTATGTTAATTTTTCTGAAGTCCCAATTTTTTTTTTATTGTTTTATTGACTGATAATAGTACCCTTAAGCGTGTACTCCAACTACTACCTACAACTCCGTCCCTAAGACGACCCACTGACTCTAATTGTTTAAACATTATTTAGGACTAGCTGTGCCCCGCGGTTTCACCCGCATATGTTTCGATCCCGTGGGAATATCAGGATAAAAAGTATCTTATATGTTAATCCTGGTTATAAACCGTTTGTGTGCCAAATTTCATCCAAATCAGTTCAGTATTTTTTGCATGAAAGAGTAAAAAACATCCATCCATCCATCCATCCATACAAACTTTCACATTTATAATATTAGTAGGAAGTCTGCAGTCTTCCTCAAAATAAAAAAAACAACAATACCATCATCATTATCTGCCAAGCGTTTTCCCAAATAAAAAACTACAATGTATTACCCCAAAAATCGTCGTCCAATATTATAATATTCGTCTCTGAACATGGCCGGCGCGTTTAAATTTTAATAAAGCGTGTCCGGGCCGTGTGCGGCGTGACGTCGGCAATCCGATCAGATGACAGCGACATAGCCAGCGCTGTGCTCTACACTTGTGTAGTTGCTGTTCATTTAATTTTGATGAGGAGTGAGGACTACAGTTTATTAGGGAGGGGCAGTATTTCATGGTATCAGTTTTGAAAAATTGTGGGTTCCGTGGCTAAATAATAACAGCCACACAGGTCGACCTATCAGGTTAAGCTACTCTTGCCACGGTTGGTCTGTGGATTGGTGACCACCTTTACATACGGAGACCCCTCCGTGCCGGGTGTCATTCGTAGATCTTTGACAGTCGTTACGGGTAGTCGCTCCATGTAAAATACTGGTATTCAGCTGCATCCGGTTAGAATGGATGCCGACCACAACATAGTTGGGAAAATCCTAGACAGACGATGAGTTTTGATAAATTTTATTGCACTGTGTGACCTAAGCCCGCACTTAATTCAGGCTTTTCTGTAAGGTATGTAGTTCATTTTTACACAGAAAAACGTGATTTAAGTGCGGGTTTAGGTCACACGAGTTATAAAATAGTAAACGATACGTTTAATTTAAGTAGTCCATTACTGCACAGCGTGAAATTAGTGCTAAACATAAACACCGTGCACACGTATCATAATGTTCGAAGTATCGTTAAATATAGAGGCTGTTATTTTATGGTGGAGGAGAAAGCTGCTTCTTGCTCGGAAAAGAACGAAATTATTATATAGCCAGAATGCGACAACATCATTATAATTAATGATGTTGTCGCATTCTGGCTGCACATTAGGAATTTAAGACCACTTTTTTTTTTTGAGGATGGGAAATCATCAAATGACACCTCCTCCTCTGGGCCTCCCGCTCTGGGTGGAGTGGAAGGGAGTGTCAGACTCTTACTGACTAAAACCCACCCGTGTTCCTTCCTTAGCCCTTTCTGTTCCAGGGCAGCGGTAACCCTTTCGGACGATCCCGCCGCCCTATTTAAGACAGTTTAGATTTTTCGCTATATTGTTTTCACTACAACCTGGACATTTATTTCCTGAAGGTAAGGGTTTCTCGAGTGATAGGTCCACCAATAGTTAAAAATAGTAAGTAATGGTTAATGCAGTGGCTGAGTGATCGACTGCTGCGCTGCATGTCACGGGTTCGATTCCCGCACGGAACAAAGATTTGTATTGCCTACAGGTAGTTGTTCCGGGTCTGGCTGTTTATGTATGTGAGTTTAAATGTTTGTAAACGCACTCACGATACAGGACTAATTCCTAGGGTGGAGCAACATTAAAAAAAAAAATTACTAGTGGTCAAATAATTAACTATTAGTTAAAAAAATAACCATTACATAAACTAAAAACTGATCAAAAAACACATTTTGCAAACATTTAACCATTAGTTACTATTTTTAACAATTGGTTGAGTTTAACTACGGATCAAAAAACCGTCCCTAAGGGCTGATTTTTCAATCGACAGATAATTTTTCAATCGACAGACATTTTTTCAATCGACAGAAAATTTTTCAATCGACAGAAAATTTTTCAATCGACAGATAATTTTTACTCGTGGAATAAAATTGACGTCTGACAGTTTTTGTATGGAAGAACTAATTATTCCTCCGATAAAATTACCTGGGCTTGGAAAAATCAGCCCTAAAAGTATTTATTATTTTGTAGGCTTTAGCGCAACAGTTGGCTGTCACTGAGCAAAATAACCGCAGCTTCTTACCCTTTTCAATCCTAGAAAAAAAAATCAAAAGCTACTTACAAACAACGCTCATCCTGAAGGCGTCTTCCAAAGCCACCCTCAGAACCGGGTTATCAGCGCGGCACCTGATCATAGCACCATCATCTTCTGGCTGAGGCAGCATGGTCAGCTTGCTGACTGTAGTCGTCTCGTTCGTGAACTCGCTGTGCTGTTGAGAAAAGTACTTTATTTTAAGACTGTTAAGGTTGATTGTGATTATGTGGGTAATATGGATACAGCACTTTTGAGAATTGAACTTTATTTTAAAAGAATTAAGGTTGATTTTTGAATGAGTTTATTGGAAGCTGTTGGGACGGCAGCATGGTCAGCTTGCTGACTGTGGTCGCCTCGTTCGTGAACTCGCTGTGCTGATGAGAAAAGTACTTTATTTTGAGACCGTTCAGGTTGATTGTGATTATGGGGGTAACATGAACACGTGTGTTTTTGGGAAATGTATTCTACTTTGAGATAGATAAGGCTGATTTTAGAATGGTGTTCTGGAAACTTTTGGGACGGGTCTGGAGAAAATTTTATTGTATCCAGATAGTTTTGTTGTGTTGCTTTGAACGTTCAAATTGAAATGGAGTTGTACAGTTAAAAGTTATATTTATTGTGACAGCTAAATTGATTCTGTGCGGGTTTAAAAACAAAACACAAACTGAGACAGTCAGTTTAATTTTATCTTTTGTCGAAATAACTTTACATTCATTTGATTAGCTTTTGTTTTTCCGTCAACCAGTTGCAACAACAGAATATTATTATGAAGATAAGAAGTTTTTGAGAGCAGTGGTAGCCCAGTGATAACGGCCGTGTCTCACGAGTTTTAGGTCGTAGGTTCGAACCACGACAGGCACTTTGTGTAGATTATAGTTATAATCACCACTGCTCTCAAAACGGTCGAGGAAAATATCGTGAGGAAACCGTGTCCTAGAACCAAAAATTCGAAGATATGTGTCATCCGCCAACCCGAACTGGGCCCGCGTGGTGGATTATGGACCACTCCATCTCACAGAGAGGAGGCCGGTGTTCCAGCAGTGGGAACATTACAGGCTGATTATACCTAATATTTAAAATATTATTCTGTCAGTCCCCCAAAAAATGTCAGAACAGAGTGATGTTTTAAAACCTTTTGAAGTGAAAAGTTCTTTAGCGGCGTTGTGCACTTTTGTTGTGATGGGTAACAAAATGTTAAACTCGCGTCAGGACACGTGACCTGATCGAAATTTCGTAAGACGGAGCTCCCGTCAGGACACGTGACCTGATCGAAAATTTGTAAGACGGAGGAAAATTAGACCGAATTCCAAAATATCAAAAATGCACAACGTTAATATTCAAGTTTTCACTTCTGCCGGCACTCCCGGAGTGCAACCCGTTTTTTTTTTGTATTTAGCGTCTAGCGCCGACTTACTCCGCGTGAAATTTCGTGTGTCCCCGACCAACCCCGACGCATCACAACGCCCGTTCTCGCTATTAGGTACTTTGTTTGCGCTTATAGTGTTCTTTTTGTTTTAATTTTGCTCAAGAATTAAGTAAAGCAAAAAGATTGTTTTTTAATATGACTGATATTTCCAGAAATTAGCGCGTTCAAACAAACAAACTCTTCAGCTTTATTATTAGTACTAGCTGCGTCCCACGGTTTCACCAGCATAAGTTTCGATCCCGTGGGAATATCAGGATAAAAAGTATCCTATATGTTAATACTGGTTATAATCAATCTGTGTGCCAAATTTCATCCAAATCCGTTCAATAGTTTTTTCGTGAAAGAGTAACAAACATCCATCCATCCATGCACACACACTTTCACGTTTATAATATTAGTAGGCTATAGATTTGTGCTACAAGCTAGGGGTTTAGACTAAGAAAAGGCTGAACAATGAGAACACACAATCTCGATCATAAATTCATCCATTCAAAACGAAACATAGAAATTGCAAAAAGATGAATCAAGAAAACACAAAACCTCGAGTTTATTTCCAATCCATTTTTACCTGGAAGGTATAACTTACTACTAGAATACACAACAGAAATGTTTAGTTCACAATGTTCTGATACTGTTAGAAACCACAATGCACTCGAACAAATGCAACCGTAACAAGGTTTTAACCTAATTGGAGGATAACATCCGTGGGTTAAATCATCCATCTATTCATTCTTGTATGCTCTGAGAATGTCTTTATTTATTTAAGCCTTTTTTTAGATTCTTGAATGCCTAACAAAAGGTGGGTGATATGAAAGAAGTAACATATCTGTGACAGGAGAGCTATTATGAAAAACTTTAATATGAAAAGCTTGTGACTAAAAGATTGATGAACATGGTTGATGGATGGAGAGGGACAGGAAGACCAGGGGGTCTACTCGCGGGAAGTAGTATCGGCCGAATGTTCGGCCGTTTCCTGCTACGAAGTTACTATTTGGTTCGGTCGGTCCCGATCCTACACTCCTACACTCTTTCGAATATTGACTATGGTCCCGACCCAACTGAGCTGATCCGAACTTTCGCATTTTTCAATAATATTCGGTTCGGCCATGTGTCGGGCCGATCCGAACATTCGCACTTTGCACTTCGGAGTAGACCCCTGTCGTGGTGCGGCGAATGTACAAGTATCTCCCGGGCCCCAACTCATGGTACTAGAAGGAACAGTGGGGTTTTAGTCGGTAGTAGTCCGACATAATCCTCCTTTCTTCCCAGACGGAGGGTATCCATGAGGATTGCCACAAGAAAAAAAAAAGTGAGAAAGACATAAAAAAAAGATGTAATAATTGTGTTAGGGGTCATATAAAGGTGTGAATGATAGCGTGACGGTTGACAGGGGAGAATGGAAGAAGGAAACGTGTTGCACCCACCCCAAGTAACAGGAGACAAGGGCAGGAAGATGATACATTCTCTTGGATCGGTACGAAGTGTAGAGAATGAAAAATTTTAATGCTCGTGCTGGTCTAGAATCATGTAGGTTGTACTGAAATCGTGGTTACAGTTTGCGGGTCGATGTCCCTGACATCCTGTATTATGAATGTTAGTATGAATGTTAACGAAGCAAAAGGAGCAGATGGCATATGTATGTATCCTAACAGGTGGCGTTCTATAGTTTCTTCCCATGGGAATAAGGCGTAAATTTGTGCATGTAAGTACGTAAACCGATATTAAAATGCTACTTTACTTTTTTCCAAGACTGTTTTTTTTAAAGAGCTCTTGTTTAGCCAGGAATTGATCCTTATCTTTAATTGTATAAAAACTTCATTCTGTATTCAATTTTAAGTTTTTCAAGAAAAAATAAACAGCTTCTAGTTAGCTAGGAATTGAAAATCTTTTTTCTTTTTTGTATGAAAATCCAGCCTGTATTATTGTTCTTTTATAGTGTTTCAGTCACGCAAAGAAAAAGCAATAAAAAATGTTTATTGACCAGGTAATACAGTAAGCAGGTTCACTGGTTAACAGCAAGTTAAGACGACATGAGCAGCTTCAAATATTACCTACAGCTAGGTTACAATATGTATATGCAGTACTAGCTGCGCCCCGCGGTTTTACCCGCATAAGTTTCGATCCCGTGGGAATGTCGGGATAAAAAGTATTCTTTGTGTTAATCCTGGTTATACACTACCTGTGTGCCAAATTTCATCCAAATCCGTTCAGTAGTTTTTGCGTGAAAGAGTAACAAACATCCATCCATCCATACAACTTTCACGTTTATTGTATTAGTAGCGCTGTTTGGGGCTCATTAGGAGCCCCAAACTAGACAGTTAGTCTGTATCTTGGGGCTCGGAGTACGAATTCCAGAGTGAAGACTAGACAGGTGATTTCAGGTATGGTATGGTACGTGTGTGTTTGTGTGGTGTGTGTGCATCTGGTGTGTAGTGTGCGTGTTTGTTCCATTGAATAAGAAAGGAAATAGGAATAAGGAAATTACTTTCCATCTACAATTATCCTTGTTTGTGACGAGACTCTAAGGAAACGGACCACTACGGCCCGATGTTCTGCAAACTATCTTCGAGTAATCCCAACGCAATTAGTATTTCAACCTACTTACACCTAAAAAAAAACATAAAAATAACTAGATAAAGTTCTGGCGCAATCTTCGTTAGACTTTAGGACCAACTTGGGACCTAAACTTTCTGCAAATAAGAGCTTGAGCAGACTCTGCGATTTACGTGCGATTGAGCGGCGTTTTTTGCGTCAAAAAATGTAAGCTTTTAGAGTTGCCTTTGAATATCCTAAATGTGATGGATGCTGCAATCCACTATCATGTGCGACTGATATCATCTGCCTAGCCTTTTCTTAACTATGTTGGGATCGGCTTCCAGTCTAAACGCATGTAGCTGAATACAGTAACTGGGTTAATTTTATCAACCCAGTTACTGGATAACACCTTAGCAAGGCTGGCTATCAGACTTTTCGGCTTCTCAAGTTCTACAAACGACAACAGGACCAACGGCTTCGACCAACTGCTTTCCGAGGCTTGATATGTAATGGATGTGGTCACCATCCACGTACAAAACTTGGCAAGCGTTACTTAACCTTGAAGATCTTAAGCGACTACTTACTACGTATCGTAACTTCGTGAGTGGATGACTGCATACAGCAACAGCATACAGCATAGCAGCAACGGCGATCATCTTCTGTGCAATCAAGGCGACTTTCAACCTCTTGTAACAGTAGTTACAAGTATCATAACTTTGAGGAAGTTGAGAAAAATGTTGCACTTAGTCATACAAGAGACTCAATTTAAGTCATATTGTAGCGGTATCTACAACACCACATGCGAACAACGCGTCATACTGACGTCACGCAAATCCTGCATCTCGCAAGCAGAGTTTACCGTGCAATTAGCATAGATACAATTTCCCAATATCAATCATTGGGCAATTGCCCGCCAGACACAACACCCGTCTGGTCGGAGGATCCTCCCTTTTCAATGGAGGATGAGTGAACTTTACACCCTGTTCCTCATACCTCCAAAATATAAATCATTGGAATAACACCATCGATAAGGTATACATTTCAAAGAAGATTTATACAACGCTACTTTCATCTAACAATGTACCAGACGTGACGTGAAGTCCAAATGATGACAAACCAACCGCCTTATCCGAACGTACCCTTAAACCTAACAAACTCAGGCACTAAACTAGAGCCGTGATAACTGAGCATCATTAATTTTCGTTGTCCTGTCTCCTGCGAGGAAATCCAGCTAATTCCGTAGGTAAACTTAGGTGCTTGCTAATCTGTTACATAATCTAACTGGGAGGCAGGGTAAACACGGCGTTATCATAGAAACTTGAGACTGTGTCTTTACTTTTTGTTACAGTTTTTTTTGCTTCTTGCGATAAGAAGTTCGGTACCTTCCTTTGGGGCTACTAAAATGGTTTTATGGTAAGAACACTTATATAATATTACGTCAGTAATACGCAAAGGGTTAATGTACACCCCATCTTGCCACACAGCTATAAAGTCTCAGGTATTAAGGGACGAGTCTTAACATAAACAATAATACTAGCCTATTACCTTTTCTCACACAGAGAAGGTACGAGCATTGAGAACCACGCTTGTTATAGACGTGTTGGCGATATTCGACTTTCAGCCGTGGGATAATTGCGTAACACACTATCAGTAGTAATTTTGACAGTTCAACATCATTCATTGCGTTATTTACGTTGGTAAGCAATCTTTTTCGAACATATTGCAGCATTAGCAAATGCTACATTATAATTTTATCACGGACGACCTTCTTTTATAACAAATCCAACCTTATTTTTAACCAGGTTTATTTTTGTTCAAATTTGTTTGAATTTTGAAACAAAAAGTGTAATGTCTTTTCTCTTACCGAGACTTTTGATTGGAAGGATTTTTTGGACACATGACGGAAGTTAAATATATTTGTTTTCTGTTTTCACGATAAAATTATGTCTATAAATATTTAACGGTAAACTATAACGGTTTGAACGACCGAGTTCTGTGCGGTCATTCACTGGATCTAAGGGCAGTGTTCCCGAAAAAACGGATAAAATTGTATTACTCAAATATACATCATTAAAAAGTTGTCCCGAGGCGAGTCACATTTCTTGAAGTCTCGGTATGTAATTCTACTTTTCTTCAGCTATTTTGTTATAAAAGATTATGCTTGCTTCTCGGATCATTATTTTACGTTATTTTCTGTAGATTCCTCCGAAGACTGTAGGGTGATCTAAAATTCATCCTACTCCCACTCTAGTACCAGACGCCTACCTGCTTCCTGTATTGCGAGCTACAAGCTGCCTATTGGGAATCGAACCCAACATAACACCTTGCGCGCGGCCTGCACGTTTAGGATGATTCAGATTCCGGCCAGCGAGGAGCTTTCCGATTGTCAGCGTGGAGCCTAGGACCGGATTTTCATATACTTCGTAGTTTAGTAGAGCCTATTACTTGGTATACTACCAATTAGCCGTATATTACTATTGTTAAAAATTTGATCAAACGGTCATTTAAATTATTATCTTGCTTCCTATTAACGTATTGACTTGGTCCCAATTACCCATTTAAGACGTACGTTTATATTTATTTAGTTACGAGATATTAAGTAGGAGAGTAATCCCCCCCCTCCCCCCGATTACTGGATCATACTAGACTACTACTACTATGAGGGGTATGAATAAGCGTGAATGGCCGGACTGTTCAGAATAGAGATTCTTGAATAGATGTAACATTTTGAATAGGTACACACTATTGAATAGAAATATATTTTGAATAGAGAGTAATGGGGTATGGATTCAGTATGATCCAGACCCCCCATTACTTTCCTACTGATATACGTTTGTAAACGAATCGTCGCGTAACAATAATACACAAAATTTTATCTATATATATAAAATTCAAAGTCCTGACTGACTGAGACATCAACGCACAGCCTAAGCCGCTGGTCCTAGAGATATGAAATTTGGAGGGTGTATTCTTCGTGAAGAGAAGGTACCCACTAAGAAAGGGTTTTTCGAAATTCCACCCCTAAGAGGGTGAAATGGGGGGGATTTTGTTTGTATGAAAAATCTTATTCCTTGAGTTAATAAACTTGAAACTTGGCACGAATACTTATCTAAGTAAATTATGAAGTTGACCATTTTTTGTTTTTATAAACTACCCCCCAAAAGGGGATTGGGGGGGTTCAAAGTTTGTATGGAAGAATTTTAGCGCGCGGTCCGATTTACTCAAAACTCAGTATTTATACCTAAAATTGAAAGGAAAGAATAATGTGTATCAGGGTTTTTCGAAAATCTACCCCTGATGGCCTGAAAAGGGGTAGTCAATTTTACAGGGGAGGATTTTACAGCGTGGATTGATTAACTCGAAAATTGGTATAAATAATCTTTGAGTCAAGTTATGGACACATCCCAAATCATTTTTCAAAATTCCACCCCTGTGGGGGTGAAAAGCGGGGATACAGTTAATATGAAAAATCTTATTCGTTAGGTTAATTATCTTGAAAATTGGCATGAATACTCGCCGAAGTAAGCAATAAAGTTTATCATTATAATTTTTTCAAAACTACCCCTCAAAGAGGGATATAGGGGTGTTGAAGTTTGTGTGGAAGAAATTGAATGCGCGGTCCGATTAACTCGAAACTCAGTATTGATACTTTTGACAGAAAATAATAAATAATAAGTATGTGAAGTTGTCAAAAATTTACCAATGTTTTAATTCGGTTTTTAGGGGAGGATTTGAACTTGAAACTGTATGTTACATTTTCACGCCTAAACCACTGAACTTCTGATTTGGCAAAAAGATAGATGGCATCCTGGGGAAACACATATTTTTTATCCTGGTAGCACGTTCCCGTGTGATAACTTCCGACATCCACGCGGGCGAAGCCGCGGGCAGAAGCTAGTATAACATAATACGTGTTCAAAACGAAGATTCCTTTTTTTTTTTTTTTCGCTACAATATGAAGCAATGGATTACCAATATCTTTCAAAATGATTCAGATTGAGATTGATAGTGCGTTACACAATTAGGATGGGCGACTATAAGCTCGGGTTTCCCCACGATGCTTTTCCTTCACCGGTGTCAGTAATGTCCAAGATAAACTTAGAAAGTACATCCATAATCAGCCTTTATTATTCCCACTGCTGGGACACAGGCCTCCTCTCTTGGAGAGGGAGTGAGCTGTAATCTACCACGCGGGCCTAGTGCGGGTTGGCAGATGTTACATGTCTTGAAATGTTTGTTTCTAGGACATGCCGGTTTCCTCACGATGTTTTTCCTTCACTGCTGATTATGTATGTACATACATAATCAGCCTACCTTGTTCCCACTGCTGGGACTCAGGCCTCCTCTCTTCGAGAGGGAGTGGGCTGTAATCAATCACGCGTGCCCAGTGCGGGTTGGTAAATGTTACACGTCTTCGAATTTTTGTGTCTAGAACATGCCAGTTTCCTCACGATGTTTTCCTTCACCGCCAGTCCTCAAACAAATATATTTTGTAAACAAATAATATAAATCCGTATATTTATAATAAATTTAATGTGATTCTAAGTTTTCGGAAATATAATTCACACCTATTTAAAAAGATTGTAAGAAAACATTTACTCAGCTTAAATTATAAAAGAACTGAAGACACATTTAAGATTAAAAATGAAATAGCAAACTCCACACATACTTACATAATATCAAATACACTCACACACTTACATTCACGAGAAGCCAAATAGTATTAAGTTAAGCGTAGCAATTTCACTGCAAAATTATTTTAAGTTTTCATTTGTAGTTTTCAGTAGCCTATATTAACCTATAATCTTAAGTTCTCACTCGTTTGTTACTGTACGGGTCACAGGAATAAGGAATAATACCTTACTGTAATACAGTATCAACTAGTACAGGGGGTACAATACAGTATCAACTAGTATTGTAACTGTTACGGACGGCCTTATGTATTGTAATGTCAACAGTAGGTACACTTACGCTAATAAATTGTGTAAATAAATAAATATTAATAGCTTGTTGTATATATAGTCCAACAGAAAATTCCTCTTTGATGTTATAACGTAGGCTTATTAGTAAACCAAACGTCTAATTAGATCTAAAAATAATCATAGGTACCTTACGTCTTCCTGGAAAACATAATGTCAGTAAACAAAGCCTTTGTTCATCATTTCATTACCTCTCCATAATTATAACAGTAGTAGAGGGGCTTGTGGCTAAGTAATAACAGCCGCACGGGTCGATCGATCAGGTTAAGCTAAGCTTGCCGCGGTTGGTCCGTGGATGGGTGACCATCTTTACACACCAAAACCCCTCCGTGTCTCGGAAAGCACGTTAAGCCGTTGGTCCCGGCTCTCATTCGTGGATCTTTGACAGTCGTCACGGGTACTTAGGAGCCCGAAAGTCTGACTACCCTAGGGGAACGATACGGGGAAAAGGCAGGAAGGTGATGAATTGTTGCAGTAGAACATTAAATGGTTTTTTTATACATCTGAGCAACAATGGCGATTAAAACATGACGATGGCAATTTTTGTTGCCACTAACCATGTTATTTCAATGGCACCCTTATTTCGTAACACACTGTCAATAACAATTGAGTCATTTTAAAGGTTATTGCTAAACCATTGCTTCATATGTTTGAAAAATGTGTCTGCTCAACAACGTGAATAACGCAATGAATGTTGTTGAACTGTCGAAATTAAAGCTATTAATACTGTTAGTGTGTTACGCAACGTCGCGGGAGTTGAAATCATGGCGAAAACTCGGAGTAAAAGGCGGTTATTTTGTTAGCCGCGTAAAAATGAAAATAAGCCGGCTCTTTAATCATAATAGACATTTACGCAAGAATGTAAACAGATGGAGTTCTACTTAGAAAATGCCATTTGCACCCTGTAACAAGTTTTACACACTACACCGAATTCCCAAAGGGAATAAAGTAAAAAAAAAAGGTTTTGTAAGAAAATCAGTTATGCTATTCTGTAATTGAATTCAAGCTCACTTTGAGCTGTCATTACACCAGAAGGCCAATAATTCCCGTAACTAAAATCTTAAAAATCGTGTAAGGTTAGTTTTTTTGGTGTTGTGATTAAAACCTATGAATATCTAATATCGATGATAGTCTGACAATGTTGCTTTGGTTTTCCAGTAATTGGATTGTGGTGACAACCAAGGGTGTCATCCCATGGGGGTAGGCAGAAACTACAGAACGCCACCTGCTATGATTCTTATCGTATTGCTTGGTTTAGGTTGATACGAGTTTATCTGAAGGCCAATTTCCGTAATAAAAACGTTCAAAAGCTAGTCGCAATCAGCGACGATCAATGTCAAAAACTTGTCAAAAATGTAGGGGAGGTATATTTGACAGATTGAGACTGAGTTTTGACTATGAACGTTCTTAAAATTAGGAGAATTGCTCATCTGATGGTGAGGATTTACACTAATGGCAGCTCACATGTCACCTAAGCTTTCACGGTGACATTTTTAAAGAATACCACTACTTATTGCCTGTCTGCCAGACAAAAAATGGCTGATAAAACTGTCTTCGAAATACGCTTACCTTTCCCCTGGTATATCTTCGGTTCTCCCTGAACCAAGTGACCTGCGCTGCTGGTCTGCTGCCGTGAGTTACGCAGATAATGGTGATCTCGGAGTCGGCAGACATCTGGCCAGGTTTGTTGGTGATCATCACTGAGGTTGGACGCACTGAGGACAGAAAGTAACGTTAAAGTGGTTTCGTCTGAGAAATATACGGTCAAGTTAAATTAGCTAGCCAAACTCCGCAGACGTGATGGGTATCCATATCCAAACATGATAAATCAAAAAAAAAAATGTTTTTTTTTTTTTTGAGGCAACGACACACTGACTTCATCATCATCATCATCAGCCTATAGCAGTTCTCTGCTGGACATACGCCTCTCCTATTGCACGCCATTCAACTCGATTTTCGGCAACTCTCATCCTGCTTGCTACCAGCCATCCTGCGAAGATCGTCGCTCCACCTAGCCTGAGGGCGTCCCACCTTCCGGTCTCCACTCAAGAACACGTCTACCCCAACGGTCATCGGTTCTACGGCTAATATGGCCGGCCCATTGCTAGTTCTGCTTGCTTATAGACCGATTTAATAATAATAATAATAATATCCCTGGACATTTCACACAGCACCATTTGTCCCAAGCTAAGCAACCTAATGCTTGTGTTATGGTAACAAGATGGCTGATAAACTACTTATATACAATTTTTTTTTTTGTAAATACATACATATTATAGATAAAAAAACACCCAGACTCGGAACAAATACAAGTAGGTCATACAAATATTTGTTCCTTGCGGGAATCGAACCCGCGACACGCAGCGCAGCAGTCAATCGCTTAACCACTGCGCCAACCGTGCGTGATTTGGAGGTACTTTAAATAGAAGTCAAGGAAATCATTTTTTTTCATTCTTATTTATAATCAACTAGCTGCGCCCCGCGGTTTCACCCGCATAAGTTTCGATCCCGTGGGAATGTCGGGATAAAAAGTATCCTATATGTTAATCCTGGTTATAAACTATCTGTGTGCTAAATTTCGTCAAAATCTGTTCAGTAGTTTTTGCGTGAAAGAGTAACAAACATCCATACATCCATACATACAAACTTTCGCATTTATAATATTAGTAGGATTCTAATTTAATTTAACCCTGCCTATCTTTAAATCAACAGTCACTTTGAGTGTCAGTTTGTGTCTTTGAGTCTTTGTTGTGAGTTTAAGTTGTTGTTTGTGCATATCTTTGAGTTTTTCGTAAAAAATGTATAAGAATTTATAAGAAAAACAGAAAAAAAAACTACCTTTATTTTTCTTTTAATATTTAGTTTCTGGGGTTTTAGGCAACAGGATTTCAATAAATATATTTGAAGAACCATTATTCGTAGAACTGGAACGGGTTAGAACACAATAAATCTCGGGGTGACCCTTCAAAAGGGTCAGGTTTAAGCTTGCTCAAAACCGGTCCACGTGTAAGACAAAATGTGAACTTAGTCAATAACTAAGGAGTATGTATACAAATACAAAGATTTGTACAATCTTTGTTCTAAGTAAACTTGATGGGTACCGTAATTTTGCCCGATGAGTTTCTCAACTCATACTTTGTTAATTAATTATTTTTTTGAGGTCGACGACCGCTTATAGAGTTATAAGCGGTCGTTGACCTCAAAAAATAATTGTTAAATCATCACATACATTTTTCATAAATTTTTAGGGTTCCGTAGGTACCTCAAAAGGAAAAAGAAACCCTTATAAGATCACTTCGGTATCCGTCTGTATGTCCGTCTGTCAAGATCTTTTTTCTCAGGAACGCGTGGAGTTATCAAGTTGAAATTAATATCAAATACTTCAGGGCTGCCATCCCCTGAAGCAGTAAAAAAATCAAACTTCTAAGTCAACGCAATCCAAACGTACGGGCGTTTATACAAAATTATGATGTTTAATGAAAATAATTACGTAGAATAGAATATTCATTTATTTGCTCAGAATTTAGGTATTTACAATAAGGTGGTTACAATAATATGTAAGAATCCTTGTACATTCTACCATTTTGGCATGCAAAGACTGATGCAGTTCATCATCAAGCATACAGACATTGATATAACTAGACTTTTTCAGCTAGAAAATGCGATACGGAGTACATATTAACATTTATTCAATAGAAGTGCAGTTAGTTTCTTTTTAATAATAATAATAATAATTTCCATTTATTTCGGACAGAATCCATATAAGTGTTAGTAAGTAAGTGTTTTTGAAAGTAAACCACATTTTACTGCCAATACTTCAAGAGTGAAAAGTTTCCTTTTACCCATTATAAAGAATACGCAACCTGTACAGTCAGGGAAATTAATTGTTAAACGAATTGACACCCAACATCAAATTGCCATTCTGTCAAAAAATGACAGTTGTGGTTTGAATCGGGCAATATAAGTTGGAAGTCAATTTGCTAAATAATTCTGTGACTTTACAAAACTAATTTTGCGAGATGGTCGTAATTTTGACGTTCACAAAGGCATTGCTCAGATAATTTGAATAAATTAATTTTTGTTTTTATAATTTAATTATTATGTACTTACAATGCATCTCCACCCTGGCTGTCCGTTCATGAGGACTCAGCAGAGGAGTGTTGGTAGCCTGGCACCGTATGCTGGTGTTCAGCCAACTCCTCTCCGCGCCTCCTATGCTGATCCTGCTGACGATGACCTTCCCATCGTTTTTTAGGATCGTGTGGTCATCAATCTGCTTGTTGTTGATCAGCCAGGTTAGGGTTGGTTGGGGTCGACCTGGTGGAAGAAATACATATTTTAATTTCTGTGAATTTCCAGAGTGTCATCAAATGCTTGACAGATCAAGTTGATGTACAACGCATATTGTTGTAAAACAACAATTTATTCATAATACGACATTATTTATTGTGCATTTTACGGTTACAAATAATAAGTTACCAAAATTACCCTATTCGTTTCGGACTCAACCGAAGCCCATGATCTCGTAGCGTGGATCGCGATCGCGATACGAAATGTCAGTTTGCATTTACTAAAAAAATGCTATCATAACTCAAAACCTCTTTATAACCCATCCCAACGCCAAAACACAGGGACTTCAAATCTTTAAACAGAAACCCGATTCACATCCATAATTAGCAGAGTAGTGCTCTTAAAGCTAAACTCGAAGAAACTTTAAATTATAATTCAGCAAACAATTACCCCCAGCATAACCTCGGAAATTACAACTTGAGCATGTTCCAAACTTAATTACAAACAAAAAGGTCTAGCAAAACTATCAAACAATTAGACTAGGTCGAAGAACTTGGGAGCTTGTAAATTTAGCAAATTTTGCGCTGCAGCAGAACTTTTAGCCGAGTTCCTCAGCGCTGCAGCGTAAACAAGGGAGCGGGACCAACGAGGTTAGGTACAGTCAGTCGTTACTAGAACTTTGGAACCTTCTCTTATCTAACTGCGGAGTTTAGATCCTTTTCAGCTAACTATAGTGACCTGGGGTGACTTTCTGGAGATGTTAAATGGTTTTGGAAGCTCTTAGTACATAGGTTCTTAATATGGGTGATAACGAGAGGGCTCGTGGGCGTTGGAGGACAGTAGAAGACCAGAGAAAATTTTAACTCCTATCTTACGACTATATATTATTACACGTTTAAATATAATCGTGGCCATGGCTGTTTCAGATTCGCGACAGATGGTAAGAAAAAAAATTGGAGGGCTCTAGAACAAACCGTGTTCTCAAAGTGGTTTATCACTCAAGGTGATTTTACATTTTGATTTTTTAATTAAAACCAGCTCTCATCTCATCCACAAAGCTATTAGAAAAACGTATTTGAACCACCGCCACCGGTTTTATGTTTTTCCCAAGTCAATACGGAAAATTCTAGTCCATAATTTGAGGCTCCATTCTCCCGTGGTACTGGCAGGAAAACAGGACGAAAATCCGGCGCCCCAGGTCAAAATGATATCAGACTAGAAAAATTGAGTATTAAAATATTCATACAAAAAATATACGCTGGATAAAAAAAGATTTTAGGGCACAATAACTATCTAGATAGTGTTCGAAATACCGAGAAAAAAACAAAATGGCCGACCATTAATTGGATTTCCATTTAAATTCCAGTGTGAAAGCGTAAATACCGGAAATTGTAGATACCATAAAGTGACCAAACTTTTTGTTATTTATGGGATTTGATCTCGAAAATTGTTGGTGTGAAACGTAAAAATGATAAAATATTGATTTAGTTAGTTTGTTTTTGTTTTCGGACACGGTTATTGGATTTGGCTATAGTGACTTTGGTATTGAATAAAGTATTGTGAAATTACGCCGGAGCGTAGTGCTGCAACGCGATCGATCAGCATTTGTTTTTTTTTTTTTGTTCTTGTACGAATTTTTGGTACTAGGTACTATGCTTAGTAAAAAGTACGTAAATGCCTGGTGTGTGGATCTCCTACCAGCCTGTGAATCCCATTTCTGAGAGGAACTATATATACAAGGCCGACAGAGGAACTATACACATAAGTATGTGTAGAATAGAATACTCTTTAATATGTACACCGTATAAATTACAGACATAAATATAGAGATTTTACAAAGGGTGACACAATGGGTAGTCTTATCGTAAGAGCGATCTTTGAAAGGCATCCTTTGGATGGATTAAAAAGGGGAAGGAGAGACAAATACTGTAGGTATTCTACTATTTATATAATACAATAAATACATACCTAAAATATGTACTAATTTAAATAAATATATAGATATAATAATGAATCAGGAGCAAAGAAAATATAATGATGATGTTTAAGGAGTGAGAAAGTGCTTTTTATCATAATTTTAAAAGTGGTATATAGTTCCTCTGTCTAGAATGATGGCACAATATTGTTGTCTGGTACTTCTTGAAATGATGGGAAAGGCTAGTCTGTGTTTGAGTTTGGTAGTTCAAATAGGTTTGATCAAACTATACGAAATAAACTTAGACAGCGTCATTTATATGACGTCATATTGACGACACGGTTGGCGCAGTGGCTGAGCGATCGACTGCTGCGCTGCGTGTCGCGGGTTCGATTCCCGCACGGAACAAATATTTGTATTGCCTACCAGGTAGTTGTTCCGGTTCTGGCTGTTTATGTATGTGAGTTTAAATGTTTGTAGAGGCACCCACGATACAGGAGTAATTCCTAGTGTGCTAAAAATAAAGAAAAAATATCGATAACACTTTGAAAAGTCAGAAAAATTCTGTCACTATAAACATAATATTGGGGTTTATTTATAAACCACTAGCTGCGCCCCGCGGTCTCACCCGCATACGTTTCAATTCCTTGGGAATATCGGGATAAAAAGTATCCTATGTGTTATTCCTGATTATAAACTGTGTGCCAAATTTCATCAAAATCCGTTCATTAGTTTTTGCGTGAAAGAGTAAAAAACATCCATCCATCCATCCTTACAAACTTTCGGATTTATAATATAAGTAGCATGATTAAAGTTAAATGACGTTCAAACGTCAAAAAGGTATGGTTAAGCAGTCGCTAATCACTACTTAACTTTAACAAAAGTCAACTTGAGATATTATTTATGGAGATATTAAACGTCGGGCAGCACTGACCGACGCGGCTCCTAGAAACGAAAAATCGACTTTCCGTTAAAGGGGGCCGCGCGGGTCGCGGTGTCAGGTCTCCTCCTGCGGCTCCCGAGTTTGTAATCTCACCCGCGCTTACGCAGTTGACGCCCATAATATATCTTGATCTGAGATGCCTTTGCATTGAACAACTTATATTTACTCCAATAAACTTTTTGGTATAAAATGAGAGTTTTTTTTTTGTTTAATGGGTAGTTTTCGCTAAATATTTTACAAACACACCCCCACACATTCACGCACACACATACTCACCCCTACACACGCACACGCAAACACACAAAACTTGTGGATTTATAATATTAGTATTAGCACTCGTCGATAACGTAGCTTTCCATTACTGAAATAATTTTTGAAATCCGATGAGTAGTTTTAGATATTAGGTACTTTCTATATCCAAACTCACAATCCGACAAAATTCACATCTTTATCATCATCATAAGCCCCGAGAAATCCACTGTGACAAAGGCCTTTCCAACTTCGCGCCACACAAATTTTCACTCTGGTAATTGTTGTTTTTTTTCTAAGTCCTTTACGTTTTTCAAAAACCATCTTATTTGGAGTAACTAGAGGGCCACGCGGGTCAATGAATATAGGATTTAGTTTGATAACACTGTCCTACGGCCTGAATGAATGAATCGAAAACACTTGTAAAACGCGGTCAGCACTGACCGACGCGGCCCGAACGGAAAGTCTAGTTGTCGACCATCACTGACCGACGCGGCCTGAACGGGCAGATGCATTTTTTTCCTTGGCGTTCAACGTGTTAATGGGTAGTTTTCGCTAAATATTTTACAAACACACCCCCACACACGCACACGCAAACACACAAAACTTGTGGATTTATAATATTAGTATTAGCACTCGTCGATAACGTAGCTTTCCATTACTGAAATAATTTTTGAAATCCGATGAGTAGTTTTAGATATTAGGTACTTTCTACATCCAAACTCACAATCCGACAAAATTTACATCTTTATCATCATCATAAGCCCCGAGAAATCCACTGTGACAAAGGCCTTTCCAACTTCGCGCCACACAAATTTTCACTCTTTGGTAATTGTTGTTTTTTTTCTAAGTCCTTTACGTTTTTCAAAAACCATCTTATTTGGAGTAACTAGAGGGCCACGCGGGTCAATGAATATAGGATTTAGTTTGATAACACTGTCCTACGGCCTGAATGAATGAATCGAAAACACTTGTAAAACGCGGTCAGCACTGACCGACGCGGCCCGAACGGAAAGTCTAGTTGTCGACCATCACTGACCGACACGGCCTGAACGGGCAGATGCATTTTTTTCCTTGGCGTTCAACGTGTTAATAAAAACATACATTTGGACATTAGATATAAGTATCTAATTAAAAAAACATTTGCTCTAATTTTGGATAGAACTGTGATTTTTGCTTGGCCTAAAGGGAAAGTTCACTGTCGGTCAGCACTGACCGCGTTGGCGTTCAACGTGTTAAGCAACGTTTATGAATAAAGGGGATATTCTTTACTTTTTCTAATTTCTTTAAAAATAAGATGACTGGATTAGGTCCAGTCATCTTATTTATAAGCAATGAGAAGGCCAACAAAAGGCCCACTTATTCAAGGAATATTGAATCAAGTAACAGGACAATCTGAAGTTTTTATTTCAATAAGAGTGCTGACATAATTCTAGGGTATTCTCTGAAAGAACTCTGAACTACGGGCGAAGTTTGTTTGGTAACTAGAATAAGCGACTGTATAATGTATGCTGTAGTACCGGAGGGTAGCTTAGGGTAGGTAGGAGTAGTGGCATTTAGTAGTGCAAAGTTTATGTTGTATTTTATATAAAATGCTGAAATGAAAATATTTATTTACTAGCTGACCCGGCAAACGTTGTTTTGCCATATAAATTATTTCTAGCTGCCCGGCGCTACTTCGTTCGCGTGGTGTGCTACCCCCTACCCTACTCCTACACTACTTCTACCCTACTCCTACACTACTCCTACCCTACTTCTACCCTACTCCTACACTACTCCTACACTACTCCTACCCTACTCCTACACTACTCCTACCCTACTTCTACCCTACTCCTACACTACTCCTACACTACTCCTACACTACTCCTACCCTACTCCTACACTACTCCTACACTACTCCTACCCTACTCCTACCTTACTCCTACCTTACTCCTAACCTACTCCTAACCTACTCCTACCCTACTCCTACCCTACTCCTACCCTACTCCTACCCTACTCCTACCCTACTCCTACCCTACTCCTACCCTACTCCTACCCTACTCCTACCCTACTCCTACCCTACTCCTACCCTACTCCTACCCTACTCCTACCCTACTCCTACCCTACTCCTACCCTACTCCTACCCTACTCCTACCCTACTCCTACCCTACTCCTACCCTACTCCTACCCTACTCCTACCCTACTCCTACCCTACTCCTACCCTACTCCTACCCTACTCCTACCCTACTCCTACCCTACTCCTACCCTACTCCTACCCTACTCCTACCCTACTCCTACCCTACTCCTACCCTACTCCTACCCTACTCCTACCCTACTCCTACCCTACTCCTACCCTACTCCTACCCTACTCCTACCCTACTCCTACCCTACTCCTACCCTACTCCTACCCTACTCCTACCCTACTCCTACCCTACTCCTACCCTACTCCTACCCTACTCCTACCCTACTCCTACCCTACTCCTACCCTACTCCTACCCTACTCCTACCCTACTCCTACCCTACTCCTACCCTACTCCTACCCTACTCCTACCCTACTCCTACCCTACTCCTACCCTACTCCTACCCTACTCCTACCCTACTCCTACCCTACTCCTACCCTACTCCTACCCTACTCCTACCCTACTCCTACCCTACTCCTACCCTACTCCTACCCTACTCCTACCCTACTCCTACCCTACTCCTACCCTACTCCTACCCTACTCCTATTTTTCCTGAATTTTCTTTGCTATAAACCTCACGGAGCCCGAGACCTTTCCAACGAATGCAAAACCGTGGAAATCGGTTCGTTCGTTCTGCAGTTATAGCGTCAGGAAGGAAAACCCGACTTATTTTTATATAGTAGATTTACTAGCTGCAACCCGCGGTTTCGCCCGCATAATTCTCGATCCCGTGGGAATGTTGCGATAAAAAGTACCTTATGTGTTAATCCTGGTTATAAACTATCTGTATGCCAAGTTTCATCTAAATCCGTTCTGTAGTTTTGGTGTGAAAGAGTAACAAACATCCATCCATACAAACTTTCACGTTTATAATATTATATAGTTAGTAGTAAAAGTAGGATATATAAGTGTGTCTATTCTTACATGAAATCTCTTAAGGGGTCATTGTATTCATCATTACAAACAACTTTTACTGTAGGACTAAACCTGAAACCGCAAAAAAAATTCAACTGCAGTGCGATTCTGTAACCATCTCACCGTGAAAACTTAAGTGAATTGAGCTTGGAGTGAGCTATCATTCCAACTAATACTAGGGATTGACACTATCGACAGCTCACTAAGAAATCATCGGCTGTTCCCTACATTTTGACGAGTTATGCGAACACAAATGTAGGGAACAGCTGATTTTTTTTTCGCGGCAGCTTATTTTTTTTTTTTTTTGGGCGGCCAGGACTCTCTTTTTTATTGCTGAATGGGCCTGTTTTTGACCTCGATCAAGCCTGATGGGGAGCGATGGATGAGTTCTATGATGGAACGAGCATACCCACAAGATGCCTGTTCACTCTCCACTAGTTTGTCATAGTGACAAGAAGTATCAAAGCAGAAAATCCGCTTGGCAGGCAGAACACTCGTTGATAGACTCTCGCTTGGTACATACGCAGACGCGTACGCGTTTGTCACTCTTGTTGCTGCGACAAACGCGTACTCGCCGGCGATGTGAACAGTCAGCGATCAACTATTAATATACAGAGTGGCGATTAGGTTATCACATTAAATAGTACAGCAGTCATCACAATTTGTTAAAAGTCTGTTAAAATAATAAAATTTAAATTTTACTAAAAATAGAAAAAAAAAACAAATAAAATAATTAGCGTAAAAATTGTCATGAAATAAACCATCCTTGTTAATTAAGTCACTAGACACGCGTGAGGCAATGGTACCAAGAATTCAACACAAACTTTATGTTATTGTTACTAAGTAAACACAAATTAAGTTTAATGTTGTTAGGTAAATACTGAAACGAAAAAAGGTCTCACGACTAAAATGTTAATTGTTATTAATTATTTTAATTGTGGATGTTTAATATACGTTATGTAGAATACGTGGTTTCAATTCTCATCTTTTTACTTCTTTTTCATCTTTCTTACTTCTATGGGATCTATAATCTTTTGTACGTTTCTGAGCGAGAAAACCGTTGTTAGCTAGTTGTGGCTTCCTTATCAGTGGTAGGACAGGTACCTTTCACACTCTTTAACGTGTTAGGGATAAGTGGGTTATCACAGCCAAGAGACCCCTACAATACCAAGAGCCTTGGTATAAAAACTTTAGCGACAAATTATGTAGAAACGTCTAATTTATCAAAACGTTTGATTGATATACGAGTACTGTGGCAATAGTACCTACTTCTTTGGATGAAAAAAATCTGCAAAAAATATTATTAGCTATTTTCTTATTTTGTATGATATTTATTAATATTGATTCATATAATTGGTTCGACGCCTGAGGCAGGACATCGCCGTCGAGGTAGACCAACGCGAAGGTGGTGACGATCTTATATCATTTGTAGGGCCAACGTGTCCAGAGATCACACAAGTCAGGGAAGTTTGGAGGCAAAACCAGCAGTGGTACACAATACAGACTAACAAAAAAAAACGTGTGCGTCTCGGGACGCCCGACAGAAGTGATAACATAAACTAATATATGGTATATGTCTATCGCACACTAAACACTGAGTAGAGAGAGGGGAGCATCTGTCCGAAATACGACTAGCGCTGTGGATTAGAGTGAGAGAGGAAGAGCCTGCCTACCGCTGCCGTATGCGTGAGAGAAAGGGAAGCCAGACAGACTGGCGCCGTGCCGTAACGCGTTACGTAACGAAGCGGTTTACCGTCCCATAAGAAGTTTTCACTTCAAAAAATTGGTTCTATAAGTGGTTACTTCATATTCTAAGTACTGTTTATTTAATTATAATTTTGTTGCCTATAAATAGTACTCATAAAGCCGGACTTGATTTCCGTACGTTTTTTTCGGGTAACCACTGAAAATCCCCACTGTGCTGCGGGTCCCCCATAGCACAGCATAATGCTGAGTGAGCATTTTTGTCACAGTCATGACGTGCAGCTACCAACTACGAATATTTCTGTTTTGTGCTCGTGATTATAATGTAGATCTAATTTATTTTATTTTTCTATTTACCGACTCGAGTAAATATCTTTTTGTTTCTGTGACAAATCAACCTATTTTTCTCTTTTCTTTCTTTCTTTCCAAATAGGACTATCCTCCTTACTCCAGAATCTTAGTCACAGCACTATACCCGCGTCGCCATTCGGAAAAAGTCGACGGCAAAATTGTATAAATTTTAACGAGCGATAAATATCGACACATTGCCGTAATCCGGAACTGGGGGTAACTGGGCCAAGGCACAGCCTTAAGTATACTTTTTAAATGCGACACTGCGCCTGGTCTTATTTCGGTTTCGTGTTGTGAGAATTTGTATGGAAAAAGAGTTTTGATACAAAATGTGAGAGGCGAATCGCACAGGTACGCGGTACTAAACATTGACGAAGATAAAATATTGACAGTTTCATGTAAAATTGATTGTTTTAACATTAGATATATCCTAGCGATGCCCCGTTACTTCGTTTTCACTTAGCGTTCTTCCTTACTTTGTTTTTGTTCTGCTTCCAATGTTCGTAGCGTGATGTTAAATTGCCTATAATCTTCTTCAAGAATTGGGTAGTTCCAGTGATTAGCACGTTCAAACAAACAAACTATCCAGCTTTGTTATATTAGTAACAAGCTTCTGCCTGCGACTTCGTCCGCGTGAAGCAACTTTCTTACATTTTTTTTCCAGAATCATCCTCGTACTTCAAGGAATATTCTAAAAAAAGAATTAGCGAAATCCGTTCAGCTGTTCTCGAGATTTGCGCTTAGCAACACATTCAGCGATTAATTTTTATATTATAGATAGATTTGAACAAAATATGTTTTCATCCCTGTATCCCGAAAACGGGTAGGCAGGGATCATAAGGATGGAAAGTGTGTTAAGCAGGCATAAATTCAGAATCTAAAATACTCGGAAATATAAACCTACCGCAAATTCACTCATTCATTCCAGCGTTAACTTATTTTCTTTGCAACTTTTAGAACAATTTCAACCTCCAAAGTTAGCAAAAGCCGTTCCAACACATAACGCAGATTTAGGCTAGCCGCACTGTAAATATCCCGAAAAATTAGTGAGGGGCTTGTGGCGAAGTAACACAGCCGCACGGGTCGATCGATCAGGTTTAACTACGCTTACCGCGGTTGTTCCGTGGATGGGTGACCATCTTTACATACCAAGACCCTCCGTGCCTCGGAAAGCACGTTAAGCCGTTGGTCCCGGTTGTCATCCGTAGATCTTTGACAGTCATTACGGGTCGTCAGAAGCCCGAAAGTCTGACAACCAGTCTTACAAAGGACTATCGTATTGCCCTGTGACTGAGTTGTAGAGGTCAGATAGGCAGTCGCTCCATGTAAAGTACTGATTTAGCTGTATCCGGTTAGACTGGAAGCCGACCCCAAGATAGCTGGTAAAACGCTAGGCTGATTGATCCCAAAAAATTATTACAGTGCATTTTTTACGACCTACGATGTCTTGAATGATTTGTCTATAACGGTAGGTGAGTTACAGGAACAGCTATCATGCAATTTTCAACTCTAAAGCTGCAATTAGAAAACCACTCGTTTACCAAAAAGCTTTTCCATCAAAAGTGTCGGAGTTTTTATCAAGTTCCAAAGTCGTTTGTCCAGATTAGTGTATAAAGCTGTGACGGCTGAGTTTAATGGTATAAAGTGATATACATTGTTACCCGTTGAGCCTGCGAACATATATATTCATTTGCGAGCCCGGTGTCGTCTCATCCGGACAATTTTTCAAGGAGATATTGTTGGGGTATGGTGCTAGTTATTATAGTTTGGGTTTTAAGGTATCTACTATTATTTTGTGTTAGTGTCATGGATAGCTACTACGATTTGAGTTAGTGCAGTTTGGTCGCTCGCCACCCAGTTTGGTCTTAAAATAGGAGGTTGAGAAAGAGTATAAAGCAAATCTTTAAAAATACTGGGGTAATAAATATGGGGAAATAAATACTGGGGAAATAAATATGTAGGTACAAACAGTGCCACCGTAATGAGCCTTTAATTTCCCCACTTTTGGGACACAGGCCTCAACTCTGTGAGAGAATGTGGGCCATAATCCACCACGTGAACCCAGTGCAGGTCGGCGGATGCATGTCTTCGATGGATTCCTTCGATTTTTTTGGTTCTAGGACATGCCGGTTTCCTCACGATATTTTCCTTTGAGAGCAGTGGTGATGAAATTTACATAAAACTAAAGTGCCTGCTATAGGTTCGAACACACGACCTACAACTCGTAAGTCGCGGCCGTTGCCACTGGGCCACCCCTCCTCTCAAACAGTGCTAGCTGTTGATTTATTACCCGGAAAATTGGCGCGTTAACTACCTTTCATCGGTGTGTATCAATCTAGTCCATTGTCTATTTAAATACGCCCTTAGCTAATGGTCCTTTCCCTCGCAAAGAGAGAAGGCCATAAGGCCTAGATAAACTGACATTGTTTCAACGATGACGATGATGGAGAAGTTTAAAATGTATTAGATAGACGTAAGCTACTGAGAAGGCGAACTACGTTAGCTAAGTGAACTACTTTTGAGTTGAGCTGCACGATTTCTGACAAAAGCGTGCAATGACTGGACAGGTCCTCTCAATATGTGTGGTTCTTTCCTCTAAATACCATCTCAGACATCGACCTGCATGGTCTTCATATGATCTGACCAAGATTATGTCTGGACTTTAAAAGAGACTGTGACCTCTGAGTTTGTTTCGGCATTTCTTGTCAGACTAGTCAGATAGGAAACGCCGACCTCATCTAGTTTTAAAATATGACTGACGTGTAAAAGTGTTTGTACAAACCTACTTACAAAATAAAATCATTTATCATTTACTGGAAGGCTTATTTATGTCTTTAGCTCGTGTAGGAAATGCATGCATGTTAACCCCCAACTTGATATTTTTTTTTTAGTGTGTTTGTTCTTTTTTATGCGTCATGTTTGCCACAAATAAATGTATTTTCTTTCTTTCTTTCTTTTGGATGTTTGTTACTCTTTCACGCAAAAACTACTGAACGGATTAGGATGAAAATTGGCACACAGATAGTTTATAATCAGGATAATACATAGGATAATTTTTATCCCGATATTATTACGGGATCGAAACTTATGCGAGTGAAACCGCGGGGCGCAGCTAGTGTACAATATATGTACAATTTTTATCCCGATATTATTACGGGATCGAAACTTATGCGAGTGAAACCGCGGGGCGCAGCTAGTATTCTTACCAACCAATACCAATACCAAAAAACTATGCGTACTCAAGCAAAAAAATATAAATCAATATTGAAAATGTAAACAAAAACTTACTACCTAAATAAAAGCCTCCAGTTATAAAGGGCGTGACAGCTTACATATTTATGCAATGCTGGGTTCTGTTCACATAGCTGTCACTTGAAGTCACAAATGAGAAACTAGGACCATCGAAGAAAGTCGTTGTGGGAATACGAAATGCTTTGAAAGTCCAGACCCAGCATTGGGAACATTGTATGCCAATTGTGCCAAGCGAAAATTGCGATTTAATATTCATATATCTACGGTATTTTAGTTTTAAGGTCAATGCTAGCACCCTCCACAAATTAGGATTTATAGTTTAAAGCGAATTCACGTTGAACACCCACATACTTTAGCTATAAAGTTTAGACTCACACCGAGTCCGCAGCAGCTGTTACTAGAACCCTACCCACTGCGAAAAACTTTCATGTTTTCCGGTAAACATTACACTTATTATTCTTACACCCACGAATTCTGGATACAAGTTTAGGAGGGACTCGTGGCTGGAGGATAACTACCGCACGGGTCAATCGAAGGTCAACTCTTGGATGGGTGACCATTAACTACATATCAAGACCCCTTTGTGCCTTAGAAAGCACGTTACGCCGTAGATCCCGGCTGTCATTAACAGTTGTTATGGGTAGTCTGGCGCCCAAAAGTCAACCAGCCTTACTAAAGGATATCGTGTTACCCAGTAACTGAGTTGTGGACGTCGGAGTAGCTCCATTTAAAATACTGGTATCAGCTGCATCCAGTTAGACTATAAGGTAACCCAACATAGTTTGGAAAAGGCTAGGTAAATTGAATGTTCTGAATCTACATAAGTTATCTAAAGTGGAAAAACAATTTCACGAGTGAAGTGGAAAAACAGTTTCAAAGTTCGAGACTGTCTCTCACTTGTGGTAAGTTATTTGCTGTTTTGGATATTTTTATTATTATCCATTGGATACTAAATGATTATGTTCCTACGAACAAATGTACAGTCACGAGCCCTAATATGTCCACACCTGGAACCTTTCAATAGCGGTTTTTGCGTGAAATAACGAAAACAGCAATGAAATACGACACGTTGCAAAAACATATGGATTCGAAATTACTATGTTCGTAGCAGCATAAAATTTCATTAAAAAATAAAGGAGTAAGTATACATACTTATGCTCGTGACTGTACTTATCAAATTGGTAATACAGCAGTGCAATTCTGTAACCATCTCACCGTGAAAACTGAGGTGAAGTGAGCGTGGAGTGAGCTGTCATTCCAAATAATGCTAGGGATTGACACTACTGACAACTCACATCAAGCTCACTTCACTTGAGTTTTCACGGTGAGATTTTCTCAGAATTGACCGGCAGATGTCCTTCTGAAATCATCACATTTTGACTGCCGCGTTATAATAAAGTAATATAGTTCATACTACAAAATATGTTTCAAAAAGTACATTCCCTGAATAATTCACGATTTAATAACTTAGATAAATCAGAAATACTACTTTTACCAAGAAACTTTAATTATCACCAAAAGAGTTCTTAATTACTTTAGGCTTACCTACCATTTGCATGCTGAACCCAAAAACAAAATGGACACAACTTATTTTAATCTACAAAGTATTTAGTCACATTAAATTGTCTACTAATCTTTTTTCGCTTCGCTCTGAAAGTTTCAGGCATAGCTCTCTTGTTACAGGACCCTCCCTGAAATCTTAACTGAATAAACTTTTAGATAAATGAGATAGTAGTACAAAATGTAGATGATATATTTCTTAGTTAGACTTGGGGAATTTGAAACAGCTTTTACTCGTAGAACAAAATATCAAGCTAGAATGATGTGAATGAGGGACAAAGGAGATTGAAGATATTTATGTGGAGCCTGGCATACCTACTGCCGCGCCATTTTGTTTCTTTTTTCAAAATGGCGGCCACGAATGTAGCTTAGATAAATCGATAGCTGACATTAATGCAAACAGAACACATAATAAGACTAAACCCCATGATTACTTTACACTTTCAGAGTGATTATTTTGAACATCTATGAAACAAGGTAGTTAAAATCAAAAGTCATTAATTCAAATTAGGCTCAGAATCAGCACTTTTCGAACATCAAAATTACTAAAGACAGTCCCCCAAAACGCCCGTCATGAAAGGCAGTCGTTCCTAGTGCTTTCGCTGGGAAGAAGAAGTGGCGCAACAAACTCCCCAGGTAGTGAAGGTATCTGGACCCAAGGTTATAAATATACTTAACCTCATACTTAACCTTGATAGGTTACACAGATTATAAATTGCAGTCACTAAAGCATTACATTTCTGATAATGCATTACTATAAATGTTGATTTATCAATCAAGCATTTACATTCCTGTATTTGTCTCAAAAACGCCCAAAATAACACAACAAAACTTCCTTATGCTGCGACACAATCGAGTAAAAAAAACGATAGAATATATTTCCAAAAAGCAAAGCCTAAATCATTGTACCTAAAAAACGTCTAAAACAATTTATATACGCAATAAGAACGACCAATATCATGGCGATCTAACTCACATTGTTGACATGAATATTTAGCTTAAGGCTCTGCAAATCCCTTTAAAAGTATTAAGCACTTTATTTATTGTCTCCAGGGCTTTTCCTAAGAACTGGGAAGTATTAGAGTATTATTTAGGTTTATCTTTATAGGTTGTGAGACCAGGGTTGGGCGCTGAATAAAAATTTCAGGATGGAAATAAAAAAAAAGCGTTTATTCGTGGTGACAGCCTAAATTTCCCAAACAAATTTTACTTCTGCCAAACTGCGGAGCAGTTAATAATTATATATGTGTGAAACCGTAATCAAGTGTAGATAGATTTAAAATTCAGATAATGAAAAGCAGCATATTGATAGCCCTTTGTTCCAAGATCTGTGGAAGGGTGATTAAAAAAGGGAAAATAATAAAACACGTGCGCGATCGGGTACCTCGTCAAGAACGAAATTCCTTACGTGATACCCGCACTCACTCACACTTGTATATAGTAGAAAGAGAGTGAATAAAATAAAATAAGAGAAAGTGTGAATTTTAATACAGAGCCATCTAGTATACGTTTTTAGAAGCTCTCATATAGTTGGCACCATCAAGATTTTCATTTTGACCTCGCTATCGGCTTTAGCACCCTCAAAAACCTTGAAAACGGCACCCATGAGGGAAAAAAAAAAAATTTTCGCACCTGCCATCTTTTATTTTCTCAAAATGAAAATAAAAGATGGCAGGTGCGAAAATTTTATTTTTTTTATCGCTATCGGATTTAATACCCTCGAAAATTATGAAATTTTTTGTTTCTTTTTTTTTAAACGTTGTCCCACACTAGGAGTTATTCCTGTATCGTGGGTGCGTTTACAAACATTTAAACTCACATACACATACAGCCAGACCAGGAACAACTACCTGTAGGCAATACAAATACATATTTGTTCCATGCGGAAATCGAACCCGCGACACACAGCGCAATAGTCGATCGTTCAGCCACTGCGCCAACCGTGTCGTCGTCTATCCCTCTCCCTCTGAGATAGTCGCATGAAGGGAACATAACGCTTTTTCGTTACGTGACGATTTCTACCAGTTTATTCATACCGGAAGCCGCGCTAAAGAACTTCGTTTTAAAAACTGGCAATGGCTCTCACCAATCTGCTTACTAATTAAGTGTAATGATTACAGCAATATCACTCAAGCCTATGGGAAATGAGGCACAGTCCAATAGAAGAGCAAGAAAGTTTCAAAGATATTCCGATATCTTTCAAACTTGAGTTTATAAGACTGGCAGTCAGACTTTCTGGCTTCTAACTACCCGTAAAGACTGCGAAAGTTATACAAATGACAGCCGGAACCAACGGATTCGGGTGCTTCCCGAAGCACGGGGTGATAGGTAATGGATGGTTACCCATCCATCGACCGCCTTCGGCATTGAACCGTGTGTCTGTTATCATTAAGCCTCGAGCCCTTCATTAAATAGTTTATATGTCAGATCATAATATGTATACCTGTACAGCACGATTAGGATTGCTTGTAGTTGAAACATAGTAAATTCCTATAGAAATAGCTGTCCACCCGCTGACATCTACCGCCTTATCAAGTCTAAAAACTAGTCACAAACATAGCTAAAAATACGAGTATCTAACCCCAACCCACACCAATCACACTCAATCAAAAAACAACCGCTTCTTACAACAAACCCATCCATTCAAAACGATTTCAAACAAATAGGTAAGAGCAGAAACTTATACATTTCGCATCTCCGGGAAAGTTGCGTCGACTCGGCAAGAAAAATGCCCGCGCTTTGTTACCGAAACGTAATTTGTATTACTAATAGTTTGTGTTTTCCGATCCCCCTCCCCCTTGGGGGCTGGCGGTTATTCTTCGGTTATTTCTCGGTAGATTGTGTTCTTTGTCCGCCTGTCTGCCTGACTGATGTCATAACCACTCTTTGTGAACGTTTCGAAAAGTAGTTCGATTGTTCTGCCGCTGGATCGTTGTTGAGATTAGGATTGCGGTCTCAGAGTTTCTGTTTATTGGATTTTTTTGAGATTATATCTGTTATAGTTGTGTTTTTTTTTGGAACAATAAAATAACTTTTACGATTGTGCATACTGAGTTGGGATTTTAGCCAGTTAAAACCAAAAATTCGAGGATATATACATAATTAGTCAACAACGTTCCCACTGCTGGGACACAAGTCTCCTCTCAGTGAGGAGTTTGGGCAGGACATAGCATGGACCAACATTTTTTGTATAACATCTGTATAATTGTACCCTATGTTTACAGAATGAATTTGAATTTGAGGGGCCGTAATCCACCACGCGGGCCCAGTGTGGGTTGGTAGATGTCACATGTCTTCGAATTTTTGGTTCTAGGATGTGCCGGTTTCCTCACGATGTTTTCCATAAGATATACATATGACATGCACCAACCCGCGCGTTGGACAAAGGCTTACTGGTTCTCACAGAAAGGAAGCCTGTTTACCAGCAGTAGGCTGATGATGCTACTCTGGGTATTCAGCTGCAAGACCAATCTGCTGACTTACTAATCTGTTTAACAGGACATGACTTAGTTATTAGTCATGACGACTCGAGATAACCACTGACATTTATTTTAATTCTTCCTCCGGAATTAACATAAATCTCACTTACACACACCTTAAGACCCAAAACGACTAGCAAGGAAAGGTCAGGTAAAGATTTTGTTATATGCGGGAATCGTGGGGGTTTGTGGTTAAGTAATAAAAGCCACACCGGTCGATCGATCAGGTTAAGCTACGCTTGCCGCTGATCAGGCTAAGTACGCTTGGTCCGTGGATGGGTGACCACCTTTACATACCAAAATCCCTCTGTGCCTCGAAAAGCACGCAAAGTCTTTGGTCCCGGCTGTCATTCGTGGCTTTTTGGAAGCCCGAAAGTCTGACAACCAGTCTAACCAAGAGAGGATTGTATTACCCAGAAACTGAGCAATCGCTTCATGTAAAATACTGGTGTTTAGCTGCATCCGGTTAGACTGGAAGCCAAACTCTTCGGGAATCGAACTCGCCAATGATGACTTCAAGTTTATTTTCTTTTGTTAAAGTATCGGAGACTAGTATTTTTCCTGCTTCGCTAAATTTATAGACAACAAATACGAGTGGAACTCGCACACGAAGAGTTCCGTACCACCTTACTTCCGTTTAACACTAAATATGTTTAGTAAATTTGTAGTTCTAGCGGCCATTGTAGTACACGCTCAGTGCAAATTTTAAGTGACTACTACAGTTCAAAAGATACATCAACTAGAATCATATTTCTTGACAGTTCAAAAGTGCCTGTAAATGGTTTAATAGAAATAAACCCTTTGATTTTGAGTTAGACAGCCCTGTGGCAGACGGACGGACCGCCGGATGGACGGACAGACAGTGGAGTTTTAGTAATAAGGTCCCTTGGGCACTTTTCTAGTTCTTAGTTTGTCGCTGGCAATCTAAATAGCCTCGGTCCAGAATTCGGCTACGTGTTTGGCGCCATCACTAGCGTCCATCAGATCCTGTGATGTGCAGACGGCAGAACAGGCATTCTTTGGGTATGGAACTCTAAAAATCAACACGAAACCACTATTTATAATTCATATACATACATATTGTATACAGCACTCGAGCGTTTAGTTGCTAGTTTCAAACTGTAATTTTGAATGCAAATGAGAATTAGAAATTGAATTGCCTCATTAGAGTCAATAATTAAGCCATTAGGAGCTTATAATTGCCCAATTATTGCTCAAGTATTGCCTGGCTATAACTTGTGCAGGCAATTTAGAGCTAGCTAGCAAGAAAAATAGTTTAAAATAAATTACAAGTGACCTAATTAGACGGTACGGTCTTTAAGCGACTACGGCAACGTCAATTTCCTGTATGTAATAATAAATTACTAATATTATAAACGTGAAAGTTTGTATGGATGGATGGATGGATGGATGTTTGTAACTCTTTCACGCAAAAACTACTGAACGTGGATGGAACTTTGGATGAAATTTGACACACAGATGGTTTATAACTAGGATTATAGGGCATTTTCATTCCGATATTCCCACGGGATCGAAACTTATGCAGGTGAAACCGCGGGGCGAAGCTAGTAATGAAATACGTGGAGTGCCTCTGTACCCCTCAAGCAGCTCAGGACATGTTGCCCCTTGTTGCTTCACTATGCGCTAGCGACAGTTTCCGGGAGCCCATTATAGAGTGTGCAAGTCAACCGCTCCGTTTCGCTGAAAACTAGCGCTGGGGCTCTGTCTCGCATAGGGTCGTAGCATTATGCTGAGCGATGGCCGTTTTGCGTGGATGTGACGCATATTTTCCCCCAACTTGTTCTTTTCTTGTGTTCTTTCTATGCGTCATGTTTCCCGCAAATAAATGTATTTTTTTTTCTTTCTTCTCCTTTTTATTTGGAGGAACATTCGATGATTGTATACCGTCATTTCCTGTGTTTTCCTTGTTTTTGTTTAGTGTCTCTGTTTACTAACGTAGTAAGTTTTACTAATAATCTGGTTGTGTCTATTCTATTCTATTGTCACCTATACATATGAGCCTTGCTATGTACTATCGCCAAAATCTATATCTGACCATTTTGAAACATGATGACCACAGCTGCGTCCGTAAGTAAAACAAAAGAGGATCCTTTTTAGGTCGACTAATAATATGCGCTGCAAGCAGGAATAGTCCTTACGGTAGTCAGATATAGATTATATAATCTTGTGAGACCAAGGAGACGAGTCTCCACGACACAGGGAATCCTAGTGTGAAGGCTAAAGTTTTCTTGAGCAATTTTTTTTGTTTTTACATTTGTCGTGACCCTGGGGTCCCGGCCCTTTGGAAGGCGTACGAGGGGCCGAAGCCAACTCGCAGAGGCCCCTTTGGAAATTTTAATGAAATTCGGCACAAACCGACGATTATCCCTGTAAGCACTATGCAAATATGCACCCAAGGACAACCCCCGGTTGGTGTAAGACTATTGCAGAAAATAAAAATTTGGACTATAGGTTTGGGTGGCTAAAGTTGATTGAATACCAAGAACTATTCAACAACTATGGCCCCTGCCTGATCAATGCTTTATATAATTTACACGGATAAATGGCAGGGGGTGACTTGCACACTCAATAATAGGCCCCCGAAAACGGTCGCTAGCACATAGTGACGTAGCGGCAAGGGGGAAACTTATTTATTATTTTTATTTTATATTATACCTACGAGTATAAACTAATAATATAAAGAGGTAAAAGTAAGGTTGGCTTGTGGGGGGTAATCTTCGGAACTACTAACCGCCTGCTCCTGGTTGGGGCGCGGTTAGGAGACGTGATGCGACGGGGTGGGGATTGTGGTAAATTAGAAATTTCACGAGGACGAAGTCGCGGGCAGATGCTAGTATTGTATAAAAACAATAATTTATTCACATTTTACTTCAGCCAATTTGAAAATTGAGGTATTCTTTGTTTTTCTTAACCTTAAGTACAGCTTTGGAGCTTAAAATCGTTTTTGTGAGAGCATTCACAAAAGTAAGTCGAATAAATCACATAATGTGTTGGAGAATCTCAAGTGAACTTAAGTACTTTGTCGAAACTTTATTTCTGTAAATTAAAATATTAAGTAAGCAAAAAACAACTAATACATCTATTCAAATTTAATTTATGTTTCAAATAAAAGTTATTTTAAGTTAAACAAATATCAACTTTATTTTAGTGGGAATTAAGTTGATTTCTACTGCTGATTAAACTAGCACTATTGAAAAAGTTACAAAAATGTTTGAAGTTGTAGCGTAAACTGAATTTTATTGTGTAGGAATTAAAGTTATTTTTCCATAAACTCATATTTGTTTACATTTCTGGCGAATGCAGATTAATTAATTAATCAAAATAACAAAATTAAATCCTAATTTAACTAAAACTATACACAAACTAAAATATAGCGTCGAAGAATTCATACGCGTCAGACAGTGACGCGTATGAATTATGTCTATGTATGTCTGGTAATGTACCCAAGAAACCGGCGGCATTACCACGTTGTATGGCAATGCTTAGCCTCTGGCCAAGGTAAAAGCCGTCCCTTGCCCAGTACTTTGTTGTTGACTAGCTTTTGAAATTTCTTGTTTTAACATAAAGTTCTTTGACACTTGGCGATACTGTAGCTTCCTATTAGTGAAAGAATTTTCGGAATCGGATATCTGTTGTTCCGTAGATTCTAACCCTTTTTTTTTTGAGGATGGGAAATCATCAAATGACCCCTCCCGCTCTGGGTGGAGCGGAAGGGAGTGTCAGACTCTTACTGACTAAAACCCACCCGTGTTCCTTCCTTAGCCCTTTCTGTTCCAGGGCAGCGGTAACCCTTTCGGACGATCCCGCCGCCAGATTCTAACCCTACAGACAAACTCAAAAAAATTACCTCTTTATAATAATCCTACTAATATTATAAATGTGAAAGTTTGTATGGATGGATGTTTGTTACTCTTTCACGCAAAAACTACTGAACGGATTTGGATGATATTTGGCACACAGGTGGTTTATAACCAGAATTAACATATATAATACTTTTTATCCCGATATTTCCACGGGATCGAAACTTATGAGGGTGAAACCGTGGGGCGCAGCTAGTACTACTATACTTTCTACCCGCGACTTCATCCGCTTGAAATTTGGGCCCCCGACCCACCGCGCGTGGGATCCCATCGCTTACCCATGATGCAACTTTGTTTTTTTTTCTGTTGCATCTAAGGGTCGCAGCGTTATGTTAAGTTAGCCTAAAGTCTCCCTCAAAAAGTGAGCTATCAAATTCTAAAAGATTTTTTCAAATCCAATACTCAATATCTTTATTGCTTTACCATAATGTGTACCTAGGTGGTAACCATATAATTTGGATCATTATGGACCCTGTAGGGCACAGCAAAAGGGTAGAAAAGGGGAAGCCCTGTTTTAGGAGATAATTAAGTTGCTTTTGTGGGGACAAGTTTTAGCTCACATAATCAAAGTCAGGTGATTGCGAATAATATACTAACCTTTCGCTTATCTATAATTTATGTATTGTTTTATCTGATAAATGTACTTAAATATTTTAGATTATTTTTATATACCTGTACTATAATTCTATTTATTCATAATAGTATAAAAAAGTATTATAATTTATATAAAGTGTTGTTCTGTGAATAACAATAATTCTTTATTTTATTATTTATTCATTATTTTTATTATATTCTAAATTTCAATGTTAACACATATAAATTATATTTTTAAATATTAGAACATAAAAAGTATATATTTTTTTTAATTATAAAAAAATATTATATTATTTATATTACCGTATCATTAATACAACATACACAACATTCACATAAAACAACATACAACATAACATAACACACACACATAACATTCTTATAAATTGCGTATAACTTGTGTGATTATCATTTTTTTTTTTTCTATTCTGTCTAATCCGACTGGTAGTTCCAGATATTAGCGCGCTCAAATAAACAACTCTTCAGCTTTATTATTAGTTTAAACAGAAGTTGCATGGGCAGGTTTGGTTTTGTTCTATTATTTCGTTGAACTATTATGTTTTGTCCGAGACCGAGTTTCTTTTACAGCTTCAAAAACGTAAAAACAATACTTAGTTTCGATAAAGTTCGTAATATTTTTTTCATTCATTATTATCATCTGCCTGCCGTTTCCCAACTATCTTGGGGTCAGCTTCCTGTCTAACTGGATGCAGCAGAATACCAGTATTTTACATGGAGCGACTGCCAATCTGACCTCCATAACCCAGTTACTGTTTAATACGATACCCCTTGGTAAGACTGGTTGAAAGACTTTCGGGCTTCTAACGACCCGTAATCAATGTCAAAGATTCACGAATGACAGCAAGGACCAACGGCTTAACGTGTTTTCCGAGACACGGAGGGGTCTTCGTATGTAAAGATAGTCACCCATCCGCGCACCGACCGCGGCAAGCGCAGCTTAACCTGATCGATCGACCCGTGCGGCTATTATTACTTAGCCACAAGCCCCTTTTTTTTCATTCATTACACAAATACATATTACATAAAGGGCGATTTGGACCAAACGAACGCATGTTTATTTTGTCCCCACTTTGCCGGATTCTCTTTGTTTTTGTAAGTATTGTGTATTAATTTTATTTCTTATTGTGTTATTTATATCTCTTCGTAAACTGTGCCGGTTTGACGTCATCACGTCAACGCCGTTCTGCGCAGTAGTGCAGCAGTAGTGGCACAGTGTATTGGCCCTGACATACGAGTTTTAGGTCGTGGGTTCGAACCCAGGCAGGCGCTTTACTTTGTGTCAATTATTTCATCACCACTGCTCTCAAAACGTTGAAGGAAAACATCGTGAGGAAACCGGCATGTCCTAGAACCAAAACTTCCAAGGCATGTGACATCTACCCATCCGCACTGGGCCCGGCCGCGAGGTGGATTAAAGCCGAAGAACGCAAAGAGAGGAGAAACAAGAAATTTCACGCGGACGAAATCGCGGGCAAAAGCGGGTAAATAAAGTTTTTAACTAAGAGTGTATAGTTTTTTTAACTACACAATGGATTTTGATGCGATTTTTACCATATTTGAAGAATTTGTTCCGAAATACAGAGTATAGAGTTCATTTATAGTGAGCTTGAACTTTTAATATAGGTAGGGTGGCAGGGACATCGACGCGTTACCATGGATTCAGCAGATGAGTTTAGAACCCACAACATCAAAATTTTTCGTCGGTTATTAAAAAAAAATTGCGAAAATAAAAAAAAATGGTTAAATAGATAATTTGGAAATTGTTTATTAAATACGTTTTAACCGCGTAGGTATTGCACTTTTCTATGAAACGGAAGATTTTTCGTTTTGTTTATTTCGTCGATGTCCCTGCCAGCCTGTATAATAAAGAAATATCAATATTTTGACAAATCGTGTGAAACAAGGGTGGGTTGCTAGTAAAACGTAAAACCAGGATACATACATGAGTCAAATCTAATACTCAGATTAATCGAGAGCTTGATTAATACTAGATTTTACTTCACAACACAACAACTACAACTTTACTCAAATTAGTACTTTATGAACAATTACCTCAGTCAGTATAAGGAAGGCCCTTTGTACACTCACGTTTTTCTTACCGTGAAAAGCTGCGGTTTTTCCGAGAAAAACTACGTTTGGTAGGCGAGGGATTTGCAACGTCCTCGCGCCCTCTTTATTTCTTAGGAACGGTCGAAATTAGGTAAATACCGCTATTTCAACACGTTGCCGCGTAAGCTGCGTAAGCTTCATGTTGTGAACTCTGCGATGAATGGATTGCTAATCGGGCGCGCGCTAAAATGGATACTTTAATTTTGTTATTTGTTTTAGTAATTTTGAAGAAAAAAAACTGAAACGACGATAATTTGTGTCTACTTGAAGGCAATAACTTAGTTTTCTCTAAGACGATAATTACAAGATTTTTTTCAAGAATTTAGATTTGGGAAATGACAATTTATAATGATTACGAGTATGTAACAGTTACTGCACCTCCTATTTCGATTTGTCACAAGTTTTCAATTTAATCTTGTATACAAGCTCACACAATTTTTCTACCACGCGGTTATCACGCCGGACCGTAAAGAAACCGTGCCGTGTACATCGGGCCTAAGTAAGTAAGTATCTATTTAAATAAGCTGTTTGTTCGAGCTTAGCACTAAATGTTGTTAAATAATCGTGCAAATAGCTTTGTTACAACTGTTGGTTTACTCGACTTAGTTATTTGATTGTCTATTTCTCGAATTCTTAGGAATTCTGGAAGGTTAATGGAGCGTTTATTTTTACTCGAAATCTGACAAATGTTTACTTTTACCTTAGTATGCAAATTTTATGATAATTTATACCTTTTTTTCTGTGGGGATATCTTCATGGATAGGTACCCTCCGTCTGGGGAGAACGCAGGGTTATGTCGGACTCTTACCGACTAAAACTGCGGTACCACGGTTAAACCACGGTTCCAACCGCTCTACCATTAGTCGGGGGCCCGGGAGATACTTGTATATTAGCGTGCACCCCCGACTGGATGACCATTTTAGTGTCACTTAATTTAGTAAGTATGTTTTATTTTTTATTTTTTGTATGCTGGCTTTGATTTTTTATATTCATGTAATTTGTTAGCATTTAATCGTGCTTTTTTTTGTGCACTAAATAAATGATTTATTTATCTATCTACCTATCCTTCTACCTAAACACCTTATTTCATTTTTTTAGGATCCCATACCCAAAGATCTCAATACTCAATTAACTAAATGCACTGAACTTCTCGTGAGTTGCTTCGACGAAGTACTTGTCAAAATTGACCGAATTCCGAAGTACGTGACTATATACTTATACTATGAACTACGGGACGTTTGGAGTCCTTTGACTCGGGCGCACAAACCAACAACTATTTGAAGTCGAGGTTGCACGAAGCGAACCGAATTGCATTTCTACACTCTCGTATTCCCATAACTTGGATCAACTTCTCGAGTAGTGTAGTTCAGGTTTCATAATAACAAACTATCGATTAATGTCAAAGTTTACATTAAGCATGTGTCATGTCCACACTGGGCGCTGGGCGTGAGGACTTATATTGCACTCACGGACACACATCACTCTCCAAAGACACAAATAGACATAGCACATATCCTTTTTTTCTATGAATTCTCTTCCTCTCTGTACTTGGAGCTTTTATAATGTTGTAGTAAGTGCCATTAAATATTGTAATTTTAAGGGTGTGAGCCTGGAGATTTGTCATACAGGTCCCGAACCCAGTATAGACTCCAGCTCTCACAAAGGATAAACTTTAAAATGTAACTCGATCCTCTCAATCAAAACTGTACCTTTTTGAGAGAAATAAATTACTATTATTAAATTACTCCCTCTCACCGAGAGGAGGCCTTTGTCCCAGCAATGGTTACATTATAGGCTGATTATGAATGTGTCATGTCCGTCGTCACAAAACGAACACAGTATAATCTCTCACATTTGTACAAAGATCAACATGAATTAGAAAATTCCCTACAAAACATTTCACATTTTTTTCCGCACATAACCTGAAAAAATTGCAACAAAAACACATAATCAATCCTTGTCGTGAACAGGTAAGCTTTACTTATCTAAATGTCAGTTGCTGGTCATGGCTGGCACAGAAAATATCTGCAATGCGCCCCGCTGGTACTTCACGTCGAATGTGAACATTACTCGCATTTAGATTTCATTATTAATGTTTGAATTTTCTTCGGCCATTTGTTCGAAGAAATTGCTGGTGTAAGTTGTTCTTGTTTCATTTGTGATGGGGTAATTTGTGCACTTTGCTCGGGCTTAAAGGATTGGCATACAAATTACATTCATTCTTCTACATTTTTACCTAAATGGATGCAAATAGGAGTCCTACTCATATCCATCTTGGACAAAATCCAGCTCGGTAGACACAACTTTGAAAAAGAAGCCGACGAATAGATCCAGTTGGATTGGGCAGCGTTTGTGAAACTTCGTCAAATCTTCTCATCGCCTATTCTGCAATGTGTGAAGATACTAAGGTCTTCAACCAGTGCGTCCTGCCCGCTATATTATGACATACGGTGCCGAAACGTGGTCACTGACAGTCGGGCTGCTTCACAAATTCATGGTCGCTCAGCGCGCTATGGGGCGGCTATGCTGGAGTTTCTCCGAAGGATAAAGTCAGGAATTAGTTTTTCCGGAAAAAAACCGGAGTTACAGACATAGCTTGCCGATTAAGCTGAACTGGCAGTGGCCTGGCCATGTTTGTTGAAGGACCGATGCCTGGTGGAGCAGACGAGTCCTGGAGTGGAGACCGCGTATCGGCAAGCGTAGTGTGGGGACCCCAGCTAGATAAAGTGGCTGGAAAAGACTGGATGCGGAAGGCGGAGGACAGGGTGTTGTGGCGTAGTCTGAGAGAGGCTTATGTCCAGCAGTGGACTGCTATAGGCTGAGTTAAATAAAAAGCTTTAACCAGAATTTTTTAAACTATTTATTGCTGAACAAGAATATGCCTATAACTGTACCGACATTCGCTTCTTATCCATACAAATATTTCAAATGCGAAAGTTACTCTGCCTGCCTGTCTTTTCCCTTACCTTTCACATCTAAACCACTGAACCGAATGGAGACCTGTATGAAATTTAACAAACAGTTAGCCTGGAACCTGAAAAAAGGCATAGGGTACTTTTCATCCTGGATATTTATATTAAAAAAAATTATGAAATACAAAACACACACAGTGAAGACAAGTATTCTACAAACACGCAATTTCGCTCAAAGAACGGACAAAGTGAACTAAACGCATTGCTTGACAATTGTAAACTTGAAACAAAAGTTAAGCTGTTTCGCACTAAACAAGCTGTTCAGAGTTTAGAAGAGCCAATCTTGTGCTGTAGCACAAACATGGTTAGGGACGTTAGAGTTTACAGTTGGCAGCCATTTTTATTTGTTATACTTTTTCTTTTAGATGTCAATTCTTGAAAGGTGAAATATTTCCATGATTATAACAAAAGATGATTTATCTGTTCCTAGCTAGGTAACCAGCGGTATTCAAATTTTCTTACATTTTTTGCGATTTGCAGGGCAGTGTCAGGTTGTATGTATGTTGAATAATAAGATGGTATACACATAAAAAAGCTCTAGAAGAACACGTTAGAACGAAGTACTAACACCGAATGTCACCTATTGAATATTTTAATTTTGTGTTTTGTATAACAGACTGTGTGTGATCACAGAGACTGTATCTACTTTTATTAATATTTTCTATACATTTCTCATTATGTAAGTGAACCGTAATGTTCTTTTTTTGAGAAATAAAATGTCTTTAAACCGAACAATGATTGATATGTCATGAAATAGTCATTCAATGGGATTATATGAACTCGGAGGGCTGTATTGATGATTTTAATGAATAATTCTGTAAATACATACTTGTTACGCTCGCGAATCATATTTTATTCAACATGACACTGACCTGCAAATTGCAAAGCAACTTAAGAAAATTAGATTTGCGCAGGCTACCCTGCCACTTAACCTTTAAAGATTAAAAAAAAATAAAAATATTTATCTTTAATTCAGGCAAAGTACCCATAATTTTTGTCAGTATTACTTATGTTAGTATAATTATCTAAGCCATGCAGATAAAAAAAATAAGGAACAATAATAAAATAGAAGATTCTGAGTATATAAATGCACAAAAACTCATCACATAGCCGTTATCTACGGATTCTGTACATCATACTAAGTATGTACAGACGCCAGCACATCAAGCTACTACAATCTGTCAAATTTCTTTAATAGATTTTCAACTTTATTGTTAAACCGTTAAGGTTCAAAGTTGATTGGGAAAATTTGACAGTTTCGGGTAGCTTGACCTGCTGGCGTCTGTACATTTGCACCAGCAACTTTGCTGTGAAACGACTTTTAACGAATTTTTGCTGTAAAAATTTGCTGTTTATGGCAGCGCGCAATGGAATGCACGCGAAACATTGTGTTTTTGGGTGCATGCAACGGCACAGGAGATGGGGGGTATTTAATGTTAAGTTATAAGATTGAAAACATGTTTTCGTGAAAAAAACGTTGGAACTTTGATCTTCAATAGCTCCGTAACCAAAAGGTTCTCAGGTATGTGCTTATACAAAAAAAAATATCACATTGACAGGGAGTGACTCTCGGCTTCGATAAGCGTCTTTGTACACCCGTTATAAGTATTTCTGGAACAACATGAATCTAATGACTTTTCAGCCTGTTTATAGAGAGTTGGTCAAGCCTAGCCAGCAAAGCTTTTTAGGGTTGGGTATATCGTCAGAGTGTACTAGTCCTGGTACCACCTCTGGTATTAACCCTTCGTATGTCATGAACGTGGATCCACGCGAGACACAATGGCTTTTTAATTGTTTATGTAATTACCGCATTTTAATCACCAGTTAATCACGTGGTACTGGTACCCACATGCTCATCTTTTGTGATGAGTATCATCCTTTTTCTTCCTGAAAGACTAGCCTAAATCATATGCGTTCTATATTTTTTAAGCGTGCTTACCTCCTCTCAACTCGCAGAGTAGCGTGAAGTTGCCTCCCTCTTCTAAAGGGCCGACCACACCGGCGACGTCACGCCCTTGCTCATCGTACAGGAGCAGCTGATGTGGTGGCACTGTTATAAAATAAAGACAATCTTTAGTAAAGAGTTTTGTCCGCCGAATGAAAAGTTTCGCCCACTTCCACTACAAATCACAAAAACTTTTAGCGTTTTAAACGAATAAGAACGAAAGATAGTTCTGCACCCTAATTTCGTAACACACTATCAATCTCAATCTGATTCATTTTGAAGAATATTGAAAGAAAGAAAGAAAAAGTATATATTGCGACTCGTACAGGATCATAACCTAAACTAAACACAGTTAAAAATAAAAATAAAACAAATTATATTTATAATCCATTGCTTCATATGTTCAAAAAATGTGTCTGCTCAACAACGCAAATAACGCAATGAATGTTGTTGAACTGTCAAAATGAAACCCATCGCTACTGATAGTGTGTTACTCAACTACCCCGCTGTTTCTGTCAATCGTTTGAAGATGAAAAAGGCAGAATGATGTTTTAAATATGATTAACGCTAAAATACACTCGCCACCATGAAAAAGTTCCAGTGACATAGCACCAAATTCCTCCTAAACGGGAACGGCTAGCTTAATGACGCCGTCTGCAATACTGAAGTACATTTAACAGCGCATCAGAATATTACCAACTAAAAACGTAAATATTGGAGCTAGGGAGCTAGGTTCTATGTCTTACGAGATATTAAGGTGTTGGTCGGCATTTTGTGGGTGGAACTTTTTCATTGCTCGGCAGTGTATATTTAGTAATTTATAGTGGAAGCAGAAGGTAGAGCAATGGTGGCGAGTGGTAAGGGCTTACGAGTTGTAGGTCATAGGTTCGAACCCACATGATGATTTACACAAAATAAAGCGCCTGGCTAGGTCTAGTGATAAAAATGAGCACTGCTCACAAAACGGTGAAGGAAAACATTGTGAGGAAACCGACGTCCTAGAACCTAAAATTCGAAGACAAGTGACATCTACCAACCCGCACTGGGCCCGCGTGGTAGTCTACCTACTCCTCTGGAAGAGAGGAGGCCTGTCTCCCAGCTGTGGGAATATTATAGGCTGATTATGCTATGGTGGTAGCGGGCTTTAATCCTGTAAAGTTGTTTCCTCAAAATTCAACATTTCACTCACAGTCAGTGAGTCAAGAATTGACGCATGGACGCTCAAATTCAAATACCTACTTGATAACTTGTAACTCATTACATTCTTTCGAAGAAGAACTCGAGATTTTTTTCGAAGAAGCGTTTTAAAATATAGTGAGTTCGAAGCGTCCTTCCTCGAATTTGGAAATTTTATTGAAGATTCCAATTAGGTACTGGTGGTAATGATTCATTAATTAAATAGGATATATATATCGGCTGTCTTTTTTATTGTCTGGACAAATATAGGGTATAAAAGGTGAACGGAGGAGAAGCTTATGGCACAGAAATTAAGTGAAATTGTTTTTGATTGTATGTATTATTTTTTTGTCTCCTTTACTATTTCACACGCTGTCTACATCTCTGTATCTATTATCCTGTCTCGGGTGTGCTGGAAGAGATTTCTTGTGAAATAAGCATCACCTCTGTACCTTTTTTTCTGTTGTTTTTTTTATATATATGTATATAAATGGTAAATAAAAAAAAACCTCTATTTTCCACATTTTTATTTTTTTTCAATCCTTTGAGTGAAGCCGACGGACGACTTCAATCAATGGATTGAATGTCGCTACGAATTCGTTGATAATTTCCGCGCGTAGAGTAGGGTGCATAAAGTTGAATTTTCATATTATTTGTCGATTTTTTTTTTTTGTATAGAGAAGAGAGTCATGAAATTTCTGTGGCATAGGCTTCTACTTCGTTTACCTTTTATACCCTGTTGTCTTGTCCAGACGGTATGGAAAGTCAGCTGGTTGGTATACATATATAAGAAGATTACCTAAAAGCATTTAAAATATTTTAGATTTTTTAGGTATTTAAAACAGCTTGCGCCGTGAATTGCTTACATACTCGTAACTAATAATCTGTAGTAAATAGTTTTTTAACAAACTATGTAGCACAACTGTAGCATATTTTACCGCTGAAAGTGCAAAGTCAAACTCACCAACAACATTCAGCTTGATCTGGAAATTCCTGGTCGGAGAGTTCTTGAAGTCCACCCTGCAGCGGTAGACGCCCTCATCATCGAGCTGGACCGCATCCACCGTGAGGGCCGAGGGTCGGGACATGGTGACGAAGTAGGCTCGTCGTCCGAACGCCAGGGGGTCCGACCAATGGAGGGCCTTGTTGAAGCTGCGGCCACGGACGTCGAAACTGGGGACAAAGATGAGAGAGTTGTTTGGTCAAATTATTTGACAAGATACACATACACAACATTATGTCTGTTTTTACCAAGGGTTGGGAAGGGATGTGTCTAATTACACCCCCACATTTTGCCAGTTATATGTAAGTCCTAGGTAATAGAAGATGAGCCTTTAACCGACAACGGGACACAAATTCAGACTCCGAACAGCTAGTGAGAAATTCGATACTAAAAAAACTGGCCAAGCGCGAGTCAGACTCGCGCACCGAGGGTTCCGTACAATTTAAAAATATTTTTATTATATGATGTAATTCGCAATTTTTCCTTTATATGTGCTACTAGCTTCTGCCCGCGGCTTCGCCCGCGTGGATGTCGGAAGTTATCCCACGGGAACGTGCTACCAGGATAAAAAGTATGTGCTTCCCCAGGATGCCATCTATCTCTTTGCCAAATCAGAAGTTCAGTGGTTTAGGCGTGAAAATGTAACATACAGTTTCAAGTTCAAATCCTCCCCTAAAAACCGAATTACCCCTTTTTGCCCCATCAGGGGTCAATTTGCGACAACTTTACATACTTATTATTAATTATTTTCTGTCGAAAGTATCAATGCTGAGTTTCGAGTTAATCGGATCGCGCATTCAATTTCTTCCACACAAACTTCAACACCCCTATATCCCCCTTTGAGGGGTAGTTTGAAAAACTTATAATGATAACCTTTATTACTTACTTAGGCAAGTATTGTTGCCGAGTTTGATGTTTATTAACTAAATGAATAAGATTTTTCATATAAACTATATCCCCGCTTTTCCCCCGACAGGGGTGGAATTTTAAAAAAATCATAAAAATTCATTACTTGACTCAAAGATTATTTTATTTATACCAATTTTATAATTAATCAAGCCACTTATTATAATCCTCCCCTGTAAAATTAACTACCCCTTTTCCTCCTTTTCCTTTTCCTTTTGGGTGATTTTCGAAAAACCCTCATACGTGTTATTATTTATTTTTGTCTTAAGTACACTGAGTTTCGTGTTAATCGGACGGCGCGTACAAATTCTTCCACACAAACTTTAACACCCTATATCCCCTTTGAGGGGTAGTTTTGAAAAACTAATAATGATAAACTTTATTGCTTACTTAGGCGAGTATTCATGCTAATTTTCAAGATTATTAATCTAACGAATAAGATTTTTCATATAAACTGTATCCCCACTTTTCACCCCCACAGGGGTGGAATTTTGAAAAATCATTTGGGATGCGTTCATAACTTGACTCAAAGATTATTTATACCAATTTTCGAGTTAATCAAGCCACGCTGTAAAATCCTCCCCAGTAAAATTGACTACCCCTTTTCAGGCCGTCAGGGGTACATTTTCGAAAAACCCTGATACACATTATTCTTTCCTTTCAATTTTAGGTATAAACACTGAGTTTCGATTAAATCGGACCGCGCGCTAAAATTCTTCCATACAAACTTTGAAACCCCCCAATCCCCTTTTAGGGGGTAGTTTATAAAAACAAAAAATGCCCAACTTCATAATTTATTTACATAAGTATTCTTGCCAAGTTTCAAGTTTATTAACTCAAGGAATAAGATTTTTCATACAAACGAAATCCCCCCATTTCACCCTCTCAGGGGTGGATTTTCGAAAAACCCTTTCTCAGTGGACACCTACTCTTGACGAAGAATACAGTGTCCAAATTTCATGTCTCTAGGACCAGCGGTTTAGGCTGTGCGTTGATGTCTCAGTCGGTCAGTCAGTCAGGACTTTGAATTTTATAGGCGCGAGACGCGTCGAGCGTGATTCAGTATTCTCGCGCGATGGCTTATTATTAGCGTATTTCATGTATAACTTTGGTGTTTCTATACCGATTTCTATGATTCTTTTTTATGGAATAGTTAATAATGTTAACTTTTTTAATTAAGAATGACTAAGAGTGTTATAAATGTAAGAGTAGACAAATATAATCAGAAAGCTTCGAACTGCTAAGCTATCGGGAGTTACACGTGTTATTGTGAGTCAACCATAAAAGATAGACATATGCTGTCGTGGGATATTTTTTATATAATTTTAAGGAGAACATTTCCGTCATACATGATTTCTGTGTAGCTTTAACCATTAAGGTTGCACACGCGACGGAAGCGTAAAAAATGGAGTAACTTCTCCCGTTTTCCCAACATTTCCCTTCACTGCTCTGCTCCTATTGATTGTAGCGTGATGAAAAGTATACTATAACCAGCTCAGGAGTATGAAAAATAATTGTACCAAGTTTCATTAAAATCCGTCGAGTAGTTTTTGTTTCTATAACGGTTATACAGACAGACAGACAGACAGACAGACAGACAAAAATTTTACTGATTGCATTTTTGGCATCAGTATCGATCCCTAATCACCCCCTGATAAGTATTTTGGAAATATATTTCATGTACAGAATTGACCTCTCTACAGATTTATTATAAGTATAGATAAGACGTTGCTTCGTACCAAATTTCAAGATTCTGAGTTCACGGGAAGTACCCTGTAGGTTTTGATTCCCTTGCGAGTGAATCAAAAATTTGCGGCATAAACGGCTGTATCTTTTGATTGCGTTGGCTTAGCAGTTTGATTTTTTTCACAGCTCCAAGGGTCAGTAGACCTGAGTATTTAATATAAATTCCAGCTTGATACCTCCACGCGTTCCTGATAAAAAGGGTTATGACAGACAGAGGGACGGATGGACAACAAAGTTATCCTATAAGGGTTCCGTTTTTTCCTTTCGAGGTACGGAACCCTAAAAACGACAATATTTGCTGTTTTTTTTAAATATAAGTTAGATATTAGGATATTTGATGCACAGCAACAGATGTTGTTACCCCCGAAGAGTGTACGTGCTTGTGTGTAGTGTAAGGGTGTGTTGTGTATGTATGTTACGCATACACTTTCTATCACAATCCAAAGGAGTTTGAACCAAAAATTAATAATCCATTGGGAATGTAAATGTGTTTCGCAATGACTCCACAAATACGTTAGATGTTCCGTTTTTTTTCTTTCGAGGTACGGAACCCTAAAAACACTAATAAATAAATGTGCACAATTTATGTGAGGTAGACACCGTCACGCCACAACCTGACTTGACAATAAATAAATGAATTACTCAAACAATACCGACTGAAGACATGTTAATTAAAAGTTGGCTGCAGGTCTTTTGGGGTATTTTGTAATGTTCACACCATCATTATTATTATTTCAGCCGAAAGACGACCACGACTGGACATAAGCCTCCCCAAGTGTGGCCTCATCGAACGGTTCTGTACTTCTCGCATCCAGCGACCTTCGCCAGGTTATCGGTCTACCTTCTGGGAGGCATGACTACGATTAATTTAGGGTTCAATGTTTGGTAATGATACCGATAATTACCCTAGTATCCGTTACAGTGGCTTCTCAAGTTGTGTAATTCCAAAAATAGTGGGTATATCATACTTAGCAGACGATAATGTACAAACAGGCAACAGCATACTGTACAGTTTCTTCCTACGCTCATCATCTGCCTAGCCTTTTCCCAACAATGTTGGGTCACATTCCAATCTAACCGGATGCAGCTGAATACCAGTATTTTACATGGATTTTATCTGACTTCCACAACCCTCACTGGGTTGTGGAAGTCAGATAGGCAGTCGAAATAAAATGAAAACCCAGGTGGGTTTTCATTGTGTTCTAACATAACAAAATGACCAAAATTTCGACTTCGTTTGGTAAAATTAGTCACCTTCTTTCTTATAACGAATTCTTCGACCTCAGGGATAAATTCCTAATTGGACTCTATTATTCACGAGCAACACGAAAACACACCGACATCTATACATACAATAAATTAAAGTCGCTATTCGTGTCTGTCTGTTCTAAACTACGCAACGGATTTCGATGCGGTTTTTACCATCATTTGGAGAATTTATCCCGGAAGATTATTTTTTAAATTTAAGTTAACTTATATGCAGGGTCCAAAAGCGCTTTGGAAATATCTGGATGAGAGACGCACAGAACAGGGGAGTATGGCAGAAGAAAGGGGAGGCATTTATCCAACAGTGGGTGAATCCGGGCTGAAATGATGATGATGTGCAGGGTGGCAGGGACATTGACACGCAAAATGTAACGGTGAATTCAGCACATGATTCTAGACCTAGCGTAGGCATTTTGCGTCGGTTATCAAAAAAAAAACCTCTGTTTCATAGAAAAGTAACATACACAGTCAAAATGTATGGAACAGCAATTTTTTTTTTCATAGTCGACGAAAAAATGTCATGTACTGAATTCTTCGTAATAAGTTGCGCGTCAATGAGGGGCATGTGGCCAAATAATAACAGTCGCACGGGTCGATCAATCAGGTTAAGCTACGTTTGCCGCGGTTGGTCCGTGGAGGGGTGGCCATCTTTACATACCAAGACTCCTCCGTGCCTCGGAAAGCACGTAAAGCCGTTGGTCCCGACTATCATTCGTGATAAATGATAAATGATTTTATTTTGTAAGTAGTTTTGTACAAACACTTTTACACGTCAATCATATTTTAAAACTAGATGAGGTCGGCGTGGATCTTTGACAGCCGTTACGGGTCGTCAGAAGCCCGAAAGTCTGACAACTACTTTTATCAAGGAGTATCGTAATACCCAGTAACTGGGTTGTGGAGGTCAGATAGGCGCTTTGTGTAAAATACTGGCACTCAGCTGCTGCAGTGATCTGGTTAGACTGGAAGCCGACCCCAACATAGTTGGAAAAAGGCTAGGCAGATTTAGGTTGCGCGTCGATGTCCCAAGTATAATGAAAAATAATCAATATTTTGTCAAGTAGTAAAAACCATGTGAAACAGGGGCCAGTCGCTAGTATCAAATAAAAAATTCAGTCTCACCTCGTAGGCAGAGCCCAATGACATGACGATCGATATCCCAATTAAACTACCCTCTAAAACAGACCCTTCACCCTTTAACCGCAACATTTTTCATCAAAACCGACAAAAGAAAGCCTTTTTAAAACACCTTATCTAAACGCTATGTATTTATCAATGTTCTTCTGTCTACGTTGCACCGTAACATCAACCATTAACACTTAAAATCCAACCTTATTTTCAAAGCTTTCAGTTGAAAATCCTGCGGTGCTACAGACAATGGGTGTTGGGCCATTAAGCTCGCCGTTGAGCGGACGACAGCGATTCAGTTTGCGCTTTCCGTTTGTGTAGTCACGCCAAGTTTCCGGTTGTTTGCGACTAGTAGTATTACTAGATCCTAGATATACCTAGATACCTAGTAATTGTAGTGTAACGGAACAATGGGCCTAGATTTATTGCTGTTTGTCTGTATGTGTTGTAAGTATCGCTTTTGTGCTGTTCAAGGAAAAGAAAAACTGTGTGTTAGTTTTTGTTGGCTGTTTATTAGACTGTCCTGGGCAAGTTATGTTGCTACCCAGGAGTATTCACTTGATATATTTGTACAAGGAGATTGTTTCAGACACGAACTTTTGTAACTGATTTTTGTTCTATCGGCCGGAATAAATTTAGCAGAATTAAAAAAAAAATGTCTTCTAGACCGTATTTCGGCCATGGCAGCCAATCTCAACGAAGACTAGCCGTCGGGAGATATTATATGGCTCAAGTCTGCGCCAAGTCAACCTAAGACCTAAGTCATCAAGGTGTTTTTGTGTGCCTTACCTAACCTGGGTCATAAAACTTTTTTTTCTTTCTTTCTATACCATAATCAGATTTAAGCACACTTACAATTGGAAAGCAAACGGCAGCATTTTCTTAGAAACTACTCGAAATGGAAGTCTATATCTCTTTTTGTAACCAATACTTTAAATGCCTTCAGCAAATAAAAAGTCTAGTATAAAGTACAAGGCTTAGAATTTATTGCCTTTAGTTAGTACTAAAATAGGTATACCGTTATCTTTTTACGAGCAAGCGGCAACGCCAAGGCTTTTGAAAGTGATATTTAGTAAAAAACGGTGTTTAATTTATTTTCAAGCACTTTTTCTGAAGTGTTGGTGTTCTACCTTTGTTTTAATAAAGAGTTTTTGTCCCTTGTGACACTAAGCAGTGGTTTTAATAGCTGTCCTATCTGATTTCACATGTATTCTTTTACTTTGAGGCTCGTTTTGTTATTTTTTTGGTTCTTTGTAACCATTTAATAAGTCACCTAAGAAAGTTTATTTCTTTAGCACGAATCATGGGCCATATCTACACTACATACGTGAGTCCCAGAAAACGTCTGGCGACATTGAGGCAGACCCAGGAGAAGATGGCGGGACGAGCTTGACACCTAAAGACAGGATTGGTCCACACTAGCTTAAGACAGAGAGGAGTCGAAAGGAGAAAGAGAGGCCTTTGCCCTGCAGTAGGACAACATGGGCTAAAAATAAATAAATACAGGGTGGCAGGGACATCGACGCGCAAACTGTAACCATGAATTCAGCACATGAGTTTAGACCCCTTTAGAGTAGAAATTTTTCGTCGGTTATCAAAAAAAAATCTTCTGTTTGTGTCAAAACGTATGGAACAGCAATATTTTTTGCCATCCTGTATAACTAGTATACAACGTGTTTTTTTTTATATCCCATAACTCTAGGGGGTCATTGTACTCATCATTATGAACAACTTTTACTATGGGATCAAACCTGAAAGCGCGAAAAAAAATCAGCTGTTCCCTACATTTATGTTCGTTTAACTCGTCAAAATCGAACACCAGATTTTTGTTTCGCGATTTCGGTATAATAATCAGGTAGATAAGGTTGCTAAAACACCTACTTATTATATTTTTTGTAAAAACATTGTAGAAACCATCGAAGGGAAGTTTTCATTAAAAACTTATTATCCTACTTCCTACTAATATTATAAATGCGAAAGTTTGTATGGCTGTTTGTTTCTCTTTCACGCAAAAACTACTGAAAGGATTTGGATTAAAGGCACACAGATGGTTTATTACCAGGATTAACATTTATAGAATATTAACATATAGAATTTGAGTTTGAGTTTGAATACTTTTTATCGCGCTATTCCCACGGGATCGAAACTTATGCGGGTGAACCCGCGGGGCGCAGCTAGTATTATAATATTCTTATATTATTTATAACTAGAACTTATTTTACTTTTTTATTACCGAACATGTTTTTCAACTAAATGTTTAAAATTCACGGAGAGTTTACCATTTTACCCAAAATACAGGCTTACCTAGTTTGGGGTCAGTCTAAATCTTTTTAGTAATAAAGTTTTTATTATTATATTGTGTTCTTCATTTTTCTTCTCTTTTAAGAGAGTTTACGACCTTACAGACGAGCTGGACCCAAGTGTGTAAGTGGAAATTTAAATTGAAAAGGTGGATGATACAGTAGAAGAAGTCAGAAGCTTTCGGGTGATGCGACAAGTGTTGATAATGGTGATTTTGGGAGCATGTATGTGACAAAATCTTGTGTTAAGACTTTGCGTGCGGGAGAAAGTACTACGGGACTACATGAACTAAGGGATGATATGGACGGTTTGTGCTTTTCATTCGGTGTTTATTTCCAAAGCGAGGTCTTAGTACTTGCTCAGTTTTTCGGATATTGTAGTATTATTATAGAACGAAATGTGTGAATAAAGTAGGACTAATTTCCTCTCTTACCGCTGCCTGTGTAGCCCACACTTAAATTACAGCGTTGTGTACAACATAAACACGGGTATACACGATCAGTCTCGTTAGCAGCCGCCGAGAACTACGTACTAAGACATCACTCCGCCATGGTCCAGGTTACATTATCATGTGGTTTTGTAACATTATTGTAACTGCAATGGAGTAAACACCCATAGCTACCATACCTATATCATCAGTGAAGCTACGTTGCTGTGTAATTCACACACACACACACATACACACACATGAGACAATTCAGCTTTGATAAATGGTACAATTTTTTTTTTATTTCTTTAAGTACCTATTTTATATTTTCAAAACTAGGTGAGATCGGTGTTTCCTATCCAACTACTCTGAGAAGAAACACCGAAACGAACTGGGTCACAGTCTCTTTTAAAGTTCAGACATAATCTTGGTCAGATCATGTGAGGACCATGTAGATTAGTGTCTGAGATGGTCTTTTGAGGAAAGAACCACAAAGATTTGAATGGACCTGTCCTGTCAGTGCATGTATTTGTCGGTAATCGTGTAGCTCAACAGCTCAACGACTTCGTCTCTGCAAAGCTTCTAATTTCATCAGTCTCATTAGCAGCGAGAAGTAGAACTAGGTACTAAGACATCCCTCCTCCATGATCCAGGTTACATTATCATGTGGTTTTGTAACATTATTGTAATTGCAATGGAGTAAATAGCCATAGCCACCACACCTATATCAGCAGTCAACCAGCGTTGTTATGTAATTAAAGACGGAGGAGAAGAAGAACGAAGGAGACATTTAAGTTTGATAAATGACTTTATTTCTGTAAGTAGGTTTAAACAAATACTTTTACACGTCAATAATATTTAAAAAACCCGCACCCCAATTGCGTAACACACAATCAATCGGAATCTGAATCATTTTGAAGCAAATTGCTAATCCATTGCTTCATAAGTTCGAAAACTTTGTCTGCTCTACACGTAAATAACGCAATGAATGTTGTTGAACTGTCAAAATGAAACCGATTCCGATTGATCGTGTGTTACGCAATTAGGGTGCAGGTTCGTGTTTCCTATCCGACCTCAAATAACGGTACGAGGGACGGAAGTAGAAAAATAAGTCAAATTACAGACACATGAGACAATTAAGATTTGTCTTTAGGGTGCAAAACGGACCAGTAATGCTTCTGGTATTACAGTCTGGTACATACAGTCACGAGCACCAATATATCAACACTTGGCCACTTTCAATTGCGATTTTTTCGTGAAATAACGAATGCAACCTTGAAATAAGACACATTACATAAACCTATGGGTTCTAAAATGCTATGTTCGTAACAGTATAAAATTTCATTAAAAAATAAAGGAGTAAATCGCTTTTAAATAAAGCCGAGTGTATACATACTTTTGCTCGTGACTGTACAGCGGTGACCACCATGCAGATTTGAAAGGGCCATGAAATTAAAATACGTGATAAACAATAAAAAATAGGCACAAGCTATTGCTGGAACACAGGCCTCGTCTTTGAGAGGGAGTGGGCCGTAATCCACCACTCGGGCCCAGTGTGGGTTGGAAGATGTCACATGTCTGCAAATTTTTGGTTCTAGGACATGCTGGTTTCTTCACGTAACGAAAAAGCGTTATCCGTCGTTTTATCGTCTCCATGCGACTTTCCCTCTCAGACAGATAGAGATAGAGATAGTTTTCATGGTTTAAGTGAGGTCAAAATTAAAATCCAAAATGGCGGCAGCGAAAATTTGCAATTTTTTCATAATGGGTGCCGTTTTCATGGTTTTCAAGGGCTACAGCCGGTAATGAGATCAAAATGAAAATCTATAATAGCGACAACTGTATAGCTTCCAAAAGCTTACATTAAATGGCTCTGTATCCCTTCACCGTTTCAAGAGAAGTTGTGATGAAATAATTTACACAAAGTTTCTACCTACAAATCGAAAGTCTCGGCCATTTCGATAACAAATGCTACTCGAAATTATAATTACATTTCCGTTATCTGTGAAACCGATGCCTAATTGACAGCAATGTACAGCATAAACCTAGGTGCATACTATGGGCCTCGTTAGCAACCATCGACTACATCGCACTAAGCCTCCACCGGCGATACTCGATATAATCTCCGGGTAATAAATAACTGTTCGATGTACACCTAGCCACCTCGCATGTACATACGACGTGATTTATATAATGTATAGGTACATAATATAAGTAAACCTATAAATTGTATGTTGCTAAGTCAGGTTGGAGAAGGTATTTTTGGAAACGTAGCATATTTAGTGTTAAATTATAGCTTTATTTAATAATAAATAATATCCTCCCGACCGATTCATCATCTGCCTAGCCTTTTCCCAACTACGTTGGGTCGGCTTCCAGTCTGACCAGATGCAGCTGAATACGAGTAATTTGCACGGAGCGGCTGCCTACCTGACTTCCACAACCCAGTTACTGGGTAATACGATACCCCTTGGTAAGACTGGTTGTCAGGCTTTCGGGATTTTGACTTAACAACTATCAAAGATCCACGAATGACAGCCGGGAACAACGATTCAACGTTCTTTACGAGGCACGGAGATGGGTGTCTCGTTATGTAAAGATGGTCACCCATCCACGGACCAACCGCGGCAAGCGTAGCTTAACCTGATCAATCGAACTGTGCGACTGTTATTATTTAGCCACGAGCCCCTCCTACCAACCGATTCTGAAGTCGAATACTGGAGAAAATGTTATTTTTTTTTATAAGATCATCCACAGACCAACCGCGGCAAGCGTAGCTTAACCTGATCGATCGAACTGTGCGACTGTTATTATTTAGCCACGGGCCCCTCCTCCCAACCGATTCTGAAGTCGAATACTGGAGAAAATGTTATTTTTTTTTATAAGATCATCCACAGACCAACCGCGGCAAGCGTAGCTTAACCTGATCGATCGAACTGTGCGACTGTTATTATTTAGCCACGGGCCCCACCTCCCAACCGATTCTGAAGTCGAATGCTGGAGAAAATGTTTTTTTTTTTTTTTAAGATGGCCGCTTTCGCTCGGCTTGGTAACCATAACTTTACGAAAGTACGTAAGTCCAAGTCAAAGCATTTATTTCAAATAGTCACATAAAAGGCACATTTGAACGTCCAAAAAGTTACAGTAAAGCAGAATTGATTCTAGTCACCCCTTCCAAATGGTAGTTTTCGTATGGAGAAGAATGGGCAAGCAACTCCACCGTTACTCTTTTAAAATGTTTTGGAATAACTTTCTATCTTAAAAAGCGTAGGTCTTCCAAAAGGTTTTGTAAAATATACAGTAGGCTTAACATCGTTACTCCTCGAGATTCAACCCATCCTCCGAGCGAAAATTAGCGTAAAAATAATTAAATTATTCATAATAGCCAGGTGTAAAGATGCCCAAAGTAACGGGCAAAGTGTTGTTTATGAATACTAAATTGACTAGAAATTATACATATTTAATTAGTTTCGTAATTTTGGATATTTTTCTTGATTACAAAGTCCCTTTATTTACGGTTTACTGCGTTTATAAATTTCGTTTTATACGCTCGATGGACCCTCGTAAGATTTTAAGGAGAATTTTTACGTAACATGAATCATGCTACGTAAAAAATAATTTTATCAAGGTAGTTTTAAAAATATATTGTTTCCGGAAAAAATTGCCCAGTTTTTTTTTTGGTAACCAAAAATTCGAATTGCTCTGTTTGTTTTCTATTAACTAAATTAAATTTTATTCGAAAACATCCATCGATTTCTTACTAAACTTCAACCATATGCGACGACCCAGGGGGTCTACTCCGAAGTGCAAAGTGCGAATGCTCGGATCGGACCGACACATGGCCGAACCGAATATTATTGAAAAATGCGAAAAAAGTTGGGATCGGCTCAGTTGGGTCGGGACCATAGTCAATATTCTAAAGAGTTTAGGAGTGTTGAGTTTGGTGACCGTATACACAGTAAAATACATCTTCTTTTCTTTGTCATTCATCATCATCTGCATCTTTTTTTCTTCTTATTATTCACACTAAACATAAGTCTGAAATGGCCAATCCGCGATCAATGCTCGTACCTTCTCTTTATGAGAAGAGCCCTTGAAGTGGGACAATAAGAGGCTGGTATTATTATCCATTCTGATTGATACGGGGGATTGTCAGCGAAGTGGACTGCCGGAGTTGAAGTGTCGCCAATCATGGGTGTTTTATTTGAAAGAAAGCCATTTTGTAATATACTTTATCCATATCCTTTTTAGGGTTCCGTATCCACAAGGTGCCAGGTACCGCTCCGCTGTCCGTCCGACAAGCCCGTACTGGGCCCGCGTGGTAGATTACAGCCCACTCCCTCTTGTAGAGAGTAGGCCTGTGGCTCAGCTGTGGGAACATTATAGGCTAATTATGCTCTCCGTCCGTCCGGCCGTTTGTCACAGGGCTGTAGGTATGTTTTTAAACCGTAATACGAGTAGGTAGACACTTGAAATTTTCACAGAGTGTATGGCAGCGATAACAAAAAAAAGTAAAAAATTTAAGAGGGTCCACCAGAAACGTGGTCTTTCGGTGTTTAAAAAAAAAGTAGTGTTAAATATTATAAGGTGGTACGGAACCCTTCGTGTGCGAGTCTGACTCGCACTTGACCGCTTTTTTTCTAAGGAAAAGAGTCCCCTAAAATTAACCTTTTCCTCATATAAGCACCCAGTCATCAATTGAACAAGAATTATATTTAGTTAAATACGCCGCCATAGCTCACGTACGCTTAACGCTTCGTTAACTCGACGGCTAACGAACCGTCTTGGCTGTTGGGTGTCGGATGGGTGTGCGGGCTACTGGAAAATTGTGCGTGCTGAGCTGGCCGGTGGTTAATTGTTTGATTTAGAGTTCAGTTAGACTCGGCCAGCAATGCTAGCTCTTCCTACGAATTGCCTTCAACTTTGGGGCGTTCCTTCAACATTTTAACGTGCACGTCTTTTCTACATCATTCTCACATGGTTAATTTCAACACGAATGATGTAATCAAATATTTTGTAAGAATTTTATGATTTAAAAGAGTGTCCATAGAGTTTCTTGCCCGATCTTCTCCATAGGTACCTACGCTTTGGAATGGGCAACTAGCTTCATTTTTCTGACTGACCGACCCTTTGACAATTCAAAAGTGCCTGTAATTGGTTTAGTTGAATTAAATGATTTAAGTTTGAGTTTAAGTTTGATTTAATGCATTTGTGGGGTCATTGCGAAACACACTCACATAATAATAATAATAATATCCCTGGACATTTCACACAGCACCATTTGTCCCAAGCTAAGCAACCTAATGCTTGTGTTATGGTAACAAGATGGCTGATAAACTACTTATATACAATTTTTTTTTTGTAAATACATACATATTATAGATAGAAAAACACCCAGACTCGGAACAAATACATGTAGGTCATACAAATATTTGTTCCGTGCGGGAATCGAACCCGCGACACGCAGCGCAGCAGTCAATCGCTGAACCACTGCGCCAACCGTGCCGTCAAAATGGATTGTTAATTTTTGTTTCAAACTTCTTCGGATTGTGATAGAAAGTGTGCGCGTAACATAGATACACACACACACCCTTACACTACACATACACTACACTACACACAAGCACGCACACTCTTCGGGGATAACAACAGTTGCTGTGCATCAACTATCCTAATATCTATACTTATGTTTAAAAAAAAACAGCAAATGTTGTCGTTTTTTTATATATGTATATTTTAATGATATGTGTACCCGAGGAGGGTATGGGCCTCATTAGCAATGGTCTTCACGTGACCTAACCAAGATTATGTCTGGACTTTAAAAGAGACTGTGACCTTTGAGTTTTTATCGGCCTTTCTTCTTAGAGTAGTCAGACAGGAAACGCCGAAATACCCCGGAATCTTACAAGACAGTCCCAAACCCCATTACCGGCAAATATCTATAAGATAACAGTAAATCGTGACAAATAGAGTCATTACGATGATTTTATATCATTTTTATAGTTCTCAATTTAGTTGAGAGTTATGTCTCAAAGTCTCCTCGTATAAATCTAACATATTTATGGATCCATTCTGCACGGAGGAGGATGTTTTATTATTTCAGTTAAATATTGTTTTAACGGCTGTATTTTGGTAGGTTTTGGCGATATGAGTGTATGAAGATGTGTACTGGGTACGGCTTTCATTTATTTATTTGCTAACATGTAAAATACTGGTTAGTAGGCATGCATTCAAATTTCATGACACGGTATAAAGACATTTACCCTGGAAGTGGCACTGCAAATATATATATTTTATATACCATTGACTTGAATGTGCCTTAAACACGTTAAGCCTCGTCCGAAAGGGTTACCGCTGCCCTGGAACATAAAGGGCTAAGAAAGGAACACGGGTGGGTTTTAGTCAGTAAGAGTCTGACACTCCCTTCCGCTCCACCCAGAGCGGGAGGGGTCATGATGATTTCCCATCCAAAAAAAAAGCACGTTAAGCCGTGGTCCTGGCTGTCTTCGTGGATCTTTAACAGTCGTTACGGGTAGTTAGAAACCCGAAAGTCTGACAACTAGTCTTACCAATCGCATTATCCAGTAACTGGGTTGAGGAGGTCAGATAGGCAGTCGCTCCATGTAAAATACTGGTATTCAGCTGCATCTGGTAAGATTGGAAGCCGACCCCAACATAGTTGGGAAAAGGCTAGGCAGATGATGATAGACTTGAATGTGCCCTAGCCGCTGAGAGTATGTCATGCTCACTCAAATGTCTCGCTGGTGGTGGCGTGTGTGTTGGGTCATGAAGTTCCCTTCAAAATGATTGGTGGTGATGGTCCATACGTCATGTTTTTAAATGGGCGTAGGGACTGGTTATCTCTTAGCTGCCTCACCCATTTTAATTATTGTTTTATTTGTATGTTCTCTATATCATTTGAAATGGAACGTCGTGTAAAGAGAATACAACAATATCAACACTTTTTTACTTTAAATTAAATTCTCTGTTCGCGTAATGTCGTAAAAAAATATGGAAATAATTACAATCATATTTTGATCAAATCAAATCAAATCAATTTATTTGCGGTCTTGTTGCATGAGACTTTTTGGTACGACTTTTGGTCATTGTCCTTTCGTAAAACGTGTGCTTATGATGCCTGTCAAATTTTAAATTCTGCCGTTAGAAAAAAGTTGATTCTGGACCCATTTTACATAAAAAAGTATTTTATTGGATCTGGACTGCCTCGGTCAATCCAACAATCTAAGAATTTACACCCTCTCTCGATCGATACCCTCGTCTAAAGCCATGCCATAGTCAAGGAGCGAATATTCCTTTTCCTGCCAACACACCTACCGAACTCCTCGACTAAATCGCGTCTCCTCGCGTTTAACGGAACCCTTTAATCTAAGATCCCATTACGATTAATCTCAACCGATTTATCGTTCTCTGAAAATATAACTTTTGCTATCTTTAAACCCAATAAGTTATTGCAAACGACTTTCGATGTTGATGCACTGAGTTTGTATTTGTTTTCCAGGAATTCTGTTCATGTTGGTAGGGGAACTGCGTAATGATATGTGGGCGTCCAAGCAAAACGGTTCCAGTAGTGGGGTATTGAGTAAAGACTAGAATCTTTCCCCTTTATTCATAAACGTTGCTTAAAGTTAAGCAGTGATTAGCGACTGTTTAACCATACATTTTTGACGTTTAAGCGTTACTTAACTTTAGTCATCGTTTATGAATAAACCCCTTTATCTAATATAGTCAATTGATATAAGGATTGAAAACAATTTAAAAAATTGGCGCATATTTTTTTATCAGACATTTGAATTTGAAATTCTGAAAAAAAAAAACAAATGAAATTGTAGATAACTAAGCATTTATTAATAATCAATTGAAATCGCGAAATCCAATTTTTTCACCCATCTTTACAAAACTTCTTATAGATATCTCGGAAACTAAATGCCGAGAGCTGGACCCTTTTTGCTTGGACGCCCACATACAGTCACGAGCAAAAGTATGTATACACTCGGCTTTATTCAAAAGCGATTTACTCCTTTAGTTTTTAATGAAATTTTATGTTGTTACGAACATAGCATTGTCGAACCCACAGGTTTATGTAATGTGTCATATTTCAACGATGCATTCGTTATTTCACGAAAAAATCGCAATTGAAAGTTGCCAAGTGTTGACATATTGGTGCTCGTGACTGTACATATATTTGCGACTTTAGTTGTTTCTGTGGCTACGGTTATATATTAAGTTTTTTCATGTTAGTTTTGTTAAATACCTATAATTGCTAACGAATTTCTGGTGTAATAGACGATGATAAGGATTTTTCTGTAACTCATACTTCGTATATCCATACTCAAACTCAAACTCCAATCATTTATTTCAAATAAACCATTTACAGGCACTTTTGAACTGTCAAAATTAAGTCGGTCGGTCAGTTGGTCAGTCAAAAACGTAGATCTCTATGGAGAAGAACGGGCAAGAATCTCCAAACACTCTTTTAAATCTAGATATTATTACATAATCCTGGGTACATTATTCTTATTGCTTCTATATCTGAGAAAAATGTAAAAAAGAAACAATTAAAAATATAAAATCAAAAATAGGCAGTTAAGAGATGACAAGTCTCAACCGACGCGACGGCTCCATTCACGAACAGGACGCGTGGATCAGCACCACCCAGCTCAACCATTTTGTAGGGAACCGAATGATCCAACACACGCGCCACCATCAGTGAGACATTTAAGTGAGCATGACATATTCTCAACTGCCATGCTCTTTCAAGTCAACATAAATATATCATAAAAACGGATCCATAGTTCTTACATTTACAAAATTTAACTCCTTAGCAAGCCTGGGTTACAGCAGAAACTACAGGACTCCACCTGATACTATCCAGTACCCCAAGGGAACCCTCAACCCCTCACCCTCACCTTGGGTGTTCCCCAAGGGAAACAGCCGTGAGTTTATGTATGTATGTGTACCACGATGGTAGATAGATAGATAATTACAATGTCATCATCACCATCATCAGCCTTTAGCAGTCCTCTGCTGGACATAGGCCTCTCCTATTGCACGCCATTCAACTTGATTTTCGGCAACTCTCATCCAGCTGCCACCAGCCATCCTGCGAAGATCGTCGCTCCTCCTAGCTTGAGGACGTCCCACCTTACGTTTACCGATTCGCGGTCTCCACTCAAGAACACGTCTAACCTAACTGTCATCGGTTCTACGGCTAATATGGCCGGCCCATTGCCACTTCAGCTTGCTTATTCTGTGTGCTGATTGCAATGTGAAGTTAAGTATTAACACAAGAGAGAATACAGTTTGTTGCACATATTATGCAGATAGAAAGAAAAAAAACAACGTTGCCAAAAAAAATCGTCCATAAAAGTAATTTTTACTACTTATAAATAAAAATTATTTATCAACAAATAGCAGTTATCAGTAATCAAACGCGAGCGTGTCGGATTTATTAATAAGTGGTTCCTTGAATAAAATCGTTTTAAAATATCAATTAAAAACGTAATTCGTTAAATAATAAGTATCGTCCAAAAACATTTCCTAGATTTGAAAGTTTTTGATATTACTAGAACATAAATCAGCATTATTTCCAGAAATAAATTAAACACGATTATAAATTCGAATTACTGAAGCGAAAAGGACACCCTCCTACTCCTTAGTTACTGAAAACGCCTGAAAACGACGATTTCCTATAATGAATACCGGCAGCGTTACAATAATTAAAATGGTAGCCATCTTTTACGTATAGGGTGTGTTAAATGTACGTTTGATAATATTAGGATAGATTTGAAATTGAATTGAGATATGGGTTATATCTCAATTCATACAAAAACTGTAGGAACTGAACACAATATTTGAATGCTGCGTTGATCTAGTGGTGGCAAGTGCTACTGCTGGGAATGAAAGAAAGAAGAAAGAAAAAGTATTTATTGCGACTCGTACAGGATCATAAACTAAACTAAACACAGTTAAAAATAAAAATAAAACAAATTATATAAAAAGTAACAAAAGGAAATTAAACAGAATGCTATACGAGGCCAAAAGGCTCCTACCTCAGCATGATGCTTCGACATTTAAAAAATAAATGTCGCAGCGCTGCAGCGGAATGAGGTCCTGGGTTCGATTCCCAGATCGGGAAAAATGTGTTATTGGGTATTTCTGGGATTGGATTTGGGCCCTGGGACCTGGGACTTAAACATAACTGGCGAAATGTGGCTGTATTATAGATACACCTCTTCCTAACCCCCGGATACACAGGCGTGATGCTATGTATGGACGGGTGCTGTACCTGGTGAGCTACTACCCGACGATTTATGTCGGGACGTTGTATATATGCTAGCTGTGCGGTGAACTCTGCTTGCGCGATGCAGGATTTTTTTTCTGACGTCAGTGTGATGCGTAATTCGCATGTGGCGATGTAACGACTATTCAAACGAATGTTTCAAATTGATGTTATTTCAAGTTAAACAAATATCAACTTTAATTTAATGGTAATTATGTTGATTTCAGAGTGACTAGCACTATTGAAAAAGTTATAAAAATGTTTGAAGTTGTAGCGTAAACTGAACTTTATTGTGTAGGAATTAAAGTTATTTTTCCATAAACTCAAATTTGTTTACATTTTTAGCAAATAAGTCGCAAATGCAGCTTAGATGCTGCCACACCCCTATTTTACTAACTATTGACCAACGCAACAAAGTTATTATAAACTCAATATTCCACTAAACATTTCACTGCGTAACATCACCGTACAGTACAGAATTATTATAACAACAAGACGCCTGGATTGCCAGGAAAGGTAAGCAGGAGAGTATTTTACCCGAATATGTCTCCAGTTAGGTTGAGGTCCCATGTAATGGAAGACGAGCCTATACCAAGAACATTATATCGCTACTGAGAAATTCTAAGAACTCTAAATGGTAGTACCAGGCACAATAATGCAGCAACCATCTCCTCAACAAATGCAACCTGCAATGCCACAGCAACCGCAGTAACAGGACAAAATGGAAAATATATCTAGAGTAAAGATTCTCATGAGTTCTCTCCTATTCCTAACCTTTTACAGGCACTTTTGAATTGTCAGGGAGTCGATCAGTTAGTCAGAAAGTTGAAGCTAGTTGCCCATTTTAAAACGTACGAGTAGGTCTCTAAGGAGAAGGACGCGCAAGAAACTCTAAGGCCTCTTTAAAATCAAGATATTACAAAATCCTGGGTACATTATTCTTGTTGCTTCTATAGTATAAGAGTAAAAAAAATATATACAGGGTTATTAGTAAAACATTAACAACCTCTCAAGACTATATTACTAACATCATAAACAACAGCTTTTGTTCTGTGAATTTTATTAATTCATCAGATTGTAACTCATCAGACGTTTATACAAAAATAAAAATATTTCAATTCAACGATTTGAAATAGGTATATACCGTATTCGATTTTCTGGTATGAAATCTACGCGAAGCAAAAGGAAGCGCTAATTTGGTAAAGAAACTGCCGTGTCTAGTACAAAATTCAGCGGAGGGGAGCGGGGGTTAGATAGAACAACGAAATCTTAAAGGTTTGTTTTTGGTAAACGTATTATATTTTGTAAAAAGTCATAGAACAAAAGTTGTTGTTTATGATGTTAGTTATCCAGTCCTGCAAGGTTGTTAGTGTTTTAAAAATAACCCTGTATAAATCAATTAAAAATACCTATAAGATCAATTAAAGAATAACCCAATAAAGCTTTGCCATGTCTGGGGATCGAACCCAGGATTATGAGATCGGCAGGCGTGCTTCTAACCCTTACACCAACGAGGCAGTCGTTATTAAAAAATCTTTAACAGATATTCTACAAGGAATCTCAAACGAAAAATTTTACACAACCTGTATAAGTACAGAATGATATTATTAATTAAACGAATTATTGACCTATAAGTTTTGTTTTAATTGAATTTTATCTAATCTAATTAACTTCTGTCGCCTCCGATTGGATGGCATCATAATTAAAATTACTTTAGGTTCTCATATTTTTGTAGATTTTGGTGTTAGACAATTTTTTGGGCCGTCTTAGTGTTGACCTGATTTTTGAGGACACGATATTTTGGATACAATGTCCGTGTAGCAACAAATATAATAGGTGTCGTAATAAATGTATTATGTAGCATTTATTACGATGTGTGTGTAATTGTACTGGGTATTTGACAAGGTCTATTTACACATACACTTTACTCACTTACTTCAACACTACATACATCATTCACACACATTCCTCTATTTCACCACTCATATTAACACACATACATAATACGCACATCCATACCTTCAAACTCACCGACAAACCCTAGCACTCTCTAATGGTACTTACTAAAACGTATTACACATATACAGGGTGTCCCGAAACTCAACGATAACCTGGTACCGGGCGAGGCCAAGATAACCTGGTACCGGGCGAGAGGCCAAGGTATACCAGTTATGAAAAAGATAAGGAAAAAAATGACCTTTTTTATCCAACATGGAGTGTCAAAGTTAACTGACAATAATTTTGTAAACCATAACTCGTCAAAACTTAATTTATTTTACTTAGTTAACAATGTGTATTACTTTGATTTGTGGTTGCGATTAATAGCACTGTTATTAATTTGAGGTTACATTATTAAAAAAATCTCTCTTACTCTACTACCTACTATAAAGTAAGGAAGTGTTAAGAGTAAACTGCCTCTTGTCTTTCTTAAAACAACTGAAAGAAAGTAAGAAAAAGAAACAATATAAGTTTATTTGACCTAAGTTTTTTTTTTTTTAATAAAACGTTACCCCACACTAGGAATTACTACTGTATCGTGGATGCGTTCACAAACATTTAAAGTCACATACACAAACAGCCAGACCCGGAAGAACTACCTGTAGGCAATACAAATATTTGTTCCGTACGGGAATCAAACCCGCGACACGCAGCGCAGCAGTTGATCGCTCAGCCACTGCGCCAACCGTGTCATCAAAAGTTAAGTAAGTAAATGCGATCACATTTACTTACTCAACTTTTGATGATACGGTGCGGCACTGCTGTGTTTAGATTTGATTTTTTAAATTAAAAGTAATGTGTTCTATAAGCCTTTTACTTTGGAAGGCTTATGTTTAGCAGAAGACGCTACTCAACAGTCGTAATCATCTGCCTAGCCTTTTCCCAGCTATGTTGGGGTCAGCTTCCAGTCTAACCGCGTGCAGCTGAATACCAGTATTTTACATGGAGTGACTGCCTATCTGACCTCTACAACCCAGTCACTGGGTAACACGCCCCTTAGTAAGACTGGTTGTCAGACTTTGGGGCTTCTGACGACCCGTAACGACTGCCATAAGTCCACGATTGACAACCGGGACGAGGGGTCTTGATTTGTAAAGATAGTCACCCATCCACGGACCAACCGCGGCAAGCGAAGCTTAACCTGATCGATCGACCCGCGCAGCTATTATTATTTAGCCACAAGCCCCTACTCAAAAGTAACGTGTTACAAACTCAAACGCGACTTACTAACTACTTTATGATTGGTTGTGTCGTGTACAGACTTGCCTTTGAAATATTAGTGCTGTGACATTCTGAGTACTCATTGGTGATTTGAGTTTGTAACTGGTTACTTTTAAGTGAAATGTAAGGCATGCAGCTGAGATGAGAATGCTAAGAGGGATGTGTGGTATTACGCGAATGGATAGAATAAGAAATGAGTGCATAAGAGGAAGTCTGAAAGTGGCACCGGTGACTGAAAAGTTTTGTGGAAATCGGTTGTCACGGTATGGGCTTGTGATGTAGAGGAATAATAAAAATGTCGTGAGGATAGTTTTGAGTTTGAATGTGGATGGCTATAAGGCCGCTTTCACGTTAGGACGTTAGCAGCGCAATAGTAGCTCGGCAGAAGCAGATTCCTTCACATTATAAGAACAGCCGCGCTGCTGCCGCGCCGCAGTTTAGTTTTTTTTAGTTTCAAACTCGCTTATTGTGCAGTCTATAATCACGTGCGCTTGCAACAATGTCTCAAGCTCGACTGAGCGCAAGTGTAGGCCGCGCCGGCTGCGCACGGCTCCCGCGCTTCTGTTTATAATATGAAATCCCGACTGGGCGACTACGGTCGCGCGACTGTCACGCTAAGTGTGAAACCTGTCTATCAGTAGGGGAAGGCCAAAGAAAAAGATGGACTGTGTGACAGATGATAATGCTAGAAAGAGAGTGACTTACGAGATGATGACTAGTAGAGAAGTATGGAAGAAAAAGACCTGTTGTGCCGACCCCGAATAAATTGGGATACGAGTAGGAAAATGAAAAAACGAGCTGGTTACTTTTTAAGTAAGTGTCATAAACGATGGGCCTTAAGCTTTTGTGTGTTTTTTTTTTTGAAGTTATACTTCTTTAGGCGCGTTATGAAAAAATGATGAAAGTGAAATTTTAAGATGATGAGCGCGCATCACCGTTACACAAAATTCACAGGTTGAAGCTGTCCGCAAAACTGCTCATTATTTTTAAAGCTATACGTCACTTTTTTCAGCATAAACCAGCCTGTACCTATTTTGAGCATTTTTTATAGCAACCTGTTTGTTCTTATCGATTAAAAAAAAGGCAATGGACATTTCACTATAAAAAATTGGATGCCATAAAATTCTGGTTTTTTATTATGCTTTTAATTTCTTTAAAAGGCCCGTGACTTGTTACCAACAATATTCAGCCTAAACAACGAACTTTATTGTAACCTTTTTTGTAATTAATTATTTGCATGCAATTAAAAACTTGTTTTTTTAAAGTATAACTTCTGACGGGCGTAGATAAGTACACGCACCCATTTTTTTTTTCAGACGTATTCACAAACACTTTCATACTTCGTATCTACAATAAAATGACTAGATTTTATCTCAAGTTTTAGTCTAAAATTTAGTTTAGTTACTAGTCGTTAGTCCTTCCACTTTGGGTCAATTGCACACGTGAGGGTAAGGATACGGTAATTATGCGGTCAGACACGTAGTTATGTTTTAATTGTTTGTACTGTTGTAACTATGGTGTTAGTCACTTTGATATTCTGACAAAAGACTGGCCTATATCGGCTACCTGACTATTTATAAGGCTGGAGGCTAATTCCCGTAAATAAAAATATTAATTTATTATATTTTAAAAAAAGCTTACAGACTAACAAACAAATGAAATAAAGAATGTTATATTAAAAAAAAAATGTTCAAAATCTAATCGCAACCTCATCTCAGCGACAATCTATGTCAAAAACTTGTTAGATATGGAGGGAAATTAGAGGTATTTTTGACAGATTGTGACTGAGATCAGACTGTGATCGTTCTTAAGATTACGAGAGTTGCCGATCTGGTAGTAGAAAGTATAAAGTCCGTGGCTTATAACTTGGTGGGATATTTGGAATATTCTGTGAGTAAATTGCAAGCCCACTCTCTAAATCCGTCAACGAAGGCACGGGCCCGTCCGAAAGTAGTTCGATACTTAAAAATTAGACGACTCCCGATTTATTAACTTTTTCAGATGGGCAAATCAAGTCGTGAGTAAGGACAACTGTCAAATCGTGTTGTCAGTTATTCTTAGTTCGGAGATTCGGATAGAAAATGACCGTAGCTTCGATTGAAACTACGGTATTCGTGCTCAGGGATTAGACCACTACCTCAGTCTAGTGGTCGCAACTGCTGAGCGTGGGTTCTTGGGTTCAATCGTCAGGTCAAGTAAAGTGTTTATGTTTTCATTTTTTTAAGGCACGGTTGGCGGAGTGGTTAAGCGATTGACTGCTGCGCTGCGTGTCGTGGGTTCGATTCCCGCACGGAACAAATATTTGTATGACCTACATGTATTTGTTCCGAGTCTGGGTGTTTTTCTATCTATAATATGTATGTATTTACAAAAAAAAATGTATATAAGTAGTTTATCAGCCATCTTGTTACCATAACACAAGCATTAGGTTGCTTAGCTTGGGACAAATGGTGCTGTGTGAAATGTCCAGGGATATTTATTTATTTTTATTTATTCATTAGGAATTACTAAATAACAGCCTGGTTTTATGCCCAATTATTATTGGCATTTCATTTGCTCCTTAGCGAAATGTGGATGTATCAACACTTGTGCTTACCCCTTCCAGGAATACGGCGTGATGTCATGTTATATTAATCAAAGTGTATTCATCTCTTTAAGTTTACGAACTAAAATACTTAATTATTGATGTTTTGTTTTGTCAGAGTTTCGTTATTAACATAGCAAATTACGTAATTAAAACGAACGTTAACGTACGTTTTAATTACGTAATATATTTTCTTTCTTTTCTTTTAATTATATTCCAAGTATTGTGTTATAAATGTAATGGCCGACTTTCAAAGGTTACCAATTATATTGAATTTGTCTTACTTGTTCTATTTTTGTTACTGTTTTTTCTATTACCAAACTCCGCTTATTTAATTTATTTATTTATTCAGAAGGCAAATAAAACAGAAGGCCAATTCCCTTAATTAAAAAACGTTCAAAATCTAGTCGCAATCTCATCTCAGCGACAATCAATATCAAAAACTTGTCAAAAATGTAGGGTAATCACATGTATTTTTGACAGATTGAGACCGAGATCAGACTGTGAACGTTCTTAAAATTATGAGAATTGCCCCTCAGGTATCAATCACAGTATATCACTAGGTTCACATTATAGGTTTCGACCTAATTATCACCCAAGGCGTAATCGTACAACATGACTAAAAACAGCAATAGTAATGTTGACAACTCCAGTAATTTTGTGAAATAAGCTCAGTTTACAAAATTACAGCTCCAAGGTCTGTACGTCTGCCCTCCGACACACTTCTACTTAGGCAGGGAATGTGTAGCTGAATACGGCAGTTAAATTACATTATTGACAGAAAGTTACATTGTTTAAAGGAAACAGTATTTACAGCGTTAGATAATAGGTAATACGGACTGGTTTCCGCAGCTCCGCGTCAATGCGTGTATATTGCGTACGGGTGTGAAAATCGATTATTCGATCCACCCCAGCTCCTCAAGGAAGGCCAGCAACGCCTTGATGTTACTGACCGTCTCACGAGGGATACCTATGTTACTGAATTACTTCAGAACCGACTTCGTTCTTGGAGTTTCTTGCCCGTTCTTCTCCATAGAGATCTACATTTTTAAATGGGCAACTAGCTTCAACTTTCTGACTAACTGACTGACTATTTAATTTTGACCATTCAAATGGGCCTGCAAATGGTTTGATTGAAATAAATGCTTTGAGTTTGATTTTGGCCTGTACGTGGCGACCACCGGGCAGTTTAAAAGCACATGAGCTGCTGTCTCGTCCTCCATCCAGGCCCTGCACAGCGGACTGTCTCATATATTTAAAGCGTTACATTACTAAAATGTTTGATACATTTTTTCGTCATCGTTTGCCTATATTGTGTCCCACAGCTGGGCCAAGGCTTGCCCTTCCTTCTAAACTTCCCTGTCTTGTGCGATGTCTGGCCATGTCGACCCACTGTCGCCGAAACAAATATAAACAAATTATATTATGGCATGGATTGCCACCGCAGTCACCGGTGACCGCCAACAATAGATTTTCTATTGTGTCTGGTGGTTATGATTTATTTAAGGAACAATTCGCAGAAAGTTATAATAATATTATTTTGTATTCTATAAAAATCTTTTTTCTTAGAAATTACCTTATAAAGCCATAGTTGCCTCCAACCATAATTTCAACATCAAATAATTATAATTAATTGTTCAAGATGATGAATTACCGTTTTTCTTTTATATTAAAAATATCTACTTATTTTATTATAAAAGAAATACAGCACATATCAGCCGGTATATCACGAATAAATGCTTCAATATTGGCTCCCAGTGCGTCAATCGTTGCTGGTTTATCCCTGTAGACATGAGCCTTAACATGGCCCCACAAGAAATAGTCCAAAGGCGTTAGATCACACGATCTAGGCGGCCAATTGACGGGCCCAAAACGTGAGATAAACTGTTCACATATACCGGCTGATATGTTGGAGAGAGTGTGCCGAAATTGGGCCTTGCGAATGAGCCATCTAAACCGGAGCCGCGGCCAGCATTTGCATGAAATCATCTTCAAACATTAAATTATATTGATCGTTCTATCGATTCCAATAAAGATTTAATCAAATTTTTCAAATTTTTTGTGTTTTTTTTGAAAATCAAATCCTATACCTCTTAAAAAATCACCCGTTATATAAACTCCTCCTTATCGATTTCGATAACGGCGTCCCTTTGAAATGCTTATTTCATAGCGTGTGCCTTAATATGAGTCGCCAGTGCGAATTTAGTTTTAAATACCCGGTCACAACTAAGGACCGATTTTTTGATCCGTAGTTAAACTCAATCAATTGTTAAAAATAGTAACTAATGGTAAAATTTTTGCAAAATGGTTTTTTGATCAATTTTTAGTTTATCTGAAAGCCGAAAGCCTGACAACCAGACTTACCAAGGGGTATCGTATTACCCAGTAACTGGGTTGTGGAGATCAGATAGACAGTCGCTCCATGTGAAATACTGGTATTTGGCTGCATCCGGTTAGACTGGAAGCCGACCCCAACATATTGGGAAAAGGCTAGGCAGATGACGAAGGCGCACTACGAACATCAATCTACCCAAATTATTTAACTTAAGGTGATTCAAAACATACATATTTAACAAAATAAACATTCACTACAAATAACTTAATTCAAACACTCCAAGATGTAATCACTATTTCACTGTACTACGACGTAGCGCCTCTACGGAGCTACGGTGCTACGGCGCTACGGCGTAGCTGCGTGGATCGGATTAATGAAGCGTACAGCAAATAATACTTTAATTTCTGAGCAGGTATACAGGATGTTCTCAATTTACGGCGGATTATGTTTCGGTAGTATACCGTACAAATGCATTGATGTTATATGAAGGTATTTGGGTTAACTGCTAGATGATTAGATAATATAGGACAAATTGCACGCCACAAAGGCGACTAACAAAAAGTAGTTACAAGGCAAGTGAATGGAAGTGCCGAGCGGGGACGCCCTGGGAGGACATGTAGTGTCTTTATTAGTGATGTTCTTCAGAAGGCCAATTGTCGTAATTCAAAACGTTCAAAATCTAGTCGCAGTCTCATCTCGGCGACAAACAAATGTCACAAACCTGTCAAAATGTAGGGAAATTAGTGTTACTTTTGACAGATTGAGACGTAAATCAGACTGTGAACGTTCTTAAAATTACGAGAATTGCCCCTCAGATGTATGAACGTAAACGGGGCAAAGGGAGTATGTAAGTATCGTAGCAGGTGAAATAAAAAAATAATTGCTTGGAAACCACTTTTGTTTTTGGTGTGTAAAGCTGTTTGCAGTAGTATACATAGAAACACACGTAAAACATTGTGCTTAAGGGTGCATATAACGTTGCAGGGGTCGTGGGAGTATTTAATGTTGTGCTATAACATTAAAAACTAGTTTTCGTAAAAAAAACTCAGAGTTTAAATTTTGATCTTCAATATCTCCCAAACCAGAAGGTTCCCGGTGTAGACCAGTACAAAAAATATCGGCTTCGTTAAGTGTCTTTTTACACCAGTTCATCATCATCATCATCTGCCTAGCCTTTTCCCAACTATGTTGGGGTTGGCTTCCAGTCTAACCGAATGCAGCTGAATACCAGTATTTTACACCCGTTAAATTGAAGAATTAATTCAACCTGTATATGAGATTGTATTAAGAAATTAACTTACTGTAAGTAAACTAGATAGTTTAATTTTCTGTGTTTCGTTTGAGAGTACCCGCACGATAGATACATAATATATATACACATACATATAGGCTTGTTTGTACATAGTAACTTAAATTATGTATATTGGTCCTGATTGGACTTGGAGGAATAACAGTAGCAAGATTTTTGTTGTATAGTAAATGTATGAATAGTTTCTTCAGGAAATAGACCAATACAATGTTCCCTTTCTAAATCTCATCATCATCTGCCGAGTCTTTTCCCAACTATGTGGAGGTCGGCTCCCAGTCTACCAGATGCAGCTAAATACCAATATTTTACATAGAGCGACTGCCTATCTGATCTCCGCAACCTAATTACTGGGTAATACGATAACCCTTGGTAAGACTGGTTGTCAGACTTTCGGGCTTCAGACAACCCGTCTGTCAAAGATCTACGAATGACAGCCGGGACCAACAGCTTAACGTGCTTTCCGAGGCACGGAAGGGTCTTGGTATGTAAACATGGTCCCCCATCCACGGACTAACCGCGGCAAGTATCATTACTCTCCCTTTCTAAATCTATAGATAGTGTAAAACAAAGTCGCTTTTTCCGTCTGTCTGTATGACGTCTTAGTTATTTTAAACGTCGCAATGGATTTTAATGCTATTTTCACCATAATTTAGAGTATTTGTTCCGGAAGGTAAGGTAGGTAGGATAGTATCATACACATACGTTTATGATACTATCCTACCTACCTACCAACTATACTATCATATGATATCTAACTTAGCATAACAGATAAATCTCTATAATCTCTATAGGACTTTGTTTCATTTTTCCTTTTGTTATTTTTTTTTAAATTATATAATTTGTTTTATTTTTATTTTTAACTGTGTTTAGTTCTTTCTTTTCTTTCTAGGTTGCATCCGAGCTAAGCATGGGTGGGTCGCTGGTTTTTGTATAAAATCCAATCAAATTATAAAATCTTGTTTAAAAAAATATATTTATAAATAGTACTAATGAACAGTTTAGGTACTTAATATACATTATTAAATATATTAAGGACGAGCTGCACCCCGCGGTTTCACACGCATAAGTCACGTTCCCGTGGGAATATTGTCTAACCATGAGCCAAAGTTCATTCAAATCCGTTCAGCCGTTTTAGCGTGAAAGCGTAACAAAAAAAACATACAAAAAAAAATCAAATCTCTATATTATCCAAAATATTGCGTCGAAATATTCCTCCGCATCGCTGTCGACTGGTAATGTAGCCAAGAAACAGGCGGCATTGCCGCGTTGTATGGCAGTACTTATCCTCTGGCCAAAAGCTACCCTTGGGTCACGGGAAGTGTCAACCAGTAGGTACTTAATATAAATACTACACAGCATTCATCAGTACCTACATTAGTTCCCAGTTCAGTTAATTAACAAGTACAGCAATAATTACTCGTTAACTACTAACGTTTCAAGTTAATAAGCACGTCACAGTAGTAAAAACATAATTAGTAAGCGTTGCCAGCATTATGCATGCTGCGGCTCCAGTTCCGTGTCGAGGTTGCCATAATTTGTGGGGTTAGAGGGACTGACTCCAACCTTTGTTAAAAGGCATAACTATTCCATCATCGACTACTTACACGATAAGAATAGTTGGTCGCCCTAATTAACTCGAGACAATGTTTGTTTTCTTTCTCCAGAATTAGCTTACTGACAGGTTATTGTTATTAGTAATAACTTATTTATTACTTCGATGGTCCTAGTTTATCATTTTTGACTCCAAGTGATAGTTATGTGAACAGAACCCAGCAATGCATAAATATGTAAGCCGTCACGCCCTTTATGCCTGAATTTACTCCTTTATTTTTTAATGAAATTTTATGTTGTTACGAACATAGCATTTTCAAACCCATAGGTTTATGTAATGTGTCATATTTCAACGATGCATTCGTTATTTCACGAAAAAATCGCAATCGAAAGTTACCAAGTGTTGACAAATTGGTGCTCGTCACTGTACACGTCTTATAAATTCAATAAAACCTTAAAAAACTGAAAGATGGAAGAAATCAGCAGTTACCTTTTGAAGTTTATTTTCGACATATTTTCATGAATATTCAGAATATTACGGGCGGTCACATGCGCATGGGCGACATTGTGTATAAAATTCTCGTGTCGCAATGTTTGTTACCAAACTCCTCCGCAACGGCTGGACCGATGTGTATGAAATGTTGTGTGCATATCGGGTAGGTCTGAGAATCGGCCAACATCTATTTTTCATACAAAAAAAAAATATTTCCTAGAAATAATGTATATGGCAAAACAACGTTTGCCGGGTCGGCTAGTATCCCTATATATTTTGCTTTGTGTACATAAATAATTAAATAAAAGATTTTTTGGAGTAGTAGGAATAACTGCAATAAATCGTTCCGTTTCTAAAACTCGAAAACCACGAGTTGAGTTTTTCTGAAAAATAACGATGGTCACAAATGTTGTGGATGTGTGACATCAATTCGAACAAAAAAGAAACAAATATTTGCAGGACATACACAAAATATTTCTTCGCTTGGGATCAAACCGCGACTTTTTTGGAACGAAGGTCTTTATCGCGGCTTGCGGTGGGGTAACATGGTACAAATCTTCACGTAACGAAAAAGCGCTATTCTCCATGTGACTAGCGATAGTTTAGGACATGCCGGTTCATGTGTGTCCAAGCACAAGTGGGGAGCAGTGGTGGTCCAGTGGAGAGCGATGGTGGCCCAGTGGGGAGCAGTGGTAGCCCAGTAGTAACGGCCGCTACGTACAAGTTGTAGGTCGTGGGTTCGCCCCAGGCAGGCGCTTTGTGTAAATTATTTCACCACCACTGCTCTCAAAACGGTAAAGGAAAACATCGTGAGGAAATCGGCATGTAAGCAAGCTGAAATGGCATTCGAATGACCGATAGCCGGTGGAGCAGACGAGTCCTAGAGTGGAGACCGCGTATCGGCAAGCATGGGACGCCCCCCAGCTAGATGGACCGACGTCCTGAAGAAGGTGGCTGAGACAGACTGGATGCAGAAGGCGGAGGACGGGGTGTTGTGGCGCAGCCTGGGAGAGGCCTATGTACAGCAGTGGACTGCGATATTTTAAATTGATTGATTGATAAAATCCTAAAACTAAAAATTCGAAGACATGTGACATCTACCAACCCACACTGGGCCCAGTAGTAGATTACAGCCTACTCCCTCTCGAAGAGAGGCTTGTCCCAGCAGTGGGAACATTATAGGCTGATTATCTATTTATGTAAAGCGCAAGTAAGTCGCGGCCGTTACTATACTGGGCCATCATTGCAAGGAAAAGGGAGTGGAGCTCTTCAACTATTCTATATATTTACTAGCCGCGGTTTCACCCGCATAAGTTTTGATCCCGTAAAAATATCGGGATAAAAACTATTATATATATTAATCGTGGTTATAAACCATGTGTGTACCAAATTTCATCCAAATCCGTTCAGTAGTTTTTGTGTGAAAGATTAACAAACATCCATACAGACTTTCACGTTTATAATATTAGTAGGATGAGTACATCATAGAATTATCTCTGATTTCAGCTCCCAAAACACAGTGAACCTAACATAGCTACTTGCAAGTTGTTCCACTCCAAGCGACGTTCTACGAATTGAATTAGACGTCGCCTAAACCAACGACGACACTTACAACAGTTTCCCCAGAAATAACACGACTGCATCTAGTAGTACAGAGGCTTTAATATTACATATGGAGCGCATACTCTTCTCACAGAAATATAATAACTTATACATAAACTAGCGACCTGTCTCTTCTTCCACGGTATTTACGACTTGACAAGACATCGGGAGACTTCTGTGGTTTACTAACTTAAGTTACATATCAATGTATATTTTTATATACATTACATAAGTACTACATTATACATATTCTTTTTTTATTTATGTTTTTTTTTATTACGTCCTTCATTTCATCTGAGTACTTATAAATTACATTTTTATTTAAGAAAAGATAAAAAAACATTTAAAAATATTAAAAATAGTAGTCCACCGGTATCGGGAACAGGTGCAAGCTACCGGCGGTCAGGGCTCCAGAGAGAGGAACCTCCTGACAATGCGAGCCGTGTCCAGAAGTACTGCTTTCTGAATCAAGCCCTTGATCCAACTGCCCAACAAGAGCCTCTTGATGTGTTGGTCGAGGCTCTTGGCTATTAAGCCATTAGCTGTCACGGCTATCGGCACAATGATCGCTGAGTCCACATCCCACATGTCGACAACCTCGTGAGTTAAATCAAGTTACTTGATTTGTTAACCTTTCTCGGCTTTCACGAGGTTCTCATCACCACTATGTCAGGCTTATTGGCGACAATAGTCCTGTCAGTGATGATGGATCGATCCCAGTACAATGTGATATTTCCATTTTCGAGAACTGGGTCGGGCACATACCTGTAGTACGGCACCTCCTATTCCACAAGGCTGTATTTTTTGTTAATACTTAATTATCTGGCATAAGACCGCCCTTTGTATCAATCCTTTTGCATATAATATTAGTTTTCCCTTTTATGGTATGCAAAAAAGAATTCTCTTCAACCTATTTATTTAAGTACGTACGAAAATAATCCAAAAACTAAGTAAACAAGCTGGTTCGTAAGTAGTTTCATTCCTCGGCGTTCTGCGAATTGAATTATCCTGTGCCGCCGTCTAAACCATCCCTGACACTCACGCGACGGCCCCTAAGCTTTTTGTGATTGTTGGATTAACTAAACGTATACTTGCTAAACAAATAAATATAAATCCACCTACTGTTGCGTATAGTTTGTTTAAGAACTTCAGGAAAATATTACTGAAAGTATTGCGGTCATGGTTCTTATAGAAATATAGACTGTGCATAACGAATTTGCCACATTTTAACTAAATACATATAATAATGATTTCCGAGTCGGGTAAGGAGTGTTCTTGAGTTTTTCTATCTGGAATGTCTCAGAAGCAGCCCAGAGTCTGGGGGTCTACTCCGAAATGCAAAGTGCGAATGTTCGGATCGGACCGACACATGGCCGAACCGAACATTATTGAAAAATGCGAAAAAAGTTCGGATCGGCTCAGTTGGGTCGGGACCACAGTCAATAATCGAAAGAGTGTAGGAGTGTAGGATCGGAACCGACCGAACCAAATAGTAACTTCGTAGCAGGAAACGGCCGTTACTACTTCGGAGTAGATTTCCCCAGGATTTGTTGGTTAATAGGCTCGCCCTCTATTACGTGGGACTAAGGCTGAGGCTACATTAAGCCGCGACGCGACCTGCGACACATGAGCGATTAAAATAAATAAATAAATGCTCACGTATATGGCTACACCGTACATCAAATATTACTAGAGATTTTTGATGTCTTTCTGCGATAGGAACCACATTACTCACGGCATCGGCTACATCAACGTATCAGTGAAATTAAAGCGAATTTATTAAATAAGTTCTCACTTGCACGACTAGTTCAATAGTGCTACTAAATATGCGTGTTGTGGGTACATTATGCGTATAGTATGATATTTTGACCGCATTGTACTGTAGCTACGTAATCGCCGAATATACGCCCGATTTTCGCTTATAATGTAGCCATACCATGTTTATCTCGTTTCGCTCTTCCACTCGCATCGCAAATCGCTGCCTACTGTAGCCTCAGCCTTTAACATAACTGGCGAAATATGAATGTAGTTAGGTAGAGGTTCTACCTAAACCTTCGGGTAATACAAGAGTGATGGTATGTTATGTCTATTTGACTTATTTACCTTTCGACAGTGGCACTAATGAGCGTTCATCAGTATTAGATTATTGAAGTGATAACTTCTTATGGCAGGGTAAACCGCTTCGTAACGTAACGCGTTACGGCGCCAGTCTGTCTGGCTTCTCTTTCTCTCACGCATACTGCAGCGGTAGGCAGGTTCTTCCTCTCTCACTTTAAACCACAGCGCTATCAACTTAGATTAGTTTAAGTTATCACTTCTGTCGGGCGTGTCGAGACGCACACGTTTTTTTTATGATAATACCAGTCTTCAACTGTCTATGGTAGGAGAAAGGCCTTTTCTCATACAGATATGTTCATACCCACGAGCGACATGCGTTAACGTCCGCCGTAGACACGACTACGGCTGCTGTGGACGCGTTTTGTTAGCTGCAGTGGCCTTTCCAGTTGCCACACTAAAACATGAGTATTGATCAAGGCGGCTTGGCGATTTTGACTTTTAATGGTTATATTTTTAATGCTAAACAGTATAATAGAAAGAAGTACGTATGAATCGAAACGTTAAATTAGTTCAGATACTTGCCCAGATTTGAACCCACAACCTCGTGCATGCGCGGGGCCTAAACTAATGAGCCATCACAACATTTACATGGTACCTTCGTGAGATTGTCAGTAGATAATATAAATATAATCTCAAAATTCCCACATTTAACTCATCTGCTTGCAAAGCAAGAGTGAACACGCATCTTCTTCTGGGCACGCTCGTTCCATCATAGACCTCATCCATCGCTTTCCATCAGGCGTGCCTGATGATAAGGTGATGGATGAAATCGAGGTCAAGAGCAAGCCGATTCATCACAAAGAACTGATGAAATGATCACCCCTTTCAGTCAAACACAACCCTTAAAAAACCTGTGACAGATCTCAGAGTGCACCGTCCTCTAAAACTATCAGATGATACAATAAGACTAGACATATTCATCCAATTTATCCTCGTCCATACAAAGGCTGTAAGAAATTGCTTTTAAAAATGAAGGTATAGTTGCCCTTTTTGTAATACAAAACCTGTCATGGTTTTTTCGTGTTTCGAGTGCAATATTCTAAAAAAAGCTGTTCGTAGATTTATTACTGCGTCCAAGGTGGATAAATCTTTGACCTTTCTTTATTCTGTAACCATCTCATCGTGAAAACTTAGGTAAAGTGAGCGTGGAGTGAGCTGTCATTCCAACTAATGCTACGGATTGACACTATTGACAGCTCACTCTAAGCTCACTTCACCTAACTTCACTAATAACTTTCTAACTTTCACGGTGAGGTTTTCACAGAATCGATCGGCTGGATCTATTTTTTTTTTTTATATTTCAATTAAACATTTTTTTTTTGCTAACACTTTATTATTATGGGCCAATGTCTGAAACAAAAAGATTTTATTTATTTATTTTATAAAGCTAAATATTTGCAGCTGAAAAACAGCTCCAGGTGTTACACTTTGTGTTGTCATCTGACATCATGCTGAGCTGAGGCCCTTTTGGCATTATAATCATCGATTTCTGTTTTTTTTTTAGATTTAAGGCATATTACAATAAACGCATTTTTCCACTACTATTTTAAGGTGAAATAATAATAGTCCTCCAGAACTTATTTCGGCCATGGCGGCCAATGTCTAAAGGAGACTAGCCTTCGGAGCGGGATATATTATAATGCACAAGCATGTAGGCAGAGACAGGTGCACTCTCCTCTCTCTTCCCTCACTCTCATAATCCAATGGAATAGCAGGCAATCCGACACGACCAGAGAGAGATCAGGCGCAGGAACAATAGCTTAACGTACTTTTTAAGGCACGGGGGTATCACACAGTCACCTTCCATAGCTATAGGGTGTAACGGGAATGAAGGGCAATTTTGTATGCTGTTTTTTTTATCTAAACTAGTATTATAATTTAAAAAAAACACGCCTGCCTTGTCAATAAATGAATTAAAAAATGGAACTAAAAATTTAAAACAAGCTAAATAATTTTCGTGTTGGTCGGGCACGACGTAAGTACTAAATAAATGATAATATTTACTGTGCAATTAAACCGGCATTGTGCCCAAAAGTGGAAAACTGAAAATCAATCTTTTCAGCGAAGTCGGGGGACCTGTGAAGAACTGTTGTTTCAAGGAACAGTCCCCCGACTGCAATGAAAAGATTTTCAGTTTCAGGTTAGGACACAGAATACTATTTATCGTGACATTCCTACAGGATCGAGACTTATGCGAGTGAAACTGCGGGGCGCAGCAAATTCTGAATATTTAGAAAGTACTACAACGCTTTTTGTTCCATTCTCTTTGAGGGACAAATCAATCAACAAGTACAGGGTCACATTATCTATTTTGAATAACATTTTTTGCTAATTCACACATTTGCTTTATTCATGAAACCCAACTTTTGCTACATAAATAAGCCAAAAATAAATGCTTGAGTTATCAATATATGTATATTGTATGTATGTATTGTTGTATGTGTTGTATTTATTATGTATATGTATATATTGTTTATTTATCTACCAGGGTATAAGCTACAATGCGGAGTATCGTAACAGCACTGCAATAATTCCTAGTGCTGGGTTAACAAGACAACAGACAGCATCCGAGCTCGGGCAGAATAACAACGAATAACAACAACTATTAACAACACTTAGAATAACAACTATTGACGCATCGAGTACATATATGTAGACTATAGGGTATAGAGGTGATCGGTTAAGGGGATGTGCTAAGAAATGTTGTGAAATTAGAATTTTCTTTCCTTTAGGTCAGAGAGAGTGGGCCATAAACCACCACGCGGGCCCAGTGCGAGCTGGTAGATCTTACATGTCTTAGAATTTTTGGTTCTAGGACATACAGGTTTCCTCTCGATATTTTCTTTCACCGTTTTGAGAGCAGTGGTGATGAAATAATAACAGTCGCACACGTCGATCGATCAGGCTAAGCTACGCTTGCCGCGGTTGGTCTGTGGACTGGTGACCATCTTTACATATTAAGACCTCGGCACGTTAAGCCGTTGGTACCGGCTGTCACTTGTGGATCTTTGGCAGTCGTTACGACAGTCAGAAGCCCGAAAGTCTGACCACCAGTCTTACCAAGGGGGATCGGTGGGAGGGGGTTGTTAAATACTGGTATTCAGCTGCATCTGGTTAGACTGGAAGCCGACCCCAATATAGTTGGGAAAAGGCTAGGCAGATGATGATTGTGATGAAATAATTTACACAAAGTAAAGCGGAAATTACAACTCGAAAGTCGTGAGCCTTTAACACTGGGCCACCACAGAAGGCCAATTAATTAATATTTTAAAACGGTAATTTAAAACGTTCAAAATCTAGTCGCAGTCTCATCTCGGCGACAAACAAATGTCAAAACTTGTGCTTGGGCTTGTAATGTCAAAACCAGCGCTGGGGCTCTGTCTCGTATACGGTCTTAGCATTATGCTGAGCGATGGCCGTTTTGCGTGAATGTGACGCATATTTACCCCCAACTTGTTATTTTTTTGTGTGTTTGTTCTTTTTTATGCGTCATGTTTGCCGCCAATAAATGTTTTTTCTTTCTTCTTTTTTCTTTTTGTCAAAATGTAGGGATATTAGACGTATTTTGGACAGATTGAGACTGAGATCAGACTGTGAATGTTCTTAAATTTACGAGGATTACCCCTCTGTTATCACTCTATCTATAATTCCTCACACAATCCATGTATCTAAATAAGGCAGTATATTTGAGAAATATTAATTATTCGGTCCGAAAGTCATAAAGCAAACAATACGATTTCACACATAATTACGTGACTGCGGTGTCGAATGTTCCTGGTATATTCGCTCGCTGTTTCAGTCTAGTTAATTACGAGTACTAGGAGTGGACGTTAATGCGATGATCGCTTTTATTTTATGGTTGTGTCATAATTGAGATAGATATTAATTTATGATTTGTATTGTACCCGGAAATCAGTGAGAAATCATCACAGTATTAAAAGTGTCAGACACGATGCTTTTCCAACTCAAACTTTTAATAAACGTTATTTGCTATTTAGGTACCATGGCGAAGGGCTGTGACGATATGATAAGGTTGCAGGGTCAACATAGCTGGCTAGTGATCGCACAGGATCGGGAGGTTTGGAAAAAAAGGGGGGTAATCTTGTGGCCCAGCAGTGGGACACAAACTTGAGTAAAACAAAAAACCGGCCAGACTCGCGAAACGAGGGTTCCGTACAATTTAAAATTATTAAAGATATTTTTATTACCTATACGAGTATGATGTAACTAAAAATTTACGGGTTTCGTAATTTTTCCTTTATCTGTGCTATAAGACGTTGCTTCGTACCAAATTTCAAGGTTCTGAGTTCACGGGAAGTACCCTGTAGGTTTTGATTCCCTTGCAAGTGGCGAAAATTTGCGGCATAAACGGCTGTATCTTTTGATTGCGTTGGCTTAGAAGTTTGATGTTTTCACAGCTTCAGGGGTCAGTTGACCTGAGTATTTGATATAAATTTCAGCTTGATACCTTCACGCGTTCCTGAGAAAAAGGGTCTTGACAGACAGACAGACGGACGGACGGACGGACAACAAAGTGATCCTATAAGGGTTCCGTTATTTCCTTTCGAGGTACGGAACCCTAAAAATTGCCATATTTACAGCCAGGCACTGTATACAGCTAAATTCTCAAACGTAACTCTATTTTAGATAACATTACGCCTGTAATCCCCGAAGGGTTGAGCAGAAGTGTATCTGTAGTACACCCACATTTCACCAGTTAAGTCCCATGTGGGACGAGCCTATTGCCATAAACCGGGTACTAATCCAGACTGCGGCCTGCTACTGAGTTCCAGATGACCGGATAAAATTTTGCCCGACCAGGGAATCAAACCCAGGACCTTATGATCAACACGAGCACTAGATCAAAAGGGCAGTAACTCAATTATAAATAGTTCTTTTAAAATTCTGTCCTTTTGTCACAGTTGGTTGCAGTAACTAAGCTGGGTTACAAAAGTGGCCAACCGTGCGGGAGCCGAGCGAGCAAAGCGAGCGGTGCCGCGGCAACGGCCGGTGAGCGCTACATCAAAGTTTGTCGCAGTTACTTGGCTATTTAGTATTTTTAGGTCACCAAAGTAGGAATTATTTAAGGTACACAAAAAAAGCCAAATCATTATATTAGTGTGTTCAATAATATTTTTAGGAAAGCAAAATGGGGTTTAATTAAGGTACGATTAAATGCATACCTGTTAACTAGTGAAAATGGACGCACTAAAATTACATCTCCGTCAAGCGTGATATTATGTTAAAAGACATCCATTCATCCGTCTAGCCTTAACCAAACTAGGTTGCGGTCGATTTCCAGTCTAACTAGGTGCGGTTAAATGTCAGAATTTTGCAGGGAGCGACTACCATCCTCTCCAAAACCCAATTACTAAGCAATATGGAACTTTTAATACTAAGGGCTGATTTTTTATATAGTCAGATAACTTTTATCTGGAGAATAATCTAAATCACAGCCGCACAGGTCGATCGATCAGGTTAAGCAATGCTTGCCGCGGTTGGTCCATGGATGGGTGACCGCCTTTACATATCGTGGCAAGGTCTTTGAAAAGAAAAACTTTCTTCTGGTCATGTCATGACGCGGGAACAGGTCTCAACTCGGACATGGTTCTCCTAAGTTGCGTGACAAAATTAGCTGGATCAGCAGTAGGTTGAGCCTTCTTTAAAACTTGAAAAGTCACCTTACCTGGCACCGACGTCACTATAATCTGTGACACGTCCACCGGTAAGGCGCGTCCGTTTCTCACCGTCCCATTCCGACGAAAGTACTTTGAGAAACTGCATAGTTTGAGTCACCCCGGCATTCGCGCAACTTCCAACCTAATGGTTAACAGATTCGTGTGGCCTTCCATCCGAAAAGACATCCGCGAATGGACTAAAACGTGTCTTTCTTGCCAACGGTAATTAGTCACAGGTACACAATTCACAGTAGACATCCATAGTTAATATTAATACGATAAAATAGCAGAGTTCATCAACAGTAAACATTCTCTCTACGAGCATGGCGGTAGGCTCTCCCCTGTGTTGCCATCTCCAGTGGGTGCGTTCGGAAATCGAACGCCGCCACAATATAAAAACTAACAGTTGTAAATTATTTAGGTAACAGCTCGCCTTTTGAACATCAGTAATCGAAGTCCTCAATTGAATTGAACCAGTATGCAAATGAAAGCAGTCGAACAGCAATTGGATTTTAGAAATATTTAGTTCAACAGCGATTTTGTCGACAATAGAATGGAAATATTTGTGTTTAGTTTTTTCTTTAGATAAAAGAGGTGATTGTTGTTTTTTTTTGTGATTGTTTATTAGGGCTGGTTTCACTCTGTTTTTTTTTATTTTTGGGATGAAGTTCTTTTACGGAGCTTGCGGTGGGAGTAAAATGGGAGAAATCATCACGTAACGAAAAAGCTTTATGGCGCCCCCTACATGACATGACTTTTCATTTATGTAATAGAAAGAGACACAGACGGAGAGAGGGAGATAGTTCATATGGTTTTCGAGGGTACTAAAGCCAATTAAATAGTGAGGTCAAAATTAAAATCTAAGATGGCGGCTGCAATTTTTATTAAATTATTCGTAATGCGTGTCGTCTTCATGTCGAGTGTGCTGAAGCCGATATAGTTATCAAAATTAATCCAAAATGATGGCAAAAATGTACAAATTTTCGTCATTTTGAAATTTTCGCAGCCGCCATCTTGGATTTTTATTTTGAACTTCGTTCCTGCAGGGGGTCCCTCGACCCCACACTTTTTTTAATTTATTTATTAGTCAATCTACAATCGTTAAAACTAAATTAACACAGGTCAACTTACAAGCCTCGTGCACAATATTTACTGATAGACACCGCATACAAAAACAATATATACAGGATAAAATCGAAAACTTGTGACAAATCAAAATAGAAGGTGCAGTAACTGTTACATAATCATTATAAATTGTCATTTCCCAAATCTAAACACTTGAAAAAAATCGTGTTTTTATCGCCTTAGACAGTGGAAACTAAGATATTGCCTTCAAGTAGATACAATTTATACGCACATTTTATGACGGCAACTACCCTTAGCAAAAAAAAAACTACAAACTCAAACATCTACCTTAAAGGTGTCCTCTCTTTCACACAATTAGTAATTATTATAAAAAAGAACAATCAACATATTAAAATAAAATTATTACAACAAAATACAACATAACATAATGAATGCAAATAAATATAATGTCAAAATTCAATAAATATCAATGTCAAATAACTTACAATTTATCTTAAGGAATTCGTCAATAGTATAATAGTCTCCGTTGAGATTGGCCACCGTGACCGAAATCGGTCGAGAGGCTATTATAGTCCATGTATCAGTCTCTCTATGGCTCTATCTCAATAGGTAAGTTTTGGATAATGTCCACGAGGGTGTGCATCTAAATCTACTTGTACATTAATAATGATGGAGGTAATGAGGTCACTAAGCTTGCCAAGTTTCGGCACAGCGGCCCATAAGATCAATCGATTGGAGACGTAACCTGGCATAGCAACGTAAATAAAGAAATAAAGAAAAAGTATTTATTGCGACTCGTACAGGAAAATGAGAAACTAAACTAAATACAGTTAAAATAAAAGACAAAATTCTATAAACAAAAGTAACAAAAATAAAAATGAAACAGAAAGTCCTATACGAGATCACCACTGCCACCTTCACTTTATGTTGATACTAGCTGCGCTCCGCGGTTTCACCCGCATAAATTTCGATCCCGTGAGAATATCGGGATAAAAAGTATCTTATATGTCAATCCTGGTTATAAACCATCTATGTGCCAAATTTCATCCAAACCCATTCAGTAGTTTTTGCGCGAAAGAGTAACAAACATCCATCCATACATACTTTCAAATTTATAATATTAGTAGGATTTATATTTAAGCTGTAATCACCTCTAATAAATAAAGTCCTCCAGACCGAATTTCGGCCAATCTCAGCGAAGACCAACCTTCGGCGCGGTAGATATTATAGTGAACAAGTTTGTGCGCAGATAAAGGTACACTCTCTCTCTTCCCCCACTCTTATTGTCCGATGGGACGGCCATCCAGAACGACCGGAGAAAGATCAACCACAGGACCCACGGCTTATCGTGCTCTCTAAAGCACGGGGGTAACACACCGCCAATTTCCAAACTCTGGGCCAGTTTTGCCCGACCCGGCAATTTAACCCAAGACTCCACGCTCAGCAGTCGCGCTTGCGACCGCCTCTAATAAAACCGACGAAAAGCTATTCAATGTGGAAATACATAATTCTTGCTGCATATAAAACCACTACTACAAGAAAAGTCCCCTAGGATAATGACAACCACAGATAAAAAATACGACACATTAACAAACCTACAAATCCGCCATCTTGCACACAAATTAAAAGCAAAACATTTTTGAATTCTTAACGTAATATCGCCCGCGGTCCTACACTTACACCAAACACGGTTGTAGCGAGGGTAACGAGGCGTGACGGCGCGACGCGTCCCGCTCTGACACACGTCTAGTAATTGAAAATTTATATCGATACTCGCGAAATTTGTTACGCTACGGTGTGATACGCGGCACTTATCGTTATTTACGGTCCTCATTTGGGAATAAGGAGATTATTTCGATATAAATTAATTCGTGGAATTGAAAATGATTGCGAAAATGTTACCATTTTCTGTGAGCTGTGAATGAAGTTAGTGAAATTATCTTAATGGGTTCTGTGAGGAAATCAGAATATATTTTTTTTCTTTGATGCGGGAATTTGAAGCAAATTCACGATTTGAATCATATGTAAAACACACTCTGAAAATTTCAAGCGTCAACCTATCACGGTTCAAAAGATACAGGCCTGTGACAGACGGACGGACAGCGGAGCCTTATTAATAGGGTCCCGTTGGCACCCTTTGGGTACGGAACCGTAAAAAGTACGCGTAACTTCATTTAATATTTTTAATAATAAACATTACAGTCTGGAGCTGACGTGTCTTGTCAGATTTGTCAGTCATCTTTTCCTTTATGAGAACAGGCTCTATGATATTTTTTATCCATAATATGGTGAAACTGAAACGGGAAAGTCGTGGCCCAGGGGTGCCTATGAAGGATGATTTTGTATGCTTAATATTTTATGAGACTAAACTTACAGATGGCCTGGTAACGGCCACAGGTAGTCTCTAGATGAAGGTTGGAACTGATTATCTTGGGGACTTTTTGGTTGATTTCTAAACTAATATTAAAAGGACATCAAAAAATTCGTCCGCATCGCTGTCAACAGGAACAGTGCCCAAAAGGCTAGCAACATTGCCACGTTGTATGGCGATGCTAATTCTTTGGCCAAGAAACAGGCCAGCCCTCCGGTCACGTGAAGAGTCGACTAACCGCTTAGCGATATCTCGAAAAACCAAGTGGGCAAGTGGGAGTGGATGGGTGACGAATTTTTTGATGCCCTATGATTATTTTGCTTATTTTTTCACATGTACACATCATTATTTTAAATGTTAGCTTAATTATAAGGAGAAAGTATTCGATTTTTTGTATATTTGTGTTTTAGTGCGGCACGCGTCAGCGGCAGAAAAAGCAGCAGAGAAGCGGAAGAGAGAAAATGCAGCCGTCGAAACGTCTACGGCTGCCGTCGACCACGTGCCGTACTCAAATACATTTGAGTAACGTACTCAAATACACGAGCAGCACGTCGTCGACGGCTGCAGTTGCCTCACAAGCACACTTATTAATTAATTTATTTAATACTTTTAGCAGACAAGTGTACACATACGGTTTCACGCTAAAACGTCTACGCCCGCGGGGAATGTTTTCCATGCAGCTCGGAAAACGAAAACATTGTGTTTTCATACACAAATGGGTGTGACCACGCCTCTTTGTTTTAATGTTTTTGTGTAATGTTTAAAAAAAACACGTACACAAAAGTTTTTGTTGAAAAATTCCTCCAATTCCGATGTCCACAATTTTGCCAATGTCAGACGTTAAATTACACGGAGTAATTAAAATTGAATTAGTAAACCATTAATCATCTGGCATGGGACTTGAAACATAACTGGCGACATGTGGGTGTACAGGTGCACCTCTCATAATAATAACAATAACATTATTTCAGAGAACATCCATATTTTTGTTATTAAGTACTTAAGAACTATGTTAGTACACCACAAAAAGACAAAATAAACGAAATTAAATAGACACGTGGAGTGCGATCTAATGTCTAAGAATAATACCGTCTAAACTAAACGCTCTGTTATAATTTTCAGAATGCTGAATATTATATAATCATCTGCCTATTGAATCTTAGATTGAACCCCAGCAAATAAAAACAAAACACTGTCACTCCAATGACAAATTAAACAAACACATTTGTTTATTTTCTATATTCCAAAAAGTACACAACCTTTTTCGAGAACCTACAGTAGTAGCCAAAAAAAACATCATAACAATGTTGGCACATATTTTTCAGTGCATTTTAACAGTGTTTTTTTTTTGCTCACTGTCCATCGGTACGGAAATTATTGTTAAAAGAGCGAGCGATCTCGAGCGCTGTAGATTCAATAGTTGCCCGCTCGACAGTTAACTCCTGATAGGGAAATATTTATGAGGAAAAATACTGCAGGACTTTAAAAACACTTGCCTTGCTAAAGAAGTGAAATATTTACTCATCTAAAATGTCTGTTTAAATTTTTTTTGGTGAATTTTGAAAAATATACATGAATGCTTAATCTGTGTTGTGAGTCTGTTGTTCTATGTAAAGTACTGGTAGTCAGCTGCATCCGGTTAGACTGAAAGCATAAGCACAATCAGCCTATAATGTTCCCACTGCTGGGACACAGGCCTCCTCTCTGAGCGGAGAGTGGACCACTTAAAGTGTAATTAAATATTCAGGAACGTATGATTTCATTAATAAATAGATAAATAGTTTTTTAACTTTTTTTATGATAAAATTAATCATAATTTTATTAATAGTAAGAATTAGATAGTATCGTCTCCGCCTTACCGAGTTGTAGGTCGTGAGTTCGAACCCATACAGGCGTTTTACTCTATGTATTCATTTCATCACTACTACTCTCAAAACGGTGACGGAAAACAGCGTGAAGAAACCGGTATGTCGTAGAACCAAAAATTAGAAGACATGTGACATCTCATAACCCGCACCGGGCCCACGTGGCGGATTACAGCCCACTCTCTCTCGAAGAGAGGAGGCTTGTGTCCCAGCAGTGGGATTATTATAGGCTGACTATGCCTGGAAATGGGATGATGAAAATACATGGAATAAGGCTTCTTTATATATAAATAACACGAGTAGTTGGTTAATAATTGTATATAAGCTGTAAAAGATCCAGTACATACAATTATTTATCAAATTAAGAGACACTACAAAATCGAACTTAATCATAGTATTCCACTACAGCGTTGCAAACCGTATGAAAGTGGAATCCATCTCGTTTGTTCTCTAAGGCGAGTCTACTAGCAATACGTTCACAAAGGCATTGTTGGAGCCAAGTGGTTTAGGTACTGCTTTGACGTACTACTGACTATCTTACCGCAAGACTGTATCGATGCTTCATATGTAGACGATATTAGTGAATGGTACATTTTATTTAAACCACAATAGAACTCGAATAGACTCGTTGGTTTAGTGGTCGCAGCTTAGAAGAATAATGTACACAGGATTTTGTAATAATATCTTGATTTAAAAGAGTGTCCGTGGAGTTTCTTGCCCGTTCTTCTCCATAGTGACCCTACGTTTTGGAATGGGCAACTAGCTTCAACTATCTGACTAACTGACCGACTATTTAATTTTGACAATTCAAAAGTGCCTGTAAATGGTTTAATTGAAATAAATGATTTAAGTTTGAGTTGAGTAGCATCCCGAAGTTTGGGTTTGTGCTGCCAATAGGCTTGCCCCATTTAACATGGGGCATAAACATAACAGATGAAATGAGGATGAACATAAGACTGATGTACCTCTCTTTATGAAACGAAGTCCATGAACGCGGCTTGCGGTAAGATCGTCTTGTAACGAAAAAGTGTTACGCCTTTATGATGTTTGGATTTTTGTTACTCGCAATCACGCAAAGAGGGCGACGCGGATTTGGATGAAATTTGGCACACAGATAAGTTATAATTTAGATTAACACATAAGATACTTTTTGTCCCGATAATACGTCCCCGTGGGATAATTTCTGACATACAGGCGGGCGAAGCCGCGCACATAAGGGAGAAATTTAACATTAAATAATTTCAAAATTCCTCCATGCATTATTCAAAGCCAATATTAAAATATTAACAATCCAAATTAGAACATAAATCACAATACATTACACGTTGGCAAGACAATAGTTAAAAACTAAGTAACTATAACCGGAAATTGATCTAGCTGTCAAAATTAACTTTCAGTTGAATAAAAATGTTCATTACATTCATACACGTATGTATGAATGTAATGAACATTTTTATTCAACCGATCCATATGATGCATATTTTTTTTATTAAAAAAAAAACTCGTAAATCATGGTACAAACAGATATACGGAACATCGTTGTTACCATGAATTCAGTACATGTTTCTAGAATTTAAAAAACATCAGCTGTTTTATGGAAAAGCGCAATACCTACGCGATCAAAATTTATGGAACATCTGCTTTTTTTTAAGTTTAATAACCGACAAAAATGTTCACCGGGGGTTTTCAGAAACTTGTACTGAATTCATGGTTTCAGTTTGCGCGTCAATGTTCCCCTGTATGTAAGGACAAGGCTGCTGACTTATTTACCTCCATCCGTGGCTGTGAAAAGGGGTCTTGACAGCCAGACGGACGAACTGTCAACAAAATAATCCTTTATTGGTCTCTTTTTTTAGGGTACTGCAAAAAGTTTAAAAATAACATAACAGTATATCATTCACGCCTGCCTGTATCCCTGGGCGTTAGACAGAGGTGTACAGAACACTCAAACGTTAGGTGTATTTGTAATAACTGAAAATTCCCTAAGGGGTCATTGTAATCTTCTATCTATATACTTATAATAATAATACATTTTTATTTTCAGACCATAGATTCATAACATACTCGTAACATACGATCATAAAACACGTTAAATAAAATAAAAAATAACAAATAAAACTAATCTAATTAGACCTACAAAATAATACCTAAAAAATAAACCTACCTCACATATGTGAATGACGGTCTGTGTGCCGCCATCCAGTGACCTTTTATTTTTATTTTTTTAATAAACTTGTAAACTTTTATCTTAGCATTACAAGTGATAAATATCCCACGAAATCCAAAATTTCTTAAGTTTTCTAATGTTGGACACCGTAAAACGCCCACTTCTTTGTCGCACGGTTAAGCTTAAAGGCACATATTATTTAAGCCAGATTTTTTTTTAATGTATTTTCAAATGTTCAAAGAAAAGACTTAAGAAAAATATTTCATAAAAATAAAATATTTAATAAAAATATGTATCGTATTTTATGTAAAGATAATAATGGTAATTCAATCAACTAAAGAAACACCTGAAAATTATGCCACTGAGCCGTGCATTTATTAATTTATAAAAATAATGCATAGCTCGTGCATTTATTTTTTTATTTAACTAAAACTGCAAGATTTCTTTTATTTTGATGGTCATTCTATTCAACTACTCGTAACTATTGAACCTTATTTGTTGCCACGATGCGCTGTTGTCAATTACCTAAAACTTTGCTCCTTACCGCGCCTTAAGAGCCGGTACAACGGTCCACTAGCGCCACTCGTTTAATAAAATATTATCTCGTGACTGAGAACGAATTATGAAAATCTGCTCAATCAGCGATCTCGGTAAGTGTGTCTAGAATTTTCTAATACCTTTTATTAAGTTTCATATTAAGACATATAGGAATGTGGCCGCTTTTCTTTAGATCGAATTTTGTTGCTTCGTGTCTCTTCGTGACAAGCTTTTGACACTGTCGCTGTGATGAGATTGCGACTAGATTTTGAACATTTTTAATTTTTTAATGACGAGAATTGGGCTTCAGAAGTAATGTTCAGAACAGGTTCTCAAATTCAGATTTTCAATTCAGAAACTGAGCGTAGCAGTCAGTTGAAATGTTGACTTTTTTTACTTATATCTATTTCAAAGAAAAAGGGTCTTGACAAAGACATTTAGGACATTTGGGGCATAGACAAGTAATGAGGTTACGTCTGGCGCGGATTAAGAATGAATTATTTATTTTATTTGATAAAATTTTACATTTATATATATATATAAATAATAAAATAGATTATTTCTTTATTTATTACTGTAATTGCCCGTGACATCACAGCGAGCCCTATCCGAATACCAGCGCTGTGACATTTATTTTTTAAATGTAGTAGCATCATGCTGAGATAGGAGCCTTTTGGCCTCGTATAGAACGTTCTGTTTCATTTTTCTTTTTGTTACTTTTTTATATAATTTGTTTTTTTTTAATTTTTTATTGTGTTTAGTTTAGTTTTTTGATCTTCCTGTACGAGTCGCAATAAATACTTTTTCTTTCTTTCAAAGAGACAGACAGACGGACGGTCAACCAAATAGGCACTTTATTTGAACTGCACAAGTTTAGGAGCCGACAGATTTCTAAAAATCACACATTACATCAAATGAGAGGCTTATGGCTAAGTGAGAGGCTTGTGGCTAAGTGATAACAGTCACACGGGTTGATCTATCAGGTTAAGCTACGCTTGCCGCGGTTGGTCCGTAGATGGGTGACCGTCTATACATACCAAGACCCCTGTCCTGACCCCGTGCCTCGGAAAGCATGTTAAGTCGTTGGTCCCGGCTGCCATTCGTGCATCTTTGACAGTCATTACGGGTCGTCAGAAGCCCGAAAGTCTGACAACCAGTCTTACGAAGGGGTATCGTGTTACCCAGTCACTGGGTTGTGGAGCTCAGATAGGCTGTCGCTCCATGTAGAATACTAGTATTCAGCTTTATCCGGTTAGACGGGAACCCGACAATATAGTTGGGAAAAGGTTAAGCAGGTGATGAACACATTACATAACATCACGCCTGGATTGCCCAAAGAGTTAAGCAGAGGTGTACGTATACCCACATTTCGCCAGATATGTTTAAGGCCTCTGCCTCGAATCTTGCGGGCAGCGGGGCGGCGGCGGCGGCGGCGTGGGAGCGGCAGGATCTTACGCGTATAATCAAATGGACCGGCCCTCGAATACAGCGGCGCGGTAGCGGCGCGGGCGCGGGCAACGAGCGGTGCACTCCAGTCAAGCGGTGACCGCCCGCGCGTCTGCATTGCAGTCTTGTGCCCACAATAAATCGAGCGTTAGGAATAAATTTGAATGAAAAAGACGTTGTCGCCGTCGTTCAGACATTCACTTCGCGAATAAAAACAAATATCTCGACGACACAACCACGAACACAGCACTACGCCGATATAGTGCCGCGCGATCTGCCCGCTAGTTTGGAGAACAGGTATGCGTTGCCCGCCCCGCTGCCGCGCCGCCGCCGCCGCCGCCCCGCTGCCGCGCCGCCGCCGCCGCCGCCCCGCTGCCGCGCCGCCGCCGCCGCCGCCCCGCTGCCCGCAAAATTCGAGGCAGAGGCCTGAGTCCCATGTAATAGGGGGGAGCCGAGATAAGGATTATGATAAGGAGCCGCCAGAACCCGCTGAATGCGGGAAGCACAGAATCGGTCGAATCGGAGGTGCTCGGGGGAGGCTTATGTCCGGCAGTGGACGTCTTGATGAAGAATGAGCCCATTCAGGCTTCGTAATCACTAATCACAGAATGAAGTAACAAAATTAGGTCATTTGGCGTTTATTGTTTTAATTGTTCTGCTGTCTTTAGCAACTGTTGCTCTTTAACTTTGAACGGGAAAGCAAAGTTCATTATATTTTATACTTTCGACTATTTAAAAAATAAATTAAGCTTCTGAAATTCGCATGTAAAAAATTGCATCTTTAGATTGGATATCACGAAAAAATATTTTATAACATGAACACAACATCACGCCTGTGTTTCCCGAAGGGTAAGGCAGAAGTGCACCAGTACACACCACCACACCGGTGTACTACACCTACATTTCACCAGTTATGTTTTTAAGTCGAATATAATAGGGGATCTATTTCCATCATCGTACACAAATCCAGATTCCGGGCTGTGAAATTTCAGATGAAAAAACCAAACAACAGTTTGCAAGACCCGGGAATCCAACCCAGGACCTCATACTCAGCAGTAAAGCTTGCGACCACTAAAAAAACTAGGCATTCCTAAAAATAAACAGAACGCAAAAATTCAAAGGGTTTCTTTGTATTATTATATAATCAACATTCATCATTCCCATCATCCCAGTTTATTTGTGATCGGCGCAACATGTCTTTTTCTTCGATACTTCTCTATTAGCCGCCATCTCGACAGTCACCCCTTTTCTACCCATTTCATAATTCACACATTCCATCCATCGTTTCTTTGGTCTTCCCCTACTCTGCGTCTTCATAATCAGCCTAAATTGTTCCCAATGCTGGGACAAAGGCCTTCTCTCTTCGAGAGGCTATAATCTACCACGCGGGCCCAGTGCGGGTTGTAAGATGTCAGATGTCATCGAATTTTTGGTTCTAGGACATTTTTGTTTCCTCACGATGTTTTCCTTTACCGTTTTGAGAACAATATGCATCTTATATATACAGAAAAAACTATTCACTTTTCTATGTAAAGTTACAAAGCTGAGTTGCACTAATCTTATCATTTCGCACTAGTAGCTGGAGTCAACTGAGAGTAATGGGGTGTGTGGGTGCAGGGACTTTCACTGATAGGTATAGGGATTGAACGGTGTGCGTATTATCTTGATACGCAGATTGTATAAAGGGAACTAAAGTAAAATAATAAACTCAAAGCATTTATCTATACTTTATACTATAAATATTATAAAGAGGTAAAATTTGTTTGTACGTAGGGGGTAATCTCCATAACTACCAGTCGGAATTGAAAAATTATTTTTGCATCTGATAGCACAGTTTTTGAAGAAGGTTGTAGGATATTTAACATGACGCTACAACACTTAGGGGCCGAGCAAAAAGAAAAAAGGGGTAGTCGCACGGGCGAGCGATCGGATGCAACCGAAATTTTACGCGTATGAAGTCGCAGGCAGAAGGTAGTTTCTAACAAACCAATTACAGCACCTTTTAATTGTCAAGGGGTCGGTCGGTCAGAAAAATGAAGCTAGTTTGCCCATTCCAAAGTGTAGTAGATACCTATGGAGAAGAACGGGCAAGAAACCCCACGGACACTCTTTTGAATCAAAATATCAAAATATTGATTACATCATTCATGTTGAACATGTGAGGACGATGCAGAACGTAAACTGACGTAACATGAACGCAATTAAAAAAAAAAAGTAATCAAATATTAAATTACATTAAAATAAGCCATGGCAGCTAAGAGATGACCAGTCCCTACAGACGGCGCCCGTTCAAGAACATGACGCATGGATTACCCCCCTTCAGCTCAACCATTTTGAAGGAAGCTAAATAATTTAACATAATGACTTAGTTAAATTGTTTCCTGGAAACTAGCTTCAGCGTGGATTAACAATTTGTAAATTGGTCCTTACAGTTTGAACTATCGATAATTGAGGGTCTATCAGAACGGTCTAAGGATGACCAGTCTCAAATGCGGGCCAGGAAAAGTGTTAGAAAATGCAGAATATAAAAAATAATTGCTGATAAACTTTGTTACATAATTGAGCGATTTTCGAAAAAACTATCATAAAAATGTCTTCAAGTAAACCCCTTTATTCATAAACGTGCTTAAAGTTAAGCAGTGATTAGCGACTGTTTAACCATACATTTTTGACGTTTAAACGTTACTTAACTTTAGTCATCGTTTATGAATAAACCCCAAAGTGTTTGTACACTTACTTACTAAAATTATTAGTCCTCCAGACCGAATTTCGGCCATGGTGGCCAATGTCAGCGGAGACCACCCTTCGGCGCGGAAGATATTATAGTGTACAAGTGTGTGCGCAGACACAGGTGCTCACTCTCATAGTCCGATGGGACGGCAATCAGACATGCCCGGAAAGAGATCAGGAGCAGGACCAACAGATTTTACGCACGAGGGTAACACACCGCCAACTTCCAAAAAAAAAAACTTAATAACACTTTGCCCGACCCGGGAATCGATCCTAGGACCCCATGCTCAGCAGTCGCGTTTGTTACCACGAGACCAACGGGGCAATTCACCACATTATAGAGAATCGAGAAAACAAATCCAAGAAAAGGAAAGTTCAGGTGCGTCTCGCAACTGGCGTGCGTGCAGTATAACCAGCCGATCCATTCTGTAAAAATCTCACCGTGAAAAGTTAGGTGAAGTGAGCTTAGAGTGCGCTGCTGTCAATAGTGTCAATCCCTAGCATTAGTTGGGAATGACAGCTCACTCCACGCTCACTTCACCTAAGTTTTCACGGTGAGATGGTTACAGAATCGCACTGCAGATGTATATGAGGCAAAAGGAGTATGTAAGAATTCCAGCAGGTAGCATCTGTAATTTCTGCCTATCCCCATGGGAAGATGTCGTTAGTTTACGTATGTGTACTGTAAGGGTTGTCTGCCGAAGGCGACCTCATATAATGCAGGCTGGCTATATTTATGCGCAGGTTCCATTCGAACATTCAAGCAAATGTCATTATATTCTATTTAGGATTTTGTTTAGAATTGTCAGTGCTAATTTAGGAAGAAATATGTAAAGACGTTTCGAGAATACAATTTAAAAGGAATCATAAAAGGTGTTTGATTCCTCCCGATCCCCAGAGGGCTCTTCTAGCTCTCTACAGTACCTAACATAACAGTAATCAAATACCACTACATACTACCAGACTTCATTTGTACCAAAGTCAAGAAAAATATCAGGCAAATAAATTCACTACGTTTCCTTCCTTTGGATGTCAAAGCAAAATAAATATCTCTGCAGTCTATAACTTGCACCACACATACTGATGGGTAGGGTAACGAGCCGTGAGGGTACCGCGTCACTTGTCTACCGAGCGTTCCTCCGATGAAATTTCAATATACACACCCTATCTCCACTCACACACACGAAAATATACTCTACCTCACAGGTCATAGAGTTAAAGTTTCCCTGGAGGAAGCGACCTTTCAATACAGGATGTTGCTCCGTCAACTATTCGGAAAAACGTTCCGTTTTACTAAAAAGTGATTTCTGTCAATAATAATGTGTTTTTTCTTTTCACTTGAATGAACTCGCTTCTAGGAATAACCTTATTTTGTTTTTACGGAATGTGTGTAGAATAATTTGTGTAGAAAATACTGTGGAGGAAAGATGATGTTTGACGTGAAATAGTTTTGTTTCGATAATTATTGTGTTAGGAGGAGCTTGTGGCTAAGTAATAACAGCCGCACGGGTCAATCGATCAGGTTAAGCTACGCTTGCCGCGGTTGGTCCGTGAATGGGTGACCATCTTTACGTACCAAGACCCCTCCGTACCCGTCCCGGCTGTCACTCGTGGATCACGAACAGTAGTTATGGGTCGTCAGAAGCCTGAAAGTCTGACCACCAGTCTTACCAAGGGGTTTCGTATTACCCAGTGACTGGGTTGTGCAGGTCAGATAGGCAGTCGCTCCGTGTAAAATACTGGCACTCAGCTGCATCCGGTTAGACCGGAAGCTGACCCCAACATAGTTGGGAAAGGCTAGGCAGATGATGAGTTGTGTTACTAAGAAATTGCGTTGGCAATGGTCGCCTATTTGAAAATCATTGCAATGGCCGATTCTACAAATATCGTGACAAAAATCACTTGTCAATCGGTCATTCAAGGACCTTTACAAAATAATATAAAAAAAAAAACAAATTATAAAAGACAATAGAGGGCCAATTCCCGTAATTAAATACGTTTAATATCTAGTCGCAGTCTCATTTCAGCGACAATCAATGTTAAAAACTTGTCAAAAAATGTAGGGATTTTTAAAGTGTTTTTGACAGATTGAGACTGAGATTAGAATGCTAACGTTTATTAAAATACGGGACTTGCCCATCAGATATTTCCAAAAAACTAAAAATAAAAAATATCTTCCTAAAATTGGCGCCCTATTACTACAAATTGGAGTTTGTAGTCGAAGAAAAACAAACATTCATTAAAAAGTCTCCCAAACATCCTTCCAAAAGCCAGAACCTGTCGTCGACCTGTCAAACATCACGTTAACAAGACAGTTTAGTCGATCGTCAGAACGAACGCCCGACACAATGCCGAAATACTTCGGAAGACTCCGGAACTGCATTCCCGAACTTATGCACGTAATTTGAACATACTTCGGTACATTCAATTTATCACATGTCTTCCTAACATAACGGTATTTACCGGAAGTATTACTTGGGTAGTTCCGTACATGAATATCGGTTATTTTGAAGGAAATTGGGAGTTTGGGGGCTGGAATAATTGACAGGGGTGTCTGAGGTAGCATTTATTTCGTCATTAACCCCCTTATTTATGAACATTGCTTACAGTTAAGTGATAAATTATGATAAATTATACAAATTTCAATATACTATTGTGAAATTTTAAACCTAGCTGTAGTGTTGTCGTAGCTTTGTAAACGAGGAAGATTGTCCGAAGAGACTTCTCCATCAACATAGTATAACATACAGAGTGGCAGGGATATCGACACACAGCGTATTAGCATGGATTCATGACATGATTCTGGAATTTTTCGAAAACATCCATCGGTTTCTTACTAAACTTCAACTATATCCGATGCCCTGGTTACTTATCTCTTTTGCCGACTGTACATAAAAAATTACCTTGGCAAGTTTGGTGTCTATTAAACTTACAAAGTGCTTCAAAGTCTTGTCATTACGCAATGTCACTAAAAGTCAGTTTTTTAAATGAAGTAAACCTCCTGTACACACAAGGTATCACCAGAAATATGGAAAATTGCGTGATGGACAATTTCGCATCAAAATGTAAAATTTACCAATAATTGCAGTTACGAGGAATCACATCTAGAGCGACGATATGTTTGTATCTTATAGTCCTAAGCAGTTTAATGGATTTTTTGTACTCCTTCTGTAGGAACCTGGGCTGGCGAACCTTCATACAGGTTACCGTGTAACCTAGCTAGGACGCCAGATTCAATTCGTTTGTGATTTTCCCCTAAATCGTAAAATTATATTTATAGTAACAGACTGTAGGTACCACATTTTTTTGAACAATAAATAAATCCTACTAATATTATAAACGCGAAAGTTTGTATGGATAGATGGATGGAAGGATGGATGTTTGTTTCTCTTCCACGCCAAAACTACTGAACGGATTTGGATGAAATTTGGCCCACAGGTAGTTTATTACTAGGATTAACGCTATTGGATTAGGATTATTTTTTATCCCGATATTTCCACGGGAACGAAACGTATGCGGGTGAAACCGCGGGGCGCAGCTAGTAAAAAATAAATTATTTTGACAACGTAGTTAGAGCACTTTTGTAGGAAACAGCAGATTTTTTTTATAACCGACGAAATTCAACTCTGCGGTGCCAGAATCATGTACGTGGGGGGCAAAGTCATTATGGAATCAGAATTTGTGTCTGGTTGATGCCAAAAGGCTCGTCCCCTATTACATGGGACTTAAACATTACAGGGTACGTGCCAGTAACAACAGTCTCCTGAGTCTCATTGCCAACAAACTGGATTGTCCTTTCATCTGGTACTTAAGTCAGATACATGCTCCTGTAAATATTGGTAATGACGCCGATTCCCTTGTTCACAAACTAAACTAAATTTAAGTTCAGTGCATCTTTTTCTTTCTATTTCACTAAGAAAAGGACAAAAGATAAATATTACTTTAGTCCTGTCAAATTTAGATACTCCATAGCAAGTTTAAACGTGATTAAAAACATGGCTACTAGAAATACGTCAATTTACGTCATGCGCTGACTAGTTTGACAGGACTAAACTAATATTCATCTTCTGTCCTTTTCTAAATTAAATAAAAAGAAAAAGAGGCATTGGACTTAAATTTAATTTAGTTTGTGAACAAGGGAATCGGCGCCATTGTCTAATAACATAGTTTTTAAGTTTTTATGTTACTAACATCTTGGTACCTTTTGTAACTATGAAATTGTATTCTGAAATAAAGAGATTGTTATTATTATTACGTCTCCAACCTGTATAATGAGAATAGTGCATGTCGTGGTAAAAACATGAGACAATCAGTAAGACGGTACCGAGGACAATGCACCATAAATAAAAGTATGTCCTGAAAACCTAGTAAATAAATCAAAACTCAGGATAATCGAGTGTTTTCAGAACTACAACGTATATCTTTCACATTTTAAATAAACCAGGCAATAAATAAAGCCGGGGTTTTACCGATAAACTGTTTGTATAAAACGGGCCCAAGTTCCTACGTCCCGGGGACTGTTGCGAAGTTAAAATGCTAAAAACAACTGTCGTTTTGAAGATAGGCTTCGGATAGCGAAGTAGGTATTATTAAATTAGACCAGGGTAGAAGCCTTTAAAAATAATAAAAAGTGAAAAAAAATAATAGTAGAATAAAACCCATTAGAAAAGGAGGGGAATATTATAAAAATGAAAGGAAAAATAATTTACGGGCGATCTGAGGTCGGGAAGGGGATGGGGGTGAGTTTTTAAGGGAAAAAACAGTTTTTCTTGATTTCCGGCAAAACTAAAAGTCCTATCGAAAAAAGTCAAATGGCAAAGTTGTAGGAAATAAAAAGATCTAAAACTTTTGTATTTACACTTTCTTCACATAACCTCAAAATTTATGTGAAAAATTCAAAAAACCAAGTTTTTGGTTTTTTATTTTTATCTTTTACAAAATTTTTTTTTTTTTAACGAAATTTGGTGAAAACTTACTTTTTTATGTCCCAAATACGCTGTAATTTATTTGATTAAAAATATTTATTATTTCACCTTATTTTGAATTAATATCAAAAAAGCACCCTAATTTTCAATCGAAAATTCACCCGTCAAAATATCAGCTTTTTTCAAAAAGTTGGTATGTTTTCTGTTCGTTGAAATCTCTTTTTTCCGATGGTGAAAAAAAAAAATATATTACTATAGTAAATCTTCTCAGAAAATGCAAAAAATCGAAACAAACTCGAATTCGAAAACTGATAATCTGAAAAGACAAAATCGAATTATTAATGCCTTCACTATTTTATCGTGAGTATACCGCCATGAAAAAAAAATATTAAAGATATAAATGTCAAAATGTATAAAAAATATATTATAAATATATTAAAAATGAATAAATATATAAAAAATATGAATAGTAAATATATTTTTAATAACTAACTTTTGGCCGATTTTTATATATATTTTATACATTTCAAATATATTTCAGATACATTCAAAATATATCTTAAAAGACATAAAAAACATAGCTAAAAAAATATATTTACAATACATATTTTTTATATATTTATACATTTTTAATATATTTATAATATATATTTTATACATTTTGACATTTATTTCTTTAATATTTTTTTTTTCATGGCGGTACACTCACGATAAAATAGTGAAGGCATTAATAATTCGATTTTGTCTTTTCAGATTATCAGTTTTCGAATTCGAGTTTGTTTCGATTTTTTGCATTTTCTGAGAAGATTTACTATAGTAACATATATTTTTTTTTTCACCATCGGAAAATAGAGATTTCAACGAACAGAAAACATACCAACTTTTTGAAAAAAGCTGATGTTTTGACGGGTGAATTTTCGATTGAAAATTAGGGTGCTTTTTCGATATTAATTCAAAATAAGGTGAAATAATAAATATTTTTAATCAAATAAATTACAGCGTATTTGGGACATAAAAAGGTAAGTTTTCACCAAATTTCGTTAAAAAAAAAAAAATTTTGTAAAAGATAAAAATAAAAAACCAAAAACTTGGTTTTTTGAATTTTTCACATAAATTTTGAGGTTATGTGAAGAAAGTGTAAATACAAAAGTTTTAGATCTTTTTATTTCCTACAACTTTGCTATTTGACTTTTTTTGATAGGACTTTTAGTTTTGCCGGAAATCAAGAAAAACGGTTTTTTCCCTTAAAAACTCACCCCCATCCCCTTCCCGACCTCAGATCGCCCGTAAATTATTTTTCCTTTCATTTTTATAATATTCTCCTCCTTTTCTAATGGGTTTCATCCTACTATTATTTTTTTTAGTTTTAAAAATTATCGACCCTGGTCTAAATGGCGAGAGCATACTTTTAGATTGTGGTTGTAGTTTTGTGGTTTTTTTTTCACTTTGCCGCTGTGATAAAAGATTTTTTGGTTTTAAGGATTCCCTGGCTGGTTCGAGATGGCGTGGGCAAAAAGTTCCTAGATGGATTTGGGGAGGCGTTTGCCCAGCTGTGGGACAGCACAGGATAACAAAAAACAAAAAGGGTTCCGTACCCATAGGGTGCCAATGGGACCTTAATACTAAGGTCTACCACTGTCCGTCTGTCTGTCGCTTGCAGGGCTGTATGTTTTCAACCGTAATAGGTAGACACTTGAAATTTCACAGAGTGCGTACTGCTGTAGCCACTCCAACAAATAATAAAAATAAGATACAGTAGAAAATTTAAGAATAAACAGGAAACATGTTCGTATTGTATATCGTACGGAACCCTTCGTTTGCCAGTCCGACTCGCACTTGGCAGCTTTTTTTTCACTTTGCTGTGACACAAAATTTTTGGGTATTTTCTACACCTGTTCTGTGAAAAGTTTCGAGGTTGTGATTTTGTTGAGTGTTGAATGTTGTAGGAACTTAGTAAAGAAATGCAAACACAGAAGAGATAATTAGTCACAAAATCTACTCGTAACGATAGCCTAATGACATTTTTTTTTACTAAATCATCATCTGCCTAGCCTTTTCCCAACTATGTTGGGGTCGGCTTCCAGTCTAACCGGATGCAGCTGAATACTAGTATTTTACATGAAGCGACTGCCTATCTGACCTCCTCAACCCAGTTACTGGGTAAAACGATACCCCTTGGTAAGACTGGTTGTCAGACTTTCGGGCGTCTGACTACCCGTAACGACTGACAAAGATCCACGAATGAAAGCCGGGACTAACAGCTTAACGTGCTTTCCGAGGCACGAAGGCGGGGTCACGGAGGGGTATGTTGTTTTTTTTAACGGATTAGTCCATGTTCGACCCCAACAATCTTTACCCCCGACCATGTTCAACCCCTGCATACCACTTCGCCTTTATTCCCCGAAGGGTTATGCAGGGGTGTACCCATAGTACATACATTTCACCAGTTATGATTAAGTCCCATGCACCATACTGGTGGCGGTATTGAGGAATTTCAGATGAAAAGCCCTAATAACACATTACCCGACCTGAATGATTTTACTAAAATGCCGTTCATTTTGGATAAAGCAACCAAATTAAAATTAAAGTGAATGTCAGTCACTGACATCGGCTGGAAATCAATTTGATTAAATCGTAAAATTAGCATTATATTCTTATAACCTCATCGTCTCCTCCTGTTGTCATAAGATCTCTATTGTAAAAAAATGCTCACCCATCCAAGCATTGGCCGCGACAAGTGCAGCTTAACCTCAAAAATCGACTTATCCAAACAGCCTATTTTATTTAACAAACAGATACACCTATTCCTTCTTATTGAATTTCGCCCCCTGATCGAAACCAGGTCATATAAAACAAGTATAAAAACAAAATAGTTTTCAGGGTAGCTGTCCCAATCCTCAGTACAGTAAATGTTTACGAGTCGAGCGGGTTATAAATACACTATCTCTTTGTCTTGTCTGTTTCCCTCCCAATCTCATTTTTTCATTCTGTTAGAATAGATAAAACAGATATGTCAAACAAAAAACTAGCTACTTCTGTTGCTTTTCGTTTTATGCTGAAATAATTCTCTTTTGTTTGTAAATAACAAGGGACTCTATTTTATGTGTGCTTTGTGGAATTATTACGAGATTTTCTTAGACAAATTAATACGCCTCAGCTTAGAAGCTTAGAAGGACTATATTTTTAGGGTTCCGTACGCAACAAGGAACCCTTATAGTTTCGCCATGTCCGTCTGTCCGTCCGCAACTTAGCTCAGATACTCTTAGTACAGTCAACAAAAGAGATTAGTATGCAGGGTCGTCGGAAATAGTTGAAGTTTAGTAAGAAACGGATTGAGACATGTGACATCATCCCGCATTGGCATCAGATCAGCATCATTCAGCTCAACCATTTTGAAGGGACATTCTGACACTCAACTTCCGATTTGAAACAATACCTCATCTGCTCCATTTAGAAACAAAACAAAAACTATTCTAAAAAAAAAACCCTCACATGTCAACAAAATATTTGTGAATATTTCAAAATTAGAACAGCTAGGGCGGCCGCCATTCTCGTTAGTGATGCATCCTAACGAGGGCGCGCTCCGCAAAGCAGATTATCGATATCCCGCCATATCGGAGCGACAATCGATTGACAATCGTTCCGGGCTTAGTCGTACCTACATTAAAGCTATCGCTCGTATGAAGGTAAATTCTGCTCATCTACCTTTATGGTTTGAATTTTGCACTACTTAGTGGTTCGGATGTCAATTTAATGTTGAATGTGTAATGAAACGCATAATAGGGGGAAATCCTGAGCATAGCAGCTACAGAAAAATGGGTGTATATTTTTTTGAACATCATGTTTGGTCACGAATAAGGTAAACTTTCCCGCCCGCGTGGTGGATTACGGCCCACTCCCTCTCCCAGAGAGGAAGCCTGATTAGGGTATGAGTGATTAGGCAAGCAAAAGACCAGCTCACCATAGCCTGTAAGACGCTCCGTGGCACTATTACCGCGCCTGATCTACATTCTGTGCTAGCTCGCTTCTTTGTGCACAGGCTGTTTGCTGTGCCTCCATGTCGCACAGTTGCGCGTGCTAAGTACCACGTGCTCTGGCCGAACTTAATCATCTCTTAGACTCTAATCTAACAAACTATCTGTTTGTGGGCGAATGGACGAAGATTTTGTCGGCATGTCAGAAAGTACTGTGAGAGGGATTTATGAAAGTGTTGTTTACTTTTTACTTAATGATTTTATATTTTATCTTTTATGTATACAAACTGGGTCTTTAATTTCTGTAACTGGTTTTAAGCCATTTGAAGTAAAGAAATAAATGAATATATTTATTTATTTATTTTTATATATTTATATATTTATTTGCATTCCATAATGATGTAGAGGTGTTACAATCACTTAAAGCTAAAGTACAATTATGGACCCTGTAGGGCGCGCAGCAAAAAGTATAAAATTAATTATTAAAATAAAATAAATTTAGGACACAAAGTAATAATAAGCAATCTTTAAAATGTGTTATTAACATTACATTTTTATAGGTAAATATAACATTTTATTTTATTGAGATCAGTCTGTTATAGGTGGTACATAATAATTATTCGGTAAGGTCAATTAAACATATATCTATCATAATATGATAATATTTAAGTGTGTGGTCTCTGTTTGTGTTCAATAGATTATTTTGTCTTATATGTATTCGTTTATAGTATAGTATGCTTTTTAAATTAATATTTGCTTGAGCTTATACGCTTAAATACGCTATACCCTGTCCATTAGATAAACCGTTTTTTGACAGATGGAAGTAGTGATAGCAGCAACACACAAGACATTGATTGATTCACCTACGGTATTATAATGTCTATAAGAAGCCATAAATAAGATATTTTAATAAGATAAGGCAGTTTTGTATATTTATTTTATTACGCATTTTAAAGTAAACTTTTACGTAATCTGGAATATGTACGTTTTAAGACAGCTGTCAAAAAACGGTTAATCTAATGGACAGGGTATAAACGAATAAATACTTTGACTTTGACTATAAGTAAACATAAGCCATATTTTTGCTTTCAAATAAGTACCATCATACTGTTTCTACTCACAATGTTACTGCTGATGAGGATCAACTCAAAACTCCAGGTGTTCATTTGAAGAGAGAGAAGGGAAAGTAAATCAAAAGAAATGATAATTGACCGCCATTTCCTGTAATAAATTAGCGATAGATCACAATTCTCGTAATTTTATGAACGTTCGCAGTCTGATCTCAGTCTCATCTGTCAAAATTACCTCTCGTTACCCCTACATTTTTGACAAGATTTTGACATTTGTTTATCGCCGAGATGAGACTGCGATTAGATTTTGAACGTTTTATATTACGAGAATCAGCCTTCAGAAAGCTGATCACAATTTTAGGAATGATAAATTCGGAGCCCGGAGCTAGGGAGTATTATTTTGAACACAAATATTGCTATCATCATTATTAAGAATATAGCTGGAACCAACTGATTTTTATTTCAACAAATATTTTTTTATTTTATTTTCTTTATTTTTGGAAGGCTTACAGACTAATGTCATTATAATAACAGTAATATATAACTAAATTGCTAATTACAAGCCTCCACAGCTAAATACAAAAAATAATACTCGTTTGTAGTCTAAGTTACATTATATATAAAGAGGATAAATTGTTTGCACTTAAAATGTAATCTTCGGAAGTACGGAGCCGATTACAAAAAATCTTACCTACACTGAGAGCTTTCTCTAACAAAGTGTCATAAGATACCTATTCATATTTTATGTTAAAACAAGACATTTCACGCGGAAAAAGTCGCAGGCATAAGCTAGCTTATTATATTTTGACTAACTTTCATCCCATGGACCTCATGAGAAGGTGAGTCCTGTAGTTCCTGGCTAGGTATGCAAAAACTACAGACCGCCATCTGCCACGATCCTTACATACTCATTCTGTTTTGTCTACGTTCAAACATCTTTTTTTTTATTTATTTATCATTTATACAAAAGAACACAGGTTTATTCATATTAAATAGCAACCCATAACCACTAAGGTTTAAACTTGTCCTATCTGGTCATACACGCACGCTGGTTTCGAGTACCTACTATACACCTGACCTTTCTGAAGAACATCACCAATACGGTCACTATATCTCCTCATAGGGCAAAACTAAATCATCTACAAGCTCAATACTCGATTGCTTATCACTTACTCGCTCCGAAACAACAACATCGTCTCCATACGTCCGGTTTGAGAGATCATCTGTCACATTGACGTTACTAGCCGGGACAAGCCAAGCATTTACTGTATGATTGACGCGTCGTTAATCAGCTTAGAAATGCTGCTGTGGTGGGTCTTAGCTGCCTCGCACACTATGCGACACGCGACTGCGGACCGACTGCGGCCGACAATTTTCATACATTTTGTTCAAAGCTCTGCCGCTCTCAAAATGGTGACCGTAAACATCGTGAGAAAACCGGTATGTCCTAGAACACAAAACTTCGAAGACATGTGACATCTACCAACCCGGTACTGGTCCCGTGTAGTGGTTTACGGCCCACTCCCTCTCACCGAGAGGAGGCCAGTTTCCCGGCAGTGGGAACATTATAGGCTGATTATAATGCTTATGCTCCGCATTCTTGGAGTTGAGTTGCAGAGTCGCAATGACAGGCTAGGGAAGTCGCACGCTCTCGCTACTTGTCGCAGTAACTAGACGTCAATGAACGCGCACACGTGACAGTCGCATGCGACAGGTCGTTGCCTCAGTTTGAACGCTGATGAAGTTGCACGTATGTTTGTATTGCAAATTTCAACATGAATACGTTCGATGTCGATATTTTCAAATAGGACGTCGAAGCGCGTCTTATAATCAAAAAACATATCACTTCCTGCCCGACGTCTGTCATAACGACTAGTCGCAGACGCAAACGACAGCTCTGCGTCTAGTCGCAGCGACAAGACTTGGATGCTTACGAAAACTCTGCGTCTTGTTACAGTGTCTAGAAGCACAGTTGTCGCGGCCTCTTAGGAGAGATACGATTTGAAAGTGGAGGTTTTTGAGTGTTTACACCGGAGAAATTAGGTACCAAAAGATTAAAACGATCCGGCAGGCTTTTCGAAACAATGGTCTTAAATAAAAACATTGCTAATTAGCTATGGTTTAAAAGGTTTATTTATAAAGATGCTTAAAGTTCAAAGACGTTTAAACGCTAAAAAAATATGGTTAAACAAACGTTAATGATTACCTACTTACATAATCGGCCTATAATGTTCCCACTGCTGGGACACAGGCCTCCTCTCTGTGAGTGGGAGTGGGCCGTAATCCACCAAGGGGGCCCAGTGCTGGTTGGTAAATGTATATCTTCGAATTTTTGGTTCAAGGACATACCGGTTTCTTCACGATGTTTTCCTTCACCGTTGTGAGAGCAGTGGTTATGAAATAATGTACACAAAGTAAAGCGCCTGTCGGGGTTCGAACCTATGACCTGCAACTCATAAGTCGCGGCCGTTACCACTGGGTTACCACTGCTCCAATCACCCACTTATCTTTATGCGACGTTTATAAATAATCCTCTTATATCGCGAAGAGAAATAACAAATAGCTTTCAAATAAAATGTTTGTTGTTTTGACGTCCGTACTTTTGTAATCAAAAGTTATATGACGTTTCGACGTATGTAAATGATAAATGATTTTATTTTGTAAGTAAGTTTGTACAAACACTTTTACACGTCAATCATATTTTTAAAATAGATGAGGTCGGCGGTTCCTATCTGACTAGTCTGAGAAGAAAGGCCGAAACAAACTCAGAGATCACAGTCTCTTTTAAAGTCCAGATCTTCGTCTCCTTGGTCAGATCATATGAAGACCATGTAGATCGATTTCTGAGATGGTCTTTTGAGGAAAGAACCACACGGATTGAGAGGGCCTGTCCAGTTAGTGCACACATTTGTCAGAAGTCGTGCAGCTCAACTAAAAAATTAATGAGCTCAACGATTCGACGAACAATACCAAACAAAGGACATTTGGGTAGGCCACATTAATTACTCAAACTGCCAGACCATGACAAAAACTAACAGAACAGATAGAAAAATAAAAAATAATATAAATAAAATGACCCAGATAGTCTTGACATTCACAATAATTAAAATAATAGAATAAAACAAAGTAAGCAAATGTCATTGTTTATATTATAAAATTCATTAATGTCAAATTGTATATAAAAAAAATAATAGAATAAAACAAAGTAAGCAAATGTCATTGTTTATATTATAAAATTCATTAATGTCAAATTGTATATAAAAAAAAACAAAAAAAAAATAAAAAGCTTCAATATGTATAAATTGGAAGCAGCTCAATCCCAAGCCTTTTTGTCCTCGATATAATCCTTAACGGTATTAAAGGCTTTCTGGCACAACTTACGTTTACTGAATGATTTGAATTTATTAAGGCTTAGATCTTCAACGGGGCTTGGAACTTTATTATAAAAGCGTATACATTGGCATCTGAACGAGCCACCTATTTTCTTTAGTCTTGTTGTCGGTACAACAAATTTGTGTTTGTTCCTAGTATTTATACCATGGATATCACTGTATTTTTTAACCAATTTTATAGTTTTATGGGCATATATGTATAAGATTATCACAAATATATTGAAAAGGCACAGTCATAACATTAATCTCTTTAAATTTGTCTCTGAGCGTGTGTCTCGGACTTAATTTATAAATTGATCGAACACCTCGCTTCTGCAAAACAAAGATAGTCTGAATATCAGCGGCATTTCCCCACAATAGAATACCGTACGACATTACACTATGAAAATAGGTAAAGTACACTAAGCGGGCTGTCTCTATATCAGTTAAATTACGGATTTTTCTAACAGCGTATGCCGCGGAATTTAGTTTTCTTGACCATTTATCTATATGTGGACCCCACTGAAACTTAGCATCCAAAGTTATGCCTAACAAAACTGTGCTGTCTTCAGGATTCAATTCTTCGCCCTTTATCAACACATTAGTTTTCACCTGCCTAACCTGAGGTAACGTACACTTAATGCATTTGGTTTTTTTCTCGTTTAAAAGTAAATTATTAACATTGATCCAGTGGACTACTTTAGAGATCGCGCTATTTACATCGTCAGTAGCCTGCTGCTTTAAACTTAAACGTCAGCACGTTTAAGTTTAAACAAAAGTGAAGTGCCATCTGCAAACAACACTATATGATGATTATCCTATAAGAGGTACGGCAAGTCATTTATATAAATAAGAAATAAGAAAGGACCAAGAATTGAGCCCTGTGGGACTCCCATTGTTACTGTAGATGCGTTAGATCTTTTCCCATTATCGTCAACGCTCTGAATCCTCTTACTCAAGTATGAAGTAAGAAGATCCAGAGCAGTGTTCCGGATTCCGTAGTGGCGAAGTTTCCTGATTAACGTTTCGCGAAGAACGCAATCGAATGTATTTTATTGCATGTGGACAAACAACATATAAAATACATAAATATACGTCTGCATATTTAACTCATGTATATAAATGAACTATGTATTGCTTCAGAACTGTTGAATGCTATATACTATGCTATACAATAGCATAATCTATAACAGTGGGAACGTTATAAGCTGATAAATATATTCTATTCTGTAGGCTTTATTACCTAATCCAAATATTGTATTTCTTGTATTCTAGGATCATCAGCCGCTGCAGCATAATCATCCTATAATGTCCCCACTGCTGGGACACAGGCCTCCTCTCTGTGAGAGGGAGTGGGCCGTAACCCACCACGCGGGCCCAGTGCAGGTTGGTATACTAAACTACATATAATGATACCCAATACTAATAATAAATCCTACTACTAATAAAGGTAGATGCTAAGGCTAATGAAAAAAACCAATAACACTGACATGGGAATCGAACCCAGGATCTCATGCTCAGCAGTAGCGCATGCGACCACTGGACCAATGAGGCACTTAACAGTATGTTCGACTTTAGGACTATAGAGGTACGAGAAACATGGTTTAAAGTTCACTCATCCTCCATAAAAAAGGGGAAATCCTCCGACCGACGGGTTTTGTTGTGTCTTGCGGGCAACTGCCCGATGTCGGGCAGTTGTATTATATGCTGATTTTGCGTGACGTTAGAATGACGGGTCGCATGTAGCATTATAGATAGAACCCAGAATCTCACGCGAAGGAGTCGCACCTGTGACCACTGATAACAAGGTGCATAATAAATACTGGATCCAAAAAAAAACAACCATGACGGTAACGTCTAAGCTACTAATCTACACAATGGCTCTAAAATTTGACAAAACAGTCCATTACCACGCCTGCAAGTGCCATATAAACAAAAAGCATTAAACAGAAAAGTTAGAAGAATAACTCTTTCGAAAGTGCCATAAAACAACACATCACACGCATAAAGCGGGCATAATCAGGTCATAAAACAAACTTATTTCACTACACTCTTCCATTCTTAGATCGCGATTTTCTAAGATTACATATAACATACATGATCAGCCTATAACGTTCCCACTGCTGGGACACAGGCCTCCTCTTGGCGAGAGGGATAGGGAAGATAATATTCTGTGCTAATTCAATTAGGTCAAGTATTTCTTTTTAACCTCATTCTAGTAACCACACACAATCAAAATGAACTCTGTTTATCTGTTTTCTTTTCTGTATCGTTTAATCCCACTACTGGACAAACGCCTCCATAGTCTACTTCGAGCAAAGCGAGCGGTGCCGCGGCAGCGGCTGGCGATCGCAACATCCAAGTTGGTCGCAGTTAATTTGCGTTGTAGTATTTTTGGGTTACCAAAATGGGAATTATTAGAGGTTTATCAAAAAAATAACAAATACATGCCTGTGATAAACCACAACTCATCCACGTTTTCAAGTCTTTTGTTGACTTTTATCACTAACCGGAGTCTTAACTGACTTCATATTCACCTTCTGTATTTATGTTCGCCGTGTTAACACAAACAAGGGACATTATTCTCTTTCATATCATGTTGTTACGGGATAATGAGCCGTGAGACCATTCAGGCTTCATAATCACAGAATGAAGTAACAAAATTAGGTCGTTTGGCGTTTATTGTTTTAATTGTTTGGCTGTCTTTAGCACTTGTTGCGTCTTTAACTTTGAACAGGAAAGCGAAGTGCATTATATTTTGTAGTTACGACTATCTTTAAACTAAGTTATGTAGTCTAACTTTTAAAATTCGCATGGTAAAAATTGCTAGCCCCTTTAAGTCGATGAGCCGATTCAAATTAAAGCCGCCATTTTGCCTCTTCCACCGTTTACTATTTTTTTTAATAGTTGAAATTATCACAGGTAAAGTAAGGGGGGCTTGTGGCTAAGTAATAACAGCCGCACAGTCCGATCGATCAGGTTAAGCTACGCTTGCTGCGGTTGGTCCGTGGATGGGTGACCATATATAAATAACAAGACCCCCTCGTGCCTCGAAAAGCACGCTTAGCCGTTGGTCCCGGCTGTCATTCGTGGATCTTTTACAGTTGTTACGGGTCGTCAGAAGTCCGAAAGTTTGACAACCAGTCTTACCAAGGGGTATCGTATTATCCAATCACTGGGTTGTGAAGGTCAGATAGGCAGTCGCTCCATGTAAAATATTGGTACTCAGCTGCATCCGGTTAGACTGGAAGCCGACCCCAACATAGTTGGAGGTTAAATTTTGTTTTAATAAGTTTGTAACCATCAATATTTTATGCATACTTAGGTGATCCTAGCCTGTAAAAGTGTTGTTTATAATATTTATTAGTGCAACTGTTATTATATAATTATATTTTGAAGTACTACTTTGCTTTGTATATGTTTTAAGTTAATAAAACTTTGTAAACTAAACTAATCAACTGCTTAGCGACTTGTTGATGCTACAATAGCGTCCCTTTTCGTCTCAGCGTGTATGGCTATCTACATGGACTCGAACCAGAATTCAGCTACGTGTTTCGCGCTAACACGACAGGACGCGCAGGACACAATATTATAAAGTAGGCTTTTTATAAATTAAAATGTGCGTCTTTAGAATGGATATCACGAAAATATATTGTAAAAGCATTTCGAGTATAAATTCTTCTTCTGAGATAATCAAAATAAAATGACTTTTGAAATGACTTATGAAAAATTATCTGGCGATTTTTCAATCGCCAGATAATCAGCCCCAAGCCGATTTGAACAGGCAGCCAAAATGGATATTTTCTTGACACAAATGATTTTCCTGCATCTTTCAAAGATTTTTCTTTCGAGCTCAAGGGGTTCATTATTTCATTTTAAAAGCCTGAATATCTGTAAATCATCAATTTGGAGGCCTGCTAACCAAAATCCAGGCTTTTTTTCTACCCTAGGGAAAAACAACCCGACTATATTTCCCGCCTTGGGTAGTACCCAGAAACTCCCCAGTCACTTCGAATCGCGTCGCTGCCCCATAAAGTTGATTTTATCTCAATTAATAAATGGCTGCATAAACAAAATTGTGTTAAATTTAAAATGTCATTTGCTATCAGGTTATAACTTTATAAGCCTGTTATAAATAAAATTTTGCGGACGCTTCCCAGGGCGATCGATGGAAGCTTGCAGGTATTTCAACTTCACTTGCAGCCGACCAGTGACCGCAAGAATTGCTACCAATATTGGCAACTTGTGACAGTGGCATAATATTTTTTCACTAACATGTAGGTATAAAAATATCTCGTTCGCGTTACTCAATATATACAAAGTGGAGATGACAATGCAGCAACAAATATAGTCACTGACCACACTAATGCTATAATATCCTGTATACTCCTGAGTATACAGGATACATTATAACGTTAGTTACGTTACGTTAGTTTTTAGTGTAATTATAATGTTGTATGTATTTATAGTATTTTTATGTTATATTAATATTGTATTGTATGTGCGACAAAACTCCTTCCCAAACACTCTACTCAGAACAAAATACAGAATAGCAACCAACGCCTCCTCCTCTCGATCTCCCAACACGGCTTGTCACCGCGGGAGGTCTAGACTACAACCCTCCAACATGCCAAAAACTCTACATTTGCACATATAATGTGAAATCCCTATTATCACCGCAAAGAATGATACTGTTAAAATACTCACTGGAAAAAATCAAATACGACATCATTGGCCTAGCTGAAGTCAGGAGATATGGCAATAGTATTCTCGAGGACGATGATCATATATTCTGTCACACCGGAGAATCTAAAGGGCTCCATGGAGTCGGTTTCTTGATTAAGAAAAAATACAAAAATAACATAGAAAATTACATAGGCATATCTGAAAGAGTGTGTTTGCTTAATTTAAGCTTTGCGGCAATGAAACTTTCAATTATCCAAATTTACGCCCCCACATCTGATGCAAACGAAGAAGAGATTGATGCCTTCTATGATCAAATAGAAAAAGCCAGGAGCTTCGCAACCAGTAAAGTTATATTACTGGGAGACCTGAATGCGAAGATAGGCCAAAGAAAACCTGAAGAAAGTGCAATACTAGGCCCATTCTGCTACGGTAAAAGAAACCCCAGAGGCGAAAAACTCATCCAATACGCTCTTAAAAATAAACTTACAATAATTAACACAATATTCAAGAAAAACGTAAAGAATCTATGGACATGGATCACACCGAATAAACAAAAAAGAAACCAAATAGACTATATTTTGAGTAACTACCCAAAACTCTTCACCAATATTGAAATCCTCAACAATCTTTCGTTTCCAAGCGATCATAGACTCCTGAGAGGAACAATAACATTAGAAAACCTAAAGGAAAGTCGAGCTACCTTCGATTCAACGCCAATAGTTAACCTATCCAACAAAATATCACAAGAAACATACCTCTCTGCCTTAAGAAAGGAAGTTGAACGAGTCGGCTGGGAAGATAACGATGACATAGGATCATATTACCTCAAGATAGAGTCATACATACAGGAAAGCTTAAAGAGCCTTACGTTTATTAAAACGAAGAAAGAAATAATATCCGAAGAAACTAAGAGCCTAATAAAAAAACGCACAGAATTACAATACAAACCTTCAAAAAACAAGGAGGAGAAAAAGGCACTTTCAGCACTCTACAAAACCACAAATAAACTACTTAAAAAAGACTACGAAAATTACAGAATGGAAATAATTGAAAGACACCTACTAGCCACGGGAAGCCAAAAGAAAGCCTATAAACAACTAAACACAGAGAAAACATGGATTCCGACATTGAAGGCACAAAAAGCGACAAAGAAACAACAAACTAGAAAGGACCTTGTAAAAATTGCCTCCGACTTCTACACAAAACTATACGACGATAAATCTGTCAAAAATAACAGTTACGAAAAGCGTTCGGAAACAGAAGAAAGAAACTTGACAATCCAACCCTTCCACGAAGAAGAAATAATGATAAAAATTGAAAAATTAAAAAAAGATAAAAGCCCAGGTGACGATAATATCCCAAATGAAGCCTTGATACTTGGAAGACATCTGCTGATAGGCCCACTCACTACTCTCTTCAATAAAATACTGGAGGAACAAGAAATTCCTAACAATTGGGCAAAGTCACGGATAATACTTATATACAAAAAGGGAGACCCAGCGGATATAAATAACTACCGACCTATCAGCCTACTACCAACAATGTATAAGTTGTTTGCAATGTGCCTGGAGAAAAGAATAGAGCCAATTATAGAAAAGAACCAACCAGTAGAACAGGCAGGTTTTCGCCAAGGGTACTCAACAACCGACCACATACACACCTTAGACCAAATAATAGAAAAACATGTAGAGTTAAAAAAAAATCTCTACATAGCGTATGTTGATTACGCGAAAGCGTTCGATTCTATCTCACATAAGAGCATCTGGGACGCACTAGAGCATCAAAATCTTCCATACGCATATATTAACATCATCAAGGACATATATAGGAAAAGCACAAGCCGGGTCAAATTAGATAGACTAGGCACAGAGTTTAATATCCGTAGAGGTGTGAAGCAAGGAGACCCGCTATCACCAAAGATTTTCATTGCTGTCTTACAAAATATAATGAAAGACTTAGACTGGGACAAAAAAGGAATAATCATAGAAGGAAAAAACCTCAGTAACCTAAGATTCGCCGACGATATAGTCCTTTTCGCTAAGACATCAAAACAACTAGAGGAAATGCTGACAGAACTATGCGCTGCTAGCGAAAGTATTGGTCTACAACTGAACACCTCAAAAACAAAGGTATCTACCAACGGCACGAAAAATCCCATACAAATAAACCAAACACCTATAGAATACGTAGAGAGCTACATCTACCTCGGAAAACAAATGTCATTCAAAAACACAAGGCACCAAGACGAAATTGACAGGCGGATCAACATGACCTGGAAAAAATACTGGAGCTACAAAGAAATATTAAAATCAAAACTCTCTACCAAATTAAAGAAAAAAGTGATGGACTCGAGTCTACTGCCCTGCTTACTATACGGTGCCCAAACCTGGATCTTTAACATAAACACCTTGTCAAAAATACGTTCGTGCCAACGGGCCATGGAGAGGAGCATCCTTGGCATAAAGATCATCGACAAAGTCAACAGTCAAAAAATCAGACACAAAACCAAAGTGATAGACGCACTACAACACGCACAGCGCTTGAAGTGGAAATGGGCAGGACACATTGCCCGCTCCTCTGAAGAAAGATGGCCTAAACGAGCAACAAAATGGACAGGTCCTGGAGGTAAAAGACAAAAGGGCAGACCAAAAGCCCGCTGGATAGACGACATAATTAAAGTGGCAGGAAGTAACTGGATGAAAATTGCTAACGACAGGAAAAAATGGAGGCATTTGGAGGAGGCCTATACCCGAAAGGGGCCATGACATTTTAACCTATAAATACTTGCTAATCAATTTTTGTAACGTTAATGTCTTGGAAATAAAAAGGCTTATTATTATATTATTATTATTATATGTGTTTTATATGGGCCTTGATGCCTGAAATAAATGGATAAATAAAATAAATAAATAACCAGTACGTAAACTGCAACATTGAATTCACCACATGATTCTGAGCCACTAAAATTCTTTGGCAGCTATTAAAAAAAAAAAACTCTGCAGTACATTTTGACCGCGTAGGTATTGCACATTTCTACACTCGAAAAATATCTACGCTACACACGTCTAGAATCATGTGCTGAAATCATGGTTACAGTTAGCGCACTGGTTAAAAATGTATCCTGTATTCAAACTATCAAAATCATCCTAACATTTAAACACAAAAAGTGGTTTTGTCGAACCCCTAAAAATGCCTACCTATATCAGTAAATCTAAACAATAACCCTGACCCACTCAAAATCAATATCACCAGCAAGCAGACCTAATACAATAACAGATCAGGAATCGAATAAAACAGTAAACATTATCTGTTTACTCTACGCTACTGCCTGCATGAGTGAGTCCCAAGAAGTGGGCCACTGTCTTTATACGGTGAACTAGCGACCTGGAACTTTACTCAAACGGATAAAACAGAGCACGATTAAAAAGAGGAAACGATGGGTAGGTAGAGCAGTAACACCACGTTTAAAGTTACCGGTGAAGGATATATTGGGTCGAATTTACACTTGCACTTTTTTTTTTTTCAAAACGATCTTTGGGAACGGTTTCCCGGAAAAAGCTGTAAGAGTGAAGGGAGGTCTATGCCCTGCAGCATAGGCGTATCTATCTATGTCTTCTTTACTAATAATAAAGCTGAAGCTTTTGTTTGTTTTTTTTTTGTATTTCTGAACGCGCTAATCTCTGGAACTACCAGTAAGATTTGAAAAATTATTTTTGCATTTCATAGTTCAATTTTTGAGAAAGGGTGTATATGCTACTTAAACATCACGTAGGAGCCGAGCATAAACAAAAAAGTCAGAAAGAATGCTGAGCGAAAACGAAGTAATAGCGCAGGCAGGCGATGCGATGCGACGGGATGGGTCAAGGGAACAAGAAATTTCACGCGAATGAAGTCGCTTTTATAGGTATTTCGACTATGAGTGCGTTTACAAACACAAAAATATTACCCTCCTTTTGGGCTTCGCCGCAGTCGAATATAGGACATTCTGCAAATCCTGCAAATTGTATCAATGTGGAATCCAAACCAGTGGCCCATCTTAACACAGGAGCCAATGCTAGCCCCAGCACAAACAACAAAAAAGGAGGTTTTATCTCACTATTCCTCGAGATTCATTGTTGGTGACTTTTAGAACTAGGTAATGTAAATTTAATTTATTTCTTATTACGGTTATTTTTTTTTTATATCGTATCATATGATGCACCGGTTGACGACATAATGTCAACGCCGCATAGTCTTAGCAATATGCTGAGCGATGGCCATTTTGCGTGGATGTGACGAATGTTTTTTCTGTTTCACAAATAAAAAACCGCAAATAAACGTATTTTCTTTCTTTTATGTTTCTTGGGTCGACGGTGAATTGGCACACAACATTAATGAAGCAGTTTCAATGGCTTCAAACACATATACCTACAATAAAAACTAATTAAATCTACTAACCTGTAAAGCGGCTTTCCTCCAGCATGCCGAAACCACAGCACCATATACACCCGGTCTTCATTTGAGTCTGGCTCGATGTCGCAAGGAAGGGAAGCCGTCCGCCCCACCACGGCTTCGACTTCCACCGTCGACACTGGAACAAAATCGACTGTCTTTCAATAGACTTGATCTTTTTTTGATCCCATTGGGGGTAGTATAATCTTGGCTTGAGAACAAAGAATAGTATTATTGAGCTTAAAATTTGGGAGAGTGTACCTGTCGATCTAATCGGCAAGAATCACACCGTAAAAACTTTGCAAAAGGGAGCTATCAATAGTACCAATCCAAGCAAGCTGGCATCAGCGGGGTAATTGCGTTGTTGAGCAGACAATTTTTCGATAAAAGCAGCAATACAAAATCATTCAGATTGTGATTGATCGTGTACTACGCGATGGGGGTGCTGGTGAATGACAGCTGATTTTAAGCTCACTTCACTTAAGTTTTCACTTTGAGATTTTGACAGGATCGGCTGATCTAGATCAGTAAAAAATCTAGCCAATAATTACAGTTTTTTACAAATCAACATAACGTTATCATCACTATCACTCATAATAGGTGACAAGGCAAGTAATTAACTAGAATTACTAATAAGTATGCAGTTAATTTGTTAGAATATGAGACAGCAAAACCTTATGTAAATCTGTACAAATCTGCATGGTCCTCACATGATCTGACCAAGATTATGTCTGCACTTTAAAAAAGAGTGTGACCTCTGAGTTTGTTTCGGCCTTTCTTCTAAGAGTAGTCAGATAGGAAACGCCGACCTCATCTAGTATAAAAAATATGATTGACGTGTAAAAGTGTTTATACACCACTACTACTACTAACTTTAATTATCTTCATTCCTTTCATATCATTCGTAAGTTTGCATGTCTTACACAGTTTGTTGAAACCGGTAATTTGGCAAACGTTTCGAGTAATTACAAACTACAGGATAGTTGCATGATTCTATTTTCGGTATTTTTAGTGTTCGGTACCTAAAAAGGAAAAAAACGGAACCCTTATACGATCACTTCGTTGTCCGTTCGCCTGTCTCTCTGTCTGTCAGGACTCTTTATCTGAGGAACGCGTGGAGGTATCAAGTTGAAATTTATATGAAATACGAAGTTGCCTGGGAGCTCTAAAAAATCAAGCTTCTAAAAGCGATGCCACATGGGCGTTGCCAATGCGTTGCGTCGTCGCAGCGCAATGATTTCTACTTCGCACTCGCTAGTGCTAGACGATCACTGCAATGACGTCACCGTTTCGGCGTTGCAGCGCCAACACAACGCATTGGCAACGCCCGTGTGTCATCGCCCTAAGTCAGCACAAGAAAAACTCGAAAATAAATCAAAACCTATATATAGGGTACTTCCCGTTGACCACTAATTAAGGTCAATTGTCCAAGTGCAATTAATGTAAGTTTGGTATCAGCTTAAATATATTTTTTTATCATGTTTGGCAACCGAGTTGCCGCGAACCTACCGCGGCAAGCGTAAATAGTAGTTATTTACGCTTGCCGCGGTAGATTCGTGGATGGTCATCCATTACCTACATATCGAGATTCATCCTTGCGTTGGAAAGCAGTTTTTAAAGAGCGTTGACCACGTACGGCATTTCATACAAACTTTCAAGTCCTTTTTTTTCGAAATGCATGAACCGATTTTAATGAAACGTCCTACGCATAAGCAGGATATATAGGTCTAAAAAGTTAATTGAGAACATTTTCGAAAAATAGTGTTACATGTAAATTCGACCGATTTTAAATTTTCCATGGAAACAGAGATTTCCAATTATCTTTTTTTTAATAAGACATTTCGAAAATGTTCTTAACTAACTTTTTAGACCTATATATTATCCTGCTTAGGCGTATAAACTTTCATTAAAATCGGTTCATGTCTTTCGAAGAACAAGGACTTGAAAGTTTGTATGAAATGCCGTACGTTGTAAACGCTCTTAAGCCGTTGGTCCCGGCTGTCGTTCATAGGTCTTTGACAGTCGTTACCGGTAGTCAAAATCCCAAATCTGACAACTAGTCTTGCCAAGGGGTATCGTGTTACCCAGTTAGGGTGGTGGAGGTCAGATAGGCAGTCGCTCCATGTAAAACGCTGGTATTCAGCTGCATCCGGTTAGACTGGAAGCCGACCCCAACATAGTAGGAAAAAAGCAAGGCAAATTGATTGGCAACAAATAGGTACCGTTCAAACTCACCTCGTGTTGTTGGCTTTATTTGGGCTACTCGCGTTTATATTTCGAAGTTAAAGGTAATTTTTACATTGAAATAAAAGGTGATGAAGACATTTAAATAAAAAAAATAAAAATGTTTATTGCATCAACTTAAACAACTTATTCTAGTTATAATGGGGCAAATCGTTTGTTTGTGTTAGGACCGCCACCCTTCCCCAGGTTATATAATTGTTATTAAGTTATTTAGCCTGTTCAAGATATATATAAGTACTCCTTCAGTTTTCAGAGAATCGTTTATTATTTCAAGTTTGTTATGTCCCCGCGAGTCCCAATTTCTTTGAAATAATTTTGCTACAAACAACTTGTGTTTTGGAAATAAAATCTTCTTATTGCTTTGAACAATTATTTTTAAGTTGCAAGCTGTTACTGTGGTATGCAGCTATGCTGCGAGGATGTGAAAGCTAAGCTACGAAACTATGTGACCGTTTCCACTAATGATGCTAAGACGTGCTATGAAGATGCGCCGACAGCTGTGAGGGGTAGCTGTGTGGGGAAGATGTGCAGCTATGCGATGCATCGACAGCAGAGAAGGCACGGAGAGCAGCTGCAGCGTGGCTGCTCTGCACATACTCGTAGAAACACCACTCGCACATCCATATCTCCCATCCATAGCACGCATCCTTCCATATAAAAAAAAACATAGCTTAGTTGAACCCGTTTCCACCAGTGCTATGCTATGTGGACCAATGAATATGATTGGTGGATATCAAACGCATCCATAGCAACGTAGCATAGCACATGTCTGATGCAAAACGCACCTAAGACTTAGGCTGCTTTTCCACCAGAGATATGCTATGCAGCTATGTTGCGAGGATGTAATAGGTAAGCTGTGAAACTATGTGACCGTTTCCACTGATACTAAGCTATGTAGCGGTGCGAGTAAGATGTGCTATGAAGATGCGCCAGCGCAGAGTAGCTGCGCGAGGAAAATGCGCAGCTCGAGCTATGCGATGTATCGATAGTAGGGAAGCGGCGAGGGCGGCACACAGCTACACCACTCGCAACCATCCATAGCACGCATCCATGGCACGCATCCATGGCACCCATCCATAGCACGCATCCTTCCATACAAAAAACATATCTTAGTTGAACCAGTTTCCACCAGTGCACCACTGAATATGATTGGTGGATTTCAAACGCATCCATAGCAACGTAGCATAGCACATATCTGGTGGAAAATAACCCTAATATATTCGTTATTATATATATACACAAACCAGACCTTTCTAAAAATAAACGAAATATCTTTACAAACGATTCCACCTGTTCAGACGAAATAAATGTATAATGTATAGATAGATATAATAGAGAAATAATAACATATAGTCGTAATATGTTTTCAGGACGGGTTCGAGCCCAAACTAACATTGGAGAGATATGATATCAATATAGTATGTTTTCTTTAAGATGTAATAATATTTACCAAGAAATGTTAGAAGGAATTCATGTTATTATTTTATTACAAGTTAACTACATATATTTATGTTATTATATTGTTCTATTTTCCGTTCGAAATGGAGGTGCATATAATTTCTTTACTGAAATCATCTGTCTAGCCTTTTCCCAACTATGTACGTTGGGGTTGGCTTCCAGTCTAACCGGATGCAGATACCGGTATTTTACATGGAGCGACTGCCTATCTGGATGACAGCCGGGACCAACGGCTTAACGTGCTTTCCAAGGCACGGAGCGGTCTTGGTATGTAAAGATGGTCACCGATCCACGGACGAACCGCAACAAGCGTAGCTTAACCTGATCGATCGAACCGCACTGCTGTTATTTAAAACATTAAAAGTCACTATGTCCCTTCTCAGCTAACTCTGCTACACAGCCTAGTATGCCAGACGTTAGAGCCCATAGTTGTCACCCTTCGCTGACCACTTGCAGCTGCCCTTCTGTACATAGAAGCTCTTGTGTTAAATATTTGGGGGTGCACATTAATAACACATTGAGTTGGCAAGAGCGTACCAGTGTGACAGTTTCGCGTGTGCGTAAACTAATGTTCCCTGTGAAGAAACTAAGAAGAGTAATATAGTTGCCGACCGACTGTTAAGAACGATTTATTTTGCCTTGGCTCAGTGACTTCTTACCTATTACCTATCTGTCTGAGGCGGTACACTTAAAACGTATCTGCTTCGCCTTGAGAGGGCACAAAGAGCTGTCTTGAAAGTCATGCTTCACAAACCTTATTGGTACCCGACTACCCAGCTCTATAAAGACATATCGGTACTCACTGTACGACAGCTCTGTGCACTTAACATCACATTACGTGTACACTCATCATTGACCTGACCCAAGGTTACTAAAGCAAAATAAAAGACGTAAAGATCCTGTATGCCCCACCTGTCTCCACCAAAACTGCTCTGGCGAGGCGAAGCTACCCGTGTCATAGCAGTCACCTTTAAACCTGAACGTATGTCTATTCTTTACCTAAATTTAAATGTAAAACTGTAGTTAGTAGTTTTCTGAAAAAGTTAACGTACGATGAGACTGAACAACTCTTTGCTAAAAATCTTACTAACGCATCTAAAAACAGATTAAAATTGCTCCTTTATTATTAATTTTATACTGTGACATTACGAAACACACGACTAAACATACACACACACATACACCCACACCACACACACCCATTCCTTGCTTACATAAATTTTGTGTGTGTGTTAAGTACTAATGTTTAACTAAGTTCTATGATTACCAAGTGCAAAAAATTGTCAATGAACTGTAGGAGGAAGGCGCCTGTGTCTGTAACACAGTTTATACTACGAGGCACAGACACAGACGTTCACTCTGTGTCAAATAATGCATAGCGTTGTAATTCATTGTTTTATGTTTGATTAAGATGGAATGGTATTTGGCTTTTTGAAATAAACATTATTATTACTATATAGAGGTGGCAACATCGACGCGCAAACTGTAACCATGGATTCAGTACATGAGTTTAGACCCCATAGCGTCGAAATTTTCCGTCAGTTATAAAAAAAAAATATTGCTGTTCCATACATTTTTACCGCGTAGATATTGCACTTTTCTATGAAACAGAAGATTTTTTTTTTTGATAACCGACGAATAATTTTTACGCTATGGGGTCTAAACTCATGTGCTGAATTCATGGTTACAGTTTGCGCGTCGATGTCCCTGTATTATTTCTTAGCCACAAGCCCCTCTTTAAATTTCTTTACTGAAATGGGATCTAAAAATCCTATCCTATCCTACTTCCTACTAACATTATAAACGCGAAGGTTTGTGAGGATGGATGGATGAGTGTTTGTTACTCTTTCGCACAAAAACTACTGAACGGATTTGGATGAAATTTAGCACACAGATAGTTTATAACGAGGATTAACACATTGGATACTTTTTATCCCCATAGTCTTACGGGATCGAAACTTAAGTGGGTAAAACCGCGGGGCGCTGCTAGTGATTATATATGACCCGCTAGCTTAAAAATGTTTCGTCTGTAATCGAAAAGAAAACTGCTGTTTCATAGTAAAATGCAATAACATACAAGTTCAAGTTCATGTATGTATGGAACAGCATTTTTTATTAAATAGCCGACGACAAATTTCAGGGGCTTCAGAATCATGTACTGAATCCGCGTGTGTGGTACGAGTATCATGTTGCACGTCGATGTGCCACCCTCTATTATAACTTATGTTGGTTTAATAAAGTTTTATTAGTATTAGAGAACGTTCTAAGTCCCCACACTATGGGTGCTTGAGGATTGACGACGCTGCCGAGGACGGCCCAGGAAGGTGAAACGCGAGAAGGGTTGGATCGAGGTGGCGCTAGAAAAGGATGCCTGGAAGGATTTAGGGGAGGCCTTTGCTCAACAGTGAGACAGTGTAAGCTAAATAAAAAATAAATTTAAAAAGTAACATGCCTTTCATAACTTGAAAGGCGAAGGCATTTGTTTCTAAAAGTTATAACACGATAACAATCTCATCATTAGTTTATTTCTATTTCTCCATTTCATCCATGCCGTTAATTAACCACCACATTCCACTTTTATTGTATATTCACTGTAATACTGTTCTACTACACAGCCGTAATGTATTTATTGATTTTCGCCGGTTTTTTATTTTTGGCGCATGCAACCGTTCACTTGTCACAACAATGCCACAGAGTGCTTCTGACACTCAGGGCAAAGACAAGTAATGTACGTCAGCGCGGATTAAAAATAAATAATATTTATTTTATTGCTAATATTTTACATAATTATATATATTTTATTATTTATTTCTTACTGTAATTGCCCGTGACATCACAGCGGGCCCTATCAGAATACCAGCGCTGCGACATTGATTTTTTAAATGTAGTAGCATCATGCTGAGGTAGGAGCCTTTTGGCCTTGTATGGGACTTTCTGTTTAATTTTTCCTTTTGTTACTTTTTTATATAATTTGTTTTATTTTTATTTTTAACTGTCTTTAGTTTAGTTTATGATCCTGTACGAGTCGCAATAAATACTTTTTCTTTCTTTCTTTCAAAAACACCACCTTCTTACTTAAGAAAAACAACAAAAGTAATATCTAACTCAATTTTCCATATAAGTCATGTTTGATTCCACTGGTAGCAGCATGGCAATGTGTCATGTATGCCATTCCCCTCGATTAATCCTGCCAACTTGTCGTCTACTGCAATTTATAAGAAACTTAGGACAGAATTGGGTTATTGGACCTATGGCACGGTCTAGAATTTAGCGAAGCAATGTAGGCATGGAATACCTACCCTACCTACCCTTGGTAAGACTGGTTTTCAGACTTTCGGGCTTCTGACGACCCGTAACAACTGTCATAGACAAGGTGTAACAGAATAAACGCAAGTCCTGAAAGTATTTTCTTCATAATTGACTACTGAATCGATTTCAGTAACTTTTAAAATAGGTGTTTTTTTTAATATGTAATTTGCACTACCGAACGCCGAAAGAGCCAAAGAAAATTAAATCTTATTTAAATTCAATAAGACTCAATCTTAAATGCATAAAGTATTGCTAGGGTCAACAAGATTTTTCTTAATAAAAAAAATAGTTTTCAAAAATTTCAGTTTTCATTTTTGTATTATGCTTTTAACTCAAAGCTCTAATTGAGGTGTATGAGGTCTTGCGTTAATTATGTTACATATTGTATAAGGTCAAATTAAATTATCTAGTAAAACTGATGGCCGATGTGATGGATATCGAATCCAATGACGATAAAAAAAAGATTTTATAAACTCATAATTTCAAGTAACTTCACAACCAGCGGTCGTTGACTCCATAAACAAGTGAACTGTAGTTAATTGAAATGAATGGTTTCACATTTTTGTTTTTTTTGTTTGCTTTTGTCGCCATTAGCCTATTTATTTATAAACTTTGCTTAAAGTAAGTACTGATTAGCGACTGTTTAAATATACATTTTAACGTTTATACGTCTTTTTACTTTCAATCAACTCAGCCTATCGCAGTCCACTGCTGGACATAGGCCTCTCGCAGACTGCGCCGCAACACCCTGTCCTTCGCCTTCCGCATCCAGTCTGTCCCAGCCACCTTCTTTAGGTCGCCCGTCCATCTAGCTAGGGCGCGTCCCACACTACGCTTGCCGATACGCGGTCTCCACTCCAGGACTCGTCTGCTTCAGCGGCCATGGTCCTTCGACAGACATGGCCAGCCCACTGCCACTTCAGTTTGCTTACTCTGCAAGCTATGTCAGTAACTCTGGTTCTTTTCCGGATAATTTCATTCCTAATGTTATCCTTCAAAGAGACTCTCGCTCCATAGCGCGCTGAGCGAATTTGAATTTGTGGACCAGCCTGACCCTCAGTGTCCAGGTTTTGGCACCGTATGTCATGACGGGCAGGATGCACTGGTTGAAGACAATAGTCTTCAAACACTCCGGGATAGGAGACGAGAACTTTAGGCAACGTTTATAAATAAAACCTTAGTAATGATATTGATACCTAACGACCGACAATGTCTGCGGAGTTTCTAGACTTTAATTAGTCCCTGTATTTACAGCGAAATTAGCAAACTGTTTTTAGCTATCTCATTAACAAATCTGGAATCTTAACCCAGAAAATTCGTCTCTCAGGCCTAAAATGATTCATGTAACGTCGACGCAGGCACTCTAAAATATCTCATTGCTACCAAAAATTTCCTGCCATCTTTAAATAGAATAATTTACGAATTCAGAACTTGGAACAACGAAATTATGAATAGTCTAATTTTGTTACGACTACCTATAACCAGATACCTTTATTCTGCACCTGTTTCCTTATTATAAATTCAGTATTAAAGATTTGAACGTTACAACTCGTAACCGTGTAACGTTTGTGGTTACAGCAACGAAGTAGTTGCTGAAACCGCACAAATGTGTTACGTATATTTTGTGTTGTCACCATTATAATCTGACAGGCTAGGATTTTAGATTAATTACTTTAAAATTGAGGCCTTATTTATGTAGACCTTATTTTTGTAAATCCAAAATAAAATGAAGTACAAAATGTTCATAGGATCGATTTGTTGTCTTTCCGTCTGGCTTTCAAAACCCTTTTTCTCAGAATTAGCTAGAGGCTTTAATATGTAATAATCAATATCAAATAGTACGCCCAATAGCCCCAGGATTACGTTCTTCGTTTGTTTACCATAATCAGCCTATAATGTTCCCACTGCTGGGACACAGGCCTCCCCTCTGTGAGACCCCGAATGGTCTGTAATCAACCACGCGGGCCCAGTGCGGGTTGGTAGATGTCACATGTCTTCGAATTTTTGGTTCTAGTTGGTCTAAGAAAATAGATCACCATAACATATTATGTTCATCTATTTTCTTATCATCCTACAAGCTGATTTTGTCACATAAAACTTTATGGCTAAAACGGAAACTTTGAGAAATAGAGCAAAGTGAACAATGGATCAATGAACTCAATTCTAAAGAAAACTAAAACATATCATGTTGTTTGAAAGAATTTCTCGTTTCGCAGGAATCGAACCCTATCGTTTTCTGCAAAAGTCCTACCTGCATAATCTGTAGCCTTTTGTCGACTGACAAATGGACATCTATACTATCATTACATCATAACTATGAACATAATATTATAAATGTGAAAGTAAGCTTCTAACAGACGTTGTGTTTGTTTGTTTGTTACCCTTTCACGCTAAAACGGCTTAACGGATTTCAATGAAATTTGGCACACAAATAGACCATGCCCTCAGCAAGGACATAGGCTACTTTTCATCCTGGATTGCCGGCAAAGTCGCGGACAACAGCAAGTAATATAATAAATTCGAAAGTAGCTCGGTTGTTGTGTATGTTACCTTATCACGTATAAACCGCTGAACGGATTTCGATAAAATTTGACAAGGAGGATAGATTCCAAGAGGATTTTTCAAGGAGATTAATCCTGAGGTGAAGGACATAGGATTTTTGTAATAAGAGTGATTTTAAAATTAACATGTATTTTTGAATTTTTTGTGTTTTTCTTTTTTAAGGGATTTGAGAGATTGGAAATATAGTCTGTCTGTTAGCTTTTCATGCCTTAACGGCTGACCGGAATTGGATGAAAGGCACCCGGGCATTGGTAAAATCCCGTGGGACAATTTCCGACAATCACGCGGGCGAAGTCACTGGCACAGCTAGTACAAAATATAAACAAACGCCAAATGCGAGACCGTTTTCCGACTAATAAAGACTTATAAAAAAAATTAAAAAAAACTCGTCAGTTCAGAAGAATACCTTTGCGTCTATTTTTGAAACAATGTCGGATCAAAACAAATTGCTTACAAAACTTGCTTTTATTTTTATTACTATTGCATATTCTATTATTCCGATAAAAAATAAACCAAGGAAATGTGATATGTGTAAAATATATCAGCATTTCACCGTGTTGCATTAAACCCTGTGGCTTTCAATCTAAGATGAGGTTACCTCATTGATTCCCATGAGTGTTCTGCGGCTTACAGATTATCAGGGGGATAAAGACATAACATGGAATGTGATCGATAATATACAAGGGAAGAGGATATTGGTAATATTCACTTGATTAAAGTGGAAATGTATTCATTATAAGCCTGTATTGTCATTGGGCAAAAGCCTCCCTTCCCCTTTTTCCACTTTTCCCGGTTTCCTGCGATTGTGGGGTAAGAAGGAGTCCAGCTCATCCCACCTTGTCTTATGAAACGGAAAAAGTATGGTGCAATAAAAAATTAACTCACTCAAACTACCGTTCAATCATCAATATTAACCCTAGACGTTCTTCGCAATTTGTGATATTGTGCAATATAATTTTATTAGCCGTGTCTCCTGCGCGTGTTTTTTCAAAAAACCTTACACATAAACCTTTGTTTTCATACACAAGCTGTCTTTTGCGTATTCAAATATTTTTAGATTACTGTCAACTATTCACAAGACAATATAACCTCAAAGCCTGTGTCAGTTGGAATTAAGCTTTCAAAATGCTAAATGCTAGATGTGCGCGGTGCGCGTCTTCACCCGGGAATGTTTTCCATGCCTCGGAAAACAAAAACATCGTGTATTCATAAACAAATGTGTGTGGTCACGCCTCTTTGTTTTGACGTTTTTATGTAATGTTTCGAAAAAACACGCGCACGAGACACGGCTTAAGAAAGCCCGTCTTAGCCAGGGTACACTCAAACAAACATACCACAATCTCCATCCAAGTACTGAAATATCCCCACAAAAAAATACAGCGAAACCTGAACCACGGAAATTACAAAATCCTTCGTTGTTTCACCCTAGGAAACTGCCATCTAACTTCAAATTAAATCTTCCTGTACTCACCTTAACCGGATAAACCTTACTAAAGCTTACCAGGTAAAATTTCAACACGGAAATCTAAGAAAAGAGAACCACAGACGCTCCCATTCCTCCTTAGACATGTTGATGCAAATTTATATTTATACCCTGTACACTGAAAATTCAGTCGTATATTCCAAAGGATAAGGTTCCTTTTCCCTCGACCGTTCCCCAGTAAAAGATCCTGCCAATATGGAGGTTAGAACAATTTGTAAGTGCTGGGACACACAGACTTTTAATTTGGCTAGTCGGGTCGTAATATGTAGTCGTACGGTGAGTTTTTTAGTTTATGTAGAACTAACTTTAATACGCTCGTTTCGAATTCGGTAGTGTGCAGACTCGGTTTTATTCGAGTGCTTTTTGAATTTCATTTTAGGTGGATATTTTTGCAGGTGGTAGTTGAGTTCTTTGTGAAGGAGCTCGACCGGGGAAGTACTACCAATCTGCCTAACCTTTTCCCAACTATTTTGGGGTCGGATACCAGTCTAACCGGATGCAGCTAAATAAATAAGTTAGCCACTAACTGGAATACGATACCCCTTGGCAAGAACGATTGTCAGACTTTGGGGCTTCTGATTACCCGTAACGACCGTCAAAGATAATGTAATTATAATTATTAGTCTGTAAGCCTTTCGAAAATAAAATAAATAAATAAATAAGATCCACAAATCCGGGGCCAACAGCTTAACGTGCTTCCCGAGACACGAAGGTCTCAATATGTAAAGATGGCTACCCATCCACGGACCAACCGCGGTAAGCGTAGCTTAACCTGATCGATCGACCCGTGCGGCTGTTATTACTTAGCCCGACGCCCGTTATGATTGAAGATTATAATCGTAATCTTTAATCTGATTACATTTTTCCCAAGTCTGGTTTAAATGAATGTGTTAACCAAATCGCCACACTGTATAGTAGAGGTTGCTGTATTACTATCGATTCCCTTCAATTGCTCCTATAACTGCGATCTATTGTGAGCCATTGGTATCCATGCCAGACAATGATACAATTAGTGCTTTGTCACGCATTGCTATTCAATTAAACCGATTAGGGATCATGCCGCCGAATACTGACACTGTTGTTGGGCATTTTCTCACGTCTGACCAAGTGTTAATCAATTATTTGTTAATGACTAAGCCAAAATAAACTAAAGTACATGTAATTGTAGAATTTTCGTTTAAGTTAAGTAACTTAAGTTTGAAAGCATGAAAAAACTATCAGAAAAACACAACAGACTAAATAAAATGTGTTGTATTTTTCTTATTTTTTGTCTTGAATATAAAATGCTTTATGCACCTAAAGTATAAGGGAAATACCTGTTAAGAAACACTTCTAGCGATCCTTGAAAAAAGAGGTATAAAATATATTCTTTTCAGTCAGATAGAAAACGCCGATCTTATCTAGCTTAATTTTTATTTTATAATATGATGTGTAACAGTGATTCTAATATCCTATTTACAGAATAAACAATTTCATTTCATTACTTAAAACTTAAAAAAAAAACACAAATACTGATATCCTGCATCAAGTTAGACTGGCAGCTGACCCAACATAGTCTGAAAGAGGCTAGGCAGATGGTGGTGTACTATAATCACTTGAAGACCACTACCTCCTATTATTCGATAGATGAGTTCTTTCAAAAGTGTCCCTGTAAATTTTATACTTTAAAGCACAGACATATTTAACTGTTAAGTAGACATAAATTGACAAAATGTAGTTACTTAGTAATTAATATATTAATTGTAAAAACCTGGACCATTGCATGCTATATACTGGCCAAATGTGTGTTACTAAATATTTTATATAGGAACTTCATGTACCAATTTGATGCAATAATTGAATTCAATTCAATTCAATATTATTTACTTTTTTTTGTCATTTATTCGAATTAGTCTGAGACACAGCAATTTTTGAACGTCACAATTACATAAGAGAGAGTTCCCCAAAACACCCATCCTTCACCATTTCCTAGTGCTTTCCCTGGGAAGAAGAAGTGGCGCAACAAACTCCCCAGCAGCACATTGGAAGCCATTGAAGCTGCTCCTTGTGCCCAAGTGCAACATATCCGTCAGAAGTTGGCCGTAACATGCCAGTACTGATTTCCTGGATTCGTTTTCTCCTCTACCGATCATTTTTTCTCCTGACAGTTCATTTTGCTTATATGTATGTATCTATCTATGTAATAATATTTATTCTTGTATTTTATAATCATTTCCTAGCTATTTATCCCGTATCTTGCACCTGCCATAATTTGACTCCACATCACCCAAAGGTTGACTGGTAGAAAATGCCTCAAGCATTAAGTCCGCCTTTGTACAGACGCCAGCAGGTCAAGCTACCCGAAACTGTCAAACTTTCCCAATCAACCTTGAACCTTAATGCTTTAGCAATAAAATTTAAAATCTATTATACAAATTTGACAGATTGTAGTAGCTTAGCGTGCTGGCGTCTGTACAGTATTTTGTTTTAGGTACTTGTGCATAAAGTTTTAATAAATATTTAACAAACCTCCAACAAACTCAACGCACTGCAAGGTCGTATCGCAGCCGGTAATGTTATCTCAATTGGGGAGGAATCGAAACAATTTTCTTTATACTGGTGCCGATTGAATGGCTGCGGTGTGAGCCAACACATTTGTAGCTCGGAAAGGTAAATATTTCTAATGTAATTGAAGTTAAGTTATTGGGGAAGTTGAAAAAACGAATCGTAGGTAACGTTATAAATATTGCGTAAGCTTGTGGCTGAGTAATAACGGCCGCACTGGTCGATCGATCAGGTTAAGCTATGCTTGTTGCGGTTGGTCCGTGGATGGGTGACCATCTTTACATACCAGGACCCTTCCTTGCCTCGGAAAGCATGTTAAGCCATTGGTCCTGGCTGTCATTCGTAGATCGTTGACGGTCGTTACGTCGTCAGAAACCCCCATTAGTTTTCATCAAAATCGATTTTCGCTATTCCTCATAGTTTCGGATTTGGCCATCCACACACACTTGAAAATTCACCCTGGACGAAGATAGATAATTGCCCCTCCAAAATTTGATAAAATATCAACTGTTTTTCGCACAGTACAAACTGCAACTGCCACGTTAGGTCTCTGCATCACCGTAAGGTTGGCTGGCAGAAAAAGCCTAAGGTATTAAGTCCACACGACTGCACCTTTGTGTAGTATGTTTTACATGTGCAGAACTTTTAATCCTACGTCCACTGCTGAACTGGACTGGGAAGCACTGCTACTTCAACCGGTTCTATGTTTAATTGGTTTAATTCACTCATGTTGGTACGGAGAGCTCACAAGAGCTCTCACAGTACCTACCCCTTAGCCTAAGAATACAAGCGCAAACTTAACTTTAAATTCATCAACGCACCAAATGGTGATGACCATACCACCACCTGCAATTTGTAGATCCTTGTACCCATTTACCACCCCCATTTTCTGAGGCAAGATGATAAGTATTAGGAACATCTGTGGTGGGCAATCGCCTCCGAAGTAATGCCTCGCTTAAGGCGAATGAACGAGCTCCATTTATACAACGATATAAGAATATGTCGCTCAGCTTATTTGAGATAAAACTTGGGAAGAATATTATGTTATGGTTGTTAAATTGTTGTGTTTTTTTGGGAGCGAAGAAGTCATTTTTGTGTTTATGCATTGTGATTTTTTGGTGGAAAATGTAGGTGTATATGGCTTTCTTGTTGTGCATTTTATATTCGATAACAAGCAGTGGTGACCCAGTGTTTTAAAAATATGATTGACGTGTAAATGGTTTTGGACGTGAGTTCTACCCAGACAGGAGCTTATTTGTGTGTAAATAATTTCGTCACCACTGCTCTCAAAACTGTGAAGGAAAACATCGTGAGGATACCGGCATGTCAATAATTTTAAATGTAATGACACTAGATAATTATTAGGCAGGACATATTATTGGAACTTTAATTTATTGTTAAGACCTGTAACTAACATAATGCCCACAATAAAGATATTTTGAATTTGAATTTAAATTCAATAACTAGGTCGGTTCCTACAAAAAAGAAGAACTTTCAGGCGGTACTTACATCTAGTAAAATGCCATTAGCAGCCACAGACTTACTGCAACAGAATCATTATTCAAGGGAGCGATGTTTTTACGACCTCTCTCTCTTATCGATAGCTATATTTTTTACTATTATCAATTTCTCATGCATAGATTGTATGAGTAGGTAGATAGTTACATAGAATACTCGACCTTATTATGTACAGTGTACTTATTTGCATATACATTATTAGTCAACCATGTCTGGCCTAAGTGGCGTACATAATCAGACCCGAAGTTCCCAATGTTCTGTTTTTTTTTTTTGTGTGTGTATGTTCTTTTTTATGCGTCATGTTTGCCGCAAATAAATGTATTTTCTTTCTTTCTTTCTTTTCACTGCCGGGACACCGACATTCTCTCGGTAAGAGGGAGAGGGCCATAATCCACCACGTGGGCCCAGTGCGGGTTGGTGGATATCACATGTCTTCGAACTTTTAGTTCTAGGAAATGCCGGTTTCCTCACGATGTTTTCCTTTACCGGTTTGAGAGCAGTGATATTGAAATAATTACGCAAAGTACAGTGCCTGCTTGGGTTCGAACCCACGACCTACATTCGTAAGTCGCGGTCATAATCCCTGGCATTACTGATGTACAAATACACTTGAATTCATTTCAATTGTATTTTCATTTTAATTGAATCAATTGTATTTGAATCTAGGTGGGCTTTCTACCCCTTTAGGGAAATCAGACATTATTTTATGTTACAAAAATATCTGTAGTTTTCCACAGCAAAGCAATTTATCTTGCTCACATGTAATACATAGTTCAACTGTGTAGTTTTTATTTTTACTAGCGTGTCTAGTACTACTTACCCTCGTGTTTTGTTATTTCAACTGTTCTTTCGTATCGTGTTGATGGTAATAAACAAGTTATTTTCTTTTTACTTGGCAGAAGCACCAGACTATTGCCTGCACAACTTGAAACCCGCTTCAGAACGAGTCGTACTTGCCGAACTTTCACCTTTGCAATTGATTTCTTTGAGAGTAGATAGAATTGCACTTTGGGACTTATGAATGTAGGCGGTTTCTATGGAGAACTTAATATGTTTATAGTATCCACGGAAACACAACACAAATTTGTTGTACCTATAACAAGGCTCATGAAAATAGGTGGCTCTTTCAGATGCCAATGTATACGCTTTTACAATAAAGTTCAAGATATAAATTCAAATCATTGACATCAATGAATTTTATACATACTATGACATATTTTGCTTACTTTGTAAAGTATTATATTATTTTAATTGAGTGAATGTGAAGACTATGTGGGTCATTTTATTTATATTATTTTGAATTTTTCTCTCTGTTCTGTTAGTTTTTGTCATGGTCTGGCAGTTTGAGTAATTAATATGGCCTATCCAAATGTCCTTTCTTTGGTATTGTTCGTCGAATCGTCGAGCTCCTTATGTTTTGAGTTGGGCTGCACGATTTCTGACAAATGCGTGCACTGACTGGACAGGTCCTCTCAATCTGTGTGGTTCTTTCCTCAAAAGACCATCTCAGACATCGATCTACGTGGTCTTCATATGATCTGACCAAGATTATGCCTGGACTTTAAAAGAGACTGTGACCTCTGAGTTTGTTTCGGCCTTTCTTCTCAGACTAGTCAGATAGGAAACGCCGACCTCATCTAGTTTTGAAATATGATTGACGTGTAAAAGTGTTTGTAGAAACCTACTTACAAAATAAAATCATTTATCATTTACAACCACTTAAGAAAGGAATGGAGCAACTACATCAATAAAAACCAGCGCTGTAGCTCTGTTTCGCATAGGATCTCAGCATTTTGTTGAGCGACGGACGTTTTACGGGAATACGACGCATATTTTCCCCAACTTGTTCTTTTTTGTGTTTGTGCTTTTTTTCGCCACTTCTTCTTCCCAGGGATAGCACTAAGAAGTGGTGAAGGGCGGGCATTTTGGGGAATTGTCTTTTGTAATTTTGACGTTCGAAAAGTGCTGATTCTCTGCCTAATTTGAATAAATGACTTTTGTTTTAATTTCCGTCAGGTTTTACCACAAATTAACGTATTTTCTTTCTTATTCTTCTAAGGAAGACCTAACCAAAAACGTTATCAAAATCAGCTCAGCAGTTCCATAGAAAAGATACACAAACAGTTAACAACTTTACACAAACATTAAAAGCAAACAAGATCGTTACCAACGCGTGTACTTTACGTTACTTTACTTTACGCCAATCGCGAAACCGTCTTTTTTCCTTTTAAAAATATATATTAGGGCACATCTACACTGCCTTTTTATCGAGTGCTGGAGTCGTTACGAAATCATTACATTTTATGGAGCAAGCAAATGGGCCGGTTGCTGTTCGAGCCGTATTTCAGGAACATGGTGTGTACTAAGTTTTAGTGAGCTGAGAGAGGGAAGAATGTGTCGGTTATCAATGTAGGTAGGTTAGAGTCTAGCATTATTTGATTATATTTGTTTTTAAATATTTAATATTAAGTAAATCTATAATGATAAATGATTATATTTCTGAAAGTAGGTTTGTACAAACATTTTTACACGTCATTCCAATTAAGTACAATTTTTTTTGAGTACCTAATTTGTTGAAGGGTCATGGTTTTAAAAGCCTTATTTTTATTCATAACTAGCTGTGCCCGCAACTTCGTTCGCGTGCTTGTCGGGTTACACATTTAATTTCATGGGAATTCATTTTTTTTGCACGGAACCCTAATTATTTTTCTAAAATAAATGTAGCCTAAATTACTCCTTGTAACATCAGCTATCTGCTAGCTTCGTCAAAATCAGTCCAACCGTTTCGGAGATTAGTTGGAATAAATAGGCAGACATCAATTTTTATTATTATTATTTTTTATAACTGCCGTATATACTTTATATACTTTCATATGCATTTACATTTAGTAAGAAGCTATTATTTTGACATTACAAACAGACACTTCAATTTAATTTATTTGTTCATTGTTCACAATGAAGGTTATTGAACTTTGTATGAACTGAACACATTGATTCCATAATTACTTCCTTTGACTTACAAATGAATTGACGCGTAGAGGATTTATGAGCTACGAATTCGTAGCGTCGTAGCAATGACCTTTGCTACGGCGTAGCTCGTGGTCGATACTTTTATATGAAAACTAGCTGCGCCCCGCGGTTTCCCCCGCATACGTTTTGATCCCGTGGGAATATCGGGATAAAAAGTATTCTATATGTTAATCCTGGTTATCAACCATCTGTGTGCCAAATTTCATCCAAATTCGTTCAGTAGTTTTTGCGTGAAAGAGTAACAAATATCCATCCATCGATCCATACAAACTTTCACGTTTATAATATTAGTAGGATAGGATAACTTTAGTCAATAAGCTCTTAATTATCGAATAGATTTACTACACCTACGCATAATAAAATTATTAAGTTGTAGTTCGATAAACTCGAATTTTTCAGTGTACACCGTGCGAAAAATTATTACATCAAGCAATTCTGCACCATAACTCTAAAGAAATAAGATTTTTTTTTTTATTATTCATTGCCATGCAAAATCAGCCTCTTATGTTCGTGCTAGGCCCACAGGACACTACATAATCAGCCTATAATGTTCCAACTGCTGGGACACAGGCCTCCTCTCTATAAGAGTGAGTGGGCCATAAACCACCACGCGGGCCCAGTGCGGGTTGGTGGATGTCACATGTCTTCGCATTTTTAGTTCTAGAACATGCCGGTCACGATGTTTTCCTTCACCGTTTTGAGAGTAGTGTTGAACCAAAGACTTGTAGGATGGGGGACGATGCCACTTGGCCACCTCTGCTCAAGAATATTACCATCACGTATTATTCAAAGGAAAACTAACAAACTTATGAAACATTGAGGAAACCATGAATACAGTCCGTACACGTTTCTTTGGTCATAATTTTGCGGCCGAACCGTTTTGCGGCCGTTTCAGAGCCGTGTGAATAAACATGAGCCGTATGCGAATCGGAAATGGAACGGACGCTATCTAGTTACGGCCCGGATGGAGTGCCTTTCAGTTTTTACTTATGAGGCTAAACTGCTAAGTGATTCTTGTGGGACTGTATGTTATTTTTCTTTAAGGCTTTCTTTGACCTTGCTATTTTGCAATAGGGTAGATGCCTGGGTAAAAAAATAATAATTATATTTAGTCCGTCAGTTAGATTATCGAAAAATAACGGACACGTATTTTTTCTTTTGTCAATCAAACAAAAAATGACAAAGATTAAGCGCGTCTAAATTTGGGAGTGGGAGGTCGTGACGTCACGCGATGCTAAAAAGTGTAGCAAGGCGTGACGTCACGTGGAACTTTAACGGGCGATATCTTCATCATTTTTTATATAATTGTCTAATATTTTTTAATAATCTAACTTACGGACTAATTAGATTTTTGTAGGCATCTAGCCTATTGTAAACATAGTCTTCAAAGATAAAGATAAAGAGATATTTGTTTGTAAACATTTGTAACATTATACATATACATGCAAATGTGGATGTAAAAGTGAAAATCTGTAACTTCGAGGGCTCGGAGTAACTTTCATGGATAAAAGATTGAATCAACCACTTTGCTTAGCCTTTTCCCAAATATGTTGGGGTCAGCTTCCAGTCTAACGGGATACAGTTGAATACCTTCCAGTATTTTACGAAACCCTTTTGTTGGATGGGAAATCATCATATGACTTCTCCCGCTCTGGGCGGAGCGGGAGAAGTCATGTGAAGTGATTCAAAAGTATGACACTGAGTCTGACACACTTTTGAATCACTTCGACGCCACACAGTTCTGACGCGAACTCCGTTCATTAGTATTGAATTTCTGATTTTGATCATCTACTTTTGCTGTTGACTGTACCAGGAAGCGTCTACCCGGTATAACAAGCCAAAAAAGTACCAGGACTGATACTAAATACCTCAGCAAACATATCTGTGAATACATAATGCGGTATCTAATACCGTCCCAGTATTTAGATACTGGTATCGGTACCGCTACTGGGTAACATGCGGCGAGGTCTTATGTTGTAAGATTGGACAAGTAATCGGGACGTAAAAAAGGTTTGCGAAGTAGTGGTGGCCAAGTGGTAACTGCCGCGATTTTCGAGTCGTAAGTCTCATCTCTCAGTCGTCGTCATAAATTATTTCATCGCCACTACTCTCAAAACGGGGAAGGAAAACATCGTGAAAGAAACCGGCATATCCTGGAACCAAAACTTCGAAGACATTTAGTAACCCGTACTGGGCCCGTGTGGTAGATTACGGCCTACTCCCGCTCAACAAGAGGAGGCCTGTGTCCCAGCAGTGGGAAGATTAAAGGCTGATTATGCTTATCCTGGGAAAGCTTTTTGTAACGTCTATCATTTAGTAGTTTTTAACAGTCTCTTTAAAAAATGAGTTCAAACCAGTTTTTTTTTTATTTAGAATCTTTTTCCAACTGAGGTTAGGTTTTTAATTATTATTATTTAAAGTGTCTTTGACATTTCTCGGGACCCTGGGGTCCCAAACCTTTGGAAGACGTACGAGGGGCCGAAGCCAACTCGCAGAGGCCCATTTTTTCCTTTATAATTAAGATCTAAAGTTCTTAATAATTTACTAGCAGCGCCCCGTAGTTTCACCTGCGTAAAGATTCAGTGAGAATACAAGGGAAAGTATCGTATGTGTTATTCTGATGTATAAGCTATATTTCTGTACAGTTTCATCAAGATTCCGAACTCAAAACTCAAAGCATTTATTTCAAATAAACCAATTACGCCGCACTTTTGAATTGTGAAGGGGTCGGTCAGTTAGAAATATGAAGCTAGGTGCCTATTCCAAAGCATAGGTACCTATTGAAAAGAACGGGCAAGAAACTCCACGGACACTCTGACGAACTGAGAACCTCACCCTTTTTATGAAGTCGTTTATAAAGTACTATGATTAAAATTATATGATAAGATAATTTATAATGAATCAAGATAAATTATAATGAATCAAGATAAATTATAATGAATCTTTGAACTGAAAGATTCTTGAAAATAAACCACAATTTCCGTTTCTACCTACTTCGTGTTTAATTTACTTGCAAATTACCAAAATACATTAAAGATTAGATGGAAACTAATTTATTGAAGAAATATTTGATCAAAACAAGTACAGCCACGAGTAAAAAATAATATACTTAGTGTTTAATTACGACTTTATTACTAAGCGATTATATAATTATATAAATACACTAGGTTAAGCCCGCGGCTTCCTCCGCGTAAGATTTCTTGTTCTCCCGACCCACCCCGTCGCATCGCATCGTCTGCGTGCGCTACATCACTTCGCTTAGCTTTCTTTCTGATTTTTTAGGGTTCCGTACCTCGAAAGGAAAAAACGGAACCCTTATAGGATCACTTTGTTGTCCGTCCGACTGTCTGTCAAGACCCTTTTTCTCAGGAACGCGTGGAGGTATCAAGCTGGAATTTATATGAAATACTCAGGTCTACTGCTCCTTGGAGCTGTAAAAAAATCAAACTTCTAAGCTAACGCAATCAAAAGATACAGCCGTTTATGCCGCAAATTTCAGCAAATTTTCGACACTCGCAAGGGAATCAAAACCTACAGGGTACTTTCCGTGAACTCATAATCTTGAAATTTGGTACGAAGCAACGTCTTATAGCACAGATAAAGGAAACATTGCGAAAACAATTATTTTTATTATATGATGTAACTAATAATTTACATTATTAGTTACATCATATAATAAAAATATTTTTAATAATTTTAAATTGTACGGAACCCTCGGCGCTCGAGTCGGACTCGAAGTTGGCCGGTTTTTTTTCTTTTTGCTGTACTCCCAAAGATCATAGCGTTAAATAGCCTTTCTTAAGAATTGGGCTAACAAATACAAAAATATTTTTTAAATCTGTCTTTCGATAGATTAGCGCGTTCAAACCAACAATCAATCTCTTCAGCTTTATTATCAGTATAGATAAGTACATAGAATCTCGGAGTTGCCGACATAGCTTGCAGACTGCAGAAGAATTTATTTATTTACATATTAACGAAGGCTACGTCCAACAGTGGACTGGGGTAGACTGAGTTGATAGAATATTGTACTAACACTGACTGACTCGTTGGTCCATTCCACTCGTCGTCGGTCCACCATTTGTCCCAAGCTAAGCAACCTAATGCTTGTGTTATGGTAACAAGATGGCTGATAAACTACTTGTATACATTTTTTTAAATTTTTTTTTATACATACATATTATAGATAGAAAAACACCAGTGGCCGCAAAGTTTGACTGCAGAGCGTAAGGTCCAGGGTACAGGAAATATTTTTTTTGTATTTATTTAGAAAATACGTTTAAATCGTTCGTTTTAATGCCATAGATATTTCTCTACCACTCAACCTTTATGTGATGCAGAGAAAAAATGTGGTGAAATTTCAAAAATTTAAGAATAAATATTTATTTTAATAGGAGCAGCTAGAAGTCTGGGTTTGTGACCGGTTTTAGCACGAAGATTAACATCGTAAGTTTTAGCAACAGGTTTGCCCTGACTCACGAAATGTTGTGGTACTTCCTTCTGCTACTATTTTGGGAAAAACATGCACTATGCTATGTTGTAACTTGCAATATAGTATCCAAAATGACTCGCTATCCAAAACCGGCTCTCGAACATCGAAGACAGAACCTTTGACATTTGAAAACGGTACTTAATCTGACGTACATTGTGTTAATGATGCTCGTCGGATAACGAAGGGTACAATTATACCCAAAGTTAGTAATTTGAATATCGTTTAGATGTGTTTCTGATATCGGTTACATGTAGAGAGCAAGCGTGGTGCTAACTAGGTCAATTTAATTTTAGGAATAGTTTAACCAAAATGCATGCTGTTTACTTCGTAAAGCATTATAATATAGAAAACTAGCAGCGCCCCGCGGTTTCAACCGCATAAGTTTCGGTCCCGTGGGAATATTGAGATAAAAAGTATCCTATGTGTCAATCCTGGTCATAAACTATCTGTGTGCCAAATTTCATCTAAATCCGCTGAGTAGTTTTTGCGTGAAAGTGTGCATCCATCCATTTATCCATCCATCCATACAAACTTTCGCGTTTATAATATTAGTAGGAAGTAGGACTAGTAGGACAACACTAGGTTCTGCCCGCGATTTTGCCTGCGTGAAAATTCGGCCATTATTACATCATTACTTGGTTTTAGCTTAGTGTTTTCTTAACTTTTTCTTTTGCTCGGCTCCGAAAGGTCATAGCGTGATGTTAAATAGCTTATAACCTTCCTCAAAAATTTAAAGCTGGCCTATTTTTTGGCCAAAGAATCAGCATCGCCATACAGCGTAGCCTTAGCTGTAGGCTGCCAGCCTTTTGGGCACCTTTCCCGCTGACAGCGATGCGGACGAATTTTTTTATGCCCTGTGATTCTTTACTGTTGTTTTGTTTTATATTCATGTACATTATTATTATTTTAAGTCTGTTCTTATATATTATATAAATATTACCTTGTTTGAAAGTTATATAAGCATTGTTAGTCCTACTTCCTACTAATATTATAAACGCGAAAGTTTGTGAGGATGGATGGATGTTTGTTACTCTTTCACGTAAAAACTACTGCACGGTTTTGGATGAAATTTGGCACACAGATAGTTTATAATAAGGATTAACATAAAGGATACTTTTTATCCCGTTATTCCAACGGGATAGAAACTTATGCGGGTTTAACCGCGGGGTGCTGCTAGTATCTCATAAAATATCCGAAATTCCCGTAAAATGGGGTTTTTCTTTTACGTTAAGAAAAACCCACTTAATATCCCTTTAATTGGGCTGAATTTCTCAGTTCACTGTCAATAAAATTCTCTTTAAATAACTGGAGGCTATCGGACAATGTAAATAGCGTTAAAGTACATAAATTAATGAAATAATTTACATTCCATGAATATTGTTCGTCAATTATGTACTGAAAATAAAATGAAAGCATTTAAAGCCTGCATCGTTTTCGTTGAAATAATGTGTAAATATTGTGTAATTCATTATTTAATTGTCCACGTAGCTGTAGTTAAAATACCAATAATGGTATTTTTTGCGAGTAAAAATCTCCAATCTCAATATTTCTGTAATTTAAAGTAAATAGCTGCAGTATATTTTTTACCTCATGTCTTCGATAAACAAAAATCATTACTTGTTGCATATATATTTGAAAGAGACTAGGACGGAATGAATTAAATTGAAAAGTGCTTCCAATTAACCATTACCAAACACTCAAATGATGTCAATTTCAAAATCTCAGTACGTCGTTAGTATTTTTTACCGAATAAGACAAGTAAAAAATACACTTAACATATAAAATGCATGGCTGATGTAATTCAGGGTGGCAGGTTTGCACAACCGTGGATTCAATACATGATTATGGAACGCCTGCATTATAATAATTAGTCGGTTAGTAAAAAAAAAAATTGTGTTCCATACATTTTGACCGTGCACTTTTCTACGAAACAGCATTTTTTTTGGTGTAAATCGTCGAAAAATTTCTACGCTAGGGGGTCTAAAATCATTGTTGAATTCATTTACGCATCAATGTCCCTGCCACCCTGCATACAAAGTTCAGGAAAAAATCAATTGACTCGTAGCATGCTACATTGGTGCTACGAGGTAGCTACGCGCGTAGCCGCGACATCATTCTGTCCGCTACGCCGTAGCGACACGGCTATCGTTTCATACAATCATTCATTGAAGGTTGGCTACGGAACATGGTTATACTTTTATTATTTTTAACTTAGGTACTTATTATTATAATAAAAATAATTTACTGGGCATATACAGGATGAAATTGAAGAGGGAACCCCTCTTATTCTTTAGGTCGTCATTCCATCTAGCTGGGGGGCGTCTCACACCGCGCTTGCCGATACGCGGTCTCCACTCCAGGGGGTCCACTCTGAAGTAGTATCGGCCGAATGTTCGGCCGTTTCCTGCTACAAAGTTACTATTTGGTTCGGTCGGTCCCGATCCTACACTCTTTCGAGTAGTGACTATGGTCCCGACCCAACTGAGCCGATCCGAACTTTTTTCAATAATATTCGATTCGGTCATTGTCGGTCCAATCCGAACATTCGCACTTTGCACTTCGAAGTAGACCCCCAGGACTCGTCTGCTCCAGCGGCCATCGGTCCTTCGACAGACATGGCCAGCCCACTGCCACTTCAGTTTGCTTACTCTGCAAGCTATGTCGGTAACTCCGGTTCTTTTCCGGATAATTTCATTCCTGATTTTATCCTTCAAAGAGCTCCATAGCGGGAGTACTCGCACTCGGCTTGCGTGAATGTATCCATTCGTTAAGTTGGGATATATTTTTGTTTATTTAGTTATTGTATCAGCTTTGATTGCGTGTTTACTGAAGTGTGAATGATTTGCTGTCTCAGCATTTCCTGGGTACTTAGGAGGCCAATTTCCAGAGGAAATGATATACTAAAATAAGTATTACTCGAAAGTGTAATAGTTTAGATGGTTTCTTCATGTTGAGAGGATGAATGAAAGGCGACTAACAGAAAGTATTTACGGATATATAGTGGATATAGAGGATATATAGTGACCTTATTGGAGATGTTTTACAGAAAGGTCAGGAGATTAGTACTCGCAACCGGCGTGCGCGTGTGGCTAGAGCGGCAGTTCTCGTAATTTTAAGATCGTCTCAATCCGTCAAAAATACCTCTAATTTCTCTACACTTTGACAAGTTTGTGACATTGATTGTCGCCGAGATGAGATTGCGACTAGATTTTGAACATTTTTAATCACGGAAATTGGCCTTCATATAATTATACTCGAACAAATATAATTGAACATAAACCAAGCAAAAGGAATATGCAAGAATCATAGCAGGTGGCGTTCTGTAGTTTCTGCCTACCCCCATGGGATGACACCCTTGGTTGTCACCACAATCCAATTACTGGAAAACCAAAACCACATTGTCAGACTATCATTGATATTAGATTTCCATAAATTTTAATCACAACACCTATAAAAATCAACCTTACAAGCTTTTTAAGCGCGATTCTCAAAAGTTAATTTAATTCGAATGAAAAAAGGTACAAAGGCGGACTTAATGCCTTAGGCTATTTATGCTATGTTATAATAGAAAGCAGTGGTGGCCCAGGGGTTCGAACCCAGACAGGCGCTTTACTTTGTGTAAATTATTCCATCACTACTGGTCTCAAAACTTTGAAGAAAAACATCGTGAGGAAAACGGCATATCCTAGAACCAAAAACTTAGAAGACATGTGGCGTCTACGAAACCGTACTGGGCCGCGTGGTGCATTACGGCCCATTCCCTCTCAGGCAGAGGAGGCCTGCATCCGGCATGGCTGATTATGGCTGATTATGCATCTAACGATTTATGCTATGCATAGCATATAAGCAAGCATTCCATAAATGGTTGAATAATCATAACTGACATAATCTCATCTGCGTAGCATTCTCCCAACTATATTGGGGTTGACTTCCGGTCTAACCGGATGCAGCTGAATACCAGGATTTAACGTGAAGCGACTGATTATCTGACAAACACAACCCAGTTACTGGGTAATACGATACATCTTCGTAAGACTGGTTGCCAGACTTTCGGGCTTCTGACTATCCATAAAGACTGTCAAAGATCCACGTATGACACGTAAAGATGGTCACCCATCCACAAACCAACCGCGGCAAGTGTAGCTTAACCTGATCAATCGATATGTGCGGCTGTTATTACTTAGCCTCGGGCTCATATATATAACACATAACATAACAACATACCTACCTGACAAAATTGACACATATTTTGGTAAATAAAAATCCTATTTAGTAATTGCTTCGTCAATTCACTTTTATTGCGCCTGTTGAAAACTAACCAACCTTTACCAAACCTAAATAATTGAAGTGGTTAAAATTATAATTGGAAAGTGATTATTATTTTAATGAATAGCCTGTGTTTAGCAGTGTGTAGGATCGGAGTAAATTGATGTACTGTCATTAATTGTTTTACGCTGATTATTACCCAAGTAGGCCGCTGCAGACACAATTTGCCGAAGTGGGGGATTACAGACCCACCCTGCTGCCCAACTTGCTGGAGTGTCCTAAGTGCCCGTTCACCAGCACCCTGGATGACCTAAATAATGTCACTGATGCCACAATCAACGTGGCCACCTACTGGGGTCAAACTATATTAAAAAACAGCGAGTGAGAGAACCATCGATACGAAAAGAAAAAGAAGAAGCTGATCATTCAGATAATGTTGAAATGGCTCGTGGCTAAATATTAACAGTCGCAAAAGTCAATCTTAGGTTAAGCTACGCTTGTGGATGGGTGACCATCCGATAGGCACCCCTCCGTGCCTCCTGACAGTCGTTACGGGTAGTTAAAAGCCCAGAAGTCTGACTACCAGTCTTAGCAAGGGGTATCGTGTTACCTAATTACTGAGTGGAATTACTAACTGCATTCGATTAGACTGGAAGCCAACCCCAACATAGACGGGAAAAACACTGGGCAGATTAAATAAACCCCTCACTGGTCTACATCAAAACCTCTAGACATTGCGTAATGCGTTACGCAACGGATTGTCATGCGGTTATTGCCAATATTAATTTAGAGAATATACTCCGTAAGGTTTAAATCACCATAATCACTGTATAATGTTCCCACTGCTAGGGCACAGGCCTCCTCTCCATGAGAGGGAGTGGGCTGTTATTACCACGTGGGCCCAGTGCGTGTTGGTAGATGTCACATGTCTTCGAATTTTTGGTTCTAGGACATGCCGGTTTCCTCAAATTTACCTTCACTTTTTTAAGAGCAGTGGTGATGAAATGATTTACACAAAGTAAAGCGCCTGTCTGGATTCGAACCTACGACCTACAGTTCATAAGTCGCGCGGGCCTCTATTAGCCACTGGGCTACCGCTACTCTCAAGATTCAAATATATAATACATTCATAATAAACTAAAATACATCTTAATATTTTGACTACTCGTAAAAACCGTGCAAAAAACAATATTGTAAACACAATTCCGGGGTCATACCGGTCAAACTTCACTTTGTGAATACACCCAGTTATAAAATATAGATTTTATCAGTGAACATACTTTTAATTAAAAGCTAATTAACCAGCGTTTGGTTCGCGCAGTGTCATAACAAGTGGCGCGTAAAACCTTTTGTTGAGCTCATATGAAACACGTTCACAAATTGTGCACACTTTCATTATAGCTACGAGTATCAATTTTATAGAGTAACAACCTGCCGGTCGACTGGCCCAGAGATGAATTTCGGAAAATCATTTTATAGTGCGACTTTAGAATTTACGTCAAAGTCAAAGCATTTATTTCAAATAAGCACATAAAAGGCACTTTTGAATTTCGCATGAAGAAGAATGGGCAAGAAACTCCACCGTTACTCTTTTAAAATATTTTCTAATTATATGTGAAGACAGAAAATAACGATACCCATCGCGTCTGCGGAGTTTAGCTAGCCAATTTAAAATAACCCTGTATATATGACATGCGACTTGAAGTTGCAGTTTTTTTCTGGAGATAATAACACTGACATACAAAGGGATGTTATCATGTTAACTTGTTCTAAAACTTCCCAACAGCAATTACAACACATCACTTTTACAACCCTTCTTTCATTACGAAACCAGCAATTACCATTCCAGAAATACCCATTTAACCGAAAGTTCATCAATACCAGACAGGAATGTTGCCAGACAGAATTATTCAGACTCTTCCGCTATCCTGGGAGCGGCCCTGAATCAGACTACTCTATTATTTAATAATATTCCTCCGTTAATCTACCCCAGCGATGGGGTGTCAGTTTTGTAAAGCTACTCCTACTCTGGCAATTATTTGGGCAAAAGATATCCATCAGAATTGCGGGAGACACCTGGATGAAGGATGCAATAACCGGGAATTATGGCAGAGAGGAAAGGAGAAGTAGGTAATTCTGAGTTAAAATTATTATCATCGTTATCATCAGCCGTAAGCCATCACAGCAGTGGACTGCGTGTGGCAGTGGTGATGAAATAATTTACACAAAGTAAAGCGGGTTCGAACCTACGACCCACAACTCGTAAGTCGCGGCCGATACCACTGGGCCACCTCTGCTCTATGTAACCTACTAGCTTTTGCCCGCGACTTCGTCCGCGTGAAGCAACTTTCTTACATTTTTTTTTTGTAAGAAACATCCTCGTGATTCAAGGAATATTCTAAAAAAAGAATTAGCGAAATCCGTTCAGCTGTTCTCAGATTTGCGCTTAGCAACACATTCAGCGATTCATTTTTATATTATAGAAGATAAGTAAAGAAAGAAAATACCTGTAATTACACTGTCGGCGGAAACAGGTATGGTGGTACTTGGGAGTTCTACGAATGAGCCCCTTTACAAAGTGCTCCATAACTATTACAATAACCGAGAAAGTGAGAAACCATCATTATACAGAATTTTATATACATATTGACATTGAAGAATATTAGATAAGAAAGAAAATACGTTTATTTGCGGCAAACATGACGCATAAAAAGAACAAAACACAAAAAAATATATTATAACAAGTTGGGGAAAAACATGCGTCACATCCACGCAAAACGGCCATCGCTCAGCATAATGCTAAGACCCTATACGAGACAGAGCCCCAGCGCTGCTTTTAACGACAGCCGGCGTTGACGTGATGACGTGAACCAGTATATATATAATTATATATATATATATATATATATTTATTCATTTACTTTGTATAGTTTTATTTTACAATGTGAGGAGTGTGTAGATCATTCCTTTTTTTTCTTTACTCTGTTAAAGTTAATGTTGGTCTGGCAGTTTTAAGTACTTTATGCAGCCTACCCAACATGGTCATCTAATCTATTACGATGCTTACTGTAGTATATCATTTCCACAGCCGGAAATTGGCCTCCTAAGTATCCAGAAGCAATGCTGAGACAGCCAATCATTCACACTTCAGTAAACACGCAATCATAGCTAATACAATAACTAAATAAACAAAAATATATCCCCAATAAGATACGAAATCCGCTAATACATAACGATTGGGTACATAAACCTATTTGTAGCGGTTACAGCGGAAAATTGCCTCCCCTATTTTCTCATTACCGATATACTTATCCGAAATATCATTTTGCCAACGAATTTGAACTCTCTTTCAAGTGAATAAGGTTTATAGAATGATGTTTGAGTATCTCGTTATTTGAACCGTCAGATTCGGATCTAGAATATTATTTATTATGCAATGTAATATCAATAGGGAATTTGTTTTGCATGTTTTTATAGTTATGCGTCTAGGATAGGTTTTACGTGTCTCGAAATTCGTGCTTACCCGTTAGTCCCAGCTGTCATTCATAGATATTTGACAGTCGTTACGGGTATAGCATTAGATAAACCGTTTTTTGACAGATGGAACTAGTGATTGCAGCAACACACAATGCATTGATTGATACACGTACGGTATTATAATGTCTGTAAGAAGCCATAAATAAGATAATTCAATAAGATAAGGTAGTTTGTATTTATATTTATTTTAATACGCCTTTAGAGTTAACATTTACGTAATCTGGACTATGTACGTTCTAAGACTGCTGTCAAAAATCGGTTTACCTATTGGACAGGGTATAGTCAGAAGCCCGGAAACATGACAACCAGTCTTGTCAAGGGGTATAATGTTACCCAGCAACTGGGTTGTGTAAAGTTCAGAAGGGCAATTCTCGTAATTTTAAGAACGTTCACAGTCTGATCTCAGTCAAAAATGCCTGTATTTTCCCTACATTTTTGACAAGTTTTTGACATTGATTGTCACTAAGATTATATTGCGCCTAGATTTTTAACGTTTTAACTACGGGAATTGGCCTTCAGATATGTAGACACTCCATGTAAACTAGTATTCAGCTGCATCCGGTTAGACTGGAAGCCGACTCTAACACAAATTATGCGAAGGTTAGGCAGACAAAAGAATAGGACGTTGGTTTTGTTTTGTTTATCAAGTACCTCGGGTTTGTGGCTAAGTAATAACAGCCGCACGGATCGATCTTAAGCTACGCCTGCCGCGGTTGGTCCGTGGATGGGTGATCATGTTTACATACCAAGACCCCTCCATGCCTCGGAAATCACATAAAGCCGTTGGTCCTGACTGTCATTCGTGAATCTTTGACAGTCGTTACGGGTCGTCCGAAGCCTGACATTCTGCCAACCAGTCTTAACAAGGGGTTTCATATTACCCAGTAACTGGATTGTGGAGTTCAGATAGGCAGTCGCTCCATATAAAATACTGGTACTCAGCTGCATCCGGTTAGACTGGAAGCTGACCCCAACATAGTTGAGAAAAGGCTAGGCAGATGATGATGATCAAGTATCTCGTAATAATATATCCTTCCGGGGTAATTCAAGAGTAATGAGGTAACCTCGTCTCTTTTTATAACGCCCAAGGCTAGTGAAAGGGAAGTATCTTCTTTGTAATCGTAATTTTCCTTTACTAATTCACAAAACCAAGGCACCAGTGTACCGTGAATATAATACGAGCTCTCGGTAATACTTTACCAAAGGAAACTCAGGCAGTAAGGTGCATAATCTGCGACTGTTTTCTTATTTAAATTAATCCTTTTAACTCGAACTGGGGTATTATTGGTTTACTGCAGAGAGCGAGTTATCTGACTGGACCATGCTTTATATTATGGAAAGTAAAGAAATAAGATAAAATGTTTTATTGACATAAAAATAAGTGCATACTCGACTCGCACGCGAAGGAACGTACCACCGTACAAACGCCAGCAGGTCAAACAACCCGTAACTGTCAAATTTTCCCAATCAACCTTGAATCTTTAAAATCTATTAAAGAAATTTGACAGATTGTAGTAGCATGATGTGCTGGCGTCTATACAATATTTAATTAAAGCTGGTCTTCAACCAGTGACTGTTGTAAGCCTCCTTGATAAAGGTCCTGTCATATCTGGGTAGAGACGCATCATAGCTGGGCGGTGCTTAACGTCTATACTGAGTAAGTAAGTGCATTTACCCAATATTCTTCTATACTTGAACTACCTTAGCCTAAAACTAACTTTTGGAGGCCACCGTTATGTGGGTGTGAATATGCAAGAGCGAATATTACATCATCGTTTGGACACCAGTCGTTGCTCTATTGATGTAGCTACCTATACATGTTTCAATTATAATAAATAATAGCCGCACGGTTCGATCGATCAGGTTAAGCAACGCTTGCCGCGGTCGGTCCGTGGATGGGTGACCATCTTTACATACCAAGACCCCTCCGTGCCCCGGAAAACACGTGAAGCCGTTGGTCACCGGCTGTCATTCGTGGATATTTGACAGTCGTTACGGGTCGTCAGAAGCATGAAAGTTTGACAAACAGTCTTACCAAGGGGTTTCGTATTACCCAATAACTGGGTTGTGGAGGTCAGATAGGCAATCGCTCCATGTAAAATACTGGTGCTGGTAATAACTGCATCCAGTTAGACTTGAAGCCGACCGACCCCAACAAAGTTGGGAAAAGGTTAGGCAGATGATGATAAACCTACATGGGCAATTATGAAACGTCAGAAGCTAGGGTGAACGGTTTCAATTGGTCGTTTCTCTATGGAGAAGAGCCGGCAAAAAAACTCCATGGTCTCCAAATTACAGTGTTGATAGGTATGAGAGGACAGTGTAGCCCTGTCTACAAGTACCAAATATAAATATAATTATCTATTTTATTATTTATTTATTTCTGTAACTGCCCGAGACAACACAGCGGGCCCTATTAAAATACCAGCGCTGCTGTGACATTTATTTTTTAAATGTCGCAGCATCATGCTGAGATAGGAGCCTTTTGGCCTCGTAGGTATAGGAGTTTCTGTTTCTTTATTTTTTGTTATCCTTTTTTCTTTCTATAATTTAGGGCTGATTTTTCCATCGCCTGATAACTTTTATTCGAGGAATAAAATTGACGTTTGACAGTTTTTGTATGAAATAACTGTCAAAATATTCCCCGAATTAAGTTGTCAGACGATTGAAAAATCAGCCCTTAGTTTTTTTTTATTTTTTTTATTTAGTTTAGTTTGTGATCTTCCTGTTCGACTCGCAATAAATACTTTTTCTTTCTTTACGATTAAATCAATCAATACTATTTCTTTGCCAATACCCTTCAGTTGAATGGGGCAACACTTTGCATGGGTCGGCTTTATATTATTGTCGTAACCCCGTCATTTGTTTTGGGACCCGAATAAACTTTATGTAATATTGAAATATGTATCCATTAGTCCGCAGATGTGAGACGTACAGCGGGTTGATTGCGAAACACAGTTCAACAACATTCATTGCGTTATTTACGTTGTTAACCAGACAAATTTTTCGAACATATGAAGCAATGGATTAGGGGATTTCCTTCAAAATGCTTCAGATTGAGATTGATAGTGTGTTATGCAATTAGGGTGTAATTGCATAACACACTATCGATCTAAAGCAGGAACGGTCGATGTGGCGACGCTTGGGAGAGGCCCATGCCCCCACCATAGAAGTAAAATCATAAGAGTTGTCGACATAGAGAGATTTAGACTTAAACATAATCTAAACAAAACAAATAAATAAAATTGAAGTGTCTGTAATTTCAAAATAACGGCTTTTTTACTAAATTCTAAGTAGTGGCCCAGTGGTAACGGCCGCGACTTACGAGTTGTGGGTCGTAGGTTTGAACCGAGACAGGCGCTTTACTTTGTGTAAATTATTTCATCACTACTGCTCTCAAAACGGGGAAGGAAAACATCGTGAGGAAACCGGCATGTCCTAGGGTTAATAATTCTAAGACACGTGACATCTACCAACCCGCACTGGGCCCGCGTGGTGGATTATGACCCACTCCTTCTCACTGGGAACATTATAGGCTGATTATGCGTATGCTTAATGCGTACTAAATTCTAAGTATCTAAGGTACTTATAACAAAAAAAACTGTTATTACATTTTTTGTCTGTCTGTCTGATTGTTCCGCCTAATCTCCGAAACGGCGTGACCGATTTTGACGGGACTTTCACTGTCAGATAGCTGATGTTATAAGGAGTAACTAGGCTACGACATCCACGCGGTCGATGACGCGGGCTGAAGTTAGAAAAAAAATACATTTAGAAGAGTAACGGTGGAGTTTCTTGCCCATTCTTCTCCATACGAAAACTGCCTTTTGGAAGAGGCGACTAGAATCAATTCTATTTTACTGTAATTTTTGACGCTCAAAAGTGCTTTTTATGTGCCTATTTGAAATAAATGAATATGCATACACAATCTACACAATGCAGTATATATAAATATAAATAAATATAATGCAGTACACTGGCGAACCTAATGTCAGTACCATTGTCACAAGTCCTTGTTAAAACTAAAGCTTCGTCAGCATGTCCGTCCCGATATTACGTTTTTTTCATATAACGAGTCGGATTTAATAGCAGATATTTTTGTGACACTTTTTTTTTGTTACTCTGCACAACCAAATAATGCGTGGGTGTTAAAGGGGTGGCACGTGACACTGTATTGGAGAGGGACATCGAGCGAGGCTGTTTGAAATTTGATGAACAGTTTATTAATATGTACATGTGTTTTTCAATGGAAATGTTGATAAAGTAGAAGCATCTGTAGCGGTATCTACAACGCCACATGCGAACTACGCGTCATGATGACGTCACGCAAAATCCGACATCTCGCAAGTAGAGTTAACCGCGCAACTAGCATATGTGTATACAACGGCCCGACATGAATCATCGGGCAGTTTCCCGCCAAAAATAACACCCGTCTGGTTGGAGGATCCTCCCTTTTCTATGGAGGATGCGTGAACTTTACACCCGTTCCTCATACTTTTATACATCCTATAACTGACTGACTAATTTGAAGACATGTGACATCTACCAACCCGCACTGGGCACGGGTGGTAGATTACAGCCCACTCCCTCTCGGAGAGAGGATGTTTTTTGTAATCTTAATTTTATCCTTTTTCTGTGCCCTTTAGCCACTAGCATTTACGACGAGATTTATTTTTGACGACACGGTTGGTGCAGTGACTGAGCGATCGACTGCTACGCTGCGTGTCGCGGGTTCGATTCCCGCACGGAACACATATTTGTATTGCCTACAGGTAGTGGTTCCGGGTCTGGCTGTTTGTGTATGTGAGTTTAAATGTTTGTAAACGCACCCACGATACAGGAGTAAATCCTAGTGTGGGGCAACGTTTTTTAAAACAAATAAAAAAAAAATTGCATTTATTACTTAGCAACAAATTTATACCACGTTTAAGGCAAATGAAGAGTTATCTTATCTTCAACAAACTGCCCTTCCTTGAATCTTGAATGTAACCATAACCAAGCCGCCATCCATCTTGGTACTTTAAATAGGAAAAACGATCTTGGAATTTCACTTTTACTCTGTACATCCAAATACTACGTGGGCGTTGTAAGGGATACACGTGATACTGGAATGGAGAGGGGAATCGAGCGAGCCTCGGTGTTTGATGGAGAGTTTATTAATAAATATTGTTTGTCAATGGAGATGTTTATAAAATAGAAACACCCTATGATATCTATATTAAATAAAGTCCACCAGACCGTATTTCGGCCACGGGCCAATCAACGGAGACTAACCTTCGGCGCGGGCGATATTATAGTGCACAAGTGTGCGCGCAGACACAGGTGCACTCTCTTTTCTCTCACTCTCATAGTCCGATGGGACGGAAATCCGACACGACCAAAGAGAGATCAGGCGCGGATATCTATATAAAGCTGAATAGTTTGTTTGTTGGTTTGAACGCGCTAATCTCTGGAACTACGGGTCGGATTTGAGAAATTCTTTTTGCATTTGATACCCTAATTCTTGAGGAAGACTATAGGCTTTAACATAACGCTATGACCCTTAGGGACCGAGCGAAAAGAAAAAAAGTCAGAGAAAACCGCTAAAAGCGAAAACGAAGTCATAGCGCGGGCGGGCGATGCGATGCGACGGGAAACTTCACGCGGGCAGAAGCTAGTATTCGAATATTGGACTGTCGGATAATTACGACAAGACTATTTTTGTTTGTATTCAGGTTTACACTTAGCGGGACACTAAGCGCTCCCAGACGTAATAACAATAACACTTCTATTCTGTCTCGTTCAGTGTCTTTCAACGGGTGAAATGACTTCGTTCTGCAATGTACGTTTTCGTACTGATTTCTGGAGATTACCAGCTGGTACTTTAGACTAAGCCGTTAGTTAGGCTACATTCTTACAGCCTGTAACGATATTCAAATACTTGTTTAATCTTACTTCCTACTATGTATAATTATATTTTATATAACATTATAAACGCGGAAGTTTGTGAGAATGAATGGATGCTTGTTACTCTTACACGCAAAAACTACTAAACGGATTTGGATGAAATTTGAAACACAGATAGCTTATGACCAGGGTTAACCCATAGGATACTTTTTATACCAATATTGTAACGGGATCGAAAGTAATACGGGGTAAAATATTATTTTATCACTCTTCAAATCTTACAACTGCCCGCAACACTAAAACTACACATAACATCACGCCTGTAATCCAAGGAGGTATTGGCACAGGTGTACTAAGAGCACACCTATATTCCAGTTATGGTTAAGTCCCATGTATTACGGGGTGAGCTTATTGGCTTCAACCGGGCACGAATCCTGACTCTGGGCTACTAATGATAAAAAAAATATATTATATATATAATATACAGCGTGGCGCTTTAATGGCGACATTAATTTAGCACACGTATACGGTTTCGCGTTTTAGTTTTATCAATATACTTTAATTTAAATAAACATGAATACTTATTTATTTATTAACAATTTTCTAAAATAGCATCTGAGAGCAACCTGACTTAAAGAACTGTAGCGCAGGGGTCATTTGCCGGGGTCACGGATCATAACATCGCATAATGTAATTAAAACAAATAACATGCAAAGAGAAGGCGAATTGAAGGAAAGAGAGAGAGCCCTCTGTCGGCGAGCGGCGCAGGTGGATGTTTTCAAGTTACGATTTTTTTTATGTTGTTATAATTTTTATGATTACTGGCCACTAGCCCTACCCGTGTTTTAAATTAATGCCGCCATTGTAGCGCCACGTTGTATTTTTTTCAAAATTGGCCAACTCTTGACCCTTGTATTGTCCTCTCTCCTGGTGGAAAGCGATAGATGTCTATGATGAAACGAGCAATTCCAGTCGAAAAAACTCGATAACACTTTGCACGACCTCGTTGTCGAACCCAGGACCTCACACTCATCAGTAGCGCTTGCAATTACTTACAAAACCTACGAGGCTGAAATGCTGAAACTACACTGTACTGTTATCCAACAGGCGAGATAATTACCTACATGTCGATGTATCAGCACCGGTAACAAATTGTCCGGGATATCCGAGACGTCACTCAATACGTCACTATGTCGCAACATGTCACTGTACTCGATAGGGATTACAAACACTAAGTAATTAGGTACGGAAGTTCTAATCAGAGACCAACAACAATGTACTTGGTATACCGACATTGGTTTACAAAAACCTATTTATATAATTTAATCTCATGTTAACAGAAGGTCAATTTTCGTAATTTAAAACGATCGAAATCTAATCGCATTCATCTCAGCGACAATCAATGTCTAAAATGCAGGGAAATTAAAGGTATTTTTGACAGATTGAGACTGAGATCAGACTGTGAACGTTCTTTAAACTACGAGAATTGCCCCTCAGATACGATTGGGTATCTTTATTCAAAATAATATGTAAATAAACACGGTGAATTATCGAGAAAAAATAAACTTTAAAAAAAAATTGTAATCGTCGCGTCGTTCGTTTTTAAAACTTAAAATACACTGGTCCATACTGTAGGTACATACAAACTAGGAAGCCATTTTTTTTTACAAGAAATCATTTACGTAATAAAAATGAATGGAATGTTAATTTTTCATTATTTTTATCATGTCAAACGATTAACACAATGTAAATTAAACCATTACATTGTGTGAATAAATAAATGAGATGAAATGAATGAATACAATTTCAATTCGTACGCAAATAACATTAAATTAACGAACAGAAAACTTAAAACTTTTCGAGCCGCCCGCAAAAAAAATAAATTACAGTGGTCGCAAATATTCAAATAGATACGAACTCGGTGCCACAATTTATAAAGCAACGCAAATATCATACATAATCAGCCTATAATGTCCCCACTGCTGGGACACAGGCCTCCTCTCGGTGAGAGGGACTGGGCTGTAATCTACCACGCGGGCCCAGTACGGGTTAGTAGATGTCACACGTCTTCGAATTTTTGGTTCTAGGACATGCGGGTTTCCTCACGATGTTTTCCTTCACCGTTTTGAGAGCAGAGTGGTGATGTAGTAATTTACACAAAGTAATGCGCCTGTCTGGGTTCGAACGTACGACCTACAACTCGTAAATCGCGGCCGTTACCACTGGGCCACCAGTGTTCTCAAAACTTATATCTCTGTCTTATCCCGCTCTCAAATATCACAATCATAACCAAATTAACATGAAACGCTTCAAGAAATCCAATCCAGAAAAAAAAAATCTTCATTCCGAATACTAAAAGAAGACAAAAATACATTACCAATAAAATGTAAATACCATTCAGAGATAGCCTCAAGGGACTTCCAGCTAATACGATGGACTTCCATTCAGAAGTCAAGCGTGAACCGACCGACTTCCGGTCGACTCGATCCTCGCTTGTTTCATGTTTGAATTCGAAAATCAATAGTAGAATGAATGTCGTTATTTCTGTTCATTTCCTGTTGTAAAGGGTTTGGTTTGACGGTGGAAATAAAGAGGGATTAAAGGATTAAAGGTTGTTTTCAAGGTTAAGCGGCGTTGTAGAGGTCACGTTTTGGACCGTTCTTTTGTCGCCTGAACATGTGTTTTTTGTTTTTACACTAAACACCGTGTCTTATTTGCCTCGTTGGTCTTGTGGTCAGAAGCGCAACCTGCTGAGCGTTGGTTAGATTCCCGGGTCGGGTAAAGTGTTATTGAGTTTTACCATTAGGAATTTCTTAGTACAGCACGGATTTTGGAAGTTAGCGGTGTGACGCCCCCGTGCCTCGGAAAGCACGTTAAGCCATTGGACCTGCGCCTGATCTCTCTCCGATCGTGTCGGATTGCCGTCCCACCGGACTATGAGAGTGAGTGCACACACTAATGCTCTATTTATTTATTTATTACTGGTTTAAAACCAATCACAGTAATTAATGTTTCGTCTCGAAACAGGTTTTTTTTTGTTTATATTTTGTTTTATATTTCTTTATTCGTGTTAGGATAAGATGACACAATTTGGTTCATAAACGTGGTTCTTTTAATTTTATTTGTATACTGGGTCGACGATAAACTGCGTCGACTGGAACGCATCCTTTCCTTGAGAAATGGTTTTCGGTGTGTGAAACTCGCACCACCACGAGTGAGTAAAAAACGGACACCGTCGCGGACGCCTGCGTCGCCGATATGCAGTGCTAGTGTTTCCCGTTTGATTGAGTTCCCTATAATCAAAGTTCCCCTTTCATCTTTCTGGAAGATAGTGCTTTAAGCTTTAAGTGACCTATGGACCTATATGTTTGGGATTATTAACTGGAGATTTCCTGTGGTGTGCTCTGCCGACAAGCCCCGAAGTTTTACCAGGCCAAGACCCTCGGATTGTGGCTGCGGGAAGGTTGAAGCGGGTAAGTCGCTGGACCCAGTAAATTCCCTACATAATTGTTTGATCCTTCGAACCGCATAATATCTTCCAAATTGTGTCGTCTTGCATCGCGCGGTTACGGTGTGTAAAATTCGCCATCTTTGTTTCACAAAATGCCGGATGACGAAGCATCTTCTTGCCAACAAGACATCTTCGAAAGGGACTTAATTTTGGATGAGCTCAAAAGAATTCTGTTACTTGCGAATTCAAATGAGCAACAATTTCGGTCGCGAACAACAGATTTATTGGCCCACCAAAGAAAGTTCAATAAGGTTCAAGCTAAGATTGAAAAGACGCTAATTAAATCCAAATCTTTTTGCAAAGATGAGAACATAAAAATTCGTAATGATTTTAATGACTTGTACTACGAAATAGTCGGTCATTTAAACTCGTTAAAAGCAGACGAGGAGCGAAAAAGGCGTCTAAATCGTTCAAGTAATTTTTCTTTTGAGGCGATAGGTAACGATAGGCGAAACCTACCTACTTTACCTTTACCAGAATTCAAAGGCGATCCTACAGATTGGCCATCATTCTACGATTTATTCAAATCACTTGTGCATAGCAACAATGCCTACTCGAATACGGAGAAACTTAGGTACCTACTTCTTACCGTTAAAAATGAGCCGTTTAACCTAATTAAGTCGATACCTATTACGGAAGATAACTATGCCATCGCATTAGACATTTTGTTAACCCGCTATCAAAACAAACGGGTTATTGCATCAAAACATTTAGATCGAATTTTAGACATAGAACAGTGCTCCGAAAAATCTTCGTTTAATGTACGAAAATTATTAAATACTTACCAGGAAAACATTAAGGCATTAGAAGTCATGGGCTTTCCGACTGAGCAGTGGAATTTCGTTCTGTTGCACATTTTACTACGTAAAATACCTAACAGTCTGAGAAAGGGTTTCGAGCGTTCGGTAGCCAGTCCGTCCGATATTCCCGATGTGGACACGCTGATTTCATACTTGCAACGTGAAATAACCGCGGACGAGATTGTATCATCTAGTTCCATAACTACCTCCGCGCCGCAAACTAATAAGCAATCTACATTTCGGGTAGGTAACAAAGACGCCAATGCGAACGGTGTCTCTTCGGCAAAACGCGCGTTCCCCGCGAATATTCAAGCGTCAGACCAAACTCAACCTACCGTCCATAGTAATAAGGTCCGATCTTGCGTGCAGTGCAACGGTTCGCACTTGTTGACAAAATGTTCAGAGTTTTTAAATCTGTCTCCACATGATAGGCACGCTTTCGTGCAAAACAAAAATGTGTGTTATAATTGCTTGAACGTCGGGCACGACGTAAAAAACTGCAAATCAAATTTCGTGTGTAGAACGTGTCATAAAAGACATCATAGTTTAATTCATTTTTCAACTCAAGCATTACCGATCATAAACGAAGTCGCGCAACCTGTAGGTGTCCCGCTACCCCCTACGGAGGAAATACCCGTTTCCGTTGCGATTCATGGAAATTGTGCATCTAACTTACCTCTCGCTCGCACACAGACTGTTTTATTGTCAACCGCGTTAATTGATGTGTGCGTGGATCACACAAAAGTATCTACGGTGCGTTGCTTAGTTGATACCGGTAGCCAGGCGTGTTTTATTACGGAAGCATGTGTACAACGACTCGGCTTAGCGCGTAGGTATAGCAATGTGCCGGTGTTCGGTATTGGTGACACCAAGCCCGTCCATTCAAAGGGTATAGTTTCGTGTTCAATTACGCCGATAGGTAAACAACAGCCCGTCATTCCAGTTAATGCATTAATATTGCCTGAATTAATTTCGAAAATGCCAAGTGTACCACTGCCTTATTCGGGATGGTCACACATAAAAAATTTAAACTTAGCCGATCCGGACTTTCATACGCCGCAGCCCGTGGAGATGTTACTAGGAGCGGACATACTATCCCACGTGTTACTAGGCAACATTATATCGGGCCCGCCGGGTACGCCGATCGCTATGAATAGTGTGTTAGGTTATTTACTTTTAGGTAAATTAAATTTCGATAATTTTGTTCCGACTCCACTCCAAGTGTGTTTTAGCTCGTTTGACAACGACAATCTTCAGAAGTTTTGGGAGCTGGAGTCAATACCAGAGAAGCGGAGTTACACTCCCGAAGAAACGATATGTGAATCATTTTATCAAAATACGCACACTCGTGACACGAACGGGCGATATGTGGTCGCCCTTCCGTTCAAGCCCGACGCACCGCCCCTCGGCGAGTCGCGGCCTACTGCGCTAGCACGGTTCCGTAAACTGGAGTATCGGCTAGAACGTAACCCTAAGCTGAAGGATGAATATCACGCGTGCCTCCAGGAGTACGTGGACCTCAACCACATGGAGCCCGTCGATGCTCAACCTCCAGCTGACAAATGTTATTACATTCCACACCACTGCGTGGTCAAAGAGTCTAGCACGACGCCCACTCGTGTTGTATACGACGCCGGGTGTCGCTCGACGAGTGGTTATTCGCTAAATGACGTTCTACTAACGGGTCCTAAGCTTCACCGGGACATAGTAGATGTACTTCTTAAATTTCGTGTCCATTCCGTCGCGCTTACGGCCGACATAAAACAAATGTATCGTAATATACTAGTTCGTGAAGGTGATAGGGACTTTCAGCGTATCGTGTGGCGTAAATCACCAGATGATCCCATACGGGATTACCGCTTGCGTACAGTCACATTCGGCGTGAACGCGTCACCTTATCTCGCCTTGCGTACTATTCAACAGCTCGCTAGCGATGAGGCTGACCGGTTTAAACTAGCCTCGCCCGTTTTACTCAATGACGTCTTCGTGGACGACGTCGTCTCTGGCGAAGACTCAGTAGCCAGAGCACTCGCTCTGCAGCAAGAATTAATAGGTATTTGTAGGACGGCAGGATTTGAACTGCGTAAGTGGCATAGCAATGCGCCTGCGTTACTCGCTGCAGCGCTACCGCCAGAGTCTCATGGTGAGCGGCCGGAGAACGTTACGTTCGCTGAAATGGAAAATGACAAAAGGGTCAAGGTCCTTGGTCTACAGTGGAACCCTAAGTCCGATTCATTTAATTTTAAAGTGCAAGTTTCATCTCAAAAATGTACAAAACGTGTCATTCTTTCTGAGATAGCAAAAATTTACGATCCTCTCGGATTATTATCACCGGTTACACTATTTGCCAAACATTTGATCCAACTTTTGTGGATAGCCAACGTGGACTGGGACGATGCGCCGCCCGTTGACATAACCAATTCGTGGACCTCTTTCGTTTTTGAACTACCACTCATATCACAAATTTCGTTCCCGCGTCACATATTTAAAAATGATAATTCAACGCCAATCCAAATTCACGGTTTTGCTGACGCTTCCAGTAAAGCGTTTGGAGCGTGTGTATATATACGCTATCTGAATAATGATGGTCTTATTCAAACTCATCTCATTATGGCAAAAACCCGCGTTGCACCGTTGCGTGTGTGCCTTACCATTCCGCGCCTCGAATTAATGGCCGCTGTCCTTTTATCTAAATTACTCGAAAAGGTAATACTTACCTACAGTAATCATGTAAGCCTCGACCAGGTCTACGCTTGGTCCGATGCCTCCATCGTGCTAGCATGGCTACGCTCATCACCGCACGAGTGGAAAACCTTCGTCTCGAATCGTGTCAGCGAGGTCGTATCTCGTGTGCCCGCGGATTGCTGGCGCCACGTCCCGTCGGCCGACAACCCCGCCGACGCCGCGTCACATGGCCTGCTGCCCGCCGCGCTGGTACACCACGACTTGTGGTACCATGGACCCCCATGGCTCCGTCTAAGTCCAGACTCCTGGCCAGTTCAAACCCCGATAGCGGACACGGGCGAAGAAAAACGTAACGTAACAACGTGTTCTAGCGCGTCTACATCACCGCCTATACAGGATGTTGATTTTATCTCACGATTTTCGTCACTCGGCAAACTTGTTCGCGTCACAGCGGTTATATTTCGTTTCGTTAATAAATGTAAAAGAGCAAAACAAGTCTTTCCGACGCACATTACTGTGCCCGAATATAATTTCGCTTTAACGCGACTTATCAAGGTAACACAACAGTCCATTTTTTATGAAGACTTATCAAAGATAGCACAGGGTAAATTACCGTCTACACGTTTACGACGCTTAACGCCATTCTTGGACAATACGGACGAATTACTTAAGGTGGGTGGTCGGATCCACAAGTCGCTTTTACCAGTTGAATCTAAGCACCAACTGATTTTACCTAAGAAACACCCTTTGACTGATCTTATTATTGATGACGCACATTTGTGTAATTTACATGCGGGACCGCAGTCCGTGCGACATGCACTTTTGCAACGGTATTGGATTTTATCGAGTCGTGACATCGTTCGTCAGCGTATCCACCGATGCGTGCCGTGCTTCCGCGCACGACCCGCTCGCAACCAACCGCGCATGGGACCGCTCCCTGCAGTTCGCGTCCGCCCCGCGCGACCTTTTATAAAGACCGCGGTAGATTTTGCCGGACCATTCTACGTTCGCGCCAATAAAGTGCGCAACGCAAAAATTATAAAATGTTATGTGTCAGTTTTTGTGTGCATGAGCGTTAAGGCGATACATCTCGAGTTAGTTTCCGAGCTTTCAACAGAAGCTTTTTTAGCAACCCTGCGCCGTTTCACGTCCCGACGTGGCTTATGCACTGATATATATTCAGATTGTGGAAAGAATTTTATTGGGAGTGACAATTATTTAAAAGAACTTTACGCGTTTTTACGCAATGACGCGGTGCAAAGTGTGCTTAACCAGCAGACCCTTCAGCAAGGTATCACGTGGCACTTTCAACCCCCTTACGCGAGCCATTTTGGAGGTCTTCATGAATCCGGAGTTCGAACTTTTAAGCATCATCTTCATCGTGTAGTAGGTACACGCACTCAAACATATGACGAGATGCATACCCTTCTATGTCAGGTCGAGGCAGTCCTAAATTCGCGTCCCCTCTGCGTTTTAAGTACGGATTCGTCGGATCCCCTACCCTTAACACCATCTCACTTCTTGATCGGAGAACCCATGACGGCTTTGCCTGATGTTTCCTTAATTGATGAGACGCCGAACCGTCTCACTCGTTGGCGCTGGATTCAACAATCAGTCCAGCACTTCTGGAAAAGATGGAGCAAAGAATATCTCCACGAGTTACAGCAGAGTAGCAAGTGGCTTCAGGACAGAGGCACTACCCTTCGTGAAGGCACTGTTGTGGTGGTATGCGATGACCATTTGCCTCCTTTGCAATGGAAATTGGCGCGCATCCACGCTCTACATCCCGGCTCTGACAATGTCACTCGCGTAGTGACTCTGAAAATGGGAAACTCCCTTTATAAACGACCAGTCGTTAAAATATGTCCTCTTCCTCTAGAGTAATTAGCATCATTACAAATCCTAGTTTTAAGTTACGCTTCTTTTCAATATTAGTTTAGACTTTAGTGGCGTTAAAAGCAAATACGTGCTTTTAAGGTGAGCGGCATGTTTCGTCTCGAAACAGGTTTTTTTTTGTTTATATTTTGTTTTATATTTCTTTATTCGTGTTAGGATAAGATGACACAATTTGGTTCATAAACGTGGTTCTTTTAATTTTATTTGTATACTGGGTCGACGATAAACTGCGTCGACTGGAACGCATCCTTTCCTTGAGAAATGGTTTTCGGTGTGTGAAACTCGCACCACCACGAGTGAGTAAAAAACGGACACCGTCGCGGACGCCTGCGTCGCCGATATGCAGTGCTAGTGTTTCCCGTTTGATTGAGTTCCCTATAATCAAAGTTCCCCTTTCATCTTTCTGGAAGATAGTGCTTTAAGCTTTAAGTGACCTATGGACCTATATGTTTGGGATTATTAACTGGAGATTTCCTGTGGTGTGCTCTGCCGACAAGCCCCGAAGTTTTACCAGGCCAAGACCCTCGGATTGTGGCTGCGGGAAGGTTGAAGCGGGTAAGTCGCTGGACCCAGTAAATTCCCTACAATTAAAGATACATTTTATGTATACACGAACACAAGATAAAATAAAAGATAAAAGTAGGTAGGTACACAAAAGAAAATATATAAAATCATCAAGTAAAACAACACTTTCATAAATCCCTCTCACAGTACTTCTGACATGCCGACAAAATCTTCGTCCATTCGTCCGCAAACAGATCGTTTGTTTGATTAGAGTCCAAGAGATCATTAAGTGCGGCCAGAGTACGTGGTATTGGGGACTTACACGCGCAAGTGTGCGACATGGAGGCACAGCAAACAGCCTGTGCTTTCTGCCGCGGCAGTAGTTTTCTGGCACAAAGAAGCAAGCTAGCACAGCATGTAGATCAGGCGCGGCTATAGTGCCACGGAGCGTCTTACAGGCTATACTGCTGGTGGAGCTGGTCTTTTGCTCGCCTTACCTCTAACGAGTTATATCCGTTAGGTTAACCGCTGCCCTGGAACAGAAAGGGCTAAGGACGGAACACGGGTGGGTTTTAGTCAGTAAAAGTCTGACACTCCCTTCCGCTCCACCCAGAGCGGGAGGGGTCATTTGATGATTTCCCATCAACAAAAAAAAAAAAAAAAAAGGCATCCCAGTAGAAGAGTCGGATAGAGTTAAGGGTAATAGGCATGTTTACGTTTATAGATAAACCTAAGAAACGCTTTTTGTATCTTTTCCAGTAAAAGCACGTAGGTACTTTCGTGCGGATTCCACACGCAGGAGCTAGATTCCAATTTCCTACGTATGAGTGCATTAAATATAATTTTGATGGCATGTGCGGAACGAAAATCGCGGCAATTACGCTATAATATCTTCTGTGTCTAGGCTAAGCTCCGTGGATAAATTTCCAACAATTTTATGGGTTTTGATTCATTTATAATAAAAGGGTAGAGGTGAAGATCGTACCAGGTGGTGATCTGTTCTTTCTGCCTACCCACATCGGAAGAAGGCATAAGTTAAGATGAAAAATATAAAAAATTATTAAAACGTAAAATGGTTTTCTAGGAATAACTTACTATCGAAGTTATATTACAAACCGTTGTATAATTTACTCGTCCCGGTACTGAAAACTTGTAAAGAGCTCACAGTAACATATCTAACTTAATACCACATTGATTAAACGAGTAATGTTGTACGATGAGTGTTACATGTAAAATAATATTCCACCTTTCCATACAACATTTAATTATAAACCTATAATTATACAACCATGTTACAAACAAAACATACGCAATGCAATACCTAACATTAATTTCAAATAGGTAATGTTCAGTACAATATTAAAATCAGTAATAGTAGTCCCAGCTAGTCAGTAATTCTAACCCAGTTCTATTAAAAGGGAAAACAACACCCATTCAATAATGGGTTTCAAAGTAAATCTCCCTAATTATTTGGAGCTACACGAATAATTTCACGAGTAACGCCGCCATTTGTAATTGAAACTGTCGTTTGTTTGAATTTTTTATGTTGGTACAGTCAGCGATGTGGGTAACCGTGTTTTTGGAACGAAGTTCTTTAACGCGGCTTGCGTCTTCCAGACATATCAGAGCCGTGTCCGGGACGGGACAGGGCCGTGGCACACACAAGGCCGGCACTGAAGTTCCGTCACCTTCTCGGACACGGACGTGTGTGAACGAGTTCATATAAAATGTACACACCGATATTTTTTTTGAGCCCCCAACGGAGCACGGTCCGTCCACGTCCCGGACACGGCCCTAATATGTGGCCTGACGCTTAAAAATAACTAGTATCCTTCCAGTCGCAGACAGGACAAAGAAGTCGCTCGTCGCACAGAAAACGCCTGGAAGAACTATCCGTCGATGAAACATCTCATGAAAGGAACTCTCCCGCTTTCACTAAAACGAAAGCTCATGGACATGTGCATATTGTGCATTCTTCCCACCCTCACCTACGGAGCGCAAACATGGTCTCTTACAAAGCGTCAAAAGTCCGCACTTGGAGTTTGCCAACGGGCTATGGAACGAAGTAGTAGTGTCAAACTCACGGACCGCATTAAGAACTCTATACTTCGTTCCAAAACACAAATAGCGGACGCTGTCCGCACAGCTGCTGGGCTAAAGTGGAACTGGGCCGGCCATATCTGTTGCATGTCGGAGCAGCAATATGCAAAAGTCACCACTCAGTGGATCCCTAATGGCAGGAAACGACCGCGCGGCAGGCCCAGAAAGAGATGGCGGGATGAGCTGGACTCCTTCTCAAAGGATTGGCCCACAATCTCAGTAGACCAGGAAAGGTGGAAGGTGGGAAGGGAGCCTTTACCCTGCAGTGGGACAACACAGGCTCATAATAATAATAATAAAATAAAATAGATTATTGTCACAAGAAATATACATTAGTATACACTGTTTATCATGAAGCTAATTAAGGCTGCAGTAGTTTGTATACTACTAGATATTGTGAGCCCTGCCTCTCAAACTAGGATAACCTGTATCTTAAGAGACAGTATAATAAAATAATAATAAAAATAACACTAACACAAAAAAGAAACAATTTGGGGGAAAACGTGCGTCACATCTACGCAAAACGGCCATCGTTCAGCATAATGCTATGCTATGCGAGACAAAGGCGCTGGTTGCGCTGGTTTTTAGCGACAGCCGCCGTTGACGTGATGACGCATTATGCCCCCTACGTGTGACTTTCTCACTCTCTCTCTGTCTCTTTCTATTATATACGAGTGGGTGTGTGTTCGTGAGAGTATCGCGTAAGGAACTTATTCTGACGGGGATCCCCCGACCGCACACTTTTTTTTTATTGTGTGATTATTCGCAACACTACACTGCGCTCCAAAACACAGATTACTGAAGTTGCTCAAAAAGCCGCTCAGCTGAAACTGCCGTATGCCCAATGAGCTGTGGGCCAAAATAACCACTACGTGGAGCCCTGATACAGCTAGCAGCTGGAGAAAACAAACGACCAGTGGTCCACTTTAGCCCTGAGTCACAAGACCTGAAAGTTTTAGGAGAGGTCTTTGGCCAGCAGGGATGATGCAGGTTGACAGTAACATTTTGGCCAAACACGTCGACCGCACCATACATTGGTTACTGACGCGTTAAGACACTTGTAAAGGCGTTGAAAAAGCTCTACAACAATACAGACTTGAAATTTTTATTGTATTTAGTATCTTGGAGGATACTAGTTTCTGCCAAACAGAGAAGTGTGGTTAAAAACCGGCCAATTACGAGTCGGACTCGCACACGTTAGTACGTAAAATGTGTGTGTAAAAAACACGTATCTACTTCATTTTATTTTTTGACGGACAGCGGAGGCTTAGGAATATGGTTCCGTTGGCACCCTAGGATATGAAATTGAACAATGAACGTTACAATTTACCTTTTAACATATAGTTTTAATTGAATTTAACAACTGAAATTTTAAAACACATATTCCCTTTTATCACAACCTCTACAATGGGCAAAAACCAATTTCATGTTTTTCCAAATTGAATTAATTGAAAATAATTTAACGCTTGACTATGTAAGGTTATAAAGTACAATGTTCCAATACACTAAACACATTTTTTTTAGATTCATTCATTTTAACAAATCAATTTGTTTCTTTTCCCATCTATGTTGGGGTCGGCTTCCAGTCTAACCGGATGCAGCTGAATACCAGTATTTTACATGAAGCGACTGCCTATCGGACCTTCACAACCCAGCCACAGGGTAATACCATAACCCTGGGTAAGACTGGATGTCAGAATTTCAGGCTTTTGACTACCTGTAATGACTGTCAAAGCTCCACGAATGACAGCCGGGACCAACGCTTTCCGAGGCACGGAGGGGTCTTGGTATGTAAAGATGGTCACCCATCCTCGGACCAACCAACCAACCGCGGCAGGCGTAGCTTAACCTGATCGATCGACCCGTGCGACTGTTACTACTTTTTTTTTTTTGAAAAAAACGTTTCCCCACACTAGGAATTTCTCCTGTGTCGTGGGTGCGTTTATATACAAATTAGTTGTTCCGGGTCTAGCTGTTTGTGTATGTGACACAAACAGCCAGACCCGGAACAACTAATTGTAGGTCATACAAATATTTTTTCCGTGTGGGAATCGAACCCGCGACACGCAGCGCAGCAGTCAATCGCTTAACCACTGCGCCAACCGTGCCGTCACTTTATTACTATTACTTAGCCACAAGCCTCATTCATCATTTATTCAAATGAAATTTAAACCATTTTTACCATTCTTTTCGCAAATTCGTTCACTACCCCACCGCTATTAATTCTATTAATTACTTTGATTTGGAATGTCAAGTTTCTGAATACGATTAAAAGTATAATTACTACACGTATTCTATGTTGTAGCTTTTTTCTTTCCTTCTTATTTCTTTCACGTAAAAAATATGTAAATAACTCACAGCAGATTTTAATATCTCATTTTCCTTTGTGACATTAACATACAAATTAACTATGTACATTTTTTTTATAAAAAAGCATTAAAAATTATTAAAATGTCGCTCATCAGCATCAGAAACTGGGTCCAAGCTGCCGGTGCAAGGAGTACTGCCTGCTGAATCAGGCCCTTGATCAAACCGCCTAACGATAGTCTCGAGAGATGCTGATCGAGGCTTCTGGCCATCAGACCATCGACCGTTACGACAATCGGCACAATGACAGCCGAACTCACATTCCACATGTCAACAAACTCGTGTAATAATAATAAATAATTTATTTAGAACCAAATACTTGTACACATTTCATAAACATGTCAAACTGCGTGACAGTGTGTGTGCTAAGTCGAGATATTTAATTTGTTTTTCTTTCTCAGCTTTCACGAATCTCCATTCTTATGTTCATAGAAATTGCAAGATTGGCAACACTAGTTTTATAACACTCGAATTTAGTGTGTCATATGGTTTTTCCATATTTTTGTCGTCGACTGTACCACATTCTGATAATGTTGAGTAAGTGTACGTTTTGAATGTAACAGGGCGTTTATGTTAATTAATGGTTTCAGGTTTTTTCAGTACATTTAACGAGTGTAAAACCGCTTATAAGCAACAAAAACATCAATTAAAAATAACCTTTTGGATTATTTCAGCAATTCTGGCCTTTTTAGAGACATAAAGCACGGAATATCTATTATTACAGCATTTGACAATTGTAGTGGATATAAAAATACCTTTATTTTGATGACAAGTGTAATAGAAATATAACTCAACAAAAAAAAAATCTAAATCAAAAGTCATTTATTCAAATTAGGCTGAGAACTCGTGCTATCGCTGATGAGAAGAAGTGGAATAAAGTGGCAGACGATAGAATATAAATAAGAACACCATATTGAAAGTGGACAGGTGATTTAAAGAGTGCTAAGACGGAAAAATGGACCAAAACAAGTCTTAGAATCGTACAAGTGGAATGGAAAAAGACGTTGGGGAAGAGAGATGAAAAGGTGGGAGAATGATCTGCCAATCTCCAGGGCCTGCATGAAGGCTGACGAGACAGCAGCTCACGTGCTACTAAACTGCCCAGTGGACGCCACGTATAGGGCAAAGTACTTCGGTAGCCCAGTTACCCTACGCTAGATTATCAGCAATAAGATCATCTGCCAAAAGGTTGGCGAAGAACAGCTCTGGACAGGAATAAGTGGAGGGAAACATAGGAGGCCTATTTCACAAGACAGCTTGACCTGGTAGCTGATAATAGCTAATATCTCTACTATAATAACACTAAAGAGTTTGTTTGTTTGAAAGCGCTAATCTCTGAAAGTACCAGTCGTGAAAAAATTGTCTTGCGTTTGATAGCCCATTTTTTTTGAGGGAGGATATAGGCTTCATTATCATATATCACGCTAGGACACTTAGGACCCGAACAAAAAGAAAAAAAATGTCAAAAACGCTAAGCGGAAACTAGCGTAGTAATAGCGCAGGCAGGCGATGCGATATGACGCCGTGGGTTGGGGGAGCAAGAAATTTTACGTGGACGCAGTCGCGTAGTTTGCTAATATGGGTTAAAAACCAGAAAATATAATATTATGAAATATTATTATTAGTAAGAACTTGTTTATGTATGAAGAAGGGTCAGAGAAAATGAAGGCAATTTTTATTTATTTTTTATTACATAACCATGAGGAGGTAAACCACGGCGAAGGTGGTGTGATGATCTGGTAACGTTTGCAGGGCCAACATGGCCAGAGATCGCACAAGACTGGACACAAGACAGGGAGGTTTAGAAGGAAAAAGGCGAGGGCTTTACCCAGCATCATCATCTGCCCAGCCTTTTCCCAATTCCAATGTTGAGGTCGGCTTCCAGTCTAACCGGATGCAGCTGAATACCAGTATTTTACATGGAGCGACTGCCTATCTGACCTCCACAACCCAGTTACTGTGTAATACGATACCCCTTGGTAAGACTGATTGTCAGACTTTCGGGCTTCTGATGACCCATAACGACTGTCAAAGATCCACGAATGACAACCTTTGCCCAGTAGTGGGATACAATATAGGCTAACAATCTTTCTTTCTTTTCTTTCCTTTTTTTTGATAAAACGTTGCCCCACACTAGGAATTTCTCCTGTATCGTGGGTGTGTTTACAAACATTTAAACTCACATACACAAACAGCCAGACCCAGAACAACTACTACGGACAATATAAAAGAACGTTAAAAGCTTTTATATTTAATATAAAAGCTTTTAACGTTCTGCATCGTTCTAATATGCATAATTCTTAACATAAAGTATGTAACCAATACTTTTTAACCATATTAGTTTGATTTAAAAGAGTGTCCGTGGAGTTTCTTGCCCGTTCTTCTCCATAGGTACCTACTACGCTTTGGAATGGGCAAGCTTCATCTTTTTGACTGACTGACCCTTGACAAGACAATTCAAAAGTGCCTGTAAATGGTTTAGTTGAAATAAATAGTTTGAGTTGAGTTTGAGTATAGAGTGCTAAGTAATTTGAGAAACGTGAAATTGAAGGCATACCTACATAATTATGTGTAAGTAATCTACCCACCCTTTCAACAAAAACAGGCGTGATGTTATGATTAGTATTATTGGTATCTGATATTATTATTCAGCTTAGATCAGATTGCTTTCAACCAATTTAACTTTTCCTTTATACAGGGTGTTTGGAAGTTATGCAAAAGTTATTTGTAGCCGATTGAGTAAACATTTATGGAAATTATATTTTCGTGAATTCTGATTGCGATGAAGGTCGTGCGTTCGATTTCCGCTCGGTACAAATACTTGTATAGCCTAAACAGTTGTGGGGTTGTTTGTTCTGAGTATATGAATTGAAGTGGTAAATACGATTTTATTAATTTTTTTGTGGTTATTTATTCATAAATGATCAATGAATCACACATTTTATGTAACTTCATGGATGCCGTTACAATAAAAATTAAATTTATTTAATTCAGGTAAAAGTAATCCATATTACATCAAAAAATAAACAAAAAATATATGAAATTACAATTAAAATCTTTAGTAAAATTTCACAATTTTGTTACAGAATAGTTTAAAAATGTAAATATGTGTTTGTGAATATGTGAAAATGAACGGACAGAAAATAAAATATTAAAACACTACAATATTGTTTTCGAAACCCCAGGTTGAAGTCGAGAAAAAATATCCTATTCCGTAAAGACATCATTTCGTTTTATCAAACAAAAGCCCTGTTTAAAAAAAAAAACAACTTACAAGCCACACTTTTTAAAATAACAAAACAATTAACACGAACTGACCAATTAAGCCCTCCAAAAGCAGATAATCTACCATTTCTCACCCAACCTGTATAATACCAAAGATAGAAGAACCAGGAAGTTAATAATATATGAGTAACACCCTTTAGACACGCACAGGGTGTGTGAATGTTGTGGTAAATAAAACTCGTTTGATGTGGCAGTGACGGGCTATTTAGATTAGAATCTGAATGATGAAAGTCAAAAAAGCGTGGGCTGTTATATCAACGTCACAACAAGTGAAGGTATGTTAGACCCACATGCCTGCCAGGGCCGCGGGTTGTTCGAAAGAGATACCGTGGCCCCTGCCACGGGCAACTGAAGAGAACACGGGTGGGTTTTAGTCAGTAAAAGTCTGACACGCCCTTCCGCTCAGCCCAGAGCGGTAGAGGTCATTTGAAGATTTCCCACCCAAAAAAAGGCCCACGTGCACGTCTAGCCGGGTTAAGTAAACTTGGAGTTAAGTAATTAACATTTTAACTCTTATAACGCGTTGTGCCACTAAAAAGTAACACTGGGCTGGTTCACCTGCGGGGTAGTTGCGTAACAGACCATCAGTAGCAACGGGTTTCATTTTGACAGATCAACAACATTCATTGCGTTATCTACGTTGTTGAGCAGACACATTTCTCGAACAAATAAAGCAATGAAATAGCAATATCTTTCAAAATGATTCATATTGAGATTGCATTATCTGTGCCCTGGTATGTAATCCGACCCAAAATTAAAGAATGGAAATTGTGTACCCATTTCTTGTACACTACAATACGATACGTAAAACTGGATTGTCTACTCGTATGAATTTTATAAAAATATGTGTGTGTACGAAAACGTCAGATGGAAAAATATATTTTAGGTTTTCTTTTATAATTTTTACATATTAGTATTTGTTTATGTTTATATAAGTTCATGACTATATTGCCTGCTGATATAGTACCGAATTCTCACTTACTACAACGTCAAACAATATAAAATATACAAAATTATCAGTGGTACGTACCTCATAACGTGAATTTATTTTGACGTTACTGACTAAATCTGAGTTTAGCGACTTAATTCTCCCACATCGGTGGGATTAATATTTAAAATTTTTACGTCTAACTTTTGGTGGCGCAAGGTAAATTATTTGATACACCCTGAGTCCCTCCCTCCCATCCATCTTTCTCTTTTAGCCACATGCGTTGCCAAAATGCCATTTACCAATTCCATGCGACTTGAATAAAAAATAAGCAATATTAATCTGCAAAAAGTATAATAAGAGCGTCCGTGACAAAGTTCAGAACGGAAGCACTTGCATATGAAGCGTGTAACTGTAACGTGTAACGTATCATATGCCGAGAGATAAAACAACTGCCGCGCTGTGTGCCGCTAGCAATTATTTATTTGGAGGGTGTGGTGCAAGGGATGAGTGATGGCGGGGTGGAAACTAATAGTCCAAGATCCCAGAGCAATCAGACATAACTTATTTTCACACGGATGAAACCTGAAGTTTTCAGTAGCGTCTCGTGTGCCTTGAATACCTACGCGCTTTGTGGAACTTGCCGAGTGACACCTGGGCAGGTACCAGGTGAGAAAGGTAACTAAAAATAAGAATTATTTAACTTAAATTCACATGGCTGATTTTTATATATGTCATGTAGAATATTATTTTAAAGTAATATCATAAGTGTCAGACACTTTTGATGGACCAGAGCTTTTGTCAGACGCTTATAAGCTACCCAAAAAATAAATGAACTTTACTTATTTTTACATGTCTGATTTTTTAATATCTTATTGAGGTATTTATTTAAAAGTTATATTCAATCAGTCAGACAAATTAGAGTGACCAAACATCCCCTAAGACAAAAATTATTCAGCCAGAAGTATGAGGGCGAGAGCACTATGCATGCGCTTCAGAGTGAGTGAGACGTCCATAATAACTCGGTTCCCCTTCTTAAACTCACCATCTGTTTCAATCTACTGTGTATGTGCTGTTTGCGTGTAATATAACTTATAGTATACAGTATAGTTCGAGCCTGCGAGAGCACATGTTTTTGTTATTTACATCAGGTTATTTGTGAGTGTTTTATTAAGTTGTTTGTAATAGTGATAATCATGGAAGAAGAGAAATTAAAATGTATATTTTGTAAAAAAATCTCATGATAAACTTATATTATTCTCCGAAGAAATATTGAAAAAGTGCAAAAACATTTTAAAACAGCGAATAATCCATAACCTCAAATTCAAAGATGTAGTTTTACCGGATGACTTGTATGACAGTGGTTACCATCGAGAATGTTATAAAAATTTTACTGCTCTGCCAAAAAAATATTTTTCCGCCATACCAGAAAAACCAAAAAATGCTGAAAAAAATCATCGAGTATTGTTGAAAATTCATTAGTTGCATCGACATCAAGCCATCCTTGTAATCTTAGTACTAACGATGATCTATGTACAGCGTCTACCTCAAGTCAACAAAATAATTCAACAGTTCCAGATTTAGATGTAGTGTCAAACTCAAGTCCAGCTAATTCAATGCCTGAACCAAGTGTTGAGCCAAATGTGAAGTCAAGTGTTGACTTAGAATAGTAATATCGACTTTTTTCTATGACATTTTGTTGTATAAAATTACAAAATTCATCATACTGTATACTATAAGTATTCAACTATACTGTATACTATAAGTTATATTACACGCAAACAGCACATACACAGTAGATTGAAACAGATGGTGAGTTTAAGAAGGGGAACCGAGTTATTATGGACGTCTCACTCACTCTGAAGCGCATGCATAGTGCTCTCGCCCTCATACTTCTGGCTGAATAATTTTTGTCTTAGGGGATGTTTGGTCACTCTAATTTGTCTGACTGATTGAATATAACTTTTAAATAAATACCTCAATAAGATATTAAAAAATCAGACATGTAAAAATAAGTAAAGTTCATTTATTTTTTGGGTAGCTTATAAGCGTCTGACAAAAGCTCTGGTCCATCAAAAGTGTCTGACACTTATGATATTACTTTAAAATAATATTCTACATGACATATATAAAAATCAGCCATGTGAATTTAAGTTAAATAATTCTTATTTTTAGTTACCTTTCTCACCTGGTACCTGCCCAGGTGTCACTCGGCAAGTTCCACAAAGCGCGTAGGTATTCAAGGCACACGAGACGCTACTGAAAACTTCAGGTTTCATCCGTGTGAAAATAAGTTATGTCTGATTGCTCTGGGATCTTACTCTATAATAATAATCAGTCTGTATTGTTGCTAAGTAATAACAGCCGCACGGGTCGATCGATCAGGTTAAGCCACGCTTGCCGCGGTTGGTTGTGGATTGTGTGACCATCTTCACATACCAAGACCCCTCCGTACCTCGGAAAGCAAGTTAAGCCGTTGGTCCCGGCTGTCATTCTTGGATCTTTGAGAGTCGTTATGGGTCGTCAGAAGCCCGAAAATCTGACAAACAGTCTTACCAAGGGGTATTGCAGTTGCAGAAGAGCAGTGGTGGCCCAGTGGTAACGGCCGCGACGTACGAGTTGTAGGTCGTGGGTTCGAATCCAAGCAGGCACTTTACATTGTGAAAATTATTTCATCACCACTGCTCTCAAAACGGTGAAGGAAAACATCGTGAGGAAACCGGCATGTCATGGAACTAAAAATTCGAAGACATGTGACATCCGCCAACCCGCACCGGGCCCGTGTGGTGGACCTCTCACAGAGAGGAGGCCTGTGTCCCAGCAGTTCTTATAGGCTGGTTATTATACATAACATGCTACATGCATTCATTTTTAAATCAAAGAGACAACTCAAATTCTCTATTACCCCTACTCTCCAACTCAACCCAACTCTATTTGTTTTTATGTTCTTTTTTGCGTCATGTTCACCGCAAATAAACGTATTTCCTTTCTTTCTTTCAAAACCTACCGTGATAGGAGTAGTCAAATCATCAACCATCAGAATTAGGGGGGGATCCCGAAGTTTGCAGATGCAAAACCAAATCGCCAACCGCTCCTAACTCACTCTTATGCAAGGGCGGCGGAAAAAGGCAAGCGCTGAATTCGGGGTCATAAATAATATGACATCCTTATCTATGACAGGTATTGTTTACTTGCGCCTGAGCTGATTTACACTTGTTAAAATGTAATAACACGGCCCGTTTGTTTGATGGCCGCTATCTATTCGACTATTAAGTGTTTAGAGATGGTTTCGAGAAGGTACTCGTAATACTGATTTACGGTTTCCGTTTTGTCTTTATTTTTTACGTTGACAGTAACGTGGATACTATACCTTACGTGCCTATTTTTTTCTACCCACGACTGCATAGTACTAACAAAAAATATGGCAGGTATTTAACCAAACCGATTTTGCTTTCCTAATAATATTTTAGAACTCTCTAGTTTAAAAAAAAGAAAGAAGAAAGAAAATACATTTATTTGCGGGAAATATAACGCATAAAAAGAACACTAACGCAAAAAAAAAACAAGTTGGGGGAAAACATGCGTCACATCCACGCAAACCGAGACAGAACAGAGCGTTTACAGCGACAGCCGGCGTTGACGTGATGACGTCAACCAGTGCAGCATACGATTAGAACAAGGAAGGAAGGAAAAAAAAGAAGTTAGAGGAAGGTATAATGAATCTCTTTTTGTGACCCGCAAATAGTTCATATTTCAAGGTCCTGAAAATTCTAAAAAGCCAGTTGTTGCCGCTAAGCCCTTCGAAAAAGTGTACATCATTAGAAGTGCAAAAAGTTTTAAGAAGTTCATTATTTTAAAAAAGCGTACTTCATCAGGTCAGTAAGTTTTTATAATTCCTAAATAATTATACCTATTCATTCTCAGACTGTACAGTTTAACACACACAGTTTTCACAACCATAATATACCTACTCGTATAGGAAATCTATGGTCACAAACTCTATAGGATGTGACTGTAGGCCTCCCAAATGTATTCTGTACTTACATATATACCATAGAGCCAGCCACTTTGATGGTGCACGTACTGTCGTGCACCTTCGAAATGGCTGGCTTCTGATCATGGGATCGGTTCCCGAATAGAAATCACATTTTAATAGCCTACATATTAAATAAATAAATAAATAAATATCCCTGGACATTTCACACAGCACCATTTGTCCCAAGCTAAGCAACCTAATGCTTGTGTTATGGTAACAAGATGGCTGATAAACTACTTATATACCTACATTTTTTTTTTTTTTTTGTAAATACATACATATTATAGATAGAAAAACACCCAGACTCGGAACAAATACATGTAGGTCATACAAATATTTGTTCCGTGCGGGAATCGAACCCGCGACACGCAGCGCAGCAGTCAATCGCTTAACCACTGCGCCAACCGTGCCGTCAAATCGCTTAACCACTGCGCCAACCGTGCCGTCAAATCGCTTAACCACTGCGCCAACCGTGCCGTTATTGGTGATGTTCTTCAGAAAGGACATGTACGTAGTAAGTACTCCCAACCGGCGTGCGTGTATGACCAGAGGGGCAATTCTCGTAATTTTAAGAACGTTCACAGTCTAACCTCAGTCTCAATCTGTCAAAAATACGTCTAATTTCCCTGCACTTTGACAAGTTTTTGACATTTTGTTTGTCGCCGAGATGAGACTACGACTAGATTTTGAACGTTTTGAATTACGAGAATTGGCATTCTGATATATGAACGTAAACGAAGCAAAAGGCGTATGTAAGAATTGTAGCAGGTGGCGTTCTGTAGTGTCTGCCTACCCCCGTGAGAAGAAAGCGTGTGTTTCGATATGTGTATAATTAACTATCCTACTAATATTATGAACGCGAAAGTTTGGATGGATGGATGGATGTTTGCTACTCTTTCACGCGAAAACTACTGAACGGATTTGGATGAAATTTGGCACACAGATAGTTTATAACCAGGATTAACATATTGGATTATATATATACTTTTTATATCCTTTTTATATGTTTATAATTATATCGATTTTTACCTCGTGTTACGCTACGATTCTTACGAAATTCTATAAATTCTTACCTTTTACTCCCTCTGCGTTCAGTTAAGATAAGCATAGTCTTTTTATAATAAAAAGTTCAGCAAAACAGATACGTTTACAAAGAACCACAATACTTGTGCATTTCTGCTTAAATGTGGGTAAACAGTTGCAATTCCCGCGAGAATAACCATCTGATATATTAAATGTCACGGTTTTCTTTATCTCCAGAACATTTTCAAAATAATGGACACTGAAAGTTTACGCTGGACATTTCCTGTAACAATACAGGGTAACCTTTTCATTTCATTTTATTCGAATAAAAGAGATGAATTTTAACACTGTCATAGAACAATTTGGAGGTAATGAGGAACAGGGTGTAAAGTTCACTCAACTTCCATAGAAAAGGTGTTGTGTCTGGCGGGCAATTGCCCAATGATTGATATTGGGAAATTGTATCTATGCTAATTGCACGGTAAACTCTGCTTGCGAGATGCAGGATTTGCGAGACGTCAGTATGACGCGTTGTAGATACCGCTACAGCAACATATTTCGCCTATTAACAATCAACTCAGCCTAAGTATCGCAGTCTGCGCCACCCTGTCAGGCCTGGACAGGCTGATATACGGAAGATGGAGCTTCCGTATCCAGCCTGTCCCAGCCACTTTCTTAAGGTTGTCGGTCCATCTAGCTGTGGGGCATCCTATGCTTATATACGTTTTTCGATACAGTTTGACCATTAAGTTTGACCACGAGGAAGGAACGGATATTTCGCCTAACATGGTTATTTACTTTATGAGAATATTGATAGAACCACACGTACAATGTTGGTAGCTATTTACTTAATTAATCTTTGAGTAAAACTTAGCCCGTTTTCTTCACATTAAGTCTCTGTTCACTAATTCAGTTATTTTACTCTATTGCCGATAAATACTGCACTGCAGATGACGATTTAATTCCCATCCAGCCTGTCCCTTGCTGTCCTCTCCCAGCGACGACCTAAGAAAGAAAAAGAAAGAAAGAAAGAAAGAAAGAAAGAAAGAAAAAAGTTTACTTGGACACAGTTGGTGAAACACAAAATACAACAGGGGGCCTTTAGTGTGTCGTCGCTTGGTTTGTAATTTTTTTAAGACCTGGCTGGAGGCCTTAATTTATTGAGGCATCCACAGGCAAGCCCAGTTAAGCCGACGACAACCTCATTGGATGAACTGCGAGATGCAATTCCCAAAAAAAAGGACGAAATGTTACTAACTATTTCGCTGCAAAGGATGCCTAAGGGCTGGTTTTTCAATCGACAAATAATCTTTATTCGTGGAATAAAATTGACGCCTGACAGATTTTGTATGGAAGAACTGTCAAAAATTCAAAATTTATTCCTCGAATAAAATTATCTGGCGTTGGTAAAATCAGCCCTAAGTTTAATAAAAAATAAATACTGACACAAACTCCTAATCCATATTTTATCACACATCAAAAATTCATAAGCCATTTACCACAGACACAGCCTAAAATATCCAGCAGAACAACTTACAGATACAGCCACAGCATATCAGTATTCAGTGCGAACAGACAGCCAAAGTAACGACCGTGTGGGAACGAATTGGCTTATTTATTTTATTAGCGTTCCGTATTGGGATACGAAAACGAATTTCGCCAAGTCCCGTTTCGAGTTTGGCCAAGACTAATTTTATTTTGTACATAGATATTCTGTGGATGTACAGTTTTATGTTTTGCCCAAAATGGGGAGCTAATTTTAGGTGGCAACACTGAAATAGGTCTATATCTGTGGGTGGGTAATATTCATTAGGTGTAAGATGTTAGGGGATAATTGGATTTAATAAATAAACATACATAATTAATAAGTAATAACCTTAAACGGTAATGGTATAAGTATTAAGCTCATTCCTCCTCAATATTCCAATATTTTTGGAATTTATACATATGTTCGAGCCGTCTGAGGTTGAAATACTAAGACTATGGAGGCCGAGTGCACACTTAGTTTTTCGAGATATCGCCAAGCCATTGGTCGACTCTTCACGTGACCAGAGGGCTGGCCTATTTTTCGGTCAAAGAATCAGCATTTCCATACAACTTGGCAATCCTACCGGTCTTTTGGGCACTTTTCCTGTTGGATGGATGGATGTTTGTTATCCTTTTACGCAAAAACTACAGAACGGATTAGAACGAAATTTGGCACACAGTTTATAATCAGTATTAAAACTTAGGATACTTTTTATCTCGATATTTCTACAGGATCGAAACTTGTGTGGGTGAAACCGCGGGGCTCAGCTAGTATAATTATAATTGTAACATCAATTACCCCTTTTTTTTTGGGTGGGAAATCATCAAATGACCTCTCCCGCTCTGGGCTGAGCAGAAGGGCGTGTCAGACTTTTACTGACTAAAACCCACCCGTGTTCCTTCAGTTGCCTGTGCCAGGGGCCACGGTATCTCTTTCGGACAACCCGTGGCCCTGGCAGGCATCGGCCCTAGCGGACCCCGTCAGTTCGTCGTTCGTTCTGACATCTCTTTGAGGCGCGCGTGGAACACAACGCGCCGTCGACCCGGGCCTGGTCCTTACCGGGCGGCGAGCTGCCCATTGCTCGCCGCCCGCAAGCCCGCGCCTACGGTGGCCGGGAGTCGGCTGTTGAGTCCCGTCCAGGGCGTCTCCTGCGGCGACTAGGGGCGTGAGGGCGCAGTGATTGCCTCTCCATCACGCGCTCCGCCTCCTCCTTCGCGAGCATTACTGCTTCGCAGAAGGAGGTGACTGCCTCCCATGCACTCTCGCTCCGTACCATGGCTTGGACCAGGGCCGGACGCGAGAGGTCGCCGCCGCCTATCGCTGCCACGAGGACGCGGCCGTGCTCCGCCCAAGCCGGGCAGACCTCCACCGTACCTATGCTCCACCGTGTCTATCCTCCGGGCGATCCACACAGTGGTGACACCCTGGCGTTTCCTCCCGCTTTACATCAATTACCCCTGAACTTCAAATTCATGGAACCACATCACTAAACCAAATTTAATAAATATTACATTTAGAGCGGCCATTGCTGTTTATATCATTGGCAAAATGATTTAGGCTAAGATAGCGTATGTAACTGGGAACCATACACTTCAAGACACAAATACATGGTCATTCCCAGTTGCAAATTATCTCTTCATCATTTCCCTACTAAAGCATGATCATAAAGGTCACCGCACACGTCTTTAGTGGGCACAGCTAATGAATAATAACAATTTTATGGGCTATTCTGTGTTGAGATGATAAGAAATTAACTACTGTTATGCATACGTAACAGGTCCTATTAAAAGCATAGTCATTATGTCTATGATTTTATGTGCGTAGACTGAGTCAAGAAACACCGACTTTAAGACTCTATGAAAACCAGATGAAAATAATGATGACGCACACTCGCAAAAAAACAGTCTCATAGTCAGAATTTTATAGAAGTCAAAATGTGAAAAAAACTGTTTTTACACAAGACAAAACTATTTGTATCCTAGCGTGTGTATTAACTTGTGTGTGTACGGTCGCAGTGGGCCTCAGCATAAACAGCCTATAACGTTCCCACTGCAGGGACGCAGGCCTCCTCTCGGTGAGAGGGAGTGGGCCGTAATCCACCACACGGGCCCAGTGCGATTGGTAGATGTCACACGTCTTCGAATTTTTCGGTTCTAGGACATGCCGGTTTCCTGACAATGTTTTCCTTCACCGTTTTGAGAGCAGTCAATTTTTACACAAATTAAAGCGCCTGTCTGGATTCGAACCTACGATCTACGACTCTTCAGTGGCATAGAACAAATTTTAACTTTATCGCAGTTAAAATAACTTCTTACTCTATTCATTTTTCTTTAACAAATAACTCTTATAGCTTCTAAAAAATCCTCTATAAACCATCTCAACCCGATACTTTAAAAACTTAGCCCGTCAAACGAGAAAGAAAAAACTAATCATTTACGAAACGCTCAAAAAGTATCCAGTACTATCCGGCCAAATCTGGTTTTAATTGCTCCGAGCCGGTAATTTGGAAGCGTCTGGACTGAATGAAACTCTATAATCGCCTTTTTCAGTAAAAAGTAGATTTTCGTTTACAATGTTAGGAACTAGACGACCCTTTTCGCCGGGAGGGGCCTGTCTAGAAGGACATAATATAGTGACCTTATTGGAGATGTTCTTCAGAAAGATCATGTGCGTAGTACTCGCAACCGGCGTGCGTGTATCACCAGAGGGGTAATGAATAATAAAACTCGTAATTTTATGAACGTTCACAGTCTGATCTCAGTTTCAATCTGTCAAAAGTACATTTTGACAACTTTCTGGCCTGAGATGAGACTGCGACTAGATTTTGAAAGTTTTAAATTACGAGAATTGGGCTTCTGATGTATGAACGTAAACGAAGCAAAAGGAGTATGTAAGCATCGTACCAGGCGTTCTGTTGTTTCTGCTTACCCCTATGGGAAGAAAACTGACGCCAGTTTATGGGGGGTACCCATGGGAAGAAACTCCACTCAATTATACGTAACGTAAATGTAACGTAGACGTAATGTAGACATAACGTAAATGTAACTTAGACGTAACGTATACGTAACTTAGACGTAACGTAAACGTAACGTAGACGTAACGTAGGCGTACCGTAGACGTAACGTAGACGTAACGTAAACGTAACGAGACGTAACGAAGACGTAACGTAGGCGTACCGTAGACGTAACGTAGACGTAACGTAGTCGTAACGTAACGTAAACGAAACGTAACGTAATTTAGAACGGTTTTTGAATCGAAAATCTATAGCATTTTGATGGTTTGAATCTTTTTTGCCAAACATAATTACTATAAATCCCGTAGATCTTAAAGCTCGTGCTAGGCTCGAGGTGTTCCTAGAAAAAGTGATTGTTTTTGAACGGCGTTTATTGATTCCTAGAAAATACAGACGTCTTCCACAAGTGTTTTGTTTTTGTGATTTCTCAAGTACCAGAGGTATCACGGGTGGGTTGCCATCCAAGAGGCAAAGCTGATATGTTTCATGTGCTTGTAATTTATTATATTCATGTAAATTCTCAACATTATCTGTGAGAAAACCAAATTTGCAACTTATTATCTGTGAGAAAACTATACATCATTAGAACTATAATTAAAAAACACAAATCCCTTCCTTATGACCCTAATTTAAATTTAAAAAGAAGAAAAGACTTAGTAGCAGAAGTTCCTCAAACTAAAACTAAATTTGCTAGCAATCAATTTAAAAAACGGTCTGCTCAGCTTTACAACAAATGTAATAGGGAAACTTATATATACAATAAAAAATTGCTGAATGGATAAAACCACTTAATTATGAGGAAACAGAGGCGTTATTGTTATAAATATAATTATGATAACAGTATCCTAAGGCTCAATCTCATTCGCTCATGATATAGGTACTCTTACCGACACATACATAACACACACATTCCACACATATAAACACAACACTCTGAATGAACTTTTTTCGTTGATTAGATTTCATTATATTTTCTATTGTTTTTATTATTTTATTAATTTAAACAAGTTTTTAGTTAATACCAACAATGTATGGAAGAGCGGAGTCTCCTAATACAGGCTTTATTAGCTTAAAAGGAGGCTCCAATCACTACCTAGTAATTTAAGAAAACTTGTTAATGCTAATAAACATTTTTCATTTTCATTTTTCATTTTCAAATTCTGACGTTCAAAAGTGCCCTTTTAAAAGCCTACTTGAAATCAATTATTTGACTTTTTGAGTTTGACTTCGGTACCCATATCTTTAAAACTGGAACACAGCAACGTGTTTTGCTAGGTGTACCGAGGAACTTAAAAAAGTGGCTGGGACAGACTGGATGCGGAAGGCGGAGGACAGGGTGTTGTGCTGCATCTGGGATAGGCCCATTAGGCCTTTGTCCAGCTGTGGACTGCGATAGACTGAGTTAATTGATCTTCTCAGAATCATCATCCTCCTGCCAGTATTTCAATTTATTTAGGTTCGGCGTAACATATCTTTTTCTTTCATACTTCTTTATCTTTTTTCTATAAGCCGTCATCTCGGCAGTCACCCCTAGTACATATTTTTTTCTCAGAATTTCTCCATAATTTCATATGTACATATGGTGGTGTTTTAATCTGAATATATTGAGTTGAATTTCATATTTTATTTGCTTTTATTACCATACCCAAACGCTGGAGGAAACTCACGAAATTTTGAGCGTATGCAGCGCAATGAAATGCTGGAGCATTCAACGTCAATTAAATTATTTAATAAACTACCTTTAGAATTAAAGTCCATTTATAATTTAAATCAGTTTAAGACCCAGCTAAAGTCCTTCCTGATAGAAAATGCACTTGACGAGTTTCTCAGTGATGTGTATCACTAGACTGTTATAACTATTAACCTTTCTGACATAATATTTTTATTTTATTTTTTCTCTCTTGACATTTGTATCGGTATATTGAATTTTATTTTATTTTATTTTTATACAACTACTTATCAGTGGCTTATGGATTTTGAATTGTTTAACTACGAAGATTGTTTTTTTGTCACTCATGTAGGAAGTAGGTATTCATAATATGTATTTGTTATTTCTTATCGTTAAATTGTGTTTCCTGTTATTTTAAATTTAAATGTAATACATTTCGACACAATGTAAAAATTGTTAATGAAATAAATAAATAAATAAACGAACATCTAGTATCATCATTATATTATAACCGCAGTTTTCGAGTCGTTTTCGACAATGCATGGACGGAAATTATTTGAGACTTCAACATAACTGGCGAAATGTGGGTGTACCTGCCCCTCTGCTAACCCTTTGGTGATACAGGCGTGATGTTATGTTAGCTAAGTAACATTGTTTGCCACCGACTTCCGGAATTAAAGTTATTTTTCACTTTGTAGTGGCTTTTTGGAAGTCGGTTGTTGTTTTTTTTTTTTTTGCAAAAATGTTTTTATTTTTCACTTTTAAGTTGTAATTTTTACCAGTAATTTTGGTTTAAAAACCAAACTACAGAACCGTTTTTGATGAAAATTCTATGGGACCATTCTGAAAGTATATCCTTACAAATAAAAAAGAATTTTGCAAATCGGCTTATAAATAACGGAGTTCTGAGGTAACAAACATAAAAAACAGTCGTATTGAAAACCTCCTCCTTTTTTGAAGTCGGTTAAAAAGTAAGAGAGAACGCTAACCTAAAATGAAGTAAAAGCTCGGGCAGGCGATGCGATGCGACGGGGTTGGTCGGGGAACAAGAAATTTCTTACACATACATATATCTTCCTTAGAGAAACTTCATCAAAATCGTTTGCGTAGTTTAGAAAAACCACGCGGCTAGACACGAAATCCGACTTTAAATTATAATATAAGTATATGAATTAACCGAATACATCTCTATTATGATCCGAACATTGCAAAAAAGACCAATTATTCATGAAATTAAGTTAAAAGCCGTGTCACAGACTACACACACAAATTAATAATAAAGGCTCTCCAAAGTGAGCAGTGTCGTATGAAAGCCATTCATAAACTCTGTAACAAGATTGTTAACCCTTCTAATGCCCGGTCAAATTAATTTAACGGGTTCACATTCCCCATCTTTTTAAAACAGGGTTGAAAGTATTTTCTTTTTTTCTTTTGAAGTCCTGTTTCTGATATTAATTTTATCTCTTTGTAGAAAATCTTCCTGTTTATTGTGTGTGAAAAATTGTTTAACAGGCTCAGGAATAACAATACCAAAACACGCGTGTTAGAGGCTGTGTTATCATCACAGCGTATTCTGTGAAATAATTTAAATTTGTTAAATTATAAATGATGATAAATGATTTTATTTTTGTAAGTAGGTTTGTACAAACACTTTTACACGTCAATCATATTTTAAAACTAGATGAGGTCGGCGTTTCCTATCTGACTAGTCTGAGAAGAAAGGCCGAAACAAACTCAGAGGTCACAGTCTCTTTTAAAGTCCAGACATAATCTTGGTCAGATCATATGAAGACCATGCAGGTCGATGTCTGAGATGGTCTTTTGAGGAAAGAACCACACAGATTGAGAGGACCTGTCCAGCCAGTGCACGCATTTGTCAGAAATCGTGCAGCTCAACTCAAAACTTAAGGTTGTTATATACAACTGTTACATACAGACATAAAACATGGAAACGACCGCGACCTATGAGTTGTAGGTTCGATACCTGACAGGCGCTTTGCTTTGTGTAAATTATTTCATCACCACAGCTCTCAAAACGCCAACATGCAGATAAACCCTGAGAGGTTTTCTTTGTGTGGCTAAAACTACTTGTGAATTAGGTTAAGTGTTTTAGAAATAAAAAATAAATAAAAAAACGGTGAAGGAAAACATCCTGAGGAAACTGGCTTATCCTAGAACAAACAATTCGAAGAGATATGAAATCTAACAATGAGCACTGGGCCTGCGTGGTTACACCCCACGTCCTCGCACAGAAGAGGGCTGTGTCCCTGCAGTGGGAATATTATAGGCTCATTGTAAAGAAAGAAAGAAAATACATTTATTTGGCACAAACTGAAACACACAATACACCAGATTTTAATCCTACTTCCTACTATATATATATATATATAATATTATAAACGTGAAAGTTTATATGGATGTTTGTTACTCTTTCACGCAAAAACTACTGAACATATTTAGATGAAATTTGGCAAACAAATGGTTTATAACCAGGATTAACATATAAGATACTTTTTATCCTGATATTACCACGGGATCGAAATTTATGCGGGTGAAACCGCGGAGCGCAACTAATTTCATATACATAAACCCACGCGTTTTCATGGGGTAGGTTATAACAAATTCAATTTTTTTGTGTTTTTTTTGAAAATCAAATCCTATACTTCTTAAAAAATCACCCGTTATATAAATAAATATTTATATATAAAGAAAGAAAAATACAAAATGCATACTAAAATATAATTAATTCTAATAATAAGGAAAAATAAAAACGAAATATATCTATAATCACGAGCACAAAGCAGAAATAGTCGACAGCGTAGGCTTAAACTTTGGTTTTCTAGAAAAGCAGCTCTGTCATAAAATAGCAGCGCTCACGAAACTCTTGTCACTTTCACCAGTATTTGACATTACGGTGTCAAAAACCGCTCCGTATGTTGACAACTGTGTTGACAACCATATTGTGTGACCGTTCATCGCTTGCTTAGGAAACCAAAGCTTTAGGATCTCGTTAACACCCTGTGGCTACGGAACCCTAAAACAAACTATCTCTATTTAAGGCAGCCACTAACTTCACTAACAGAATAATCTTTTCACCACGACACAAGTTATTATTTTCTTATATAACCCCGTGCCAAAGAAACAAAAACACAGCTCAGATAAGAAAGTTAAGCACAAAAACAGTTTCATCTCACACAACATTTTTTCGCCATTTCAAACTACACAGTAAAAAGCTTACGGTTAACTTATACCAGTAAATCCAATTTGTTACCACGATGAAAATATAAACAGCTATATTTTTTCGCCAAACAAAAAAATACTTTTAGTAAAAATATCCCTCTTTATCAGTCGAAATTTCGCAGTTCAGCAGACCAGAAATCATTTATAAATAGTACAGAGATTGCTCTCGGAAACTGTTTTTAGACGAAAATGAAGATAGATAGATTTTATTGTAACAGTTGATATGGGTAATGTAGTATTTATTTATCGGATACGTTATCGAATAAATCAGTTTCTTGAGTATAAGTAGGTAATACTCATAGCAGCTGCTGCTTCAAGGTTTCCGATTTGATTTAATATTATCATACTTTGTCACCAAACGTAAAATACAAGAATAAAGAGCTTTGAAAGTCCGGGGCATACCTACTGTCCACCACTTGATCAACTTTGAACGTTAATATCTCGGAAAAGTGACGAAGGCGTCACGTTAGGTTAACGTTAACGTTAAGTTTTCTACAATAGAATAGAATAGATTTTTTTTTTTTTTTTTGTAACTTTGCCCCAGTCTAGGAATTTCTCCTGTATCGAGGGTGCAAACAGCCAGACCCGGCACAACTACTTGTAGGTCATACAAATATTTTTTCCGTGCGGGAATCGAAACCGCGACACGCAGCGCAGCAGGCAATCGCTTAACCACTGCGCCAACCGTGCCGTCAAGCAAGAATAGAATAGAATAGGTCTTTATTTGCACAGAAAGTCCAAGTTTGGTCAGAAGAGGTTTGTTTCTGTCTGCATTGATGTCAGCTATCGCTTTATATAGGCGGTAAAAGAGGCCGCCATTTTGAAAAAAAAAAAAATGGCGGACACTGTAGATTTGGCAGACTCCATATAAAAATATTCAATCCCCTTTAATACCATCATCAGCCTAGCCTTTACCCAACTATGTTGAGGTCGGCCTCCAATGTAAACGGATGCAGCTGAATACCAGTATTTTACATGAAGTGACTGTCTACCTGACCGCCACCCAGTTACTGGCACATCAAACAGCAACACGACCATCAAACAGTGCCCCAAAACGCCTGCACTTCACCACTTCCTAGTACTTCAGCTGGGAAGAAGATGTGGCGCAAGAAACTCCCCAGCAGCAACAAGTACCCCTTCGTAAAGACTATAGTTGTCACGCATTCGGTTTTCTGACTACCCGTAACTACTATAAAACCACTACGTATGACAGCCTGGACCAACACGGCATAACGTGTTTTCCGAGCCATGGAAGGGTCTCGATATAATGGATGGTCACCCATCCACGGACTGACCTCGGCAAGCGTTGCTTAACCTTGAAGATCGACCCGTCCGGCTGCTATTATTTAACCACGAGCCCCTCAAACTAATTCAGAAACCAATATAACCAGTAAATCATGTTTGTGTTTTAAAACTAATCTCAAAAGATGGACTACCAATATCAACAAGCCTTTTGAAGTATGGAATTGGATACGGAATGGGCTCCACAGGAAATTTTATTCGAAGTAATTTCCTTGGATTCTTGGGACCAGTAGTACTCGTAATAGTGATGAACGACACACGATATTGGTATCGGCTATTAACGTTGTTTAAATTGGTTTCGGCTTTCGATACCAGATTTTTTATGGCGAAGTAAATGATTGTTAGGATATGGTTAGTAATAATTTTAAATTATTTACTTATTTACCTATAGGTATGGTTTTTTTTGTGTTTTTACTTTCAGTCCTGCGCCGCATGCCCCTGTACACTTGATGATCTTATGACTGCGTCAGTGAGCGGAGTTTGCGCTGCTTATTTTTGGGCCAAAAATGTTGCAAAATTTTAGATATTGACACGCTAGCCCTTATAGTATCGTATCTTGTCGCTAAGAAGAAGAAGAAGGCTTTGTATTTGAGTATCACAATAATCATATTTTTTATCATTATTTTAAAATTGATTAGCTTTTGCAGGTAAAACAAAAATCTTAACTATGGTAACATCATCGGATTGGTGAATTCGAACCCTGTCTGTGATTTAACTGTCGTCATTTTTTGTCATAGTAAGTGGGTAAGTTCCTGTTGAACTTAGAATTTCTGTAGGTAATAACCGATTCGTAGGTAATAACAAGTTTCGATTCGAAACCTATTCACTTGACATTGTCAACCCTTTCCTTGTATCACTTACAAACAGTATAAATCAGATCAAATTGTACGTATTCACTCACAAAGCGGATCACAAAGACTGTAAGAGAATCGTACTTGCAATGTAAAAGAAAATAAAACAAGAAAATGTAGAGATTGCAGCCATTGAAACAGTCTTCTGTGAGAAGAGTTAGGTTAACCAAGTTTACACAATAGGTACTTTTGTTAGCCCATAACTCGGAAAATCTAAGTAAGATAGTGAGGTAAATGTTAAAATATATATTTATTGTCGTATTACTTATTAGCCAAACCTAGTTAGCTAGTTATTGAACTAATGTGGGTTGGTAAATAACTTTTTTACCGACTTCAAAAAAGAGGAGGTTCTCTATTGGATACTTACTGTGTTTACTTTGGGCATTATATTTTGTGTAAGAAAACTCGATTATCAAATATACTAGAATAATTTATGCCAACATATTTTTTGCTAAATAGGCTGAGACAAAAATTTACCGACTTTAAAAAAGAAGAGGTTCGCTATTGGACAGTTTTATGTGTTTTTTGGGCTTATATTATGTATGTTGTGTAAGAAAACCTGATTATAAAACATACGTGTGTACTAGACGAAGCTAAAGAACTATGCCAAAAGATCTGGTAGTTTGGCCGAAACCAAGATTTCTGGTATCGGCCAATACCAATACCATCAAACATTATGATCATAAAGCGTTATCCCTGTATTAAAAGTGCAAAAATCGTTTGAACTGAAACGGTGGTCGTATGTAAATACAGAGTTTCCTGTGGGTACCTACCGCTTCGATTGCAAAAAACGAAATTGGTTTTAAACGTAAAAACCCCTTTGTAGACAATAAAACTAGGTTTGTTTTTGTTTGAAGCCTTTTTATGACTGGATGATTTGATGATTTTGATTTGATGAACAAATGTAAAGAAAATTTGACATCAAATATAAATGAAACACTTCATCAAATAATTCAGTGGTTGAAATATAACAACTTATTAATAAATATAGATAAAACTAAATTAATGACGTTTAGAAACAGAATTAATTATTTAACTGATATTGACATTAATTACAATGGACAAAAAATTAATGACGTAGAGAGTACACAGTTCCTTGGTCTGCATCTTGATTGCAACTTAAATTGGAGATCCCAAGTGGAAAAAATCTGTACAAAACTGAGCCAATTTTCCTATGCACTATATATGCTCGGAAAAATTGTGAACCAATCTGCTGTAATTACTGCTTACCACGGATATGTGGAGTCATTGCTGAGATATGGTGTTATATTCTGGGGGAACTCAGTTGACAAAGACAATGTGTTTAAGGCACAGAAGAGGTGCGTGAGGGTGATTTGTAAACTTAAGTGTACAGATAGTTGCAAGCCTTTTTTCATCGAGTTGAAATAATTGTTAACCCTGCCATGTATTTATATTTATGAGATAGCTGTGTTTGTTGCACTAAATAAGAATTTATTTGAATCGTTTGTAAGCCAACGTTATTGTAAAAACGCGTGTGTGTGTTGTCCATCGAGGAGCAAAACTGCACAGTTCAGTAAAAGTGTTTTTTGTATGGCTCCTCGCATTTACAACCATCTGCCTAAAAAAGTATTAAACTGCACAAATACTGAAAAGTTTAAATTCATTTTAAAGCAGTTTCTCATTGAAAAGGCATATTATAGTATAAGTGAGTATCTAAACGACAAATTTTAGACATGGTAGTGCTTGACATCTCTTTTTTTAATAATAATTATTTAAATGAATAGTCGAATTATTTAAATGACATTTATTGTATGACATAATGATTTTTTTGGATTTTGACATTTTATATTATGCATGTATGTAATAATTAAATTGTAATGTGACATTAAAATTAAAATTAATTAACAAAAATATTGCATGCTGAAAGGCTGAATATAGCGGCTCGAAATTATTCGATAACATCTGTATTCTCTATACCTATATTCGCAATAAATGAATTTGAATTTGAATGATTTGAGTTTCGGTTTTTTTTAAGTGGTTTTGTGGAGGATAGGTGGTAAGCTAGACAATATTCACATAAGTAGGTACGGTATACTTATCGTACTTATTTATGTGAATATTTTCAAAAAACTTACTACTACTAACTTTACTTTTTACTTTTTTGGCGGGTGTGTTCATCTAGGTTATAAACTATATGTGTGCCAAATTTCATCTTAATCAGTTCAGCCGTAATTTGCGTGAATCCGGAAAATACCTCCAGATAAACAGAGAAAAACTAAAAACTATATTTTCGGCCTCAGACTCGTCCCCGTCCGTTTGTAATGAAGTAATTTCTACAGGGTGTGCCTGTAGAAATTACTTCATTACAAAAATATTAAACGTACAATTTTATTTTAGAAGGAAAGATTTGTTTATTCTGCAGCCTTTTTGTCACAGTAAAACATACCCTATGGTTATCTGCATTATTATAAGTGAAAGAATTTTCTAAATCGGATCAGTACTTCCAGAGAATACCTCCTACATCCAAACTTACAATTTTTACCTCTTTATTACTATTAATATTAAATATTATTTATTATCTCTACTATAAGTAAACTATACTATACTATATATTAGTGTAGAAGTATAAATAACTATAATAGAAAATAAATAGTATTTAATATTAATAGTAATAAAGAGGTAAACTTTGAAAATAAATATAATAATAATATGAGAGATAGTAAATGAATGAATTATTTTTCCATAAATAGGTAATGTTGTACAAAGTAGGTATGCGCAGCAGAATAAAGCGTAGGACTTACAAATGCACAGAGATTTGATCAATGACCCCCATGCTAGGTGGAACCTGTGTTACAGGGTCACCCATCCGTCCATTATACAGATTACGAGTAAGTAAGTAGTACGTATTATTTAGGGGAACAATTATGTGCTTAAAATTAATGAGCAGATATTCTTACGATTCGAAGAACTTATACTCGTAGGAACCCAAAACTACCAAGCTATCATAGCTTGCTCAAACCTACTTATAAGCAAGGAGGTACGAACAGAACACACTCCATCAGCAGACCGCTATCAGGCAAAACAACAAATCCGCTAAGAGGGGTGAAATTTATGCAAACTCGCCAGACAGCGACGCGAAGATAATATTCGTGTGTCCGCCCGGACGGACGGACGGACAAAGCCTCATTTACATAATACCGCCTTTCCAAACGTTGGTAAAAGATACCTACGAGTTGGCACTTGGCAGCTCATTAGGGGATTTCAAGTGTTCCAGCTTAATTTTGAGGATATTAAGGGGTTTGTTGTGGTTGAGATTAATACTAGTAGAAGAATAGTGAAATTAGAATATTAGCTTGTTAAACTTGTAAACACTGTTTTAAAAATTTTCTTTCTTTCTTTTTTTTTAAAAACGTAGCCCCACACTAGGAATTTCTCCTGTGTCGTGGGTGCGTTTACATACATATAAACTCACATACACAAACAGCCAGACCCGGAACAACTAATTGTAGGTCATACAAATATTTGTTCCGTGCGGGAATCGAACCCGCGACACGCAGCGCAGCAGTCAATCGCTTAACCACTGCGCCAACCGTGCCGTCAACACACATACACGGTTCACACATTCACGGTTTTGTAGATAACTTTTGATAACATGACATGAACATCAGCTCTTGTATTGGCTATCGGCTTGTCAGAGTACGGGGGGGCGTTGTGGTACTCCACGAGACATGTTCAAGGCCTATTTCATAGCGAGTCTAGCAGCCTATTTTATTGCCGTGCCATCGGGCAAACCTTTTTTTTAGCTATTTATTAAATTCAAGTTCGTCACTCACTGGACCTGAGGCCGTCAAGGCGAAGGTGGTGTGACAATCTAATATCATTTGCAGGGCCAACGTGGCCAGAGATCGCACAAGACTGGGAGGTTTGGAAGAAAAAAGAGCAGGCTTTTGCAGCAATGGGACACAATATAGGATAGCAAAAAAAATAAAAAATATCTAATATTTATAAATGTGTGTATTGTCAACAGCTTACGAGTTCGCGGGCATACAGTGTCAGACACAGTTTGGAGATCACAGAGAAGATTTATACCAGATTATACCTACATTACAAAACTAATATATACTCTACAAAATATACAACAGACGACAGGGTCAAAAAAAAAGAATCCAAACTCGCAGCTGCTAAAGAAAATTTTCTAACGCAAAAACCCGTTGTCAGATCTACGAATCTAACAAAGACATCTCACGCTAAACAGTCGCAACAACTACTTCTAAACTAACGTGGGAATCACGACAAAAATAAATCAAGAAATAAAATAAATCACCGGAGCCTACAAGGACACATTACCAGAGAATCTACTGCCAAAAAAATAAGACATAAAATACTACCACACTTAAGAAAAAGAATCGCAAAGAAATATCCCATAAGACATTTCTATTTATTACAGTATCACAAATGCTGCCTGTCTACGAGCGAAGGCAATACAAAGCCTACCCCTAGTGATAAAACACCTAGAGATTAGGAAAAACGGGCTTCTGTAACCCGAAAAAAGAAAACTCTAATCAAAAAAGAAATGTCTCTACCTTCGTCACGGGCCGAAAATATAGTACAGACTGGACATTTGGGGAATCGTCAGACAAATTCTTTGGTTCCCAAGCCGCATACAGCAGACATTGAATACCAATAGAATAATTCGACAGAATCTTGTGTACTGTATTATTCTGTGAGCCTTCTGGGTGAGGTTTGTGCAGACGAGCTACTTTTTCTTTTTATTGACTTGAGTTTTTTTTTTCTAAGTTTCGTTATTGTCAAAAATACGTTGATCTCCATCTTTTATTTAAAATTAAATAGATCAAAAACTATGACAAGTAATAGACAAATCAAGTGAGCAGATAGTAATAAAAATACTTTTTGTTAATAATCTTAGGTAATTATTTACCAGAAGTTTTATACACCGTGTTCCGGACGATATACATACATAAAGTTCGAACAGATGTTCAGACCTTGGAATTAAGCATTTTTCATTATGGACACATGAATGAATTCTTATTTTTTGTTAATTTTCATACAAACTAAATACCTTGACGTAAATCACCCGATATGCATGCCTCTTTATCCGAATGGACAACGTCGTATTTTCATTTATAAGATTTGGCAGGCTGAAAATTGTCAAAACTAAGTTTCTTACGACCCGTAAGACCCTTTCTTACTGCATAGCTCAATTAAATTTAATTAAATGACAAATATCTTTGTAATGAAGTACTACTTCCTTTGCTAGATTTGATTTGTAAAAGCTATAGAAGCGCTTGCCAAAGTTTATGAATAACGTACAGAACGCGGTGTATAAAATCTGTCTACCATTTTCCCATGTTGGGGTTAATTTTACACGGAGCGACTGCCTATCTGACCTCCACAACCCGATACTCCTTTTGCGAGACTTTTGGGCTTTTGACTATCCGTAACGACAGTCAAAGAGCTACGAACAACAACCGGGACGAACAGCTCAATGTGCTTTTTTATAAACGCAAAAATATATTCCCGATGAATCATCGTTGTAACTTTAACAAAGCAGATAATAACACTATTATTCTATACTTTTGTCTCATTTTCAAAAGTTTCAGCAGCAATTAATGGCAGGTACGGCGTCTAGTTATTAAAATTACGATATATGAGGCAACTTTGTTTGTGCAGGAGTTTCGATACGGGACTGCAATATAATGTAACTTCGGCAACAGTGAATATTTAATTAAACTAGGGACAGTTTGTGAATAAAATACTGCACATTTAAAACTTTAGTGGAAAATATTTTTTAAATAAAATGAGTAGGTATTGAATTCGACACGGGCTATATTATTTTAATTTTAAATGAACAACGGAAACGGATTCGATTTTCGGAGTTGAAATCGAATTATGAATTAGTAAGGGTTAATTAATATTCTCGGAGTTATATTGCGGTTTTTATATTATTATGTTTGGAAACAATAAATGATTTTTCGGAATCGCTTTTTTTAAATAATATTATGTAGGTAAGTGTGAAATATGAATCAATTTTTTTTTTTATTAAATGTATCAAGATTTATTTTTCAAGTTCTTCTAACTAAACAGACAGCTGTGCTGGTGGAGAGTATGTTGCTTCCCATCATCGGAAGCACTGAGACGCTGTCAAGGGCGGACGTTTTAGGGGACTTATGTAATATTGACGTTAAAAAGTGCGGATTCTCAGCCTAGTATGAATAAATTACTTTTATTAATGATTTACCAATCCTTTTTGCCAAAATAACGTACTCGTCTTACTAAACCAAGCGTTAGTGAAAGTTTGTGACAACACATACTACACAATCAATATTTTCATTATCTAACTATATAAGCAATTATGTCTGCAACTTTTCATCGCCTTCTTCTGTTTTTCTAGTGGCTCATCTACCAAGCCCAAGGTGTCAAAAAATCAGAGGGACAATGATTCTCGTAATTTTAAGAACGTTCACAGTCTTATCTCAGTCTCAATCTGTCAAAAATACCTCTAACTTTCCCACATTTTTGACAAGTTTTTGATATTGATTGTCGCTGAGATGAGATTGCGACTACATTTGGAACGCTTTTATTACGGGAATTGATCTCTGATGATGTCTTCATTTGCCAGAATCAGTATAACTAACGGTGACCTTAGAAGAATCCCAATAAATATAATAAGGTTAAGTTTCTAGAGTATTATGTTAAAGAGTTACAACTCTTAAGATACAGGTCACCGCCAGTACTTATGAGTTGTAACTTGTGGAGTGTCTCGTACCTACATTGCTCAGTCAGGCACGATAGTAACTTTGCTGACTAGCAAGGGCACGGGCATGAACCAATCTCAAAATTAACTTCGCTTTCTTAGACAGAATACTTACAAAAAACTGTGAAAGGCTGTCAGTTGCCTATGAAAGTTTCCAAAAAGCACTTCCCACTATTTCAACAATCTTGTGGCTAAATAATAATAGCCACACGGGTTAATCAAAAGTTAAGCTGCGCGTGTCGCGGTTGGTTCGTCGATTGGTGACCATCCATCATCCATCAAGAGCCCTCCGTGCCTTCTAAAGCAATTAAAGCTGTTGGTCCGTGATCGTTACGGGTAGTCAAAAGCTTAAATTTCTGACAACCAGTTAAGACTGGTTGTCACACGATACCCCTTGGTAAGCCAAGGGTATCGTGGGTATCGTGCTACCCAGTATTTGGGTTGTGGGGGTAAGATAGGCAGTGCCTCCATGTTAAATACTGGTATACAGCTGCATCGTCTTAGACCGGAAGCTGACCCCAAGAAATTGGTGAAAGGATAGGTAGATTGACTTTCCACTTACCCCTAAAGTAGAGCAACTTTTTCATCGCCCCCTGTCTCCTTGAAGTCGCTCGTCTACCCAAATCCCAAGGGGTGTTAGAAATTCGCAGTATGTTCCCACAGCCCGCAATGAATACTAACAACGGCTTTCAAAGAATACCGATACAGATTAAACCGGTGTCTGCACGTTTTGTATTGATATATCAGTGAAGAAAAGTTTGGGAACGTGTCTATAGGCCCATGCTGCAATTATTGTATGAACAATAGCAATATCTGTATTAGTTATTTGGTATTGTTTCGCGAAGTTACTTGAATATTTGCTTGTTAGAGTGTTGATTATGCTCAAGGGCTTTATTTGTAGCTAACAATTTTATAAGTAACTGTATTGTAAGTTAGTATACAAGGCAGTATACCGGCTGTTTTTTTTCGTCTGGATAAAAACAGGGTATAAAAGGTGGACGGAGTAGAAATCGACCGCACAGAAATTTCTTTTTTTTTCTCAAAAAATAGAAAAATATCTACTGTTTTTCTCCTTTGTTTTGCAGTTCATGTACAAATCGGCCTTCGCATTGCAGTAGGTCAGTTCAAAGCTGATATATCCTTGAAATAGAAAGAAAAAAAATAAGTTTATTTGTCACAGAAACACGTCCTTAGAAAAAGATAATTACCTCGTATAATCAGAATATTAATAATCAGAATTTTAGCCAAAAAATAAGCATCGCCATACAACGTTGCAATTTTTTTTTTCATTTTATTTATTTATTTATCCATTTATTTCAGGCATTAAGGCCCATATAAAACACATACAATACAATATTAATATAACTTATAAATACTACAACTGTTACAATACTAACTGTTAAATACAATGCTGTCAGCTTTTTGGGCATTTTTCCTGTTGACAGCGATGCGGACGAATTTTTGTTGCCTTAATTATTTTCCTTAAATACGAGTACATGTACATATTATCTATACTTAAGACTAAAAAGAGGTAGAATTTGATTGTTTGTTTGTATGTATGTAGGGAGTAATTATGTTTAAAGAAATTTATTTCTCAATAAGAAATTACAAAGATTTCACTTACTTGAGAACATTTTTAAAACTTAAATATATTATAAGAACTTTGATACACAAACCAAGCAGCTATTATTATATTCTTTACAACAAATCATTTACGCAACAACATTTCACCTTGCATACAAACAACATTAACGAATACAAAACTTAAAAATTTTAAAATTTTCAATCTGCCCGCAAAAGAAATTATTACCGTGGTCGCAAATATTCATAGTAGATAAGGAATGCGAACTCGGTGCCACAACAAAGCAACGCAACAGTAGGGCAAGTCTATTTATAATTTCCGTAACTACCTGTCAGATTTAAAAAAATCTTATTGTATTTGATAACCCAATTCTTAGGCTATCTAACATCACGCTACGATACTTAGGAGCCGAGCAAAAGAAAAAAAGATAGAAAGAGCTGAAAACGAAGTAGTAGCACGGGCGAGCGATGCGATGCGATGCTACGAGGTGGTCGGGGAACAAGAAATCGAATGCGGACTAGCGGAGAGCTAGTTAATAATATTATTTTAAGTCTGTTGGCTTACGCAGGATGTTAAAGAAATTGCATGCCATATCTTGAGGGTGAGTTCAGTATCGATAAAGGAACCCGTAAAAAATAAAAATAAACCTATAAAAAAAGTTAAAAAAAAAATCGAAAATTATCATAAGATGAACGTAGGTATATAAATGATAGGTAGGTAGGTAACACTAGGAAATTATTAACTAACATTTAAACAAAATAAAAACTTATTTCAACCAATTTTCAATCATTTCTAAAACGATTGCTATTTTAAGTTAGTGGGTACTAAATTAGGTTGATCTTGCAATATTTTTTACCCATCCCTAAGCTATGGCACGCGATTTCTTTAACACATTGTTTATGTAAATAATCAGAAAAATAACAAAATAGATCTACATTATAATGTAGATCAACAACAGAACAAAAAACAACAACGGAAAAAGAAAAAAAAATTGTTTACAAATCAGGCTTTTAAGCGAAACCCTAGAGCTTAAACAACGAGTCTACATATTTTCGAGCTCCTGTTACTTCAAGACAATGTGAAAAGTTACGTATGTATATTTCTTTTACAATTTATGCATAGGTTGGGATTTGAACTTGCCCTAAACCCACCTACCCCGTTCAACTTTCGAACGCGGTAAGAAAGATTAAAACGTCTTATTTTTACATCTAGACGGGCTCTGTCAGCTCCAAGCTAACCCTCCATTCGTTTTAGGGTTCCATACCCAAAGGGTGCTAACAGGGTTCTATTAAGGCTCCGCTGTCTGTCCGTCTGTCACACCGTAATAGGTAGACACTTAATTTTTCAGAGTGTGTAGCAGCTATAGCAACAGATAATAATAATTAAATCCTACTAATATTATAAACGTGAAAGTTTATATGGATGGATGTATGGTTACTCTTTCACGCAAAAACTACTCAACGGATTTGGATGAAATTTGGCACACAGATGGTTTATAACCAGGATTAATATATAGGATTATTTTTATCCCGATATTCTTACGGGATCGAAAGTTATGCGGGTGAAACCGCGTGGCGCAGCTAGTTAAGTTATAAATTAAAGAGTAACAAATCTACGTTCCTTGTAAGGAGACCTCCATACAAGAAACGTAGATTTTTCTGCGTTTTTATACAATATGGTTAAATATTAACCGGCGGTACGAAACCCTGTCGTGCAAGTCCGACTCGCACTCAGGCGCTTTTTTCTATCCTTCTATACCCTGTCCACTATCTAAACCGTTTTTTGACAGATGGAGCTAGTGATTGCAGCAACACTCAATACATTGATTGATACACGTACGGTATTATAATGTCTGTAAGAAACCATAAGTAAGACAATTCCATGAGATAAGGCAGTTTATATAATGGTTTTAGTACGCATTTTAAAGTTATTTTTTTTACTTAATCGGTCATATGTACTTTTTAAGACATCTGTCAAATAACGGTTAGCCTAATTTAGAGGATTTAAGTTAGAAATAGTGTCAGTCTCTTAATATATGCTATTAACTTGTAACACTCGCGGAGGTTGGTTAGCAAAGCTATGCAAACAAAACCTCAACACCCTACATGCATGATTTTACAAAAGGTGTATGTTTATAGGGTGTCATGTCGTACACCCACGATTTGCCTATGGCTGTATACTGTGTCATGTAAAAGGGTTTAACCCTATACCTACCTACTCATGTGGGGCAATTCAACCCGGGAGATAAACACACAATTGCACTACCCGTTTTAGGGATTGGCCGTATTTTGCATTTACTACAAGCATCATTTGATAAATTTGAAACCGTAAATAATAAACATGTCACCAGAAGGCCAATTCCCGTAATTAAAAACCTTCAAAATCTAGTCGCAATCTCATCTCAGCGACAATCAACGTCAAAAATTTAGGGAAATTAGAGGTTTTTTTTTTTTTTTTTTACTACTTCAGTCGGTTTTATTAACGTTGGCAAATGTTTAAAAACAAATTGAGTATTGAGATTGAGACTGTACTGAATCGCGAAACAAAAATCTGGTGTTCCCTACATCTGGACGAGTTCAACGAATACAAATGTAGGGAACAGCTGATTATTTTTTTCGCGCTTTCAGGTTTGTGTTGTGTGATATCAAAAAAAACACGTTGTGTTTACAAAATAGCTGGCCTGTTAGACTTTCAAGTGAAACTTGACGTGAACTTATTTTTTGAAGTAAAAACTTCTGTAGGCGCACTTTGCGCTCTTTCTGAACAGTAGATGAAATTGGGGGCTGCTCTCTCACAGTCCGCCAACCAAGATCCGGGCCCATTCGAAAGCAGTTCGAAATTTCGAAGTTATGTGAACCTTTTTGACGGGTAAAAACACTTCGGGAGTCGGGACGACGGTCGAATCTTGGTGTCATTCATTCTTAGGTCGGGCCTCAAACTAATCATATGTCCGTAGGCGTTAAGGACCAGTTTTCGTCCGTAACATCGACCGAAACTACGGATTTCCTACTAAGGGAGTATACCTCCTGAACCATCACCCTCGTGTCGGTGAATCGCGTGTACTCGGCTCCAGTTGTAAGTTTTTACACGCATAAGCGATCATCCCCTTTCTTTTTTTCGCAGAAATCACACGAATATATGTACTAATTTTCACAACTAACCAATTAAAACAAATTAAAGCGCTCCATAATAAAATAAACATGTAAAAGCACAATTCATACTAATTATAAAGCCAGTGAAGTTGAAATAATCCACCATACTTTATGAAATTAACCTAGTGGGAACAATATTTCGATATAATTGGCGGCGGCCATATTGTTAACTGTTTATGGTCGTACGGCCGATACACACGGACGGGCGAAACGGCCAGCGAGGCAGTTAAATTGGTAGTTATGATCCCAAATGCAGATATGAGGATTTGTTTGGGATCTAATTTAATTTTGGCGAAGTAATCCTATGAATTATAGTACTTATTATTTTATAGCACTGTTGAATTTGGAAACGAATTATTATCCTTTTGACCTTATTCTTACCGATTTATTTAGGCTCGGCGGAATGCGTGTTTTGCTTTCATACATCTCTATCAGTACTCGTCTAAATGTCCACTTAGTTCCCAGCCATATTATATTTCACACAACCCATCCACCTATTCAAGCAAGCTGAAGTGGCAATGGGCCGGCCATATTAGCCGTAGAACCGATGACCATTGGGGTAGACGTGTTCTTGGGTGGAGACTGCGAATCGGTAAACGAAGGTGGGACGCCCTCAGGCTAGGTGGAGCGTCGATTTTCGCAAAATGGCTGGTAGCAGCTGGATGAGAATTGAATGTAGAAGAAAATCGAGTTGAATGGCGTGCAATAGGAGAGGCCTATGTCCAGCAGTGAACTGCTATAGGCTGATGATGATGATGATCCACCTTTTCGTTGGTGTGCCGCTTTTATTAAAGCCAGTGCGTGTTTTTCTTTCATACATATCTATCAATAAAAAAATAGTCGTGTTAGTGTCCGCTTTAGATCAATATTATCTTTCACACAACCCATCCATCTTTCCCTTAGTCTGCACATTCATACACTTTTCTTGTTACCTGCTTTTCATTCCGTCGCGTCACATCATTATGCCACGAGAATCGACTACTTCTCAGTTTGCGAAGAACAAATGATCTGTCACTTGTCGAGTTGCTCGGGTCAAGTTGTCCTGGGTTAGAATTGTCGCGGGGTCGGGCTGTCCGGGTCGAGCTTTCCGGGTTGAGTTGTCGGCGTCGAGTTTTCGGGGTCGAGATGTCGGGGTCAAATTGTCCTGGGGTTGAATAATTGTCGCGGGGTCGGGTGGTCAAGGTCGAGTTGTCCAGATTGACTTGTCTTAGAATCGTAAAAAAGACTGAATCCGAGCGGTAAATACTGTAAAACTGTCGTTCTAGCTGTCTTTATGTCTGTGTTGTGATATATTTTCACCGCTAAATGCCACCTTTGACATCTGAAGGACATAGTTCTTTGATTTCAGTAAATTAAAAAGTTATCGCTCTTTGATGAGGACTTCAACCTACAATTCCATTGCTATGAAAGAAGACATAAGAAGCGGCCAAGTGCGAAGGGCACACGAAGGGTTCCGTACCAGCGTACAATATTACACTAAACACGTTCCACATTTTTGGAGACCCCCCTTTAACTTTTTACTTTATTTTTATTATTTATTATTATAGCGGCTATAGTAGTACACACTCAGTAAATTCAAATGTCTACCTATTACGGTTCAATCGATACACCCCTGTGAGAGACGGATGGACAGTGAAGTCTTAATAATACGGTTCCATTGGTATCCTTTGGGTACGGAACCCTAAAAGTACGTGGGTACAAGAGACAGACAACAATACATTTGAACGTAATAAAGTTGTATTACCTGGTAATGAATCCGTCTTATTGCTCAGATTTATTTCATTACAGACATAAACTTTTCTTTTGCCGCTGATTTGTCGAGGAAATTAAATAAAGGAAATATGTTTATGGAGAAATAAAGCCCTGCCTAGCCTGATATACACGATGATTTAATTGCCTGTGGCATAGCATTAGTTGAAACAACAATAAAAGTTGCATCGTGTAAGCGGGCATTTGTTGTTTTTTTATTAAGAGGGAAGCGCCAGGGTATGTCGCATATTTAGACGGCACGGTTGGCGCAGTGGTTAAGCGATTGACTGCTGCGCTGCGTGTCGCGGGTTCGATTCCCGCACGGAACAAATATTTGTATGACCTACATGTATTTGTTCCGAGTCTGGGTGTTTTTCTATCTATAATATGTATGTATTTACAACAAAAAAAATGTATATAAGTAGTATACCAGCCATCTTGTTACCATAACACAAGCATTAGGTTGCTTAGCTTGGGACAAATGGTGCTGTGTGAAATGTCCAGGGATATTATTATTTCCTTTATTTAAAATTAAACATATAAATTATATTTTTAAATATTTGCATATAAAAATTATAAAAACATTTAAAAATATAAAAAATAGTAGCCCACCGGTATCGGGAACAGGGTCCAAGCTACCGGCGGTCAGGGCTCCAGAGAGAGGAACCTCCTGACAATACGAGCCGTGTCCAGAAGTACCGCTTTCTGAATCAAGCCCTTGATCCAGCTGCCCAACGAGAGCCTCCTCAGGTGTTGGTCGAGGCTCTTGGCTATTAAGCCATTGGCGGTCACGACTATCGGCACAATGATCGCTGAGTCCACATCCCACATGTCGACAACCTCGCGAGCCAAGTCAAGATACTTGATTTGTTTATCTTTCTCGGCCTTCACGAGGTTCTCATCATGCGGGACGGTTATGTCAACAATCATTGCGCGCCGCTCTGATCGATCCACCACCACTATATCAGGCTTATTGGCAACAATAGTCCTGTCAGTGATGATGGATCGATCCCAGTACAATGTGATATTTCCATTTTCGAGAACTGGGTCGGGCACATACCTGTAGTACGGCACCTCAGATTCCACAAGGCCATATTTCAGAGCAAGTTGCTGATGGATTATCCTGGCTACAAGGTTGTGTCTATGCAAGTACTCTCCGTTAGCTAGACGAGAACACCCGGAGATAATGTGTCTGATTGATTCTCCCGGCCGGTGGCATGCCCGACAGATGTCAACCGTACCGTCTTTCACAATAAATCTCCGGTAATTGTTCGTCATCATAACTTCGTCCATAATTGCACACACAAAACCTTCGGTTTCTCCAAAGAGGTCACCGAAACGTAGCCAGGCTACGGACGCTAGTTGATCTACATCGGGTCCATTTAGGGCCCGGTAAAAGCGTCCGTGAAGCTCCTTACTCTGCCATACTTCCATGCGATCATTGGTGTCAAGCACTACTGGCTTGCGCCAGTTCTCTTTAGCCAAGGAGAGCGGGGTGAGGCCCTTATCCACTGCGACTACATCTCGATGCATCCCCACGTCGGTTTCTAGGAAATATTCCCTGAGACTGCATATCTCGCGATTGTGGAGGGTCTTAGCGTTTAAAAAGCCTCGACCTCCACACTTTCGCGGGATATACAGCCTCATTACCGACGACCGTGGGTGATGCATTCGATTTGCAGTCAGCAGCGTCCGGACCCTCCTATCCAAGGCGTCTAGTTCGGTTTGAGTCCATTTGAGTATGCCGAAAGAGTACATCAAAACCGGCATGACCCAACCGTTGAAGGCACGCACCTTGTTTCCACCTGATAGAAGACTGTTAAGTACTTTTTTCAGGCGGTCAAAGAAGCGCTCCTTCAACGATTGCTTCATGTCAGTAACATTGATGCCTAACGCTTCCGACATACCCAAATACTTATAGGTTTCGGATGCGGAGAGGGCTCTAAGGTTTGTGGAATCCGAGAGTTGGGTTCCCACGGATTCCACAATCTCCCCTCGCTTTACATGCATGACCGCACATTTGTCCACACCAAATTCCATCCTGATGGCGCTACTGAAAGTTTCAGTTACTTTCAGTAGCTCCATCAGTTGCAAATTGTTTGGAGCAAAGAGTTTCAAGTCATCCATGTAGAGGAGGTGCGATATAACCTGACCACCTCTCCTCAGCCGATAGCCTAGACCTGAATCCTTCAGCAGTGTGCTTAGAGGATTCAAGGCTAAGCAAAACCAAAGCGGACTCAAACTATCGCCCTGAAATATGCCTCGCTCGATCCTTATCGGTTCGCTGTTCCTCTGAATATTTCGACATCCTGGATAGCGAAGGACCGTCCTCCATTGCCCCATACACGACATCAAGAAGGTACGCAGAGTTGCATCTACTTTATACAACTCCAGCACCCTCATGAGCCATGTATGTGGCACCGAGTCATAGGCCTTCTTATAATCTATCCAACATGTCGACAGATCCTTTCGGGAACGACGAACCTGTTGGCTAATGGCCATATCAATGAGGAGTAGCTCCTTAGTACCGCGGGACCCATTCTTACATCCGTTTTGAGAGGCAGACATATTATTATTATTATTATTATGTCGCGAAATTCAGGTCGTTGAGCTCCTCGAGTTTTGAGTTGAGCTACACGATTGCAGTGACTGGACTGGTCCACTCAAATCTGAGTGGTTATTTCTTCAAAATACCATTTCAGACATCGATCTACTTGGTCTTCACATGATCTGACCAAGATTATATCTGAACTCGACAAGACTGTAGTTTTGACAAACAGAGATTAGCGTGTTCAAACAAACGTTTATTCTTAGTACAGACTTTACTTAAACCGAACAATTTCCATGAAACTCACAATTTCCTATAACCGGAATAGGATGAAGAAGCAAGATAATTTAAATATTGAGTTGCAATCGTCTTCGGACCGTTTGCTAAATCGAATAGCCGGCCATCCCATTGATTCGTCTGCATTTTGTTTGAGCCGTGAATTCATACTTCGACTGTCCTTGTTCCTTAGAATATGTATATTCCTATTGGTAACGGCTAGAGGATGGGCAGGAACGTCCTTATGTGTGATAATTTAACGTGGCTATAGTAAAAGGCTTGGATATAGACCAGCATAGCTATTCACAATCGTTTGATACGCTTCAGTGCCAATGTTTTCAGGCTTTATAGAGCCTTAAAAAGTGGCAACATTTTATATGTGTTTTTATAATTATTATTTTGGCAACATTATGTTTGCTGTCAATGTCAAAGTGACGTTATAGTTTATCTGTGAGACTTTTCCTGCCAATCTATTGAAACACTTTGTAAACTCGGTCCTCGTAAAATAAAAATTATAATATTGCACATGCTGAGCTTTATTTACACCAGCACATCCCCAAAAATATAACACAATGTAACAAAAGAGTCCTAAGGCTTTTCACAAATCCATAACCTAAAAATATTGTCAAAATCAAATAGAGGACTGCCATTTTCCGACAGATTTTTGCTGGATATTTTGATACACACCGGAGGTCTGAGCCTTCCATAGACCCCCACTTGTGGAGGTTGTCCTTGCTGCGGCCTACCTGGGCATGAAGTCTATTTAAGGTTTTCCAAGTAAGCCACGGTATCTTATTCCTGATTATTACTTAAGATAGTTGACAAAACCAAAAACAACATCTAAATTATTAACGGAGATTATGATGAAAACAAAGGTATTTTGCGAAGTGTACATTATATTTTTCTTCCGTACTAGGAAGATGATGGCTTCTTTTATAAACAAATTCACGTGGGTATTGTGATATTTTGGTAGATTTTTTTATTTATGTACGGTTTTTACACACATTATTTATGTATATTTTCGCGTAGGAGGATTGATGGTGTCTTAAAATATTACTAGCCCACATATTTTGATCATTGTTGCCAAAAATAGTCGCCTCCTACTTAAATTGATTACTTTCTCAAAGCCAGCCTTTTGGGCGCTGTTCCTGTTGACAGCGATTTGGACGAATTTTTTGATGCCTTTTGATTATTTTGCTTAGTTTTTCATCTACATCATCATCAGCCTAGCCTTTTCCCAGCTATGTTGGGGTTGGTTTCGAGACTAACCGGATGCAGCAGTAGCATTTCTTTCCTTCTTTCTTTCTGAGTACCAGTATTTTACATGGCCTGTCTAACCTGCCTATCTAACCTCCACAATCCAGTTACTGGGTAATACGATACCCCATCGTAAGACTGGTTGTCAGACTTTCGGGCTACTGACGACCCGTAACGACTGTCAAAGAATCACGAATGACAGCCGAGACCAACGGCTTAACGTGCTTTCCGAGGCACGGAGGAGTCTTGGTATGTGAAGATGGCCACCCATCCACGGACCAAATGTACGTTTAATATGTATACACATAAAACATTCTCTAAATGATGATGAATAGCGTTTAAAATCCGTTGTGTAATTTAGAAGAACAACGCGGTCACACAGACAGACGCGAAAACGACCTTAATAGATAAAAAATGTATTTCATTCAAAAAGATGAGAGAGGTGACTAAATCACCACCCTGTACAGACGCCAGTACATCAAGCTACTACTACTGCCAAATTTATTTACTAGATATTCTACTTTATCGCTAAAGCATTAAGGTTAATGGTTGATTGGGAAAATTTGACAGTTTCGGGTAGCTTGAACTACTGGCTTGTACGTGAAAATATAAAATCGCCCACTTGCCATTTATCGGACACAATCCCAAACTTCAAACTACTGCTGAGAACTCCTCAACTTTTCTGTCGACCTCATAATCTATTCAGTATTTTGCCTGAGTCTCTAATTGACTCAAGATGGCACAGATAAAATACCTCGCTTTCGGGGAAATAATCTAAAATTAACCTTTCCACTTTATCATTTTATTTATGTACGCTTTGATATTTCCATCGTAAATAAACATCTTTAATACAATTTGTGACGCTTTTTATCACAATCACAAGTCGTCTATTGAATTTGTGAACAGAACAGAGGGGCAATTCTCGTAATTTTATGAACGTTCACAGTCTGATCTTAGTCTCAATCTGTCAAAAATACCTCCAATTTTCCTACATTTTGACAAGTTTTTGACATTTTGTTTGTCGCCGAGATGACACTGCGACTAGATTTTTAACGTTTTAAATTACGAGAATTGGCCTTCAGATCAGTGCAGAAGTTCCACTTTAGTGCTCATACACATGAGCGACACGCGTCTACGGCAGAAGGAAATCCGCCATCGACGAGTGTCGACGGCTGATCATGACGTGTATGCACACTTAGGTTTTAGTGACACACGTGTTTAATCTATTCAGGATGTAAAGAGACCCATCTCATGTCACAGTCCTTATCTACGCATTCTGTTCTTCAAACTCGATAACCTTAAGGATGCACTAGTCGACGGTTTGAAATATGCAGGCTATTAGTTTAGTTTTATTTATTTATTTAGTGAAATAGACGATGATTTATAACGAAAACGAGTGTAAAATTTCATGAACAGACCTTTGGGCGTATAGATATTGTGTTTATTCAAAATTAAGATATTTGAATTCTTGAATAAATTATCTATCCCTGTACGGTAACAGTTAACATTATGTAGATACATTTTCTGTTCTTACTCACCATCTTAACAATTCGTGTGTCCACAGTCAAAGTTAAAAGCGAAATATCCAGCGTTTTGTTTACTGCCTCACAGAGAACATAAAATTTAAATCAAAGAAAAGCATTTTATACTAATTAATATGCAAGTGAAGTTTTTTAGCTTTTAGCGATATTTATTGCAGACTGAATGGAATGGATTAGCGTTCTTCGTTTGTTTTTTGTTTCTAATGTTTTTATTCATTTATTTTATCGTCGGGTTAATGGCGAAAGCTATCTGGAATGCTGGGGAGTAAAATGGTTTGTCGAATTAGACGTATTTTTAGTGACCATGTTTTTAATCACGTCAAAACTTGCTATGGAGTATCTTAATTTGACAGGACTCAACTTATATTTATCTTCTGTCCTTTTCTTAATGAAATAGAAAGAAAAAGATGCACTGAACTTAAATTTAGTTTAGTTTGTGAACAAGGGAATCGGCGCCATTATCAAATCTGGGAGCGCTGGTGGCCCAGTGGTATAGCCCCTGACTGACGATTTGTCGGTCGTGAGACAAAACCCAGACAGGCACTTGACTTGATATATATTTAATTTCATCATGAGGAAACCGGAATGTCCTAGAACTCCCAATCACAGTGAGAAGGCCTTTATGTCAGCATTGAGAACATTATGGTCTGATTATATGCTATGTTATCTGCTGACAAATACCATGTCCTTAGTAACTTTTGTTGTTCTTGTAATATTACGAAAACTTGAGATTTTTCATAAGATTTAGTTGTGTGTCAGACATTGCTTTTAAAAAAACTCATCGAAAATGTACCAGCTCACAATTAGTAAATAAATAATTAAAAAAAATGCAATACTACAAAGCCAAACAAACAAAAAACCATTTCAGAATTCACCGCCATTCGAGCTGGGGATAAAAAGGTTCAGAAGTGATTAGGTGTAACAGATCCCCTGGGTTGAGCACGCTCAACAACCCTGGACACGTTTCCCTACTGATAAATGTTATTTTAAACACGTTCTGGCATATCCTTGTGATATCAGAAAGTATTATTCCGACCTATATATAGAAATAAGAATGAAATCCTTTTCGTTGATAAGCGAACTTGAGAACGGCTGGGCCGATTAAGCTATTTTTTGTATGTTTTAAAATGTTAGTAATAGTACGAATTTGGTTTTTATGGAAAGAAAAATTGGAAAGTTTCCCGGAAAAATTTCAAATTTCAGGAAAAAACTTAACGTCCTTATTTCTATGGGATTTTTCTATAAAATATCGTTTGGACAGGACGTCGGATCAGCTAGTTTGATAAAAATAAATCCAAAAATTTCCAATGTTATGGCTAATGGAAGATGCCTTTATCTAACAAATAAGTGACACAGTATCATCAGCTGCCTAGCCTTTACCTAAATATGTTGGGTTCAGCTTCCCGTCTAACTAGATGCAGCTGAATAGCAGTATTTTACAATTTTAAATTAGAATATGATCTACTCCAGGGTGTTTTTTTAGGTAAGGTAAGTTTTAAACTACAGCGAGATTCCCTTATTTTAAAGAACGCAGACATTCTAATCTTTGTCTCGATCTGTCAAATCACACCACAAGTGTCTGTCGGTAATGAAAACAGACTTAGTTCTCTCGGGAGCATCGTCTCTAAACGAATTTCTTCCATAAAAGTCTTCAAGTTTAAAAGGATAGCATATAGACTCGACGAAATATCGGGTTCCCATTTTTTCTTTCGGAGAGCTTTCTACCCCAGTTTTCGTCTTTTAACATCTTCGGCAAACACATGGGTTCCCGTATTTTTATAGTCAACAGCGCAACGGGGCATATTAATTAATTATGCGTAAAAGAAGTTCCAAAACGCGTATAAAGGATGTAGGAAAGACCGCTACCAGGCTCAAATGGGATTGGGCGGGTCACACCAGCCGTATGCACGATGACCGCTGGGCAAAGGCCTCCACACAATGGGTGCCTGAAGATGGACGCCGCCGTTGAGACCGGCCAAGAAAGAGATAACGAGACGACCTGGACGCGTACCGCGAGGGCTGGTTCGACGTGGCGCGGGAAAAAAGTTCCTGGAAGGATTTGGGGGAATAAAAAAAATTAAAAAAAAAGAATCGCTTGCTTACAAAAAATGAATGGAGCTATAGGCCAACCGCTTAACTGAGACGTTGCCTGAGGTAGCAGCGTGGTGCGGGAGGGGTGTGGTGACGTGATGCGAGAGCTCAGTGATTCGACAACTTGCAACAAATATCACCCCTCCCGCACCGCGCTGCTACCTCAGGCATCGTCTCAGTTAAGCGGTCGGCCTATAGCTGTCCAATTCTTAGACGCTGGGTACTCGTAGTAGCGAAATCTGAAGTGGCTGATTTATCCCCATTCGCCCTCTGGTCATAGGGAAAAACGCCCACAGAATCTACAAACACTGGCTTGAACAAAAAAAATATAATGTTTAGAGGTACTACAAGAACTGAGATGTTGTTTCTTCACTACAAAACACAGTGTACTAACTGCCCACAAAGGCTTAAAATAAAGAAAATTCTAAAGTGTGTCACAACAAAGCTCTTCCTATTTGTGCAGCGTTTTTATATAAAAAGGACATCTTCTTTGCAATAAACTTGCGTCCTTTGCAATTTGTGGGGCGCTTGTCATTTGCTTTCATTTGTTAACCGTGCCGTGTACAAAGGACTCAAGCCTAGGTTATCAACGTGGGCGATAACGTCCTCTCGTGGGAATTTCAGACTTTCAGGGGGACAGTAGAAGACCCAGAGAAAATTATATATCCTAACTTACGACTATATAATACTAGCTGCGCGCGGTTCACCCACATAAGTTTCGATCCCGTGGGAATATTGGGATAAAAAGTATCCTATGTATTCATTTTGGTTATAAACTATCTGTGTGCCAAATTTAATCCATATCCGTTCAGTAGTTTTGGCGTGAAAGAGTAACAAACAAACATCCATCCATCCATATAAACTTTCGCGTTTATAATATTAGCAGGATAAGAAGTAGAATTACACGTATAATATTACACGTTTAAATATAATCGGGGCAATAGCTGTTTCAGATTTTAAAGAAAGAAAGAAAGAAAATACATTTATTTGGCACAAACTAAAAGACACACAACACACCAGATACATATTTGCGACAGATGGTAAGTAAAACAAATGGGGGAAAATATTGGGGGGGCTATAGAAAATATAATTTTAAACTGGGCGAAATAAGGGTGAGAACCGAAGAACTAATATTAAAATAGCTGTGTTTGAGGTTGTGCCCCAACACAGTCGTGTAAATGTCATAAAACAAAGCGTGTTTGTAATAATATTCAATGTTTCTAACACCTAACTATCATTAATAACCCTTAATAACCCCGGAAGGGCCAGAGACACTCACAATCGAGCCATCAAATCTAAAGTAGTTTCCTCTTTTTTATCAACACGGAAATCGTATATAGAGTGGCGATTAGCTTATTACATTAAGGGCTGATTGTTCCATCGCCAGATAACTTTTATACGAGGAATAAAATTGACGTTTGACAGTTTTTGTATGAAATAACTGGCAAATTTCAAAATTATTCCTCGAATAAAGAAAATATTTATTATTTTAGTTGTCTTTGACATATCTTGGGACCCTGGGGTCCCGGACCTTTGAAAGGCGTACTAGGGGCCAAAGCCAACTCGCAGAGGCCCTTTACACAATTCGAAATGATGAGGAGGCACCAACCGACGATTATCCCTGTATGCACCATGCACCCAAGGATAACCCCCGGTTGGTGCAGGACTATTGCAGGACATGGAAACAAAATATACTGGGCTATGGGTTTGGGTGGCTATAGTGGATCGGTCAACTTGAACTATGGAAGGTCTATGTCCCCTGCCTGACCAATGATAATTATAATATTCGCAGATGAAATGGCAGGGGGTGGGTCGCTATTGCCCAACAGCTCGCCACATGCTGCCCTGCGGGTTCCTGTATCTCTCTTGGTCTGGCTCCTCGCCCTAGGCCTGATCCGGCAATATTTATTATTATTAAAAGCCTGTGATGCCCACTGCAGTGCAAAGGCCTCCCTACTCTCTTTCCACTTCTCTCTGTTTAAAGCTGCTAAGGACCAGTTCTTGTTGAAGGAGTCCAGCTCATCCCGCCATCTCCGTATGGGCCTGCCGCGATGTCGCTTGCCATTAAGAGGGTAATTGGGTCGTAAGTTTGGCCTCAAAATAATAAAACAAAAGATTTAAAACAAAAAATAAAAAACTGGCACACGCGCGGACGATTGTATCAACAATTCAACACAAACTTTATTCTGGTACCAATCAATCACAAATAAAGTTTTAGGTTTGGTATGGTTTGGTTTGGGTTTGAGGTTTTTTTTTTAGATTTGTTTAGGTTGAGGTCCCACGGCTAGAATGTTAATTATTTTAATTGTATTCGTTTAAAATACTTAATTTAGAATACGTGGTTTCAATTAATGTGACACCCTAATCGAATAATAAAGCTAAAGAGTTTGATTTGAAATATTGTTTTTGCATTTGATAGCCTTCTTGGGGAAGGCTATTACTAGTAGAAGCTATTTAACATCTCGCTAGGACACTTGGGAACAGAGCAAAAAAAATAGAAATAACTCTACACGAAAACGAAGTAATAGCGCGGGCAGGCAATGCGATGCGACGAGCTGGATCAGCGAACAAGATTTTTTGCAGCAGCAGTGGTGGCACAGTGGTAACGGCCGCGACTTACGAGTTGTAAATCGTAGGTTCGAACCCAGGCAGGCAATCAACTTTGTGTAAATAATTTCATCACCACTGCTCGCAAAAGGAAAACACATCGTGCGGAAACCGGCATATCCCAGAACCAAAAATTCGAAGACATGAGACATCTACCAACCCGGAGTGAGCCCGCGTGGTGAATAACGGCCCACTCCCTCTCACAAAGAGGAGGCCTGTGTCCCAGGTGTGGGAGGAACATATAAAACACACAAATAACACACTAGCGAATACCTATATGACCTCCATATGGTCTTCATATTATTATGATCTGACCAAGATTATGTCTGGACTTTAAAAGAGTCTGTGACCTCTGAGTTGGTTTCGGCCTTTCTTGTCAGACTAGTCAGATAGGAAACGCCGACCTCATCTTCTTTTTAAAACTTTTTAAAAACTTTGGGTTATGGATAAATGATAAATGATTTTATTTTGTATAAAATCATTTATCATTTATCCATAAACCAGTTACTGGGTAATACGATACCCCTTGGTGAGACTGGCTGTCAGACTTTCGGGCTTCTGACTACCTGTAGCGTTTATCAAAGATCCCCGAATGACAGCCGGGACCAACGGCTTAACGTGTTTTCCGAGGCACGGAGGGTCTTGGTATGTAAAGAGGGTCACCTATCCACGGACCAACCGCGGCAAGCGTAGCTTAACCTAATCGATCGACCCGTACGGCTTTTATTACTTAGCCACAAGCCCCTCAACATGTAGGCCGATTATGCTAAACAAATCGGTCAGTATCCACAGAATTCTCTCACAGGTAACTACCGACAAACTACTAAAAACATCCATTACAACTCAATGGAGTCCTAGTCCTCCAAGGGCACGTCATAAGTCCTCAAACAACTCAATGCCCCACAAGATTGGCTAAGTTTAGGGGCTGGGGTTACGAGTAGAACAGCCGTGCCCTTGACCTTGGCTGTTGTTATAAAAGGGTGTTGAAATTGATTTTCAATTGTTTCCAGTCATTGGGCCAAAGCAATTTTGGTAAAATAAAACATTAAATGAAGTGAGCGCTTGTTTACCGGTTTGACTATAATTAGAGTGCTGTTGGTTTCTTTGTAACAACTGGCTGTGCTAAAAAAAATGGCGATTTGACAAAGCTGTCAATCTTTTAACTTAAAACTAAATTATGAGTTAAATTTAACTACGAGTAGTTAGTCGTCGTATTTTCGAAGGTCGTGTCGTTGTGATGTTATGTTTAATAATACCAGCCTTCCAGATCGGGCCCCAAAACCTACCACTCAACAGGTTAGTACTGCTTGTGAAAAATTTGTCCCGACACGTTGATTCACGTTATGTCGACTTTGGAATTCACTTAAACACTAAACCAACGAAACCTTTCCCCATAGTTTCTGCTTATTCCTTTGTCTGTCCCCGAATTTAAACTACAACAAAAAAAAATCGCGTCAACATTATGCAATCGTTGATCAGAACCCTACCCGGCTTATAAAGGGAACACGTTCAATCTTCCGTGATGTGTGAATATACACAATGTTTGGACCTTCATCCTACTTTATAGAGCAAACAGTTGCTGTTTTACTATGATTTGTTTCGCTTCTGAAGATCCCTTTTTGAATTAGGGGTGGAAAGAGTAAACAAGTTTGAGTAAGACTTTCGAGGTGACGTACGCAGTTTTTTTGGAGATACTTGCGTAGGTAGTGTTTTACCTGCGTAGGTAGCTACGTGTTTATGTGTAAGCTCCTTTTTAGAGCTATGAAAAAAGTCCTTAATGTTTGTTAATGGTCTTGTGACCAAAAATAGAAGAAAACATGAAGATTCTCAGTGCAGAGGACAAAAGTAACATTTAAAAAGGGGCTTTGAAGGTCCATAGCATAGATACCTGTGTACCATTTTGGTTTTTTTTTTTTATAATCACTCTGAATATTTTAAGTAATCAAACATCTATGCAAGAAGTTATTTTCAAGTTCAAAAAAAATATGGATGTCACGTGATCAACTTTGAATGTTAATATCTCGGAAACGTGAGGCTTTACGGGGTTTGGCCTGATTATGTTTTCTGTTTTCATTGATATCAGCTATCGATTCATATAGGTCTCATATGTGGCTGCCATTTTGAAAAAATAACAAAATGGCCGACAGATTGCCAGGCTCCATATAAAAATCATCCATCCCCTTTCAAGTTCGTAGGATAAGAGCAAGTGTTTTTAATTCAGCTTTCAAATGCAGCTTAATCATTGACCTAGTGATCCAATTCTACAGAGTGTTCAAATTTGGTCAAAATTAAAACTAATTTTTTATCTAATTACTGGACCGATTTCGTTCATTTTTTGCAAATCGTCAGTAAAGGCGATAAGAAGTATGTGGTATAATTTATTGCATATTATGTGGTTTCCATACTGTATACCTACTAATTAACAGGGTAAGTTAAATAAAAGCTTGTAAAAAGTAAGAAGCTTGACGAACATTTTATCAAATAACCCAAAGATCCAGCAGATGGAAGGTGATGATCATAGGTAGAAAGTCTGGTAGAAAATGCCTAGTGTCAACAGGAAAATGAATTGCTTATCAAATTGACAAACGACGTCAATTAGCTGTGTTATAGCCAACACATACAACTGTCAAAGATTGACAGTTGAATGTGTTGTTTGACAGTTATGATTCGAATACACGAACAATTTACGTTGGTAGACAATTTTCGAAACAAGTAATTTTCCTGACATGAAGAAAATAAATAAATTACCGTTAGATGCTACAGCATCTATATAAATAAATAGCATTGAAATGTCTGTTTGTAATATCAAAATAACAGCTTTTTACTAAATGCATATGTAAATGTGTTTAACATGATTTTTTTTACATTTTTGTCCATCTGTTTGTTTCGGCTAATATCCGAAACGGGAGAACCGATTTTAATGGGACTTTCACCGGCAGATTGCTGATGTTATAAGGAGTTACTAAATCTAAAAAAATCATAAGGTACTTTTCCCAACTATGCTGGGGTCGGCTTCCAGTCTAACCGGATGCAGGTGAATACCAGTATTTTAAATGGAACGACTGCCTATCTGACCTCCACAATCCAGTTATTGGGTAATTCGATACCCCTTGGTAAAACAGGTTGTCAGACTTTCGGGCTTCTGACTACCCGTAACGACTGTCAAAGATGAATGAAGCCGGGACCTACGGCTTAACGTGCTTTCCGAGGCACGGAGGGGTCTTGGTATGTAAAGATGATCACCCATCCACAGACCAACCGCGGCAAGCGTAGCTTAACCTGATCGATCGACCTGTGCGGCTATTATTATTTAGCCACGGACCCCGTCCAGGTGCTTACCTATTATTGTCACGAAAAACAAAGTCGCGGGCAGAACCGAGTGTTAGATATTATGTCTGTAACTTTACAGGCTTTGGTTAATTATTTAATTGAACAATTTATAACACGGTAACTGACATGACATACTTTTTACCCCAAATAAATTAAAAACTTTTCCACGCGGTATTTCATCCTGACCCAATAAATAATTCAAAGAGCCATCACAAACATTGAAAAGAGCTCCATAACACACCAAATAACATATTAATAATACTTTCAAACATGACTAAAATATGATAAATTGACAAAAGCGTTGAAAACGGAACAATTTGCAAGCATCACTAATGAAATTGTTAATAATTACGAAACTAACGTCAATAAATTAATATTTGCGGCGGATTGTGTTCATAAAGTATATTTAATACAATTGATTTAGTAGTTTCGAAGTTCGGCGAATATTGTAGTACCTAGCAGGTATAATTTGGGTTTAAGAGAGGACGTGCGGTTGTGGCATAATCAATCTTTAGTGTTCCCACTGCTGGGACACAGGCCTTCTCGCTATGAGAGGGAGTGGGCCGTAATCCACCACGCGGACCCAGTGCGGGCTGGTAGATGTCACATGTCTTTTTTTCGGTTCAAGGACATTCCGGTTTCATCAAGATGTTTTCCTTCACCGTTTTGAGAGCAGTGGTGATGAAATAATATACATAAAGTAGTATTAGTTACAAAGTAGTTGTGGTTGGAACCGTGGGGTTTTAGTCGGTAGGGGTCCAACATAACCCTCCATTCTCCCCAGACGGAGGTTATTCATAGGGATATGTTCCCACATTAAAAAAAAAGGTAAAATAGTTTAGTGTTCATGCCCGGGTAGGACAAGGCCTTTGAAACATCTTTTTCCTGGTGACTGGGGGATTATGTCCAGAGGATAGCCGCCACGTGTTTTAAATGCATATGCCAATTGCTCCTTGCCATGTTTGGGGTGTATGGCAAATTTCTCACCAATTTTCAGACCGCAATAGCTTACTATTACCTATGTTGCTTAGCTACAGCTTAGATACCAGAGATTCTTTAATTTAGCTGTCAGCTAAATAATGTTGTGGTCAGTTTCTAGTTAAAACAGAGTACCTACTCGATAAACACTTCTATATTATATTCTATCACTAAGAAGTAAACGAAGCATAATCGCTAAATTAGTATAAAGAGGTTGGATTAACAGGGTGTAAGTTCACTCATCCTCGATAGAAAAAGGAGGATTCTCGAGGAGGCTACTGCCCAACGATTGATTTTTCGTCTGCTTAACCGGACTTGAATGTGGGTGCCTCAATAAATTAAGGCTTCCAGGCAGGCTGCCCAACAATTGATGCTGGGATTGCACGATTCACGATTTTGCGTGACGTTTGTAGATGGCGCCACACGTACATGCATTTGAAGTGACTGTGCTGTTTGTGTTATAAATAATTAATACATCATTGTAGCTTAGCTATTAACAGCTAAGTAAGCGAAGCCTACAAACATCTAGTTAATAAAAATCCGCTATAATAGACCCTATAAGTATCTTTATTAGCGTAAAGGCGAAAATGGCAAAATTGTTAAGTAAAGGAGACAATTTTTTTTGGGCCCACTGTTAACGGTAACGTATATTATTCATATTACACATAAAAATGTGATCATCTTATTATAACTAACAGACCAAAAATTATATAGAAATCTAACCGGAATAATGAAATAATAGTAAAAAAGTGTTATGGCAAAAAATTCGTGCTTAGGAGCGTTTTTAGGTTTATTTTAACGTGAAAAAATGTATGTCTACGGTGCGCGGCGGTAATAATATCGGTTTTAAATGCGGGATAATATCGGTTTTTAATGGTTTGTGTTTGGTACAGTGGAACTTGTTTTTAATGCTGTTATTAACGGTTAACGCAAATGTCGAGTAACGTACTTTAAAAATCACCGTGGAACGTAACGTAATTAATAAGCCCGTTGTAGATGCTCTGTGGTCCTTTGTTGTTTAGTAGGTACGAGGTGCATTCAATAAGTACCTAGCCTCATCGCCAGAGGGCGCTGTAGTTTCAAAAGAGTTTTACCACAGTGTAGCACATTCTTTTTTAATTATTTTTTCAAATGGCTTATTTGGCAATCCAGACATGGATCCTGAATTTATGCCAGCCATAGTAATATGTGACGGTACATACATTTACGTACAAAAAAGTAGTAATTACTTGTACCATAAGCAAACATACAGTTTGCATAAGTTTCGCAACTTAAAACTTGGTTAAACCGTTCTTACTTATGTGCTGTAATGGTTATATCCTTGATGTTGTTGGACCATACCCTGCAACAGAGTCAGATACTTCTATAATGCTTAGATTGTTCACTGATAATAGTCCACTGCGAAGGTTTTTCAGAGAAAACGACATTTTCATTCTTGATAGGGGTTTAGGGATGCAATTCCATTCTTGCAACAACATGGATACAAGGCTTGTATACCCGAATCTAAACAGGCTGGTGAACACCAATTATCGACCATTTCAGCCACCTTGTGTAGGTGGGGGTGGTGACCTTGTGTGGTTGAAGTCGTAAATGACAGATTTAAACGGGACTTCAAATTGTTCCGTCAGAATTATTTCAATACAGCATCATCCCACCTCATACTTGACTTTAAAATAGCTGCTGCATTAATAAATCGATTTCATACATTAATCAGAGATAATTTTTATGCTGAACAGATATTAGCGATTGCTCGAGCAAAACTAAACACTCCAAACCATTTAGCCTCTTATATAGAAATGCACAATTTAAACAGAGTGAGAGTGCAGTTTGCCAGTATTGATGGTAATCTTCCAGAGCTGGATAATTTTCCTCAATTGACATTTCAGGACCTAATTCCATTTTCTCTAGGAACTTATCAAATCAAACAATCTCGTTCATACTATGGAGAGCATGTCAGGGCCTCCGGACAATTCAAAATCGAAGTATACCGACAACCTGTCCATGATTATGGTCCAAATAATTATCTTCTACGAGGTAGGATACAATCAAGGCACACAAGTAGGAAAACTTATTATATTTATATATTAGTTGACACCACCCCATCAGTTACTAATACTAGGCCTGCTCTTGCCGGATACTATTGTAATTGTTTAGTGGGCAGACGCACTGTCGGCTGCTGTGCACACGTGATGTGTATAGTGTGGTTTTTATCTTAGGCGCTGCATCAAGGTGAGGTTGAGCCACCTGCATCTTTTTTTAAATGAAATACTGCTTTTAAGAGATGACTTTGAAAGTGATGATGATGAACAGTAATAAATACTTTTTGTGTCGTACCTACCTATAATGTGCTTTTTTTTTCTCCTTACACAAGCAGCTTATAGCACATCACCTTATTATTTTAGATCTACAGTCAATGGCCGGGAAAAGCCGCGCTATTTCGAAATTAATACATCTAATCCATTTTCATGAATCAGTCTATCAAATCGTGTAAATCACAACAAAATCTGTCACGTAGTACAGACGTGACTTTGTTTTGTACTATTTATTATTGAACAGTGCACTATTTTAACTTAAAATACCAATGAGACCTATCCACTCATTATACAATCGCTCTTGTGAGATTTTAGGTTATTTTGAGAGTAATTTTTGACAATCGTATTTGATCGTATTTCACAGTATTCCGGTTACATAAAGTTTTGCTAATATTACCACTGTAATCTAGAGATTATAAGGAATAAACCAACATGCATTTCATTACTATACGCTACAATTTGTAGTGGGCCTATTCACCAAACAAAAAAAATTGACTCCTTTCAAGTTTTTAAAGCCCTTTTTAAATCATACATAAAAATAATTGACTATAAAAACATTCTCTCTTCTATCAATAAAAAATCAGAAAAAAGTAAATCTACTGAGTGTTTGCTTACCTTTTTGGTAATAGAATTATTCGAAGTACTTTACTTATTGGACTTTTCCAGACAGTCAGCCTTGCAAATTGATGGAGCTTGATAAATGGTACGAGTGTACTGAATGTAGGCGTATGTAAAAATATATTGCTTCTGTACTTTTTATTCACAGGTACTTAGGTAGGTACTCCAAAGGTTGTCGACCTGCAAAACCGATCCGAGGCAATTCACGTAATTTTGAGAACGTGCACAGTCTGAATCAAAAATATACCTCTAATTTCCCTACATTTTTGAAAAGTTTTTGACAGCGATAGCCGTTTTGCGTGGATGTGACGCGTGTTTTCCCTCAACTTGTTATTCTTTTTTTGTGTTTGTGTTCTTTTTATGCGTCATGTTTGCCGCAAATAAACATATTTTCTTTTTTTCTTTCTTTCTTTACATTGACAGTCTAAGATGCAATTGAGACTAGATTTTGAACGTTTTTCATTACGGGAATTGGCCTTCTGGTTGCATTCGAAAATTAAAGTGAATTTAAAATGAGCTTTCGAATTATTTCTAGTAGATTTTTGTTTCGAAAAACAGTGGTATTATAGGTGCGTTGGGGTTAACACGTTCGCTTGGAGTAAACGTAATAATTATAACATTGTATCATTTTATAGCCCCCACACTCTACTCATCGCAGTACATTACAGTACCTACTTATCCACTGTAAATTAACTGTACGGGAGCTCTATTTCGCGGGTAGATATTGTGTATTGGACGAGAACAATGATGGCCCCAACATAAAAAATGAGTTTTTTTTTTTTTGTTCATTTCTAAACAAATTATTTCAACAAATATTTTTATCTTTTTAAGGTGGATGATACTCTCCTGAAACGGGAACACCATAGATACATGGGCCAAACATTTAAAAAAGTGTTCAGCAATGCGATGCGATGGAGTGAGTCCAGGGAAGAAGAAATTTCACGCGGACAAAGTCGCGGACAGAAGCTATCTAACAAAAGAAGAAAATGTAATCATAGGAACTGTGGACTCCTCGTTAGTAGAATGGCTCTACCTACTAAAAATAAAGTGATGTATAAGTACTAAGAAATATAAAAATAAGTTATTAAAACCAACCTGTAATCACCTTCAAACGTGACTTAGCAACAAAATTCACTTTTAAGAGCCTAAAAGTCAAAATACATACAAAGGTCGGTTACTTTGGTGATAAAATCGAATAATTTTAGGTGACCTTTCAAAAATATACTTGTGGCCGTAATTATCTATTACTGACCATAATTTAATTATAAACAGGTACAACGAGGGTTTCAATGGACCTATTTTTGGATAAAGTTTATGAATTAAATATTTATAAATATTGATTGCAGCGATATTCTTGTATCCAACCCAACAGAGCGAGTCCCGCGGGGTAATTTCGTAACACACTAACAGTAGCAAAGTAGCAATGATTTTCATTTTGACAGTTGTTGAACACACAAATTTTTCGAACATATTTATTTATGGTTATAATTATAATAATAATAATAAATCCCTGGACATTTCACACAGCACCATTTGTCCCAAGCTAAGCAACCTAATGCTTGTGTTATGGTAACAAGATGGCTGATAAACTACTTATATACAATTTTTTTTTGTAAATACATACATATTATAGATAGAAAAACACCCAGACTCGGAACAAATACATGTAGGTCATACAAATATTTGTTCCGTGCGGGAATCGAACCCGCGACACGCAGCGCAGCAGTCAATCGCTTAACCACTGCGCCAACTGTGCCGTCAAAATTAAAACGGTACAATATCAATTACATTAATAAACATAGAAACTATTAATATTACATTGACAATACATATACCTATATTATCTTAATTCTTCTGTAGGTACGTGTGTTTGTCACCCAACTCCTCCTAAACGGCTAAACCTATATGGATGAAATTTTGTGTGTATATTTCAATGGGTTCCAGGGTGGTTTGAAAATACAATTGGACCCGGTAGGTGGCGCTGGTTTTCTGAGCACGACGACGTCTGCCGTGTCCGCTAGTATTGTATAAAATTTAATTTAAACTAACACGGAACAGAATGTGTGTAAGGCACTCCCCCTTGCACACATTCTCTCACAGAACACCAGATATATACGCATAATTTTACTCCATTCATCCGCAAACACATCACATTCAGAAGGGCATTTAACATTTTTAAAGTACGACAGATTGGGGATTCGACTCTGGCTACCGTTTAGGAGGACAGTTGCGCAAACAGATTGTGCTCTGACGGTGCTCAAGCTATTTGTCGAGCACAGATAATCGGCAGAAAATGCCATGGAGCTCTGGGCAGTCGATACGTCCCCATAAGGTCTATGTAATAGGTCATCTGAAGCAATGGATTAGCAATATCCTTCAAAATAATTCAAATTGTGATTGATAGTGTGTTACGCAATAGGCTAGTTTCCTAAAAAAATCTAACTAGTCCATCAGTTAGATTATCAAAAAATATTGAACCCGTATTTTTTCTTTTGTCAATTATATAAAAAATGATGAAGATATCGCCCGTTAAAGTTCCGCGTGACGTCACGACCCAAATTTTGACGAGCCTTCTTTTTTTTTTTAAAAAAAAAAAAGGTACCCCACACTAGGAATTACTCCTGTATCGTAGGTGCGTTCACAAACATTTAAACTCACACACACAAACAGCCAGACCCGGAACCTGCAGGCAATACAAATATTTGTTTCGTGCGGGAATCGAACCCGCGACAACGCAGCGCAGCAGTCGATCGCTCAGCCATCACTGCGCCAACCGTGTTGTCGTGTGTGCCGCTTTATCTTTGTCATTTTTTGTTTGATTGACAAAAGAAAAAATACGTGTCCATTATTTTTCGATAATCTAACTGATGGACTAAATATACCTAATTATTGTTTTTTTACCCAGGAAACAAACTACGCTATTAGGGTGCTGTACCTACAGGTTTACAAAAGACTTGAACGATTCACGAAGACCTGATAAACTAAATTATTTCACTTTTGACCGTGTACCATTTCCTCACGTGGTTCAAGAGGCTATACACACACAATATGTTCAATACAATACACAACGATCGACATGGGCCCTACGTCTTCTGGTTTACACGTAAATCATCGTCTAGTTTGCAGCTGTAAGTTTCAATGATGAATAAACGATATTTATTACTGTAATTAGGTCTGTACTTACACTTTTACATGTCAAAAATAGTCCTCCCATTGACAATAACTAACCCGTTGAATGTCGTAATTATAGACACAATTAAAAAGCCATTGTGTCTCGCGTGGATCTATGTTCCGACATATGAAGGGTAAAATAATACTTTACAAAGTATATATGTATTCATGTCATATTTAATCGTGAATAAAATATTCGTCAATGTCATGTGTATAAAATAATGACAAGTTTTATTTTTTTATCAGAAAGCTTAGCAGAGCGATCAGCTCAATCCGAAGCTGAAAAGAAATACCAAAACAAAACCCAAAACATTTATTTCAAATAAACCAATTACAGACCCTTTTGAATTGTCAAACGGTCGGTCAGTCAGAAAGATGAAGCTAGTTGCCAATTCCAAAGCGTAGTAAGTAGGTACCTGGAGAAGAACGGGGAAAAAAATCCACGGACACTCTTTTAAATCAAAATAATATGGTTACAAAGTATTGGTTACATCATTCATGTTAAAAATTATGCATGTGAACGATGCAGAACGTTAAAAGCGTCCGAAAAGAAAAGATAAAAAAAAACAACCCAAATATTTCATTAAAATAACCCATGGCAGCAAAGAGATGACCAGTCCGCATAGTTTAGCATCATTCAGCTCAACCATTTTGAAGGGAGCTAAATGATTCAACACATGCGCCACCATCAGCGAGACATTAGAGTGAGCATGACATAAAAAAACTCAGAGGCCGCAGTCTCTTTTAAAGTCCAGACATAATCTTGGTCCGACCATATATATTAGTGGTTGGTTTCATCTCACATTTCCTACGATAGAGTCACTCATTAGTCGACGGTGAAGGTCACTGCCCACTTACACCGTACCACCGCGTGGCCGTAACAAATGAGCATCCATAATATGAGCATCAAACACGAACGAAGGCTCGTTTCAAACAATACAACGCCTACTGTTTATCGTTGATGGAATGGTCTGGTAGGCGTTCTTCATAAAGTTTCATAGTGTGTCGATAATTCAGTATTCATTTATTTATGAAATATAAGCTAACAGCTTACACCAAATCGCTTATATCTATCCTAATTTTACAAAATTACATTCAAATTATAATTAAAACTTCTTCTATAATGTACTATTGTAATGGGTTAAGAAGGCCTATACTTAACTATATTTTACGCCGAAGTGCTACAAGGATCTTAGACTTGAATGTCATTGTCAGGGAGACGCTTTTGGTAAACAATTGTGAAATTGTTTTGTGTTGAAAAAAGCGGCCAAATGCAAGTCGAACTCGCACACGAAGGGCTCCATACCACCGTACAATATTTAACACTACATATTCAATAAAAAAACACGTCTCTTGTATGGGGCCCCCTTTTAATTTTTAACTTAATTTTATTTTTATTTTTTGTTGTATGAGCGGCAATAGAAATACTTACACACTCTGTGAAAATTTCAACTGTCTACCTATTACGACGGACGTACGGACAGCGGAGGTTTAATAATATTGTTACAATGCATTAGTACGCTTTGGGTACGGAACCCTAAACACAAAATGGCGGCGCTACTTCCTATTTGGTCACGCGCAAAAAGATCCTTGTAACTATTGTTGTGCACTATTATTACTTCAAACGTTTTGACATTCATGTGTCAAATACTTATAACTAATATAGAATCAAGCTCTACTCACCCAAGTCTTCATTTGTTGTTTCAGTCCATCCAACCTGACAAATCACGTTGTCCAGAACCACTACGAAAAGCAGCGCGCACCACGCCACTTTCGCGCCAATACCACCCGCCATTTCGCGTTCAATGGCGGACTGTCATTTTGACGTAACGTTCTACATTGTCTTTTGTCACACTATGAAGGTTTGTACCTGAAATGAAAATGTTTTATGTTATTTCTTCTGTGCAATTACAGTCTACTCAGGGAGAATTAAACCAAACTTTTATACATAGAATAAATCTTATCCTGAGAATAAATTTTAAATTTTTGACAGATATAATAATAGAGCTGTCAGACGTCAATGTTATTCCACGGATAAAAGATCTCTGAGTTTGGTAAAATCAGCACTCAGTCTGATATTCCGGGAGTAAAAGAAGCCATTTGTAATCAAAATTGGCTATGTGAAACCGGCATGTCCTAGAACCAAAAATTCGAAGACATGTGACATCTACCAACCCACTGGGCCCGCGCACTCCCTCTCACCGAGAGGAGGCCTGTGTACCAGCATTGGGAACGTTATAGGCTGATTATGCTTATGCTTAATATTGCTGCAGCTTTTCTAATCATAATTATTTATGATAGCTTCAAACACAATTTCCACAAACTTTTTAGTACGTAATAAAGTTGTTAAAAAGGGGTTTATTAAACACTAAAGAAAAGTAAGGTTCAGAAATACTAAATAAGAAACTTTTAATATCTATTGAGCTAAAATAAAAACCCTTACACTAAACCTAAGTTGGAGTGCACTCAAACACTTACATTTTGATGTAAACTTTATTAATAATCGAAGTTGTAACTTAACTAAAGTTATTCACGAAAATCGTTGAACCATGAAAACTCAAATCATTTATTTAAAATAAACCAGTGACAGACACATTTGAATTGTCAAGGGGTCGGTCAGTCAGAAAGGTGAAGCTAGTTGCCCATTCCAAAGCGTAGTGGATGCCTATGGAGAAGAACGGGCAAGAAACTTTTGAACTTTTGGAACTTATAGGAGAATGGGCTGTATTTAATCTTTGTGTTTATTATACTTCTAGTAAAAATCTTAGGCAATAATAAATACTAAATGCAAACCAAGACAACTTAGCTAATTTTCAACAGTAAATATAACAATATGCTGGGTTAATAGATTGTTTTTTTCACCGACAACGTCGTAGAAGTGGCGAAGAGAAGTAAAGCCTACTATTCAATTAATGACAAAAACTGGTGACTACACCTTTATATAAAATGAGTAATTAATAACAATAGATTGTTGTGTATATAACTATTAGTAGCAATGAGTAGAGAGTATGAGTAATTTGTATGACATCAACGAGAAGTTTTATGAAATCAATGATTAATTTAATTTTTATTTGACATCAACGAGTCATTTATTTGAATTAAATCAATGAATAATTTAATTAAAATGAAAACAGTGTGCCTATTACTTAATTTTTTTATCCGACTTTTGTTTTCTTTTTATCGAACGACTATATTAATGCATGACCAATGATGGACGTTGACATAAGACGAATAATTATTTTAATGTTGAATAAATATGGAACCTGCATTAAATATTGTACACCTTATAGGTATGTTACAGCGATCCTTTATAATAACCATAAGACCTGATAATTCACCTGTGACAAACAATAAATGAATTTGAAGTTTTGTTCCAACAAAATTTATAAACGGTTGTGCCATAGACACGGAGAAGTGAATGGATATTTTAGTGGAAGATCCAAAATGAATGTATAGATCTGGCCAGTCTAAGGTATAAAGATAGCTAATGCTTACAATAATTGCAATATGTGTAGGTTACGTCGATCTCAGATGTACATACGAGTATCTCATCTCACATCAGTAACCCACAGCCAAGGTCTTTATTTAAAAGTGCGCCATTTAAATTTGAACACAGCTATGCTTTTCGCAGCTTTTACGGAGTAGGTAGGCATGTGAGGTTAACATCCGTCATAAAACTGCTAAGAAACATTGCTGTGCTTGGATTTGAAGAGAACTTGTGAAGTTACACCCTCCCAAATGAAACTCATTTATTTATTTATTTATTATTTTACTATTTATGTACACACATATATAAACAGACAATGAAAAACAGAACAGAAAAAATAGGTACAGAGGTGATGCTTATTTCATAAGAAATCTCTTCCAGCATACGTGAGATAGGAGAATAGATACAGAGATGTAGACAGCGTGTGATAGAGCAATGGAGACAAAAAAATAATACATAGAATCAAAAAACAATTCTTACGAGACTGTGCTAACATACCTACAAATAAACATACATAAATACTTCAAAAATAAATATTACTAGAATGATAATAATTATAACATACTCAAAATAATAAATACATACACAACTATGATGAAGTGGACAGATAGTGTTCTTGCACTCTTATTTTAAAAACTGCAACAGTTTGGCAGTTTTCCTTTGTCATTACCTAATAATAATCCCATAATCACCACTCTGACGGGTAATTTAATCAAGTTTTAACCCTAGGTCAAAACCAACCTGTGAACTTGAAATCGTAAATGTAAGTTAACATGCAGACCCACAACCTTACGTAAAGGTTAATATGGCCATAAAATTAAAAATAACGTGCCCTTGGGCGGCCGTGTTAAAATAATTTGTTGGTGAGAAACAAAGGGTAAATTAAAATATTCTGGCGTGATTTCTAGTCTTAGTTGGTTAGTGGACTCGTGGCTAACTAATAACAGCCGCACAGGTCGATCGATTAGGTTAAGCAACGCTTGTCACGGTTGGTCTGTCGATGGGTGACCATATTTACATACCGAGACCCCTCCGTGGCTCGGAAAGCACGTTAAGCGGTTGGTCCCGGCTGTCATTCGTGGATCTTTGACAGCCATTAGTCTGACAACCAGTCTTACCAAGGGTATTGTATTACCCAGTAACTGTGTGTGGAGGTCAGATAGGCAGTCGCTCCATGTAAAGTACTGGTATTCAGTTGCATCCAGTCAGACTGGAAGCCGACCCCAACATAGTTGGGAAAAGGACTCGGCAGATGATGATGATGATGAACATTTTAGAAACTGTTATTGTTGCAAGTGTGCACGTCATCGTTGTTTTCTTAAAAGCGGCAAATATCTTAAGACAGTCTTCACGCAGCGGGGTAATACGTAATACCCTAACAATAGGAATGACGTTCATATTGACAGTTCAAAAACATCCATTGCGTTATTTACGTTGCTGAGCAGACAAACTTTTCGAACATATGAAGCAATGGATCAGCGATATCCTTAAAAATGATTTAGATTGTAATAGACTGTGTGTTACGAAATTAGATCTAGATAATGAGTTGCTTAGTGCTATGTTTTAGTTGTAGCTTCGCTCTGTAGTAGATCGAATGTTTAGAAAAGCTTAATGATTGATTAGGCGAAATTTTTCAGCAGCTTAAGCACGGGCATACCTACCAAGAGGTGGTGATTTCAAACCCGCATATAGCTCTGATTTCGGATTGTTGATAATACTGTATATAATATTTTTCGTGTGGTAATCCTCATGGACGATCTCCGCTTCTAGGGGCGGTAGAAACCCTCCTACCTCCATGGTAGGTAGCAAGAGATCACATTCTAACCCGCCTAGGGTTAGAATGTGATCTCTTGCTAGCCAGCCCATGCCTTGCCCACCATCAGCCCTGGACGCTCTGGTCTTACTGACTAAAACTAAAAGGTGCGCCGTCTCAGGGCAGTGTCTGTTACACTCCTATTACAAGACAAATATATTTCAATTAGTTGGAGAAGTACCTAAACAGGAAAACAACCAGTAACCCACATAACTAATAATCTTTTCTTATTTCATGATTAATCAGTAATTGCCAACATAAAAAATAAAGATAGTTTATTACATTATGATGATTTACGGAATTGGTAGATCTCCAAAATATATATCTATACATATCTTCACTTTTTTGGTTCTAGAACATGCCGATTTCCTCACGATGCTTTCCTTCACCATTTTGAGTTTTTCGTCTAACCCTATCAAACGCAAACCCAACCCGAAAAATAAGCTTTACAAAAGCGTACAGCCACGAGGCGCAGCCATTACATAAAATAATTCCTCCAGAATCAAATTAACTCAATTTTATAAGGTAACAATGTTTTCATCGCAATTTACTCGAAAATACAATGTGTAATAACATTGTTGTCAGAACTAAATCAACCTTCTAACATGAAATCTAGATAAGATCTTTTATACAGGCCCTGTTATGACCTAATGGTAAAACGAAGGGTTAAGGGTACCGTGCAGAGAGCTAAAGGCTAAAGCTAAAGGCTTATAGATGACGAGACGTGAGTGGCTACACTTCACAGCCTGGCTCATCGGCGTAATGTTGCTTGCTTTTCGGTCTCCTACAGACTGTACTTCGGAGAACGGGCGCAAGAGCTCCACGAGCTGATCCCATAATCGCCCTTTTACTACCAGACGTACTGCAGCGTACCATCCACACTTGGTTGATATTCCAACCAGTCGTACTCAGCGCTTCTTCTCCACGTTTATTATGAGCACATCCAAAATATGGAACTATTTGCTGGCGTCTATATTCCCTTCTACATTTAACCCGTCTGCCTTCAAAGTAAGAGTGAACAGGCATCTTCTGGATACGCTCGTTCCATCATAGACCTCATCAATCGCATCCAGAGCAGGCCAATTCAGCAATAAAAAATAAATTACTGAGAGCAGCTGCAAGGAGCGAAGAGGAGCGGTGTCAAAACATTTACTTATAGAATTTCTATAAACCTTAATTCACTTTTAATTTCTTCTGTTTGTATCTTATATATTTCCTACTCCCTTTAAATCCATCCAAAGGTTGTCTTTAAAAGATCGTAGTAAGCGATAAGACCGTCCATTGTGTCTGTCTCCCTATGTAACATTTTAACAGTTATGTCTCTAAATTGAATCATCATCATTTCAGCCGAAAAACGTCCTCTGCTGGACATAGGCATCTCCCAAGCACCGCCACTTCGACCGGTTCTGTGGTTCCCGCATCCAGCAGATTCCTGAGTTCTTCACCAGGGCATTGGTCCACTTTCACCATGTAATTTGTATGGTGTACATAATAAAGAGCTATTCTAGTCTCTGCTCTGCTTCAGTGCTCGGCACTGAGTCCTCGCTCATCTTCGCTTGGTTCAAATATACAGGTAGACTAAAGTGTACGAAGACAAGATGGCGGCGGCGTAGACAAATGGCAATCGCTTTCAAAGCGTTACTTATTTCCACAACGAATTTCTACAGCATTCACAAAAGCTTTCCGGTAGCTTATCATCAATCTTACTAATATTATAAACGTGAAAGTTTTTATGGATGGATGACGCAAAAACTGATGAACGGATTTGGATGAAATTTGGCACACAGATGGTTTATAACCAGGATTAACATATAGGATACTTTTTATCCCGATATTTTTACGGGATCGAAACTTATGCGGGTGAAACCGCGGGGCGCAGCTGGTGCAATGGTATTTTTTACTGTTCCATCATCGTCATTGCGGATAGAATGTGCCCTGATAGAATGCCTGTGCCCTACGGCATACCAAGCGAGGGTAATTAGCGAATTACTACATAATACTTACATTCCGCAGTTGAAATGTATGAATCAAATGATCGTTAAGTGGTCGATATGTCCACCGAAGCGGAGCCGAGCACACCCGAGTGGACCCGAAGCTTGAATACAGTAGTTATATTGGTTAATGTTTTTCTACTGGTATTCATTTAATACTTTCCATGATGTGTATTATAATAATTATGTTACAAAAAGGCTTATAGCTAGTACAAATTATGGATGCTGTTTTTTTTTTTAATTTTAATAAAAATTCCTGTTACTAATATAAAAAAAATATTATTATTAATTTATACAAAAAAAGTCTACATATTGAATTTAGCAATATCATAGGACATAAATCTAGCTCGGCACTTCGGCACTAATGAAAACGTAGCCTAATAAGGTTATATAAAAATAAGTTTTATTAGAAATTCAATCAGGTGACTTTAGTGAGTAACCTCATTTTAGAACATAAGTTTATACCTAATTATGCTACTTGAATAAATCAAGGTCTACAGTTGATCGACTATGCCGCAGGTAAATTGAATAGTTAACTATTCTACAGTGTTGTTGAATTAGTTCGTGAAACTTCATAGACATGTTGAATATCTAATCTAATCATAATAAAATTATTATGATGCAGCAGGTTTGTGGGAATTAAAAAAACCGGTCAAGTACGAGTCAGACTCGCGCACCGAGGGTTCCGCACATATCAAAATGTGCTGCATATACGGAACATAAACGCCTGTATGTTTTGATTACGTTGACTTAGAAGTTTGATTTTTTCACTGCTTCAAGGGATTGCAGCAGATTGTATTTGATATTAATTTAAACTAGATAACTCCACGTGTTCCTGAGAAAAAGGGACCAGACAGACGGAAAACGAAGTGATCTTTGAATTTAATAATTAAAATAATAATTAATTTAATTTTAAATTAGACCTCACTATCGGCTTTAGCACCCTCAAAAACCATAAAAACGATAACCATGAGGTGAAATTTCAAAATTTTCGCAGTCAGGATAATGGATTTCATTTTTAATCCACTATCGGCTTCATTAGCACACCCGAAAACCATGAAAATGACACCCATGATGAAAAATCTTGGCATTTCGATTTGACCTCACTAAAATACATCCTATGAAGACACTCGGCAATACTATAGCTATATATAGCTTCCCATTAGTGCAAGAATAGCCGAATTCTGGACCGATTCTCGCATAGCTCTTTATAATAGTACTATATAATTATAGACGTTAATAAATAAGCTTTCTCCAAGAATATGACTACCAAATAAAACTCAGAAGGTACAGTCACGAACACCAACATGTCAACACTTGGCAACTTTCAATTGCGATTTTTTCGTGAAATAACGAATGCAACGTTGAAACACGACACATTACATAAACCTATGGGTTTGAAAATGCTATGTTCGTAACAACATAAAGTTTCATTCAAAAATAAAGGAGTAAATCGCTTTTGAATAAAGCCGAGTGTATACATACTTTTGCTCGTACTCTCAAAATGACTAAAGTTAACACCACGTAGTAATAACGTGGTGTTAACTTTAATCATTTGACGACTGACTGACTTATCTTACTGTGTGTTCGAGAGGCGTATGAACGCCTCTCGAATCACACGTAAGATAAGTCATCCGAATTAAATCCAGCAGTCACTTCTTAGAAAATTACAAACGAACAAACACTCAAGTAATCAAAAACTAAGTTCATGACGTCACAAGTCAGGTACCAGAAGTTTAATTAATGGTACACAAGTTGTAATAACTTGTGAGTTAGTTACCTACTTGTAAACAGATGATTTCAGTATCTTACAAAGGTTGTAAAATGTCAACTAGTGGGGTAATTGCGTATTCCGCTACATGTGCAGGAAATTCCTAATCCATTGCTTCATATTTTTAAACAATTAGACAATTCCACAACGTTCCGGAGTCACGGAGGGCTCTCGATATGTAATCGATGGTCGCTTGTTCACGACCCCGACCCCAGCAAGTGTAGCGTAACCTTCGACGGGCCCAGCATAATCAGGCTATAATGTTCCAAATGCTGGGACACAGGCCTCCTCTCTATGAGAGGGAGTGGGCAAAAATCCACAACGCGGGCCCAATATGGGTTGATGGATGTCTTCCATTCTTCGGTTCTTCTAAGACATGCTGGTTTCCTCACGATGATTTTCTTCACAATTTTGAGAGCTAATCGGCTCGTACGGCTATTATTATTTAGCTACGAGGTCCTAAAGATAACAATACTAAAGTTAACTTAATGAACAACTAAGGGTTGATTTTTCAATCATCTCATAACTTTATTCGAAGAATAATTTTGAAATTTTGACAGTTATTTCATACAAAAACTGTCAAACGTTAATTTTATACCTCGAATAAAAGTTATCTGGCGATGGAACAATCAGCCCTTAATCGAAAATAATGTCCAACAATACACGAGTCTAGACGAGGCAACACGAATATCAAGTTGCAAAAAAGAACACATTTACAAAGCACCAACTTTTTCTGCACCGACATGCACTATCAACCTCTTTAACTGTGCTTTAAATACACCCCAAAAGAGCCACTAACAAATGAATCCATTATACACTGTCGTGCATAAAAACCGTACCACAAACAGCGAAGTGAGCTGTAAAAACAGTTGACCCGTTTTCATAGATTTTTGCGACGGCCCATTCATGGTCAGATTAACTGGGGTAACATACCCCGCAATGTATGTTAATGCCCCCTATCACTGTCGGACAGCGAAGTGTTATTTGCATTGTATCGAATACGCTGGGGGAATCTGGGGGAGTAGGGGTGTGGTGACACTGATAGCGGGGTGAAAGCGGGGATTTTTTGATGGGTGAATAAATAGAGAGAGCTATTGTTTTTTTTGAAGTATTGGGTGAATTTTTGCAATGAAAATGTGAGTATGGTGAAGTTGGACGTTTAAATTATTTAAAATGAAGACTTTCTATAAGGGGATCGACGATCACGTTAAGCTACGCTTGCCGCGGTCGGTCCGTGGATGGGTGACCATCTTTACATACCAAGACCCCTCCGTGCTTCTCTTCGGAAAGCACGTTAAGCCGTTGGTCCCGGCTGTCATTCGTCGTTACAGGTCGTCAGAAGCCCGAAAATCTGACAATCTTACCAAGGGGTATCGTATTAACCAGTAACTGGGGTGTGGATGTCAGGTAGGCAGTCGCTCCATATAAAATACTGGTATTCAGCTGCATCCGGTTAGACTGGAAGCCGACCCCAACATAGTTGGGGCAGATGACTTTCTTCAAAAAAAAAGGTTAGTTTTTTAACTAAAACTATACTGAATAGTAGCAAAAGGGTGATAATAACAAAACTGAAGTTAGCATTTTGTTACTTTGTCCAATTAAGGGTTAATTAATTTTAATGTGAAATTGCTACTTTTATTAACACTAGGTCACTAAGGAACCGTTTCATTTCATGCTTTCTGTGTTACAATTTTTTTTACTATTAAAAAAAAAACTTATAACAACTTTGTACTCCATATTTTCCAACCTTGTTTATGATCCATCGTAAAATATAGATTGTGTCAGCAGGAACAGTTTCAGCTTATAAGCTAGACATAAAACATTTGATTGGAGCCATAAACTCATAAACTGACGTTAACTTCTATACGTGAACATGTCAATACCTTTTTTAACATCTTTATGGGATTATCGGGATATCTTAAAGTAAAAAGATGTCTAAAAAACCGGTCAAGTGCGTGTCGGGCCACGCGCAGTGTAGGGTTCCGTAGTTTTTGTAACAGCCAAGTGCCCGCACTTGGCGAATACGACCCGTCGTATTCGCTGACTGATAGTTTCGTACCATGCTCTAACTAAAAGCCAAACATGACTACCTACCTAATTTGACTTTCTATACAAATCCTCACCTGGTCCGACAATTTTGCACAGAAAGATTTAATTTTTTTTTTGAGATTTGGATAATACTTGTCATAGCCGGTGTTTTGAATTTAAATACAGGACACAGAGCTACACTACTCACTCGTCACAAAAAAATAAAATTGAGGAATTCTATGGAGTTGTTCGAACTTCGTTATATATAGGTACTACTGCCGTGACATTTGAATTTCTAACTACAACCGTTTAGTTGGTAGAGGGGGGGACACTTGACTCTAACGAAAATTGGTACTTTAAAGCTTGATAAGTCATGAACGGTTTACTTATTCAAAAAACGGTCTTTCCAAACCCCTAATAGTTTTGAAAACCTATCCAATGATATCCCACACTATGGGAAGGACGAAAAAAAAAATATCATCCCTACTTTACATGTAGGGGAGGTACCCTAGATAATTGTTTTTTTCAAATTTTTATTTTACCACTTTTTCGGCGTTATTAACGATTCATGCCAAATTACAACTTTCTAGTACCAATAGTTTTTGAGCTAATCCGCGGACAGACAGACAGACAGACAGACGGACATGGCGAAACTATAAGGGTTCCTAGTTGACTACGGAACCTTAAAAAGGTGTTTGGAGTTTTAAAAATTCGTTTAGAAACCTGCAAATATGTAGTGAAAGAAAGCAGCTAGATTTCATTTTGACAGATCCACAACATTCATTGCGTTATTTATGTTGTTGAGCAAACACATTTTTCAAACATATGAAGCAATGGATTAGCAATATCCTTCAAAATGATTCAGATTGAGATTGATAGTGTGTCACACAATTAGGGTGCAGGTTTTATCATCAGAAGTTTTGCTCTGCAATATAAAGGTCTATCGCCACATATCAGGGCCGTGGCATATACCGGGCAGGTACTGAAGAAACCAGCGCTGGGGCTCTGTCTCTTATAGGGTCTTAGCATTATGCTGAACGATGGCCGTTTTGTCCCAACTTGTTTTTTTTTTGTGTGCGTCATGTTTTCCGCAAATAAATGTAATTTATTTCTTTTTCTTTGTGAAGCTCCGTCGCCATCCTGGACACGGATGTGCGTAAACGAGTTCATAAATAAAATGTACACACTGATATTCTTTTTCAGCCCCTCACGGATCACGGTCCATCCACGTCCCGGGCGAGCCCCGGATAGTATGTGATACCTTAAGCCCAGGTACGCATGAGCGCGTTTTTGCCGCGGCGATATTTTTCCGCACAATAGATTTTCAACGCACTGCTTACCGCCGAGAGTTGAAAATCCAAGTGTGTTTTTTTGTCGGTATGCGCTCTGTAGGATTCTTAAGGCTTGGCTCAACACCGAGAGCTTAAAATCCAGTGCGCGATTAAATCCCGCCGCGATATTTTTACGTTCGTGTGAACATGGGCTACCTGTTATGAGCGGATTATTATTTTAGCGAAAGTCATTCATGATTGTGATAGTGATTCCTTACCTACGGTGCACAAAGTTGGTCACTTACTGAACAACAGAAGTCCAAACTCAAGATTTGCCAACGGGCAACGGAGCGCAGCATTATAGGTGTTAAGCGCACAGACCGAGTCAGAAACACCACGCTGCGCTCCATAACTCAAGTAGCGGATGTTGGAGAAAAAACAGCTAGGCTGAAGTGGGAGTGAGCCGGACACGTCTCACGAATGCACCCGGAGACATGGGCAAAGATCGTCACTCACTGGATGCCTGAACGAGGACATCGCCGTCGAGGTAGACCACGGCGAAGGTGGTGTGACGATCTAACGAGGTTTGCAGGGCCAATATGGCCAGAGATCGCTCAAGACAGGGAGGTTTGGAAGGAACCCCCAGGGGTTGAACATGGACAACATTTAGGGGTTGAACATGGACGGGGGTAAAGATTGTGGGGGTCGAACATGGACTAATCTGCCAAACAGTAGCACACAAAATAGGCCACCGATAAAAACAAAAAGTGATTCATGATCAGCAAGTTATGACTACAGCTTGATTAAATTGTAGAAAAAATACCAAGGTTCTATTTCAATTCTAATAATAAAATAATATAAAATACAAAAATATTATCCAATAATGGATTTTCTAAGCCAACAATAGAAATGCTTTCAAAAGATATTGTAGTTCAGACCAATTAACCCTTCATATGTTGGAACGTAGATCTACGCGAGACACAATGGCTTTTTAATTGTGCCTGTACAGCACAGCAGGCACAGTAAATCAAATCGTTGAAATCATAATAGAAGTAGAAAATATTTCTTTTACATCTAAATAATAAATAATAATAATATCCCTGGACATTTCACACAGCACCATTTGTCCCAAGCTAAGCAACCTAATGCTTGTATTATGGTAACAAGATGGCTGATAAACTACTTATATACAATTTTTTTTTGTAAATACATACATATTATAGATAGAAAAACACCCAGACTCGGAACAAATACATGTAGGTCATACAAATATTTGTTCCGTGCGGGAATCGAACCCGCGACACGCAGCGCAGCAGTCAATCGCTTAACCACTGCGCCAACCGTGCCGACTAAATGTTATCATAACCTATCAAATGAAATCAAAACCACTTTTACATAACCTACGTCAAATACGTCCTTCGTGCAGGGTGCTATCCGCGCTTGATTGATATCCCGATCAGTGACACTTAGCGCTTCTCCTCCACATTCAATACGCGCATAGGCAAAGAGTAGAACTCTGTCCAGCGTCTGTGTTCCTTTCCAACTTTAACCCGTCTGCCTTCAAAGCCAGTGTGAACAGGCATTTTCTGGGCCCGCTCGTTCCATCAGTAGATCTCATCCATCGCTTTCCATCCTACTAATATTATAAATGCGAAAGTAAAACGGATTCGGATGAAATTTGGCTCACAGATAGTTTATAACCAGGATTAACACAAAGGATACTTTTTATCACACAGGATTAATATATAGCATACTTTTTATCCCGATATTCCCACGGGATCGAAACGTATGCGGGTGAAACCGAGGGGCGCAGCTAGTTCAGCAATAAAGTTATTTTAAAAATCCGCCCCGCTCCCCGTTCTCAGTCACACCCCAGTGTTATCAGGCAATCCTTTATGAGTCCATTCGTCCGGGTTAGTTCCACTTCTGCATATATGCGGTTTTTCTTTCCATATTTATGGTCATCACAAGTTTGTGTGTGATAGCGTTCGTCTCGCTTTGTGTAAGGTAATGCCTTTTTTTAGTTTTCAGGACAAACTTTCGGTAGAATTGGCTTTTTGTGAGCTGAATGGGTGTTTTCGGGTGTGAATAAGTGAATGTTTTGGGGTTGTGTAAAGGTGGCATGCGTTTTCAACAATGTATTTTTTTAGTATTCTGTAGAGACAGTCACTAGTAATCAGAAAGTAGGAAGGAATAATGTGATTTAAAAAAAATACTAGTTAGAATGAGAATAAAAATATATACACTGGATAAACTTCTTATACTAAGGGCTGATTGTGCCAACGCCAGATAATTTTATCGGAGGAATAATTTTGAATTTTTGACAGTTCTTCCATACAAAATCTGTCAGACGTCAATTTTATTCCACAATTAAAAAGTATCCACAATATTATAAGTAAGTATTATATTAGTAAGTCATAAGTATGTTAAGTTAATATAGCTGTATTGTTGATATGAATAAATACTACCTATTACTATTACTATCTATCGGTTGAAAAATCAGCCCTTTTAACTAGAAACTATTGAAAAAAAAACAACCTAACCTTTCTACAAGACCATCTCAGACATCTATCTACATGGTCTTCACATGATCTGACCAAGAATATGTCCGTACTTTAAAAGAGATTGTGACCTCTGAGTTTGTTTTGGGCCGTTCTTCCCAGACTAGTCAGATAGGAAACGCCACCTTATCTAATTTAAAAAATATGATTGACGTGTGAAAGTGTTTGAGCAAACCTACTTACAGTAATAAAATAAAAAATCAAACGTCATTTATTCAAATGGCTGAGAATCAGCCATTTTCGAACGTCAAAATTGCAAAAGAAGCAATCCCCCAAAACGCCTGCCCTTCACCACTTCCTAGTGCTTTTGCTGGGAAGAAGAAGTGGCGAAACAAACTCCCCAGCAGCACAGCTGTCTGTTCAGCTAGAAAATACTTGATTTATCATTAAACTAATATTCTGAAATTATGAACTCGTGTGAAGTGAGCAAAAATGATTATCAATATGAGATAACATACGTCATTACTCTGTATGCAGGGGGAGAATTACAAACTGTGAAAACTTGTACAATTTTTCGTTTTCATTCCTATCTCAGTATATGGAAATACAAAAGTTATCTAAATTGCGTTTGCAGAAGCATTTGCGAGCGCCTGTTATTTGGCAGCAGGCGGGCCGCGAGGGCGACGCTAATAATGCATATGGTAGCCAAATGGAGCTGCAACGATCTGTTCGCTACTTTGTACTACAAGATACTACTTGTGAATTATTGATTACTGGTTACTAAATAAATATTTTCAATATGTACTTAGTATAAGTGTGACAACCAGTCTTGCCAAGGGGTATCGTATTACCCAGTAACTAGGTTGTGAACGTCAGATAGGCAATTGCTCTATGTAAAATAGATGTACTCAGCTGCATTCGGTTAGACTGGAAGCCGACCCCAACATAGTTGGGAAAAGGTTCGGCAGATAATGATGACTTGGTATGCCCGTATTTTAGGAATTACCCTAAAATAGGATACTAAGATATTTATTTGTATAATTTAAAAAGCTAACAGTCTTAAAATATTAATAACAAATACCCCACCGCCGTATCAAGTTGACGTCGTGGTGGGGCTTGCGCGCTCCGAACTCTAGGCCTGTGCCGATAGAGTTTACCTTCCTGGAACAGGTTTATAGGGTTTAGTCCATGTTCGACCCCCACAGTTTCTACCCCCAGTGAGGAGCCAGTCCAAGAGATATACAGAAACCCGCAGAGCAGCATGTGGCGAGCTGTTGGGCAGTAGCGACCCCACGGACCGGGAGTCGCCCGGGAGTAGTCTTGTCCCTGACTTCTAGCTTGCCTTAATTGGCCGATTAGAGTACACTGACGAACAACAGAGCTCCCACCTCTTTCTTGCCTTCATTGGGCGGCTTGAGTGGAGATTCGCAAGAGCAAACATAAAAACTACATCTGCTGATGTTCTACCTTTGTACTTATCAGACCACGACACAGCACAGTTCTTAGAGTTTCCAATAAAAGAACAAAGTCCAAGAACCATTTCATATTTTATTTATAAAAAGGATTACTGCAACGAAAACTTGAAAAAATTCAAAGACTGTCTTGCAAGTATATCGTGGTCAGAAACGCACCTCGAAACGGACTTAAACAAGGCATTCAATAAATTTCACGAGTTTTTATGCCTATTATATAATTTATGCTTCCCTAAAATTAAAATTAAAATTAATAACTCTAATGCAAATAAACGAAAATGGATAAGTAAGGGTCTTAGAAATAGCTGCAAAACTAAACGATCGTTGCGGTATCTTTATTATAAAAATAAAACTCGATCGTACTTAATAAGATATAAAAAATATTCATCGATTCTCAAAAAATGCATTATGAAATCAAAAATGAATTCAAACATTAATTTTAAACAAAATAGTCAAAACAAATGCAGAGCAACGTGGTCTGTCATTAACCATGAAATTGGGAACATAAAATGCGACACTAATATTTCGGAAATAGAAGTAGATAAGACAATACTGACTGATCCCACTGACATAGCGAATACGTTTAATGATTATTTTATTGACTCGACTAACATTGTGACATTTAATAACTTACAAGTTTATTATAAGTTTAATAACGCTTTAGTTCCTAATTCCATGTTTCTTAGTGCTATGACTGAAGACGAAATAAAAAAAGAAATAATGGCTTTAAATAATACTAACTCAGAAGGATACGATGGACTTAGTACAAGAATAATTAAAGCGTGCAGAGTAGAATTAACTCCTATATTGACATATCTAATTAATCTTTCATTTTCGACCGGAACTTTTCCTGATGCTTTAAAGTTATCAGTTGTAAAACCCTTGTACAAGAAAAGCGACAAAAAAGACGTTAAAAATTATCGTCCAATTACCCTTATACCAATCTTGTCCAAACTATTTGAGAAATGTATGCACAAAAGGCTTATCGACTTTTGCAGCAAATACAATATTATAGCAAAGGAACAGTTCGGATTTCAAAAGCACAAGTCAACAACATTAGCCATATATAATCTTTTGAGCCATGTCCTGAAGTCTTTAAATAACAATCACTTCACGACAGGACTATTTTTTGACCTATCTCAAGCATTTGACTTTGTGGCACATAATATATTATTGGAAAAATTAGAAAGAAATGGAATAAGAGGTTTAGCACTGCAGTGGATTGCATCTTATTTAAGTAACCGCAATCAATACGTTGCTATTAGTAAAGTAAATGAAGATTTACTAACCTCATACTCCTCTGAGCTCAAAGTAAAAAAATGCGGTGTACCACAAGGGAGTGTATTAGGCCCTTTACTGTTTCTATTATACGTAAATGACTTACCACAGCAGGTCAATCATAATTGTATATTATTTGCAGATGACATTTCAATCATAGTGACATCTGATAAAAAGTATAAATTGAAATCTGATCACGAAATTGACATAAATAATACTATTGACAACATTCTAGAATGGCTACAGGTAAATAAATTAAAAATCAATCTAGATAAATCTATGTACATACAATTTAATAAATCTAAACATGCCAAATACAATTTCAAACTTAATATTGATCGATTAAAAGAAGTTCCACATACAAAATTTCTGGGTATACTCATAGACCAAGACTTAAATTGGAAGATACATGTAGATAATTTGTGCAACAAGTCTAATAAGTTCGTTTAAGCTCTCAGGCAAGTCAAGAATGTGACGAATAAAAAAACCGCCATTATAACCTACCATGCTTACATAGAATCGATTTTACGATATGGGCTTATTTTTTGGGGTAACAGTACAGATAAAAACAGAGCGTTTATCGCGCAAAAGAAATGCATCAGAGCCATTTGTGGGATCCGTACTGACGAGTCCTGTAAGCCGCATTTTAAAAGGCTTGGTTTATTACCACTTCCTTCACTGTACATCTACGAGATATGTAACTTTGTATATAATAATAAGGAATTATTCAAGAAAGTCAATCAAATATACTCTCGTAATAGGGATCCATGTAGACTTGTATTGCAGGATACTCCTAAATCAGCCAAGTACTCTAAAAGTTTTCTTGAGATGTGTGTACGCATTTATAATAAAATTCCAAAAGAAATGAAATAGCTATTTAATATTAATTCTTTTAAAAACAGACTCTTTAAATGGCTGAATGAACATAATTTTTATGACATTAAGGATTTTTTTGACATTAAATTATAATTCACAAATATTGACATACCGGATCGTCGATAATGTTTATAATTTTGACATTTTAATTTTATAATTATTGACTTTATTAATTTCCTTTTTTTTACTTTAAGTTATATTATGTAATGTTATAGAACTGTTGCGAATAATGTTTACAATTATGACTTTTTAATTTTGTTCGTTTATATTAATTTCTGACATTAAATAATATTATGTTAAGATGATTGTATTGTGGAAAATGTTTTATAGCTTTGACATTTTATTTCTACTTACTAATAGATTCTAAGTATTTTGCATGCAATTGATACACGATGTTGTATAGCTAAACATGTGGACTATATTATATTACCAAACTGTAACACCTTTATACCATGTTTAAGGCAAATAAAGACTTATCTTATCTTATCTTATCTAAACATGCTCGGAGGAAGGAAGTATTCCAGTAAGATGCTGGTAGGGATCTTGACCGTACTTCCGGGCTTGTCCAAGCTGACTCCTCAAATATAAATCAATGTTTGTCTTGTAATTATTTATTTAATCTTTTCGCACACAAAAAAGGTACGAAGGCGGACTTAATGCCTTAGGCATTCTCTGCCAGTCAACCAAGGGTGGTGAAGAGATTAGATGGCACGTGCTTAAGTTGAGCCGAATAATGATAAAAAAACGTATTAAAATATTATTGAATTATAAATAGAAAACGTACACAAATTACACGAGTACATAGGTTAAAAACCTATAATACACATACATTTACTATAATATATTATACTTATAATATAGATATACAAATTCAAGGGAAGGAATTATGCCATCAACTCGCGAAGACTCGCGGAGGTTGCATGCTACAACCATATCAGGTTACAACGTGTACAGTACAGTACACCTCTGATTTACCCTGCGAGGAATACTGATTTAGCCACTATTACAGAGTAATACTCAGAAAATTAGATAATATTACATCTTACCGAATGGCAGTGGTTGACGTAGTTGCTGGAACTACGTCAAGGCAGCATGTAGCCTGTAATTTAATAGGAATAGGAAGTTCAGGGAAAGCATCGAAGATTCAAAAGGTCCAAGTCAAAGCATTTATTTCAAACTAGCGGACTCGGCAGACGTCGTCCTGCCCAAAGAAGCAGCGCCACCTACCGGGTCCAATTGTGTTTTCAAACCATCCAGGAACCCGTTGAAATTTACACACAAATTTTCATCCAAATCGGTCCAGCCATTTAGGAGGTGTTATGTGACAAACACACGTACAGAAGAATTATATATTATGAAAGGCACCTGGAATGCACTTTTTAACGTAAAAATCTAAATCTATACTTATTAGTATAGATTTTGATTTTTACCTCTTTATAATATTTTATAATGAGGTAAAAATTTGTTTGTATGTAGCTGGTAATCTCCGGAACTGCCAGTCAGAATTTAAAAAATATTTTAGCATTTGATAGTACAATTACGTAACATCACGCTACGGCATCTGCAGTGGATGGAGTCGATTACATGTATTTTACATGGAGCGACTGGTTATCTGATCCACAACCCTCAGGTTGTATGTTGTATTACCCATAATACGATACCCCTTGGTACGACTGGTTGTCCGGAAGATCACTAAGCGAAAATGTAGTTGTAACACGGGCGAGCGAGATGGGGGGATGAAATTTCAGGCGGACGAAATCGCGGCCAGAAGCTACATTACAATGAAATAGAATTAATTCAGTCACCCCCTCCCAAAAGGTAGTTTTCGTATGGAGAAAACGAACGAGCTACTCGTATCAACGTCTTTTATACTAAGAGTTGTTGACATGAAAACTTCTCAGTTTCCAGGACAGTGTATGTATTTAAAAAGTATCGAGTTACAAAATAAGCTGTAGGTTATGCATTTTTTTTTAATGATAATATATTTAACGGTGCAGGAAAGCCTTTACCAGAAGTCGTCATCGTATTAATGATTCAACTTCAATACAGGATTGTGCCGGAATATAGCAGTGCGGCTCCCCAGAAGACAGCCACCACGCACCCCCCGACTGCCTTCCTGACCTCCACAACCCAGTTACTGGTTAATACCATACCCTTTGTAAGACTGGTTGTCAGACTTTCGGGCTACTGACGACCCGTAACGACTGTCAAAGATCTACGAATGACAGCCGGGTCTAACGGCTTAATTTGCTTTTAGAGACACGGAGGGGTCTCAGTATGTAAAGATGTTCACCCATCATTACAGACCAACCGCGGCAAATCGATCGACCTTTGCAGCTGTTATTATTTATCCACGAGCCACCAACTCTACATATTACATCATCTGCCTAGCCTTTTCCCAACTATGTTGGGGTCAGCTTCCAGTCTAACCGGATCCAGCTGAATACCAGTATTTTACATGAAGCGACTGCCTATCTGACCTCCACAACCCAGTTACTGGGTAATACGATACCCCTTGGTTAACACTGGTTGTCAGACTTTCGGGCTACTGACGACCGTAACAACTGTCAAAGATCCACGAATGACAGCCGGGACCAACGGTTTAACGTGCTGTCCGAGGCACGGAGGGGTCTCTGTATGTAAAGATGTTCACCCATCTTAACGGACCGGACCAACCGCGGCAAATCGATCGACCTTTTCAGCTGTTATTATTAAGCCATGAGCCCCCAACTCTACATATTACGTACTACACAAAAGGGTAGATGTGTACTACTAAGTACTTGTCAAGAATTCGCAATAAGAGTGTGCTGCGCGCTAAACTACAGAACACTACGTAATACCAACGTTAACGTAAAATACATGCAAATTGCTTGTTCCGGCGAATATACACACATGTGTATATGTGCGACATGTATATACAATGTATATGTATATGAGTACAATGACATGACCCTTTCTGTAAGGAATTAGGATTGTTGCTTATAAATGTTGGTCTGATGATTTAAGGCTTAGAACTTTCAACTTAGTATTAATATTTTTTGCAATTTTTTTATTTTACTTACATAACATAACATCACGCCTTTTTATCCTGGGTAGGGCAGAGGTGTACCTATAACACACCCACATTTTGCAAGTTACGTTTAAGACTCAATTTAGACTGCCGCGGAACGGAGTGGAAGCGAGTTTTCGTAGCGATATTTTACATGGCAAAATGAACTTTATGTCAATTGTCTAACGTACAAACTAGATACGAGCTTATTACTGCCGGAATTCCCGAGAATGCGCGATAATTCTCCAGAAGATTCGCGACCTGTGCGTAATGTGTGTATATAATTTGTACGTTACTCTTTTGACTTAGAGTTCATTATGCTATGTACAAAAAAAAACGGGTTGCACTCCGGAAGTGCCGGCAGAAGTGAAAACTTGAATATGAACGTTGTGCATTTTTGATATTTTGGAATGCGGTCTACTCTCTCTCCGTCTTACGAATTTTCGATCAGGTCACGTGTCCTGACGCGAGCTCCGTCTTACGAATTTTCGATCAGGTCACGTGTCCTGACACGAGTTTAAAATTTTTTAGCCATCACAACAAAAGTGCACAATGCCCCTAAAGAAGTTTTCACTTCAAAAAAGCGCTTCCACTCCGTTCCGCGGCAGTGTAAATTGAGCCTAAGTCCCATGTAATAGGAGCGAGACTATTGCCATCAACGGGCAAAAATCCAAACTACTACTGAGAAATAAGTTAAAGATGTTATATTTAAGGCTGATTTTTCCAACGCCTGATAATTTCATCGGATGAATAATTAAGCATAAGCATAATCAGCCTTATTGTTTCCACTGCTGGGACACAGGCTTCTCAGTGAGAGTGAGTGGGCCGTATTGCACCACACGGGCCAAGTGCGACTTGGTAAATGTCACATGTCTTCGAATTTTTGTTTCTAGGCCATGCCGGTTTCCTCACGATGTTTTACTGAGATGAAATAATTTACTCCAGGAAAAGCCTGCCTGAGTTCAAACCTTCGACCTACAAAGTCGAAAGTCGCGGCCATTACCACTGGGACACCGCTGCACAAAAAACACGTAAATACATCCTGTCCGTTTTTGTTATCTCACAGCAATAAACTTCCTTACAGCATTTCGACCAACAATGTCAAACGACATAGATGGTTCTCTGTGGCAATTTTATCCGATGGATGCACGCGAAAAACCGACCACAACCCTTCGATCGACGTCAAACAATGGATTGATAGGCTCTTTCCACGCCACCGTCGCTGCCTGGCTCTATTCGGAATAGGCTATAAGTATGCAATAGTGGTAGAAAGCCTATTAGCCGCGATTCCTTAGCTTTTATATCTCGTTTTAAACTGGATTCCCTATTGAAAACTTTAAATATTTCCCATCGGTTGGTAACTTTCTAAGTTAATGTTGGACATCACTGACATTTATGGAGGAAAACATAACTTAACATCGCGGTTGTTAACCCTGAATGGTTAGGCAGAAGTGTACCTACACCCCACAACAATAATCCAAGGAAAACATCGTGAGGAAACACGGTTTTATAATTAACTAGCTGCGGCCGGCGGTTTCACACGCATAAGTTTCGATCCCGTAAGAATATCAGGATAAAAAGTATCCTATATATTAATCCTGGCTATAAACCATATGTGTGCTAAATTTTATCCAAATCCGCTCAGTAGTTTTTGCGTGAAAGAGTAACAAACATCCATCCATCGAAGTAGGTAGGGTAAGTAGGATTAATATACAAATGTCTGAAATCGCCAACCCGTTTCGAGCAAGCTTAGTGATGAATGCTGATGTCTTCTCTCTGTAAGAAGAACTCTTTACCCTGCAGTGGGACAATAATAGGCTGTTGATTCTTGTTTTTATACAAAAAGGTAATTCCATGTTGAATTCAACAAGATTGGAAACCATAATAGCAGCGACGACTGCCCAAGAAAATGTAAAACGCAGACTTTTTTTATTTACTAGCTTCCGCCCGCGTCTTCGCCTACGTAGTATATCGATAAAAACTATATCCCTATGTCCTTCCCCAGGGCTTAAAGTATCCCCATACCAAATTTTATCAGGATCCCCTCCAGGCTTTTCGGAGATTAGCCAACAAAAAACAAAAATTTTAAAAATAAATACAAGCTGTTGTTTTGCATCCTCGTCAAATTTCAGGAGGCTGCAATGAAAGACATAAATTATCAAATAAAATTACCATCCCTGGTAAATAATGAATACATACTTGTTTTTTTAGTTATTTAAGTTTGACAGTATTTCAGGATACACCACTTTCAAAGAAAAGAATCGCGTTATGGTGTCGTATAAGCGGCCGCGTTTTTATGTGTGTGTAAAAGGGCAGCTACAGTCTGCCGGGGCGGCGGGATTTTCCGAAAGGTTAACCGCTGCCCTGGAACAGAAAGGGCTAAGGACGGAACACGGGTGGGTTTTAGTCAGTAAAAGTCTGACACTCCCTTCCGCTCCACCCAGAGCGGGAGGGGTCATTTGATGATTTCCCATCCACAAAAAAAAAAAAAAAAAAAGGGCAGCTACAGTGCGGTCTCACACAGGCCGCGTTTTAAAATGCGTGTCCCACACATGCCGATTTCCGAAAATTAGAAAAAAAAATACCTACTTATTTTATTATTGATTCGTGTCGAGAATCAGTAGCATAGTTGCCTCCTTGGATTTGACGAGGATGGAAAACGACACCTTGTATAGTTTTGTTATAAGCTGTTACTTATATGTTCAAGTTTGAGGGGTATGGGTTTCGACCGGAGTATACAGGTTGTTTGATAGGACCGACACAATTTTCTTAAGGATAGGAAGTGTCATCCTAGTTTTCAGCCATAACACCAGTCTTAAGTGTTACGGTAGGTAATTGAGATTATAATATGTTGCTTTTTAATCACCCGAAATATCGTCAAACATTTTTGTTTGTGGTTGTATATAGAGCTGAGTAATTGTTGTTGTCATCTGCAATATACATTTATGTACAACTGGTTCTATACAATGTAGAACCAGTTTTCGTTCCTTCATACAATTTTACGACTTTGGAAGCATCCAAAGTAAATATAAAAATAAAAACAAATACGTATAAATACTTTTTCTTTCTTTCTTTAAAATTGTGTCAAGGAACGAAAAATTTCAATTTAAAAATCCTACTCTACGCTAAAATTTCTGAGGATGGATGGATGTTTGTTACTCTTTCACGCAAAAACTACTGAACGGATTTTGATGAAACTTTCCAGTAATATAGCTTATACACCAGAATAACACATATGATGCTTTTTAACCCGATATTCCCACGTTATCGACACTTATGCGGGTGAAACCACGGGGCTCTGCTTGTTCATAATAATAAAAAAAACAATTTTGTGCTAGCAAATGACATCCCCAATCTCTCAAAAAATTGTGTCAGTCCTTCTAACAAACAGCCTGTATACAGGCATATGAGATATTTCAGCTGTCTCTGGGATGAAAGTCAAGTGTTGGCAAGGAACGAAAAAAGAAAGCAAATTCTTTAGTATAACACAGTAAAACAATTCTACCTTCTCAACAATAAATATCGAAACGTCAGAAAGAACGCTATAGCGAGTGTATTCCACAATTAGGATCGGCGATCACTTGAACCCCTTTTGTTTACAAGTGGCACAGCAACCCGCAGCCGATTGGCTCTTGACTCGAACAATCGTCTAATACACTTTATATTTTTTAGAGTTCCGCACCCACATCCCACACATCCACAGCACATCCTAGAGTTCCGCACCCACATCCCACACATCCACAGCACATCCTACTAATATTATAAATGTGAAAGTTTGTATGGATGGATGTATGGATGTTTGTTAGTCTTTCACGCAAAAATTACTGAACGGATTTAGATGAAATTTGGCACAGAGATGTTTTATAACCAGGATTATTTATAGGATAATTTTTATCCCGATATTCCACGGGATCGAAACTTATGCGGGTAAAACCGCGGGGTGCAGCTAGTATTTCATAATTTGGTGTTATAGCGGCCATCGTAGTACGCACTCTGTGAGCCCTGTGACAGATGAACGGACGGACAACGGAACCCTTGTAGTAGGGTGTCAATGGGACCATATTACTAAACTTGCTTTTATACAATAGTAGGTATGCGAAGTATTTAATATTACAAGAGACAGAACATTAAATTAAACGATTTACCATATGTCAGCTAGCCATGCCAATATACCAATAAATAGAATCACTCATCCGCGGACCAACCGCGGCAAGCGTAGCTTAACCTGATCGATCGAACCGTGCGACTGTTATTACTTAGCCACTTTTTAAAAAAATATGAAGTGTTAAATATTGTACGGTGATACGGAACTCTTCGCGTACGAGTCCGACTCGCACTTGTCCGCTTTGTTACTTCGTATACAAGATGGGTGGAATCAATTGTCTGTAGGCGAATAAAACATTGATCTCAGGATGTGTTTTATTGTGACTGAAATAATTTGTTTTTTTTAGGAGCTGTATTGTTAGAAAATCAGCTGAGACCCAGTTCGCGTAGGTTTTCTTTTACTCGGTGTTTTCGCAGATAAGTTTATTTATCCTCTACTCTCCTATTCCTAATTCCTACTAATATTATAAACGTGAAAGTTTGTGAGGATGGATGGATGGATGTTTTTACTCTTTCACGCAAAACTACTGAACCTATTTGGATGAAATTTGGCACACAGATAGTTTATCACCAGAATTAACACATAAGATACATACGAGTACTTTTTATCAAGATATACGACATTGAAACTTATGCGGGTGAAACCGCGAGGCGCAGCTAGTAAACGTGAAAAAACGTGAAAGCGTGTGCGTATAAACGTGAATGTTTGTGAGGGAGGATGGAGGATGTTTGTTACTCTTTCACGCAAAAACTACTACACGGATGTTTATGAAACTTTACAGTAATATAGCTTATATATCAGAATAACACAGGATACTTTTTATCCCGATGTTCCCACGGGATCGACACTTAAAACTATAATTTATTGAATATCATTTAGGCCGTTAGTTGAACAGCCGCCATTTAATTAAAAGGCTAGGCGGTTTACTAAACGACAAATTAAACCAGTTGGGTGCGACATACACAAATGGCGTACATAAATAAATGGTATTAATAATTCATAATGATATGATGTTTCTTTATGACCATTAATTGTGGTCTCGGCACCCCATAATAGATTTTTATGGCCGATAATAGTAGCGATTAAACCTAACAGATGTTTAGAGAACCCACAGAAAATAATTTTCCTGAAACCTGTAAATTCCATGTCTTGTCTCTGCATCACTCTAAGGTTGACTGCTAGAAAATCCCTTTTTTTTATGGGAAATCATCAAATGACCCGAGCGAAAGGGAGTGTCAGACTCTTACTGACTAAAACCCACCCGTGTTCCTTCCTTAGCCCTTTCTGTTCCAGGGCAGCGGTAACCCTTTCGGACGATCCCGCTACCCTGGTGCTAGAAAATGCCTCAGGCATTAAATCCACCTTTGTACAGTATTTTTTACGTGTGCATAAAGTTTTAATGGATAAAATAAATAATAATTATAGAACAATCTCCTGTTCTTGTTGAGATTCAGTCTGATGTTGGTCTGCAAATCAAATTGAAGGAAAATCTAAAGGTACAAACATAATTAGTTTAACTTACAATAAGTAAATTGGTAAATGGTTCTAGAGCTGGTTGGATTAATAAGTCGTCGTCTTAGTCTAATCATCATTTTCCTGACCTTTTTCCAACTATGTCGGGGTAGGCTTCCAGTCTAACCGGATGCAACTGAGTACCAGTAATTTACATGGAACTACTGCCTATCTGACCTCCACAACCCAGTTACTAATAATGAGTAATACGATACCCCTTGGTAAGACTAGTTGTCATACCTTCGGTCTTCTGACCCGTAACGACTGTCAAAGATCTACAAATGGCAGCCAAACCAACGGCTTTACGTGCTTTCCGAGGCATGGAGGGGTCATGTTATGTACAGATGGTCACCCATCCACGGACCAACCGTGGCAAGCGTAGCTTAACCTGATCGATTTACTTGTGCGGCTGTTATTACTTAGCCACAAGCCCCTCAGACAGTAGTCTGATACAAATAATAATTAAAACATGTAAGACGAATTTAAGTCTTATGTTGCTGTACCTACAAATCAAATTGAAGGAAAATCTATGGTAAGTACAAACGTAATTAGTTTAACATAGAATAAGTAAATTGGAAAATGGTTCTAGAGCTGGTTGCCTCGATACAGTAGTCTAATACAAATAAGAAAAGTATGTAACTGTCTATTTAGACGAGTTTTAATCTGAGCGGCAATTCTCATAATTTTAAGAACATTCACAGTCTAATCTCCGTCTCAATCTGTCAAAAATACTTCTAATTTCCCTACATTTTTGACCAGTTTTATTTATTTGGCTCACCAACAATTGAATACACTGATACAAAAGATATGAGATACATCCAACAGACTCTCTCTGTTCTCTCTCTCTGTGTTTTTACATTAATTCTTGCTGAGATGAGATTGCGACTAGATTTTGAACGTTTTTAATTAAGGGAATTGGCCATTAGATTGCCTCAATACACAAGAACTCTTAAACATTTTTTTTTTATATAGAAGTTTCTGGATAATAAAACAATGATAATTATTAGTAGGTATTAAGAAATAAAAGGAACCTTGCCCATTATATAATTAAATAGTGAAGCGAGTTTCTGTTAGTTTTTAACTTCAAACCTCCTGTAACGATTGTAAAAAAGACAGAAAATTACGTTTATGATCAGCAGTCTATAATCTAAATATATATAACTCAAAGGTGACTGACTGACTGACAAAGTGATCTATCAACGCACAGCCCAAACCACTGGACGGATCGGGCTGAAATTTGGCATGCAGGTAGATGTTATGACGTAGGCATCCGCTAAGAAAGGATTTTGATCAATTCTACACCCGAGGGGATAAAATAGGGAATGAAAGTTTGTATCAAACTTTGTCAATTATACTTCTTAACGCGAGCGAAGCCGCGGGCAAAAGCTAGTCCTTATAATAATCCATTACTGAAATTGGCTTACGCAAAACCTGTTAATAAAGAGTTAGAACATAATTCTGAAGTTAGTTGAAATAAAATCGTCGGTTATACATGGTTTTCTGTTACCTACCACCCTGTATATAACAATATTTTTTTCTTAAAGAGTTTCGGTCTGATACTACTTATCATTGACGTTGTTTTATCATTCATTTTCCCGCAATTTCATTTGTACCAAATCAAATTGAAGGAAAATGAATGATACAAAAGTAATTTGTTTAACTTATAGAAAAAAAATGGTGAATGGCTCTAGAGCTGGTTGACCCAGTACAGTTAACTTCTAATACAAATATGATATTAGTATTAAGAAATAAAATGAACCTAGTGATATATGTGTCTGGTAGGTTTTAACATCAAAACTCCTGTATCGATATAACGGTTAAGTCATCATCAAAAAATACATTGCTGACCTTAGTCTTCTCCGATTTTATATTTATCTTCCTAATTTAGAAAATACCCACTTTACAGCAATGAAAATAAAAAAACTTTTATGTGTATGAAGCCGCGGGCAATGATAGTTTCAAATTATAGCTATATTTATTTATGAAAAAACTAATAACTTATCGTTGTATACAATTTACCTCATAAAATAATAATATCTATTATCTATACAAGAAAACTAATTTATTAAGTAGGTACAGCTCAAAATGGCTTCGAATATCTGATACGAATGAATAGGAAAATCATAATGTAGGTAACCGAAATTCATAAGCAAAGAAAATCGTCATATAACTCGGGTTTTCTTCAAAAATAGTCTCAGCACTCAGAAAATTACGCAATTGCTTATAAGGAAGTGGTCTTAAAAGAAATATTTCCAAAGAGAAGTCGTGGAAGGCTTTTTACGTAACTCAATTAAGTAGAGAAAGCTTTAAAATCCATGCCGATATTACCATGAATCGTAAACAAATTGTAAAGTTTTATTAAGTAGGTATTTCAGAATATTTTTAAGTACTTTCATTGAATTGCAAATGTCTTAAAATACTACTTAGACTTGACAAACTTTTACACAACTTCAAAGTGTTGATAACCAACTTAAATGATCTAATTCTTTTGTTTTACAAACATTTGTTCACGAATTCTTAATTCAATTCCGCAATTTTGAAATTACAAATAAGTTTTAACGTTTAAAAAAACCTGAAACTACTTACACCAATATTATATTAGGCAGCAAACAACATCCCTTTGCCAAAACTAAAAACAAACTTAACACTTTCACAGACAAATTAGCAATCACTAAAGTTCACACACGATCGGGAAATCGGGGAAAATTCGGGAGCAAAGCGCCCACCCCTACCGACGACTCGTTGCGCACTGATATAAAATATACCAATCGCTTGCACCTTCACGCTGTACCGTAGTATTACCCGACCACGTTCGAAACCCACCCTCGACGTTCCCAACGAACTTTAACGACGAACTTTTCGAATTAGTCGGATTATACACACATAGGTGTGTTTGGAAATGGAACTTTTCCGAGACTCGTTAGGTAGGAGAGTAAACACGCTTTGAAAAAAATTTCTAGCTTAGTACACACATACGGATGGAAATTAGATTCCGTGATGGTTTCCATAATGTGGGGTATCATTAGAGTCGTGTCATTTACCGACACGACCGCAGTTATCGCCGCAAAGCAGATGCAACGAGATCATTGTGGAGATACAAGGTTTTTGATGTTTTGGGATCGGCAGATATCGAAGTACCTTCATTACGTTCCAATGAAGAGCAAGTTACATATGTGGCTTCCGTTGGCTGCTACAATCACCATATAGCTGTAACCACCAGGTTGACAGACTGGTTGATTTTAGTTTTTTAATTGTTTATAACAAACAGAAGGCCATGGTTGGTCTTCATTTTAAGTGCCTTGCAGATGAAGAGGCGGTTTTCTTCACAATATCCCGTGAAATGCGAAGTACCTGGTACTTGTGACAGGCCTACGCTGTCCTCCCATACCTACTGTAATTTGAAAATATTGTAAAAGCCAATTATTTTTAAAAGAGTAACCATGCAGTTTCTTGCCGGCTCTTCTCCATAGGAAACGACCAATTGGAACCGTGCACCTAGCTTCTGACGTTTCATAAGTGCTCATGTAGGTTTATGTGAAATAAAATATTTCGGTTTTTATTTTATGAATTGAACTATAGAAATGGCTTCTTACACTCTTTTACGATGAAACATAAAATATTATTTATACTTAGATAAGCAACATTATACAGTCTATTCTACACACACACACACCCTAACGCACCCTCACTCTCTAACACATACTCACGTTTACACTACACTTTATTTTTTAAAAATTGATAAGTATACTCGTATGTAATTGATTAGATTTTTGTTGATTTACGAGTATATTTGGTTACTTTCGATATTATTTTGTTATTTAATTGATCTCACACTGTTAATTTTATTTTGCTTAGTTTGATATTACGCTGATGGCAATGCATATTCTGAGTTCTGTTATTTTATTTTAATTAATTTTAGTTTAGTTAAATTTTAGTTTTTGTTTTCCTATCTTGAAATAATCACTATGTACGGACATCACTTTGAAAATGTCGCAACTCTGACCCCCAAGATACAGGGCAAATGCCTAGTTTGGGGGTCGCCGTCTATTCTATTCTTGTACAAATTGTGATTAATATATAATTTTGAATTTTAGTTTTTGAATTTTATCGTCGTTGCTGTCAAATATTTCGCTGTTAAAATCAAAGATTTTGCTGTTGAACTCAAATATTTCAGTGATATTACCGCAGTCCATCTACACTAATATTATAAAGAGGTAAAGTTTGTCTCGAAAATTCTTTCACTGTCAGAAAGCTACATTATTACCGGGTGCCACCATAGAGTATGTTTTATAGTATATTTGACTACCACGCGGGCGAAATCACGTGCAGAAAATAGTAATCAATATTTTATCGCACTAGCTGCAGCATGCTTATGCTATATAAGCATAACCAGCCTACAACGTTCCCACTGCTGGGACACAGACCTCCTCTCTGTGAGAGGGAGTGGGCTATAATCTACCACGCGTGCCCAGTGCGGATTGGTAGATGTCACATGTCTTCGAATTTTTGGTTCTAGGACATGCCGGTTTCCTCACGATGTTTTCCTGTAACGTTTTTGAGAGCAGTGGTGGTGAAATAATTTACACAAAGTAAAGCGGCTTTCAGGGTTCGAACCTGCAACCTCCTACTGGGTAAGTCGCGGCCGTTACCACTGACCCATCACTGCTCTCAGTTGTTTTAGTGCACTATAGACTTATAAATTTCATAATTTTATTCAGTATTATTGACAAATTGATTTAAACAACGAAATACTTGACAGCTGTACCCAGAATTTGTTTTATTTATTATTAAATTGTAATATCTTGATTTAAAAGAGTTTCTTGCCCGTTCTACTCTATAGAGATCTACGTTTTCGAATGGGCAACTAGCTTCAACATTCTGACTAGCTGACCAGCTCTTTGACAGTTCAAAAGTGCCTGTAAATGGTTTAATTGAAACAAATGCTTTATTAATTTTTTATTTTAAAAGTTTTGAGTTATTTGTGACGTTGCCAACTTCTTAAATGCACTCTCGTGGAGGCTTTATTAATATAGCCCGTATACAGCTACTACTCTTATAAGCAGCTTAAATGCAACTATTTGCAGCATCCTTTCAAATCCTAGAAGTGGATCAAATACCATCTGTTTGTATACGATATGATTTCCAAAGCCTCGTCATCTCGCAACGGGCTTCAATAATATTGACATTCTATGTAAATTTTATTTTAAAATGTTCAGAGGAAGTTCCTGGAAAATTCTAAACGTATTCTAGTGGATTTAGATTACTTTGAAATGTTAAACGGGTTAGTCGGTCGATATCTGAACTGTGTCGTGGATTTAGAGGGTTCATAAGCTATTCTCGTAGGTAACTTGATCACCTATCAATAAATACTATTATGTATCTATCTATACTAATAATAAGAAAAGAAAGAAAATAGTTTATATGCGGCAAACAAAACGCAGAAAAAAACACAATTAAGAACAAGTTGGGGGAAAATGTGTGTCACATCCACGCAAAACGGATGGACAGACGGGATGGAAAAAACTAACGACAAGTGGTCCACTTTAGCTCTGGATCGAAATAGCTGGAAGTCATGCCTGCATCATCCCACTGGGTAAAGGCCGGAGAGGCCTTCACCCAGTGGGATGATGCAGGCTAAAAGTTGAAAGGTTTGTTTGAACGCGGTAATCTCTGGAACTACCAGACAGATTTGAAAAAATCTTTTTGAATTTGATAGCCCATTTCTCGAGGAAGGCTATAAGCCTTAGGTACAACAATTTCATCTCAGCGCCAATAAATGTCAAAAATATAGGGAAATTAGAGGTATCTTTGACAGATTGAGACTGAGATCAGACTGTGAATTTTCTAAAAAAATTAATAATACCTAGTCCTCAGACCAACATACGATTTTATAGGATGGTGAATAGCTACCCTACCGATGATGGAAACATAACCTTAGCTAGTCAATTAAAAAATGTACTATCTACACCTAACCAATAGGAAAACTTCTAACAAAATAGAGTTGTCTAAATAAACAACTGAATATCAACTTCAAAAGTTATGAGTATAAAAAAAAAGACGCAGTTCGAATTTCGAAACAAAAACAGCATGGCGGAGAGCGATACCGCAAGAAAATTTTTACGTATATGTTTTTCACGGAAAGGTAAATTAAAATAATATCCGAACCTATCGAATGTTTCAGCAAAGAGTAAGGGCTGATTGTTCAATCGACCGATAATTTTTATTCGTGGAATAAAATTGAAGTCTGACAGTTTTTGTATGGAAGGACTGTCGAAAATTAAAAATTATTGCTCCGATAAAATTATCTGGCGTTGGAAAAAACAGCCCTAAGATAGATAAAAACAAATCGAAAACTCGAAACAGGCCAACATCATAACCAGCCTATAACTGCTGGAACACAAGCCTTCTCTCAGTGAGAGGGAGTTGGCAGATGACACATGTCTTCGATATTTTTGGCTCTAGGACATGCCGGTTTTTCCTCACCTTTTTGAGAGCAGTGGTGATTAAATAATTTACAAACTCCAACTCAAATCATTTATTTCAATTAAATCATTTACAGGCACTTTTGAATTGTCAAAATTAAATAGTCGGTCAGTTAGTCAGAACGTTGAAGCTACACATGGTAAAGCGCCTGTTTGGGTTCGAACCTACTACCAACACCTGGCTACCACTGCTCCCTGAAGCCTGAAACAGACCAACACAGATGTAACAAATACCCTTCGCCAGTCAATTGAAAGGTTTATTCATCCCATCAAACTATGTAAGCAATAGAAGGGGCTCATGGCTAAATAATAACAAACGCACGGGTCGATCAAAGGTTAAGCTACACTGGCCAGGGCCGGTCCGTGGATGGGTGACTATAATATATAATATCCCTGGACATTTCACACAGCACCATTTGTCCCAAGCTAAGCAACCTAATGCTTGTGTTATGGTAACAAGATGGCTGATAAACTACTTATATACAATTTTTATTTTTTTTTTGTAAATACATACATATTATAGATAGAAAAACACCCAGACTCGGAACAAATACATGTAGGTCATACAAATATTTTGTTCCGTGCGGGAATCGAACCCGCGACACGCAACGCAGCAGTCAATCGCTTAACCACTGCGCCAACCGTGCCGTCAAACGACGACTATCCATTACATATCTCCGTGTCTCAGAAAACACGATAAACTGTTGAACCAGGGTGTCATTTGTAGATATTTGACAGTCGTTACGGGTAGTCAGAAGCCCGAAAGTCTGACAACCAGTCTTACCAAGCAGTCGCTCCATGTAAAATACTGGTATTCAACTTCATCCGGTTAGACTGGAAGCCGACCCCATCATAGTTGGAAAAACGCAGGCAGATGATGGAACTGTGAATGAAACCAATAGAAAAATACCGTTAGTCTAAATAAACAACTGAATATCAATATCAAAAGTTATATGCATTTCGAATTTTGAAACAAAAACAGTATGGCGGCTAGCGATACCGCGCCAACATTTTTACCGCTACATTTTTCACGGAAAGGGGAATTAAAAGAAAATATAGACTGTCAAACGCTTGTCACCCGATGCGCGGTTGTAGTCAGCGTATGGAAATTGAACTCCAATTTCAGATACACCGGCGTTTTTTGAGCTAGTGGTTTAACTGACATTTTAAAGTTATCGTCAGTATTCTAAAAGTCTGACAACTAATTTAAAGTAACAATATCCGTTTAAGTTTACGTTTCTTTGAGGTTTTTGAGGCGAGTTATTGCCACGAACGGCTTGCCATGAGTGCGAAAATGGGTGCATTGCAACAGTCTCCAAAAATGACAACTACGCAATCAACTTTGCTAACACACTCAAGTACCCTACAGCTACCTATACTATGTCCATTAGTTTAACCGTTTTGTGACAGCTGTCTTAGAAAGTAAGAACGTACATATTCCAGCACCCTAATTGCGTAAGACACAATCAATCTCAATCTGAATCATTTTGAAGGATATTGCTAATCCATTGCTTCATATGTTCAAAAAATGTGTCCGGTGTCTGCTCAACATCGTAAATAACGCAATGAATGTTGTTGAACTGTCAAAATGAAACCGATTCCGATTGATCGTGTGTTACGCAATTAGGGTGCAGATTACGTAAAGTTAACTTTAAAATGCGTATTAAAATAAACATACAAGGTGTAACTATGCTACTGATTTTCGACACGAATTAATAATGAAATAAGCAGGTATTTGTTTTTTATAATTTTCGGAAATCGGCATGTGTGGGACACGCATTTTAAAACGCGGCCTTTGTGAGACCTCACGGTAACTGCCATTTTACACACATAAAAACGCGGCCGCTTATACGATACCATAACGCGATTCTGTTCTTTTAATGTGGTGTATTCTGAAATACTGTCAAACTTAAATAACTAAAAAAACAAGTATGTATTCATTATGTACCCCTGGTACATAATGAATACATACTTGTTTTTTTAGTTACCGCTACATATTCATTATTTACCAGGGATCGTAATTTTATTTGATTATTTATGTCTTTCATAACAGCCTCCTGAAATTTGAAGAGGATGCAAAACAGCAGCTTGTATAAACTGCCTTATATTATTGAATTATCTTATTTATGGCTTCTTACAGACATTATAATACCGTACGTGTATCAATCAATGTATTGTGTGTTGCTGCAATCACTAGTTCCATCTATCAAAAAACAGGGTATAATGGCGTATTTATAGAAACGTATAGATAAGACATTAACAACTTCTAAGAAACATTGAAATCTATTCCCAGAACATATTAGTATAATGTTCTCGTAATTTTAAGAACGTTCACAGTCTGATCTCAGTTTCAATAGGTATGTCAAAAATACCTCTAAGTCCCCTATGTTTTTGACAAGTTTTTTACATTGATTGTCGCTGAGATGAGATTGCGACTAGATTTTGAACGTTTTTAATCACAAGAATTGGCCTTTAGATAAATTCCGTTTTTATGCTAAGTAGCTTTATATTTAATTATCCTTTCTTTTTCGTTACTAGCGAAATTTATCACTATATTTAAGTATTTATGAACACATTATGAGGAAACCGACATGTCCTAGAACCAACAATTCGAAGACATGTGACAACCAGCCCGCACTGGGCCTGCGTGGTAGATAACGGCCATTCCTCACAGAGAGGAGGCCTGTGTCCCAACAGTTGGAAGATTATAGGCTGATTATGGTTATTAATCCCCTTTACTCATAAACTTTGCTGAAAAGGTAGGAGACGTTTAAACGTCATAAATCTATGCTTAAACAGTCGCTATATAATAATTATTAACTTTAACAACGTTTCTAAATAAAAATCTTCCTATCCATAGCAAGTTTCCTCTAATCCATACTTAACATTATAAATGCGAATCTATGTCTGCCTGTCTGTCTGTTTGTCTGTTACCTTTTCACGCCTACGCCGCTGAACAGATTTGGATGAAAACTGGCACTCGGATAGACCATATCCTGGGTTAGAACAATGAATAATTTTTATCCGGATAGTCCATTCCCATGGGATAATTTCCGACCTCGACGCGGACGAAGCCGCGGTCAAAAATTTGTTTGCTAATAGGTAAAATACGAAAAAAAAATTGTCAAAAGAGTTTTGATATAAATTTTATATGTCGCTTAAAATATAGTTTATCTTTAATAAACATTTATATAAAAACGTAGTAATCTCATCTACATATTATAATGCAGTTTGTTCCCAGCCAGCCAATAATTTGGTTTCAGCTATAGGTACCCACTACGGCGTTTCATCCTGAAAATGGCTGCTGAAATTTCCCGATATCCAACATGACCCCACTTTGTTTTAAAATAATAAAGTTTCTGTTTTTAATGACAGACTTTACAGGGTCAAATTAAATTAGCTAGCGAAACTCCGCAGCCGCACTTTAAGCCTTTGGTCCTGCGCCTGGGGGCTGCCACCAGCTCTTATAACAGGGCAGAAGTTGAACTGCACTGCTTTTTTGTACTATGACTAAGTACAAAATAGCAGTGCAGTTCAACTTCTCTGATCAAGACTTAGGCTGCTTTTTCACCAGAGTAGTGCTATGCTACGCTGCTATGGATGCGTTTGAAATCCACCAATCATATTCATTGGTCCACATAGCATTGCACTGTTGAAAAGGGTTCAAGTAAGCAATGTTTGAATACGGAAGGATGCGTGCTATGGATGGGAGCTATGGATGCGCGAGTAGGTGTAGCTATGTGCAGAGCAGAGCACTCCCCGTGCCTTCCTTACTATCGCTGCATCGCATAGCTCGAGCTGAGCATCTTCCTCGCACAGCTACCCCGCGGCGGCGCATCTTCATAGCACATCTTACTCGCTTCGCTACACAGCTTAGCATTAGGGAAACGGTCACATAGTTTCATAGCTTAGCTTTCACATCCTCGCAGCATAGCTGCATAGCACATCTCTGATGGAAAGGAGCCTTACGAACCCTACCAATTACCTACTAAATACGCTTACGAAATAAACTTTTCTCTAAACATAGCTCCATAATTATAGTATACCAAAGCATCTAATTAGTCTAAGATGGCTGATTTTTCAATCATCTGATAACTTTATTCGAGGAATAATTTTGACATTTTGACAGTTGTTTCATACAAAAACTGTCAAACGTCAATTTTATTCCTCGAATAAAAGTTATCTGGCGATGGAAAACATCAGCCCTAAAACTAATAAATCAAAGTTATTATCATAAAATACATTTTGAGAGGGACTCTTTAATTATATACAGGTCTTACAACTTGTAACAAATTGTTGAACAACTTCACGATCCGTTGTAGAACGCTTGTCGCTAGTGGGTCGGGTTGAAATTGAGGCTAAGTTCATTTTGTTAGCAACAATTGATGGAGGAGTATCGTGTTACCCAGTAACGGGGATGCATAATCAGCCTATAATGTTCTCATTGCTGGGACACAGGCCTATTCTCTTCGAAAAGGGCTATATTATAATCTACCACGCGGGCCCAGTGCGGGTGGGTGGATGTCTCATGTCTTCGAATTTTTGGTTCTAGGACATGCCGGTTTCCTCACGATGTTTTCCTTCACCGTTTTGAGAGCTGTAGTAACTGGGTTGCGAAGGTCAAATAGGCAGTAGCTTCATGTGAAATACTGGTATTCAGCTGCATCCGGTTAGACTGGAAAGCGAATCTAACATAGTTGGGAAGAGGCTAGGCAGATAGATTTCTAGAATTCATGAAGAGATAAGCTTGTGACATAACTTTACACCGTATTCCCTGAACTGGTATAGTAACTAAACTTTCATTCACATGCTTTCATTCACAAGCTAATTTAGGCAAATAAAAATACATAGGTACCTACGTACCAAAAAAATTAAAACGAACGTTAACACCTATACAAGCTGTTGTTTTGCATCCTCGTCAAATTTCAGGAGGCTGTTATGAAAGATATACCTAAATAATCAAAAAACATTACGAAATCTGGTAAATAATGTACATACTTGTTTTTTTAGTTATTTAAGTTTTTCAGAATAACAGTATTTCAGAATAACCACTTTCAAAGAACAGAATCGCCCCGTTGCGTATGCGGTAAGCAATGTTTTATGTGTGGGTAAAAGCAGTTACAGTGCGTGTCCCACACACGCCGATTTCCGAAAATTAGAAAAAAAAACCCTACTTATTTTATTATTGATTCGTGTCGAGAATCAGTAGCATAGTCACCTCCTTGAATTTGACGAGGATGCACAATCGACGCGATCTAATGCATACGAGTATTTCAAAACTATCAAAACGTGTTTAGATACTGATACCCATCACATCTGCGGTCTCGCTAGGTAATTTAATTTGACCCTGTAATTACGAAGTTTAATTTACTGTCGCCCCCACCTTTTTATGCATATTTGTATTTTAATCCACCTAAACAAGGAAAACATGGAGTTAAGAGTTTTTTTTTATCATTGTCCCTCTCAACCAAAGCACCTGCCATCTAATCTCTTCACCACCCTTGGTTGACTGGCAGAGAAGGCCTAAGGCATTAAGTCCGCCTTTGTACCTTTTTGTGCGAAAAGTTTAAATAAATAAAACGACCACATCAAACAGAAGACATATTGGCTCCATATTTGTCATCAAGGTTACTGCCTACGGGTCATATGGGCCTTGTCAAACCCATGAACTTACATGCCAAGGAACTATTCGAGCTTAAAGAACAAGATAGATAGGTAGGGACAGAAGGTTGGCTCTATACAAGAGCAAAAAGAGCGCAAGAAGAACATAGGAACACGCGTTAACATGTTCAACGCGGCAAGCTTCTAACAGTTTGCTTGTCCGTACATACCAGAGTTTTCTGATATTCGTTACGGCTGGTATATTCCCAATACCACTTTTGTTATCCTCTTTCTCCATGAAGAAACGTATTTGGACGTGGTTTTTTCTAAATTACTTTGACGATATAGAGCGACGACTTTCTGTGCCTATTTCTTTTGTGGTAAAGGACCCTGCGGACGGCTGGCATGGAATTTTCAATAAAACATGTCCATGATTGGAGGTTACGGTTAGGACAGGTATGTAGGAGCTAGCTAGGTGCTTATACGGAGAAATGGTAGGCCTGGATGGATACTGGATACCAGTTTAATTTTATTTGAGGAATACAATTAGTTACCTGTGTTTGGCTGTGCACAGATCTAATTTCGTAAGACACAGTCTATCACAATCTAAATCATTTTAAGGATATTGCTGATCCATTGCTTCATATGTTCGAAAAGTTTATCTGCTCAGCAACGTAAATAACGCAATGAATGTTGAACTGTCAAAATGATAGTCATTCCTACTGTATAGTGTGTTACCCAATTACCCCGCTGCGTGAAGACTGTCTTAAGATATTTGTCGCTTTTAAGAAAACAACGATGACGTGCACACTTGCAACAATAAAAGTTTCTAAAATGTTCATCATCATCTGCCGAACCTTTTCCCAGCTATGTTGGGATTAGCTTCCAGTCTAACCGGATGCAGCTGAATACCAGTATTTCCAAAATGTCTCAATCAACTCAGCCTATCGCAGTCCACTGGACATAGGCCTCTCCCAGGCTGCGCCACAACACCCTGTCCTCCGCCTTCCGCATCCAGTCCGTCCCAGCAACCTTCTTAAAATGTCTGTGTCTACAAAAAAAATTACTATAAAATACTCAGGGCTGCAATCTTTTAAAGCAGTGCAAATATCTCAAACTTCTAAGTCAACGCAATCAAAATATGTATATGAACGTTTATAATCCGTTTATGCCGAATATTTTGACACTCGCAAGGGATTCAAAACCTATAGGGTACTTCCCGTTGACCTAGAATCATGAAATTTGGCAAGAAGCAATGTCATGTAGTACAAGAAGAAATCGGAAAGGACATGGCTAAATGACTGCCCCAAGCATGTCTAGTAACTTCACATTAACTCGTAATATTTAAATATTCATTCATGAATTATTAAGCTTTTAATAATTTCCTAGCGCTTTCGTGAACTGTTAAACATAAAAAAGTATCTTAGTTGCTTTTTTTGATTGACATGACAAGTTCAAGGGGAATAATAATACAGTACTGCAAATAGGGACGGGTCATGTCGCTTTTCTAAAATGTCAAATCAAACTATACTTATATCGATTTTTGATAACAGGTATCAAAACGATTTATTTTCTGAAACTAAGAAGTGGCAATCAGAGTTATTGGCGGGAATCGATGGAATTCAATTCGGTGTCCTGTTTAGTTGCTTCTTATTGTGTTTTCACAGGGAAACGGGGTTGTTTCTAAGTGACAATCGACTCTATTCAATTCCACTCTTTTTGTATCAAAATCAAATAAAAATAATTGAAAGCTTCAGAATGTGCTTCTACGTTTAATGTATGTACTACCTATTTTGTGTCGAAAAATATTAACTGAATACAGGTCGACAAAAACTATTTAAGTATATTTTTATTTTTCAACCCAATCGATTATTTTATTGATTCGATTACACTTGACGTTCAATCCCATCTCTATGAAAAAAAACAAACGTCAGATGTTAGACATCGTTGGAACACTGCCGTTTGCTTGTTCGTTGTGGTTTTTCATTTTGGATTTTCATTGACCCTCGCTTGCTTATTGTGTGTGCTTGCCTACCTACTGACCTCTTGCTACTCGACACGGACTTGACTTGCAATCAATTCATCCTGCGATGCATAAACTGCGGTGTAACCAGGCAAAGGCTGCGGCAGCATATCGCCTCTTCATTGCCTGCTTTTCTACTCACTATCTTAGCACGATGGTTAACAATTGAGGTAAGTCATCTACAGCTAGAATCATTCTAGAACCGATAAATATAAGAAACATCGAACAAATGTGACTTCAAGTAGTTTACCGTGTTTTCAAAATACATAATGAACTCAATGGCAATGAATCAGAAAGACTCATCTCGTCTCAACACGTCACGACTACAACAGACTGGTTGCTTTAGATGTCATAATAATCAAATGTGTAGGTATTATAAATAATTCATGTGGGTAATAAGGTAATTAAGTTTGTTCTAGGTTCCAAGGGATGCCAACATTTGTCATCCTTGTTATGAGCTGCTGAATTCAGAAGCAACTAGTGATTTACGTTTATTTGGTCATACAATAGTGCGCATAACTTGAGGCCGTTTGCAGAATTTACCAACGTCACATCCAGGTTTCTATTATCTAAATAAAATGTTACACAGTGTGTTTTTTTATCTTTACATACCCGTCCGGTAGCATTTATCATCTTCCTCTTCAGATATTCAGTTTCTCGGCCTACAAATCGTCAGGACTACTGTCCCTGACCTCTCTCTGTCTGGTTGTGTTATTGGGCAACATCCAATCAGAATGATTTGATCAGACAGACAGATAACCTAAACTAACTTTTTTATATAATGTTCTTATAAGATTCACAGAATAAATAAATTAATCGCATTTTTGTTTGTTGTTTTATTTCAATATCTTTTAAAGTAGTTTTGAGTATGAATGTCGATGGCTATAAGAGTAGGGGACGACCAACGAAACGATGGATGGACTGTGTGAATGATGATATGGTTAGAAAGGGGGTGACTACCGAGATGGCGGCTAATAGAGGAGTATGGAAGAAAAAGACATGTTGCGCCGACCACAAATAAATTGGGATTAGGGCAGGAGAAAGATGATGATCTTTTAAAGTCCTTGGTTACTCACTGTATTCGTTATCTAGTTTAGGCAGGATTTTACAATCACCACATACTAATTAAACTAAGTCCTCCTGGCGCGTTTGTCTGTCTGTCTGTACGGATGTTTCAACAAACATATTTTGATGGGGTTGTCACTTCCGGAAGGTTTAGCTATACATTCGTGTAGGTTGTATTGACCAATGTAAATCAAGTCAGAAAAATCCTGCCGCCTGAGTGTTTTCTTGCGCGCGTTGCCCCATTCAGCGTCCAGAACCCATCTCTCGAGTACATTTACTATAGGGATTTGGTTTTGGACAAAAATCTAGTGTTGTTTGGGTAACACCTAGGTAAAAGTTCATAGCAATGTAATTTATTTGCAGTTTTTTATGCCTATTGACGTAGGAGTTACACGATTTCATTTTCAGGATTTTAAAGATATAAAAAGCGCCTGAAACTTTTTCTGTATGAAATACTAATATTCAGCTATTCAGCATTACATATTGCTAGGTACCATGTCTAGACATTGCTGGAGATTCGTCCATACTTCAGTTTAGCCATCTCCTTTGTAGTTACAAACCTACAAATTTGTACGGAACCCTCGGTGCGCGAGTCCGAGGCACTTGACCGGTTTTTTTCACTTCGCCTTGAATAAGAACGATAAGATGAAGACAGTGTCGCTGGTTTAAATTGGAGTTTTAAGTACAGCAAAATCAAAATCAAAAGTCATTTATTCAAATTCGGCTGAGAATCAGCACTTTTCGAACGTCAAAATTACATAAGATAGTCCCCCAAAACACCAGCCCTTTACCACTTCCTAGTGCTATCGCTAGGAAGAAGAAGTGGCAACAAGCTCCCCAGCAGCAAAGCTTCAGTTAGAAAATACTTGATTTCGATAATGATGATTTGATGATGTGTGTGTAAGCGCAGGAACTCTCGGTACCGTCCGAGACAATGGCGCAGACGGAAGTATGTGTGCGTGTGTGTGTTATGTGCTGACGGTACTCGTCTTCAGCCAAACATTCACAGCGTGTTTGTACACTTGGTTACCACAAGTAAAGCGTACTTCGCTTCGTGTATAATACTATACGAGTGACTGAGATGACGTTATACAAACCCGAATTTTTTCTAATACTTAATGTACCACATTTAGCCCAGGTACACACGGGCACGTTTTTCCCGCGGCGATTTTGTTTCACGCATTGGATTTTCAACTCACTGCTTAGCGCCAAAAGTTGAAAATCCAACTGTGTGTTTTTTTGACGCGCTGGGATGCTCTTTGTTGGATTCTCAATGCTCGGCTCAACACCGAGAGTTGAAAATCAATTGTGCGATAAAATCCCGCTGCGATATTTTCACGTCAGTGCCAATGTGGGCTTACGACCGGATACAGTAACTCAGTAGACTTTTACGATTCGTAAGAAAACTAACGTTTGATACACAGGATATACCAGAGGTAGGTACAGACACCAAAAGAGATAAGTAACCTGTACCCCGATGTAAGTTTTCATATATTTAAATGTACATGGTGGTTCACGGGAACGTCCTAAAAGTAGGGGGCTATTTCTCCGAATAGGGAGGGAGTAGGGAGATGGGGAAGGGCTCGTTGGAACCGTTAGGTGATGCAGTTTAGTTGCTATAGAAAGAAAGAAAAATATTTTATTCTGCACAAACAAGCCGCACAATAACAAGTAAAAAAAAAAAAAAACGAGTACACTACACATAGCCAAAAGACTTACTGGAGTGCGTACACCAAAACTTCTTGAATCGACTTGCTTCATGCTACGAGCAAGATGGACAACATTTGACGGACGTGATTTTCAAGAAATGAAATTGCATGTATTTCCCTACAGAAAAATTTAAATAAAATGGTTGTACGACTAAAACTTTCATTTCTATGACCCGTGAACCAGCCTGTATTAATAAAAAACAAACAGTTCCTTTATCTTGCATTCGAAAATATTCATAAACATCAAAATTTCGACTAGAGTCCGCGCAAAAGTCTGCGCGCGGTCAAAATAATCGTTTGCCGCCATCTTGACGTTTATATCAAGTATCAAGAGAGTGTGCTGTGTTCCGTGTTTTCCAAAATAAATATTCGCCATCATTATGCCGAATGTGATTACAAGTGATGGCAGGGATATAGTCTTGAAGTTCAAACACGCGCGCAGACTGAGCTTGCGCGCACTCTATGTCCGACGACCCTGCGGGGTGATTGCGTGGCACTGGCATGTGACAGCAGCTTTCGTAACTGGCTTTCATTTTGACAGTTCAACAACATTCATTGCGTTATTTACGTTGTTGAGCAGACAAATTTTTCGAACATACGAGGCAATGGATTGGAGATAGTGTGCTACGCAATTAGAGTGCTGCTTCCTTGTCTCCTTTGTTGACCGTACATTTATGGCTTATTCCCTGTCCAATTGTTTTGGCCACACATCTATTTTTGTTTTATCTATTGTCGTCGTATTTTTGTGTGTCATGTCTAAATACCCTGAGGGGAAAGGTGTTTTTTGTGTTGTTTGGTTATTAAGGAAAGATTTGCTTGACGTATATTTGTTTGTCTAAGGGCTGTTTCTCAGTAACGGCAAGAGGTAGGTCGTTGATATGTATATAATTGTTAATTTTAGTTACATGTTACGTAGAAAATTTTACCAAATTTGTTTTAAACTTTTAGGTGACAGGGACAGAAAACTAAAAGGACTAGAACCCCCGAATTTCATACTCAATTAATTTTATTATTGTACTAGCTGCGCCCCGAGGAAACCTCGCCCGCATAAGTTTCGACCCCGTTGGAATATCGGAATAAAAAGTATCCTATATGTTAATCCTAGTTATAAACTATCTGTGCGCCAAGTTTCATCCAAATCCGTGCAGTAGTTTTTTCGTGAAAGAGTAACAAACATCCATCCATCCATCCATCCTCACAAACTTTCGCGTCTATAATATTAGTAGGAAGTAGGATAAGAACTAGGATTTCGTAGGTCATCATTATCACGTTCCCGCCCTTATTCCATGTTACTGGTGGTCGGCGCAACACGTTTCCTTCTTCCATTCTCCCCTGTCAACCGTCACGCTGTCATTCACTCCCTTCTCTTTCATATCATTCCTCACACAATCCATCCATGTTTTCTTTGGCCTTCGACTCTCTACTCTCTCTCTCTCCCTCTCCATCCATCATCATCATCTGCCTATCCTTTTCCCAACTAAAAGGGGAAAAGGATAGGCAGGGATGGGGTCGGCTTCCAGTCTAACAAGATGCAGTTGAATACCAGTATTTTACATGGAGCGACTGCCTATCTGACCTCCACAATCCAATTACTGGGTAATACGAAACCCCTTGGTAAGACTGGTATTCAGACTTTCAGGCTTCTGACGACCCGTAACGACTGTCAAAGATCCACGAGTGACAGCCGGGACCAACGGCTTGACGTGCTATTCGAGGCACGGAGGGGTCTTGGTATGTAAAGACGGTCACCCATCCAAAGACCAACCGCGGCAAGCGTAGCTTAACCTGATCGATCGACCCGTGCAGCTGTTATCACTTAGCCGCAAGCCCCCTCCATCCATCAACCGATTTCGTTAGTCTGCATATTTTTAATCTATAGTCAAACACATTCACTTGTTCAAAATTCGAACACGGCTGTGGTGATGCTTTACCTCAAAAATCGATTGATCTAACTATACGGAAGCCATTAAAGTTAACAAACTTTTTAAACAAAGGAGAATTCTTTGACCAAAAAGTTTCTATAAAATAAAACACTGACAGATCCCCGCCACACGTTATCATGAAGGGAAATAATCCAAGATAGCTTATTTATCTAAACTGGCAACACCAAGCTTTCTCTGTATAGAGACAACAACATTATGTTTATTTTCCGACAGTCAGTTTTATTGTTGACGCTACCGTAAATAGAGGTACCGGTCGCATAAAAAGGTTATCAGCGTCCGAAATTAAATATAAATTGCATTCATAGAATTTTTAAAGTTGCAAGTTTGAATGAATACCTAATTTAAAGTTAGATATTCTTGGTGATATTTCAGGAATAGATGAAAGGATTACGGAAGCATTTGGTTTCATTTATAAAGCCCGATGGAAATGGATCTATGTATTTGCAGTTAAAATAAAATTAGTCGCGCTGTCGAAAACGGATATTCCTCTACCTTAGTTACACTTAGTAGCAGTTTAGTAGCTTTACTTACATTTAGTTACACTCGATGATCCTTGAGGTAAGCCCTAATAGCACGGGCTTGTTTCTCCCGCGACGAACTTTTTTCGCGCATTGCATTTTCAACGCATTGCTTAGCCTCGAGAGTTGAAAATCCAAGTGTTTTTTTTTTTGACGCGCTGGGATGCGCTCTGTCGGATTGTCAATGCTCGGTTCAACACGGAGAGTCGAAAACCCAGTGCGCGATAAAATCTGCCGCGATATTTTTACGTCCAGGCAAATGTGAGAAATGCATAGAATACGTTCCTGTGTGGGAGACTGGCGTCCATAATAGAATACACTGAGGCCGGTCACCAGGTTGTCAGCCCAAAGAATCGTTGTGATGGTGAATTCTTAAATAAAATTATCAGCCCTGCTACAGAATTTAACATGTACTAAAATTAATTAATCCGTTTGGAGTCTAGTTTAGTAGTTTAGGCACATCAAAACTATCCTTGAAATGCCCGGATCGTTTGGCTCATTTGTTTTCCATTTTGTGTTAAGTTTGTAACTGACGGCACGGTTGGCGCAGTGGTTAAGCGATTGACTGCTGCGCTGCGTGTCGCGGGTTCGATTCCCGCACGGAACAAATATTTGTATGACCAACAAGTAGTTGTTCCGGGTCTGGCTGTTTGTGTATGTGAGTTAAAATGTTTGTAAACGCACGCACGATACAGCAGTAATTCCTAGTGTGGGGCAACGTTATTAAAAAATAAAAATAAAAGAACTGTGTGAACTGAGAATAAAATAAAGATTTATTATTATTAGATTATTACTTCGTTTATTTATTTTCAATATTTCTTAAGATAAAAAGATATAACAACATTTACAAAAAAGATTAAATCCCGCCATTCGCTGTGACGGACAGGTGACATTAGTGACGTGACTACTCGTGTGTATAAAACAGTGTTTACATATTTATTAATACCAATCACCCTATAGAAACAACAAGAATAATGTTCCCAGGATTTTGTAATATCTTGATTTAGAAGAGTGTCCTTGGAGTTTCTTGCCCGTTCTTTTCCATAGCGATCTACGTCTTAGATTGGGCCACTAGCTTCAACTTTCTGATTAACTGACCGAATCTTTGACAATACAAAAGTGTCTGTAAAATGGTTTAATTGAAATAAATGCTTTGAGTTTGAGTTTAAATAATACACTAAGTTGCTGACCCCAATTATGATCCCTGATTATTTCATCACCACTGCTCTCAAAACGGTGAAGGAAAACATCGTGAGGAAACCGGCATGTCCTAGAACCGTAAATTCGAAGACTATACATGTGACATTTACCAACGCGCACTGGGCCCGCGTGGTAGATTACGGCCCACTCCCTCTCATAGAGGGGAGGCCTGTGTCCCAGCAGTGGGGACATTATAGGCTGATTATATTGCTGATCCCATTGTGGGTCTTAACAACTTCTAGGCATAAAAGTGGCTTCTTTACCAAAACATTATAGATCGAACTACCCTAATATCTCCGCAGCCATTCTCGTACTGAAAATTTAAATTAGAAGTAAACTCGAATCGAACTAAATTCGGGAATTGGAAATCCTTATTTATGAAGGTTAAACGTAGGCCGGATGTTTTCGTAATTAGCTCCATAAACTTCGAAACGGTTATAATTTTCGAAGACATCATTATTATCTTAGAAATGTTGTTTTCGTTTTAGTAATTAATTATCGTATTTAATTAAGTCGTAGGCTATGCTAAAGTTGTTCTAAGAAATAGGCTAGCTTGGTATAATAAACAATGGTTTAATGTACAGGTATTTTATAAAGATTAAAACAGCGTACCTAGGTATTGTCAAGAAATTAAAATGTTAAGTATTTTAAGTATGAATTTTTACTTGCACCTGATTATTTTTCCGACATCTATATATATAAAATTCAAAGTCCTGACTGACTGATTGACTGACTGACTGACTGAGACATCAACGCACAGCCTAAACCGCTGGTCCTAGATACATGAAATTTGGAGGGTGTATTCTTCGTGAAGAGTAGGTATCCACTAAGAAAGGGTTTTTCGAAATTCCACCCCTAAGAGGGTGAAATGGGGGGATTTTGTTTGTATGAAAAATCTTATTGCTTGAGTTAATAAACTTGAAACTTGGCACGAATACTTTTCTAAGTAAATTATGAAGTTGGGCATTTTTTGTTTTTATAAACTACCCCCTAAAAGGGGATTGGGGGGTTTCAAAGTTTGTATGGAAGAATTTTAGCGCGCGGTCCGATTTAATCGAAACAGAGATTTATACCTAAAATTGAAAGGAAAGAATTATGTGTATCAGGGTTTTTCGGAAATCTACCCCTGACGGCCTGAAAAGGGGTAGTCAATTTTACAGGGGAGGATTTTACAGCGTGGCTTGATTGACTCGAAAATTGGTATAAATAATCTTTGAGTCAAGTTATGAACACATCCCAAATGATTTTTCAAAATTCCACCCCTGTGGGGGTGAAAGGCGGGGATACAGTTTATATGAAAAATCTTATTCGTTAGGTTAATAATCTTGAAAATTGGCATGAATACTCGGCTAAGTAAGCAATAAAGTTTATCATTATTAGTTTTTCAAAACTACCCCTCAAAGGGGATATAGGGGTGTTAAAGTTTGTGTGGAAGAATTTGAACGCGCGGTCCGATTAACTCGAAACTCAGTATTGATACTTTCGACAGAAAATAATTAATAATAAGTAGGTATGTAAAATTGTCGAAAATTTACCACTGGCGGGGCAAAAGGGGTAATTCGGTTCTTAGGAAAGGATTTGAACTTGAAACTGTATGTTACATTTTCACGCCTAAACCACTGAACTTCTGATTTTGCAAAGAGATAGATGGCATCCTGGGGAAGCAAATACTTTTTATCCTGGTAGCACGTTCCCGTGGGATAACTTCCGACATCCACGCGAGCGAAGCCGCGGGCAGAAGCTAGTTGTACATAATTGTCCACAAGTTGAATAATAATGACAGTGTAGCGGTATCAACTTCAACTTCAGAGGGGAGTGACGTAGCGGTGTCTACAACGCCACATGCGAGCAACGCGTCATACTGACGTCACGCAAATTCTGCATCTCGCAAGCAGAGTTTACCGCGCAATTAGCATTTATATACAAACTTCCCAACATCAATCGTTGGGCAGTGGCCCGCCAGACACAACACCCTTCTGGTTGGAGGATCCTCCTTTTTCTATGGAGGATGAGTGAACTTTACACCCTGTTCCTCATACCTCTAAAACAGTTCTAAAAGGTGACCTAGCCATATTAAAGTGCGTAGTGGCTATGAATGGACTAGATCCTTTCTGAAACATATCGTTATCTGTGAACTGCGGAGTAATTTTGTAACACACTAACAGTTACAGTAGGAATAGCTTTCCTTTTGACAGTTCAACAACATTCATTGCGCTATTTATGTTGTTAAGCAGAGAAATTTTTCGAACATATGAAGCGATAGCGATGGATTAGCGATATTCTTCAATATAATTCAGATTATGATTGATAGTGTGCAATTAGGTTTCTGGAGTAAAAACGACCGATTAATAATATTTGGTCAGTCCTGAGAATCTCGCCAAATATCGAAGACCCTACTCTCCCTCCAAAATTAAACTGTCTACCTATTACGGTTCATGAGATACAGCCCGCTGACAGACAGACGGACACATGGATGAAAAGTGTCTCTGTAACATACCCCCTGAATGTACAAAAATCCTACTAATATTATAAACGTGAAAGTTTTTATGGATGGAATGACGGATGGATGTTTGTTACTCTTTCACTCAAAAACTACTGAACGGATTTGGATAAAATTTGGCACACAGATGGTTTATAACCAGCATTGACATATAGGATACTTTTTATCCCGATATTCCCACGGAAGCCGACCCCAACATAGTTGGGAAAAGGCTAGGCAGATGATGATGATTCCCACGGGATCGACACGTATGCGGGTGAAACCGCGGGGCGCAGCTAGTAGAAAAATAAAAGATAGTTTTACATGGATAAACAGAAAACGTACAAGAACTCTTAAGATAAAAAGTGAAATATAGAAATACACACATACATAGATTTGGTTCTCTCTGCGTATGTATGCGAGATCTCAGCATCAATGATTGACGTTTCGCTGTCAGATAAAACCAGTAAACGTAAGTGAGGCAGTAAAAGATGAACGTTTTATTACAAATGTCGATAAGGTTTAAACCTTTAAATCATAAAATATGTATGAATCTGTTGATTTTCGCAATAAAATTTGCGGCGACCAATAAAATATTTATTGTATTCATAATTCGTTTATGGCAACATTTAAATATTATTATTCGAATAAAACCTATCGTGAATTTTAAAATCCGAATTGATGTTTATAGATTGTGATTTTTGGTTTTTAGAGGGAATTTAAAATCCCCCCCTATCCCTTTTAGGGGCTTGTGGCTAAGTAATAACAGCCACACGGACCGGTCGATCAGCTTAAGCGACGAGGGCCGCGGTTGGTCCGTGGATGGGTGACCATCTTCACATACCAAGACCCCTCCGTGCCTCGGAAAGCACGTTAAACCGTTGGTCCCGGCTGTCATTCGTGGATCTTTGACAGTCGTTACGGGTCGTCAGAAGCCCGAAAGTCTGATAACGTTTACCAACGGGTATCGTGTTACCCAGTAACTGGGTTGTGGAGGTCAGATAGGCAATCGCTCCATGTAAAATACTGGTATTCTGCTGCATCCGGTTAGACTGGAAGCCGACCCCAACATAGTTGGGAAAAGGCTAGGCAGATGATGATGATGAGCGGGAATTCAAAATACCGCCAGATACTTACAGTACAATATTAATTTTTTTATTTGGAAAGCTAAATAATACTACGTTATGTACTATTAGTTATTCTGTGATTATACAGAGCTTTTTATTTGTTATATTTATAATGTACGAACTCTGTCAGTGCCTTGCTGTGAGTGAATGATGTTGTTTTTTTTTTTTTTCTAGTCGCTCATTTTTTATATTCGTCCGAAAATTATAAAAAATAGTAACGCTTCTCATAGATTTTAAAGTACGATACAGAAAAATAAAATAATATAGAACTGATTGTACCTAATTTAGTAGGTACTTTCAACATTAAAAAAATAATAACGGAAAATATATCGTGATTAATTTAATCAAATGATACACATTTTTCTGTCATGTTTATTTTTTACTTGGAAAATTGTTTTTGTGAATCTTTTGTGCTCCTTTTTTTACTATTTGTATTTCCTGTGTATCCGAAATAAAATATTTTTCTTTCTTTTTTAAATATGTTTTTTTTTTAAAAAAAGGTATTTTTATATTTATGTATTATTATTTATATATACTAACTATATTTATTTATTAAATTAAATTATGTGAACAAGAGGTTACTGATAGCAGAATTAAAAACTAAATAGAAATACAACGTAACTGTGTCGCTGCTGACCGTACAACAGTTGGGCGGCATTGTTAGTGTGTGAAACGTAAACATTTACGTCCTATTAATATACAACTGCCTTATTGTTTCTTTACGTCCGCGGTACCGTGATGTTTCCTTTGATTATACCTGTTCATAACGCTTCTTATTAACGGAAGGATTAACAGAGAAGTGGCCCATATGTGGTTACAAAATGGAGATATTATTTTATTTTTATTTTTTGGAGATTTTTTTTTTTTGGGATTCATTTTTTAATTATTGACTGACCTTTTTACTTTCTCGCCTTTTTTGAGAGTTGGTCGCCATAACTAAGCTAGGGTTCACCGACCATACGGGTCAACGGGCGAGGGCGGGGTTTTAGGGTAAGCGTTGCATACAAGTTGGTCACGGTTACTTGACTGACTTACGAGTTGTAGGTCGTGAGTTCAAACCCAGCCAGACACTTTACTTTGTGTATTCAATTTCATCACCACTGCTCTCAAAACGGTGAAGGAAAACATCGTGAGGAAACCGGCATGTCCTAGAAATAAAAAATCGAAGACATGTGACATACACCAATGAGGATTGGACTCAGGACTTACTGATCCCTATCCTATATTTAAAAACGGTCTAATAACACAAATTTTCATCCCAAAATTCATTCTCTATTACCAGTTTTCGAATATAAATAACTAAGCCGCTCTAAGATTCGAGGCACGTTCAAAAATTTATTGTTCCCGCTGTAAGTTGCAAAGACCCATTGAGATAACGGAAGAAAGCAAAAGTTCCTGCGCAGTTCTGTTTTGTAGGTACTTTTGTAAAGCCTTCACCGATAGTGATGCCTGTGGGTAAGTTGCTAGAGATCGGGACTTCGGAAGTAAGGAAGTTTTTGGTTGGTGAAAATATTTTTGGTAGATATTATTGTACAGAATGTTGAATAAGTTAAAGCATGCGTTGAATGGTTCTAGTTTTTATAACCGCTGTAGAGTGTGATTGTGGAGCTATGTCGCAGACCATGCTCCACCTCCTATCCTGCCCTCTGTGGCCTAAAATATGCAGTCAAAGTGACCTCTGTGCTGCCACGACAACGCTGTGGAAGTTGCAAAGTTTTGGGAAAACAAGATTTAGAATACAGTCGTGGCGACGACATGCAGAAGAAGTTTTTATAAAGCATATCTTATGATTTGACATCAAAATCACAAACAACAAAAACACCACAAAGTGCAAAATAACTTTAATTTCGGAAGTCGGTGTCTTTGGTTTTGCATTTTCATTTTTTTCCACCGACTTCCGAAATTAAAATAATTATTACTTTGTAGTGTTTTTCTTTTTTTGGAGGTCGGTTGTTTTTTTGTAATAAAGTTTTTATTTATCACTTTTTATTTGTGGTACCTGGTGTGTGACCTGATTTATATAGGACCACCCTATATTAAGCATACCCTTTCAAACAAAAGAATTTTACAAACCGGTTTTATAAATAACTGAATTCTGGTTCAGATTCTCAATTTGGTTGTATTTTTTTATGTTTGTTACCAACATAAAAAATACAACCAAATTGAGAACCTCTTCTTTTCTTGAAGTTGGTTAAAACGGTGTATACATACAAATTAAATAAACATGCCTTGGAACGAGTATCGGAACAGTATGTTTGAAGTTAAAAGTAGGAAAATAAACTATTCTAAAAGACTTAGACTTTAGAACATATTTTATTTTTGCTTGATGAAGGTAATCTGCAAGAAATATTGAGATCTTTTTTCCCTAAAAAACCTTAGTCGAATGTGAACTTTTCATAAGTAATCCACAAGTACACTTTGTCCATTCAAAGTTAATAAGCCATTAAGCCATCGAGCGTATAGGTAAGCCTGATGCTCAGCGTTATCAACTAGCATTGTGTGTGGTTTTCGCGTTTTAACTATCATTCTGATTAAAAGCATACAAATGCAAAAAAATGGCAGCCATGTTTTAGCCCAAAATAAACAATAGCACATTGAAACTACAAAGCTACGGTGAAATATGCCAAAATTGACGTCAGAATGAACTGGATCGACGATTTACGGACTAGGCAAAATTAGCTCAAAATTGTTGAGCGTTGTGTGTTCTTTTTGTTTCTGTAATGCCAACAAGGAGAGCAGTGGTGGCCCAGTGGTAACAGCTGCGACTTACGAGTTCTAGGTCGTAGGTTCGAACCCAGACAGGCGCTTTACTTTGTGCTAATTATTTCGTCACCACTGCTCTAAAAACGGTGAAGGAAAACATCGTGAGGAAACCGGCATGTCCTAGAACCAAAAATTCGAAGACATGAGACATCTACCAACCCGCACTGGGCCCGCGTGGTGGATTACGGCCCACTCCCTCTCACAGAGTGGAGGTCTGTGTCCCAGCAGTGGGAACATTATAGGCTGATTATGATGTAACGCCAACAAACGCATTTATATTTCTTTCTTTGCGATCTAAAAGCCCTTGTAAACGTTTTAGCACCCGTGAGGCAAGTAGACATTGTAGTCAAAACATTATTTTGTATATTCAGAGATTAGAGCATTTAAACAAACAAACTCTTCACCTTTATTATGGGTATATAGATGATTAAATTAAGTACTTAGTATAAACATTCGTAAATAACTATAAAGCAAACCGTTTCCAGCCATTACGATCCATTAAATCCATTAAATCAGCCAATCCATGGACATCAATAATTCAATCAACGTTACAGCAAATAATAACACGATCGGCAACGCGAAATTATGTAAAATGGCCGACAAGTGTTATAGATATGTGTATTAAAACAATTAGGCGATGATTTTCAGTACATCGGCGCGCATTCACAGGGGGATGGTAAATGATCGATGGTCGAGATAACGGTACAGTTGGTGGTGTGTGGTGCGGGTTATAGGCAAAGGCGGGGGGCGGTTGCGGAGCACAAAATAATGAATCATTTGAATTCTAAATACTGCAGTGCGATTCTGTAACCATCTCACCGTGAAAACTTAGGTGAAGTGAGCGTAGAGTGAGCTGTCATTCTAACTAGTGCTAGGGATTAACACTATTGACAGCTCACTCTAAGCTATTTATTTATTTATTTATTTATTTTTAGGAAAACTTACAGCTAAACAGATACATAAGTAATAGATTATACAAAAGTAAGGCCAATTACAAGTTTCCACGTGTAGTATGTATATATTTAATACATATGTAAACAAACATCTTGAAGAAATGCTGTCTCAGTCACACAAACGGGGTAGCTGCTGTCACTAATGTCATCTGTCAGTTACGAAGAATGGCGGGCAGAGAAAGTGAGGCAGGGTCTGCACGATAGCGCTTGGTGTGGTAGTGAGTCAGTGAATTGTTAAATTCAGCCTACATACGGAATCAACAGAATTCGACAAGTACAAAAATAATGTGTTTTAAACTAATTTTACCATACATTTTTGACGTTTAAATGTCACTTAACTTTAATCATCCCACTAATAATAAAAACACGAAAGTTTGTATGGATGGATGGGTGGATGTTTGTTACTCTTTCACGCAACAAAAACTACTGATCGAATTTGGATGAAATTTAAAACACGGATAGTTTACAACCAGGATTGACACATAGGATACTTTTTATGCCGATATTCCCACGGGATCGAAAGTTATGCGGGTGAAACCGCGGGGCGCAGCTAGTCGTTTATAAATAAACCGACGTAGACTTTTTTTTTACTGTCTTTAAATACTTAGGTTATTAAAAGTGGTTGGTCGACTCTACACGTGACCAGAGGGCTGGCATATTTTTTGGCCAAAGAATCAGCATTGCCATATAACGTGGCAATGCTGCCAGCCTTTTGTGTACGTTTCCTATTGACAGCGATGTGGACGAATTTTTTTATGCCCTTTGATTATTTCCCCTCCCTTTTATATACTTGTACATATTATTATTATTATTATTTTAAGACTGTCAGCTTTTTAAATAATGTAAAAAAAAGAAAAAAGAGATTAAGAAGAGATTTATGCAGTTGGGTTAGGGGGAAACTGGCCTCTGGTCCGCGGCCCACATTACACGGAGTAGGAACAGTAGTGGAAAAGTCGGCCGAATCAGAAGAGCCGGGCCAGAATACCATGGGAAAAATGTATCGTAGTTAAATCGAACCATTGGGATTTAATGTCATTAAAATGAAAAAAAGGTGCGAAATAAAACGTAAATATCAAAATATGCATACTTTATTATATAAGGTCCCATTAAAATAGGTGGACAAACTTTTAGAAATCATTCAGACCACCAAAATAAGGACAATGGTAAAAAAAATATATAAGAAAAACGCATTAGATACTTACAATTAAAATAATCAGCTAACATAAATACACTTATAAATGTTGGTTACCCAATACATAAACACTTTGTTAAATACAGAATGATGTAAGGATGTAACAGAACTGACTATGTACCTACTTACGATCATGCGCGCAGCGGGGCGCGAGTGCAAGTATCTACCCATTAGTTTAGGTCAAAATATAATCATTTTAATCTGTGTTTTTTTTTGCTTGGATATCTTTGGTTAGACGTAGAGCGCTGTGGTAAAATTTGTCCATCTATTTTAATTGGACCCTGTATATATCTACGAGTATGTTCGTACTATGTGATTACTTTACTGTTTTAAGGAAAATCATCATTATTGTTTAAGATTTGATTATTGTATTCAGTTTGCTACTTTTCAATGTAAAAAGCCATGTTGTGATTTCCGGTTACTATAATAGCAAATCATAACTGAAGGTTTATTTAGCCGGGCCAGAATACCATGGGAAAAAAGTATCGTAGTTAGATACTTTTTTCCCATGGTATTCTGGCCCGGCTCTTCTGATTCGGCCGACTTTTCCACTACTGTTCCTACTCCGTGTAATGTGGGCCGCGGACCAGAGGCCAGTTTCCCCCTAACCCTAATTACTCCATAAATTATTATTCACCTCAGACACCTATCTCTATTTAGGATTGTGCATTTTATGAACCAGTACTTACCTTAAGATGTAGAGATAAATAAATAAATCAAGATTTATGTCTCAGTCACATGTCTGTGGCGCCACGTCTGCGAAACTTCTTTCGTGAAACGGACTCTACTACGTTTTGGAATCTTTCTAACTGATCGACTCTGACAATCCAAAAGTTCCTGTAAATTTGTTTAATTGAAATAAATGCTTTGTGTTTGAGTTTGAGAAAAATTTAATTTGTACTCGTTACGTTGTTCACTCAAAATAATGTAAAATATAATTAATACCTTACTTTTTTATCAATGTAAGCTTCAATGTTACGGCAACCGTCAGACAGTCGGCTGCGCTAGGCAAACGATGCAGTTGGGACACGCTGTATATAAACAAAGCAACTATCCACGGCGACGTACTATTCAGTACCTTTACTAGACTTTTAGATATAGGTAACAGCAATTGTAATGTCCGGAGAGTTCTGAGGAGCAATTCTCGTGATTTTAAGAACGTTCACAGTCTGATCTCAGTCTCAATCTGTCAAAAATACCTCTAGTTTCCCTACATTTTGTCATTTTTTTGTCATTGGTTGTACATTTTGATTGTGACTAGATTTTGAACGTTTTTAATTACGGCAATTGGCCTTCTGGTTTCCACAGGTTGGGAATAGTGCGGCCAAAAAAAATTACATGCACTTACATTTTCACAATCCAATTAAATGTAATTAATTTATTTAACTTACTGTATACTAATTATATAGTAAGTATTATCCAGTAGGCCTAGCACGAGCGCGCGTCGTAAACGTTACGTAATTTGAACGATTTTTAATCGAAAATAAAACATGTATTTTAGTTAAAATTTTTGTGAAAAGCACAATAAGTATCAACCATGAATGCAGTTTTAAAACTAAGTAAATATAGTAAGTGTAGTGTGTGTGTGAAGGTAATATTTAGTCTGTGTTTTTCATTTGCGAGTCCTAATAAATATTTTTCTTTTAATTCTATCTAGTGGCCTCTTTATCATATTTTCTTTTGTTAATATGCGGATAATGTAGTGGCTCTGCAATATTGTTACTACATATTTTATATTATCTTTCCTATGTTCAAACGCATATTATTGTAGCTGTTTATTGCCCCTGAATAAATAAAATTAAAATATTAAAATACTACATTTAGAAAGAGTGTTTTCAATTTTTAACTCGGTTGAATTTACTTTACGTTCATAACTCCGCGCGTTCGTGCTAGGCCCAAAGGACACTCAATAAATCTGCCTAGCCTTTTCCCAACTACGTTGGGGTCGGCTTCCAGTCTAACCGAATGCAGCTGAATACCAGTATTTTACAAGAAGCGACTGTCTATCTGACCTCCACAACCCAGTTACTGGGCAACACGATACCCCCCCCCCCCCTTGGTAAGCTTGGTTGTCAGACTTTCGGGCTTCTGTCGACTCGTAACGATTGTCAACGATGAAGATGTCACGTATGACAACCGAGATTGGCTTTCCGTGATTTCCGAGGCACGGAGGAATCTCGGTATGTAAAGCATACCGAGCGGTCTTAGCATTATGCTGAGCGATGACCGTTTTGCATGAATGTGAAGCATGTACCCCCAACTTGTTATTTTTTTTTGTGCGTTTGTTCTTTTTATGCGTCATGTTTGCCGCAAAAAAATGTATTTTCTTTCTTTCTTTCTTAAAGATCACCCATCCACGAACCGACTGTCTTAAAACGTACATATTCCAGATTATGTAGAAGTATATTTTGAAATTTGACGAGGATGCAAAACAACAGCTTGTATAAACTGCCTTATCTTATTGAATTATCATATTTATGGCTTTCGTACGGACATTATAATACCGTACGTGTATCAATCAATGTATTGTGTGTTGCTGCAATCACTAGTTCCATCTGTTAAAAAACGGTTTATGTAATGGGTATAAAATATCTACATTCAATGACAAAAGAGGTAGACCTCTTTTGTTTTGTGTTGTTTAAAAACAAACTTCTCCACAATGTAAATCTCCCGGTGTTGTTTTACAGAACAAGTAAAAAACTTGACCAGAAAATAAGTAAATTACTCGTTGAACTCGACTTCTTTGTCTTTGGGTTGAAGTTTAAGTTAAAAAATACTGTAGTTTGTTTAAGTAAAACAATAGTGATAATGCATATCGTTTTTTTAATAAATTGAGATACTTCGATGTCATTTAGAGCAGGGTGGTTCATCTGTAAATGTAATAGCCACTGACTTGGATTAATAACTTGGAGATCGTGAGTTCGAGGCGCTTGTGGCTAAGTAATAACAGCCGCACGGGTCGATCGATCAGGTTAAGCTATGCTTGCCGCGGTTGGTCCGTGGATGGGTGACCATCTTTGCATACGTCCTGCAGAAAGCACGTTAATCCGTTGGTCCCGCCTGTCATACGTGGATCTTTGACAGTCCTTACGGGTAGTCAGAAGCCCGAAAGTCTGACAATCAGTCTTACCAAGGGGTATCGTATTACCCAGTAACTCCGTTGTGCTGGTCAGATAGGCAGTCGCTCCATGTAAAATACTGGTATTCAGCTGCGTTCGGTTAGACTGGAAGTCGACCCCAACATAGTTGGGAAAAGGCAGGCAGATGATGATGATGAATGGTAGTCTTATTTCATATCGTTTCTTTTATAAATCGAGGTGTCTTTGAAGTCATTTGGAGCAATGGTGGTTTAGCGGTAGATGATAGCGTTAACTAATGATTTTCATGCCGGGGTTACAACCCTGGCAGCAGGCGCGGTCCGAGGGGGGGGGGGTAGAGATGTAAAGTGAAAAAAAACAAAATGTTTTTTTTCACAATCTTGAAAATAAACATGAAAAAAAACTTGGCACCGTTGTTTTTTTTCTACATTTGGTTTTTTTTTCAGAAAAAGTGAAAGACTATAACTAAAGTAGAATTAAACACTAAATTTGATTGTTTTGTTTTTATTCAAGTCAAATTATGTTTAAATCAATGGGTAACATTATTAAGAACTTAAAAAATACTTAATGTGTTACACTCATCTGTATCAGTATCAGTAGCTACGGCTACGCTTGTTTTATCAGCATCGGAATAACGTTCTGTATCTGTATTTGTTTCATCTGATTCTGAATCAACGACTATACTATCGGGGACTCTATTACCTTCTGCTTGTGTTAATATTGTTGATGACTGTACTGATTGCAATCTTAAATTGTGTGCAATATACACTATTTTCTTAGCCCTGTCATTTGTCAGTCTATTACGTTTCTTAGTATGAATATCGCTGTACGTACTAAATGTTCTTTCGCACGCAGCTGATGTAATAGGAAGAGAGAGAAACTTGACGGCTACTTTAGACAACGCAGTTGATTTGCAAAGTCCTGCCCACCATGCAATAGGATTCAATTTGTTCACCGATGACCACAAAAAAGTCTTACAAAAAAACTCTTGTTTTGCTATGTAATTTGCAAGCTCTGCCAGTACTATATCCTCTTCGATGTCTGGTATCTTTATAGCAGCATTATAAATTTGTTCTACAGCAGCCGTTTCTTCTTCTGGGGTCAGATCACATCCTTTAAAATGAGGATCCAATAGATTCGCGATTTTATGAACGTCATATATAGCGAATGCCTTTCTATTTTTGAGTATTTCTCTGACTTTTTTTTCCTCAGATTTTAACAGGGGGCTCTTGTCCAACATGTCTTCCACATTGACTTCAATTTTTTTATATAAACTTAAAACATGAGACATCTGTGGAGTGTCACTTTCTACAATTGTAATAGTGTCTAATATTGGTTTCAATAAATTGTAGAATCCAGTAACATTATCCCAAAAGTCATCGCTCAACATATTTACTTTTAATGTTTCCACTTTATTTATAATATCTGAAAGACTCTCATCAATCGCCATGGTTTAAATAATTTGTTTGTTTTCTTTTAAACTCTCTAAGCAGGAGACTAGAGATCCCCAGCGCGTTTTAACTGGAAGCTTAAGACTTAATTTGACGCCGGTGGTCAACTGCTTTTCTATGAAAGCTGTGTTAAGCTTGTGAGAGTTCTTTATAGCCTTGACACAAGCTGGTGCATCGGCTATGAGGGTTTTAAAGTTGGCAAAGTATTCATATCAGTAAATATTAATTGGAGGGAGTGTGCTAGGCACCCGTAGGTAAATAAGTTTGTCCTTGCGTACTTCGTTTCGAGTAGTCTCCAAGCTGCCTTCATATTAGCAGCATTGTCAGTTACAACGCCAAATACCTTTTGAGGTCCTATTTCATCAATGACACAACTCATTTCTTGAGCCATAAATTCTGCAGTGTGACATGATCTTCCTGTCTGTAAAACCTTGTAAAGAAAAGCTTTCGGCGTCGTGACAACAAAATTTACGATAGGTTCATTTCTAATGTTGCTCCAGCCATCCACAGCTAATGCCACAGAATCAGCAGCGGCAATTGCCTCTGCTACCAACGCAGACACATTCTTGTACTCATTTTCCAATAACTGGCCTGACAACATGTATCTAGAAGGTAGTTTATATGCTGGCCGAAGAAACGAAAACAAGGTCCTCCAATGAGAATTTTCCACCACACTGAGAGGTGATCTGCTCGCAAAAATTGCCCTGCTGAGAAGCTCATCTGCCTTGTCTTGATCTTCTGGATTCATGTTGTCTATAAAAGCTGCAATACCTGGTGTCTTTAACTTTTTTTCTGTAGTGGCAAGCATAGATGTACTGGCAATGCTGGATACTTCTAAAAAGAAAAGACAGTGCGGTAAGGTAAGGAACACTATAAATCACTACAACATAGTTATATGATAATAAATATATGTATGGACTACGAAGCAGCAGTTTTTTTAATACTATAATTTACAAGTTTCAACAAATGCTTTGTCATATAGAGCTCGGACTTTTAACATGGAATTCCGTAGTTCGAGTCAAGAAGCCAGTACAATCAAAAGAGTTTATCATGTGTGGATTAATTTGAATTTAATCATCCCAAAAAAACGCCTACTGGGGCCAGGGTTATCCGAAAGGGAACTCGAGCCCCGGTATGAAGGCTAGAAGGAACAGGGTGGGTCGTTTAGTCAGTAAGATTCTGACACTATCTCTCGCTCCACCCAAGAGCGGGGTTGTCATTGGACGATTTTTCCCACCATAAAAAAAAATCACAAAAAAAACAGAAAAATACCAAAAAAAATGTACTTACGCTGTGGAACTTGTGTGGTTGTCTTCATATATTTATCTTTTACAGAGTCTGGGCATTTTGTACAGACTTCTAGATGCTTTGACATTCTTGTGCCGTTTTTCGTAAGACGTTTTGAGCAGAATGTACATTCTACTTTAGGTACTTTGGAAGTGGAAACAACATTGTTAAAAAGATTTGCCACGACTGATGTCTTTCGACCTGAACCAACTCGTTTCGGCATATTTACAAATATAACCAAAAAGTACTTACTACAATAAAATTACTTAATACGATTTTAATATTTACTTAACACTCACACAGAACACTCAACAAAAACGAACTCTCACTGTCTCAAGCTTTCTGCAGTCTGCACGCAAATCAACCAAAACATAAACCAAACGAGGATTAGGGAAATCCCCGTCCGTAAATGTAGTTTATATTTGATGTTGCCAATTATGTTAAGACATGTATGTACTATTTAACAAAAAAACAAATGGTATTTTCTTGTTGAACGAAAATAATATCAACTCATATACAATAACCGCCTTACCATATTTTTATTTTCCTACTCATGAAAAAAAACCTGCTTCAGAAAAAAGACAGTTTTTTTTCATGTTTTTTTTAAACGTTTTTTTTCATCTCAGAAAAAAAACTGTTTTTTAACAACTCTAGGGGGGGGGTCGTGGAGGTCAAACAGACGACCGCCTTTCTTCCAACAGATATTTGCTGTCGGAGCAAGGTAAATTAGTCATTGAAAATGTGTTATATTCGATTTGACAACCTGTACCTTTGCTTAACACACTATTAATCTCAATCTGAATCATTCTGAAGGATATTACTAATATATTGCTTCATATGCTCGACAAATGTGTCTGCTGAACAACGTAAAAAACGCAATGAATGTTGTTGAACTGTCAAAATGAAACCTATTGCTAGATACTGATAGTGTGTTACTCAATTACCCCGCTAGGTTGTGAATAGCTTTGCATCGCTTTTAGTTTCATTAGTGAAATTCAGCGAAGAAATCATAAATAGACTGGGAATGGAATCACGGTCCAGGGTTCTCTCTGCTGGTTGATGTCAACCTAACCAAAAGTTATAGACAATACTCGCTCTACAATATAGTTAATTAGTCCATGAAAAATATCACCTCGCCTGAACACAGAAGTCAACTTTATTAAAATTAAAAAAAGAGCCATATACCGTGCAGTATATCGCCGTCCTTGTCACATACGTAGTGCGGTATATAGCCGTCCTTGTCAGCAGGTTTTTATTCCAGGACTTAATTAAAGTCATTCGGTTGGTTTACAACAGCTGTAACATATTCCGTACTGCGGTTGCTATTGGTACATTAATTATGGCGAAAATTTATTATTTAAAGGGTTAATCTCAGGGGGTCAATGTTGGAAGGGTGTTTTTTTGTGGGAAATAACGTCTGACTTTGTTACTGTAAATGTATGTAAGGTCTATTATGTTTCAAATTGATGTTATTTCAAGTTAATCAAATATGAACTTTACTTTAGTGGTAATTAAGTTAATTTCAGAGTGACTACCACTATTGAAAAAAATATAAAAATGTTTTAAGTTGCACCGTAAACTGAACTTTATTGTATAGGAATTAAAGTTATTTTTCCATACACTCATATTTGTTTACATGTTTGGTAGTTAAATCGCGAACGCAAATTATGACATTTGTGAAATGGATAAAGCTGAAATTCTGGCGTCTCCACCAAGTGGCTACTTACTGTCTGTGGGCATCCTCTCACTGATGTGAAAAGGCGGCGTTTCTTGCCTGTTCTTCTCCATAGAGATCTACGTTTTTGAATGGGCAACTAGCTTCAACTTTCTGACTAACTGACCGACTCTTTAACAGTTTAAGTGTGCCTGTAGGTAATTATTGAAATAAATGTTTATGTTGAGTTTGAGTTTAAGGCGTCACGCGTACACTTTCAGTTATTTCAGACCATCATCATAGTAGTACATCTTTAAGTTATTTCCTACATAAGAAGTATATTGGGTGTAGTAAACGGGCTGATGTTAGTATAATGGTGTGCGCAACTCCACGTCCCAGCGCATATTTTGCGTACCTACGGGGTAAAGGTATACAGGGTGACAGGAACATCGACGCGCAACTTGTTACCCTGGATTCAGTATATGATTCCGAAAAAAAATTCAACCCAGGGGTGAGTTGAATTTTTTTGACCGCGTAGGTGAAAAGTGCACTTTTCTATAAAACACCTTTTAAGGGTTCCGTACCTCGAAAAGAAAAAGCGGAACCCTTATAGGATCACTGCTAGAATTTATATCAAATACTCAGGTCTACTGACCCTTGGAGCTGTGAAAAAATCAAACTTCTAAACCAGCGCAATCAAAAGATACAGCCGTTTAAGCCGCAAATTTCCGCAAATTTTCGACACTCGCATGGGAATCAAAACCTGCAAATTTGGTACGAAGCAACGTCTTCTAGCACAGAAGGTAAAATTGCGAATACCGTAAATTTTTAGTTACATCATATAATAAAAATATTTTTAATAAATTTAAATTATACAGAACCCTCAGTGCGCGTGTATGACTCGCACTTGTTTTATAACCGAGGGATAATTCTATTCTAGGCATCTAGAATCATGTGCTGAATTCATGGTTATCGATATCCCTGCCACCCTGTATAAAAAACATTGAAATAGGGAATATAAAGGCAAACTGAAAAGAAATTAAGATTGAAAACTACTTAGGTCTTGATTAATAAGATTTATCAAACCTACATTGAGGGCTACCTTCCCTAACTTAAGCCTAAATTGATGGAAAACTAATCTATCTGGACTTTAAATACTAATAAGGCCGCCCATTGTATGTTTTGAGAGCAGAGGGGAGAGCAGTAGTAGCTTAGTGGAAACGGCCGTCACTCACAGGTCGTAGGTTCGAACCCTGATAGGCGTTTTACTTTGTGTAAATAATTTAATCACCACTACAGCCTAACTGCGTAACAGACTATCAATCACAATTTGAATAATTTTGAAGGATATTGCTAATCCATTGCTTGATAAGCTCGAAAAATCGTCTACTTAACTACGTAAATAACGCAATAAATGTTGAACTGTCAAAATTAAAGCCATTTCTACTGATAGTGTGTTACGCAGCACGGCACTGCGGCTCTGAGAGCAGTGAAGGGAAACAACAAAAAATTCGAAGACATGTGACATTTACCAACCCGCACTGGGCCCGCGTGGTGGATTACGGCAGACTCCCTCTCACAGAGAGGAGGCCTATGTCCCAGCAGTAGGAACATTACAGGCTGATTAAATGATGATTTTGTTATGTAATTTCTGATGTACAATAAAGTATACATAAATTATCATCATCTGCCTAGCCTTTTCCCAACTATGAAGGAGTCGGCTTCCAGTCTAACTGGATGTAGCTGAATAGCAGTATTTTACATGTAATGACTGCCTATCTGACCTCCACAACCCAGTTACTGGGCAATATGATACCCCTTGGTAAGACTGGTTGTTGGACTTTCGGGCTTCTGGAAGACCCGTAACGACTGGCAAAGATCCACGAATGACAGCCTGGTGTACCATAAAGTGTATATAAATAAATACCAAAACTGCCTTGAACAGTATCCTTCTAATAATCTGTAATCTTCATAAAAATACAGCTTTTCCTCGCTCTACTCAGGATTTATATACTTTATTAAGTATTCAATATTACTAATGAAACCCTGCCCAGCACTCGTAACATCAATCAGCAAGAAATGATGAAATATACTGAAAAATAAACGTACTTTCTTAGTAGTACCAAAAGCTCATAATTCGTTCGACGGGCAAGTATCAGGTCCCATCATATCATATCTGTTACTAGGCAGAAAATTATAAAAGTCTATTAAGTTATTTTATTTGATTTGGAAAATGTGAGTGGGAATGCCGCCGGGAGGGCAATGAGGACACAATACAGGGTAAGTTTTGAAAGATCAGCCTTTAAGGGTGTGGGGACCATCACACTGAACAATTTTCTCCATGGGACCAACATCGTAATCCTACTAATTATTATTATTATTATTATTTATTATAATATCATAAATGTGAAAGTTTGTATGGATGGATGGATGTTTGTTACTCTTTCACGCAAAAACTACTGAACAGATTTGGATTAAATTAGGCACACAGATGGTTTATAACCAGGATTAACATATTAGATACTTTTTATCCCGATATTCTCCCAGGGGTCGAAAGTTATGCGGGTGAAGCCGCGGGGCGCAGCTAGTAAAATATAATTTAGAGAAAAAATCGAAACGGCTGGTTGACACTTCCCATGACCCAAGGGGTTGGCTTTTACCTTGGCCAGAGGCTAAGCATTGCCATACAACGTGGCAATGCCGCAAGTCTCTTGGGTACATTACTTAAGTTTTCGACGCTATATTTAAGTTTGTGAATAGTTTTAGTTAAGTTAGGATATCATTCTGTTATTTTTATTAATTAATTATTTAAGTATCCATTGTTATTTACTTACATAGGTACCTATAATTTTAATTATGTATAAAAAAAATAGAATAAGAAAAATCAGTTTAAAAAATAAAACAAAAACGCATGTACTCACAAATAGAAGCCAAAACAAAAATCTATCACCATTTACCCTCTACTGAAATCCCTGCTCCATAATATCGGCGAAAGTATTCCAATCTCATGTAGATTCGCTAAATGCCCGCCATACACGCGCGGCTATTGGCTGGTCAGCTTGGCGCTTTCATTTCCTCTGTACTCATACAAACAAATGCCTGTTTGTGGGGTGCCAGTGGTCGAGAGGCGGGGTAAAAGGAAAAATAAGAAAAACAAAATCGAAGCGATGATTGGATTTGTTAGATTTTTTGCCCACACAAAGACAGATTTCTGTGTTTAAGTATTTATTCAACGTCCTAGCCTAGCACGAATGCACTACGGCAATATTAACGTAAATTCCAACGATGTTTGTATCGAAAATACAAGTAAGTATTTCAAAGCATTATGTTTTTTTGCAAAAGTGTTAGTGTCACCCATAAAACCATATAATAACCCATATAATATTTGTTTACTGTTTTTATAGTTATAAGGTGTAATGCTAATAAACGCATTTTTCTTTCTTTTTTCCATAATAATAGATATGAATAAAGTATTTTCAAAATCGTTGGGAATTTACGTGGGTCTCGGTATGTAAAGATGCTCACCCATCCACGGAGCAGCCTCGGTCAGCGTAGCTTAACCTGGTCCGTCGACCCGAGCGACTGTTTTCACTTAGCCATGAACTCCTCTTTATATTTTTGGCACCCTAATTGCGTAATACACTATCAACAACAGTCTGAATAATTTTGAATGTAGATATTGCTAACCCATTGCTACATGTTTGAAAAAAATGTCAGCTCAACTACGTAAATAACACAATGAAAGTTGTTGAACTGTCAAAATGATTGCGACTGTCAGTGTGTTACTCAATTACCGCGCTGGTTATTGCCACCGAATAGCATTGTCTCCTTCGTCAATGCCCGTGTGGTGGATTACAGGCCACTCCCTCTCACTGAAGGGCAATTCCCGTAATTAAAAATGTTCAATCAATATAAAAATGTAGGGAAATTAGAGGTTTTTTGACAGATTGAGACTCAGATTAGACTGTGAAATTTCTTAAAATTACGAGAATTGCCCCTCAGATCTGCGTCCCAGGAGTGGGAACGTAATAGGTTTATTGTGTTCCTTCGAAGCCCAGCTGTCACTGACACCCCACCTTCTCCCGAGGACCTTCAATTTCCTTTTTCCAGTCTATGATATTGAATTGGTTTGGTTCAACCGTTGTATATAATGGAACACTTATGTCATGTGTGAAATTGTCCCACTTGTACTGCATATTATGTTCGTATAAATACTAAGTTATTGCCATATCTGTAGAATAACATTTATTTATCTGTTAATTAGGTAACGGGTCGGTGACGCTGGGGTTTAGTTTCATATAGAGTCCGCAATTTACCTACTGTCGAATGACGTCACTGAAATGTTATTTTTAAAAGTATAAGTTGGTGTTTTCCTAGAAAGAGTTTGTTGATACCGTAAAGTCAAACCCCGCTGCCATCATTTTCATCACGGCCGTTATGTTGCGGCCACTGCTTTTCTAGGAACCGTAGCTGAAAACAGAAAATCACTAAAGAAAGGAAGAAAAGTTCTGCGACTCGAACAGGCAGATCACAAAAAAAAACTCAATTATATAAAAAAGTAACATAAAGAAAAATGAAACAGAAAGTCCTATACGAGACTAAAAGGCTCCTATCTCAGCATGATGCTTCGACATTTAAAAAAATAAATGTCGCAGCGCTGGTATTCTGATAGGGCCCGCTGTGATGTATGTACTAACGTAACCTTCCTGTGGTCTAAGGACGACAGCTAATCTGTAAAAAGTATGATTGATAAACATCAAAGGCCCATAACGTCCCCACTGCTGGGACACAGGCCTCCTCTCTAGGAGAGGGAACGGGCCGTAATCCACACGCCACACCACGCGGGCCCAGTACTGGTTGGAGGACGTCACATGTCTTCGATTTTCGGTTGGTCGGAGGGAGTGGGCCGTAATCCACACGCGGGCCCAGCGAATTATAAATATTCTTTAGACTTTATTTATTTTAAAATAACCTATTTCACACCCGAATAAACAAACTCATAATAAAAACATTAAACAACATGATCAAAAACATGTCACTTATTATAAATCCTAATACGCTAGATATCAAGCAAATTGATTTTCAGAATCCTTAGTATAAAAAATAAGGCTCATACGAAGGCGGAGTGATATAAGTCTGGTAAAAATCTATTTTGGAATAAAATGATCGCAAATTGCATGGAACCTCCTTGTTCACAAACCCTTTTAAAGGACTAAATTAAAATGTTCATCCAGTACTGCCGGTTAGTTTTTTTTTTTTTGACCGCTAACCGTTAAAGAAAAACAACTGAACACGTTTTTGCAAAGATGGAGAAAAGTGAATTTCGTGTCGTGATTAAACATTATTTTTTGCGCAAGAAAACTTAACGGAAACGAAACAAAAACTTGATAAAAATTATGGGGACTCTGCTCCGTCGATTAAAATGATTCTTAAATAGTTCAACGATTTTCGGTGTGGTCGTACAAGCACAAGTGATGCTGTGCGTCCAGGACGCCCAGTTGAGGTCACTACTCCAGAGATGATCGCTAAAATCCACGATGTAGTGTTGAACGACCGAAGAGTAAAAGTGAGGGCAGTCGACTATCTCGAGATAGTAGGCTTCTTAGACGAACGTGTTCGCAATTTCTTACACCAACATTTAGATATGAAGAAGCGGGATAGATATGAAGATGGGTGCCGCGTTTACTGACTAATGATCAAAAACGCATGCGTGTGACCACTTCGGAGGCTTGGCGTTGTTTCAACGGGATAAAACCGAATTTTTGCGTCGTTTTATAACAGTAGACGAAACATGGATCGACCACCATACCCCAGAAACCAAGGAACTATCGAAACAGTGGATTAGTATCTTAGTATAGTAGCTACCGGCGAACCAGCTCCAAAGAAGGCCAAAGCAGTTTTATCGGCCAATAAAGTGATGGCTACAGTTTTTTGGAATGCACGTGGGGTAATCCATATTGACTACCTAGAGAAGGGTAAAACGATTAATGGCGCCAATTTGACAAAATTTTACGTGAAAAACAACTGAATTTGGCTAAGAAGAAAATCCGCTTCCACCAAGACAACGCACGACTGCACACCTGCGCGATTGCCATGGCCAAACTTCATGAGTTGCAATATGAGTTCCTTTCTCACCTACCGTATTCGCCAGATTTAACCCCTTGCCACTATTTTCTGTTTCCGAATTTTAAAAAATGGCTTGGTGGGAAAAGATTTGGCTCCAACGAAAAGATCATGCAAGAAACCAATGCCTATTTCGAAGGGTTACCTAAATCGTACTTTATGGAAGGGATCGAAAAGCTAGAGAAACGCTGGATGAAGTGCATTGAGTTACAAGGAAACTACAATGGAAAATAAATAATAATAATTAAATAAAATTGACTACTTGTTTAATTTTTACCAGACTTATTACTCCGCCCCCGAATATTGCTATAAATCCAACTTATAGCCTCAGGGGTAGTTACTCTCGCAGCAGCTCGCCGTCCGGTAAGGACCAGGTCCGGGTCGATGGCGCGTTGTGTTCCACGCACGCTTCAAAGAGATGTCAGCACGAATTGACGGGGTCCGCCAGGGCGGATGCCGCCGGGGCTGCGGGTTGTTCGAAAGAAATACCGTGGCCTTTGGCACAGGCAACTGAAGGAACACGGGTGGGTTTTAGTCAGAAAGTCTGACACGCCCTTCCGCTCAGCCCAGAGCGAGATTATGATTTCCCACCCAAAAAAAAGGGCTAGTTACTAAGGTAACACTCGTAGTTTTGAGCTAAAAATATTAAAAGAACTAGCAGCACCCCGCGGTTTCACCCGTATAAGTCTCGATCCCGTGGGAATATCGGGATAGAAAGTATGTGTTAATCCTGGTTATAAACTATGTGTTTGCCAAATTTAATCCAAATCCGTTCAGTAGTTTTTGCGTGAAAGAGTAACAAACATCCATCCATCCTCACAAACTTTCGCGTTTATAATATTAGTAGGATAGGATAGGAAGTAGGATTAATGTATAGTAAGTGGTTTATTCAAAAACGTTGCTTTTAAATAATGATTAACGTCTGTTTATCGTTTGCCGAGCTTTTCTCGTCTATGTTGGGGTCTGTCTTCTCGTCTATGGGGGGGGGCAGTCTAACAGGGTGCAGCTGCGTATCAGTATTTAACATGGAGCGACTGCCTATCTGACCTCCACAACCCAGTTACTAGGTTGGTAACCTGCTTTTTATCCACTCAAAAATATCAAAAAGATTCTCCTGTCCCGCCATGACATCTTTTCACCCTACACAAAACGTAGATGAAAGAAACATTCAAATTTTTATACCTTTTACCTAGAACCAATTATAACAAAAACATTGTATTCCACTTACAAAGAAACTACTAACTTGCAAAATAATAATTACCGTATAATTCTACCATAGCTTTGGTGTTGGCGTGTTGGTCTCAATATAACCGACATTACATTACAAAAGGAGTGTAAAACATTACGGAGACAATTTTATTGTGTCTGTGAAGTCGACTTTGTACAACTCAATTTGTATAATTTGCGTCCGTATGTCTAGCCGTTGAGCTAGGCGAACGCTTATACAAAGCGACGTTTTGTAGACCTACGTGGGTTTAGCGAAAATAATGGAGTCTTGAAGTTGATAGTTATTAATTTAGACAGATATCTACTAAGATGACTCAATTTATCCCTGCTTCTTTTGAGTTTATTATTTACTCGCAGTGTCCCGCGGTTTCGCATAAGTCTCGAAGCCGTGGGAATATCGGGATAACAAGTATCTTACGTGTTCATCCAGGTTATAAACTATCTGGGTGCCAAATGTCATCCAAATCCGTTGAGCCGTTTTTGCGTGATTAAAGTAACAAATATCCAAACATGCAAACTTACCTACCTCAACAAATTATGGACGCCTAATTGTAGCGACCGTTAACGATTGGTGTAAGCCTACAGAATATTCGCCACAGGACCTGGTCCTGGTTGATAACAAGCTCCCTTTGAAAACAGATAAATCTGGACATTTCTGCAAATATTCCAGTTTCCTGCACATTCTGTTTTTCCGATACTGAAACCGAATTCTATGCTAGAAAACCTTTCGTATCATATCTCGCTTTGATTTGGATATTGTATTCAATAGTTCTAAAGCTGTACATACATTATACCACTTTTGAGCAGCTTTAGTCTTGACGGAATAGTTTCCGAACCAAGAGAAAATGATAATGACAATTCCTTTTTAAGGAAATTTGGACACGGCTGGTTAACACTTCCCGTGACCCAAGGGCAGGCTTTTACCTTGGCCAGAGGCATTGCCATACAACGTGGCAATGCCGCCAGTCTCTTGTTGTTATTGTTATTTTTTAGTTGTTATTTGCTTAGTATTATTTTAATTTACAGAAATAAATATACAGTAACCCTTATGTAAATAAATACATAATTACAGAAAAGGAATGTAAGACATTCTGTATCACGTGACTGCGAATTTCATACAAAGTGGCAGTGACATCGACGCGCAAACTGAAACCATGAATTCAGCACATGATTTTAGATCCCCTACGGTATAACTTTTTCGTCGGTTATCAAAAAAGAAATCAGCTGTTTTATAGAAAAGTGTAATTAATACCTACACGGTCAAAATGAATGGCAGAGCTAACTTTCTGTTTACAGACAGCGTGCGGTGTCGTCATGACAGACAAACAACACTTCACCGGTTGCCAAAACGTTCGCTGCCGCTGTCGCAACGCAACTGTCCGTCGTGGGCGGCGTGCGAGCAAGACGGCACCCGTATGTTTACGAACAATAGCATTCGGCTGTCATCGGTGACGGACGGCTACACGTCAGGTGCCGCGGTTGGCGTGTGGTCAGATAGACCGCAGACCAGCAGCCACCGAGGCTTCTTCGTGCTCTATGATTGTAATAAACGTTAACATTGACATAGCATCTTTCTGTCGAGATGGCGGCTAATAGAGGAGTATGGAAGAAAAAGACAGGTTGCGCCGACCCCAAATAAATTGGGATAATGGCAGGAGAATGATGATTGACATAGCATCTTTTGATATCCTTGCATAATCAGCCTAATAATGTTCCCACCGCTGGGACACAGGCCTCCTCTCGGTGAGAGGGAGGGAGTAAGGAACGAAATCCTTGATTCTGACAAATTAAACGTTGTTTGTCGTCATCTAAGTAGTCACCCCCTTTCTTTTATTTATGTCTAATCGTATGCTGCATTGGTTGACGTCATCACGTCAACGCCGACTGTCGCTGAAAACCAGCGCTGGGGCTCTGTCTCGTATAGGGTCTTAGCAGTATGCTGAGCAATGGCCGTTTTGCGTGACGCATGTTTACCCCCAACTTGTTATTTTTTTGTGTTGTGTTCGTGTTAAATTCTTTTTCATGCGTCATGTTTGCCGCTAATAAATGTATTTTCTTTTTTTTTCTTTCTAACCATATCGTCTTTCACACAGTCCATCCATCGTTTCTTTTGTTTTCCCCTACTGTTAAAGCACACTCATACTCAAAACTTTCCTCGCGACATTTTCATCATTCATTTTCCTCATTCCTCCCAATCCCGTTAAAAAAAAGAGTTATCAAATATAGCGTGGCCTTCGCACATCTTACCTCCGGTGGGACACAGACCTGGAAGGTAATAATAGTAAGAAAAGGGGGTGGAAGGGGGACGATGTTGGAATTGCATCAGAAGTGCGGTCGTTCGTCACGACAGGACCAACTTCACCTACTACTTCGTAGAATGCTACAGAAAATAGTCTGCGGTGCGGCCGCTAAATGTGTTGATTATGTGAATAAACTTAAAAGTTTGCCCGAACTTATAATGCAAAAGTATAATACAAATATTGAAGTAGAAGTCAAAAGAGGTCCCTGGCCCTGAAAGTAGGTACTTTACCTACCTACGACGGTCGTAGATACAGAGCACCAGTAAACCTGAGGGTCTAAACAAAGTGTAATTTTAGGTATTTTATTGATTGACATATATAAGCTACCGAGAAGCTTATGTCAATCAACAAATTGATGGCACGGTTGGCGCAGACGGCACGGTTGGCGCAGTGGTTAAGCGATTGACTGCTGCGCTGCGTGTCGCGGGTTGGATTCCCGCACGGAACAAATATTTGTATGACCTACATGTATTTGTTCCGAGTCTGGGTGTTTTTCTATCTATAATATGTATGTATTTACAAAAAAAAATTGTATACATATAAGTAGTTTATCAGCCATCTTGTTACCATAACACAAGCATTAGGTTGCTTAGCTTGGGACAAATGGTGCTGTGTGACATGTCCAGGGATTTATTAAAAAAAAAAAAAAAAAATCCTTTCATTTTGACAGTTCAACAACCGCCGCGCGTAGGTAATGCGTAAAAAGTGCCGAGTATATGCGATTCAGTGTCACTGACTAACTGGAGCCGACTATACCTGATCCCACGTCACCGACCGACTGGAGCTGACTATACCCGATTCAGCGCCGAGTATACGCGATTCTGCGTCACCAACCGACTGGAGCCGAGTATACCCGATTCAGCGCCGAGTATACCCGATTCAGCGCCGAGTATACGCGATTCAGCGTCACCAACCGACTGGAGCCGAGTAGGTATACCCAATTCAGCGCCGAGGAATACGCGATTCAGCGTCACCGACGGTATGGAGCCGATTATACCCGATTCAGCGCCGAGTATACGCGATTCAGCGTCACCGACGGTATGGAGCCGAGTATACCCGATTCAGCGCCGAGTATACGCGATTCAGCGTCACCGACGGTATGGAGCCGAGTATACCCGATTCAGCGCCGAGTATACGCGATTCAGCGTCACCGACGGTATGGAGCCGAGTATACCCGATTCAGCGCCGAGTATACGCGATTCAGCGTCACCGACGGTCTGGAGCCGAGTATACCCGATTCAGCGCCGAGTATACGCGATTCAGCGTCACCGACGGTCTGGAGCCGAGTATACCCGATTCAGCGCCGAGTATACCCGATTCAGCGCCGAGTATACGCGATTCAGCGTCACCGACGGTCTGGAGCCGAGTATACCCGATTCAGCGCCGAGTATACGCGATTCAGCGTCACCGACGGTCTGGAGCCGAGTATACCCGATTCAGCGCCGAGTATACGCGATTTAGCGTCACCGACGCCGACGGTCTGGAGACGAGTATACCCGATTCAGCGCCGAGTATACGCGATTCAGCGTCACCGACGGTCTGGAGCCGAGTATACCCGATTCAGCGCCGAGTATACGCGATTCAGCGTCACCGACGGTCTGGAGCCGAGTATACCCGATTCAGCGCCGAGTATACGCGATTCAGCGTCACCGACGGTCTGGAGCCGAGTATACCCGATTCAGCGCCGAGTATACCCGATTCAGCGCCGAGTATACGCGATTCAGCGTCACCGACGGTCTGGAGCCGAGTATACCCGATTCAGCGCCGAGTATACGCGATTCAGCGTCACCGACGGTCTGGAGCGGAGTATACCCGATTCAGCGCCGAGTATATGCAATTCAGCGTCACCGACGCCGATGGTATGGAGCCGAGTAGGTATACCCGATTCGGCGTCACCGACCCGAATGCGAAGGTTCTGTTTCGTTCACTGTTCAGATAAAGCTCAAAGTGCGCACAAAACTTGAAAACTTACTACTAAAAAATTCCTCACCATCGCACCTAAGGGCCACGCACAAAAATTAAAACTACATTTGTATTCAAGGGCCCCTACATAAAGTTTTACAGTCTTCGTCAATTTAAATCAATTCCAAAGAAGTTAGTTCCGTCATAAAACGGGTTCCGTACGCAAACGAATTAAATGGAATAGCGGAACTCAACGGAAGTCGGTAAACATCAAGGACGGAATGTCAATCAATAATTGTGACGTTTGTTTTTGACAGGTTGTCAACAGGGGTGGACTGGTGAAAGAAAGTAGGAACCGGTTATTGATATAAGCCTGTAATTGCCACTGTTGCAGGGCAAAATTTTCTGCTCATAAAAAGGATACAGCAGACACCCCATCCTCGCCGTGTCGCTCATGTTATATATACATATACAGGGTTATTGGAAAAACACCATCAACCTCTTAAGAGGTCATTGTACTCGTCATTATGAACAACTTTTACTATAGAACCATACCTGAAATCGCGAAACAAAACTCGTCAAAATGAACAGCTGATTTTTTTTCGCGATTAATAACCAATAACCCTGTATATTCTAATAAGGTAATTTATTAATACCACTATATATTTAGACTTTAGATATTCTTTATTTTAATAAAAAAGAATGTGTGATATAGAAAAGTAATAAAAAGTAATGGTATATTACTTTTTATTACTTCTCTATGCCAGTAAACATGATGGCGCCAGTGCTGCCCCTGGTCGATAACTAGTGCTGGGCACATTTCAATTACTATGACACAATGCAATTTCACTGGAAGTGGATCGCGATTTCAAATTAAGTAATAACACCTGAAGGCCATATTCTCGTATTTAAAAACATTCAAAATCTAGTCGCAAACTCATCTCAGCAACAATCAATGTCAAAAAATTTACAAACTATAGACAAACTAAAGGTAATTTTGACAGATTGAGACCAAGATTAGATGGCGACAGTAGTTGAAAATACGGGATATGCTTCTCTTGGTTTCCTGACGATGCTTTCCTTCGCCACAAGACAAGGGTCTATCAATCAACTCAGCCTATCGCAGTTCACTGCTGGATATAGACCTCGCCTATGCTGCACCACAACACCCTGTCCTCCACCTTCCATTCCACGGTCCATCTAGCTGGGGGGCCTTTACTCAAACCAGCATCATAATTGCGTAACCCACTTTCAATCACAATCTGAATCATTCTGAAGGATACTGCTAATCCATTGCTTCCTATGTTCGAAAGAACAGTCTACTCAACAACGTAAATAGCGCAATGAACGTAGTTGAACTGTCAAAATGAAAACCCATTGCTACTGTTTGAGTGTTATGCAATTACTCAGCTGAATCAGAAAGTTTCAATACAGTACAGCTGTCAGCATAATTAGAAAGCAATCCGTAGCGAATGAAACAATTATGCGCATTATCAGGTAAGCACACAGAGCGGCCGGGCTAACCGGACAGGGTATAAATAGTACATTAATTATCTTACATTGATAAAGGTAGAGGTACACATCTGTGGGAATCGGGTAAAGAGGTATGGAAAAGTTGCTCGAGAAACCAAAACTATCAACAATAATATTTTTTTTTTCTTTCTTGGATTGCAGCCCACTCCTTCTCACTAATAGGAGGCCTGTGTCCCAGCAGTGGGAACGATATAGGCTGATTATGCTTTAGGTTCCATAACAAACAGTGACCACTAAGGAAGGATTTTTGAAAATTCATCTCTTAAAGGGATCAGTCATTCGAGAGATTGCAAACATGCAAACCACTGCGAATCACTACTGTTTCTATAAAATTATAGTTAACTAGCAGCGCCCCGCGGTTTCACCCGCATAAGTTTCGATCCCGTGGGAATATCGGGAAAAAAGTACCCTGGTTATAAAATATCTGTGTGCCAAATTTCATCCAAATGCGTTCAGTAGTTTTTGCGTGAAAGAGTAACAAACCTCCATCCATCCATCCATCCTCACAAACTTTCGCGTTTATAATATTTGTAGGAAGTAACATCAATAAATAACATGAAAATCATGGTATTGGTGCAACTAAGCTATATTCCGATTCAGAAATACGTCGAATTTACCCGACAGCGTCCCGTGGGCGCTATAAAGTGCGATTATGAGATTATTTTAGGAGAACTGCGTCCACCTGTACTCCGAACAGGTACTCAATAATATGACTATAATCCAGCCAGCTCGTCTCCAAGGTCAGAAATTCAGAAGGGAGATATTTATGCAGGGACTGTAGTCTTTTATTACTCTGTTGTAAATAAAATCTTGCCTTGCTTCCCCGAAGATTTGGGCCGAGGTGAACCTTCCCTAAACCCACATTTCACCAATTATATTTAGTACTAGCTGACCCGGCAAACTTTGTTTTGCTATATAAATTATTTCTAGCTGCCCGTCGCTACTTCGTTCGCGTGGTGTCCTACTAGGGTAGGACTAGGGTCTACTCCTTTTCTACTCCTACCCTACTCCTACCTTACTCCTACCCTACTCCTACACTACTCCTACCCTACTCCTACCCTACTTCTACAATACTCCTACTTCTACCCTGCTCCTACCCTACTCCTACCCTACTTCTACCCTACTCCTAACCTACTCCTACCCTACTGCTACCCTACTCCTAACCTACTCCTACACTACTCCTACCCTACTCCTTTTTCCGTATTTTCTGACCGCTTAAACCTTCCCTGGACTACGACAAACATTTCAAAACCAAAATCAGCTAAATCGGCGCAGCCGTTCTCGAGTTTTAGCGAGACAAACGAACAGCAATTGATTTTTATATATGTTAAATAATAATATCCCTGGACATTTCACACAGCACCATTTGTCCCAAGCTAAGCAACCTAATGCTTGTGTTATGGTAACAAGATGGCTGATAAACTACTTAAATACATTTTTTTTTTTGTAAATACATACATATTATAGATAGAAAAACACCCAGACTCGGAACAAATACATGTAGGTCATACAAATATTTGTTCCGTGCGGGAATCGAACCCGCGACACGCAGCGCAGCAGTCAATCGCTTAACCACCGCGCCAACCGTACCGTCGATGTATATAGGTAATCAGCCTACAACGTTCCCAGTGCTGGGACACAGGGCTCCTGTCTGTGAGAAGGAGTTATATTTAAGTATCCCATGTAATAGGGGCGGGCCTATTGCCATCCACCGGCCACAAATTCAGTCTCCGGGCTGCTGCTGAGAAATTCAAGATCGAAAAGCCTAATAACACTTTCCCGACCTGGAAATCGAACCCAGGACCTCATGCGCATTAGTGGCGCTTGCGACCACAAGACCAACGAAGCCTTCACTGCTTTTAGAGTGGTGGTGATGAAACACACAATCAAACCTTCCTCTTATCATATATCTATTTCCGGGTGGAGACCCCAACTGGCATCCCTCGACAGCGTGGCGCAGTGGCGCTTGCGAGCACGGCCAACGAGGCAGTTCGTTGTAAATCTTATTATTTTTTGGCCTCCCAAAGGTGTAGTGACAATTTGCAACACAAAAAATGCCGCGGCACTGCATTTTCGGGTTGCAAATTGTTACTACACCTTTGGGAGTTGTTTGATAAAAACGCGGAAACAGAGTACATGCAACAATAGATGCATTGCAGCAGTAACTAATTGCTTGCCGGCGACGAGACAGCAGCTCATGTGCTTCGGTAACCCAGATAATATCGCCAAAACCTATTTCTGACCATTTTGAAAACAAAATCTCGTGCACACGATGACCACAGCTGCGTCCGTAAGTAAAACAAATGAGGGTCCTTTTTAGGTCGACTAATAATATGCTCTGCAAGCAGGAATAGTCCTTACGGTGGTCAGATATAGATTTTGGCGATAGTACCCTCCGTGACACGGTCAGTAACATCAAGGCGTTGCTGGCCTTCCTTGCTGGGGTGCTGGGGTGCTGGGCAGCTGGGGTGGATCGAATAATCGATTTCCGACCCTTACGCAAAATACGCGCATCGACATGGTGTTGCAGACACCAGTCCGTATTACCTATTGGTTGCTAGCCGAGGTCGGTCCTTGGATGGGTGACCATAACATATCGAGACACGTCCGTGCCTCGTGAAGGCACGCTAACCCGTTGATCCCAGCTGACGTTCGTATACCAGCGCTACGACATTTATTTTTTAAATGTCGCAGCATCATACTGATATAGGAGCCTTTTGGCCTCGTATAGGACTTTCTGTTTCATTTTCCTTTTGTTACTTTTTTTTAAAATACAATTTGTTATATTTTTATTTTTAACTGTGTTTAGTTTAGTTTATGATCCTGTACGAGTCGCAATAAATACTTTTTTTTTCTTTCTTTCTATTCTTCGACCTTTGCCAGTCATTACGGGTGGTTAGAACTGACAAACAGCTCAAGGGTGTCGAGTTACCCAGTGAGGTTGTGGAGGTCAGTATGTCAGACAGGCAGTTCGTGTAAAGTACTAGTATTCAGCGGTATCCGGTTAGACTAAAAGCTGACCCAAACATAGTTGGGAAAAGGCTAGACCGATTAACTACATCAGTAACCAATTACAGTTAATAAAAGTATCAGCTGAAAGATGTCTACAGTTGGACAAGATCCATTATACAACATGTCCCATGTTAGAATATTACTTATTGTATAATTATAATACATATATAGGTACATACACTCCTTCATATTCTTCCACCATACTTACATTTAATTTTACCATCATGGATAAAACATTGTTTATTTAGTAAATTAGTTGTACTGATTATGGATGAAAATTGTGGTCGCATTACACAAATAGGGTATAGCGTAGTTACTACTTCGGCCATTTTGGTTTGTCTTGACTGTACAGCGGGAGTGTGACTGTAATTTATAATAATAATAATAATAAAGCCATTTATTCCAAATCTCACTCTTGATTTATATTACAATGTTTGTTAGTTGTTGCTTAAATTTAAGAAAGGTTACTTATAATTATTGTTAGTATTATTTAAGAGATTTGGACCCCTGTTTGGGTAAAGGCCTCCTCCATCCTTTTCCATGACTCCCTGTCGTTGCCTGACCTTATCCAGTCGTTTCCTGCGACGTGTATTATGTCATCAGCCCACCGCCTTAATTGTCGACCAACATTCCTTTTCCCCATTGGTCCTTTCCATCGTGTGGCTTCAGTAGTCCATCTTCTGTCTAACTGTAATTTATGTAGTTTTCATTCATTCTCCATTCCTTATCCCAATTTATTTGCGGTCGGCGCAACATGTCTTTTTCTTCCATACCTCTCTATTAGTCGTCAACTCGGTAGTCACCCCCTTTATAACCATAGCATCATTCACACAGTCCATCCAAAGTTTCTTTGATCTTTCCCTACTCTTATAACCATCGACATTCATGCTCAAAACTTTCCTGACGACATTTTCCTCATTCCTTCGTATCACATGCCCATACAATGAAAACCGATTTCCACACAACTTTTCAGTTACCGGTGCCACTTTCACACTTCCTCTTAAATCGATTCAGCTTACGATTCTGAACAAACTACTTTCATAATGTACACTAATTCAGTTACACATTGTATAATAATACTATAAAATATCAGCTTGCAACGTCAACCTCTATCAAATAAATCACACAAAACTCAGGACCATATTTTCCGAAACACCTAACTCTCTACTTAACGAACTCAAACCAATAATCTTGCTCTTATCGATACACCCTACCCCATATTTACAACGTACACAGGTATACAGGTATAGGCAACATTACAATACCTGCTTAACATATAAATTGTTCGTCTACAACCTGAGGTAATTACAGTGCAAAGGTGCCTTCATAAATATTCTTTATTGCCCAGCAAATTTGTATAATAGCTGGACCCCACACACAAGAGTTGTTATGCTGTAAATGTGGGCATTTTACGTTGATACTTTGCCTCTGGGGTGTTTTATTGAAGTGCTCTGTGAATCGCCTTCTGAAATTAGCTGGTTATTTTACGAAATTTACCTAAAGTTGGAATCGGAAATGGTTTCAGCTTAAAGATAAATATATATATCTTATAAGGAGGCTTATGAAAGGATTAATTTATTTGCTTTGAAGATTTTGTTTAATTTAATTCATCCAATTTTCTTGTCTGATTAATTTCCGTAAACTTGTAAAGGTTGTATGCTTTCTGATTTTCTTGTAATATGTTGAGCTTCATAAGGGGAGGGGCTTGTGGTTAAGTAATAACAGCCGCATGGGTTGATCGATCAAGTTAAGCTACGGTTGCCGCGGTTGGTCCATGGATGGGTGACCATCTTCACCACATACAGACCCCTCCGTGCCTTGGAAAGCACGTTAAGCCCCGGTCCCGGCTGTCATACATGGATCTTTGACAGTCGTTACGGGTCGTCAGTAGCCCGAAAGTCTGACAACCAGTCTTACCAAGGAGTATCGTATTACCCAGTAACTGGGTTATGGAGTTCAGATAGGCAGTCGCTCCATATAAAATACTGATAATCAGCTGTATCCGGTTAGACTGGAAGCCAACACCAACGTAGTTGGGAAAAGGCTAGGCAGATGATAGTGCGTGTCGGAGCACGCACAATGAAGGGCTCCGTAGTTGGGATGAATTTGTCACAAGAACAAACTTAACTTTGTAGTTGAAAAACTATTCTCCATAAATACATCGATATAGTTAAGTCACGGTCAATTCTCCAACTGCAAATGTAAGATGGATGTCGTAAACATTGTTATACAAAAATATGCCGAAGCTCATGAACACAGACTTCATCATCACGTGAATGTCGAGGCGATCCAACTCCTTGACAACAATGAATTAGTGCGAAGACAAAAAAGGGTAAAACCTTTTGAGTTAGTTTAGTGCAGTGTAAGTGAACTCAAACAGTAGTGCAAGTGCTGAATCTTATAAAGAACACGTGAAACAAGTGTCTTCCCCATAACTTATAGTGAACAAAAAAGATGTTATTGGACGATTTCTTAATTATATAGTTACTTAGCAGTTTAAGTTATATTTAAATTACTTATTAGCTAATAGGCTAGATTGTAATGTAAATAAAGTGTCACCAATTGTGATACTTTATAAAAGGCAAAAAAAAAAAAAAATGTAAGTTTGTAATCGTAAAAAAATGTGATAAAACTACAAATTAACGATTTTTTTTTATATGTTTCTTTACTTGTGCTGTGAGACCTTGCTTTTGCCAAATTTCAGGATTTACATTTATTTGCAAGTATCAAAAATTGACGCATAAACGGCCGTATTCTTTTATTGCGCGGACGTAGAAGCTTGATTTTTTTGCAGCTCCAAGGTACTATAGACTTACTTATTTGATATTAATTTCAACTTGAGACCTCTGCGCGTTCTTGAGAAAAAAGGGTCTTGACAGACTGACTGATAGACGGACGGACGAACGGGCGGACAACGAAAGGATCTAATAAGGGTTCCGTTTATTCCTTTTGAGGTACGGAACCCTAAAAGTACCAATTTCCAAATACACGTGTTGGTACTTATGTTCCTTGTATCAACATTACTTTGAATGGGTACATAGCACTCGCTATTCGTAAGCAACTAAGGCTTCGAAACAGGTTATCGACATGCTTGAGGTTTCTTGGCTTTAAGGCAATCAGAGAGGATTGTTCCGCACTAGCTCAAGACAGAGAGAAGTGGAAAGAAAGAAAGGAAAAAGTATTTTTTCCGCCCTAACAAAACGCACATTACAAAAAAAATACACGTATGGGGTTTATTCATAAACGATGACTAAAGTTAAGTAACGTTTAAACGTCAAAAATGTATAGTTAAACAGTCGCTAATCACTGCTTAACTTTAAGCAACGTTTATGAATAAAGGGGTTTAAGTAGTCAAAAGCCTCGTACAAAAAGTTGTCAATTTCCTTAATTTTAGTTCTCAATACTCAATCATTTATTTGCATTCCACAATGTGTATTAAGGTGGTAACATAAATTATATGTGATCATTATGGACCCTGTCGGGTACACTCGGGTACAGCCACGTAGTAGGAGAGAGGAAGTTTTGAAAAACTTAGCGCTTATCAGTCTTTTGAATTAAACTGAATATAATTATATTTAGAGGGTATTTTATACATAATATACAACGTGTTTTTTTGATATCCCATAACTCTAGGGGGTCATTATACTCATCATTATGAACAACTTTTACTATGGGACCAAACCCGAAATCGCGAAACAAAAATCTGGTGTTCCCTACATTTTGACGAGTTATACGAACATAAATGTAGGGAACAGCTGATTTTTTTTCGCGATTTTTTTTAAGACATGTCAACTCAAAGCTGCAGTTGTTCTTTCTTCAAAACGCCCACATGGCCCTGCATTGCTAGACTCACATACAGTCCAAATAAATATGATGTTTGTACTTTAAAAGAGACCATGACCTCTGAGCGGTTTCAGCATTTCTTCTCAGGGATCAGTCAGCTAGGAAATCCATCTGGTTTTAAAATATCGACCAACATAATATTGACGTATAAAAATGTCTTAAAGATAATAAACATTTCAGCTTATTTCTTAAAAAAAATTTTTTAAAAAAAATTTAAAAAAATTCACACGCTTCTTTATTTTCATTTCATTTCGATGGGCTTGTGGCTAAGTAATAACAGCCGCAGCAGCAGCAGGATGGGTGACCATCTTTAGATATCAAGACCCCTCCGTGCCTCGGAAAGCACGTTAGGCCGGTGGTCAGTCAACACATGTCGTCGAATTAAATAAAAAAAAAACATGAACTACACTCAAACCAACCACGAAAAATATGAACAAATTGATGATGTAATTATGTATGTATTTTATATTTTATTTGATTTAGGTAAATGTTCAGTATGTTAGTATGTACGTGTGATTATTATATTGATTTTATGTTTTAATTTAATGTACCTAATGTGAAATGTAATGGACTTTGTCTGAAAATAAATGAATTATTATTATTAAATCCGTCATAATTATTCACAAATATGACATTAAACCACCCACGTTTACCCCCTACACAAAAATACACCCTTCGAACACACGAATAAAGTAGAAATTCGTAACTAAACAAATGAAATTACTTCCATGTATTGAAGCCATTGTACGGAAAGCAATAAATATGTTAGAGGTTCGCACCTGGGCCTGGAGCTGGAGCGAAGAGAGCCGAGCGAGCGAAGCGGAGCGGAGTAACGTAGCTTAGAAATAAAGCTATGTGTAGAATAAAGAGCGTGTTGTGCTAGCGATTCGATTGTATACTAAAGCTAAGTTATTGTTGTAAGTTCAATTGTGAATGTGAATGACCTGAGTTCAATTGTTTTGTTTTTCGATTGTTAATAAAGTTGGTAAATAAAACAAAGGACGGCCTGATGACGTAATGGTGCTAGCTAATTATGGATATTAGTAATACCAAGGGATTTGAAGATCTGAGGGGCAATTCTCGTAATGTTAAGGAATTTCACAGTCTGATCTCAGTCTCAATCTGTTTAAAATATCTTTTTTAATTACAGGTCTTCAGTAGCCCAATTCCCTTAATTATAAACCTTCAAAATCTAGTTGCAATCTCATCTCAGCGACAATTAATGTCAAAAACCTGTCAAAAATGTAGAGAAATTAGAGTTATTTTTGAGAGATTGAGAATGAGATCAGACTGGGAACGTTCTTAAAATGACGAGAATTGCCCCTCAGAGTTTTCAAATGTTTTCTTTTCGTCTCTATAATATAAAAATGAATCGCTGAATGTGTTGCTAAGAGCAAATCTCGAGAATAGCTGAACCGATTTCGCTAATTCTTTTTTAGAATATTCCTTGAAGTACGAGGATGGTTCTTACGCAGAGAAAAATTTAAAAAATAGGGTAGGAGTAGGGTAGAAGTAGGGTAGGAGTAGTGTAGGAGTAGTGTAGGAGTAGGGTAGGAGTAGGGTAGGAGTAGTATAGGAGTAGGGTAGGAGTAGGGTAGGAGTAGGGTAGGAGTAGGGTATAGGAGTAGTGAAGAAGTAGGGTAGGAGGTAGGACACCACGCGAACGAAGTAGCGCCGGGCAGCTAGTTTGTTAATAAAGTTGGCAAAAAAAAAGAAAGGATAGGCCGATGATGAGTGAGCACCTGATTACTGATTTCTACAACATTAAAGGGTTTCTTGATGAGATACCTACTAGAATTCAAGAAATTAGAAGTGCCTTTAAACTTTGTCGCAGCTCTGGCAAAAATGTTTCCTTAATGATATGTCGGCAATTTTATGATGGCACTAGCTGCGCCCCGCGGTTTCACTCGCATATGTTTCGATCCCGTGGGAAGATCGGGACAAACATCCACCCATCCTCACAAACTTTCGCATTTATAATATTAGTAAGATAACTTATCTACCTGATATTACATTTATAACTGCCTATATATAACACCAAAGTAAATACTGATGCATGGGGCAGAGACAAAATAGCAGCTGCAATTCGCCATGTGCTTATTACCTATAGAAAGAAAGAAAGAAAGAAAATAAAATATTTGGACACAGTTCGTGAAACACAAAATACAAAATTAATAAAATAACATAACAAATAATGTTTCAGACAACAATAGTGTGTGCCTCACGGCTGCGCCAAAAAGGTTCATTTCAGCATTAATGCCAGACAGATGCTGTCTGACGCTGGTTTTCTAATGAACCCTTAGGGAAAGTGACGAGTAGCTATAGTATAATTTATCGCCACCTCTTGCCATACAGCAACAACTCATACGTTCGAACCCTGACAGGCGCTTTACTTTGTGTAAATTATTTCATCACCACTGCTCTCAAAACGGTGAAAGAAAACATCGTGAAGAAACCGGCATGTCCTAGAACCAAAAATTCGAAGACATGTGACATCTACCCATCCGCACTGGAGCCACGTGGTGAATTACAGCCCATGCCCTCTCACAGAGAGGAGGCTGGTAGTAGGAACATTATAGGCTGATTGTGTAATCATTTTTGGCTGCAAAAATACATATACATGGTGATAAGTTCGTCTCCGAAACCTTTTCACACAAAGACGTACAGTTAGGCACTTACTTATTACCTTAATACCTCATATTAATTTTAAGAAGTTCTCTTTTCAATTCTCCATAAAGTTTAACTCACACGGTCCGTTTTTCCCATAAAACGCGTCATCAGAACAAGCTCGTACCACTTGCTATGTAAATCGAAGTGCTCCACTTTTCGGAGTCCCGCATAAAACAGGAAAACGTACGGAACCCGCATGCAACTTGAGTAGGATTACAGTCAGCTGATTTATCTTATAGCCTGGCTGAATAGAAAGCGTTATGCTGGTTGTTGGTTACCACATGGTTGGAAAATGCAGGGGTTAATTCATTGGTAACACCAGCCTATTATTTTCCTACTGAGCAAGCTTAGAGCAGTGGTTGCCCAGTGGTAAGCGGCCCCGACTTAGGAGTTGTAGGTCGTGGGTTCGAACCTAGGCGGGCGCTTTACTTTGTGTAAATAATTTCATCACCACTGCTCTCAAAACGGTGAAGAAAGAAGAGAAAGAAAAATTGTTTATTCCGCACAAACAAAACGCACATTTGTCATGTATAATTGTAATGTAAATAATATAAAAAAGGCATAAAATATACACATACAACTTAGTCAAAAGCCTCGTACTCAAGCATATAAACTGTTGACAATTTTGAAGGAGAACATCGTGAGAAAACTGGTATGTCCCAGAACTAAAAAAATCGAAGACATGTGACATCGACCAACCTGCACTGGGCCCGCGTGAATTACGGCCCAATTTTTCATTACTCCCAGCAGTGGGAACTGTGTGTTCACCCTAAAAAAATTAGTTTTAGTACCTATGATAACATTACTTCTTTCTGAAAAAAAAAAAGTTGCCCCACACTAGGAATTACTCCTATATCGTGGGTGCGTTTACAAACATTTAAACTGACATACACAAACAACCAGACCCGGAACAACAACCGGGAATCGAACCTCAGCCACTGCGCCAACCGTGTCGTCAAACTTTGCTTTGTCCTATGAAGTTACTGAATACGATTAAAAGTTCAAGTAAAACCAGCTAACTTAATTTTACCGCAGAAATAAACAGGGAGTTAGTGATATCAGAGTGATCTGCTAGGAAAGAAAGAAATGAATTCTAAACCAGCGTTTTTAAAGAGACTTACAAAAAGTATCTCTAATTAAAAAATGTTCGGATCAAATCCTAAGATAGTTACTAACAAAAAAGTCTGCCCTGCCTTTTTCAAACTATGATGGGGTTGGCTTCCAGACTAACCGGATGCAGCTGAATATCAGTATTTTACATGGAGCGACTGCCTATCTGACCTCCACAACCCAGTTATTGGGTAACACAATACCCTTTGGTAAGATTAGTCGTCAGACTTTTCGGCTTCTGACTACCCGTAACGACTGGCAAAGATCTACAAACGACAGCCGCGACCAACGGCTTTACGTGCTTTCCGAAGCACGGAACCGTCTTGATATGTAATAGATGGTAACCCATCCAGAAGCGACCGCGGCAAGCGTAGCTTGACCTTCCATGGATCCGTGCGGCTGTCATTATTTAGCCACGAGCCTCCTCCTATCAAACCGAATGTTTTGTTACAACCGTAGTATTTGTCCACAACTCACAGGCAACTACCAAAATACCTGAAAACTTACCTGAAATACCGTAATCAGATAGACACAAGTACCATGCACTGAAACGCTTAAGGCGCGTCCACACCTAATCGGATATAGGCGCACGAATTCGCGCCAACAGTTCATGTGTAAAGGAATTGTATGGGTGAGCTGAGCTTAAAGTCGACCGTCCACCGCTACCAAAGCTACGGTTCCCTAGGAGAGCGGTGGCCGCCACGTAACGGCCACAGTGTCGGCTGACGTGAAAATAAAAACAAATAATAAGTCCGTCCGACAGTTGTTGTTGTTTGTCAGTTGTTGTTGTAGTTGTTGTTGTCAATTAATAAATGATTATGATTATGATTAGTTGTCTTTAAAATATCGCTTTTAGTCATTAGACCGCCCATTGTGTGGCCCTACGTAAAATTTCTACAATTATATCTGTAATTCGTATGGTGTGCATAGAAAGGATTATTAAGAAGAATGGAAAGAAGGAAAATACGTTTATTTGTGGCAAACATGACGCAGAAAATGAACACAACACAAAAAAGAACATGTTGTGGGAAAATATGCGTCACATGGCCGACGTTCAGCATAATGCTACGACCCTAAGCGTGGCAGAGTCCCAGATTCCAGACCCCAGCATCTATTCTATGATTGGCGTACTAGGTACTTAAGATAAATTGTACATAGAAGCTGTTGGTTAATTCCGATCCAAGCTGTCCCTTGCTGCCCTCTCCCAGCGACGCCCTAAGCCGAGGTCCGTACACCACAGGGGGTGCCCTTAGCGTGTAGTCGCTTAGTTTTTAAATTTTAAGCCCTGGCTGGAGGCCTTAATTTACTGAGGCATCCACAGGCAACCCTGGTTAAGCAGACGACCACCTCATAGGTTTAATTGCGTGATGCCATTAAAAAAAAAAGCTGTTGGTTTACCTTAATAAATAAATACATAAATGATGGCAGAAATACACGAGCGGAACGTAGTCGAAGGCTGCAGTTGCCGTTGACAAGTGCCATTTGTGTCTATGAACACTAATTTCACGTGCGTAGCATAGCCATGACCTGCTGTGTAGCGGTGCCTTAACACCGACTATGGGTTACGTGTATATTCGCGAGTGATCGGTGTGTATTCCCTATAAATGTGGCTATTGTTATGTGATTACTGGATAGGCACGATTGTAAGCGATCCAGGTAATCCGAGGTAGTTGTGCAGTGAGAAGATTAAACTGTTTTGTTGGTCTAGTACTCGTTAGCATGGTGCGTGGGTATCCTGGGTGGGATTTCCATATCGGACAGCGTAATGGAGTTTTACATTAAAAAATTCTTAGTTGCAACCCTTTTTTTTTGGATGGGAAATCATCAAATGACCCCTCCTGCTCTGGGTGGAGCGGAAGGGAGTGTCAGACTCTTACTGACTAAAACCCACCCGTGTTCCTTCCTTAGCCCTTTCTGTTCCAGGGCAGCGGTAACCCTTTCGGACGATCCCGCCGCCCTGGCAGATAGTTGCAACCCTGACTCTACAATCCAGATAATCAGGTTCAGGTTCACAAGAGAAGACAGTTTTCATTTTTTAACCGACGAAAAAAAGGAGGTGGTTCTCAAGTCGACGCGTTGTCGCGCGTCGTTCTTTTTCATAATTATTCATAAAACAATGCTGCTGAAGTGTATCTTTCTGGCGCAGCCCTGATTCACACACGAAGATGTTCATGATCTGTCGCCAAATAGCTGTTATTCTTTCTTTTACTGTGTGCTCGGAGTTCGGAGTAATATTAAAAAGCTCGCCCCCTATTATATGGGATTTATGAAATAGAAAGAATGAAAAAGCATTTATTGCGACTCGTACAGAAAGATCATAAAACTAAACTAAACACGATCAAAAATAAAAATAAAACAAATTATATAAAAAAGGACCAAAACCAAATTATATAAAAAAAAAGAAAACTAAAACAGAAAGTCCTATACGAGGCCAAAAGACTCCTATCTCAGCATGATGCTTCGACATTTAAAAAATAAATGACGCAGCGCTTGTATTCTGATAGGGCCCGCTGTGATGTCACGGGCAATTACAGTAATAAACTACTACTATTTTATTATTTAAATATATATATTTATGTAAAATAACTGGTCTTCTTCTTCTCCATGTTGCTGGTACGACTGTATTTTAGATCGTGTTGGCCCAAAACTTCGCCACTTCCACGGCGTCGCCGGTGAAAATAAATAACTAGTGAATTTGTGTAGGTATAAATAAGACGTAAATTGTGTTTTGGAAGGCTTGTGGCTTATTAATAACAGCCGCAAGGGTCGATCGATCAGGTTAAGCTATGTGCCCGTGGATGGGTGACCATTTTCACAAACCAAGACCCCTCCGTACCTTGGAAAGCATGTTAAGTCATTGGTCTCGGCTGTCATTCGTGGATCTTTGACAGTCGTTACGGGTCGTCAGTAACCCGAAAGTCTGACAACCAGTCTTACCAAGGGGTATCGTATTACCGAGTAGGTGGAGGTCAGATAGGCAGTCCATCTATGTAAAATACTGATATTCAGCTGCATCCGGTTAGACTGGAAGCCGACCCCAAAATAGTTGCGAAAAGGCGAGGCAGATGATGATACACGTAAATTGTGTTTTTTATGTATTTTTGATATGTAATATTTATGCGATTTTCTCCAAATTTCATATCAACGGGAACGTTTTGATAAAATCCTCCGTTCCAAGAACAATAATTTCAATGAGCATTCATCAAACTGTTTCTCGACAACAAAAACAAATTTGATTGTTTCCTGTGAAGCCATCCATGAGCTTATAGCAATCCTTTCTCGGAAACATGACTCAAAAAGTGACAACGATACGCAATACAAAATATTCATTTCATACTAGCTGATCCAACAGGCGTCGCCTGTCAAAATTTCAGTAATTCATATGATAACCGGCGAAAAATTTCTAAGCTATGGTCTAAACTCATGTGCTGAATTCATGGTTACAGTTTGCGCGTCGATGTCCCTGCCACCCTATATAAGTTCTAAAACCAATTATAAAAAAAGATGAAGGAACTAACATAAAAAATTATCAGATTGTATTTTTCGGGACTTCAGTATTTTGGCTTTAAAGACTTTTATGGAATCATGGTGTAGGTCGACATCTAGTACAGACGCCAGCACATCAAGCTACTACAATCTGTCAAATTTCTTTAATAAATTTTCAACTTTATCGCAAAAGCATTAAGGTTCAAGGTTGATTGGGAAAATTTCACAGTTTCGGGTAGCTTGACCTGCTGGCGTCTGTACAAATGTCGACCTACACGATTCCATAAAAGTCTATATTTATTATAATAGAAGATTAAAATGAATGAAAATGTACTGCTGCCTATTCATAACTAGCAAATAACCCCTGCTTAAGTAATCTAAACCTCATTTTTCAACAAAAGAAAATTAGAATGTCAAATCATCAAAAAAACGAGATTCGAAAAGATGAACTTTGTAAACACACAACAAAATGAAACATCATTAATAAAACATATCCCATCACTACTATAAACAGAAACAACACAAAACCTTCACCAACCGACGTAGCTAGTGATGTACATCGATAGGTCAGCCCGACTATCGATAGCTGCTCGACAAGGCATAAATAAACCATGAACAACCGTACACCTGCCAGGGTACACCGCTACGACAAATTGGATCACGGTTTTAATGTTTTTGCTGCCGTTTGAAATTGATAGAGTATTGGGTGTTTTGAAGTTGGTTTTTGAAGTTTAGTCGGGTTTTTAAGGGACTTTAGTGGTGTGGTATGTTTTTAAGTGATTGTTTTTCTTTTTGGAGTAAAAATGAATGCAATATTTTAACAAAATGGTCTGCAGGAGAATGAGTTTTCTTATCGCTTCGAATTGTGGTTCATCTCCAATCGCTCGCCATTCAGCTCGATTCTCGGCAGCTCTTATCCAGCAGCTACCAGTCACACTGCCAAGATCGTCCCTCCATGTAGCCTGAGAGCGTCCTTACCTTACGTTTGCCGACTCAAGGTCTCCACTCAAAACGCCATTTCGATATTTTTTTTAGTACCTAATAACAAAAGAAAGAAAACCTTTGCTGCCTCATTAAAAAATAAAATATCTAGAATAAAAACAAAAAGTATCCACATTAAAAGTTTAAACGATAAGTGCCAAATTATCAGTTCAAAAAGCTTACGAGTACATCTAGAGTAAAGAATGAAAGATCAAAAAATCACCCCCACTAAAATGTTTAAACAATAATGCCAAATTATCAATCTAAGCTTACTTCTAAATACAATATGCCCTGCAAGTGTACACCAATCGATCGGCTGTTTACGGGGCACATCAAGTAATCACCTACATTCGTCTATACACACAACTACGGCTGCACTTAGTTGAGAACGATAATATGCCAGTTGAAATAAATACTGAGGCATGTGCGGGAGAAAAGTGGAGGAAAGCAATAGTTTTGTTTGGACCTATGTAAATATAAGTATGTATATAGGATCGATTTTTTGGTGACAAGTGATCAGAATGGAATCGGAAAAACGTTAGGATTTATATCTCTCTACAATCTCATTATTGACATGAATATTTACTTTGTGAAGTGTAATATTATTTTAATTATTGTGAAAGTGAGGACTACATGGTTAGTTTGTTTGTCTCTTTCTCAGTTTTTAATGAGAGTCTGGCAGTTTGAGTTCTTTATGCATTCTTTCTTTGGTATTGTTCGTTGAGCTGCTTAAGTTTTGAGTTGAACTGCACGATTACTGACAAATGCATGCACTAACTGGACAGATTCACTCAATCCAATTCAAAAAGACCATTTCAGACACCAAGATTTATTACGTTTTTTTTTACAAAAATGTCTGGACTTTAGAAAAGACTGTGACTTCTGAGTTTGTTTCAGCCTTTCCTCTCAGAGTAGTCAGATAGGAAATGCCGACATCATCTAGTTTTTAAAAACATGATTGTCGTGTAAAAGTGTTTGTACAAACATACTCATAGCAATGAAATCATTTATCACTGATTTTGACTTTTTTAATTCCATACCATTTTCCTAATATTTTGCTCATGGCTTGTTCAATGAAATCTCCAAACGGCTGGTTGACACTTCCCGTGACCCAAGGGCTGGATGACCTTGGCCAGAGTATAAGTATTGCCATACAACGTGGCAATGCCGCCAGTCTCTTGGGTACAATACCAGTCGACAGCGATGCAGAGGAATATTTAGACGCAATATTTTAGTTTTTAATATTTTTAGGTAAGTTATGATATTATAATTTTACTAGCTGACCCGGCAAACGTTGTTTTGCCATATAAGGATTTTTTTTTTTTTTGTATGAAAAATAGATGTTGGCCGATTCTCAGACCTACCCGATATGTAGGTACACAAAATTTCATCAAAATCGGTCAAGCCGTTTCGGAGGAGTATGGCAACGAAAACTGTGACACGAGAATTTTATATATTAGATTTTAATATTAGTAATTAAAACTTATAATTTGTAAGTAACACATATACCATTTTGTTAATTTACCTAACTCAATGTGAGTTAAGTAAATTAATAAAATGGTAATATGTGTCTTAAAAAAAAAGTAACATTTTATGAGCAAATACTCAAATCAGAACGGACTCGAAAGGTAGGCTCCCACTCACCCGTTTGTAAGACTTACCTTTGTAGTGAAGGGTTATCGATACGATATCGCCTGCCGAGAGCATAATCCCGCACCGACGTGTTATCATCGACTTATCTGACGTCAGACGTAAGGAAACGTTGGAAGAAAATACGAGCGTTAATGCGATAGGCTTGACTTGTATTACTATGCGAGATGTATGTGTAAAGATTTTTTTGATGTTGCAGAGGGTGATAGCGTAACACACTAACAGTAACAATGACTTCCTTTGTGACAGTTCAACAACATTCATTGCGTTATTTACGTTGTTGAGCAGACAAATTTCTCGAACATATGAAGCAATGGATTAGCAATATCCGTCAAAATGATTCAGATTGTGATCGAGCGTGTTGTGGCGTAGATAAAATGTTAAGTACATAAAAAAATGTATACGCGGACGGACAAGCAAACCATGCCTGTTAGTAGTGACCAAACCGGGCAGCCGCCTGACCGCTCCATTGTTTAGCGCGCGAGTTGAGGGCTCATATTCCGGAGCTGCGCCCGCGCATCAGTGCCGGAGGCCCGCCAGTCGACCTATCGCCTTTCGCATGATCGCTGTATCGCTCGATCCGCTAACCTTATAACAATTCGCTGTGCTTTTTTATCTGTCTACTCCATCTATCTCCCTAGTGCTACTCTTCATTCTTACTGTGCTGTGGACTCTAATCTGTGTACCTACTGTCAAAACTCTTATCGCTATTTCCAATAAACTATAAGCTTTGTTGTGTCAGTGTACAAACTTTTATTTATCTCCACACACACGCATACCTCAAGAAAAAGCGCTAAAGTGTTTTACGTAATTATGGTGTGGGGTGTATTCTTTAGGATGAAACGTAGTTGTAGATATGAATGCTTTTAATGATTATAATTCTGTAAATTGATATTTTTTACGGTCGCGAATCATATTTTGACCAACAACAAATTTAGCGGGCTACCCTCGGTTTGAATCGACCCGTGCGGCCATAGACATTAAAATATTACGAGAGGACATTTTCACGTAATATTTTTATGTCTACAACTGTGACTACAACACTCTAAACATCTACTTTTAATCATCTAGAAAATTTTCAATACATGTACACTTGCCATTCAATACAAAAGGCGAAGTTATCAATGCTATATTAATTACTTAACCTTTCTTTCGCCCACAAAGGAAGGAACTGAAAAATTAATTACGCGAAAAATTCTTTGTATTTTTCATCAAGACACATTGTATGGAAATATAGGACAACAAAAGATACAAATCATTCACGTTTGTTAATTAATTGGAAGTTTATTGAAATCACTGAGTAACACCTGTGTATCACTGAGTAATACATACAGGGTGACTTGTTTTATGTGGTCTACCCAAATATCCTTTTTTCGATATTATTCGTCGAATCGTTGAGCTTCTTAAGTTTTAAGTTGAGCTGCACGATTTCTGACAAATGCGTGCGCTGACTGGACGGTTCCACTAAATCTGTGTGGTTTTTTCCTCGAAAGACCATCTCAGACATCGATATACATGGACTTCACATGATCTGACCAAGATTATATCTGGACTTTAAAAGAGACTGAGCTCTGAGTTTGTTTCGGCCTTTCTTCTCAGAGTAGTCAGAAAGGAAACGCCGACCTCATCTAGTTAAAAAAAAAAAAAATCTTTTTATTTCAGATATTGGTCCATAATAATGTGTTAGCAAAAAAAACTATGTTACATTGAAATATTAAAAAATCATTAAAAAAAATTCAACAATTACATTGAAAAATTAAAAAATCATTAAAAAAAATTAAACAATTACTTTAAAAAAAAATACATATCAAAATTAAAACAAAAATACATTTATAAATACAAATACAATAAAAAAAAAATAAAAGAAAGAGGAAGAAAGTGTTTTAAAAGTATGATTGACGTGTGTGTGTGCTCAAACCTACTTACAGAAATAAAATCATTTATTTATGATTTATAACATATTTTTCCAGATGCAGATTATTGCAGATGGGTCATACTATCACTTCCTGGAAGTAATACGTAAATTACAATTCACCCTGTACCTATAGCTGGTATTTTAATAACATGTAGGTGGATACAATTTTTTTCATCGCCCCTTTCCCTTTGTTGTATACAGGGTGTAAAAAGACCAATCACGTAGCCGTCATCTGCGCATTTTGTACAACAAAATAAATAACTTTGTGCAAAAATATGTAAGTGATTGTTGGGAAACGACTTCAATTTTGGGTGTGAAAATTCGATGTTTACGGTAGTGCGCAATATAACATACGCAACATATTGTTCCTAGGGGTACATACAACGGTACAGGGATCGTGGAAGTATTTAAAGTTAAGTTATAGCAATTAAAACTTGTTTTCGAAAAAAAAAAACAAAAAAAATGTTGTAACTTTGACCTTCAATATCTCCGAAAGAGAGCAGTAGTGGTCGGGTGGTAACGGCGTAGGTCGGGTGGTAACCCGACAAGCACTTTACTTTGTGTAAATTATTTCATCACCACTGCTCTCAAAACGGTGAAGGAAAACATCGTGAGGAAACCGGCATGTCCTAAAACCAAAAATTCGAAGACATGTGACATCCACCCGCACTCCCGCGTGGTGGATTAAGGCCAACTCCCTTTCACAGAGAGGAGGCCTGTGTCCCAGCAGTGGGAACATTAAAAGCTAATATTCTTCGTGTCGCTAGCACAACTGAATTGTATACCTATCTTGTTGGCCCAAAACTTTACCACTTCCACGGCATCGTCAGTGGCCGCGCAGAGGTCACTTTAACTGCACTTTTTGGGACACAGAGGGCAGGATAGGAGGTGGAGCATGGTTTGTGACATAGCTGCACAATCACACGCCACTGCCGTTCCGTTAAGGTAGCCCCACTTTAACAGGTTGGACTTACATCTTCCCACTTGTGTCCGGAGACGGTTCAGGAACTTCCAAGCGGACCACGGCAGGTTACAGGCTGATTATTATTATGTCAGAAACCAGAAGGTTCCCAGATACGGTCGAGTATAAAAGAATATCATAATAACGGGAAGAATAAGTGACTCTCAGCTTCGTTAAGGATATTTTTACACCTGTTGTAACACGGAGTACTGAAAATGGAATGCTGGGGCTGTATTATGACGTATTAATGCTACTATTTTTTTTTGGCGTAAGAGAGAGACGGAGCTATAGAAGGCCGATAACACCATCTCTTTTTTACAATGGAATAATGATGGCAATAATACTTCATGATACGGCCCCAGACTTGACTTTGAAAGTAAGAAGTGCTTGGGAGAGATACAAACTTTTATTTGAAGAATGGTAACATTACTAAGAAACATAAAATTAAACTAGCTTAAAACAATAACAGGAATTAGAACCGCTCATTTATATCTCAGTAAAAAGTTGAAATGAGGACTAACTAAAGAAATTTTGTATTATTTACTTTTATAATAATGAGATTGGTAGCTAAATAATAATTGCCGCAAGGGTCGGTCGAAGGTTAAGCTACGCTTGCTGCGATTGGTTCGGGGATGGGTGACCATCCATTATATATAGTGATCCCTCCGTGCCTCGGCAAGCACGTTAAGTCGTTGGCCCCGGCTGTCATTTGTAGATTTTTGACAGACGTTATGGTTATTCAGAAGACCAAAACTGACAACCAGTATTACCAAGGGGTATCGTGTTACCAAGTAACTGGGTTGTAGAGGTCAGATAGCCAGTCACTCCTTATAAAATACTGGTATTCAGCTGCATACGGTTAGAATGGAAGCCGACCCCAACATAGTTGGGAAAAGGCAAATTGATTGATTCATGGGAATACTTTTGGGCTTACAGTATACGCAACTCATGAGTAGTGCTGCAAATTAGATTGGTAACTTGCGTCGAGAACTGAGCACTTCATGCATTAGCTAGTTCGTGGCTAGTAAGCATCGAACTGCTATTAAGTGCTATCGAGCTCCTCGCAGCTTACAATAATATCTCATATTTCACAATAGCTCATTTTCAGCTATTCAGCCATTTCTTTAGGTCTTTTTCAGCGTCCATTCCGTTTCGTGTAACAAAAGTGGAAGTCGCAAATAGGTACCCGCCTAATACATACACGTAAAATAAAATGGGAAATATTTAACTGATAATTATGGCCAAACGATTCATTTTCCTTTATAGGAACCGAGTAAAGAACGCCCACATTTCGCCAATTATGTTTGAGTCCCATGTAATAAGCGCGAGTTTAATGCAATCAATAGAGTACAAATCCAAACTCCAACTCGACAATGGACAAAACGCTCGCGAATCACATTTTAATCAACATACAATCAGAGAGGCAGTTCTTGTAGTTTTAAGAACGTTCACAGTCTGATCTCAGTCTCAATCTGTCAAAAATGCCTCTAATTTACCTACATTTTTGACATGTTTTTGACATTTGTTTGTCGCCGAGATTGCGACTAGATTTTGAACGTTTTAGATTACGAGAATTGATCTTCTGCAGATTGCAAAAAACTTAAGAAAATTTGAATTTCGCGGGCTCCCTTAGTTCTAAGAGAGTGTATATAAATACGTAGCACGAGGATAATATCGCCGCGATTCTCTCGCTCGTGGAGACGGCCCCTTAGTGCATTCCCTTTAAGGTATGTAAGACTGCAAGAAAAAATAATGATAGTGAATGAAAACATAATGTATTCTGCCTATAAATAGATCATTTCATTCAACACTGTTTGTAGGACCTTGGGGTCCGAATGCTCATCGAGTATTTCTGGACATCTCCAAGCGGCTGGTCTACCCTTCAGCATGTGACCAGAGGGCTAGCTCATTTTTAGTCCAAAGAATCAGCATTGCCATCCCACGTGGCCAATATGCTACCTGTATTTTGGGCACTTATAGTGACATCTAGCGGCGGGTGGTGTAACTAAAAAAAATATGGACCGTTGAAGGAATATAAAATAGAACGAAGCGGGTATAAAAGAATTAAACTTATATTGCGATGGCCGTTTTGCGTGAATGTAACGCATGTTTAGTCCCCACTCTTTATTTTTTGTGTGTTTGTTCTTTTTTTTATGCGTCATGTTTGCCGCAAATAAATGTATTTTCTTTCTTTCTTTTCTTCTTTCTTATATTTTGGGACGAAGGAAGCATATTGTTTGAGACGACCCAGGATTTTTTTATGTAGGACAAAACACCGTGGGCCAGTGGCGTGCGTTTCATAAAGACAGAAAGACACTGCCTACCCTACCTAACTCAGTATAATCTTGTTCTGATATCTATTATTATTTAATCTACGAGTACGACGAGTACCTACTTACTATAAATAAACAAAAAATCATAAACAGTCGCTCCAAGCAAGCTCGTTCAGTATTGTGGCATTGCGCGGCACTAGCGCCGCTACCTACGCTGAGCGAGTGCCTCGGGAAAGACACAAACTATTCGGGTCTAAATGTTTATATGTGTGCTCTCGTGGTCATGCGGATTGAATGGGTGTGCGTTCCTATAAATACGTGGCACACAATGTCACAATAACGCACACAACCGTACAGAATAGACAGTGTCTTTTTTACAACACGACAAATTACGAAATTATCCGATGTCTTCCGAACCGAAATTAGTTAAACAACAATTTTAAAAGTAGGTAGGTAGCTATTACCTACATCATTATTTAATCGACAAGACACGAACCAAAACCAACATGCAGTAAGTATTTTGGCTTTTAAAATTTTCTGCCTACCCTGTCTAAAAACTCTGTGCACGCCACTGCGTGGGCCAGACAAAGAATAAATCGAATTTTTTCATTCCCAACAAGCTCTTTCTTTTTTTATTATATGTATACGAACTACTACATAGTATTTATATTTTAGTGTTAGCTATTTGTATGAATGAAAACATAATGTATTCTACCTAGATATAATGGAACATTTCATTCAATACCGTTTCTATCTTCTGAATTGCAATACATACATCACCCGACCCTCAATATGGAAATTAATAAAAAATATTGCACCTATGGACAGGCCCAATGTGTAGGGCTGCCAAATTTGTTATGGACAGTATGGACATAGATCAGCATATATCATTCCCACTGCTAGGACGTCGCCTCCTCTAGGGGAAATCCACCACATCGCTTCGAATGTTTGGTTCTAGGACATGCCAGTTTCCTTCACCGTTTTGAGAGCAGTGGTGATGAAATAAATTACGCAAAGTGAAGCGCCTGGCGGGGTTTGAACCCTACCACTCATCACCAACCATTAACTTTAACAGTGAACTTTCTGAAGCTAAAGTGACGAAGATTACAATCCCTCAATGTAAGGAAACCGGCATGTTCTAGAACCTAACACACCCACAAAACATGTGACATCTACCAACCCGCACTGGGCCCGCGTGGTGGATTACGGCCCACTCCCTCTCACTGAGAGGAGGCCTGTGTCCCAGCAGTGGGAGCATTACAGGCAGATTATGAATACCACAAAAACTAGACTCGCCAACCATAGGTACCTATCAAACGTCCCATAAAATAATATGGCGACCGAGATATCCCCATAAAATTGTATCAAATGCACACTCACCGGTAAAGTATTAGGCAGGACGCACACCTGCGGCACACCCGCTGCTTACGTCAGCAGCCCCCCGCGATTTATGAAATCCATTGTGTACCCCGCCTTTTGTGACATTGTCATATGTGTGAGCTGAGTGAAAAATTATAAGAGCACTGGTTCGTTTTCTGTGTTTGTTCGATATATTTGGAATACCTACTTGATTAAGGCTGGTTTTCTATTAACTTACAGGCTGGTAATCAAAATCAAAATATTTTATTTGGAACCGACATGGGTACTACGAAACGTCAGAAGCTAGGTGCACGGTTCCAATTGGTCGTTTCTATACTACTATAGAAGAATATGAACAAATCACAATAATGCTCTTATTGTGATTTGTTCGTATTCTTCTATAGTTTACCGCAAATTTTAAAAAGATGAGCCAAAGTATTGCAGATAGTTACAGATTTAGCATAATGTAAGCATAATCAACCCATAATGTTCCCACTGCTGGGACACAGGCCTGTGCGGGTTGGTAAATGTCAGATGTATTCGATTGTTTTTTTCTAGGACATGCTGGTTTCCTCACAATGTTTTCCTTCGCCGTTTTTGACAGCAGTGGTGATTAAATAATTTACTCAAAGTAAAGCGCCTGTCTTGGTTCGAACCTACGACCTGCAACTTGTAAGTCGCGGCTGGTTCCACTGGGGGTGACCCAGTGGTAACAAACTGCTCTATATTCTCAGGAATCTGGAATAGTGTCTGGTTAATGTCATTTACAATAGGCTCGTTTCTAATAACAACAACAAAATTCGCGAGATGTCACACAAGAACAACAACAACACATACACACATTACAACCCAACATACTAACACACAACAACAACATTTAGTACTAGGTATTGTGTATTTATTTTATTTCTCATTGTGTTATTCATATCTCATCGTATTCTACACTGGTTGACGTCATCACATCAACGCCGGCTGCCGCTGAAAACCAGCACTGGGGCTGTCTCGCATAGGTCGTAGCATTATGCTGAGCGCCACCCGTTTTGCGTGGATGTAACGCCTATTTTCCCCCAACTTGTTCATTTTTATGACTGTGTCTCTTCTATGCGTCTTGTTTACCGTAAACAAACGTATTTTCTTTCTTTCTGGGTGTATGAGTAGGTATGTACTATAAACCCCGGCGGACACTTCAGGGAATACACACAAGGAGATACGATGAAAAGTACCACACCATCACATCCCGTCAATCCCCCTGATCCACTGACGAATAATAATAACAGTTCTCAGACGAACATGTTACGTGCTAACTGCTAATTGGAACAGGCTGTGGAACCGTTATAGCGAGCTGTTATGGGTTACCCCTCTCTATAGTGAGGCTTTGAGGGCCGTTCAGACCCGTTCCGGCCCGTTCAGTGTTGTTTGTGGTCGAGGGTTAGGAGTGGGAGAAAAATGCGCTGAGTAGGTGCTGTTTGTTTTGGTAAAGCGGAATTTATCTAACCGGTGGGGTAGTTGTGTAACACACTATCAGTAGCAGTCTTACCAAGGGGTATCGTATATTACCCAGTAACTGGGTTGTGGAGGTCAGATAAGCAGTCGCTTCATGTAAAATACTGGTATTCAGCTGGATCCGGTTAGACAGCCGACCCCAATATAGTTGGGAAAAGGCTGGCAGATGATGATGAGCTTCATAAGATGGTTGTGGTTAGGTTCTGTTCTTCGGAAGGTACTATACAGATGATGATGACTATCAGTAGCAATGACTTTCATTTTGACAGTTCAACAACATTCATTGCGTTATTTACGTTACTGAGCAGAGAAATTTTTAGAACATATGAAGCAATGAATTAGTAATATCCTTAAAAATGATTCAGATTGATAGTGTATAACGCAATTAGGGTGTTGACTAGCTTATGTTGACAGCAGGGTAAAGTACTCCGTCTCCCTTTTTCAAAAAATGCTGCTTACATGTATAATCACAGTCAGAAGGCCAATTCCCTTAATTACATAACATAACGATATAAGAGGAAGTTTGAAAGTGGCGCCAGTGACAGAAAAGTTGAAAGGAAATCGTTTAGCTTGATATGCATCTTATGAGAAGGGACGAAACGCATGTGACTAAAAGAGTGATGAATACACATGTTGATGGATGGAGAGGGAGAGGAAGGCCGAAGAAAAGATGGATGGATTGTGTGAGGAATGATCTGATAGAGAAGGGAGTGAATGATAGCGTGACGGTTGACAGACAAACGTGTTGCGTCGACAAGGATATGGGCAGGAAGATGGTGATAACGCCTTGTTTCCTCAAAGGGCTGGGCAGAGGGGTACGATCAATCTGCCTAGCTTTTTCTAAACTATATTGGGGTCCGCTTCCAGTCTAACCGGACTAGTTCTAAGACATGTCGGTTTCCTCACGATGTTTTTCTTCACCGTTTTGAGAGCAGTGGTGATGAAATAATTTACACAAATTTAAGTGCCTGCTTGGATTTGAACCCACGACCTACAACTCGCGACCCGTGACCACCTTTGCTTTCCAAAACACCAACTACCACCTAAAAAAGAACACTCAAAAATATTAACAACAAAACAATCTTTTTGCAATTAACAGATATAAGCTGTCAGCTCGTTTGTTAGCCGCCATCTCATAAATCATGGCGGGAACCAACACGGCGGAGATTAAGCCCCGGCCCAAGTTTTAATCTCTTGAAACGAGATTACGTGACTATGAAACAACTTACAAATACTGATGGAGGCTTATTACGACGTATTCGCCTTTATTTCCCTTACGGACCCGCTGCCATTTTTGTGGTACAAAATGATTCCGGTAAAAAAGTTATGCGGCTTTTTCGCGTGGATAAAAGTGGTTCTTAATTTTATTTTGAGTGTAAAGGGGCTCGTGGCTCTGTAATCAGCCGCACGGCTCGATCCATAAGCTGCGCTTGCTGAGGTCGGTCCTCGGATGGGTGCTCCATAGTATACTAAGGCTGAGGCTACATTAGTCCGCGACGCGACCTGCCACATATGAGCGATTAAAACAAATAAATGAATGCTCACGTATATGGCTACACCGTACATCAAATATTACTAGCGATCTTTGATTTCTTTCTGCGATAGGAACAACATTACTGTAATCGCGGCATCGGCTACATCAACGTATCAGCGAAATTGAAGCGAATTTATTAGATCATTTCTCACTTGCACGACTAGTTCAATAGTGCTACTAAGTATGCGTGTGGCTACATTATGCGTGTAGGATAATATTTTGATCGCATTGTACTGTAACCACGTCATCGCCGAATACGCGCCGAATTTTCGCTTATAATGTAGTCATACCATGTTTATCTCGTTTCGCTCTTCCAGTCGCATCGCAAATCGCTGCCTACTGTAGCCTCAGCCTTAGATCGTGCCTTAGATAGCACGTTAAGCCGTTGGTCCTGGCTGACCATGTAGATATCTGATAGTCATTACGGGTAGTAAGAAGCCCAAAAGTCTGATAACCAGTCTTACCAAGGGGTATAGTATGACCCAGTTACTGGGTTGAGGGTTTTGGTGCAGTTGCTTCATGTAAAATACTGGTATTCGCGTTTTAGAGGTATGAGGAACGGGGTGTAAAGTTCACTCATCCTCCATAGAAAAGGGAGGATCCTCCGACCAGACGGGTGTTGTGTCTGGCGGGCAATTGCCCCACAACTGATGTCGGGAAGTTTGTATGTATGCTAATTGCGCGGTAAACTCTGCTTGCGAGATGCAGGATTTAGCGCGACGTCAGTATGACGCGTTGTTCGCATGTGGCGTTGTAGCTACCGCTACAAGGTGTATCCGACAAGACTGAAAGCCGTCCCCAACAGTTGGGAAAAGGCTAGGCATGATAATGCTAGAAGGAATGCGACTCTCTGTCAGAACACACATAATCAGCTTACAATGTTCCCATTGCTGGGAAACAATCCTTCTCTCGGTGAGAGGCAGTGGGCCGCAATCCGCCACGCGGGCCCAGTGCGCGTTGGTAGATGTCACATGTGTTTGAATTTCTGGTTCTAGGTCATGTCGGTTTCCACACGAAGTTTTCCTTCACCATTTTGACAGCAGTGGTGATGAAATAATTTCCACAAAGTAAAGCGCCTGTCTGGGTTCGAACCTACGACCTACAACTCGTAAGTCGCGGCTGTTACCACTGGGCCACCAGTGCTTCGTATTACGAGGTTGACTATATTTATTATGATATTAGGTAATACGTTCAATAAAATAGAAAGAAAGTATGAAGGAAAAAGTATTTATTGCGACTCGTACAGGAAGATCACCATTTAAACAAAACACAGTCAAAAATAAACAAAATTTAATAATTACAATTTCTACAAGAATAGAATAGACGGCGACCCCCAAACTAGGCATTTGCCTCTATCTTGGGGGTCAGAGTTGCGACATTTTCAAAATGTTGTGTGCACATAGTGATTATAGGAAAACAAAAACTAAAATTTAACTAAACTAAAATTAATTAAAATAAAATAACTTAGAATATGCATTGCCATCAGCCTGAATCAATTTGAAAATCAAGTTATATAAAAAAAAGCTATTAAAATAAAGAAGAAACGGAAAGTCTTATACGAGGGGCATCTTATAAAGGCTCATCCTACTAATATTATAAACGCGAAAGTTTGTGAGGATAGATGGATGGATGTTTGTTACTCTTTCACGCAAAAACTACAGAACGGATTATTATGAAACTTTACAGTAATATAGCTTATACATCGGAATAACACATAGAATACTTTTTATCCCGGTATTCCTAGGGGATCGAAACCTATGCGGGTGAAACCGCGGGCCACATTTAGTAAAAAATAAATGTCGCAGCGCTGGTATTCTGATAGGGCCCGCTGTGATTATTATTATTATTATTTACTCACTAGTTTTCCATCTGTATTCTGAACGAAACCAAAAAGTTAATCTTACGGATTGATTGATCCACGCCCTTGTTACAAAGTTATTCGTAACATTATTGCATAATTTACTTTCCATAAGGAAAAAGCCAGGAACTGTGAAGGGTCCTTGAAAGGTCAAAGGCCATTTTTCTTTTGATAAATTAAAGTTTATTTTTAAGGAAGCGAAAACAGATGACATAATAACAGTAGCAGGAAAACAATGGCCAGAAAAGCCGCACGCAGAGAACACTGGAATAAACCGGAGGAGGCTTACTACCCGACAAGGGGTTCCTATCCCTAATATATCAATCAGCTCACTGTCCCAAGCTGTGTCTCACCCTTTTTTTTTTGTGGATGGGAAATCATCAAATGACCCCTCCCGCTCTGGGTGGAGCGGAAGGGAGTGTCAGACTCTTACTGACTAAAACCCACCCGTGTTCCTTCCTTAGCCCTTTCTGTTCCAGGGCAGCGGTAACCCTTTCGGACGATCCCGCCGCCCTGGCAAGCTTCGGCCCTATCGGGCCCCGCCGCGTCCTCTGCTGACATCTCTTTGAGGCGCGCGTGGAACACAACGCGCCGTCCGGCACGGGCCTGGTCCTGATCGGATGGTGAGCTTCCCATTACTACATTGTGTCACACCCTGACATCCGCCTTCCGTATCCAGTCTGTCCCAGCCACCTTCTTTAGGTCGTTCGTCCACTTAGCGTGGGGGCCCACACTACGCTTGCCGATAAGCGGTCTCTACTCCAGGACTCGTATGCTCCACAGGCCATCGGTCCTTCGACAAACGTGGCTAGCCCACTGCCATTTCAGTTTGCTTACTCTGCAAGCTGTTTCGGTAACTCCGGTTCTTTTCCGGATAATTTCATTCCTAATTAATTCATCCATAATAATTTACAAACTGTAACGATGGATTCAGCACATGAGTTTAGACCCCATAGCGTCGAAATTTTTCGTCGGTTATTAAAAAAAAATATTGCTGTTCCATATGTTTTGACCGCGTAGGTATTGCACTTTTCTATGAAACAGAAGAAATTTTTTTTGATAACCGACGAAAAATTTTTACTATGCTAAGCTTCGTCCTATTATTTCGTGTTTGCTCACCGTTTTTTCTTAGTTTTTGCTCGGCTCCTCAGAGTCCTAGCGTGATGTTAATTAGCCTGTAACCATCCTCTAGAATTAGGTTATCAAATGAAATTAGATTTTTTCCTATCTGACTGGCAGTTCCAGAGATTAGCGCGTTCAAACAAACAAACAAAATCTGCAGCTTTATTATTAGTATATAAAATAGATAGATGTACGAGTAGATAGTAAAACAACAAAAACAACGGAGCTAAATAACTATCTTATAGAACTTTGTAAATCATCATCATCTGGCTGCCTTTTCCCAACTATGTTAGGGTCAGCTTCCAGTCTAACCGGATGCAGCTGAATACCAGTATTTTACATGAAGAAACTGCCTATCTGATCTTCACAACCGAGTTACTGGGTAATACGAAACCCCTTGGTAAGACTGGTTGTCCGAATTTCGGGCTTCTGATAACCCGTAACGAGTGTTCCACGAATGACAGCCGGGACCAACGGCTTAACGTGCTTTCCGAGACACGGAGGGGTCTTGGTATGTAAAGATGGACACCCATCCACGGACCAGCCGCGGTAAGCGTAGCTTAACCTGATCGATCGACCCGTGCGGCTGTTATTACTTAGCCACAAACCCCTAAATAGAAATAATGTAATACAGGATTAATCACTCTGAATGTTCAAGTAATCAAACATCTATGCAACAAGATCTTAGCAAGTTTAAAAAATATGGATGTCACGTGATCTGAACGTTAATATCTCGGAAACGTGACGCTTAAGGCCACGTGTCCACGGCAAGAAAAATCGCCGGGTCTATGCAAGAATTCGTGTCGTTTCTACACACGACTAGTGTACACTGCGTCGGCGCTGCACCAGACAAAAATCTTGTCATAGACCCGGCGATTTTTCTTGCCGTGGACACTCGGCCTTACGGTGTTTGGTCCTATAAAAATCGTCGTCGTCGTTGTCGTGATCTATTTTTCGATGCATTGATGTCAGCTCTCGATTCATATAGGTTTCATGTGAGGCCGCCAGTTTGGTTTGGCGTAAGTTTTCAATTTCATCTTGTATTTATAAGTAATTTTGTCACTGCTAGCAATCTCCACAAATAGCCATATTTTCTTTCATCTGAGATAGTGCAACCCCTGATAAAAAAACGGAAAAATCTAGGTGAATGACTACAGACACCTAGGTTTTTATGCTAGTTCACACCGGGAGGTCTACTCGGCCGAAGTGACGGGCGATTCCCACTCCGTATCACCTACGGACATAAGATAGATTGAGGCCTGACCTAAGAACGAATGACACCACGATTTGTCAGTTGTCCCTACTCCGGATGCGTTTTTGTCCGCAAAGGTTAATTAATCAGCACCCTAATTGCGTTACACACGATCAATCGGAACCGGTTTCATTTTGACAGTTCAACAACATTCATTGCGTTATTTACGTTGTTGAGCAGACACATGACACATTTTTGAACATATGAAGCAATGGATTAGCAATATCCTTCAAAATGATTCAGATTGAGATTGATTGTGTGTTTACGCGCAATTAGGGTGCAGGAGTAAGGTTTACTCCGAATTTACGAACTACTTTCGGATGAGTCCGGATCCTTTATGCACATTTTTATTTCTATTTATATTGTGTGTGTTAGGCTGATAATTTTTCTTCGAGGAATAAAATTGACTATCAGATAATTGAAAAATCATTTTTTATATTTTTAAATATTTTTATATTTAAAAATTTAATTTAAGTATATAATAATTATGTATCTATAGAAATAAAGGAAATCCTACTAATACTATAAACGTGAAAGTTTGTATGGATGGATGGATGTTTGTTACTCTTTCACACAAAAACTACTGAACGGATTTGGATGAAATTTGGCACACATATAGTTTATAACCAGGATTAACACATAGAATACTTTTTATCCCGATATTCGAACGGGATCGAAACTTATGCGGGTGAAACCGCTGGGCGCAGTAATAAATAAATTAAATTAAATTATTTTCCTATTCTGTGTGAAGAGGTATTCATTCCTTGCATTAGGTAGACAAAGACTTTATATGATGAAATAACCACAACAAAATAAAATGGTGTTTTCCAACATCAATTGCATCCCGTTCCTCACATTAAGGTTTTTCCGAAGATCATCGGTTAGAAATATAGCAAAGTAAGCCCGTCTTATAATCCACCGATGGGTGTATGAGATACGGGATATATCCAAGGATTTGTGGCCCATAAATATTGTGGCCAAACCTTTGGGAACATGAGGGACAGTCCTGATTTTCAAGTAAACAAACATTAAAAAAAACAAAAGCAATTTATTAAAACTAGGCTAAGAAACAGCACTATACGAACGTCAAAATTACATATCAAATCAAATCGAAACATGTATTTGCTAGAATATGGTACATAAGGTGTTACAGTAAATTTGTTTCAGCATATCCTGCCATAACATGGCGTGCAATGTGTGTATTTACAATCGGCGATGTCAATTAATCTAACTTACAGATTCTATTGATTTGTCTTCTAGATAGTCCTTAATGGTATAATATCTTTTAAATATTAATAGTTTTAAAAGTATTTTGTTACCTTTCACCACTTTCTAGAAGGTACTTTACGCGGCGCAACAAACTCCTCAGAAGCAAAACTGTCTGCTAAGTTAATTATCCATGCATATTATGCCTCTTTCTACAGCATATATAAGGAAGGCGTGGTCATCTAAAGAACTTCCTCTATAGGACCAACATCGTAATCGCAAAAAAATTATCAACCGTCCCATACATTTGGGTCGAGTAGGTACTGAAATTTTATATCCGTCCCATATACAAAAAAAAATGTTGATGATTTTTTCGTGTTACATACGACGTTGGGCCCATGGAGAAAGTTTTTCAGTTTGATGGTCTTAAATACCCCTTAAATATGACCCCACCTTTCTGATACATGCAGTAAACGTGTATTTTTAACTTCAAGTTAAGCATCAAATAGTTTACATTTATAGGTAGCAAACTTCGATCAAGAATAGCACTAAATGAAGGACATATCGCTCAAGAGGCCAGTCGCGGCCTCTTGAGCGATATGTCCTTAATTTAGTGCTATGTAGGTATAACTTGATTCATCATCATCTGCCTAGCCTTTTCCCAACTATGTTGGGGTCGGCTTCCAGTCTAACCGGATGCAGCTGAATACCAGTATTTTACATGAAGCGACTGCCTATCTGACCTCCACAACCCAGTTACTGGGTAATACGATACCCCTTGGAAAGACGTCTGGTTGTCAGACTTTCGGGCTACTGACGACCCGTAACGACTGTCAAAGATCCACGAATGACAGCCGGGACCAACGGCTTAACGTGCTTTACGAGGCACGGAGGGGTCTTGGTATAACTTGATTATAAACCTTAAATATCAAACATAAAGTTTATTATCGTTTGCAATATATTTACTACTTTGATTGAAAAGTAAACGTATTTAAAAAATAACAACAAAAATATTTATGGAAAAATCATACTATCCTACTTCGTACTAATATTATAAACGTGAAAGTTTGTATGGATTGAATTGGTTTGTTTGGATGGATGTTTGTTACTCATTCACGCAAAAACTACAGAATGGATTTGGATGAAATTTGGCACACAGATGGTTTATAACCAGAAATAACCTTTTATCCCGATAATCTTACGGGATCGAAACTTAGGCGGGTGAAACCGCGGGGCACTGCTAGCCCTACTAATAATATTATAAACACGAAAGTTTGTGAGGATAGATGGATGTTTGTTACTCTTTTACGCAAAAACTACTGAACGGATTTTGACGAAACTGTACAATAATATAGCTTATACATCAGATCAGAATAACACATAGGATACTTTTTATCACTTATGCGGATGAAACCGCGGGGCACTGCTAGCAGAACATAATTTCGAAGCAATAAGGTTGAAAGAACTATGTTGCAAAATAAGACCACAACATTATTTTTGGTCATTTTTTTAACCGACTTCAAAAAAATGAGGAGGTTCTCAATCCGGATGTTTTTTTTTTTGCAGCCTTGTTTGATGCGCTCATCGGAAATCTAGTGCTATTATTGATCGAAGGTAGCAAAACCGATGCAAAAGCTATCCAAGACATTAGCAAAATTCGTGGCGGTCAAGCAGTTTTTTTTACACTTCTCTGTGTGCAAATGCACAAACACAAATCGCATTCAAGATAACATTTTAACATTATCTCGGTCCTTTTACATACACTGCAGTACAGCTCACTGACCTTGGCTCCGTTTTCAAACTTAGTTACAGACAGTATACAAAACTCAATGAAGTAGTTTGAATGCCCAAGTTTCTGGCTTATTGAGGGGTCACAAGAGCAGTTTCCTGTTGCACTAATGGATGAAACTTTGAACAGTTGCAGCAAGTAAGATAGATTCATTATTAAGGTTAGAACTTCATGAGACATTAAATTGTAAGCGAAATACTAACCAAGCTACCTCACATAAAATCCTAATAATATAACGTTTGGACTTTAAAAGAAACCATCAATCTGCTGCTGGTTAGACTGGAAGCCAACCCCAACATAGTTGGGAAAAGGTTAGGTAGATGATGACTTTAAAAGAAACAATTACCTCTAAGTTGGTTTCGTCATTTCTTCTCAGGGATCAGTCATACAGTCGTATTGTCTTGTCATCCGTGTGTCACTAACGGGATACAGCAGAATACCAGCGTCAGGTATTGTACCTGGCATATGCTGAGCTGGACTCCCATTTGGTGCAACCATGAGACACACACCGCCCAGTAGTGATCGACCATTGAGGACATAGACTATTTTGTACTAGAGGTTGTAGATTTGCGAGGTGTCTATGGGTCGATCTATTTTTTTAATCTTTGTTTTTTTTTTTTTTTTGTTTCACTTTTTTTTTTATTGTTCTATTTTTTATACTTGTATTGTGTGTCTTTTGTTGCACTAAATAAACGTTTTTATCTATCTATCTATCTATCTTAAAAGATCTGCTTACAGAAATAAACATTTCATTTCATTAAACATTTAATTTCGTTTCAAGATCACGATGCGAATTCGCTGCCTTCGAATTGTTGGTATAGGGCGTGCAAGTTTTCACACAATGTTATAACATAACGTAACATCACGCGTGTAATCCCCGAAGGGTCAGGCAGAGGTGTACCTGTACTACACCTACACCACCTTCTTTGGTTATGTTTCAAGTCCCATGTACCGGGCACAAATTCAGACTCCGGGCTGCTTCTGAAAAAATCCTAATGGAAAAACCGAATAACACTTTGCCCGACCTGGGAATCAAACCAAGGACCTCATGCTCAGCAGTAGCGCTTGTGACCACAAGACCAACGAAGCCTTCACTGCTTTTAGAGTGGTGGTGATGAAACACACAACCAAACCTTCCTCTTGTCATATACTTACTTATCTATTTCCGGGTGAAGACCCCAACTGGCAGCTCTCGACAGCTGGTTGTAAATACCAGGTGCCATCTTACAGACGTTGGCCGTATGGCTATTGAAGGTCTCTAAACTTGGAGTCCACAGTGAGTTCCAATTTTTTGTTCTTGCCTATGTCGTGTCCCACAACCTCAACACACCATGGTCGCACCAATCATTAATGTTGTCACCGGGCCCCCGGGACCGCGTATAGACGGGCCCTTACGTTTTATACGAACGTTATTTGGACCCTCAGAGCCGAATAGAGGTCCTTATGAAAAGATGTCGCCTTGCGGTAGGAATTCATGTTCGTGTCGAATTTTAACTGAGATCTAATACGATGGGTGTCAGTGATAGCTGAGGAATTTGTTTTGATCGGAAGGCTGTTTTTTTTGGAACAATTCGAAGTTAAATGTTGGGTGATCAAAATACAAAGACACAACTTTTGTTTTTGCACAGACTTAAAATAATAACTACACTAGCTTTATGTAGCTTCTATATATAGGGTGTCCCAGATGTCGACGTCAAGCCGGAATCAGGTAATAGGGCAAATTATAATAGTTATCAGAAAATTATTAAAAAATTCTAAGCGGTGTATTTTAAAAATTATTAATATTATAAAAAAACCGAGAAAATTTGCACCCTGTGATTCTTTTCACTCCTGTTGCCACAAATCATAAATTAAAAAATATATATGTTAAGGGATCCTGAAAAATGTTTCTGTAAACTCTTGCCTATAATGTAAAGCCAACTGCTCCAGCTTGGAAGAAAATGTCAGTTTTTGCCCAACCTAATATTCAAAATAAATACTTCGCCCAAGTTTGACTGACTGTACTGAAAAAAAAAGTACTATGTGAGTTTGGCAAGTTAGTAGTTAGAGTTTTTTTTTTTCTGATAACTATTATGACTTGGCCTATTACCTGATTCCGGCTTGACGTCGACTTCTGGGATGCCCTGTCTGTATATTTCTACCTTTATCTCTTAGGCCCATAACACATACGTTTTTCTTGCCCCGAAAAACTATGGTATATCCACCGTGTGTAAGCACGGTCGTCTGTGTTGTATGGATCACTATGGAAGCTTGTTGAAAGACACGTTTTTTCTACGACGCGGTTTATACGCCGTACCATAAAGAACCCGTGCCGTGTACAAAGAGCCTTACATCCTACTAATTAGTAAGATGGTCCTACTAATTGGTAGGTTTAGTTTAGTTTATGATCCTGTACGAGTCGCAATAAATACTTTTTCTTTCTTTCTTTCTTTAATAATATTATAAACGCCAAAGTTTGTGAGGATGGACAGATGGATGTTTGTTACTCTTTCGCGCAAAAACTACTGAACGGATTTGGATGAAAGTTTACAGTAATATAGCTTGTACATCAGAATAATACATAGAATACTTTTTATTCCAATATTCCCACGGGATCTACACTTATGCGGGTGAAACCGCGGGGCGGCGCTGCTAGTAGTATAATAAAAAGCTTTCGTGTGATCGCTCAGCTCTTCTAAACTACTTAATGGATTTTGATGCGGTTTTCACCAGCACTTAGAAAACTTATTCCGAAAGGTTTATGTGTATAATACACTAATATTTAACTCACATATAGCATAGAAATCTTGATACTTTGAAATGCCTCCACATCAGTAAGCACTGTGAGAGCTTTACGAGCTCTTAGCAGTACCAGGGCAAGTAAATCAAACCACAGTTCGTCATATTACTTAAATAATTATTCCTAGAAGATGGTTCTACTTGTTTTATATTATAATCTTAATCGAAATTAATGTTGGTCTCGTATTTGTGCCATTTATTCATAACGGACTCGCGGAGGTTGTAAGTACCAAATACGAATATATATTATAAATATCTACATAATTATATGAATATCTCTACGTCAACTAAGTATGATAAACAACTGCTGGATTAAATAAGGCTACCATCATCTCCCTAGCCTCTTCCCAACTAAGTTGGGGTCGCTTTCCAGCCCAACCGGATGCAGCTACATGCAGCGGATGCATTTTACATGGAGCGACTGCCTATCTGACCTCCACAACCCAGTTACTGGTTAATACGATACCCCTTGGTAAGACTGGTTGTCAGACTGTCAGGCTACTGATGACCGGCAACGACTGCCAAAGACAAGCACTGCCAGTTCGACCGGTTCTGTGCTTCCAGCATCCAGCGAATTCCTGCGGCCATCACCAGCACCCTAATTGCATAACACACAATCAATCTCAATCTGAATCATTTTGAAGGATATTGCTAATCCATTGCTTCATATGTTCAAAAACTGTGTCATGTGTCTGCTCAACAACGTAAATAACGCAATGAATGTTGTTGAACTGTCAAAATGAAACCGATTCCGATTGATCGTGTGTTACGCAATTAGGGTGCAGGTCACCGGTCCAGCTTATGGGAGACCTTCCAACACTACGTCTTCCGGTACACGGTCGCCACTCCAGAACCTTTCGGCGCCACCCATGTATAAAAAATGCATCTGTTAAATTTTGGACACAATGAGAATCTAAGCAGACGTCTTGGTAACAGCTAACGATCTCTAATCAATCAATCAACTCAGCCTCGCAGTCCACAGCTGGAGATAGGCCTCTCCCAGACTGCGCCACAACACCCTGTCCTCCGCCTTCCGCATCCAGTCTAGCCCAGTCACCTTCTTTAGATCGTCGTCGGTCCATCTAGCTGAATCTCTAATAAAATGGTTAAATTTTTCACATTATCTTCTTGAAAAATCTGTTGTCCCTATCTTTCAACTATAAATAATCGACCACCATTAATAATGCAAATATTTTTAGATTCCAAAACGTCACATTTGATATATTTATCTAGAAAACGTCCCTAACTTATCACAATTCAATACTTTCTAATAAATTATTCTAACCCTAAAATCCGAAAGTTTTTACATTTTTTAAGTCGTCTCACCCTAGGCAGTAGGGAGAATATTTCATTTTTAAGGTTCCGTATATCCAATATATATTTTGTTTGTTGCGGATGACACACACAAACACAAAAAATCCATTATCATCGTCATCTGCCTGGTCTTTTCCCAACTATGTCGGGATCGGCTTCCAGTCTAACCAGCACCCCAATTGCGTAACACACAATCAATCGGAATCTGAATCATTTTGAAGCAAATTGCTAATCCATTGCTTCATAAGTTCGAAAAATTGGTCTGCTCAACACGTAAATAACGCAATGAATGTTGTTGAACTGTCAAAATGAAACCGATTCCGATTAATCGTGTGTTACGCAATTAGGGTGCGGGTATAGCTGACTATTTACATGAAGCGATGGCCTATCTGACCTCCACAACCCAGTTACTGAGTTATAATACGATATTGGTCAAACTGGTTATCAGACTTTCGAGCTTCTGACGATCCGTAACGACTGCCAAAGATCCACGAATGACAGCCGGGACCAATGTCTTAACGTGCTTTCCGAGGCACGACTGGGTTTTTATACATAAAAATGGTCACCCATCCAAGGACCAACCGCGGCAAGCGCAAACATTGTTTGATTGTAGCACGCATCTGCCTAGCCTTTTCCCAACTAAGTTGGGGTCGGTTTCCAATCTAAACGGATGCAGCTGAATATCAGTATTTTACATGAATGGACTGCCTATCTGACCTCCACAACCCAGTTAGGTACTTGGTAATACGATACGCCTTGGTAAGAATGCTTGTCAAACTTTCAGGCTTCTGACGACCCGTAACTACTGTCAAAAATCTACGAATCTACGAATGACAGCCGGGACCAACGACTTAACGTGCTTTCCAAGGTACGGAGGGGTCTTGGTATGTAAAAATGGTCACCCATCCACGGACCAACCACGGCAAGCGTAGCTTAACCTGATCGATCGACCCGTGCGGCTGTTATTACTTAGCCAAAGTAACTGTGAACTCAGTCTGTCTGTTACCTTTTGCCTTAACGGATTTTTAATTAAATTTGTCACAGAGATAGACCATGACCTTAATTTTCGTGGGCAAAGCTGTGGGCAAAAGCTAGTAAAAGTACTCTATGTTAAAACAACAAATAATAAATTGCCATCAAAGTTTTAATGGTACGGACCCTTTAGGTAGTACAAATCCAACTCGCACTTTGCCTGTTTCATTTTTTTCCAGCTATGTCGATATCTCGATATCTCTGGGGCCGGTGATCGATAGCTATCGGTGAATATTTAAATATTTGTCAACGAAGACAAATTGTAGTCGAGCCGTAGAACGAGCACATGACGTTAGTGATGGGACAGGTGTCGATAAAAAATAATAATTAGGTTTATGGGTAATTTATGAGATAAAAGTTTTGATAAAGAATGCCTACTAAACAAGTTATTATATTATATTATTATTAAAATCATTTGCTAAGTAGGCTAAATCTTGTGATAGTGTGACGTTAAGTAAATTCCCACCACTATGTAGTAACCTAATATCTAGCAAATTCATTAATTCAATAAAAACCTCATTACGTACAGACTGTTTTTCAGAGCAATTCAAGATTTTACTACATTCAGTAATTACTGTAGTTCAAGGAAAAACTATTACTACGAAATTATTCTACAAAATCCTACTTTAATTAATGTGTCGTTTCAAAGAGCACCGACCACCTGAAAGAAAAAGCAAATGTAATTTTACCTCCTAACGAAAGAAGTCGAATTGTCATTAGATAGAGTAGGGTGAAAATTGCTACCCCTACGAAAGACTAATGATTTGGATGGGAGTTATTTCATCATCATCATCAGCCTATAGCAGTCCACTGTTGGACATAGGCACTCCCATTGCATGCCATTCAACTCGATTTTCAGCAACCCTCATCCAGCTGCTACCAGCCATCCTGCGAAGATCGTCGCAGGATGGCTGCTAGTTACTATGGTGGCAGGGAGTTTTTTACAACACACCAAAGTCAGTCAAGTCATTTTTTGCTTCAGTTTTACATAAGTTCCCAGGAAATAGAAAAAATCGGTTAACACTCTTCAAAGTGCATGCAGAGCTAAGTGCTTATTAGTGCCTGGGGGCGCCCAATCACAAAAACAGGCACGCTCGCGCCTAGGCTTCCCCTAGCCTTGCAAATCTCGGCGCAACAACCTTAGCTTGTGTGGGAGTTACGCGTCCACAAGGAGAAAAACAAAGAATCCTCCAGCTGTTACCTTAGGACACCCACGGAATGAGATGGGTTGGTTCTATTCTACCCGGGCTCCAAATGTCAAACAGAAATAATCGTAATCATTTATCGATATTTACAGATATTGTCCCGTGTCACATCACTAAACTGTAACCCAGCTAGAGCCAATCCATTTGATCTGTTGTTCTCAATATGAGCGATTACAATTCCGATTGTACTTTATGTTTATTTAGCGAATTGTTTTATATCGAAACGATTGTATTGTAGTTCGCTTTACGTAAGCCGCTTTGCATGGGAAAGGGTATTTTAGTGAATTTACTAGATCAGGACATAAATAACTACACGCCTATGTTTCCTGGATGTATAAGCAGCTCCAGATTTACGCCTAGGCACACAAGGCACAGTGGTGTCCCAGTGGCAACGACCCCGACGACTTACGAGCTGTAAGTCGCGGGTTCGAACACAAGCAGGCGCTTTACTTTGTCTAAAAACGGTGAAGGAAAACATCGTGAGGAAACCGGCATGTAATAAAACCAAAAAATCGAAGACATTACCAACCCGCACTGGGCCCGTGGTAAATAGCCCACTCTCTCAGGAGGCCTGTGTCCCAGCAGTGGGAACATTATAGGTTGATTATGCTACACATGGCACCGGCCTAGGGGGCCCAGCCAGCCTAGGGGCCCCAAAGCTGTGTCGACCAGGCAGCTTGTCTGCCTGACGACAGGCGGACGGAGAGCAGTGGTGGCCCAGTGGCATGTTTAAGTCTTTAGAGGTATGAGGAACAGGGTGTAAAGTTCACTCATCCTCCATAGAAAAGGGAGGATCCTCCGACCAGACGGGCGTTGTGTCTGGCGGGCAATTGCCCAATGATTGATTTGATTGATTGAAGTTTGTATATATGCTAATTGCGCGGTAAACTCTGTTTGCGAGATGCAGGATTTGCGTGACGTCAGTATGAAGCGTTGTTCGCATGTGGCGTTGTAGCTACCGCTACAAGGTGTATCCGGCAAGACTGAAAGCCGTCCTCAACAGTTGAGGAAAGGCTAGGCATGATAATGCTAGAAGGAATGCGACTCTCTGTCAGAATACACATAATCAGCCAATAATGTTCCCACTGCTGGGACACAGGCCGCCTCTCTTCGAGAGAGAGTGGGCTGTAATCTTCCACGCGGGCCCAGTGCGGGTTGGTAGATGTCACATACCTTTGAATTTTTGGTTCTAGGACATGCCGGTTTCCTCACGATGTTTCCTTCGCCGTTTTGGGTGCAATGGTGATGAAATAATTCACAAAAATTAAAGCGGTCGTGTCACGAACCCACGACCTTACAACTCGTAAGTCGCGGCTGTTACCACTGAGCCACAACTGCTCTCCGTCCGCCAGAGCAATGGTAGCCTAGTGGAAAGAGCATGAAGCTTATACACATAGAATTTTCAAAAGATATAGGCGCGAATTCCCAAGACCCCTTCGTGCCTCGGAAAGCACGTTAAGCCGTTGGTCCCAGCTGTCATTCGTGGATCTTTGACAGTCGTTACGGGTCGTCAGAAGCCCGAAAGTCTGACAACCAGTGTTGCCAAGGGGTATCGTATTACCCAGTAACTGGGTTGTGGGGGTCAGATAGGCAGTCGCTCCATGTAAAATGCTGGTATTCAGCTGCATCTGGTTAGACTGGAAGCCGACCCCAACAAAGTTGGGAAAAGGCTAGGCAGATGATGATTGGCGCCAATTCCCTTTTTCACAAACTAAACTAAATTTAAGTTCAGTGCATCTTTTTCTTTCTATTCCATTAAAAAAGGACAGAAGATAAATACTAGTTTAGTCCTGTCAAATTAAGATACTTCACAGACAGTTTAGATGTGATTAAAAAAGTGGCAACTAAAAAATACTTCAATATAAGTCAGGCGCTGACTAATTTGACAGGACTAAACTAATATTTATGTTCTGTCCTTTTCTTAATGGAATAGAAAGAAAAAGATGCACTGAACTTAAAAGTTTATGTTGTGAACAAGGGAATCGGCGCCATAGTTTTTAGGAGCTTTTGTCTTGTACTTACTTATTGTTTAGTCCTAAGGTGTTATTTATAAGCTAACCTTTGTGGAGAGAGAAATAAACTATTATTATTATAGTCCACCAAACTACAAAAACATTTTCTAAAATACACTCAAAGATCCTCCAACAAAGAATGAGATGAGTGAATCAAGCATCAAGTTGATTGTCTAAGTTCCCAAGTTGGAGTCGGTTAGAAAGAAATTTGAAGAATAAACCTGGCTAAGTATTATAATTAAGTTCTAACTCATCAATCACTCGCTCGCCATCTGTCGGGCGGAAGCTGGAGCTGGAGGGTATTCATAGTCTGGTGCGGGAATAATAAATTGTGTTACGTTTTTGAAAAGATAATCCTGTTTCTCAAATTCTTTTATTAATTTAACGTAACTTTATGATTTTTGTACTTTCAATTATATTATTATTGTATTTGTACACCTTTTTACGCAAAACATGCTGAAACTTTTTATTTATTTTTTTGTAGTCGTTCCAACTGTTTGTAAGCCTACACGTTCTCTTATCAAAATAAAAGAGCTAAATAATCTGTTTTGTACTTCGTTGCCGCATTATTATTCTATTTTGACAAAAATAATAATGCGGTAACGAAGTACAAAACAGATTGCTTCCACCTCCCACTGGGCCACCACGGCTCCTTCCAAATCTCACTAGGTACATATTATTATTTCCTATTATATAATTATATATTTCATATTATTATATTACTATTGTATAGAAGCAAGTTTCTTTTTAACTAAACAGACAGCTGTGCTGCCGGGGAATTTGTTGCACCACTCCTTAGGAAAGTGAAGCACTAGGAAGTGGTGAAGGGCGGGCATTTTGGGGAACTGTCTTATGTAATTTTGACGCACGAAAAGTGCTGATTCTCAGCCTAATTTGAATAAATGACTTTTGATTATGATTTTTCCGATTGACACTACATATTTCGAAAAGCATAGAAATCAGTTTTCTAGACTTCAAACAAACTTGGCCTTTTATTAAATCTGTGGAAAATTGCTATTCATAAATGTAAATATCTCATCACTCACTCAGCTGCCTTGAGTTGACAGAAAACAAGGACGCAAGTACCATCTTAAATATTCCGTACCCAAGCCCACACTATGAATACGGCCGACCCAAACAGTTTACCTAGTAACTCATGAGGAACTTTTGTCGGCAGATGTATTCATCTAATTGATTATTCTTGCTGTGAAATTCAGGTAACTTTCCTGTACATTGACTATTCACGACTCCCGTGCTTCACATGCGAGCTCGGGGTGCCCTTTATGTGGAAAAGATGGAAGTTTTAGCGTGTGTAACAAAGGTAAGCGTGCGGCTATGGGCATAGGATATAGGTAGGTAGACTATAGATACGGACATACGTGTACTTCATATAATATAGGTACCTACTATCGCCAAAATCTTTATCTGACCACCGTAAGGACTAGGTATTCCTGCTTGCAGCGCATCTTATTAGTCGATCTAAAAAGGATCCTCTTTTGTTTTACTTACGGACGCAGCTGTGGTCATCATGTGCACGGGATTTTGTTTTCAAAATGGTCAGAGGGGCAATTCTCGTAATTTTAAGAACGTTCACAGTCTGATCTCAGTCTCAATCTGTCAAAAATACCTCTAATTTCCCTATATTTTGACAAGTTTTTGACATTTTATGTCGTCGAGATGAGACTGCGACTAGGTTTTGAACGTTTTAAATACGAGAATAATTGGCCTTCAGATACAGGTTTTGGCGATAGTACTTCCTGAGTATAACTCGACTCTCTTTGACAGTTCAAAAGTGCATGTGAATGGTTTAATTGAAATAAATGCTTTAAGTTTTGGAGCAGTGGTGGTCAAGTGGTATCGGCTCTGACTTACGAATTGTAGGTCGGGGGTTCGAAACCAGACAGGCGCTTTACTTTGTGTAAATAACTTCATCACCACTGCTCTCAAAACGGTGAAAGAAAACATCGTGAGGAAACCGGCATGTCCTAGAACCAAAAATTTCGAAGACAAGTGACATCTAGCAACCCGCACTGGGACCGCGTGGTGGATTATGGCCCACTCACAAAAAGAAGAAGCTTGTGTCCCAGCAGGGGAACATTATCGGCTGATTATGCTTTAAGTTTTTTTAATTTTCTTGGACAATACTGACATATATGATCTGTCCAAAATAAACTCAGGAAAACATTGTAAGGAAATGCCACCACATATATATAGCTTTACAAGAATCGTTTGACGTGTGGCCAAATTCGGAACTAATGCCGCCATATTGTTTTTTAATACTGTTACTGTTATCCTGCATCATCCCAATGCTGGGCAAAGGGTTCTCCCTATGACTTCCGGCTCTTTCGATCCAGGGCTAAAGTGAACAACACCACTTTTGCTTTGTCCAGCTCATCCCGCGTTCTACGGGCTCTGGTGCGACGCCTTCTAGCTGAATTCATCGTTTTTTAATACATTTCACAAATATTTACCAACAGCGCCAGCGTCCCCCTGTCGAGCGCCAAAAGTTCCTTGTAGCAGTATATTTTGTAGGTCACTGCGACATTTGGTGTATAAGTTATACACAGAACATTATATTTGTTGAGTTATACAGTATAACTCAACAAATATAATGTTCTTTATTACTCATTCACTCACCAAAATGAATGAACAAATAAAAAAATTAAATGACGCCATATTTCTTATGGAAACGAGCCGAGAAATGGAGACGGACGCGGTTTTATGGAGGCTTGTAGTCCAGTGTGAGCTAAGCGAGCATAAGCTAATCCTAATAACTCAAAACATGTATTTCAAATAAACCAATTACAGGCACTTTTGAATTGTGAAAGGGTCGGTCAGTCAGAAATATGAAGCTAGTTGCCCATTCCAAAGCGTAGTAGGTTGTACCTATGGAGAAGAACGGGCAAGAAACTCCACAGACACTCTTTTAAAATATTTTACCCAGGACGGCAGCGCCAAATTGAATCTAGTTTCTAATCATGTCAATCAGTCTCCTTTTTAATCATGATAACTTTATTCGAGGAATAATTTTGACAGTTATTTAAAAAAAAAGCTGTCAAACGTCAATTTTATTCCTCGAATAAAAGTTATCTGGCGATGGAAAAATCCACCCTAAGTATATTTTTTTAATTTTCTTCACACGTCGAAGAAGACTTAGAAAATACACCCGTCATAATATTGATTTGACAAACTTGTCAATTTCAAAGACAAAAATGTATAGCACTTTTAAAATAAATGTCAAGCATAAAATCTGCTTGTAGTGTGCCATGACCTTTAATTTAATACAGTGAATTTAATTAATAAATTAGCAACGGCTATTGTATTTCACCTCCGAGATATGAAAAGACAGGTCATGATAAAACAGGGGCCCGCAGGGGGCTATAGAAAACAATCTATGTGTATTTTGGAAAAAAATACAATATTATTGTTAGTTTCACTATTAGTTTTTAGTGTCACGCAAGGGCGACTGCTGAGCATGAGGTCGTGGGTTCGATTCACAGGTCGGACAAAGTGTGGTTGGGTTTTTTCATCAGGAATTTCTCAGTAGCAGCTCGGAATCTGGTTTTGTGCCCATTATAATCAGCCTATATTATTCCCACTGCTGGGACTGGCAATAGGCTCAGGAAGTGAGCCTATTGCCATGTGTAGCGGTATCTACAACGCCACATGCGAACAACGCGTCATACTGACGTCACGCAAATCCTGCATCTCGCAAGCAGAGTTTACCGCGCAATTAGCATATATACAAACTTCCCAACATCAATCGTTGGGCAATTGCACGCCAGACACATCACCCGTCTGGTCGGAGGATCCTCCCTTTTCTATGGAGGATGAGTGAACTTTATACCCTGTTCCTCATGCCTCCAAACATGGGACTAAAACATATAATATGGTACTATAGGTGCACCTCTTTCGTCGAAGCATGTCGCTCGTGTGTATCAAACTTATGAATGTGAGATTCTGATTCTGAGACGAATATGAATGTATCAATCCAATCGAATCATGCGCGTTCAAATTTTTTTCTAATCAACCATTATACGAGTAACAACAAGCGGTCAGAGATTATACTTCTTTATATAGTTTTGTACTTTTACACTTCAAAACTAAATTATGTTGAGTTCGGTGTTTCCTATCCGACTACTCTGAGAAGAAAGATCGAAACAAACTCAGAGGTCACAGTCTCTTTTAAAGTCCAGACATAATCCTGCAGTGCGATTCTGTAACCATCTCGCCGTGAAAACTTAGGTGAAGTGAGCGTGGAGTGAGCTGTCATTCCAAATAATGCTAGGGATTAACACTACTGACAACTCACATCAAGCTCACTTCACTTGAGTTTTCACTGTGAGATTTTCACAGAATCGACCGGCTGGTCAGATAATGTGAGGAACATGTAGATTGATGTCTGAAGTGACCCTTTGGGGAAAGAACCACACAGATTTGAGTAGGTACTGACACCTGTCCAGTCAGTGCACGCAATCGTGCAGGTAAACTTAGAATTTAAGGAGCTCAACGACTGTTATTAAAATGCATTGAAAAAAAGAAAAATCATAAATTACCTCACTTGAGGCAAGTACTTTTAAGCCCGGTAGAAATAACTCGCAAAGAAATCACGTTATTTTTTTAATTTTCGCGAAACAAAAGGAATCCATATTTTTGTTTGACACGACCCAACCCTCTCGCTGCGACGGTCGACGAGGCAGACGATTGTTTCCTTAGAACCCTATAATCATAATTTATTTCGTCCTTTCTAAAAAATACAAAACAATACGAGCTTTTACTAAGGACATTCGTCAGGATTTTAAAATGAGGACTGAGAAGCTTCGTCATTTTCGTTTAAATGTTTATTATTAATACGGTTCGTTTGCTTGGCGACATTTTTCGTCTTTTTTGTTTAGTCTGTTGTTTGGTTTGTTAATGTAATGCCTTTGTTGAATAAGTTGGGTTATTGCGGCTGTCGAAGGACCAATAAGCGTTGTGTAATATTATTATTCGGGAACGAATGTCATGTCGCCTGCACACAAGGGGGTAGGAAACAATTAAGGACTTACTTGGTGTTTTTGAATGTGCCGTGATGTAGACCGGCGCGGCGTCCAGTAACTTTTTGTTTCCCTGCTTCTTCCTGGTTTTGTGTCGGCCGACACTCGTACACTGGTTTTATTTTAAAGCGGTTTGGTATGTTTCGCGGCGAGAGCGCGTCGCGAAGCTTAGCGGTATAGCTTGGTGCGGTGCGATGCGGGTGACTGTTCAATTACAAGTGAAGTTGAATCTCTGTCCCTCTGCTGGAGCGTCTTGATTCCACGTAGCCCGGAAACGGTTGTCGGTTGGCGCTTTCTCTTTCTGTCGCGTATGGACGTAATGATAGGGAGAGGGATAGATGGATAGGCATTTGGCGCCATGACAGAATAAAGCGGTTGACGTTTTCGTTCGGATATTTAATAGAGAGAAACTTGTAATATAAAAACTTGCGCAAGCATCCTGCCCGGGTTTGAGGATATGTAGTATTCTCAAAAAGGGAAAGGAATTGCGTTAAAGCGGATTAAAAGAAAGAGAGAGAAGAAAACAATTGAAATATATTAATTACGACTAAAATTACGTGATATTAATTACGCGGTGAAATCATTGGGAAGGCAACGGGCAGAGTTTAACAATGGGTCGCTTGAAAGAGCCACTGCATGTCTTCACCATAGCAACGCGGGTTGTCCCATCTTTGCCGGGGAAAACCTCGGTGATTATGCCCATTGGCCAACGTAAAGGAGGGACATCATCTTGATGCATGAGAACCACTGCACCAATCCTAACATTGTCCACGGCATCCAACCATTTTTGCCTAACTTGTAAGTTATGTAAATATTCTATCCGCCATCTTCTCCAAAAGCTGCAAACCATTTGGTCAAGAAATTTTTTGCGGCAAGTTAGAGACTTCGTTGTTTCGGGAACGTTCACGACAGGCAACGAAGTCAACGGGGAAGCCATTATAAAGTGAGCGGGAGTAAGCGGTTCTGGGTAAGGATCCTCAGTCAGGACACAGAGCGGTCTCGAATTCAGAACTGCCTCAATTTCAGTGAGAACAGTCGAGAGTTCCTCATAGGTAAGAAGCTGAGAACCGATGACACGGTATAAATGAGTTTTAATAGATTTAATATTAGATTCCCACAACCCTCCAAAGTGGGGAGCGCGGGGTGGAATCATTTTCCACTCTATGCGGTAGCGGTTAGCAAGTAGTTCTTGCAATTGAGCCTTGGATTTAGCACACACCAAAGTTACGTGTGCGTTGCCATTTGTGTCAGTAACATGTAAGTATATGACGCAGCCATATGCATTCAAGCTGGCATCAGCAAAACCTACTATATTTGTCACGCAACCCATAGTAACGGCTACATGACGCGGCAGTTTTAAAGAGGAAAGTAAAGGCAGTTGCTCTTTAAACTTTTGAAAGATAAGTACAATAGAATCGGGTGGAGTTTCATCCCAATCTGTGTTTAATTTCCATAATTCCTTTATGAGTAATTTCGCGAATAAAACCACGGGAGCCACTAGACCCAGAACATCCCACAGACGGGCAACAGTGGAAAGTATGGAACGTTTAGTACAACTTTTATCCAAGTTAGATGTAGTAAAGGTGAAACAATCCTCGGAAGGAATCCATTTGAGTCCAAGAATCTTTAAGTTATCCCCGTCAGAAAAGTTAATAGAAGAGCGGTTGGAGTGTGGAATAGAATCCAGTAGTTCCAAGGAATTACTTGCCCACTTAGTAAGGTCAAAGCCCCCAGCCTTAAATAAGGCGATAAGTTCAGCGGAGAGAATCTTGGCTTCCTCCAGAGTGGAGGTCGAGTTAGCCAAGTCATCCATGTATAACTCATGCGAAGCGACAATGGATGCGCGCGGGAATCGATGTTTTTCATCCTCTGATAGTTGACGGACTGTCCGCATTGCTAAATATGGGCTGGGCTTAAGGCCAAACGCCACTCGGTTAAATTGAAATTCGCGAACAGGTTCAGCGGTATTAAACCGAAACAATATTTTCTGATATTTTCGATGCTCATCCATAACAGCAATTCGGAGATACATCTGTTTTATATCAGCTGTGACTGCAATAGGGAATAATCGGAAATTTAAAAGTAATAAAAATATGTCAGCCTGTAGATTAGGCCCTGTGTGTAACAAATCGTTCAATGACACGCCATTATGAGACTTGGCGCTCGCGTCAAGGACGATGCGAACTTTAGTAGTTTGTTTATCATTCCTAATAACAGGGTGATGCGGTATATAATAACCTACAGTCTGATCAGCAGCCCTAGGTGTAGTTTCAGTTAAATAATTTTGATTAAGGTATTCTTGGATTATTTCGTTATAACTAGCGCGCAAGGCAGGGTCGCGAAGCTTAGTTTTTTCCAAGTGAATAAAACGTCGATAAGCGACAGCATAAGAATTTCCGAGTGAATCTGGATTCTTACAAAATGGTAACGCAGTACAGTACCTACCGCTGGAGTCACGTGACACCGTAGAAACGTACAGCTGTTCACATTCCCGTTCAGCGGGACTCATAAAAGATTTTGAGGGTATTTCTTCAATGTTCCAGAATTTATGTAAAGATTCGTCTAACGACAGAAAACAATGAGAATCATCTATATTCAACGCGGTAGAAAAATATGAAGCGGTATTTAAATCAGCGATATTATTTTTATTATTAAACGAACTAGTGGGTACTTCGTTTTTATTATTAAATAAATTAGCGGGTACTTCACCCATAAGAATATAACCGAACACGGTTTCAATAGCGGATGGCGCGGTAGGTGAAATAATTTTATTGTTGAGTAATAAATATGGGAACAGCTTTGCCCCAAGAAGTAGTTCAACATCGCCAGGCACATGCCACAGGGGATCGGCCAGCGGTAATTTGAACAAATGTTGCACTGCAGAGGTATCAACAAAGTGAGATGGTAATTTGTCAGTTATGCAGTCAACCACAAGAGCGGTTATTTTAAAGGAATTATTTTTATTTTTAGCAGTAACTGTTATCTCAACGTAACCTATAATAGGCCGCGAAGAGGTTCCTACGCCTTTTATAAATGAATTTGAAAGCGGTATAATATTCAATTGAAGTCTCTTACAACAAGCTGACGTAATTATGTTGTTTTGCGAAGCGTTATCGATCAAACATCTTACAGAAACATATTTATTATATCTGTTGTCAACGTATACTTGTGCGGTCGACAGTAATACGGTTGTGCGCGGTAAATCTGTACCTACGCGTGAACATGCACACAGCGCCACCTGTTGTGAATGCGTGGAACTAGGCACAGCGTCGCTCGATCCCGACCGTTGAGTAGTTTGCTCCAGATGTAAAAGCGAATGATGTTTCTTGTTACATGTCCTGCAAGTATGTATTGATTTACACTGCGAAGCCGTGTGTGTTGAGCTAAGACAGTTTACACATCCACGTTTGTTTTTAATAAAGTCCAAACGTGAATTGGCTGATAGTGCTTGAAATGTTGGACACATATAAAGCTTCCAATGATCACTTCCATTACAGTGTGAACAAGTTTGGTTATTGTCACAAGCAACAAAGGTATGCACCGTACTATCACGTGACTGATTACGATAATTATTTTTGTTCACTGATACAGTTCGAGACGAAACAGTTCTATCCAATATTTTAACTTGCGATTTTATGAATTCAACGAAATCCGTATAAGTTGGAATCTCCTCCTCTCTCATATGCATCTCAAATAAATGTAAGGTAGCGGGGTCCAATTTTTTCAAAGCTAAATTTAATAGTATGAAATCCTTTAAGTCGTTAATTTTTAATTGTTCTAGTGCCGAAACAGACGCGTGAAAACTTTCAATAAAACTATTTAAAGAGGTGGAATTATTACTTGCAGGTTTAATGTTTAGTATGTTAGACATGTAATGTGACCCTAGTGTTCGTTTATCTTGATACTTTTGAACCAAACTGTTCCAAATGGATTTATAATTTTCGCCCGATGGAATAATTCCGGCAGTAATTTGTAATGCGTTTCCTTTCAGATTACCCATTAAGTATTGCACTCGTTGAGAATCTGTAAGATTTATATTACTATGGATGTTTGACTTAAATGATTCGTAGAAAACAGGCCAGTTTTCAATCCTACCATCAAAAAATGGGATCTGAATTGGAGGTAGTTTGATCGAGTATTTAGATTGTTTCACGATATCACAAGTTGAGTCATCCGGTGACCTTGCAGACCTCGCGGCGACAAGTGAACGAACTCTTTCAACACGGGTGTAAACGCCGTCAAATGATATTTGACTGTTATAATCGATTGTATAATCAGGATTTATTTGTAAAGAATATGTATTTATTTTATCTAAGTTAGCACTAAATTCCTGACGAGTGATCGAGAGTATTTGAGTGTCCGCCATGAACGTTTCCGCCGAACGAAGCTCAATATTAATCGTATTTATTTTCTTTGAAGTTTCATACAATGACGATAAACGCTCAAAGATTGCTTGATTTTTAGCTTGAAGTAATTTTATCTTCATTTTTAGTTCTTCCATAATGGGTTATTGTTGAAAATACAACGGATAAAAATTATTAAGTATAGCGGGTAGACTTACAACAAATATTTTTATTGTAAGTGAGTAAGAAGTAATTGATTATAAATAAGTTAGTAGGCAAGTTTGCCGAACTAACTCACGATAATAAGCGGTTTTTTAATATTGACCTATGCTATTGTAATGCAGCAGGAGCAATATTAAGTTGGCACAATGGTTCTCAATGAATATGTACCTAGCGGAATGAACGAACGTTAGTACGCGTTCGTTTAATATGGCGGTTTCACGAACTTAGGTATTTGCCTAAATTCTTAGGTATGGGACCTATGAATACTGATTATTTGAATCCGACTCGAATGGACCAAAAACTTATGTTGAATAAGTTGGGTTATTGCGGCTGTCGAAGGACCAATAAGCGTTGTGTAATATTATTATTCGGGAACGAATGTCATGTCGCCTGCACACAAGGGGGTAGGAAACAATTAAGGACTTACTTGGTGTTTTTGAATGTGCCGTGATGTAGACCGGCGCGGCGTCCAGTAACTTTTTGTTTCCCTGCTTCTTCCTGGTTTTGTGTCGGCCGACACTCGTACACTGGTTTTATTTTAAAGCGGTTTGGTATGTTTCGCGGCGAGAGCGCGTCGCGAAGCTTAGCGGTATAGCTTGGTGCGGTGCGATGCGGGTGACTGTTCAATTACAAGTGAAGTTGAATCTCTGTCCCTCTGCTGGAGCGTCTTGATTCCACGTAGCCCGGAAACGGTTGTCGGTTGGCGCTTTCTCTTTCTGTCGCGTATGGACGTAATGATAGGGAGAGGGATAGATGGATAGGCATTTGGCGCCATGACAGAATAAAGCGGTTGACGTTTTCGTTCGGATATTTAATAGAGAGAAACTTGTAATATAAAAACTTGCGCAAGCAGCCTTCATTACAGAAAGTTTTTGCAATTACCTATCTACATTGTTCAGTTAACTAGAATTTTATTATAATACTAAATTATCCAAAAAACATCGGTTAAGGAAACTTAGAACCAAAAATTCGAAGACATGTGACATCTACCAACCCGCACTGGGCCCGCGCGGTAGATTATACCCCACTCCCTCTCAATAAGAGGAGGCCTGGGTCGCAGCAGTGGGAACATTATAGGCTGATTATGCTATACAAAATTCTTATAGCAATCGAAGTGAAAACATTCACACAATCGATAAAGCTTTAAAGGATATCAATCTGATAAACTTCTCAAAAATAAATTAATTTCGATCCAGACCAGAGCCGCATCGAGAATTTACGGTGAATTAGCATTTATCTTCTCAGAGCCTATAAAAATAAAACAAAACGGCTATCAACGCTCAGATTGACACAAATTTTAAAAGAGCTTGAAACAGAAATTCTCTCCTAAAATCGCTGCCATTAAAATACAATTACCTCGCTACATTACTAAGAAGGTGCTTCAAGAACTCGACTTAAAACGGTTTCGGGGTCAAGTGCGAACTTTTTTTTAATAAAACAAGAAAATTTGAATAGCCGAACGCCATCTGGCAAAGGCAACTTGTTTAAACTCCCCCGCAGCAGGGGAGGGTTAAAACTTGGGATTTTTTTCCCTAGAAATTATGATCTTATAGGTGAAGTTGTGATATTGTAATGAGAATTGGAATGAGACGGCGAGAGTTTGAAAGAGAGAGAGCAAGTAAGCTTGTGCAGTTATTCTTTAAATGTGGCTGTGGAAAACTGCTGTGACCAAATTGAAATAGATGGGCGATTTATAAGATTTAGAGACGGTAAAACAAAACTGCAAACTTGTAAGAAGGAAATCTTTTCTAGAAGTTGGGCTTGTGGCTAAATAATAAAGCCGCAAGGGTCAATTCGAAGGTTAAGCTACGCTTGCCGCGTTCGGTTCATGGATTGGTGACCATCCATTACACATCGAAACCGCTCCGTGCCTGGGAAAGCACGTTAAGCAGTTGGTCCCGGCTGTTATTTGTAGATCTCTGGCAGTCGTTACGGGTAGTTAGAAGCCAAAAACTCAGACAACTACTCTTAACAAGAAAGGGGTACCGTGTTACCCAGTAACTGGGTTTTGGAGTACATTGTGGTAGCTGCATATGTAAACTACTGGTATTCAGCTGCATCCGGTTAGACTGGAAAGCGACCCCAACATGGGAAAAAGCTAGGTAGATTGATGGGGTCAGAAATAAAGCATCCTGGACAGGACACGCATTTTGTACATGTACTTAGGTACACTATACCTACACCTTGTTAACATAACAATGAGATCAGTTACTTAAGTATTTTGACGGCACGGTTGGCGCAGTGGTTAAGCGATTGACTGCTGCGCTGCGTGTCGCGGGTTCGATTCCCGCACGGTACAAATATTTGTATGACCTACAATTAGTTGTTCCGGGTCTGGCTGTTTGTGTATGTGAGTTTATATGTCTGTAAACGCACCCACGACACAGGAGAAATTCCTAGTGGGGGCAACGTTTTTAAAAAAAAAATTGATAAAAACCAAAACGACTTTGACATCAAAGTTACCCACAGTAACAGTTAAATTAATACAATTAACTGTAAACAAGAAGGCACTTACCTACTAAATAATTTACATAAACTTAATTTAAGTGTACCTACATAACTAAGCACAAATCTGGAAAACAATACATTGTTTTAGGAGAAAAGGGTACAAAATGTTAAGATATATCTTCTGGTCCTTTTTTTCTTATTAAGCGCCTATTTATTTTACATGTTACAAGGAAACTGTGTGGTTGCACGAAAACCTCACCGATTAGGTAGTTTTCCTTGGGTTCCTTGGTTTTAACGGGAATTATTTTCAGCATCAACATTTCCGAAAGATGTCCATTGCTGGACATAGTCCTCGCCAAGCACCTCCACGACCGGTTCTATGCTTCTCGCATCCAACGGGTTCCTGCGGCCTTCACAAGTTCGTCGGTCCACCTTGTGGGAGGCCTTCCAACGCTACGTCTTCGGGTACGCGGTCGCCACTCCAGAACCTTTCGGCCCCATCGGCCATCTGTTCTGCGAGCAATGTGCCACTTAAGTTCGGCAATTCATCGGACTATGTCGGTTACCTTGGTTCTTCTGCGGAGACCGCGGGCGCTTTACTTCGTATAAATTATTTCATCACCACTGCTCTCAAAACGGCGCGGCGAAGGAAAACATCGTAAGGAACCAAAAATTCGAAGACATGTGACATCTACCAACACGTTCTGGGTCCGCGTGGTGGATTACGGCCCTCCCCTCACAGATAGGAGACCTGTGTCTCAGCAGTGGGAACATTATAAGCTGATTATGCACACCACACACACTAACTGTTTCACGGGTGTCGTATTCCTTTTAGACATTACTATGCCAAAAACAATGCTTTACATATCCTTATAGTTTACATTAATAACTAGGTTTATATCCAAAAAATATGACGCAAAGGAAGCATTTTGCTTATCAACTCCACAGCAAATTAGGTCGAGCCTGTATAAAAAAAAGAAATAATATATTTCTTTTGTTTGTTTACCTTTTAAATAAATAAAATATGATTACTAACTTGATTATGATTATTTTCTCTTTGACCTTCTATTGAAGCAATCGAAAAACTTACCTGATTACGTACCTAACCTAATTAACTTACCTAATTACGTACCTAACCTAATTACTTAACTTAACCTAGGTATTGAAAATCTACTTTATCATCATATCAAATTAGTATGAAATGAGTAAAAGAAAAACTTTATTTTACACGACATTACAAAAATATATTAAAATAATCCGAATCCCCTTCAAATATTAAAAGTTAAAACTCCGAAACTCGGACCGAAGGACGAAAATTTCTAAAATCTCCGATCCAAGATTATTCCTTATCAAGTGACGTGGGTATCATTACGGGCGATCCGAACAGGGATTAACAGTGGGGCCCGCGAAAATAATTAACAATTCCAGCGACAGTTTGGCTATAAACGTTTAAGCTGGAGTCCGCGAGGCTCTCCAAATGGTACCGCCCACGGAGCCTATTATGTTGTAGGGCCAACGGACACTGGGATGGTGAAATTAGAAGCCACATTTCATTAAAAAAAACAACTTTATCTACAATCCCAGCTGGTCTATTATGTAAATAACTTAAGTGAAGTGGGCTGTCAATACTGGCAAATTCAAATTCATTTATTGTTTGTCACAGGTGACATATCAGTTCTTGTAGTTTTTGTACAGAATCGCTGTAACGTTACCTACCTATAAGGTGTATAATATTTTATGCAGGTTCAATATTTATTAAACATTAAAATCATTATTCGTCCTAAGTCAACGTCCATCATTGGTCATGCATTAATAGGGTTGTTCGATAAAAAGAAAAAAGAAAACAAAAGTCGGATAAAAAAAAATAAGTAATAGGTACACTGATGTCATATTAATTAAATTATTCAGTGATCACATTCAAATAAATGACTCATTGATGTCATACAAATTAAATTAATAATTGAAAAAAAAACCGCTAGGGATTGCCACTATTATATCAGGTGAATAATAGATCAGCAGAAGTGACGAGTGAAAGTGATCATCAACAAATTATATGGGACAAGCTTTTGCCCGCGTGGAGCCCGGAAATTATCCCAAGGGCACATACTACCGGGGTGAAAATATTGTATGTCCTAACTCAGGTCATGCCTGTGAGCCAAATTTCTTCGAAATCCGTCTGGCCGTTTAGGCGTGAAACGATAACAGACAGATAGAGTTACTTTTACATTTAGGGCTGATTTTTCAATCAACAGATATTTTTCATTCTTGGAATACAATTGACGTAAGATATATTATAAGGACTGACTGGCTTAAAAAATGTCAAGTAAGTAAAAGTAAAAAAAAAAAATGTTAGTAAAATGTTTCATAATATTTGCCTATTTTTTTGAGGACTGATGAGGTCTTTGTTGTAAATTGAGGAAGGAAACGGAATATTTCTAACAAAGGTAGTACTGGTGAAATGTTGGTGTACCTACTATAGTTACACATCTTTCTAACCCTTTCGGGAATGGCAGGCGTCATGTTATGTTATTTTATATGATATAGTATTCAGCTGCATCCGGTTAGACTGGAAGCTGACCCCAACATAGTTGGGAAAGGCTAGGCAGATGATGGTAGTATTTAGATTATGATGTAAAGACAGGAAGCAGCATAATTATGATTTACTAGCAGCGCCCCGCGGTTTCACCCGCATAAGTGTCGATCCCATGGGCATATCCGGATAAAAAGTATCCTATGTGTTATTTTCATGTATAAGCTAAAGTTTCATCAAAATCCGTTCAGTGGAGTGGCATTGGGCGAGTCACATCAGCCGCATGCACGATGACCGCTTCGCAAAAGTCTCCACACAATAATTGGGTGCCTGAAGATGGACGGCGCTGCCGGGGCCGGCCCAGTTCTTACTGGGCCGGCCTCGGCTTCCAAGCCGAGTTCTTAGTTTCCCAGCGAAAGCACTACGAAGTGGGGAAGGTCGGGACTTTTTTATGTTTTTCTTTCTACTTTCTTTCATGATAGCACAATTTTAAAACTTAGTGGTTTTTAGTTGCTATTTATTATGAATAATCCTGTATTCTTTTGTATAAATGTAAATTAAAAAAAAAATGTAAGTTTCACGTTCGAAAACTGCTGATTCTCGGCCTGATTTGAATAAAAGACTTTTGATTTTGATTTCATGCAACTAACGGCGTTTCCTTATGAAAATACGACTGTATTCTTAGGGCTGCATTGTTCTATTTCCTGCCACTATAAATACCCAACCCCATTTTCTAAACACTTCTAAGAAAAACCCCTTTTTAATTCACCTCAAGAGTCTTAGCCCAATATGCGTCGCACCCACTCTTATTGCCTCGCCGTAACGTCGTATGGCCCTACAACGGCCACTTACGGACGTAAGAGGCATTTACGTGTGCGTCCTACCTTACGAGGCTTTCACTGTTAATAATTAAATTCACTTTGCTGTGAAAAAATCTTAGTTCTAATGTTGTTCTACAATTAGTAGAGGGAACTTTGAGACGGTGGAGTCGTGGAGTAAATCTTAAACGTTATTGTTGGTGAAGTCAGTTTATCAAGACGTTTTTGCGGCGTAATTTTTTATTTTATTTATTCAGGGATTATAAACAACTACAACACATCTAATATATAAAATTCTCGTGTCACAGTTTTCGTTGCCATACTCCTCCGAAACGGCTTGACCGATTCTTATGAAATTTTTTATGCATATTCAGTAAGTCTGAGAATCGGCTACTATCTATTTTTTTTTTTTTTCGAACCCTTAAGTGATAAGGGATGTCCACCCTAGGGTAGGAGTAGTGTAGGAGTAGGGTACGAGTAGGGTAGGACTAGGGTAGGAGTAGTGTAAGAGTAGGGCAGGAGTAGGGTAGGAGTAGTGTAGGAGTAGGGTAGGAGTAGGGTAGGAGTAGTGTAGGAGTAGGGTAGGACTAGGGTAGGAGTAGTGTAGGAGTAGGGTAGGAGTAGGGTAGGAGTAGTGTAGGAGTAGGGTAGGAGTAGGGTAGGGGGTAGGACACCACGCGAACGAAGTAGCGCCGGGCAGCTAGAAATAATTTATATATGGCAAAACAACGTTTGCCGGGTCAGCTAGTTATATATAAAATTCTCGTGTCGCAATGTTTGTTACCAAACTCCTCCGAAACGGCTGGACCGATTTGTATGAAATTTTGTGTGCATATCGGGTAGGTCTGAGAATCGGCCAACATCTATTTTTCATACAAAAAAAAAATCCTAGAAATAATGTATATGGCAAAACAACGTTTGCCGGGTCAGCTAGTAATATATAAGGTTAACAAAACTTTAAGTAGTAATGTTGCAGTCTTCTGCATTATCCGCAGATAAGACATATTATTTGCGTGTTCCCTTCCACATTTAAACCGTCTACCAATGCAAGAGTGAACAGGCATCTTCCGGGCACGCTCGTTCCATCATAGATCTCATCCATTGCTTTCTATCAGGCGTGATCGCGATTCATTCAGGAAGAGCAGGCCCATTCAGCAATATAAAAAAAAGATTATATTAGGTTTTATAACACAACTACTAACTGACCGACTATTTAATTTTGACAATTCAAAAGTGCCTGTAAATGGTTTAATTGAAATAAATGATTTGAGTTTGAGTTTGAGTTACAACACAACATCATGCCGGTATTCCCCTAGGGGTTCGGCAGAGGTCCACCATTCAAATTAGGCAGAGAATCAGCACGTTTGGAACGTCAAAATGACAAAAGACAGTTCCCCAAAACCAGCACGGCTGTCTGTTCAGTTAGAAAATACTTGATTGTATACAATACAAGCTATACCTAGGTAGGTAGGGACTCGGTGGGTAGGGAGGACTCAAAGTATTTATTTCAATTAAACCAATTGAAATAAATACTTTGAGTATATACAATCAAGTATTTTCTTAAGTGTATTTTAATACACCCGCCCACATTTCGCCAGTTCAGGAGTTGTAGGATACATTTAGGTTGGAAATCTTCCTTTGTGAAGTATCAATCTCCGGTTTCTTAGAAATATATATTTGAATCAAATACAAGGGATTGACAAGCTATACCTAGAGAATAGGAAAGTGATCCTTGAATGACATTTCTTCATAACGTACCTCTAGTAAACCAACTTCTGGCGGCGACTTCCATTCACGTAACATATGTCACTCGGCAATAATGGTGTAACTTAATTTACTGAAAAAATGTAATGGGATCGGTAGGTACTTCCACAGATGAGCTCTAACAAAAAAACAAACCAAAAACCAAACCAAAAGTTTGGCGAGTTTATAATTATGTTACCACCACTGTATTAAAATATCAGTAAATAAATAAATAAAAAAACCTCTAAATATTATTTAAGATTTTTATTGTTTTCTTCTAAGTACAATTTTTTATTTAAACTACATTATATTAACATAATTTAAAAAGCTAACAGACTTAAAATAATAATATGTACAGTCAACAGCAAAAGTAGATGATCAAAATCAGAAATTCAATACTAATTAACGGAGTTCGCGTCAGAACTGTGTGGCGTCGAAGTGATTCAAAAGTATGACACTGAGTCTGACATACTTTTGAATCACTTCGACGTCACACAGTTCTGACGCAAACTCCGTTCATTAGTATTAAATTTCTGATTTTGATCATCTACTTTTGCTGTTGACTGTACAATTATAGTAAAGTAGGGGAAATAATATCTTTTTTGCCGAAAACCTCCGCTACTGAGCGTTGAATTCAGACGTAAATCTGAAATTGTTTTACGTATTTTTTATGTGCTCACAAAAATCCTTTTCACACATCAATAAATGGGTACCCAGTCTTAATGAAAACCTACGCCCGTTAATACAAAAAAAGCCTTAAACAACCAATTTTTAGTTCCACAAAACGCAAGTTAGGAGGGTGGAAAATTAAAAATTCAGGTTCGCGCGCCCCGAGGTATTTTATACACGCATCATAAACCTAATGTTATTTATTGTGGCAATAAACGGGGGAAAGTGAAAATAACGAGTACGCCATCCCTCACCCCCTTGTAGCCCCACAATCGGCACCCTCACGATTTTTCTTGGAAACCCTCAGTTTTGAAGGAAAATCAAAGTTTGTTAGCAAAGCCTCGTTTGGACGGTGACGCAATGTCGCCCACTGAACGTTCTTTCAACGTACAATTCGGTTTCAGGGAAAAATATTGAGTTAACCAACATATAATCGTGAGGAGAGTTTTCTGGGGTTAAGTATGTGAGAGCAGGGGTGGCCCAGTGGTATCGACCCCAACTTATGACTCGTGGGTTCGAACACAAACAGGCGCTTTACTTTGTGTAATTTATTTCTCTCACTGCTCTCAAAACGGTGAAGGAAATCATCGTGAGGAAACCGGCATATACTAGAATCGAAAATTCAAAGACATGTGACGTCCAACAACCCGCACTGGGCCCGCGTGGTGGATTACGGCACACTCCCTCTCACAGAGAGGAGGCCTGTGTCCAAGCTGAGAACATAAAAGGTGGATTATGTAACTACCCTCGGTGTTAGCCTTCCTTGAAAATCAAAAAGTTTCTAATAAGTATTAGAGAAATTGATTTGTGTATATAGATAATAACATACCTTACTACCACAAAACAGTGTTTATCAGTTTTTTAGGCTAAACACCTTTTAAACACGACATAATTATATGGACTTTGACGGAACATTGACATTAGACACACGTTAAACCCGTGTTTAAGTTTTTATAGTAAGATCCATAATATTTACAAACTTCTAATACTAAATAAACTACAAATTAAACGAAATGAAACCCTCGGTCCGTGGGGTCCGAGGGCACATTGCTTGTTCAATGAACCCTCTAAACGGCTGGTTGACACTTCCCGTGACCCAAGGACTGGCCTTTACCTTGGCCAGAGTATAAGCATTGCCATACAACGTGGCAATGCCGCCAGTCTCTTAGGTACATTACCTGTCGACAGCGATGTGAAGGAATATTTCGACGCAATATTTCAGTTTTTTTAATAGTTTTAGTTAGTATAGGATATTTTTATTTTAATCATTTGTTGTTTATTTAGAAAAATTGAACATGATGTTAATTGCTTTTACAATATGACGTTCTTCAAACGCCGGCAGGGGACGCCCTAGAGGGACATATACTGGACTTATTGGTGATATTCTTCAGAAAGGGGCATTACGTAGTACTCACAACGTACGTAAACGAAGGCAAAGGAGTATGTAAGAATCCTAGCAGGTAGCATTCTGTAATGTCTGCCTACCCCAATGTGAAGAAGGCATGAGTTTATGTATGTCTCTATTCAAACTTAGGAGAGTTTTATCACCTCTTGACCCAAATACAAAAATTGTACTCAAACGCAATTAGAGCAAAATCCAAGATTTTTCTATCACGATTCCGGACGAGCCATAGGACGATTTCCTCTTTTAAATGCAGTTACCGCGTTTAATAACGTGGCAGTATCTTAATAACATTAGAGTACCCGAAGTACCCCAAAGTCAAATATTGGATAAACTCTAAATTGTCTTTAATACTTTTTATAATTAGACAATTTTACGCATCTGGGACCTTAAGTTCACCTACTTCGGGACTTCTACTTAATTATAAGAGACAATTAAGAGACGTTTTACAAAAATATCTGAACACCAAAGTCTTGGGAAATTGGTCCTTCTAATTTAGGCAATAAGGGCTTGAAAACCGCTTGAACGTTTGGCTAAGAACATAATCGTCGTATTAAATAATTTAGACCTTAATAGCTTTCGCTTTTGCAAAATGATTTCCCAGTTTTTAGGGATATAATTGAAGATGAAGTTGCTTATTACAGACAATTTTATCGTACAAACTGTCGGGGTAACTGTATAACTGTAGACACTGTACTGTATAACTGTAGAATCTCGGGTACGTGTTATTTAAAAATATGGTACAGTTACCAAAAGATATAAGTAACCAGGGTCGTAGGATAGTTGAAGTTTAGTAAGAAACCGATGGATGTTTTTGAATGAAATTTAATCTTCTGGCCGCGACTTCGCCCGCGTGGATGTCGGGAATTATCCCACTGGAACATGCTACCAAGACATAAAGTAGCCTATTAAACCAGTCAGCCTTTGTATCTTTTTGGTGTGCGAAAAGTTTAAATCCTAACTAATATTATAAATTCGAAAGTAAGTTAGTTTTTACGCTTTCACGCTAAAACGGCTGAACGGATTTGAATGAAATTTGGCACACACATAGACCATGAGCTGGGTAAGGATATAGATTACTTTTCATCCCGGATCGCAGACGAAGTCGCGGGCGACAGCTAGTATTTAATATATGTTACTCCGTAACATCAGCTATCTGCCGGTGAAAGTCCCGTCAAAACCGGTCCACCCGATTCGAAGATTAGCCGGAACAAAAAAATCATTTTTTTTAATTTTTGTCTGTCCTTTCAGACAAAAATTTAAAAAAATGATTTTTTTTTTCTTCAATTTCATTTATTTCCTTATAGAGGTACCTATTTAAAAATTAGCATCTGGTTGAACTGGAAGCCGACCCCACCATAGTTGGGAAAACGCTAGGTAGAAGTAACAGAGACCTATTCTATTGTTTTATACATACATAGCACTTCACCCGCGACTTCGTCCGCGTGGATTTTGTACTTTCACCTATTTTTTTTAAGACCCCCTCCACCCTTCAAAAGGCAGTTTTTGAAAATTATGATTAAAATCTTATAATTTATTCAGAAAAGCTTCAAGTTTATAAATGAAACGAATAAATATGTTCATATAAACCTCCCTCCTCCCTTATCACTGTGTTTTAAAAAATCGTTTGGTACGTTTCAATTGTTTGACTAAAACGTTATTTATACCCATTTTCGCAGTAAAATCTGGCTCGTTAAACTGTATTAACTCTTTTCACCCCGCCAGGGGTGGAATTAAAAAAAAACGTTTGGGTTGTGTTCATAACTTGACTCAAAGATTATTTATACCAATTTTCGAGTTAATCAAGCCACGCAGTAAAATCCTCCCCTGTAAAATTGACTACAACTTTTCAGCCCGTCATGGGTAGATTTCGGAATACTTTGATTACACATTATCTTTACTTTCGATCCTAGGTATAAATACTGTGAGTTTCGGGTAAATCGGACCGCGCGCTAAAATTGTTTCATACAAACTTTAAAACCCCCCAATCCCCTTTTAGGGGGTAGTTTAGAAAAACTAAAAAAAAAAACTTCATAATTTACTTAGATAAATATTCTTGCCAAGTTTCAAGTGTATTAACTCAAGGAATAAGATTTTTCATACAAACAAAATCCCCCCATTTCACCCTCTTAGGGGTGGTATTTCGAAAAACCCTTTCTTAGTGGATTTCATGTCTCTAGGACCAGTGGTTTAGGCTGTGCGTTGATGTCTCAGTCAGTCAGTCAGTCAGGACTTTGAATTTTATATATATAGATTCTTAAGATTGATATAACTTTTTTATTTATGAACCGATTGAAATGAAACAAACACAAAATTTCAAGTGGAGCAGCCGTTTCTGAGATTATGCACAAACGTACAGAAAAACAGACAAAAATTCAAAAAATACTTGTTTTGGGTTCTATTTCGTTCATAAAGCCCCATAATAGTTTTTCTTATATATCTTCCATGTACAGACAGCGACCAGTTACGATTTTATTACTCGTATATGTATTGATTTAACTGTATTGACCCCGATCTTGATGAATTTATAATCCCATTTTATTAAACTTGACATTATGTATTGAGTTGTCTATTTCAAATTATGTACTGAATTTCATCTTGACATGGTAAACTTATATTGATTTGATTGAATGTGTTAATAATAAATATTAATGTGTCTTTATTATTCAGGTTCAGTTAATTAAACTTAGCATCTTTAACTTGTACATACTTTCTGTGCAAATAAAGAACTATTCTATTCAATAATATTTTGCCAGCCTTGGGGCTGCAGTCTCGACATTCATAGCGATCGCTTTACGACCGATTTCGGTCGCAAAGTCCTGTCACTCCATACATTACACCTGTCAATCCGGGACTTTGCGACCGAATTTGGTCGTCATCATCTGATCTTACACGCACGCCGATAGCGAGAACTACGCACCTGACCTTTCTGAAGAACAACACCAGTATTATAGTATTTTTATCTCAGGAAACTACACGTGTTTTACTTGTGTTTGCATACTTGGTAACCACAAGTAGCAGCCGCTTCGCTTTGTGTGATAAAAATACTGTACCAATAAGTATAATTCGTTCTAGGGTGTCTTCTCCCTTCACCACGAATAGTTCGTGACATCGATCACCATTATCATTCAGGAACAAGCAAAGTCGCAGGAAAACCCTGGCTTTTTCAGCTTTGTGCCAGACAACTACTGCCGCGGCAGAAAGCACAGGCTGTTTGCTGTGCCTCCATGTCGCACACTTGCGCGTGCTAAGTCCCCAATACCACGTACTCTGGCCGCACTTAATGATCTCTTGGATCTGTTTGCGGACGAATGGATGAAGATTTTGTCGGCATGTCAGAAGTACTGTGAGTAGGATTTATGAAAGTGTTGTTTTACTTGATGATTTTATCTTTTGTGTACTTTTATCGTTTATTTTATCTTATGTTTGGGTATATACAAATTGTATCTTTAATTACTGTAAAAAAAAATATATTATTAATTGGTTTAAAACCGTTTTAATTAAAGAGATAAATAAATAAAAAAAAACCTCATAACCGGAACGTTTACAGTCTGAAGTTACTCGTTCACCTGAGATAATCCCTTAATCGCCTTCCAACGACACCCAAAGGAAGGAATCGTCGATTTCTACCTCTTTCTAACTCTTTATACACTTAAATCTGCATGAAAGCTTCCCAGAATTCCTCGATTTATTAAATTTTAAAGTGTTTTACTTACGAAAGAGGGGACGCAGCTGGGGAGGGGCTTGTGTCCGGCTTTGGACCGCAATAATTTGGTTTGATTGATTGCTTGACATTTCAAAAGTGTCTGTAATTGGTTTATTTGGAATAAATGCTTTGAGTTTGAGTTAGAAAGGCATCATAATGAGCTTATAATGTTCCCACTGCTGGTACACAGGCCTCCTCTCTGTGAGAAGGAGTGTGCCATAATCCACCACGCGGGCTGGGCATGGTGGATTATGACCCACTCCCTCTCACAGAGAGGAGGCCTGTGTCCCAGCAGTGGGAACATTATAGACTGATTACGCTAATATGCTGTTGTTAGCACCTGTAACACCAAGAGAATATTCTAATCTTCATATTCACTGCCAAAATTGGAAATAATGGCTAAATTATACCACTGGTACTTAGTGTATAAACATAGTAGGTAATGTTTAAAGAGATGGTGCAAGTCGTTTCTTCAACAAACTCTCTCTCAAGACATGATACATTATATTTTTTTTTTACTAGCGTACGCGGGAACTCCTGGGAATATCGGGATAAAAAGTATGAGCTTTTGAGCCACGTCAGCTATCTTTGTTTTGCTCTAGTCAAAACAGCTAGTTTAAACTTTAATTTAAACAAAATAAATAATTTTTTTTTAGTATTTTTGACTACGGCGTAGTTCGTAGCGCGTAGCAGTGTTTTTCCGTTATATGCGTTCACTGCACTTAAGCTACATGCCCATCATCAGACCTCGGTCAAGACGAATCATAAGAGCCCAAGCTCGATGGGGTTGTGTCGTTTAATTACTGGGTTCCTATGGCCATCTTCCAGCTCCATCATCAGACCCTGGTTACCATCTAGCGCCAAAGTACTCGTCAAGACGAATCATATGATTCCAAAATCCGTGGGGTTGTGTCGTTTAATTACCGTGTTCCTATAGCCATCTTCCAGCTCCATCATCAGATCAGCTCCATGCCATAATAATTTTGCATTGTCATCTGATTTACACATGCATGCAAAATTTCAACTCAATCGGTAACCGGGAAGTGGATCAAATTTAACTTGCAAGATTTGATTACAGAAAAACACCAGGACAGGTGAAACTAAATAAAAGCTTGTAATATGGCCCTTTATTACGAAATACTAAAATTTTCACTTAAACTAAAAAAATAATAACAATTATGAAAATTAGAAACTATAAAATGACTCTGAATTCAGCATGGCTATTGGCAACGGCTCCAACAATTTCCACTGTTGCCTGTCTCGAGTAATCTTCTCCAGTTCGGTTCTGCTGTCAATTTTCTTTCGACTTCCCATCGTGTGCGTTGTCTTCCTACTTCTTTTGCCGTCCCTTGGGTACGACTATGACTCTCTTCCCCATTTTATTTCACATCATACATAAATAAATAATAAATAAAATAAAATTTATTTCTCACCACAATATTTAAAAGTCAACAAGTACTGCTTAGTAATAAGCTATTAATACACGTTACAATATTGTGGGAGACTGGTGCCTAAGCTAGGCCGAAACCTGTGTTTCAGAACACCAGGTCTCCACCCCGAGGAACATGTCTGGGCGTACTAAAGCGTTACCGTATATTATATATGTATTGCCCACCTCCACTTCTGTTGGTTTATTCGCATGAGAATGTCGGAGAGTTTTATCATTGTCCTTAGATTAGTGTTTCTAATCTGACATCGATCTACTGCATGGTCTTCACATGATCTGACCAAGATTATGTCTGGACTTTGACGACACGGTTGGCGCAGTGGCTGAGCGATCGACTGCTGCGCTGCGTGTCGCTGGTTCGATTCGCGCCGGAACAAATATTTGTATGCCTACAGGTAGTTGTTCCGGGTCTGGCTGTTTGTGTATGTGAGTTTAAATGTTTGTAAACGCACCCACGATACAGGAGTAATTCCTAGTGTGGGGCAATGTGTTTTTTTTAAATAAAAAACAAAACAAAACTTTAAAAGAAACTGTGACCCCTGAGTTTGTTTCGGCCTTTCTTCTCAGACTAGTCAGATAGGAAACGCCGACCCTTATCTGGTTTTAAATATGATTCACGTGTAAAAGTGTTTGCGCAAACCTACTTACAGAAAAAAACATTTATCATTTAAAATTAATTTAGTAAACCCTAAATAAACCTATCAAAAACACATCTTCATAAACCATAAACATTAAAATTAAACTCCCGCATATCAGTAACATCAACAGCCCCAAAGGTGGCTAAAAAATTAAATGTTATCAGTTCACCATCCTCCCCCTTCGCCCTTCCCCGCTAAGGGTCGTAAAGTCACCTTTATTACCAACTTTTACAATTTCAATGTGGAACCACTTTCGACAGCTCCTTACGGGTCATGCCAGCCAGAAATTTAGGATCTGAGAGTTATAAGCATTTGGGTAAGGAAGTGATGTTATTTGAGGTTTTGTGTGAAAGTTTTTCGCTTTTACTGGTTGCGGTTTCATGCCGTGTGTTTTTTCTTTTGTGTGGTTAAAGTATATGCAGTGCGATTCTGTAATCATCTCACCGTGAAAACTTAGGTGAAGTGAACGTGGAGTGAGCTGTCATTCCAAGTAATGCTAGGGATTGACGCTATTGACAGCTCACTCTAAGGTTACTTCACCTAACTTTTCACGGTGAGATTTTTACAGAATCCATCGGCTGCAGGTCTGTCTATTCTGTAAAAATCTCACCATGAAAACTTAGGTGAAGTGAGCTTATTCTTATATAGTTACGAGTAGATACTCTAGCCCCCCAACCAAATATGCCACGCTGTACAACAGTTCCTATAAAAAAAGAAAAGTGGTATTTTAATTGTTTATTCTGTAAATGATAATTTCTGTAATGATATCGGAATAATTTCTAGACGTCGCGTCGATAAAAAAAAAATTGCTATTTGAGGTCGGCGTTTCCCATCTGACTACTCTGAGAAGAAAGGCCGAAACAAACTCAGAGGTCACAGTCTCTTATAAAGTCCAGACATAATCTTGTGTCAGATCATGTGAGGAACATGTAGATTGATGTCTGAAACGGTCTTTTGAGGCAAGTTCCATACAGATGTGAGTGCACCAGTCCAGGCAGTGCAAACATTAGTCTGAAAGTTTTCATTGCTCAAGTCTTAATCACATAAAAACCAGTAGCGAGGGCGTCAATCGTCGGCCCACAACGTCACCCAAGAATCCTTAGTTTCAGAAGCCGATGAAGTAAACAAAACTTTTAAAAGCAACTTCTATTTACGTTATTTGATTGATGTTGTGTGTTTTACGAGTTCTGAAATCGACGGGAAATTGCAATTTATATTCTAACTCAGTATATTTTTATTGGTGACCTTTGAAATGGGGATGATTCAGATCACACCTACGGAAATTCGTTCTGAAATTGTTAATTGGATATTCGCCCGTTGGTTCTTTGTTAATTTACCTACCATTGGCAATCGTATAAAGGTCGCTTGGCGGAGGATACGTGGACCTTGCTAACGTTCTTATCTTTTTTGCAACTGACAAACCGCCAATCATTAACACCTACTATGCCAAATTCTCTACCTAAGTATTGCTGCCGACCTTTCAAACATAGTTGAAAAATGCCTCATGAGCCTATGTTAATTTGGTATATTAGAAATCTATACATGATCATCATCATTTCAGCCGAAAGACGTCCACTGCTGAACAAAGCCTCCCCCAAGCACCTACACTTCGACCGGTTCTGTGCCTTCACATCCAATGGGTTCCTGCGGCCTTCACAAGGTCGGCGGTCCACCTTGTGGGAGGCCTTCCAACGCTACTTCTTCCGGTACGCAATCGCTACTCCAGAACATTTCGGCCCCATCGGCCATCTGTTCTGCGAGCAATATGCCCTGCCCACTGCCACTTAAGTTTGGCAATTCATCGGGCTATGTCGGTTACCTTGGTTCTCCTGCGGATCTCTTCATTTCTGATTCAATCACGCAGGGAAATCTAAACATATCATAAATTAAAGTCGCTTTTCGTGTCTGTCTGTGTGTCCGCGTTGTTCTTCTAAACTTCACATCAGATTTTGATACGGTTTTAACTAGAATTTAGAGAATTTATCCCATGTTTATGTGCATAATAGATTAATATTAAACTTACAAATAATAGATAGTAAAAAAACGATGTTTTGTCAAGGCGTAAAAACAGGGCGCTCGAACATAATATAGTAGGTACGGTACACGCAGTATAATTTTAGCACCGCTTCTTATGCGTGTACACTAATGCGACACGAAACGAATAATCCTATAAAATTTGAAAACCTTTTAAGGTGATTACCGTCAATTTTAACAGTGCCCTAAGCACTTACAAGCTTTTAAACTCAACGACAGTTTTCGAATAACGAACTTAACGACGCCATCTTGATTAAGGTCAGCTGTCAAAATGGCGCACTTTTCAGTAATTAGTAGCGACATCTGCCGAATTAGTTTGTAAACATTCAAGACTGTAAAGCTTGCAATAAGTGCAAAAGTTTTAAGCCTAAGTACTGACACCAACGAATTATGTATTTCTTGGCAGTGCGGTGTAATCAATTGATGTAATATTTTATATACAGGCTGGAAGAGACATCGACGCGCAAACAACTGAAAAGTGAATTTAAATGTTGCTTTCATGGGAACAAGTTGCGCGTCGATGTCCCTGTTAACCTGAGTCCCTGAATAGATCCCAAGATAGGTTCGATTCATCATACAAGAAACGCCGACTTCGTCAAGTTTTTAAAATATGATTGACGTGTAACAGTGTTTGTGCAAACCTACCTACAGATATAAAATCATTTATCATTCTCGGATCAGCCGATCGATTCTGTAGAAATCTCACCGTAAAAACTTAGGTGAAGTGAGCGTGGAGTGAGTGTGAGCTGTCATTCCAGCTAATGCTAGGGATTGACACTATTGACAGCTCACTCCAAGCTCACTTCACCTAAGTTTTCACGGTGATATGGTTACAGAATCGCACTACAGGCAAAGCGTTATTGGGCTTCTTCCAGCAGCCCAGAGTCTCCCGAACCTTTGCCCGGTGTATATTATATATAAGTGCACCTCTGACTAACCCTTCGATAAATATGTGTTCTTATAACAGACAAATAATAGACCAATAATAATAAAATCATTCAGAAATAAACCACAGCTTGAAAATTGAGTAACATACTTTCAATGACAATCTGAATCATTTCGAAGGATACTTATATTCTGTGCTAATCCCTCGTCTCTAATAATAATAATTTATTTATTTTATAAAACGTATGGTACATACAGTCTGTTACTATAAATATAATTTTACAATTTAGGGAAAATCATAAAGAGTTACAAACGAATTGAATCTGGCGTCCTAGCTAGGTTACACGGTAACCTGTATGAAGGTTTGCCAGCCCAGGTTCCTACAGAAGGAGTGCATAAAATTCCATAGACTACTTAAGACTATAAGGTACAGGTACTACAAGGTAGGTAAGGTAAACTTCCCCCCCGGTGGGTTCCCGCATTGTCGAGGCGGGGGGGCTCAGTAGCCGTGGTGGATTGGACCACGGTGAAGCTAAGAGGAACCCGAGGAGCGGCCGCTCGTCTAGGCTGTGCGGAAAAGCCGACGACGTAGCGGCCGGCGGGTAGGTTGCGGTGCCGCTTGGGCGACATCGCAGCCTACCTGAGGCGGGCCGCGATGTCCCCCGTGAGGGAGACATCGCGGCTGAGGATTGGAGGCCGCGGCGGGAGAGGAGTGTCGGTGATACGTTGCCGCTCTCCCTACCTTCCGCGGCCTTGACGGGGCCGCCACCGTTCGATGGCGGACGCGGTGGGGCCGCAGGGGAAGAGGAGTGTCGGTGTGTCGTTGCCGCTCTCCCTATCCTCTGCGGCCGTAGCCGGGGGGGCTTGCGGGGCCTGCCAATTAGGCGGGCGTGGGGGCCAGCAGGCAGCGGGTGCGGGGGCACCGTTGCCTGTATTGCACAGGCCTCCACCAGTGTTGGACGGGAATGGCTAGGTGCTCCCGGCCATTCTCGTAGCCCCCCTATGCGGGGGGCATGCGGGGCCCGCCATACCATCTAGGCGGGCATGCGCCGGGAGGGCTATGGAGGTAAAGGCTATGCCTATTCCCGTGGCCCTCCCATCACGGCGAATGAGGGAACACCGCTGAGTTTTAGTGGGTATACTGTCATTCCGACAGGGAGTCCCACATACCCCGTCTCGTCCCCCGCGAGGCGGGCATGCATAAAGCATTTCTCAGCGACAAAAAAAAAAAAAAAAAAGGTAAGGTAAACTTATACTAAGTGTGAAGTGTTAGTACGTGTATGTGTTTTGTGTTGAGGTGTGGTGTGTATGTAGATGTGGTTGTGGTGGTAGATGTGGTTTAATTGTGTCATTAGTGACATTTGAGAATACTAAGAGGGATGTGTGTCGTTACCCGAATGGATAGAATAAGAAATGAGTACATAAGAGGAAGTTTGAAAGTGACACCGGTAACTGAAAAGTTGTGTGGAAATCGGTTGTCATTGTATGGGCATGTGATAAGGAGGAATCAGGAAAATGTCGTGAGGAAAGTTTTGAGTATGAATGTCGATATCGAACTATAAGAGTAGGGAAAGACCAAAGGAACGATGGATGGACTGTGTGAATGGGTAGAAAGGGGGTGAATACCGAGATGACGACTACTAGAGAAGTATGGAAGAAAAAGACATGTTGTGCCGACCCCAAATAAATTGGGATAAGGGCAGGAGAGTGATGATAGTGACAGTTGAGCTCTAAAGTGTCTGCTGAACAAAGTAAATAACTCAATGAATGTTGTTGAACTGTCAAATTCTTCTTTCTTTTCTTTTGTTTTTAAACGTTGCCCCACCAAAGCCATCCCTACTGTTGTGTGGTCCGCAATGGCCCCGCAGTCTTCAAATACGTGATTTCTTTTAACAAAATCAGAGGGGCAATTCTCGTAATTTTAAGAACGTCTCAATCTATCAAAAATACCTCTAATTTCTCTACATTTTTTACAAGTTTTTGACATTGATTGTCGCTGAGATGAGATTGCGACTAGATTTTGAACGTTTTTAATTGGCCTTCAGATTCATAATCAGATAGTTAACCAGCAAACACCTCGATACCGGTAAGTTCTATTAAAAACAATAACACATAAACAAATTACATAAATAATTACAGTGGTCAGTTTCCACGTGCCAACATACAACATCTATCTATGATCGTAGGCCCTATCAACTGTCACACGCATACTATTGTATAATGTGTACCGTCCTCATTTGTGTAATGGTAATGAGCTGTCAAACTTGTTAGACCGTCATTGAGTAGATATTGAAGCACTTAAGGCGGTGATACAGCAGTGGTGGCCGGGGGTTCGAACCCAAGCAGGCAGTTTACTTTGTGCAAATTATTTCATCACCACTGCTCTCAAAACGGTGAATGCAAACATGTCCTAGAACCAAATATTCGAAGACATGTGATATCTACCAAAGTACCAACCAACACTCAGCCCGCGTGGTAGATTACGGCCCACTTCCTCCCACAGATAGGAGGCCTGTGTCCCAGCAGTGGGAACATTATAGGCTGATTATGCTAAGGCGCTTAAAATATGTTTTTATATTAATAATAATTAGGTATATTTTTTATTTTATGCTAAGACGCGGTAAAAAGCAAGTTTTTAGGTAATTGAAAATACCACGTCGCGGCAACAAATAAGGTTGAAAACAGATGCGTTTGATGTTACTTGCATCGAATAACCACCAAAATAAAAATAATTTTGCAGATTAAGAAATAAATGCACGGCTGTACTTCATGGTTGCGTACTTCATTACTGAAGGTTGTGACCCTGAGAGGCCTTCGTGGTTTTATGGAACCGAACGAAGTGAAAGAACATCCAGATGTTCTTCCACTTCGTTAGGTTCTCAGCTTCTCTCAGGGCGGTCGTAACAGAGGGTCCAGTGGGGGCGGTCACTTAAGTCTGTAAAACGCGCGGTTAGGTGTCCGTCCGTGAAGTCTTTACCCATCTACCTTGCCCATCACCACCAAGTTATCTAGATTATCTGGTTCCCGATGGGCAATGTGACCAAAATGTACGGCTCGTTGGACTAATTTTTAGGTAGGTATTTCTTTAGTTGATTGAATTCCCTTTATTATCATTACATAAAATCACAATTGGCTCGCGAGGTTGTCGATACGTGGAATGTGGACTCAGCGATCATTGTACCGTCGTCGTGACAGCCAATGGGTCAATAGCCAAGACCCTCGACTAACACCTGAGGAGGCTCTCGTTGGACAGCTAGATCAAGGGCTTGATTTAGAAAGTGGTTCTTCTGAACACGAAACATGTAAGATCATAGTTCTATTTATAAGACCTTAATGTACCATGTTTTAAAGCAAATAAATATATTCTATTATATTCACGGGTTGCATTGTTAAGAGGGTCCTTTCCCTGGAGGGCTGACCGCCCGCCGGCATATACATAAATAACTAAATAAAGGATATAAAAATAATCATCTAAATTGGATTTGGAAATCCAAAGGCTACAATGATTCGCTGTAATCACCATGCTTAGTAAAATCAGTGATTGCAGTTTGTCATTTCGTGATGGCTCAGTGGTTAAGGCCTCGCCTCTCATGCACGAGGTCGTGGGTTCAATTACGAGCAAGTACCAATGTGACTTTTTCAATTCATATGTACTTAATCCCCCTTATTACAAAACAAGGTTTTTCTTTCGATCAGGTTTAAACCACTGACCCAGTTATTGAATTAAGAACCCAACTGATAGAGAAATGCCGTTCTTTATACAAAAATGACAGCTTAGTTCGGTGCTAAGTTGTCATTTTAGTATTAAGAACTTTGCCAAAATCGAAATAAAGTTTGAAATACAAGTAGGTACTGGCTCAATAGTTTGGGCTAGAACTAAAGTTAGGTTTCGTTTTGTAATAAGACGGAATGAGTTTATCTTGGACATTACTGACACCGATGAAAGAAAACATCGTGAGGAAACCTGGACTTATTGTTAATACAGGATGACAGGAAAATTGACGCACAACCTGTTACCATGGATTCAGTACATGACTCTGAAACCCTCTGAGTTGAAATTTTTCGTCGGTTATTTAAATGAAAATTAGCTGTTCCATACATTTTTTGATCGCACATTTTACTTTTATATGAGACAGCTGGTTTTTTTTTTGATAATCTGTTTTCTAGGGGTTCTAGATTGATGTGCTGGATTCATGATTACAATTTGCGCTTCGGTGTCTCTGACATTCTGTATAAGTCTAAAATCGCCAATCCGTCTTGCGCAAGCGTGGGTGGTGATCATGCTCGTGCTTTCTCTGTATGAGCAGAGGCGTTTGCCCAGCAGTGAGATAATAATAGGCAGGTATTATTATTTTATCAAACAAGACCCCTGCCCCTCGGGGGCACTACAATAGCCAGCTTGTGTACTTTAGTACACTCCATTTTTAAGTAGCTCAAAAATATTTTACTTATTATCTTTTAATCCACTCTTTTGGGTCGTAAACAATATAAATTAACAGTTTTATACAAGTTTTATGAAAATAATAGGCTTATCTTTAGGCCAGCACCATAAACTAACTTGTTACGTTGCCATAGCAACCGAATACATAACAAAACAGTTGATAGACGATACTGTTTCGTTACTAAGTATATTGGTGTGTTACAAAATGACGAAAACTAAAACAGGAGCTGTTTGGGAAGATAGGGAGGTCATGTTTGATCTGCCTTTTGCGTAAGTAAGTCTTATTACTTAAGTAATACCCGACCCGACTGACGCTAGACGTTGTTCTGTTAAAATTTCAATAATTTATACAAAAATTCCATAGAAGACAGGACGTTCATTTTTTCTGAATTGTCCAGTCAATTTTTCCAATTTTTCTTTCCATAAAAACACCATAATCAGCCTATAATTTTCCCACTGCTGGGACACAGGCCTCCTCTCTGTGAGAGGGAGTACCAGTTGGTAGATGTTACATGTCTTCGATTTTATTATTCTAGGACATGTTTCCTCACAATGTTTTCCTTCGCCGTTTCGAGAGCAGTGGTGATTAAATAATTTTAAACTAATTAAAGCTGACTGGGTTCGAATCTACGAACTACAACTCGTCCCAATTCCAAATACGTCTAAAACCCTAATTCGGTTTACGAAATGTTAAAACCAAAAATAGCCATCTCGGTCCAGACGTTCTCAATCGATGTGTTTCCCAACGGGGATTTAATTTTTATTTACATAGATTTATTTATGTTATTTTTTTTTATTCTAGCAACTCTTTCTTACAGTGCGGCCAGCGAGAGAAAGCGATCTTGACACCTGTCAGTTTCATAACATAAAACGATTACATGACGTTTACGAATATTATCTTTATTAGCTCCTGGAATTGTCGCACTGACAGGTGTCAGGAAAGCATTCTCTCGACGCGACTGTAAGTAAAATAGTCTAAACTTTACTAGGCCCAGAGGACCAGGGGGCCTACTCCGAAGTAGTATCGGCCGAATGTTCGGCCGTTTCCTGCTACGAAGTTACTATTTGGTTCGGTCGGTCCCGATCCTACACTCTTTCGAATATTGACTATGGTCCCGACCCAACTGAGCCGATCCGAACTTTTTTCGCATTTTTCAATAATATTCGGTTCGGCCATGTGTCGGTCCAATCCGAACATTCGCACTTTGCACTTCGGAGTAGACCCCCAGTATTTTTGGTCCTTCAATTCAAGATAAGGACAAATAAAGCTTTGTTAAATATAATTGCTCAATCGGTTTCCAAATGCGTTAAGGCTCCTTTAGCTTTCTCAAAGGAAAGAAGACTGTTTATCAATCTATCTACCTAGCCTTTTCCCAACTATTTTGGGGTCAGTTTCCAGTCTATCCGGATGGAGAAAGAAAGAAAGAAAAACTATTTATTGTGACTCGTACAGGATCATAAACTAAACTAACTAAACACAGTTAAAAATAAAACAAATTAAATAAAAAAGTAAATAAAGTACCTAGTAAGTAAATTATTTTTCCATATCTGTAACTTTTTGTAACCAGTTACAATGGAAGATTTTTCTTACGTTGTTTGGTAACTAGTTGTGAAAGAAGAATTATTTTTCCATTATTGTAATTTTTTTTTTTAATAAGTAATCTATAGGCATAGATAAAAAAGCTAACTTCTACATACACGCAGAACACCACGTCTTGTATTCCCCAAAAGGGCAGAATATCATAGTGCAGCCACGGAAATGAATTATTTATCAAATACGTAACCAATACATGTTGACGTATTGTGTCAATTTGATGAAGAATTCCATGAAATATTGATGTCTTATAGCCATTTCATACTAAGAATGACAGTTGTGATTTGCATAAAAGGACAATGACCAGCAGTGCGATTCGGTAACCATCTCACCGTGAAAACTTAGGTGAAGTGAGCTGTCATTCCAACTAATGCTAGGGATTGACACTATTGACAGCTCACTTTAAGCTCACTTCACCTAACTTTTCACGGTGAGATTTTTACAGAAACGATCGGCAGGCGCTGTTATAGATTTCACGTTGCCACTGATAATTTTCTATTGGAAATCCCCAGTAACAATTTGCCCGATCTTGGGATCGAACCTAGAACACCACATTCTACTAGATCAATGATAAATGATAAATGATTTTATTTTTGTAAGTAGGTTTGTACAAACACTTTTACACGTCAATCATATTTTAAAACTAGATGAGGTCGGCGTTTCCTATCTGACTACTCTGAGAAGAAAGGCCGAAACAAACTCAGAGGTCACAGTCTCTTTTAAAGTCCAGACATAATCTTGGTCAGATCATATGAAGACCATGCAGGTCGATGTCTGAGATGGTCTTTTGAGGAAAGAACCACACAGACATGACATGAGACAGGTAATAGGGGCCCAAGTCTACTATTTTCAATGATTGATCATTATGACAACCGTGCTAAGAAAACGCCTTCATCTTCATCTGCCTAACCTTTTCCCAACTATTTTGGGGTAAAAAAAAAAATCTGATTAAAAAATAATTCTATCATAACTAGTTACCAAACAGCGAAAGAAAAATCTTCTCTTGTAACTGGTTATGTAACTTTAGTTACCAAAGTGGACGAAGGCGGAAATTCAAATAGTTAAAAAAGGACAATTTAAAACTAACCAAATAAATAACATAGTTACATTAAAAACAATACAAAAAAAACGAAAAAAATTGACCTTTTTAAAATTGTCCCTTGTTAAGAGTTTTTGTCAGACATTCGGCCTTCTGACTACCCGTAACGACTGTGAAAGATCTACGAATAGCACCCGGGACCAACGGCTTAATGTTCTTTTCACGGCATGGAGGGGATATGTAATGGATGGTCACCCATCCCCGAACCAACCGCGGAAAGCGAAGCTTAAACCTTCGACCGACCCGTGCGGCTGTTATTATTTAGCCACACGCAACTGTTTTGATATCATGGGGACTTGGGGAGTTTGTTGCGCCACTTCTTCCCAGCGAAAGCACTAGGAAGTGGTGAAGGGTGGGCATTTTTGGGGACTGTCTTTGTAATTTTGATGTTCGAAAAGTGCTGATTCTCTTCCTAATTTAAAAAAAAAATACTTTTGATTTTGATTTGTTTTTTTTTTTTTTAATAAGTAATCATAATGACTACAGACTTTTCCTCTTAAACATCATTGTATAAGAACCTTGACTTTTTTATTCTGATTATAATTTATGACAACTGGAAAGATCCGCTTTTCTTCTAATCATAATTATTTCTGCCCTTGCTATTAAAATGAGCAGTGGTGGCCAAGTGGTAACGGCCGCGACCTACGAGTTGTAGGTCGTAGGTTCGAACCCCGACAGGCGCTTTACTTTGTGTAAATTATTTCATCACTACTGCTCTCAAAACGGTAAGGGAAATCATCGTGAGGAAACCGGCATATCCTAGAACCAAAAATTCGAAGACATGCGACATCTACCAACCCGCACTGGGCCCGCGTGGTGGATCACGGCCCACTCCCTCTCTCTGAGAAGAAGCCTGTGTCCCAGCAGTCGAAACATTATAGGCTGATTATGACACGTGCTTCCTGTTATTTTCAGATATCTAAGACTACGGCCCGGCGAGAAAATATTTGATAGAATTGAACCGATAGAAGACACAAAAGGCAACAGTGGAACCAAGGGCCGCATGGTGGTCACCAACTTGAGGATTATTTGGCATTCGCTAGCGTCACACAGGATTAATTTGTGTAAGTTTCAGAAAGGTGGAGAAATTGTCTTGGAATCTATAAAATGGCGGCTGATCTGATGAAAAGTCTTAAAAACTACCTAAGGGATTTCCATTTAACGCACATATTTTTGCGTAACTTACTAATAATACAATGGCTTTCATTTTGAAAGTTCGGCAACATTAATTGCGTTATTTACGTTGTTGAGCAGACAAATTTTTCGAACTTATGAAGCAATAGATTTAGCAATATCCTTCAAAATGATTCAGATTGAGATTTATAGTGTAATACGCTATTTGAGTGCTGTTCAAGAAGGAAATATAAAAAAGATGAGAAGAGGAAAGTCGTCTGTAAAAAAGGGGGAGGAAGGCTTTGCACAGTAGTTGGAGATTACGGACTAAATAGATAGGTTCTTGGAGAACAATCGATACTCGGTCGTCGTATAATATTCAGAATGGGAAATATATTATTACAGCAATCGGCCTCAACTGCATCCTATCAACAAACACTCAGGTTGTGAACTCTGGTCTCCGTGGTACTACGCAAGCCCTCAACGTGTTGGCAGCTTATAAAGCCAATAAATATGAGTTCATCTTCACCAATGTGTCTCCAAACTGTGTCAGGCATTATACTTCCGTAGCTGGGGTGCATAAGTAAGTATATTTTGACCAGTAATATTGGAAAAGAGTAAGAAATAGATAATCTTGGAGTAAGAATGTCCGAATCGATGAGGTTTCCATTAAAAAACTATTCTGGGCAACGGCGTCCATAGGCGGACAAGGGTTTCCGCTGATCCATCCGATTTCCGCGACGGTCAGTAATTGTTGAGCTAGTAACAAGCGTAATATATGATGGACTGGTTTTGATCATCATATGACTGAGGCAGGAACTGCTCTGATCAGTAGGCAATGTGTGAGCGCGGATAAAACCATGGTATAAGCAGACGTTAAGGTAATCTTGGGTCCCTACCGCTTTCGGAGCCAAATTTAAAACACCTGTTAGTATAACATTCTAAAATGGACTAAGTGCTTGAAAAATCTGGTTTAATGAATTGTTAAATGGATCTAAGTTTCTAGGGGAAGCCCATCAGCCTATAGCAGTCCACTGCTGGACATAGACCTCTCCTATTGCACGCCATTCAACTCGATTTTCGGGAACTCTCATCCAGCTGCTACCAGCCATCCTGCGAAGATCGTCGCTCCACCTAGCCTGAGGGCATCCTACCTTACGTTCACCGGTCTTTACATAGCGATAATTGGCGTCTTATATTAAAGAAAAAATAAATAAATAATATTACAAGTCTTTTTTCAGAGCGTATGTAGCCTCTCGAATGTACAGGGACCTGAAACTGAGAGGTGCTATTATACACAACAAACAGTTACGGATGTTGCCTCTTGAGAAGGTATTTACACAATATGCATTTTTTCTTAATTTATATCGTCATCGTCATCTGCTTAGTCTTTTCCCAACTATATTGGGGTTGGTTTCCAGTCTAACCGGATGAAGCAGGATCCCAGTATTTTACATGAAGCGACTGCCTATCTGACCTCGTGTTGACCCCGTGCCGTTGCCATACAAGCATCCAAGGATGTACAATTTTCACTAGAACAGCGGGGTTGCGTAAGACGCTAACAAAAGGAATGGATTTCATTTTGACAGTTCAACAACATTCATTGCATTACTTACATTGGTGTTAGACAAATTTTTCGAGCATATGAAGCAATGGATTAGAAATATCAGATTGTGTTTGATAAATGTGTTACACTGTTAATTTGTAATTTTTAATTTGTTCACAACCCACCTTCATCTTATGAAACTTCAACACTTTCCAGATATGCTTAAACGAGCACAGTATCTGGAACCTTTCGAGTGACTCTGGCAACCTGGGCTCCCTGGTGATCACAAACGTCAGGGTTGTCTGGATCGCAGACATCAATGAGGCCTTCAACGTGTCCATGCCTTATATTACTATTGAAAGCGTGAGTTGGTTCTACATATCATACTATTTGTTACTCGCCACTTCGTCTCCGATCCAAGATAAAAGTAGCCTAAGTGTCCGTTGACACAGACCGGCTCGGAGAGGAGAGTACATTTTTATCGCGTTTAAAAAAGAGTTTTGGATAATTGAAATAAGTTTGATTTTTTCATGTCACTGTGCGTTAGGTGGAAGAAGCGACATGAAATAACCAGTATAGACCTACCGCGAGGCCGGGAGCCACATTAGGAGACTAATGTGGCTTGCGATAGGAGTATACTGGTAGTGGTCACGTAACGAAAAAGCGTTCCATGCGACTTTTTCTCGCTCTCTCTCTCTCTGCCTATCTATATATATAAAATTCAAAGTCCTGACTGACTGACTGACTGACTGACTGACTGAGACATCAACGCACAGCCTAAACCGCTGGTCCTAGAGACATGAAATTTGGAGGGTGTATTCTTCGTGAAGAGTAGGTATCCACTAAGAAAGGGTTTTACGAAATTCCACCCCTAAGAGGGTGAAATGGGGGGATTTTGTTTGTATGAAAAATCTTATTCCTTGAGTTAATAAACTTGAAACTTAGTACGAATACTTATCTAAGTAAATTATGAAGTTGGGCATTTTTTGTTTTTATAAACTACCCCCTAAAAGGGGATTGGAGGGTTTTAAAGTTTGTATGGAAGAATTTTAGCGCGCGGTCCGATTTAATCAAAACTCAGTATTTATACCTAACATTGAAAGGAAAGAATAATGTGTATCAGGGTTTTTCTAAAATCTACCCCTGACGGCCTGAAAAGGGGTAGTCAATTTTACAGGGGAGGATTTTACAGCGTGGCTTGATTAACTCGAAAATTGGTATAAATAATCTTTGAGTCAAGTTATGAACACATCCCAAATGATTTTTCAAAATTCCACCCCTGTGGGGGTGAAAAGCGGGGATACAGTTTATATGAAAAATCTTATTCGTTAGGTTAATAATCTTGAAAATTGGCATGAATACTCGCCTAAGTAAGCAATAAAGTTTATCATTATTCGTTTTTCAAAACTACCCCTCAAAGGGGATATAGGGGTGTTAAAGTTTGTGTGGAAGAATTTGTACGCGCGGTCCGATTAACTCGAAACTCAGTGTACTGTGTGCGTACTTTTAAGACTAAAAATAAATAATAACACGCATGAGGGTTTTCGGAAAGGTGAAAAGGGGTAGTTAATTTTACAGGGGAGGATTATAATAAGTGGCTTGATTAATTATAAAATTGGTATAAATAATCTTTTGAGTCAAGTATGAATTTTTATGATTTTTTTAAAATTCCACCCCTGTGCTGGGGGTGAAAAGCGGGGATACAGTTTATATGAAAAATCTTATTAATTTAGTTCATAAACTTGAAACTTGCAACAATACTTGCCTAAGTAAGTAATAAAGTTTATCATTATAAGTTTTTCAAACTACCCCTCAAAGGGGGATATAGGGGTGTTGAAGTTTGTGTGGAAGAAATTAAATGCGCGGTCCGATTAACTCGAAACTCAGTATTGATACTTTCGACAGAAAATAATTAATAATAAGTATGTAAAGTTGTCGAAAAATAACCCCTGACGGGGCAAAAAGGGGTAATTCGACTTTTAAGAGGAGGATTTGAACTTGAAACTGTATGTTACATTTTCACGCCTAAACCACTGAACTTCTGATTTGGCAAAGAGATAGATGGCATCCTGGGGAAGCACATATTTTTTATCCTGGTAGCACGTTCCCGTGGGATAACTTCCGACATCCACGCGGGCGAAGCCGCGGGCAGAAGCTAGTAATATACAGGGTGGCAGGGACATCGACGCGCAAACTGTAACCATGAATTCAGCACATGAGTTTAGACCCCATAGCGTAAAAATTTTTCAACGGTTATCAAAAAAAAAATCTTCTGTTTCATAGAAAAGTGCAATACCTACAGTTACAGGTTACAGTTTGCGCATCGATGTCCCTGCCACCCTGTATAATAAAAAGAGACAGAGAGGATAGTTTGCATGTTTTTCGAAGGTGCTGAAGCCTATAGTAGTAGTGAGTAGTGAGGTCAAAAAGAAACTACAAGATGGCGGCTGCAAATGTTTCGTCATGGGTGTCGTTTTTATGGTTTTTGTGGATAGGACTAAAGCCGATAGTGAGGTCAAAATGAAAATCTAAGATGGTGACAACTTTATGCGAGCTTCTTAAAACTTCTAGTACAGACAGAGTTCTAGTTGATGTGTAGCAGCACATCAAGCTACTACAATCTGTCTTCTTTAATATATTTCAACTTTATCGCCAAAACATTAGGTACAAAGTTGATTGGGTTTGTATTAAATTCATACTATAAGTCTCTCTCTCTTTCTATTATATACGAGTGTGTGGGCGTGCGAGTATCCGGTAAGAAACTTTGTTCCTTACTGGGGTCCCCTGATAGCTCAGGTTTTTTTTTACACGATTCCAGATTTTAATCAAAGACTCAAAGTTCGGAGAAGCCCTAGTATTCGTAGTTCGACGAACATCTGGAGGGTACGTGCTGGGGTTCAGAGCTGACCCTCGTGAAAGACTACTTCCTTTACTGACGGAACTGCAGGCCTTGCATCAAGCTTACACTGAGAAACCGATATTTGGCATCGAGCTTACTTGGAATAACGAGGTAGGCAGCATTCTATACGGGGTCAAATTAATTTAGCGAGCGAACTCTGCAGACGTGATGGGTATCGACTAAACACGATAAAATCGAATTTTTTGGGAGTCAACGACCGCTGGTAGTGTTGTTACTTGAAGTACGAGTTAAGAAAATCTGTTATTTTTTACTTTATCGTGTTTAGATATCGATAAGTAAGTCACGTCTGTGAAGCTTACACAAAAAGAAACTGATATTTCAAGTGACTAAAGAAACTGCGGTCCATGACGCCACAAAAAAAAACTTGTTACACAAATTAATTTATTTTTAGTTTTAACATGTTTAGATATCGCTAACGTCTGCAAAGTTTTGCTAGCTAATTTAATTTGACCCTGCATATGTAAATTATTATGTGTTCTAGCTACCTATTCCTCAGCTTAAAACGTTAACAGTCGTTTTCTATAAAAGCTCCTTCAAACATTTAGTGATGCCCACCCAATGCTCTCACCGTAGTTTTTAGCTTACCTTGGCTTTAAAAAGTATAATTATGTAGTAATAGCATAACTTTAGCAATACTTTTCTCCTTCACAGAATGCAAGGCCCGCAGGAGATGATATAGAAGAACTGGAGGAAATAGGAGAGCCAAGAGGCGAGATGGGACCAAACCTGTATTTAGCATCGCAACTGGCCCAAAATAAAGGAGAAGAAGAAATTCCACCAGTTTATAGCCCATATTTAGGACTGGCTATCGAACCATTAAAGGAAGGATTCACTTTAAAAAGTCTGTTCGAAGTTCAAACTACTTCATAGTTGAACTGATACAACTAATAGAAATAATACTGTTCATAAGAAGATTAATTGGTTAGTTAAATAAAAGCTTTAGGTACTGCTTATTTGTTGTTTTGATTGGATTTATTGATGTCATCAAAGTTTATTTCTCACCTAGTGTTTCAAAAGTATCGGATGAAAGTGTAAACCAGCTATACTCTAAGTGTGTTCCGCGGAACCCTAGGGTTCCGCGATACCTCTGTAGGGGTTCCTCAAGAATTTAGAAAAAAAATCAAAACACCTCTCTCTGGTCGAACGTTTTGACACCGCGGCCGCGCGTATGTATATTTATTTATTTATTTGTATTTGTATAAACATGTGTTACAATAACTGGTACAATATCTCATAACTTTGGTATCAACATGTATACTTGTAGGTATACTTGTGAGCGCGCAGTCCCTTTGATAAAAGCCGCCTCTGTATTAGACGCTATAGTTGTCAACAAGCGACTTTCGACTCTAACTTAAAAAAATAAAGTCGAGATTGTTTACAACGTAATTTTTATATTTCTCTTTTTATTTTTGCTTTTTGTTTATCAAAGGCGCCGACTCGAGTATTTTCGAGAATATTCGAGATCGAGTCTAGGACTAAGTATAAAAGCGGCGATCGCGTGTCGCGCCTCGTCAGTCAGTTGACAATTAGCGTTCGGAGCGATAAGTTCCTGCCTACCTACTTATAAGCTTGCTAGCGAGAAACTAGTGTTCATTGTTCTACTGCCTGCTGTATTCGTTGTCTCAGTTTTATACATTTCTTCATTGTACTAAACTTAGTCTCTTATACGCAGTAACGATTGTGCATTATTTAGACCCCACTATCCTGACGTGTAACATTATAAATAAAGAAGAATGGAACGTTGGCTTAAAGGTGTTAAACGTGTTGCAACAACATCTTCTAATGACGCTGAATGTTCAAAAGCAGTACGCACGGAGAATATAGCAATCACCGATCCAGACGATGATGCCGCGACGTCAAGCTCGACGGTTTCAAAGACGAAAAAAAGGAAGTATGATGAATCATATATCAGTTTCGGATTTGTTGATTCCAACGGCTCACCTCTCTGCATGCTATGTAGTAAACTGCTTCCTAATAGTTCCATGGCACCTGCCAAATTGCGCCGACATTTAGAAACTGTGCACCCCGAGTCTAAAGACAAGAATAAAGAATTTTTTGTTCGTAAAAAAGATCAGTTATTGGAAAGTCAAAAAAATATGATGCATGTAACACAAACTATCAACGAAAAGGCCACGGAGGCATCATATTTAGTTAGCTATCGCATTGCACAAGCAGGTGAAGCGCACACTATCGCTGAGAATTTAATAAAGCCATGTGTATTAGACATAACAAAATGTATGCTCGATGAAAAATCTGCAAAGCATCTTTCTACTGTGCCGCTATCAAACGATACTGTTTCACGGCGAATCCATGATCTGGCAAGCTACGTCAAACAAGAACTAGTTACACGTCTACAAAAAACACGATTCGCCTTGCAAATGGACGAGTCAACTGATGTCGCTGGTTTGGCTATCTTGCTGGTTATCGTGAGATATCCATATGAAAGTTCTTTTAAAGAAGACATGCTTATGTGTTCACCGCTGCTCACAAACACTACCGGGGAAGAAATTTTTAATAAAATAAATATATTTTTTGAAGAAAATAATATCAGTTGGAACAATTGCATTGACATTTGTACAGATGGGGCCAAGGCGATGACAGGTAAAACAGCAGGAGCAGTGTCACGAATAAAAAATAAAGCGCCTAATTGTAGTTCCAGCCATTGTATTCTGCATAGACAAGCACTTGCGATGAAGCAAATGCCGTCAAATCTAAAATTAGTTATGGATGAAGCGGTAAAAATAATTAATTTTATCAAATCACGACCACTACAATCCCGATTGTTCTCATTATTGTGTGAAGATTATGGCAGCAAACATAAAACACTGCTGCTCCATACAGAAGTGCGATGGCTGTCTCGAGGTAAAACTTTAACAAGGCTATTTGAACTTAGAGCCGAGTTACAAATGTTTCTTTCAGCAGATACTTCTTTTAATTTGAAGGACCGTTTGTATGATAAAACTTGGTTGTTCCGATTGTCTTTTATGGCGGATATCTTTCAAAAACTGAACGAATTGAATTTATCATTGCAAGGTAAACAGACAACAGTGTTTCAGGCCTATAACAAAATAACTGCCTTCAAAAGAAAATTAGATTTTTGGATTATTTGCGTTGGTAAGAAAGAAATAGAAAGCTTTACGTCACTCAGTGAGTTTGTTAGCGATAACGACTCAGAAATGTTTCAAAATGATGTGTTTGGAGAATTGGTCCAATATCTCAGATCGATGCGCGCATCTTTTGAAAAGTATTTTCCCGAAGAACAGAATACAAAAATGAAACTGAATTCATGGATTCATAATCCTTTTTTACCTAACTTGGAAAAGCCCGAAAGTATGTCAAACGAGATATATGAATCTCTTTTAGAAATGTCATCAGACACAAGTATGGAGTCACTGTTCAAAACGACGCCTCTCAACGATTTTTGGTGCAGAATCCGTGATGAATATCCAATGCTTGGCAAAATGGCTCTGAATATTCTTCTCCCGTTCCCAACAACATATTTGTGCGAAACAGGATTCTCAACCTATGCAGCCACGAAAACAAAATATCGCAATAGACTGGACGCCGAACCTGATATGAGACTTCAACTGTCTTCTATCAAACCTGATATCAACCAATTGATGAAAAATAAAAAACAGTTTCATACCTCCCATTAGTTAGATTTTTTTCTTTTTTAATATCTTCTATTATTGTACTTGCCATGTGGTAAAGTAAGTAATAATTAGTAACTGTTACATTGTAATTTTATTATGCTTATTAATAAAGAATACACTTTTAAAAACTATTGTTTTATTGTAGGGTTCCATCAAGTATTTTGCTTCCCAAAAGGGTTCCGTCACCAAAAAAGTTTGAGAACCACTGGTGTAAACGAACCTTGTCCAGCTTAACTATTCACAATCATCTGACACGCTATCGTATCGAAAAGGACTCGATAACATTGATTGATGTTCGACACGGTACGTAAGCGTATTGAGTGGTTGTGAATAGCTAAGCTGGTTAAATTCATACGCAACCACTCACTAAAAGCACATTTATCTATAATTAGAGGGTTCCAACTTTATATCTCACCACTTTCTCCAACAATTATATTATTATTTAAATAATATTATTAAATTGTTATTGAAAAATTATTGTGGTTATAAAATTAACCTCGATCGTCAAATGAAAAACATCTCATATGGTAATTTAGAATTAGATTATCGGGTTAAAGTATTAATAATGAAATCAAAGCATTTAATTTGTAAGTGGTACTACAAATTGGCATCCACAGATACGTTTTCCGATCCATTTGTTTACATCAGATACTTCTGAAGCAGACCATACATAACATAACTTGGGGCTCAGAGAAAACAAAAAAAAAAGATTCGTTCACCAACAAAGCCCCAATAAAGCAATAAAATACTCAAAAAGCCTGTATCTAAAACGTGAAAAAAAACAAAGGCGCCGTATGTGACAGTTACTTATTTTGAGTGACATAAGACATTGTGACTTGACATTTACAGACTGAATTTGATGTTTTACAAACTTGTTGCGACCTGTGTTTGTACACTTGCGTTTTATTTTTATGTTTATTTCACAATTTTCTCATTATTTATGAGTTTTATTTACAAAATAACACACAATCATGCATTCATAGTTCTATCAAATTGTAAGAACTAGTTTTTTTAACACTGACAAGAATTGTTTTTCTTTTCAATTCGAAGTTCATTTTGATTGTCTACTTTGAACGTTCCACATGTTTTGATAGCTGATATTATATAAAATGAACAAAGAAAATAATAGAGGTGCAGCAGGCTTGGTGAGTGTTTAAATTTTTAATTATTTAGGTACCTACTCCAAGGAGTCTACAAATAAAAGGCGCCAAAATAAATTAAAAAATCTTGAAATTGTCAATAATGTCAAATCTGAACTGGAATTGTGCGAAATGTGAACAAAATGTATGTAAAATTAATTATTATTCTGTATGTTAGTACCTATAGCAAAGCAACTGGGAGGCAAGGTTTTAACTCCTTGAAAGATATCAATTCTTCACATCCACTACAGTAATTTGGAAGAAACATAGGTCCAGCACAAATCACTTTGTTATTCTCATCTATAGCCCTCACCAGTGAAAATTATAAGTTCCAGCTTACCACAACACCTGAGAAGTTAATAAAACATACTAACTTTTAGAACCAATTATAATTACTTTTAAGGGGCTTGCGGCTAAATAATAACAGCCGCACGGGTTGATCGATCAGGTAAAGCTATGCTTGCCATGGTTGGTCCGTGGATTTATGACCATCTTCACATACCAAGACAGCTCTGTGCCTTGGAAAGCACATTATGCCGTTGGTCCTGGCTGTCATTTGTGGATCACAGTCATTAGGGTTGCAGAAGCCCGAAAGTCTGACAACCAATCTTACCAAGGGGTTTCATATTACCCAATAACTGGGTTGTGGAGGTCAGATAGGCAGTCAAAGGATTATATACTTGTCACAAACTCTTGTCTTAACAAGTCTAACCCTTAAATTCCAGCGTCGCTCAGCAATAGCAGAAAGAATCCGTCTCAGAGAAGAATGGTCTGCGTTAAAGGAAGTAGACACAGCCACAACTGCCAGACAAACAGACAGAGTGCTCCAGAAGAAACCTACAAACTCTAAGAATACTCCCTATGTTAATAGTAAGAAGAAACAGACAACAAAAACTGCTAGCCAGAAAAAGGTAAGTGCTAGCTGTGTGACCTGTTGGCACTAAGTTTACCGCTGACAATCAGCAAAACTAACAAATATCAATAAAACTGCAGACCCAATCATTCAAAGACATGTGACAACTACCAACCTGCACTGGGCCCGCGTGGTGGATTTCAGCCCACTCCCTCTCGAAGAGAGGAGGCCTGTGTCCCAGCAGTGGGAACATTATGGGCTGATTATGTAACTAACAATTTTGATAAACTTATAAGCTTTTTGATAATTCAAAAGTGCCTATTAAGGGTGCAATTAAAATAAACACTGACTTTTCCAGGAGAACCCAAAACCAATGCAAGCAGCATGCGACTCCCTCCGCGGGGTGGTTGCGATGGTGGACGTGGGGGCGGAGACTAAGGCTCTGCCCCTGAGGTGCACTCTGGCAGCACTAGGAGCCACTGTTGTCATTGACTGGAGCCCCCTTGTCACACATTTAGTCTGGACCGATAGTAAGTTAATCTCCGTTCTACTTCCCCTTTAGGTGTACTTCTTTCTTTGCGCCGTGATAACAGCCGCGACTTTCGACCTGTACGTCGTAGCTTTGAACCCTGACAGGTGCTTTACTTTGTGTAAATTATTTCACCACCACTGCTCTCAAAACGGTGAAGGAAAACATCGTGAGGAAACCGGCTATGTCCTAGGACCGAAAATACGAAGTTTTTTTTTTTTTTTAAATGTTGCCCCACACTAGGAATTTCTCCTGTGTCGTGGGTGCGTTTACATAAATATAAACTCACATACACAAACAGCCAGATCCGGAACAACTAATTGTAGGTCATACAAATATTTGCTCGGTGCGGGAATCGAACCCGCGACACGCAGCGCAGCAGTCAATCGCGCCAACCGTGCCGTCATATAGATATGTGTTATCTACCAACCTGCACTGGGGCTGTGTGGTGCATTACGGCCTACTCCCTCTCACAGAGAGGAGGCATGTGTCCCAGCAGTGGGAATGTTGTAGGCTGATTATGCTTATGCTACTTCTTGCTAGTCTGCTATATTTAGAGATAATCATGACTAATAGTATTAAAAGAGTAACCATGGTCTTCCTTGCTGGCTCTTCTCCATAGGAAACCACCAATTGGAATCGTACGCAGCACGTAGCTTATGACGTTTCATAAATACCCATGTTTATGTGAAATTTACTGCCACCCTGTATATTTTTTAATAAAATTTAACTGATCCGACCTTCTTTTCTTCTTTTCCAGGTGGTTGTCGCGCTACTCGTGCTAAGGCCCGCGCGCTGGCCTGCAAGCTGGTGTCCCCGCTGTGGGTGGAGGCCTGCGCCGTATCCAACACCAAGCTCAACGAGAGAACCTTCCCGGCTGCTTCACGCCAGTCAGATCTGCCTTCACCGAGGACGTTGAGGCAGTTATTAGTAAGTAGATATTTATCATCATTTCCTAATTTATTTGGGGTGTAGCGGTATCTACAACATCACATGCGAACAACGCGTCATACTGACGTCACGCAAATCCTGCATCTCGCAAGCAGAGTTTCCTCATTTACCTCTATAGGGGTGTGCGCAATGCTGCCGTTCATCAGAAAGTTTTATTCGAAACCAGAGGCCACACAACATGGCAATGCCGCCAGCCTCTTGGGTACATTTCCAGTCGACAATATTTCGACTCAATATTTTAGTTTGTTCATATTTTTAGTTAGGTTAGGATATTATATTTTTATTTTAATAGTTTAATATTAGAAGTTTGTCTATTTAATAAATAAATGCTGAATTTACGTTTGGCAATTCTTACTTGCAAAGAAGCTGTGCCCGCGACTTCGTTCGCGCGGATGTCGGAAAACAAGAATGTGTCTTTACTAATTCTATTCCTTATAATGTAAAAATGAAAGTCCTTATAACATCAGCTATCTGCCAGTGAAAGTCCCGTCAAAATCGGGCCAGCAATTTCGGAAATTAACCGGAACATACATACTTACAGACAGACAGAAAAAATATTTCAAAATGCTTTTTTTTTCTATAAGTACTGTATATACTTTCAAACGCATTTAGTAAAAAGCTATTATTTTGACATTACAAACAGACACTTCAATTTTATTTATTTGTAGATAAGATAAGTTAGATAAGTTACACCTTAATTTCTTGTATTCATTACAGAAAAGAGCAGACATGGAGAACGTCCCTCTAATAGACTTACTCCCAGATAGTAAGGACGACGACAAAGATGGCCGCCCCCGACTGAGGATGTCTTCAGAGACTGACAACACTACGGACACTTCCAGGGAATATTCCTCCATTGGTTCGTATCGTCACAATAACGAAAAAAATAACAATTAGTGGTTATATTATGCCTAAAACCTTTTTTTGTTGAGAAAGAAAGATTTTTTTTACTATCCTGGGTGGCAGGGACATTGTAACCGTGAAAACAAAATATTGTTAAACATTTTAAAAGAGTAACTATGAAGATTCTTGTCCATTCTTCTCTATACGAAACTAACTTTAGGAACCATAAACATAATCAGCCTATAATATTCCCACTGCTGGGACACAGGCCTCCTCTCGGTGAGAGGGAGTGGGCTGTAATCTACCACGCGGGCCTTGTGCGGGTTGGGTGATGTCACGTCTTCGATTTTTTGGTTCTAGGACATGTCAGTTTCCTCACGATATTTTCCTTCATCGTTTTGAGAGCAGTGGTGATGAAATCATTTACACAAAATCAAGCGCCTGACTTGACGTTTAAAAGTGCCTTTTACATAAAATAAGTGATTTTTTTTTATGTATGTCGAATACAGATGTAGAATCCCGCGTGAACACAGCCCCTCGCCGCGCGCTGGCCGAGCCGGCCCAGCCCGCCAGCCGCGAGCCGCCCAAGTCGCGGCGGAAACTGTTCACGCACAAGGAAGCCGAGGATATCGGCAGCTCTGGTGAATCTGGTGAGTTACAATCGCTTTTTAGGGTGCCACAACTCATGGTCATATTAACACATGCAAAGTACTCGTAATTAACATTACGAGACACGAAACATTAAATTAAACTATTTGCCGTATATCAGCTAGCCACGCCAATTAAACCACTAAATAGATTAATTCTATCTATTATAATCAAGCAACAAAAAAAAACTAAAAATAATCACCTTACCGAACAATTTCCAGATGGTGAAACAACTAGAAACAAGCTCCACCAAAGCAAGCTAACTCAACGTGAACGTAAAGACTTAGCGCGCGTGGAGCGAATGGCTAAGAAACTGTTAGCAGCGTGTAACCCGCAACGTAACAATGTTACAATACAGGCGACGCAGAGTCATTTGAAACCGAAAATTGTAAGTTATTACCTTATTATTTTAAACGAATCATACCAAGGGGTACCGTTTTACCCAGTAACTGGGTTGTGGGAGATAGGCAGTCGCTCCATGTAAAATACTGGTATTCAGCTGTATCCGGTTAGTCTGGAAGCCAAGCCAAAAAGTTGAGAAATAGCTAGGACATAGTAGATGATGAATTTAACTATAAACTGACAAAATTCGAGCAAAGAAACTTGGCCGGACTGGTCATTATAATAAATTGGTGATAATTTTTACTTGAGTGACTGATCTAACTGACCAATACTACGCAACTTGCAACATAACAATGCAATTTTGTTGTAGAACATGTTACATAGTACTTATAATGCCCGGCACGAGTCGTGAGCACAGATGGGCAGTAGTGGGGACAAGCTCGCGCAGGTACACTTTCGGCCAAATTTATTTAATACCGCTTTTGCTCAAATTATTAATAGCTACTTACGCAAACTATAATTAAAATATTAGTGGTACTTGAAATTTTACTTTGATACAGTAATGTTGTAGGCCTTTGTGACTTAGGTACGTCCAGTTTCTTCATCAACACAATCAGTCAAAGTATTAACTTTTACCGGACCTTTACTGATACTACAGCAAATGTTTTCTTCATTCAAGTAACTGCTAAAATAGTGAAGAAACAAATTTAACCGTTACTTTGACTTAACAAATACGAATTAGCAAAAATAAACTATTTCAAAATTAAAAACGTAAGTCACTAAAACTGCACGTAAGTGTACAGTAGCCGAATGACACGTGAGAGTCCAATAGACGACGAGCATCGACAGACGAACCAATCGCGTGCAGCCTCGGTGCCCCCCGCCTTCTTCATTCCGCCAAAGAGACCGAAAAATGAACTACTGCGCAGGTGTCAGTTTGTGCTCACGACTCATGCCGGTTACTATACCCGTTGTATTACCCACAGCCAAATTTTGCATAATTATTATATTAATATGCAAACTTTTGGCTGCTCGGTCTTTACCATAGACGGAGCATAAAGCAGGTCGCTATGCAATATAAGCAAGCTAAAGGAAATATTGTATTCTTATGAGAATAAAGTTATCTCAAATCTCATAAAGACGCTGCTGCTTGGCAGTTTTCGCGTAATCTGTTTGTCATCTGACGCGACACCTACATCCATTACATACAAGCTGTTTTTCGTAGTAGCGTGCATTCGTTGTTAGGTGTTTCGTATTCGTAAACTTACGGGGACGTGATATTCGGTGTTTCACTTTTCTAAGTCACGTATCACTCTCGTTGTTTTGCATCCTCGTCAAATTTCAGGAGGCTGAAAGACATAAATAATCAAATAAAATTACGATCCCTGGTAAATAATGAATACATACTTGTTTTTTGAGTTATTCAAATCAAATCAAAATTATGTATTCGGCTAAATAAGGTACTTACTTAAGGTTGGTAAAATGTACAGAATTGTTCTCTAATTCTACCTTTCATTTCGGCGTGCAAATACAAAATAAGGTTACATAATATATTTTATTGATCATAATCATGCAGTCAGTAAAATAATAATCTCATTAAAATTGTGTAATTGAATTAAATAAATGTCACTATAAAATAAAAAAATAATCATAAATGTCAATAATAATCATGTCAATAATGGGAGAGATTCGGCACACAATAATAAATTAAAATGACCGTGCAATTTATAAAACTTACAATTTATAATCCAAAAATTCATGTACACTATAAAAGCGTTTTTCAATTAAAAACCTCGTCAAATTATTTTTAAATCTAGAAAACGGTAGCGTTTTTATAGAATTTGGTATTTTGTTATACAACTTTAGGCACATAATATAGCTGTTGTTGCCTGTAAATGTGAGATTCGTCCACGGTTGAAATAGCTTATTAGTATGACATAGATCGTGGGGTATAGTAGCTTGTAGCTTACTGAAAAAGTCTCTTATGTTTGAAAACAAATATATATTTAAGTTTGACAGTATTTCAGAATACACCACTTTCAAAGAACATAATCGCGTTATGGTATCGTATAAACGGCCGCGTTTTATGTGTGTGTAAAAGGGCAGTAACAGAGAGGTCTCACACAGGCCGCGTTTTTAAATTTTGCGTCGACAAAATGCTAGTATGTTTCGTCTTTTACTTTATTAAAATTATTACTTTTTAGGTCCTAACTGGTATGTCACGCCCCGAACGCCAAGCAGTAACAAGATCAATCCAAAAACTGAAAGGCTTCATACAAAAAGACGTCAACAAACGAACGACACATGTCCTCTTAGGCTCCTGTCGCAGCAACACAAGTTGCAGCAACCATCCCTCGAACATCACCGGCGTTGGAACCCACTGTGACTTGAGTAAGACCAGTTGCTGGAACGATGCAACGGATAAGGCAGCGAGGACGTGCAACGCGTTGCAGGGCGCGGCGCGAGGTTGCAGGGTGTTGCATGCGAGGTGGGCTGTTGAGTCTGCAACAGCAGGAAAGTGGTTGCATCATAATGGTTATGAAGTTGAGCATTTGAGGAAGATTTGTCAGGTTAGTAATATTTTATTTATTTTATTGTATTTTGGGCAAAAGTTTCCACACAATGGGTGTCTGAAGATGGACTGCGCCGCCGAGCTCGGCCTCGGGGAGGGATCGGTGCTGAGGTGACCTGGGGTCTACTCCGAAGTGCAAAGTGCGAATGTTCGGATCGGACCGACACATAGCCGAACCGAATATTATTGAAAAATGCGAAAAAAAATCGGATCGCCTCAGTTAGGTCGGGACCATAGTCAATATCCGAAAGAGTGTAGGATCGGACCGAACCAAATAGTAACTTCGTTACCGCTCTTCGTCGACGGATACTTGATATAAAACAATTTCTTACAAATAACTTTATTATCTTTTCAGAAAGCACGCGTCGAGCGCACAGCACTGGGCCGCCTCCACTCAGAATACGCTTACGACGTATTTTACGGAATGCGAGTCCATTTAAAACCAAACGCGGACCAAAGAGACGCAGCATTACAACTCTTAACACTATGCGGTGCTGCGGTTAACAACAACAGTCTAAACAATCAAAATATTGGCCCTTTTATCCGACCAACACAAGTCATTGGTCCAAATATTCGACCAACACAAAACATTGGTCCCAATAGCCAACAAATACCAAGTAATGATCAATATGATGTTATTATCGGATCGAGAGTAGGTGAGGTGAACTCTAAATGGGTTTTTGATAGTGTAGCGGCCGCTAGGATGAGGACGACGAGACGGTATGTTAACATGAATCGGTTTAGTCAAGAAAGTAGTGATGTGGTTTTTTGTGATAGGTGATGACATTGGTGATGACGATTAAGGTCTTAAAGCGTCTCTTCTTAGTAAGCTGGCCAAATCAAAATGCGTTTAAGTGTGCTACAAAGATCTTCTGGCACACGAATGACGTTGTCATGGAGGCGCTGTTAGTAAACAGTTGTAATTTTTTTTGTGTCATGTTTTCAAAAATGAAATGCTCTCAAAACGGTGAAGGAAACATCGTGAGGAAACCGGCATGTCCTAGTACCAAAAGTTCGAAGACATGACATGTGACACCTACCAACCCGCACTGGGACTGCGTGGTAGGTTGTAGCCCACTCCTTCTCGAAGAGAGGAGGCCTGTGTCCCAGCAGTGGGAACATTGTAGGCTTATTAAGTTATGTATTGAAAACCAAGATGGCGGCGTTAGTTCCGATTTTGGCCACACGCCATGACACCAAGATTCTTGTTCAGTTTTGACAATAGTTTTAAAGTCAATGGTTTTGTTGTTAGTGATAGATTATATTATTAGCTCATAATAATGGGATGTTTAGCATGTTTTTTAACTGACTTCTAAGAGGAGAACGTCAATTCACCTGTTTGTAAGAGAACGGTCCACGTAGTTTCGCTAGCTAATTTAAATTGACCCAAAAAATTCGTCCGCATCACTGTCAACAGGAAAAGTGCCCAAAAGGCTGGCAGCATTGCCACGTTGCATGAGATGTTGATTGTACTTGTTTATAATGTTCTGGCATAACACGAATAAATATGCACTTCTTTTTTATTTCTGATATTTTGGCATTGTTAAAAGAGCCATGTTTCATTTAATTGAACTTTTTAATCAATTCTGTTGACTGACTCAGATTGTCACAACGCATTTCTCCTGGCTTTTACTCCTTTAGGTATCAACTGGACATAAGCCTTTTGACATCATTTAAAACGCTACAGGTAGCGACATCTATGACGTTGGATGAGAACTATCCTTAAGAATAAGTAACTTTCATTAATAATCAGTTTTATTACCAGTGGTATCAGTTACCAGTGTTGTGGTTTAGTACAGTCAACTGCACGTCAGAGGTAACACTTACGAAAATCGCCCTTAATGCTACGAAACAAAGGCGTTGTCAGTGGCAAACTTACCATGGACCTGCAGCTGACAAAAAAAAAAAATATAAAGCGTATCTCATCCAAGTGGTATTTTAAGCAGACTATGGGGAAATCCCAAGGGATTAATGATTTTGTATGTTTTATTAGCAGTCAATTATTTTATTGTATTTTTGTAAAATAATGATAAAGTTAAAAGTTAACAACTATATTGTACTAAAACTAAAAAAGTCTGGAAGTTGTACTAAAACTATTTATTACTATCTATTCGTTGTTTTTACATTTGTTTGATATTAAAAAAAATCATGTTTTCGTAATAATTAACTTGTTTTACTTTCATGTTTTTACAATACTGTCCTCTGCTGTTCATAGGTCATGCCCAGAAGATGATCGTTGCCAAAGGACAAACAAATTTACACAGTAGGTAGTAGGCAAAGTTTTATGTCGCAAGGAGCTTTCCTATTTCGTGATGCTGCCTATTCGTCGTAATGCTAAACTATGAAGTGTTAAAGCATTCATTGTTCTGAAAAAATGTAGCACAGCACATTGATTTGGACTACGCAAAGTATTTTTGCACAGGTAAGTCTTCTTCTTCCCACTCAAAAAGGCACAAAGGCGGATTTAATGCGCTTAGGCATTCTCTACCAGTCAACGAAGGATGGTAAAGAGATGGCAGGTGCTTTGGTTGAGCCGAACAATGATAAAAATAAACATACTTATATAGGTTAAAAACCTATAATACACATACATACGGCACTATTACATATTATTTATTTACTATATCTTTTTTGTGACGAAGTTCGTCTGGGGACCTCCTACCACCACCACACCTATTTCTTCCGCCAAGCAGACTTGCTGCGTCCCGGTTTAAGTGGTAGGTGTAGTAACAGGCGTTCGAGACAATTTAGCACTGTCTCTGGGACGGTAATGCACCATCGATGCGATACCGGATACGTTTGGTACTGTAGATATCCACAGGCAGCAGATTCAGCAGTGACTATTTCCAATCAGGTGAAAAGCCTGCTTATATTCCACTCAGTATCCTAAAAAACTGTTATTTTACTTTTGGGTTAAATTATCCGGCAAAATTATTATAAGTAAACAAATTAATCCATTAATGTATCCGATAGATATTCGGATACACTGCAAAAGTTTCTTAAAACGAGTAAATTCCATAGTCAATTAAAAATGTACGTTTGCCCCGCACGGCCCCCCAGAAATTGCGTTTTATGTCTGCACTAATGCAATGTACTCGCCTCTAGGAGTATATGTACCTGTTTCTTTTTCAATGTACCTCTGTACTTTTGAAGATATTTGCAAAAAAAGGGGGCCGTGCCAGCCAAACGTTTTCAGCACGGCCCCCGTGTAACTTGAAAAATATATAGCGTATTGAAAAGTTTCTTAAACTCAAGCAATGTACTCTATTAGCACGTTATATGTACCGCAACAGATATTGTGAATTCGTAATAACAAATAATATATAGACGCGGATAGGGGGCCGTGCTGGAAAAAAAAATATAAGAAAATATCTAAAAAAGACAAAACAATCTTAGCCAAAAACTATTAAAAAATAATTGATGTTTGGCAAGTAACATATGTAACGCATTGGTTTCTCATACAACTTGCTAAATTTGAAAAATAAACCAATTTTAGTTCATTCAGCACGGCCCTCTATAGTTGCCTATATCTTTTTAAATATGACATGTTTGTGTACAAAATTCGTTTTTCTGAATTATGTATAGGAGTACATTCGTTCCAAATAAATTGCGATTCTGCTGTATTAGTACTTTAAAAAATAAATCGGATCTAAAATATCATACATTACAACTTATGGGGTGACCATGATTCCACGTGAAAATGGATAAAAAAAATACTGCATAGATTCAGTAAATCTTTCAATAAAATTCACAAATCAACAATAACGTACCTAATCTATATTCACGATATATGTGTAGTAGGTCGCTAATCGAACAAATCAACAAATTTTGCTAAGCATAGCTAAAAGGCTTAAAAAATCTACTGTACTGTTGTTAATTCCTTGGTAATTGAAATGAAACAGACGCAATGGTTTTGTGTAATATCCCGGTTACTATTAATTTAAAAAACCAAATTTATGAAGTCGTTGGTGCCATTGAATATGTAGGGAATTCAATGGGGACTCTGGGCCATTATAAGTGCCATACGCTTAGCTATAATCAGTGGCTTTGCTACGATGATTTAGCCTTGGAAATTAACAACAATACAGTTTATATATAAAGAAACATTTTTTGACTTGGCCGAATGAAGTAGGTACCCAAGTCGAATGACACAATCATGTCGAAAATAAAAAAAAAATCTTTTAAAAAGTTTCGTGGCGGGAATTAGCTATTCTCTTCTTCAATTTTACAAAAATTTTGAACAGTGCAAATACTGTTATGTATACTTTATGCCTGTTTCATTTTCTCGCAATCGAAGTGAAAAGCAGAGTGTTTAACTCGGGCATAAACGAGCCATTTATCCCTCGACTTAACTATCCACCGTCGCCTGCGGCTCGGGTGCATATAAACGTCTCGGGCTAACGCTTTTATTGCGCGTGTGTGACTGTTGGGCCTGATTATCTTAGTCTAAAAAAAAAATACTTTATGCACTAGAACATAAAAGGCGACTCTAAGTCGCCTACGCATTATTGATACAAGTCTCTACTATTACAAAATAGATGTATTTAAAACACCATGATCCAAAGTTAAAGTCTGGTTCCGACTTGATCCTGAAGGTGAGATGGCAATCGCTTCACTGTAATTACCAGAGCCGCCACTCATAGGCTCATAGTCATGGAACTCCGACGTGAAAGCGGGGTATTTGTAAAGGTTATTATTTTTAGATGTATTTAAAACATCAAAGACCACTCTCTAAAACGTAAGTAAGGGTGTGTTCGAATATCGAATCTACTGTACTGTTGTTAATTTTCAAGGCTAAATCATCGTAGCAAAGCCACTGATTATAGCTAAGCGTATGGCACTTATAATGGCCCAGAGTCCCCATTGAATTCCCTACATATTTCAATGGCACCAACGACTTCATAAGTTTGGTTTTTTAAATTAATAGTGACCGGGATATTACACAAAACCATTGCGTCTGTTCCATTTCAATTACCAAGGAATTAACAACAGTACAGTAGATTTTTTAAGCCTTTTAGCTATGCTTAGCGAAATTTGTTGATTTGTTCGATTAGCGACCTACTATACATATATCGTGAATATAGATTAGGTATGTACGTTATTGTTGATTTGTTTATTTTATTAAAGATTTCCTGAATTTATGCAGTTTTTTTTTATCCATTTTCACGTGGAATCATGGTCACCCCATAAGTTGTAATGTATGATATTTTAGATCCGATTTATTTTTTAAAGTACTAATACAGCAGAATCGCAATTTATTTGGAACGAATGTACTCCTATACATAATTCAGAAAAACGAATTTTCTACACAAACATGTCATATTTAAAAAGATATAAGCAACTATAGAGGGCCGTGCTGAATGAACTAAAATTGGTTTATTTTTTCAAATTTAGCAAGTTGTATGAGAAACCAATGCGTTACATATGTTACTTGCTAAACATCAATTATTTTTTAATAGTTTTTGGCTAAGATTGTTTTGTCTTTTTTAGATATTTTCTTATATTTTTTTTTCCAGCACGGCCCCCTATCCGCGTCTATATATTATTTGTTATTACGAATTCACAATATCTGTTGCGGTACATATAACGTGCTAATAGAGTACATTGCTTGAGTTTAAGAAACTTTTCAATACGCTACATATTTTTCAAGTTACACGGGGGCCGTGCTGAAAACGTTTGGCTGGCACGGCCCTCTTTTTTTGCAAATATCTTCAAAAGTACAGAGGTACATTGAAAAAGAAACAGGTACATATACTCCTAGAGGCGAGTACATTGCATTAGTGCACACATAAAACGCAATTTCTGGGGGGCCGTGCGGGGCAAACGTACATAATTAAAACATCAGTAAACTACACTAGAATGAATGAAAAGCAATTCATTCGCGTTCCTCACAAGTCATGAAAGTCGATGCGTACCAAGAAATGGCGTTAACAATGTGATCACGAACAGACTAGCAACACCTTCGTTCATGATTCGCAATTTAAAACACACGTGCTACTGACTGTCTTAACTCTTAGATAAATACGTTTGCCACCGGATGAATGTCGAGGACAAGAGTAAACGATGGACGGTGTGAAACATGGTAGAAAGGGGGTGTCTACCGAGATGACGACTAATAGAGAAGTAAAGGAAAAATACATGTTGCGCCGACTCCAAATAAATTGGGAGAAGGGCAGGAGAATAATAATGACGAATCGTCATCGTTCTGGTGGCAATTGTTAACGATTGCTACCTTACCTGGGGGCCTAAAAAGACCACTTTAAGCAATACCTCTAAAAGCTATTAATTTTCTGAATTCCCAGCAGATCATTAGCAATTCCTCTAATTTTCGAATTTCCATACAAAACTGTCAAACGGGTACATTGCGTGATATGAATTGCACACAGATCATATAATGAATTGTCAGTTTGTGACCATTTTACGATTTTTAATATGATTCATATTGTTATCCTGATTCTGCCAAAGTGGCCTTTTTAGGCTCCCTGGTGGCAATCGTCAGTAACGATTGCTACCTGAACTTCAATGTTCACAGGCCACACACACACACACACAGGCCTCTTTTCAGTGAGAAGTAGTGGACCGTAATCCACCACGCGGGCTCAGTGCGGGTTGGTAGATGTCATATGTCTTCGAAGTTTTGGTTCTAAGACATGTCGGTTTCCTCACGATGTTTTCCTTCGCCGTTTTGAGAGCAGTGGTGATGAAATAATTTACACAAAGTAAAGCGCCTGTCTGGGTTCGAACTTACGACCTACAACTCGTAAGTCGCGGACATTACCACGGCCACTCCCCTGCTCTCAAACATTATTTAGGTTGAATTCTTACTCAAATTGAGTAATAATTCGACTCACTAAAGGGAAATATTGAAATAGTAACTCATTCATCTGCATTTAGGTTTCAACTTTTTATTTCACGACTTTTCCAACCATTTTTAGGGTTCCGTACCTCGAAAGGAAAAAACGGAACTCTTATAGGATCACTTTGTTGTCCGTCCGTCCGTCTGTCTGTCAAGACCCTTTTTCTCAGGAACGCGTGGAGGTATCAAGCTGGAATTTATATCAAATACTCAGGTCTACTGACCCTTGGAGCTGTGAAAAAATCAAACTTCTAAACCAACCCAATCAAAAGATACAGCCGTTTATGCCGCAAATTTTCGACACTCGCAAGGGAATCAAAACCTACAGGGTACTTCCCGTGCACTCAGAATCTTGAAATTTGGTACGAAGCAACGTTTGCGAACCCGCACTGGGCCCGCGTTTTCGATTACGGCCCAGTCCCTCTCAACAAGAGGAGCCTGTCTCCCAGCAGTGGGAACATTATAGGCTTTTAATGCTGGCGTATGTTTACACTTTCAACAGATACTTTTGGAACAGACTGTAGGTACTTCCCCTAAGTTCTAACAACCGTTTCACAAGGACCAACTATCCTTTACACAATAGACTTGTAAATAATGAATCACTTCGACAGCCACTGATGCATAACTAACACAGCTTTGTTGTTGATACACGATTCATTGATAAAGGCACCCGTGTCTCATTCTGTAGGACGATCTTATCCATGTATTGTTTTAAGTAAGTAGTGCTAGTGTTCGTGGAGTTTCTTGCCCGTTCTTCTCCATAGGTACCTACTACGCTCTGGAATGGGGAACTAGCTTCATATTTGACTGACCGACTCCTTGACAATTCAAAAGTGTCTGTAAATAAGGACACCAGCTCCTGACTGTCCCACTGCTCAGCAAAGACCTCTTCCCATACAGAGAAGGCAAGAGCATTCATCACCACGCTTTCTCACCACAGGGGTTGGACGATTTCAGACGAATCGGTTCCCTTTATGTCGCTACGTCGAGTTTGGCGGACTTTTCTCCGCGGCGGAGAAAAAAGTACGCTCCTTAAATACGAGTACTACATAATATGGAGCGTACTTTTAATCCCTCGTTTCCGTTACTCGATACAGTTGTAAGCGATCTATTTTAGCGGACAAAAAAGTTCACGGACAAAAATCAGGGTATACATTAAAGGCCAGTAAGTATAATTAAATTGTTTTTTTAATATTAGTCTTCTCAAATAAGTAGGTATCTTTCTTAATCTACTATATAAATCAGTGTAATCATTAGGTACTTATATTAACTACAAGCCCAGGGGGTCTACTCCGAAGTAGTATCGGCTGAATGTTCGGCCTGCTACGAAGTTACTATTTGGTTCGGTCGGTTCCGATCCTACACTCTTACCCTCTTGTTGAATATTGACCGACCCAACTGAGCCGATCCGAACTTTTTTCAATAATATTCGGTTCGGCCATGTGTCGATCCGATCCGAACATTCGCACTTTGCACTTCGGAGTAGACCCCCTGGTTTCCTCACGATTTTTTTAGTAATGTCCAAGATAAACTCAGAAAGTACATATGGATTGAAAAAGTCAAATTTATACTTGCCCGGATTTAAGGCGTCGCCTCATGCATGAGAGGCAAGGCCTTAATCACTGGGCCATCACGACTATCGCCTGTAAATAGTTTAATTGTATTGAATATCAGTATTTTACATGAAGAGACTGCCTATTTGCCCTCCACAACTCAGCTACTGGGTAATACGATACCCCTTGGCTTACCATCTGAAAAGTCTGAAATCCGGTCTTAACTGGTTTTCAGATTTTTGACTGACAATATTCATATTAAGATCTGTGTGCAATTCATATCACACAATTTACCTATTTGACAGTTTTGTATGAAAATTCGTAAAATGTCCACCAATGTTTACACCAAATAATTGTAGGTGATTAAACTATTATGTGTACCTAACTATTTAACGAAAATTAGAGGAATTGCTAATGATCTGCTGGGAATTCAGGAAATGAATAGCTTCTAGAGGTATTGCTAGTGGCCTTTTTAAGCCCCCTCATCTAGTTTAAAAAAATATGTGATTGACGCGTAGAAGTGTTTGTACAGACACCAGCAAGTCAAGCTACCCGAAACTGTAAAATTTTCCCAATCAACCTTGAACCTTAAAATGCTTTAGAGATAAAGTTGAAAATCTATTAAAGAAATTTGACAGATTGAAGTAGCTTGATGCGCTGGCGTCTGTACAAACCTACATACATACAGAAAATAAATCATCACATCTTTTACACACTCCATCCATCGATTCTTTGGTCTTACCCTACTCTTTAGCTATCCACATTTATACTCGAAACTTTCATCACATTTTCCTCATTCCTTCGCAACTCTATTACAATTGTCAGTTTGTGACCATTTTACGATTTTTAATATGATTCATATTGTTTGTTATGATTCTGCCAAAGTGGCCTTTTTGGGTCGTCCCATTAGTTCCCTTCGCCACTACCACGGCGTCGTCGGCGGCAGCGCAGAGGGTCACTTTGACTGTAAGTTTGTACAATCAATCAGGCACAAATTCAGAGTCTGGGCTCCTGCTGAGAAATTCCTACTTGAAAAACCTAATAACACATTGCCGAACTTGGGAATCGAACCCAGGTTTTCGGACGACGTAGTCGCACTAACGACGACAAGACCCAGCGAGGCAGTATGATGTACACTTTCTGTATCTATAGCATGTGCAGACGGCTTCAGGTTTCATTGCTCTAGCGAGCAGACTGTCTGCGTATGTTCTGTTTGTGTGAAATAAGTGCATGTTTATGTTAAGTTAGGCGAACCTGCACCCTGATTGCGTAACACAGTATCAATCAGAAAAACTGCAAATCCACTGCTTCATAGATTCGAAAAATGTGTGTGCTCAACAACGTAAATAACGCAATGAATGTTGTTGAACTGTCAAAATTAAACCCATTGCTACTGTCAGTGTGTTACGCAATTGCCCCGCTGTAGCCTGTAGGGGAAAGGTAAGACGGCCCATGCAGGTAAAAGGTTCACCTAAATAATTTTGAAAGGAATAATGGAATGTACTACGTGAGATCGACAAATGGATGTGCGAATAACACTTGTGCGACAAAACTGAACTGCGACTCACGATAGTGCGAATGCACATATCAACGTCAGCCAAAAGATCCTTGTAGCACTGTACTCGGTAATACCTACTCTTCAACAGTAAAAACAAATTGGTAATCCAACCTAGAACCACAAGCCACTTGAAACCACTAAACGAACCAAAACAACGAAGGAAAAGAAAACAAAATGGATTTTTAATTCATTCAACGATTTAATTTACAAATAATATGTAGGTATTAATATAAGTCACGTAATACAAAATATTATCATAAGCATTTGTAGCCCTCTAAATATAGAACAATAGGACTACTTATGTTATTCCAATGAATTTCATATGTGGTGATAGTGCAAAAGTTACTACAATGACATTCTCTAAACTTTTGGACTAATACATTGTTCATATTATTTTAACAGTATCTAAGCTTCTACTGGAATTATTTGAAATTGTGTCATTTGCGTTGCTGAGCAGACATAATTTTTAGATTTCAATAATAAGTTACTTTCCTTTCCGATCTTTTTGTTTATGTAGGTATTGAAAGATGTGTTTTTACTAATCATTATCGCCGATTCCCTTGTTCACAAATTAAACAAAATTTAAGTTCAGTGCATCTTTTTCTCTCTATTTCATTAAGAAAAGGACAGAAGATAAGACAGGACAAGACTAAACTATGTAATATTTATCTTCTGTCCTGAATGTAAAATTATTACTATTTTATAAAAACGAGAAAATCTGTTCACTTATTACAAGTACAGTCAGCAGAACAAAAAGTGCTGCATTTCTGGTTTCATCATCATTATTGGCAGCCATGTTCTATTTACTGCTGACTATAATAGGCCTTCTCCCTCTTGCTCCATGCTTCGCTGGTCTATCAGTCTCATCCCTTCCCTGCGTCTTCTTTTACAATTACCCCCACATTTTTGTACAGATGCCAGCACATCAAGCTACTACAATCTGTCAAATATTTTTAATAGATTTTCAACTTTATCGCTAAAGCATTAGTTTCAAGGTTGATTGAGAAAATTTGACAGTTTCAGGTAATAGCTTGACCTGCTGGCGTCTCGCGTCTGTACAAAGACATTTAACAACATTTTATATTACATCAGAAAACACATTACAATCTAGTAATCCTTGTGACAATTTATAATACCGCTACAATACATTACATTCACATAATATGCCTACATATATGTATTATGCCTACTTATTTGCTAGATGATTCACAACTACGCTCAAGAAACAAGACAAAAACATTCTCGAGTCAACTTATGTAATTGAGCGCAGAGCTTTGTCCTGCAATAGATAAAATACTGTTATGTGTTCGACCTTAAAGGGGGATGCGGTCGCTAGTCCGCGAAATTCAATTTTTCTTATGTTTTTTGCAGTTTTCAGGGCAGTGTCACGTTGTATGTTGATGAGACTGTAACAAATATGACTTCTCAGAATTATAACCATTCAAACCATCAATAGAACTATCTAATCAAATCAAATCAAATCCATTTATTTGTATAAATCCATTTTTCTAATATAATCCCATTGAATTACTATTCCATGAAATAACAATCAATGGGATTTAGAACTTAGAGGGTTGTATTGATAATTTTAATGATTGTAATATTCTGTAAATATGTACATGTTTGTTACGGTCGCGAATCATAATCAAAATACAACCTGACAATGACCTGCAAATTACAAAAAAACGTAAGAAAATTGGAAACTCGCGGACTACCTTGGCGCAGGTTAACAGTCAATAACAACACCACGTATTCTTCGATGGGGCAAGTAGAAACATAGTAGGTATGCTTTTAGAGTCCAATCATCTACTGTTCAATGATACAAGATTTTTTTGGGGCTTGAATGACATTGCTGGGGAGTTTGTTGCACCTCTTCTTCCCAGAGAAAGCACTAGGAAGTGGTGAAAGGCAGGCGTTTTGGGGGACTGTCTTTTGTAATTTTGACGTTCGAAAAGAGCTGATTCTCAGCCTAATTTGAATAAATGACTTTTGATTTTGACATTGACACGGCGTTGTTGGTAATTATTCGTTAAATTATACTGACATAAACAAGATGGCGGCATTAGTTCTGAGTTTGGCCACGCCTCGAAATATCCTTTTACAGCTATAGGTAGAACGTTTACGAAAAATCTTTTCCATAAATGCAACCTCACGGTTATATAATCAGCCTATAATGTTCCCACTGCTGGGACACAGGCCTCTTCTCTGTAAGAGGGAGGGAGGGGACCTCCCGGCTGCTAACAAAATATTCCTAATGAAAAGCCCCTAATAACAATGTCCAACTTGTGGCTGGGAATTTAAACCAATAACCATTTATTTTTTTCCGTTCCAATCAAAACCTGCACAGTCAGCACTAAAAGTGATAATTTTTCTAATCAACGAAAATTAACTGGATTGACCTTTCCCCGTATTGTGACGTTTTTGCTGTAAAATTACCCTTACGTTTTCACTAAAATTTATTTATTTAATACTACAACCACAGAAATTTATAGGTACTTAATGTCATAAGATTTTTTGTTCAGTGCTAACTCATCAAAGTGAATTTTGTGTCCTAGTAGAGGGCAGTCCCATACTGGTTTTGTAAGTAGTCTATGAATGAAAGAGCTGCAGCCTAAGGCGTCAAAAAACACACACTGTTGGATTTTCAACTCAAAGCAATGCGTTGAAAATCCAGTGCGCGAAAAAAACACGACGCGAGAAAAACGCGCCCGCGCGTACCTGGGCTTACAGCGGCACAAGAATATTTTTTCGCGTGGCCTAAATCGTATCTAACGCCGACATATTGTTTTTAATACAATTTCACATAGTAGGTTTACCAACAACGACCCCCCCCCCCCCTGGTCAATCAGGCACCAAAAGATCCTTGTAGCACTGTAGTAGTCGAACCATAGACATAAGAAATTTCGATGAGTCGGACAGACCATTTTAAACAAATAAAGCAATGAATGTTCTTGCATTTTATAATGTAACCGGATTCATATTATAAGTTATGCAATTAGGGTCAAGGGATAGTAGGAATAGATATTTAAATAAGGACCAGATATTTACAGATATGTTTACGGCATTAAGATATTGTCCGTAGTTGCCTCGGCACGCGGGTTGGTGACCGCAGAGCATTGCTCTCGTGCCGCTGACGCTGAGGCCACAGTTTTACAAAACTGTGCTGAGGCTAAATGTCCGACTCTGACCAGGGTGTAGACTAAGGAGGCGGTCTGGTCCAGACCATACTTATGTTACGGCATCTTGATGATTCTCCTATATAACTGTAGCTGAAAATAATTAACAGAAATTAGTGTTTATTTTTATTGTTGAGATGCCTGTCCTGTTTGAATGATAAATGATTTTATTTTGTAAGTAGGTTTGTACAAACTCTTTTACACTAAACTATGGCTGCCTTCTTGCTAACCATAAGTGTCGTGGAGGACGACCAAGGGATTCGATTTAATTATGGAAATACAGCACTAATTCGAAATTTAATCTTAGTCCAGTTTTAACCGTTACTCATTAAAGAGCAGTGAGTATTATTTGGCAAACTTCTATAACAATGGTTTGGAGATAACGTGCCACTCTCATTTCCGGACCAAACAGCGAATGGGGCCGGACAAATAAAAATTTGTCGCTAAAATTTGCTTTATTTTTACACAAAGGAGAGGACACCCAAAGTTCCAAACCCTTCTTTATACCGGATTCTGATCTATCCGTCACAAAGACGTCAAAACCAGAATCCCTTATACCAAAGCAAATGAGGCCCCGGATCTTACAAAAGGCACCCTTAGCCGCTGTTGCCTTTGTGTAACGGCCATCTGCGCCTGCGGCTGTCCGGTGAAACAGAAAAGGCCATTCGGAGACAGCTGCAGCATCCCGCGCAAAAAAAAACTGAAATTAAAAACATTCACGGGCAGGTATTGTGCAAAATTTTAAAAGTAGATCATTATACAAAACAGGTTATATTCATAAAATGTGCAAATTATAATTCTGGCGCTCAATTTGCAAAGCTGTGGTGTGTTTGCGTGCTTTCCTGTTGGGTTTGAGTACAAAGAGTTAGCTTTGACAAATGAGCTGACCACACCTTTAGATGTCAGCAGGAAACTCGGAACATCTGCCAAACCTGACTGGATTTATAAAACTGAATTAGGTACATTACATTACAATCACACAACAGTTATAAAATCGACATTATTTAAGTACAAAACATACACACAGAAACAAAGCAAATTAAAATTCATAAAGATAGTTCATTCTACATTCACAAGGCAACAATAAAAGTAAATTTTTTAAACATTGTAAAAGAAAAAGTTGAGAATTCATATCTATGGCCAAAAAGTAATTCTACTCTGTAGGTATATTGAAATAGATAAGTAAGATAAGTAATAATAGGTGATTGCAAAAACTAAACACTTATTTTTAACGCTAACTGTACTCTAGGCCAAAACAAAACACAAACGAACCAACGAAAAAAAAGTTAGTATCAAATTATTATTATTACATAAATAAACACGTGGTTACACATGATGTAGTAGGTAAGTTCGTTAGGGTAGGGGACGGTAACCTTGACATAAAACCACCAGACCGTTGTGTGTTACACTTTAATTTAATAACAAACGCGCATGAATTATCATAAACGTATCCAACTTGGCTGTATAACGGATGATCTTGTAGTTAATACAGATTATACAAAAAAAAGTAAACAAAACAATTACGAATAGGGATGTGCTTTTATAGGATTTATATTTAGTCGATATAATTCGCATTTTTTAAACATTTATAAAAAGTTCTGTGTCGGATTAGCCGTCAAAAGCTTATAATTTTATTATAATGTAAAGATTAACGGTAAATGAATTAACAGTCTTATCACAAAAAAAAACTTAATTAAGTAGTTGTTTTTCTTTGCTCTCGTTGTTTTTATCTATAATATCTTATGTATTTCTAATACGGAGATTACTGTAACAGAACTGATTCACTACAAATAAGCGTAAACGTTAGAAAAATTTAACGGAATTTTGCGTCAGTTTGGCTTTTGTGAACACCGGAAAACCCGTTGATAGTTAAATTATAGTTACACGATTACAACGATCTAGAAAATTGAAAAAAAATCTGGAAGTTCTGGTAGAGAGCTTTCTTAGAAGCATTTTTATCATAAAAAATGTGGTTGCAACCATTTTCTGTATGGCTATAACAAAATGGTCAATGGCAATAATTTTTTCTATACATTATTTATTATGCATCTTGCTAGCTGCAGCCACTTGTACATACTTACAACTTCTTAGTAAACAATTTGATTAAATAATAATCAATCAGTACGCGTAAGTTTACAGAAAACTGGTATCCGTCTCATGTAATACCATTTTACCAATGTCTTTAAAAAGTAAAATATATATATAACCCATAAGACGTAGCAAAACATAAAATTTGAGAAAATACACTAGGTTTTACAAGGACCATAAATTCTAAAGAGAAATTCTCAGGTAAAGTTGTCATAAATCATTGATGCTTATACAAACAATTTCGCAGAAATGCTTTCAAAGACGGTTTCTTTATTAACAATTACAACATTAGGAACAGCAGATACTTCGTAGGTACACGTAGCTTAGTTTTCGTATTGAAGTATCTATGTATATTTATACATTGTATAACAAAATAGTAACGAAGAATTAATGTCAGTTTGTCTGGATGTATGTTCCGGATTGCCGCAAAAACGGCTGAACAGATATCGATAAATTTAGCACACCGATAGTTTATAATGAACACTGGTTTAACACATGGGGTACTTTTAATCCTAGTAGTATGTTCCCGTGGGATATTTTCCGATATCTACGCGGGCGAAGCCATGGGCAAAAGCTAGTTTTTAATAAATATCTAACTTAACGGTTAAATACTTTTGACTTATTCTTCAACATGACCAAGCATTCTATAGTAAGTGTAAAATGCTTGGTCATATTGAAGAACAAGTAACACGAATATCTTTGGAACCATTTCTTCGAGTAGTTCATTTCTGCTCAGAATAATATTGATTGATCGTATGGGTTCATAAACACTATTTTGTGTTAACCCTGCTAGAATTTCAATTGAACACCTAATTTACTTATGTCATGTCAAAATGGGGCATTTTTTGTCAAGAAGAACTCAAAGGTAAAATTTTCACCAATTCGATAGTAAATTTTACTCTATAACTGACCAAAAAACTACATGACAATCTTTCAACATTTTCAAAGTTAAATACAACACGAGAACAGCTTTATGATATCAAAGAACACGGAAATAGGAACGCAGAATGTTTCCCTAGGCACGGTCATTTTACAAGCACCGTTAAAAGATGCGGAATACAGATAAAGCTCGCGACTAGTAATGGAGTTAGGAGTCAGTGTGGCATTGGCAAATCATTAACATATTATGCAGTAGTTTAGTAATTGGCTTACAGGTTTAGAGTTAACGTAACTGTAAACCAATCGAGGAGGTTCTAAAGGCTCCGGTTTGCTGTGGCAGATATTACTTCGTTTATAACGTAAAGAAGTTGATTCAAGAGGAACAAAAACGTGTCTACAAGGACAGAATTCAACAAATGTTTGTCGAGCTTTTGGGCTTCAGAAGAGTAGGACATGTTCTGTCATAGGTCCGGCGATCCTGTAATATTTAGGCGATGCCCTACCTCACTTTTAGGTTTAGGAGAGATGTAGGAAGTGCAAGTTTAGTTAGATGCATCGCAAATCGGAAAGCATTAATATATATGATTGCTAATAGGTGCCTTAAGTTTTAAGGAACTGTTTGAAATTTAATTTAAGTATTTTGACGACGAATTTTGTAACTGCATAGTTGTCCCTGTTGAAATCTTTAAGTGAAACTCCGTGAAAACAGCGAAACAATTACAAGAGTGTAGAAAAATGACCGGCCAACCACTAACATGAACTAAGCTCACGAAAGTAACCTTTTTTGTTAATAAACCCGACCAAGGTATGTAGGTACCGCAATTCGTGAATGCCCCATGACAGCTGTTGCAATTTAAATCATAACGGTTGCACGGTTTCTCAACTTGCTTAGTGAATCATCTTTCCGCTTGATTCACGGCGTCGAGTTCATATGATAATACTATACCAAGTAGAGAGTCTAGGTATGTAACGATAAGCTTAATGGCGCTTAGTTTGCATAAAAATGCCAACCGCTGTGACATCTGTTGACTGATCAACACGTTCAGACCAGCTAAATGAGCTCCAATTAAAAAAACTAACCACTTATTTGACAGATGCTCTAAGTCTAAATGATCGGAATAGCAATAAAAATACCGCCAAAGCAATGAGCTTGAAAAGTTATGGATGTTTCACAATCAATGAAAATCTATAATTTAAAAATAGAAGGTTAAAGATACAAACGATTTGTACCACTTTATACGAACCTACTTTTACACACATGAGCCGAAAACGTGTAGGCACCTACCTACCGCCATCAGACATAACTGTCTGCGCAAAGCCATAATTTACCGTAGGCTCTACACGATTTTGACAGATAACCACATATCGTAAGGTTATTTGACCTGTGACCGATTTTGAAACATTGTTTTTTATCGTATCGAAAGTAACTAAAGAGTTGCACATCACTAGTAAAGGAATAAAAGGACCGCTTTTGCCAATGTTTCGGGGAAAAGGTTCGTTCAAATATCGAATGAAAATTTTGGATATAAACATCCGAATTGAGAACCTCCTCCTTTTTTTGAAGTCGGTTAAAATTAATGTCAACTCAAAAAAATGGCAAAATTGTCGGAAAAAGTCTCGGGTTGCAAAATTAAAACGAGTCGGGGTCAAAATCAGAGCTAGCGGTCAAGTTCATTGTCAAATTAAGTGCTGTCAACACAATGCATTCCGTCAATCAAATAATAAAGAAACATTGACACTGAATTATAGAGCCAGCGAATAGAAAAGAGTAAGGCCAATTATACATGTACCCACCAATTAAAATAGTTAGGTGCTAATCAATGACAGACAGAATGACTATGCAAATAATAATGAATAAAACATGAATGAAGAAATCAGCTGTTCCTAAACTGACCGTCGTAGCCTAGTTTGTGCCAATCTCCGTAAAATGTCCTTCGATTTGGCGGTCTGCTACAAAATACATAAGCATACCTAACACAGCACATTACGATTTACGACGAAACCGGTCTGCCTGCATCGACCGGTGTCTACACTTTATCAATTCAGTCACCTCCGAACGAATAACTTTCTTACAATATGAATCACTTACCACAAGCTCGGAAACTTTCTATCATCCGAAATATGTAAGTACCTCTCAGGTCGTACTCATAGAATACGGAAGTACATACAGTTATGACTATTAATCAGTTTTCTTACAAAAAAACCAGACGATGCATTATGAAATACTTCGTCGCGAATACAATTCGACCTTAGAGCTGACCTAGTGTTCACAAAAGTTAATGTCATTATGTAGGTGCAATTTTTCCATGTGCGGGTACTTGCACCTCTTGGTATACCTGATCGAGTTTCCACCACGTGTCGGACGGGTCCCAAGTCCTAGTCCACGGCGCGGTGACCACAGGCAGGCCGGGATTGGTGCAATTTGATACAAGTCACAACGTTTACACCGAACCGCGTCCTAAGCGTGGCCACCGCAGTGAACGACCGACCGGCCGGCTAACGGGACTGCGCGCCGCGGATGCTGAGTGCCTGAATAGCGGTCTTCGACGGACGGGCCCGCTTGGATAGGCCGGGACTGGTGCAATATCGCACACAAACCGAATATAGCGCCAGTCACCGCCCAGCCACACGGGCCTCCCGGACAAAGGATGCCGCGGCCGCTCCTGCGCCGCGCCCGGCCCGCGTCCTTCGACGGTTCGTCGCCTCCGTGCGGACGCGCTCCTCCAAATACGTGAATGAATACTTCATTTATAACTTGAAAGTTTGAAGTCACGCACTCGAGTCAAACGGAATGTTACGCGCGTATTTCACAAGAGAAGTGTCGCGGACGTGTACTCGCCGCGGCGGTCGGCGACGGAATGGCGCGAGGAGCGGGGAGCGACGCGCGCGCAGCTGTCGCGCCGTCTTCCCCCCCGCGCGCTGCCGCACCCTGCGCCGGCCCTTTATCGTTCTGGGAAGTGGTTCCTGAACTTCCCGACAATGTTGTCAGCGTGAAAATTTCACACGGCGTATGGGGAAAATGTTTCTGCTAATTCTTGAGATTTGAAAGTTGTGATCCTTGACACGTTCCGCGCTTGCAACGTGTCGGCGCGGTGGCCGCAATGACGCATAGCCAAGCTTTTCGCGTGGTTCGATTCAAAGTTCATGTGGTCAGATTGTCGACTTACTGTCTGTTTATTACAAGATAGTTGTGTAATACCTACATAGAACAGAACAGTAGAACACTTTTACAGATTTGTTCTACGTCATCATCACACACATCTTTTCTCATGATTTAAACAAATACAAAATAAAAACACACACAAATAAAATAAAACTACGCTAGAAAGGCTGTCACATAATATGAGGGGACTCAACTCTATATCTCTATACATATACCCCTTTATTCATAAACGTTGCTTAAAGTTGAGCAGTGATTAGCGACGGTTTAACCATACATTTTTGACGTTTAAACGTTACTTAACTTTAGTCATCGTTTATGAATAAACCCCAAAGTAATTAAGGAATCAAATCACTTCCAACTTTTAAGGCTATTAAAGCACTATAAATTCAGAATAAAGTTTGAATTGTAAGTTTTTATTTTAATATTTTTTTATTTTATTTTTATCTATCTTAATTTTAGCGAAATCGTCGCCTATCTTAATTTTTATGTTTTTCCTCCTAAGCTAAGAGTAAATGATGAGAGTAATTGTATTCTTTTTGAGTGAAATAAATTATCTTAAACCGTAATAATATGTACCTATCATGAATTAATTCTACAAAACGCTTCCGGCATAGAAATAATTATTAAGTACATCGATTTTATTCTAAATATAATCTCATTTACTTATTCAATTCCAGCCGAAATCGTAGCCTTGAAAGTTTATATTAATGAAGCTTAATTAACATAAACGGTACAATAAATATTAATTTAAGACCACAATCGGTTGAGAAGCCGATATAGGCGTTAACAGTTCCAACTGATTTGCATTGAACATAAAAATTACATAGGTAAGTTATTTTTGGAGTCTTGCAACCCTGAGGTTCGACATTCAAACCGTCCATCCCGCGCTACCTGCGAGCCAATGTCATAGATTACGTAGCAAACAGAGAGGAACATGGAATGCCCGTCGAGATCCACCATGCAGGAACCACGTGGTGAAATGATAAAAATATGGACCACGATGTGATCAAATGCCTTATTTTTTTCAGTCATTGATCAGCATTTGCCGATGATTCGGTTTATTTAACTTTTTTTTTATGAATGAATTATTGACCCCGTAGTCGAGCAGTTGGACATTCCACCGTTGCGGCGTCATAATTCCATGTTATCAGGCAGGGTATACCAGTATGTAGGTACGCACGGCTACACATCAAGCTATACATAACCAGTATAGGCTGACTTCTGATTGTACGAAAAACCTATACAATGCGAGGTCAGCTAAAACTGGAAATGTATAGCTTGATGTGTCGCTGTGTGTACAGATCCTTTTAAATACTTAAGTATTGATATTTACGAAATTGACAATGTATTGGCGCCGATTCCCTTGTTTACTAACTAAACTAAATTAAAGTTCAATGCATCTTTTTCTTTTTATTTCATTAAGAAAAGGAAAGAAGATAAATATTAGTTTAGTCCTGTCAAATTAGTCAGCACCTGACGTAAATTGACTTATTTTTAGTTGCCATGTTTTTAATCACGTCTAAACTGTCTATGGAGTACCTATCTCAATTTGACAGCACTAACTAAACTAACATTTATGTTTTGTCCTTTTCTTAATGAAATAGAAATAAAAAGATGCACTGAACTTAAATTTAGTTTAGTTTGTGAACAAGGGAATCGGCGCCAATGCCTCATTATTTTGCTTCCTGTCCTTATCTTATCCTAATTTATTTGGGGTCGGCGCAACATGTCTTTTTCTGTCATCCTTCTATGTATATTAGCCGTCATCTCGGTAGTCACCCTTTTCTAGCCATATCATCTTTCAAACAGTCCATCTATCGTCTCTTTGGTCTTCCCTACTCTTAATAAAGCCAAGCTCATACAAGACTTGGGTAGGTACCTACTTACTCAAAACTATTCTCGCAAAAACCAATAAATTATCATAATTTTTTTAATAACGTTACCTGACTCAAAATTGCAAATGCACATAATATTGTAAAAGCAATAGACAATGATACGCGCTTTTTTAAATAGAAGCATGGTCTTTTGACGAGTCGTGAATATTCCCAAACGCGTTTTTGAAAAAAGAACAATTGTTTGGCAAAAGGCGGGAAGTGTCGTTTTCTCAGAAGCCTTTGGGGAATTATTGCAATTTTTTGTTGTCTTGGTACCTACCTACCTAATCAAGTTAAGTACGTAGAGAACTTTTAAATAGGTACGGTCACCAATTAAAGGAGATAATTAAGTAACCAGGGTCGTCGGATATAGTTGAAGTTTAGTAAGAAACGGATTGATATTTTCGGATAAAATTTAATTTAATTAATAGAAAACAAACATTTCATTTATCAAACTAAATTTCAACTAGATATCCGACGACCCTGGTTACTATCTCCTTTGGTGACTGTACTTAGGAACTAGGTTAAAAAATAATTTAAAGTTTTGTGTATACAAAATAACAATTTGAAGATGCCTACCTGTCTTACAATGAATTCAATTCTAACTCAATAATAAAAAAAGTATAAAAAATAATGTGAATAAAAAGACCTGTTTACCTACTTAAGCCTAAATACGTCATCTCCTAGGTACTTCTACTTTACATGAACACGAAACAGTTACTAACAGACAAGTATTTATTTACTTTTAAAAATCGTGGCCGAAGATCGTGACAATATTATTAATAGCGCGCCATACCTATTAATAAAAAAAAGAAACAAGTTTTGTAGGCACTTTCTCTAGTCTATAGTATTTTGATTCAAAAATGATTTTGGTTTTTTAACTAAACATATAAATTGCGGTCATGATTTTCTGGACAGAAATAATTAATCATGTCCTCCAAACAAGGCCTTAGCGCACGAGAATGCACCATAGGTGTACAGAAAGTACCAGATAAACATACAATAGTGACTTTCTTATTTAACGTAAGAACATAAGAACAATAAAATTTACCTAAGAAACCAATAGCCTGGCTTCAGATAAATAAAAATGTTAGTGATGCGAAAGCCCTCACAGAACAGCCATTAACCATAGTTCACGCTTCATTGCTGCGTTTTTAAACAATGGCATCGTAAAAGCAGGTAGTAATCTTTCATTGGAAATCTATCTTTGTCTATTGCCGAGCAGATTACCTTTAGAATATACAATCTACCTGCCCTTACTTAAAAGTATCGTTATTGTTAAATACCAGCATACCCACCTACCGTACCGTACTTGTTTTTAATCCCTATCTATCCTTTCACAAGTTCACAACACTAGTATCTATTCCTTTTCTAGAATTTCTTTGAAAAAAAGAACATAATATTTTTGCTGTTCCATTTTAAAACAAAAGGAAGTAGCTTATATTTGGCAAAAGATTAAATGCTGTCCCCGAAAAGAACAATAAGCCTTATCTTTCATACAATAAGGTTGACATATTAGTTGTGTGTCGGTAAATAAAGTTGTTCGAAGCTATGGCCTCGCGTCGAACTGTTTCTCAGAAAACATAAAAATGTACGTTTTGGCCGATCGAAATTTTTATGAAGAACCTACTGAGGCCATTTGATTGTTGCAAGCCTCAATGGATGAGCTAACAGTTTCAAAACGATTATAAAAGGTGATTTAATTAGTTAATTTGAAGAATTGATTGTTAACGAGTTTACCGAGAACGAGGTTGGTGTGGCGCCTGAGTTTCTTTGCGTGGCATAAGTATCTACCTACATCGACTTATGTCAGCAGGAACTACCTGAGTACATGGTAAGTACTTGTATTGTATTGTACTCACACTATATCCAAAACAACTCTGAGTGAGACCCATTTCCATTTCTATCTACAATATAAAAGGCTGTTCTCGCGAATGCTCACATGCTGAGCTTGGAGTTCGATCCCCGAGTCGTGCAGAATATTATGCGGTCTTTATCATTACGAATTTGAAATGAAATTGTTTATTCTGTAAATAAATAGGATATCTTTTCAATTTTAATGTATTTACACTATTTACTTTGAAAGATCATTGAATTTCAAAATTTGCAACGAATGTGCGCAATATGGAATGAGTGATGGGGGGCTATGGGGAAATGCTGCACTAGCACGCTGCGTGAGCGTGCGTGATCCATCCCCTCTCGTTCGATGTCCACCGCGCACAGGATGGATGGAAAGCAGCACATGAAGTGATTTTTTGCTCCACATTGGTGTAATTGTTGTATGGCGTTCCAGTGTGATGATAAATAAATAAATAATCGAAATTACATTTTTTACAAGTCATTTAAAAAAAATAACACACGAGCTAATCTGCGTTCGCGTAAATTGCCAAAATTGCAAACAAATATGAGTTTATGGAAAAATAACTTTAAGTCCTACTCAATAAAGTTCAGTTTACGCTACAACTTCAAATATTTTTATAACTTTTGATTTTTTTTTTAACTAAGGGCTAATTTTTCAATCATCTGATAACTTTATTCGAGGAATAATTTTGAAATTTTGACAGAACTTATTTCATACAAAAACTGTCAAACGTCAATTTTATTCCTCGAATTAAAGTTATCTGGCGATGAAAAAATCAGCCCAGGCCTGATAAATGGAATTACATTGACGTTTGACAGTTTTTGTACACAAGCACTGTCAAAAATTCAAAATTATTCCTCCGATAAAATTATCTGGCGTTGGAACAATCAGCCCATAAAGTAACATCAATTGAAAACATTAGATGGAGCGACATTTGCTATCAGACTACCTACCACTGAGAAGAAATGGCGAAATAATAATATGGCTCAGTAATATTCAGCCTATAATGTTCCCACTGCTGGGACACAGGCCTCTCTGTGAGAGAGTTGGCTGTAATCGACCACGCGGACCCAGTGCGGGTTGGTAAATACCACATGTCTTCGAGTTTTCCGTCACCGTTCTGCGAGCAGTGATGATGAAATAAAATTACACAAAGTGAAGCGCCTGTCTGGGTTCGAACCCACGGCCAACAACTCGTAAATTAGGGCCTTTACCACTGGGCCACCAATGCTCTGATTTGTGCTTAGTTTATAGCAATATGCTCGTTCCCTTTTAATTACCAACAAACTGTCAATACCAACATCACTGCCTTCCTTTTATGTAATACAAGCGTGATATTATGTTTCTGACTGTATCTAGCTGTAGTTCCATATATTTACTCAAAGATTCATAATAGATCTACTGACCTACAGTATGTATTATTATTATTATTTATAACTCAATCTAACCTAGCAATGTGCTGACACCATCCTTCACTATCGGGTCGATAGCGTGAAGGTACAGGATGTTTAGACTTGCATCGCGCTGATGTGACGGCTCTGACGGCCACCCGACTTGCGCCTACGCATGACAGTGGAAAGAATGCGAGCTTAGCAACGCGAAGTTTAGTAAAACTTCTCAAATAATAAGACTACTAGAAATGCATATTTCATAAGATAGCATCTTGCTAGTATTAAAGTAAAGTTCACCCATCAATCAACTCAGCCTATCGCAGTCCACTGGACATAGGCCTCTCCCAGGCTGCGCCACAACACCCTGTCCTCCGCCTTCCGCATCCAGTCCGTCCCAGCAACCTTCTTAAGGTCGTCCTTCCATCTAGCTGGAGGCTGTCCCACATTACACTTGCCGATACGCGGTCTTCACTCCATGACTCGTCTGCTCCACCCATATTTCGCCAGTATTGTCTTAATTCCCATGCTCATCTATTGCATTGTCACTTCATCCACATCAGCCTGCAGCAGTCCACTGCGGGACATAGGCCCAATTGCACGCCATTTAGCCCAGTTCTCGGCAACTCTCACCCAGCTGCTACCAGCCACCCTGCGAAGATCAATCGATTGATTGTCGCTGAGGTGACACTGCGACTGCATTTTGAACGTGTTTATTTTACGGGAATTGGCCTTCAGGTAAAACAATGATAGCTTTAATAAATAAGTCTGTGGCTTACACTTTATTGATTGATGAGAATGATGAGTGAGGGTGTGAGATTGTTTGGTGAGTGATGAATACTGATGAGTTTAATTCAATCGACATTCTTTTTCTTAGTAAAAATGCGAATCCAATCAACCCTTAAAGGAACTGCAAAGTATTGTATAATGACGTAATGTATTATAATAAAAATAATGTACACACACTACTTTTTCTTTTATACATTAAAAAATCCGTATATGAGTTCTAGGATAATGTCGGTTGTATAGGTAGTCTACTTTAAATTGTAATCTATGGAGAACGTAGTAGCATTATTGTTTATTGTTAGCATTATTGTTTTAAAATGTAGTATTTAAGATATAATGACTATTTCTTATAGTGCCACTGTTTGTTTTTCCCTAAATAAATAAATTGATTATAATCTATGTCTAATCTTACAGATTTGTAAACAGCTTCGTCCTAAGTTAAAACTGAGACAGGAAATTCAGCAAACTCGACTTCAAAAAAGGAGGAGGTTCTCAATTCGACTGTATTTTTTTTTATGTTTGTTACCTCAGAACTCCGTTATTTATAAGCCGATTTGCAAAATTCTTTTTTTATGTGAAAGGATATACTTTCAGATTGGTCCCATAGAAATTTTATCAACATACATAGTTTGGTTTAAATAAAAATTACGGATAAAAATTCATGTAAATAAAATTACGTCGTTTGCTTTTCACAACTAAAAAGTGAAAAATAAAAACTTTTACTACTTATAACAAACGTTTTTTTTTTTGGTAAGACATACTTAAAACAGAGGGGCAATTCCTGTATTAAAATTTTCGCTTTCTAATTCAACTAGGTAATTTATTTTCTCTTCACAGACAACTCTAATCTCTGTCACTCAATCGTCAAATACCCCTAATTTACCTAAATTTTTGTTAAGTTTTTGCCATTGATTCTCGCTGAGATGACATTACGACTAGATTTTGAACGTTTTTGAGTACTTCCGCGAATAGACCTTCAGAGTAGTACTTTGTTGAGCTCCTTAAGATTTGAGTTGAGCTGCAAGATTTCTGACAAATGCGTGCACTGACTGGACAGGTCCACTCAATCTTCTGTGTGGTCTGACCTTGGTCAGATCATGTGAAGACCATCTCACAGTCACTTTCACACACACACAGTCCTTTGAATGACCTCTGAGTTTGTTTCGGCCTTTCTTCTCAGACTAGTCAGATAGGAAACGCCGACCTCATCTAGTTTTTAAAATATGATTGACGTGTAAAAGTGTTTGTGCACACCTACTTACAGAAAATAAATCATTTATCATAAACGTATTAAAAACAGGAATTGGCCTTCAAAGGAGTCATAAATTCGTAAAACAAATGAACTTATATGTATAAACTACAAACTTTATTAAAACAAAAACTTAACGCCGACCATTCTAAACGCAATCACACATGAACAAAAAGTGCATAGCTTCACAAAAGGTGCGTAAAGCTGCCACGCGACTCGTGCGCACAACAGCTGCGTTAGCATCTGCCGCTCCCTCCCCGCGGGCACACACCCCCGCACACACCTGGCTAGACCTGACCTGGACAGACGGACGGACAGACCATCCTCGCAAGGTTTTTTAGGTCAGGAGATGTCACATATGGTTGTAAAACAACCCTTTAAAGGGAAAGAGGGTGGTTTTGAAGGAAGAATTGTTTTTGTTTTTAAAGATTTGTTTGATTTTCTGGGAGACAGGTGTATGACTGTCGTTTTTGAAAAGTGTGCCTGTCTTTCTTAGCGGTGTAAGTTATCTTTGTAATTTTTGTTTTTAGAGAGGTGTAGGGAAGAAAATTGGCTGTCGCTTGTCGAACATCATCATCATCATTTCCTATTGATTATTTATGTACTAATATTGCATGCGTGTTTGACCCAGATATATATGAACCTAAACGAAGCAAAAGGATCGTAGCAGGTGATGTTCTGTAGTTTCTGCATAGCCCCAGATGGGAACAAAACGTAATTTTATGTGTCTACATATTTAATTTTTACATCTTTTACTGTATACGAGCTGTATACTGTGTAGAGGGGCTTGTGGCTAAGTAATAACAGCCGCACGGTTCGATCGATCAGGTTAAGCTACGCTTGCCGCGGTTGTTCCATGGATGGGGTGTTGGTATGCGAAGATGGGTGACCATCTTCGCATACCAACACCCCTCCGTGGCTCGGAAAGGACGTTAGGCTGTTGATCCCGGCTGTCATTCGTGAATCCTTGACAGTCTGACAGCCAGTCTTACCAAGCTATTCAGTAATCTGTGCCAAGGGGTATCGTATTACCCAGTCACTGGGTTGTAGAGGTCAGATAGGGAGTCGCTCCATGTAAAATACTGGTACTCAACTGCATCAAGTTAGACTGCATAGCCTTATCCCAACATACTTGGGATAAGGCTAGGCAGATGATGATCTTTCACTGTATACTATACAGATGGGTACTGAAAAACCCAGCAATAGATTGCCCGTCCCGAAGGAACGGACCCGGGGACGAATCCCCAAGTTTCATCACTGGCGCTTGCAATTTTTATGACCTGTAAAAGGGGTTCATTTATACACGTTGCTTACAGCTATGATTAGCTTCAAGATGTTTTTCGTACACGACTTCGACTCTTAATTATAAGCAACTAAGGGCTCATTTTTCATAGAATATAATATTTTCTTAGATTTTGTATAGAAGAACTGTCAAAAATTCAAAATTATTCATCGGGTAAAATTATCTGGCGTTGTAAAAATATATAAAATAAAATAGTTCAAGGTTGATTGGGAAAATTTGACAGTTTCGGGTAGCTTGATGTGGTCAGTCTGTACCTAATAAGTACCTAGGTAATAAGAAATGTTTATGGAATGTATTTCTTTTAATAATCTATTGACATGTACCCCTTTATTCATAAACGTTGCTTAAAGTTAAGCAGTGATTAGCGACTGTTTAACCATACATTTTTGACGTTTAAACATTACTTAACTTTAGTTATCGTTTATGAATAAACCCCGTAATGTCTAGTCTATGGTTCCTATTTATAAGTTTTCCTTCACTATCGTGGGTGCTGTTTGTCGTTTACGCGCATTACTATTTGTACATACTTGCAGGATGTCATAAAAGTAGATGTAAGGTAGATAAGGATTTATTGCGATGCGACAAGCCGGTGACCTCTGCCGGACTTAACACGAGTACACTTACATAGTAAATATGCAATAGTATGAAAGGAATCAAGCGTCGAATATTCTGTACCCAAAAATTAAAGTACCGACCAGAAAAAAAAGTAGGTAAGTACTTACTACTTTCTTATTTATTTATTCCCAAATATGAAAGAAAGAAAGAAAATACGTTTATTTGCGATAAACATGACGCACAAAAGTATAAGAACAAATAAGTAAAGAAAATAAAACAATAAGAAATGGTTGACATGCGTCACATCCACGCAAAACGGCTATCGCTCAGCATTATGCTGCGACACTATGCAAGACAGAGCCCCAGCGCTGGTTTAACACCTTAGCAACTACAACGCCAATGCGATGTTACTACCCAAAAATTTCATTAAAAAAACCATCATAATTACAATTAAAAGTACAATCCTAATAACATTAAAACAATTATGGGAAATAACATGTTAGGCATTGTTTACTATATATACAGCGAAAGTCTAAAATGAACCCCCCGGCTGCTATTTGAGATTGAAATTGACAAAAATCATATTTTTATATTATCTCTAGCAGTCGCAAGCGCATACGAACATGAAGCAATGGATTAGCAATATCCTTCAAAATGATTGAGATTGTGATTGATAGTGTGTTACACAATTAGAGTGCTGGCCTGATGTTTATTTTTTTCTTTAATATCGGTTTTTGCTAACTACCAAAGGGCATTTAATTTATTGCTCTCTTAAGTCAAGTGACACAAACATTTCTTTCTCAACTTAATGACGTTCCAAGTACCTGAAGTTACACTTTTAAGTGCACTTATGGTACCTTGTGGCACTTCACGTACCTACGTGAATGTTTTAATAACCAAATCGAACAGTGAATGTTATTTTATGTTCAAAAACAGAGGGGCTATTCACATATTTTGTAAAACGTTCGCATTTATATTTTCAATGTCATTCGCATTTTTGGTTCTAGGACATGCCGGTTTCCACACGATGTTTCCTTCACCGTTTTGAGAGCAGTGGTGATGAAATGATTTACACAAAGTGTCTGCTTCAGTTCGAAATCGAACCCACGACCTAGACACGTAGGTATAAGTCGCGGCGTTACCACTGGACCACCAGTACCACCACTGCTCTACGAAACTACAATAGTTACGCTGAAATTCCCTTTTTAATCTTGTTCCTAGACTGCTGGTCCTATACTTATTTTATCTAGCCTTTAGTTATCGTGATGTGTCAAGCTAGCAGTGCCATTGTGTATTAACCATCTCACTGTGAAAACTTAGGTGAAGTGAGCGTGGAGTGAGCTGTCATTCCAACTAATGCTAGGGATTGACACTATTGACAGCTCACTCTAAGCTCACTTCACCTAGCTTATCACGGTGAGATTTTTACAGAATCGATTGGTAGGAATAGGTTCGTAGATTGCAAATACTTACTTGGTACTACTTAATACTTACTTACTTTAAAAACCTGCTTAATTTTAGGTTTTACCGCTCTTTCATGTAATCGTTTTTTTTTTCTATTTATCATGTTTGGAAATCAGTACCTAATACCCATCACGTCTGCGGAGTTTCGCTAGCACATTTTATTTGATGCTGTACAGACGCTAGCAGGTCAAGCTACCCGAAATTGTCAAATTTTCCCAATCAACCTTGAACCATAAAGTTGAAAATCTATTAAATAAATTTGACAGATTGTAGTAGCTTGATGTGCAGCTGGTGTCTGTACACGTGAAGGTTTAAAAGAATTATAAATCTCCAGTGTCCTAGCCTTTTACCAGTTGTAAGTTCCATCTACTTATCTAGCCTGCTGGGCAAAGGGCTTCGCTACTGTGGGCGACCTTGCGGAAGTAGTCGAGTTCCTTCGAATACAGCAAAATATATGCGGTAAGTACCTTCGACTGACATTACCAACTACTAAGTAATCATTTTCTACTCCAAATTCGACTTCCTTTCCAATAATCAGCATAAATACCCATGTAAGAAATTACCTTTAACTTATTACTTACCCATCAATGTATCACAGTGCGCGGCACACATGCGCGGGCGCATGCTGCCCGTGCGCACTGCAGCTGCCGAGCCAGCTGTCTACCAACCTGTCGCTACTCGCTGATGATGCCACGTTTGATTTTACTGTAATACTTATTTATATAGGCGTCATAATTAGCCATTGGAATTGTAAATGTCATTAGTTTATTACTTACTAGCTGCGCCCCGCGGTTTCACCCGCATAAGTTTCGATCCCGTGGGAATATCGGGATAAAAAGTATCCTATATGTTAATCCTGGTTATAGATCATCTGTGTGCCAAATTTCATCCAAATCCGTTCAGTAGTTTTTGCGTGAAAGAGTAACAAACATCCATCCATCCATACAAACTTAAACCGCGGGGAAACCGCGGGGCGTAACTAGTACCTATATTTATTAAAAAAAAAAGATGTAGTCCACCGGTATCGGGAGCAGGGTCCAAGCTATCGGTGGTTAGGGCTCCAGAGACAGGAACCTCCTCAAAATGCGAGTCGTGTCAAGGAGTCCTACCTTCTGAGTCAGGCCCTTGATCCAACCGCATAACGAGACCCTGTAGCCCTCCAGAGATGTTGATCGAGGGGTTTGGCCATCAGGCCATTGGCCGACACGACAATCGGCACAATGACAGCTGAGCTCACATTCCACATGCCAACATATTTAATTTGTTTATTTACTTACTTTCAATTAAACGGTTCAATATAGAACTAGCGAAATGTAGGAGTACTATAGGTACACTCTACATAACCCTTTGTAAAACGGTCTAAAACCAATTACAATCATGAACGACATAGTTTATACTGCACCCTAATTGCGTAACACACGATTTTGACAGTTCAACAACATTCATTGCGTTATTTACGTGTTGAACAGACAAATTTTTCGAACTTATGAAGAAATGGATCAATTTCAATCAATGCAATGGATCAATTAGACGGCACAGTTGGCGCAGTGGTTAAGCGATTGACTGCTGCGCTGCGTGTCGCGGGTTCGATTCCCGCACGGAACAAATATTTGTATGACCTACATGTATTTGTTCCGAGTCTGGGTGTTTTTCTATCTATAATATGTATGTATTTACAAAAAAATGTATATAAGTAGTTTATCAGCAGCCATCTTGTTACCATAACACAAGCATTAGGTTGCTTAGCTTGGGACAAATGGTGCTGTGTGAAATGTCCAGGGATTTTTTATTTATTATTTATTTATTATTTAATTTTTTGGAGCAATTTGCTTCAAAATGATTCAGATTCCGATTGATTGCGTGTTACGCAATTGGGGTGCAGTTCCCACGCCTGGGACACCCCTCCTCTCTTTGAAAGAGAGAGGGCTCACATCCATCACTCGGGCCCAGCGCGGGTTGGTGGATGACACATAGGTGATCTCCGAATTTTTGTTTCTAGGAGATGCTGGTTTCCTCACGATGTTTTCCTTCACCGTTTTGTCTACTGTGTGTCTATGAATAGAAAAAGTTAAGGTTAATACAAATTATTGATGGCTCTATATAAAGGAAAAAAACATCGACGACACGGTTGGCGCAGTGGCTGAGCGATCGACTGCTGCGCTGCGTGTCGTGGGTTCGATTCCCGCACGTAACACATTTGTATTGCCTACAGGTAGTTGTTCCGGGTCTGGCTGTTTGTGTATGTGAGTGTAAATGTTTGTAAACGCACCCGCGATACAGGAGTAATTCCTAGTGTGGGCAAAGTCAAAAAAAAAAAAAGAAATAAGTCTAAAATCGCCAACCTGTCTTGAGCAACCGTGGTGATCGATGCTCGTACCTTCTCTGTATGAGAAGAGGGTTTTACCCTGCCCTACAGTGGAACAGTTATAGGCTGGTATTAAAGTTATTGATATAGAGACTCAAAGAAGCATAAGACACTAAACTACGTAAGCAGTCGGCGATGCTCTTGCAATCTGTCATTTACCAAGTAAGCTTATACAGGGTGGTAGGGACGTTGATGCGCAAACTGTAACGAAGAATTCAACACAATAATTATGATTCTAGATGTAGCGCAGAAATGTTTCGTCGGTTAGTAAAAACTTTAGCAAAAAAGTTTTTATTTCGGTTAGCAAAAAAGTTTTTAGTTTTCACTTTTTAGTTGTAATTTTTACCAGTAATTTTGGTTTAAAAACCAAACTAAGTACTGATTTGTTTTTGATGAAATTTCTATGGGACCAATCTGAAAGTATATCCTTACAAATGAAAAAAGAATTTTGTAAATCGGCTTATAATTATCGGAGTTCTGAGGTAACAAACATTAAAACAAAAAATACAGTCGGATTGAGAACCTCATCTTTTTTTGAAGTCGGTAAAAACAAATCTGCTGCTTCATAGTAAAGTCCAGTGCGGTTAAAATGTATGGAACGGCAATTTTGACAGAAAGGCCATCGGAGCGAATAAATGATGCAGTTTTTAAATTAAACTCGATCATTATGTTTTATAGTGATCTTTCGATATTCCAAATACGTAAATATCTAGTTTTAGATTTTTTACCTATTTAGTTATATGTAAAAATGCAGTTATTATAAATGCGCTTTGCTTTAATGACTTCCTAGACAGCTTTTAAAAATCAATCAATTTAAGAAAGTGGTGAAAATGATCGAAAGAATGATTCTTTAATGGTACTTTCTTCCGCTTCTTTTAATTTAATTAAGTGTCTGCAAAATATAGACCGGTTATACAGGGTCAGATTAAATTAGCTAGCGAAACTCTGAAGGCGTAATGGGTATCGACTATCGATATATTATATTATAAGGATATAATAAGAAAGATTTGATGTTATTTTTTCTGAGTCAACGACCGCTGGTAGTGTTGTTACCTAAAGTATGAGTTGAGAAAATCTTTCTTTTATTTTATCGTGTTAAAGATATCAATACCCATCACGTCTGTGGAGTTTAGCTAGCTAATTTAATTTAACCCTGTATTTTGAAAATTATATTTACAATCTACAATGTGTTTTTTTAGATTTGGTAAAAATCAAGGAGTTTGATTGGTTTTATAACTCTTAAAAACTAACAGTCGAATTAGTTTTTGTTCACAGTTCTCATGTTACCTAGTTTGCGGTCTTTGTTCAATCAAAGTTCTCCATTACTAGCATGTTTGGTAGTACGTAGCAAGTCTGTCTACCTCAGTTCAGCTTTGTTTCCCAAGTTTTCGTCATTTTTAAGCCTTCAGATTCATTTTGTCTGTAGAATAAGCGGCGGTTTGGCTTATTTTCTGTGAAACCGCCATTTTTATTCCTAAGATAAAAATTATCTGACGATTGAAAAATCGGCCCTTGGGTATGGTGGTGGTATTCGGTACACAAATGGTTCCTTCAAATAAAATAATCTAATCATATCATTTATTACTTTGTCATTATTATCCTAAACTTTATTTTGTATTTGTTGCGGAATGTGCCCGCTCAACTCATCTCATATCAATATAATTATATGAACCTTTCTAAGTATTGACAGGGTTAAAATCTATGACCTAATAATAACTTTCTCACTTTATCCCAGTACCTACATACTAATTCCATGCTTCATCAAATACCATAGCGTTTGGAATTTTTTCCTCATTTCCCAGCCGTTGTGTTGACTGCCAGTGGTATAACGCACGTGGGCTGGCCGGGTAACGGTCGGCCCGAATGCGACCGGTCTGAGCCGACCCGCGCCGAAGTACAGGCGAAGAGGCGAGCTTCGTTCGGATAACTTCGTGGTATGAAGTTGCGGAGACGGCAGAGTATTCTGATTTTGAATGTTGAGATATTTTTGATTGGCGGCAATTGTTTTTGGAAGCAAGGGAATCATTTGAGTTTGTAGATGCCGTATGTGTTCGAAACTTTACAGATTTTAAAACAAGCATTCGACTATTTTAACGTAGGTACATTACCTAAAGTAGAATCGCGACATACTCGCCAAAAATGTAAACAAATATGAGTTTATGGAAAAATAACTTTAATTCCTACACAATAAAATTCAGTTTACGCTACAACTTAAACATTTTTATAACTTTTTCAATACTTAGTGCTAGTCACTCTGAAATCAACTTAATTACCATCAAAATAAAGTTGATATTTGTTAACTTGAAAAAACGTCAATTTGAAACAAATACAATTTTAATATAAGTATTTTTTTCCCTAAGCAATTTCTTACGATGTAAGTACTATAGTAATATTGTCTTCTCTTCGACATCTTATCAGACCGTCACACGGCAGTTAGTAGAAATTAGGCGACGTAACAGATTATATGTAGGTATGTATATTATTATACAATTATAGATAATTATTTCTATGGTCCCGACCATAGAAATGTAAAAAAACTCCTTTCCTATATCTATGGTAATGGTTCCGACCTTCTGCTTTGTTTTGTAGCAGTGTGACTTATACGTTCGTGCCCTATCTAACGTTACTCCTAGGTATTTCGGGTTTGACAAATGTTCAACCTTAGTGCCTCGCCACGTGATATTAATAAGGGCCCAATTTGAGTGTCTGTTGCTGAGGTGGAATGCTCATGATTCTGTCTTGGACGATATGTAGGTACTATCACCAAAACCTATAACTTTCCATTTGAGAACAAAATCCCGTGCACATGATGACCACAGCTGCGTCCGTAAGTAAAACAAAAGAGGATCCTTTTTATGTCGACTACTAATATGCGCTGCAAGCAGAAATAGTCCTTACGGTGGTCAGATATAGATTTTGGCGATAGTACATAATAGTATATTTTTGAGAAACATCCTACAGACTTATAGACGGGCAAACCGAACCTTTCCTTTTATTCAAAGTCGGCTAAAACGGATATCAGCTGTCGATCTGCCAGCGATACGAGAGTTATGAAGGAAATGGCTTATTTAATAGCTTGGAAAGTAGGACAAGCTTCCAAGCTGTTGTTTGCCTTTAATTATTACAGCTTAAAGTTTTACTGTCCGTCGTACGCAAGTGTAACGATTAGTTTATTTCTAACTAGCTTATGTCCGCGACTTCATCTACGTGAAACGTCTTGTTCCTCCTACTCGCCCTGTCGCATCGCATCGCCTGCCTGTGTTATAACGATTATCGGTCTTTCTTACTTTTTTTCGTTTTACTCGACTCCTGCGGGGTAATTGCGCGTAACATGCAATCACGCATCAGTAGCAATCGGTTTCATTTTGACAGTTCAACAACATTCATTGCGTTATTTACGTTGTTGAGGAGACTAATTTTTCGATCATATGGCGCAATGGATTAACTCCAAGGATTATTGTGTACCTTTGTACTCATATTATTACTATGTCATATCACTATAAGTATTTAATAATGGTTATAATAAATTAATGGGTTCCTTCTATATTATTCAGATTGTGATTGATATAGTATGTTACGAGGCTGCTGATAGTCCTAATTCCTAGCGTGATGTTAAATAGCCTAGCCTCAAGAATTTGGCTATCAAATACAAAGATATTTTTTCAAATAGGACTGGTAGTTCCGGAGATTAGCGCGTTCAGACATACAAAGAAAAAAACAAACAATCTCTTTTGTTTTATTATTTTAGTATATTACCCAATAGCTATATTTAAGGTGACTTATATGATAATTACCATAACTAACTAATCATTAACTAATTACCTATCCGGTAATTAGCTAACGATTCTGAAAATATAGAAGGATTATGGAACCAGGCCGCCTCATGAAAAAAAAAAAGCTTAGTTGGTCTTTTCCTAGTGGATCCCTGATGAAATAACCCAACAACACTATGCCCGACCGGGATCGAACCCAGCACCCTAATTGCGTAACACACAATCAATCTCAATCTGAATCATTTTGAAGGATATTGCTAATCCATTGCTTCATATGTTCAAAAAATGTGTCATGTGTCTGCTCAACAACGTAAATAACGCAATGAATGTCGTTGAACTGTCAAAGTGAAACTCCTCAGTCGTGCTTGCGACCGGTAGACCAACGATGCAGACAAGGTTTGTCCGTGTTTTGAATTATTTTTCATAGCATGTCGATAGCAATCTAAATGGACTCGGCCCAGAATTCGGCCAATTGTTTGGCGCCATCGCCAGCGTCCATCAGTTCCTGTAACGTGCAGCTGACAGCATCACAGCACACGCAGGACACGATATTAAGTGTCCCATCGTTCGTGGAGCAGCACCACATTCACACTCCAAGGCGGAGTTTTCTGTATGAATCTCCACCTCAACAGGTTTTCCTTGCTTCGGCCAACATGGGTCCGGAGTCTGTTTAAAGACCTCCAGGTTACCCAAGGTAATTCATGTCCAGGTGGGCGATCTTCAGCGGGTGGAACAAATGGTGTGGGTAAGCACCATAGATACCTACGTAAAAAACAGCTTCTATCCTTAGCACTGTCTAGCCACAGCTTCAGACTCTCTTGTGATTGATCGCCAGTTTTGAATTAATAACACCGGTTACCTACTTACCGTAAGGTAATATTATCAGGACTAAAGATGATGAAATGGTCCTATTTCAGACTACATTTAGAGTGAACTAGCTTCAGCCTGCGGCTTCGTCCACGCATATGGCAATAGCGCAGTTTTCTAACAGTGAAATATTTTTTAGAATTTCTAGAGATTATTTATTTATTTATTTAGCCATTTATGTACACACTTATATAAACAGAGAAGAAAAAAAAAACAGGATAGACAAATAGGTAAGTAAGTAAAAACAGAGGTAAGTAATGCTTATTTCAAGTATAAAGGTAATGTTTATACTCATCTTTTACAAACAAACTTATTATCCACTACCTCTGCTTGTTAGGTTTATTGGGGTAGAGGCTAAGTAATTAATAATAATAACTGATAACAATCGCACGGGCCGATCGATCAGGTTAAGCTACGCTTACCGCGGTTGGTCCATGGATGGGTGACCATCTTCACATACCAAGACCCCTCCGTGCCTCGGAAACCACGTTAAGCCGTTGGTCCCGGCTGTCATTCGTAGATCTTTGACAGTCGTACTGACGACTGCGAGTCTGACAAGGGGTATCGTATTACCCAGTTAGGTTGTGGAGGTCAGATAGGCAGTCGCTCCATGCAAAATAGATGCATCTGGTTAGACTGGAAGCCGACCCCAACATAGTTGGGAAAAGGCAGACAAATGATGACGTAGCATTGTGGTTGGTATTAACAAACAATGGTACTCCTTGATATTATTAGTGTAGATTTCTTTCCTCTCTGAAAGGATGCCTGAAATAAAAGGAATAAAAGCTCAATCTCACCCGCCCACATTAAACATAAATAAAGACATTAAAAAAATCTAACTTGTAATGTGAATAACTCGCGCTATCTCCATGAGAGAATCGCTCACTTCCAAGGAATGTAACTGTCCACCCGTTAGAGTTAGAGGGCGTGAAGATATTAAAGTAAATAAGTCATTAAGTGTTAGCAAAGTCCACTTAGCTAATATTACTTATGCATGTGAAAATTAATGGGACTGGCTTCAATTTTCAATTTTATGCCAAGCGAAATAAGATTGGTTTTCAAATGCACAAAATAAAAACTTGGTCATATTTTTTATGTAGTTTTTTTTTATCAATTAAAAAACAAAGCTTTCGTTTTCTTCAGATTAAACCTTTAAAAGCATCATGATCATCATCATTTCAGCCGAAAGGCGTCCACGACTGGACATAAGCCTCCAAGCACCTCCACTTCGACCGGAACTGTGCTTCAAAAGGAAAACGGCTCTGTGGAAAAGCATATTTAGATAATTATCTCTCTGTAGGTATATTATAGTGGCCAAGTGGTAAAGACCGCGACTTACGAGTTGTAGGTCGTAGGTTCGAACCAAGACATGATGTCATATTATGTGCTTTACTTTAAGTATGTAAATTATTTCATAACCACTGCTCTCAAAACGGTGAAGGAAAACATCGTAAGGAAGCATGTCCTAGAACTACACAATTGGAAGGCATGATGTGACATCTACCAACCCGCACTGGGCCCGCGGCCCACTCCCTCTCACCGTGAGGAGGCCTTTGTCCCAGCAGGGGGAAAAATAGAGGCTTATTATGCTAGGTACTTATATCATCTACTATCGCCAAAATCTATATCTGACCACCGCACCGTAAGGACTATTCCTGCTTGCAACGCATATTATTATAATAATAAATAATAATATAGTAATAATAACGTTTATTTATAAAAATGGTGCAGATTTACAATACCTTATCTTAAAAATTATAGATGACCCAGTTTCTCATTTGCCTGAACTAGATGGAGACCTGTGTTTCAGGCTATTAGAAGGATCCTCTTTTGTTTTACTTACGGACGCAGCTGTGGTCATCATGTGTACGGGATTTGGTTTTCAAAATGGTTTGGTCATTAGGTTTTGGCGATACTACTTAAACATTTTCCCTTCTCACTTATGAAGTACCTCTGAACCCTCAAACCGCTGGTTACCGATTAGGTAAACCCTGAAACCTCATTAGTAATAAAGTAATAACAATAAGTCACTTAGTTTGATTTCAGTTGGACTCCGGTGTTCAATGGGTTCTGTGTACTCGTGACTTCGTGAGGTCAAATATCACAAAGTTTGACGACAGCCGACAGCGGCAGTGAGCGGGTATGATGCCGTAGGTCGACTTTGTGTAGTCCGTAAGACTAAGAACTGCATTTTAAGCGCCTTTCACGCAAAAGTCCGTGAGTGCTCGCTACATATTACTTTCTTAAACGTCTTTCGTGGGAGAATTTTATCGAGGAAATGGTCTTTTCAACACAACAATTTTCCTAAGTGTGCACAAGCACACGAGTTAACAGCAGAGACAACTATAAAGCGCCGGTCGTGTATTTGAACGCCCGGCTGTCGACAACGTGCCGCTAATGCTATGTTTATTTGAGCACCTTACTTAAATACACGGGCGGCACGTTGTCGACCACAGCCGCCGACGCGTCTACGAGTATCGACGGCTGCCGTCGACGCGTGTCGACAGTAGTGTCGTCGGAGCAAGTAGGTTTTCGCTTAAATGTCTGTATCGCAAACTCGTGAAGTCTTGCGTAAACGTTGCGTTAGCCTTCGAGCTGCTGTTATTTAGAATGTAGTTCAAAACTATTGGCCTTCAGTTTTCAGTTGCAGATGGAAGCCCCCGGATTAAAAATACAGGAAAAAAAATACGGTTTCTCCAACTGAGTACCAGCTACTCTGACAGGCGCTACGGTCTCTGAAAGGCCAATCAATTTAAAAATTAACTGATAGATTGTCAAATTCATGCTTCCTAACTGCTGTCATTGGTTAGCTCAAATAGCAATAGCCAATCAAATGACTTGACATGAATTTCAGTATGAGTTTATGACGTTTTATTGTTTAAACTTTCAGAAGCTGCGGGGTAAATACGTAAGACACTAAGTAGTAATAGATTTCATTTTGACAGTTCAACAACATTCATTGCGGTATTTACGTTGCTGAGCAGACAAATTTTCCGAACATAGGAAGCAATGGATTAGCAATATACTTCAAAATGATTCAGATTGGGTGATTCACTAGGTGTTACTACCTAGCTAGTTTAACCACTAAACCTTCTGCAACAAGCTGCACAGTGCGGCACTCCAATTAAAGTGTTATTCAGACGTAGCTGTAAACATAGACAAACGCCCAGTGTAAACAAGCGCGCGCCGCGTCACCGCTCGCTTATCAACTTACCATTGCTTGTGTATCGGAATTTGTACACCTCGGGGCATAAAGTGAAGGGCGTAGCTTTCCTCTATTTTTTTTTATTGATTGATGATTAAGACACTTTCTTCATCTTCATTGTTTGTTACTATGGGCTGATTATTCAAAAGTCGGATAACTTCAGCCTGAAGAATAAATATAACATCATATGCCTAGCCTTTTGCCAATTATGCTGGGGTCGGTTTCCAGTCTAACCGGATGCAGCTGAATACCAGTATTTTACATGGAGCGACTGCCTATCTGACCTCCACAACCCAATTACTGGGTAATACGATACTCCTTAGTAAGACTGGTTGTCAGACTTTCGGGCTACTGACGACCCGTAACGACTGTCAAAGATCCACGAATAACAGCCGGGACCAACGGCTTAACGTGCTTTCCATATATATTATGACAGTTTGAAATAATTTCTATACAAAAGCTGTCAAACCGCAATATTTTTTCTCAGATAAAATTTTCTGACTATTGAAAAAACAACCCTAAATATATCTATTTAATAAAAATCTTGAATCCATTCACAGACAGACAAAGAACAGCCTAGACCGATGGGCCTAGACTAGAAGCATAAAATTATGCACAGGAGTTCCTTAATTTATAAGTAAAATGAGAACTAAGGAAGGATGTATGAAAATTTATCTCATAGAGGGCTTAACTAGAGGCGATGAAAGTTTTTATTGTAGGTTGTCATTTTTGCCGAAGGGAAAGCCCATAAATCCTACGTTATACGTTATAATCCTACGTTTATAATATTATTATAAACGTGAAAGTTTGTATGGATGGATGGATGGATGGATGTTAGTTACTCTTTCACGCCAAAACTAATGAACGGATTTGAATGAAATTTGGCACACAGATGCATTTACACAGGATACTTTCTAAACACAGGTTACTCCCGATATTCCCACGGGATCGACACGGGTCGATCGCGGGTGAAACCCTAGGGCGCTGCTATGAATTAAAACATTTTTTAAACAAATATAAAAGGTTAACAGTGTAACTCTGGAGACCGAGACACGTACCCTAATTGCGTAACACACTATCAATCTCAATCTGAATCATTTTGAAGGATACTGCCAATCCATTGCCACATAATTATGTTCGAATCAGTTTAACGACGTAAATAACGCAATGAATGTTGATGAACTGTCAAAATGAAACCCATTGCTACTGTAGTGTGTTACGGAATTACCCCGCAGGTAGTAGAAGTGTTGGCAGACAGTCGGTGAGGTGGACCGACGACCTGCAGTGCGATTCTGTAACCATCTCACCGTGAAAACTTAGGTGAAGTGAGCGTGGAGTGAGCTGTCATTCCAACTAATGCTAGAGATTGACACTATTGACAGCTCACTTCACCTAACGTTTCACGGTGAGATTTTTACAGAATCGATCGCCTGGTCAAGATGGCTGGACGACTCTGGCTTAGGAAGGCTAGAGACAGGGAAGAATGGCGTGGATGCCTACACTCAGCATTGGGTGGCGAAAGGCTGAAGAAGAGGGAGAGAGTGTAATTTCTTTTTTAACGTACAATCTAGAATCTTCCGCAAAAAAGTATTTTTAGTGTTTCCTGTGTTGGTGCTTAAATAGGAAATAATACCTACAACTGTCGTGTGCTGTGTAGCCACGGGGTATTTTGAACAGTAAATAAAAATGTATTAAAGTAACTGTACGATATTAAAATGAATATTTTGGAAAAATTTACACAAATACTTTTTATAGGTACGAGTATTTTGAACTTTTTGGTAAAACGATTAGCGTTCCATAGTACCTATACTAAAAGCTGTAACTTCTACTATTAGAATTTGGTTTGGTTCGCTGGTCTAGTGGTCGCAAGCGCCGCTGCTGAGCGTGAGGTCTTAGGTTTAATTCGCAGGTCAGGCAGTGTTATTGGAATTTTACATTAGGAATTTCCTGGTAAGGGCCTGGAGTTGGGAAGTTGGCGGTGTGTTACAACCGTGCCTCGGAACGTTGGTCCTGCGCCTGATCGCTGTCTGGTCGTGTCGGATCGCCGTCCCATCGGCCAATGAGAGTGAGGGAAGAGAGAGTGCACCTGTGTCTGCGCCACGGAGTACAGAACTTCTTTCTGTACTCCGTGGTCTGCGCACACACTTGTGCACTATAATATCTCCCACGCCGAAGGCTAGTCTCCGTTGAGAGTAGCCGCCGTGGCCGAAATACGGTCTGGTGGAATTACTACGGTAAGAATTTTTATGACTCGTAATTAATAAGACATGGGACTTGCGTCCCTAGGTGTTATTCGCTATTTTAAATTAGAGTATTTTATGTTTACAAGTATGCGAATACGGGGTAATCAGTGTCAACGATCCTCGTTGAGTTGAGAGGACAGGCATCAAATGGTTTTTGTAGAAAATATGCCTCAATTGTTTATTCAAATGAGTGACATAGATGACAGTCGAACCTACGTCAATCGGTTACAGTTTTGTCTATGCCTAAATGGTAACCCAAGTAAAGGTCTATCCACACATGCCGTACCCGGGACATGGATGGACCGTGCTACGTCAGGGGCTCAAAAAAAATATCGGTGTGTATAATAAATAAATAATAATAAGTCTGAAGAGTTTGTATTTGTAGAGTTTGTTATTTAACATCACGCTATGACCCTTAGGGGCCGAGCAAAAAGAAAAAAAACAGTCAAGCGCGAGTTGTACTCGCGCACCGAGGGCTCCGTACAAAGTAGATATGTATAACTACAAATTTACTGTTTTCGCAATTTTTCCTTTATCTGTGCTATAAGACGTTGCTTCGTACCAAATTTCAAAATTCTGGGTTCACGTGAAGTACCCTGTAGGTTTTGATTCCCTTGCGAGTGTCGAAAACTTGCGGAAATTTGTGGCAGAAACGGCTGTATCTTTTGATTGCGTTGGCTTAGAAGTTTGACTTTTTCACAGCTCCAAGGGTCAGTAGACTTGAGTATTTGATATAAATTCCAGCTTGATACCTCCACGCGTTCCTGAGAAAAAGGGTCTTGACAGACAGACGGACGGACGGACAACAAAGTGATCCTATAAGGGGTCCGTTTTTGCCTTTCGAGGTACGGAACCCTAAAAAGTCAGAAAGAACGCTAAGTCAAAACGAAGTAACAGCGCAAACAGGCGATGCGATGCGACGGGATGGGTCGGGGTAACAACAAATTTTAGAGAAGAAGAATTGGCAGAAGCTAGTCTTATAGATAAAATTTAAGAGCTGAGCTTTAAGTTTATCTAAAAGGTAAGGTAATATGAACTCGTTCACACACGTCAGTGTCCGGGCCGGGGACGGGGCTTCAGTGCCTAGAGTTTGCCTACCTTGTGTGCGCCACGGCCCTGTCACGACCCGGTCACGGCCCTATGTGTGTGGATAGACCTTTATATCAGTTACCATAGACAAAACTGTATCTTAGGAATGCCTATATCTATTACTGTAACTCAGATTGACGTAGATGTCACTAATTTGAATACATAAACAATTAAGGCATTTTTTCTAAACGTAATAAAAAAAACATTTGGTAACTTCTCGCATAAAAAAAACACAAGTTTTTTATTAGTTATTACCGTATTAAATGGTTTTTTTAAAGATAAGTATTTTATATAACTTTCACGTAGTTTAGCGACTTTTATTACCGACTATTAATATTATTAGAGTAGTGAAGAGTTGGTCCATGGCCCGTCCTTTAGTGGGCCATACAGGGTCATAATAAATTAGCCAGCAAAACTCCGCAGACGTGATGGGTATCGAAATCAAAATATAGCAAAACAAAAAAAAAGATTCGTTGTTATTTTTGGGGTCACGACTACAGTTACCTGAAATATCAATGTCAAAATCTGTTTTTTTTTTTCTGTGTAAGCTTCACAGACGTGATGGGGGATGGGAACGATAAAACAAAAAAAAAAATTACAGGTTTTCTGACCTAAGTACTTCAAGTAACTACAGTACCAGTGGTAATTGACACCAAAAAAGAAAACGTATTTAACATTTTTTTTATTCGTTTTATCGTGTTTAGATATCGGCACCCATCACGTGTGCGGAGTTTCGCTAGCTAATTAAATTTGTCTCTGTATTTCCACATTTCCACGATGGTCGAACCCAGACAGGCGGTTTACTTTGTGTAAATTATTTCATCACCACTGCTCTCTAAACGGTGAAGGAAAACATCGTGGGGAAACCGGCATGTCCTAGAACCAAAAAATTCGAAGACATGTGACATCTATCAACCCGCATTGGACCCGCGTGGTGGATTAAGGGCCACTCCCTCTCACAGAGTGGAGGCCTGTGTCCCAGCAGTGGGAACATTATGGGCTGATTATGAATAGTGGGAAGCCTATGGCTATCAACAGGACAAATTATAATACAATAGGTATATAATACATACATACAAACAAAAACATAGAAGTATAGAATAAATACCAAGTATAGAAATAAGAATAAATACCACTTAGGTAGGTACAGTCAAAAAAGAGATAACTATGCAGGGTTTTCGGATATACTAGTTGAAGTTTAGTAAGAAACCGATGGATGTTTTCGAATGAAATTTAGTTTGATAAATGAGCTATTTGTTTTCTATTAAATTAATAAAATTTTATCCGAAAACATCAATCCGTTTCTTACTAAACTTCAACTATATCCGACGAGCCTGCATACTTATCTCTTTTGTTGACTCTACTTATAGGTATTAATTCTATTCATCATTTTCAGCTCATTTATTTCCATTGTTGCAGAGGTCCTGGGTTCCTCTAAACACCACGTTTGGCATTAGCAAACGCATTAGTACCTACTCAGACCAATAAAAAAGTTTATTAAGACATGGACCTAATAAAAATTTGTTTCCGTAAGCACATCTGTCACAACAAATTGAAATTAAAAAAAAAAAACTCCGGGAGTGCCGGCAGAAGTGAAAACTTGAATATTAAAGTTGTGCATTTTTGATATTTTGGAATGCGGTCTACCTACTCTCCCTCCTTCTTACGAATTTTCGATCAGGTGTCCTGACGAGAGTTTAACATTTTTTACCCATCACAACAAAAGTGCACAACGCCGCTAAAGAAGTCTTCACTTAAAAAAAAAAAAAAAAAAACAATAAAGTTATGTCAGTTGTTTATGTTTAAATAGATATTTTTACTAAAATAACTGTTCCATTCTTATTCCATTTTAAGGATCTCCAATAAATAATTAATCTAGCTAGATAGATGTAAACATCTTTTAGTTCAGTTTCTAAATAGTTTCTAACCAATCTATATTCCAATCTAGATTTATGTGAGAAAACATAAAATAGGTTCATTTTTATAATAAAACAAATCTAAATCTCAAATTTTTATATTCAACATGGTGATCACTGACTTTTACAAGAGTTCCAATTTCAAAAACCTGTCAGATTAGATTGTAAGCATTTTTGTGAAATATAATATATTATCTAGATCTTTTGCATATCTTCTAGTTTTTTCGGCTAGTTTTGTTGTTTATTGGATAGGTTACAATAAAAACGAACACTTTAGACGTTTTAGCGATATAGTATCCCAGTATTATTTTGTTTTTTACTTTATTTAGTTTTGGGAAATATCCCTCTAGTTACATGAAGTCAGTTTTATAGTTATAGTAGTTTTGATAGTTTTACTTTGTTTACTATTGTTTAGAATCAAGTCGTTCTGCTGGGGTGTTTGTTGCGCCACTTCTTCCCAGCTAGCTAGCTAGGTGGTGAAGGGCGGAGCTTTTGGGGGACTGTCTTAAGTAATATTGACGTTTAAAAGTTCTGACTAACAGCCCTTGAATCAATGACATTTGATTTATACGCTTAGAGACATTTTTCCACTTTTTTTTTTCTTAGTAGATATCAAGCAATCTACATAACGGCATCAACAAAAAATATAAAATCAATCGGCATTGAATATTAATAAATCTATTGTCACAGTTCGCGTTATTTCTGTAGTTAAGTTTCTAACAAAATGGCAAATAACGGGTTAAAGATCATCAAATACATTTCCCTTTAACTTTGACAGGTTTAAATTTACATATACCTAAGCCTGTCAAAACTTTGGATTCAAACAATAATTTACTTAAATTTTATCTATGCAAATTCCAAACGGTGAATGAGTACCTATGACTGCAGGTTTAATAGATAAGTTGAATGAATGAACAATATCTACCTTCCACGTGTTTATAGATACATAGAATAATTTTGCATAATTTTTAGATTCTCATAAGTTGTAAAATCATTAAATATTCTTAAAGAAAGTGTTGCCGTTGAGTATTTTGGACGTTTTTCAATCTTATTTTAACATTCGAAATAGGAATAAATAAATACAGCTACACGATTTAGGGAAGTGGTACCAACTTACAGGAACAAAATCATTATCAAAATGTAAGTGATAATTTGACAGTCTGAAACAAATTTTGGAACGAGCGTGCACCTTCTCACGGTGAGATTTTTGCAGAATCGGTCGGCTGACCTGCGATGCGTTTTGTTTCTCAAGAAGTCAAGATACAAATGGGTGTCCAGCATGTGTTGGTATAATACCTACCTGTCGAGCCTTTTAGTATCGACGGTACTTTGATAAAATAACAGAAAATAATTTTGGTAATAATGATTTCTGGTTTCTGCACATTGGGCTTCCCCTGGTGCCTCATTAGCGGCATAACTATGTAAATATCCATTAGCTGCTCCCAAATGACGATATATTTTTATTTTTTACCTACGACGTGACGTACCTTTGACGTAATTTTCGCGTTACTTGATATTATTCAGGGTGGCAGGAGGACCTCGACGCGCAAACTGTAAGTTGTTACCATGAATTCAGTACCTACATGATCCAGAACCTACTGTAATTTGAAAACATTGTAAAAGCCAATTATTTTTAAAAGAGTAATGTTTTGTGATTACGTGAAATAAAATATTTTGGGGTTTATTCATAAACGATGACTAAAGTTAAGTAACGTTTAAACGTCAAAAATGTATGGTTAAACAGTCGCTAATCACTACTTAACTTTAAGCAACGTTTATGAATAAAGGGGTTTGATTTTAAACGCACGTTGGAATTTCTCGAAGTATCGGAAAATTTTGCTGTTGAACACAAACACAGAACAAAGAGAAACAGCCGTTTTTTTGCCACCATTCTTACAATTCTAATTTCAACTTTTTATTAGTGGGTGTAATGGCAATCATGTCACTTGGTTTAAATAGGTTTTATTATTTTAATTATCATTTAATTTTGCATACATTCTTTTATGTTTTGTGAATGTGAGAAACAAAGAGTACCTATAGTAACTATGGTGAGAAAGTTGTAGGCCTTGTAGACTGTAGACCATTTTCTACCTGCGGAGTGCAATTGCGTAACACATTAACAGTACTAATTGCTTTGATTTTGACAGTTCAACAACATTCATTGCGTTATTTACGTTGTTGAACAGGAAATTTTTTAGAACATATAAAGCAATGGATTGATAAGATTGTGCTTGATAGTGTGTTACGCTTGGTGTTACGCAATTAGGGAGCTGGTACTAGTTGACAGGCCTCCCGTTTTTGAAATTTTGTTTGTCGCCGAGATGAGACTGCGACTAGATTTTGGACGTTTTAAATTACGAGAATTTGCCTTCAGGTTACTCCGAGATATTGTGGATTTGAGCAGTGATCTAAGTTCTTCGCCACGTGATGTTAAGGGACCGATTTGAGCTTTTGTAGCGGAGATAGAGTGCGCATAATTCTGAATGGGACGGGTTCGGCCGGAGAGCATTGCTGTCGTAGTTTTTACCTGGTAGATCGAGGGCTAGTGACCACTTTTTATCTTCTACCTTCTACTGGATCACCATACGATGGTCGATAGATGAGAGCGAATGGTGGCAATATACTAGGATATGCGCGTGTGTCGCGCGTCGTGTAATTGATGAAAACTACCCTCATTCACATGTACTTACCTAAAATTATATAAAATACTTATATAAAAAAAAAAAAGTATTTTCATAAAAAATCGAAAAGAAATTCTTGTGGTCGCTAATGATTTTATGATTGTGTAAAAAAGTTTGGTGATTTTTTCAATTCTTTCAATTTTTCCATTTCATCATCTACCGAGCCTTTTCCCAAGTATGTTGGGGTTGGCTACCAGTCTAACCAGATGCAGCTGAATACCAGTATTTTACATGAAGCGCACAACCCTACCTCCACAACTCTGGGGTTATGGTACAATACCCTTGGTAAGACTGGTTGTCAGACTTTCGGGCTTCTGACGACCCGTAACGACTGCCAAAGATCCGTGATAGCTTAACGAAGGAGTTTTATATGTAAAAATCATAAAAATGTTCTTATATCTATGGTAAAGATGGTCACCCATCTACGGACCAACCGCGGCAAGCGTAGCTTAACCTGATCGGTCAACCCGAGCGGCTGGTATTACTTTAGGCACAAGCCCTTTCCCACTGGTAATGGGTGGTACATTAACATACATGACCCATCTTTAGTATCTAAGAAAAATAAATTACATGTCCGACGATTTCTTAGTTTGTCAGCTGGCAGTAATACGAAATAATAATGTGAACATTTAAAAGGAAGCGAAACCATGTAATGTACCTACTTTCCCAACTCCAAAAACATTCAGCAAGTTACAAACCTTTTGTCAAATGGTCTGATGGTCCCCGGAAACATTACACAAAGGCAAAATTTTTTCAACAATCAGTTCTTACTTCTCAGAAAGCGCAGGTACTGAGTTTCGGGTACTTATTGTCGTTGCTAGGTAAAAATTATTAACAATCCGTCTTGGGTCTCTGCACGTCCTTATTTCTAAGGAATTTTATGATTTACGTTAACTTTACTTCAATAGGAAGGCGGTCAGACAATGCATTCGGGAGAAAGTTCTCGAAATGTTTAATGTTTCGAAATTCGAGTTTGGAACGACGCTGTCTGTGATTGTAAAAATTTGAATACGGAATGGTATTTTTTCGAGCATTTTATTTGACTATTCCGTGTATTTTGCAGTGTCTGTCTTTTGCGTCACACTTTTGTCTATTCTAGAAAGATAGCTCAGTTTGAATCTTCAAAGACTTGGTGACGATGTACATGTACCTACTTATGTAGTTAACTAAGCGATCTGGTGGTGATTAGATCTGTCACAGCATCTGTGAAGCCCACAACAGAAAACGAATCCCGTAGTCAAAAACATTCAAAATATAGTCACAATCTCATCTCAGCCTCATTCAATGTCAAAAACTTGGCAAAAATGTAAATTAGAGACAACTCGGTAAGTCAGAGCTGTTACAACTGGACCACCACTGCTCTCAATCGCTCAGTCTTTACACTAACAAAAGGCCATAGTTCACAAAAAAAATCTTCCATAACTACACAAAATCGTGCCTACATAATTTATTAACAATAAAATCGCAGGCCTATTGAGTCAGAGCTCAGTCACGCCATTTTATACCTTTTTTGACAAAAATATTTCCGCCAGGTCGGTTACCCTGGTTATTGAGCAGTTATTAAAAGATGCGTGGGCGCATTGTGACGTCACAGACGATGACAAGAAAAACAAGTTCCGGAACAAGTCCGATTGTAGTTTTTTTTTTTATGTCAGTGTGTATGATTGTAAATGAAACGTGCCTTAAATCTGTGGAGAATGTGTGTGGTGATACTGCACAAATTATTAAGTAATCTCGTATTTCAAATTAGAGAAAAGGTAAGTTAGATAGGTAGGTAGTATTGATGATGGTATTGGTTTGGGCAGCGGGATCGTCCGAAAGGGTTACCGCTGCCCTGGAACAGAAAGGGCTAAGGAAGGAACACGGGTGGGTTTTAGTCAGTAAGAGTCTGACACTCCCTTCCGCTCCACCCAGAGCGGGAGGGGTCATTTGATGATTTCCAATTCGCAAAAAAAAAAAAATGGTATTGGTTTAAGGAGTGAAAACCTGCTGCTAAAGATCTCACGATTATGAAGCCTGGGAGAGTCTTGATAAAAAGTCATAAAAAAACAGCTCGATATGTCCTACGTAGTAGTCATAATAGAAGACCAGTGGGGTAATTGCGTAACACATTATATCATTCTGTAGAGAATGGGTTTCATTTTGACAGTTCAACAACATTCATTGCGTTATTTACATTGTTGAGCAGGCAAACTTTTCGAACATGTGAAGCAATGAATTAGCAATATCCTTCAAAATGATTCATATTGAGATTGATAGTGTGTTACGCAATTAGGGTAAGTTTAGATTATCACACACTCACTACAGACCCACAGCCACACAGGGGACACGGGGTGTGTGGGTGTGTTGTGACGTTGCAGTCAAATTAAATGTTGCCTAAAATAGTTTTTTTTATCTTCCCTTCCAACATTATCATCTATTAGTAGATGTTTGTATTTTAGCTGTGACTTGTCCGGATAGTTTGGACGCCTGGAGACCGGCTGGTCTCCAGGCGTCCAGCCGGACGAGCCGGTCCAGCAGACTGGAGCCTGTACCAGGAATACCTATGTTACAAGCCAGGCCAGGCTCCAGTCTTCACAACATCAATGTATTTCGTAAACACTACTTAAGTACTAATTTTCCATTATTTGGTAGAGAAAATAAACGAAGAAAATAGTGAAAGAAATCTCTCCATGAATGGCAAAAAATGTATCAAAACCGATTTTGTTAGCCTTCCGTATCAATCTATTTTCCCGCTTGGCAACCGGAGGCTGAGCTTCTTGTTGGTCTCGTTATAATTACCATAGTATCTAAACAAACGCTTACTTTTTGATACCACCATCATCATCACCATTTCAGCCCGGAATCACCCATTGCTGGGTATAGTCCTCCCCTTTCTGCCATACTTCCCGGTTCAATGCGTCCCTCATCCATGTTTCCCGCGACTTTGACGATATCATCAACCCAACGCGCTTTTGGACGGCCCTAGTCTCTTCGGCCTGACTTTGACCAGCATTCGGTCACAATTATATTCAATCGGCCATCTCCTCGTCTAACTAGATACCATCGAATTATGGAATACAACGAATCCCCATCAAGGATCTTTTCACAATTCCACCCCTTGCACCTGGGCTACAAGACAACCGTAGCCGTGCCCGGTAGCACGTTGTCTTGCAGTTTTGAGCTCGAAATGTTCAACGGTAGAACTTTACCTTGAAAACCACTCTTGCAACTCTTTGACTACAACGGTCTAACAACTCTTTGCTTTCTAAAGACATCCAGTTCCGGCCCCTGTAGCCCTGTAGCTGTGCCCTTGAACATCTTGGGAGAATACTGGCCAAAATGGTTATACAATACTGTCCATTATCATTTAAAACGGGTAATTTTGTATTAAAGCTTATGGTAATGATATAATACAGGAAACTTCGAAGATTCTTGGGTATACGAGAAAATAATAAGACATCTGCAATTCGAGTAAGCTCGGCTGATTCTAAAAGGGGGATCTTGTTAGCATTTTTTGCGTGCGAGGGTATCGCGGGAGCTTTTATTATATATCAGTGATTGTCGCATTCATGTTGGGATAAGTGAACCTTTGTGCGCCCGAGGGTTGCGAGCTTAGCCAGCTTTTTATGGTTTTGTTTGAGATTTTTCTTGAATTTTGTAATTTGAATATTTTTTAGGTGTTTGCAAAGATGGGTGTTTGCTGCTATGGTTGTGAAATTAAATGAGATAAGTGACTTTGTTTAGTTCTAAAAAGTTTTAAAGTGTTTATTTGCAAAAAGTATGCAACTTAGTTTGCAAATTTCTTGGATTTTATCCTTGTTGCAGGTCCAATTTTATATCTTATCTTGGAATGTTGAGCTTCAATCAGATTGTAAAAACTTCATATCTTACTCAAAAATAATGCACATCCTGTGTTTAAACATAATTTTTAATGCCTAAATGATGATGTTTTCCTTTTTTTTACAGACTCCAAGATTAATTTGCACTAAATCGTGACAGCCCTTACATCAAGTACTTATGTATATACCGTCTGCGGGACCAAAGACTCCTGCGCAGGTGTGCGACCCATTGATGTGATCTGTCGGCTTTTCTACATCGCTTCCTATGCTACAGCTGCAGAACCCAAGACCAGTTTAAATTCACAGTAGGTACGTACAAGTATTATTTAAGTGAGGACGGGTTGACGTGTAGAATATATTTAAATTATGTTTTATTGAGAGTTATCTTTAGTTTGTGTGAGATTTTGCGTTCCTGTCCGGTTTCTTTGAGTGCCTGGTTCAAGTTACCTTTTGTATTCGATTTTATAATACTGTTGCCTTTCATAGCTCTGTAATACACTGGTCAATCAATTAGCATAATATTTTTTTTGCAGATGGGCTGTTTTTTAGATCTTTAACCGTCGTTACGGGTCGTCCGAAGAACAAAAGTCTGACAGTGACAACCAGTCTTATCAAGGGGTACCTATCGTATTGTCCAGTAACTAGGTTCTGGAGGTCAGATAGGCAGTCGCTCTTGTGAAATACAGCTGCATGCGGTTAGACTGGAAGCCAACCCCGAAAAAGTCCCTGACTAAGTACGCATTAATTTTAAGCAATACCTGAGTATTAGTCATCACAAATGAACCAATACTGAGCAAAGTGGATTTAGATTCGTCTCTTAGGCAATAGGTTAGCAATTGGCATGGAACTCGCTAACATTCAGCTCGCTACGTACCACGCTATCAATTTACAATCTGAACCATTTTGAAGGATATTACTAAACCATTGCTACATATTATGTTCGAAAAGTTTGCCTGCTCAACAACTTTAAAAACGCAGTGAATGTTGCTGAACTGTCAAAATGAAACCATTTATAGAAATGGCGTTCATTTTGACAACAATACTAACAATAGTTTTAGTATGTTACTAATTACCCTGCAGTTTTAACACAGCAAAGCTGTACTTTGATAGAGATCTCGTTCCAAATAACATTAAACATTTTATTATCAAAAGCCATTGTTAACTGAACCTAGGGTATTACAGTTAAATATAAAACTTCAGCAATTAACAGCAATTTATTTGACCTATCACGAATTGAAATCAGTTTCCTTTCATCGACTATTGTAAGTTGTTTGTTATTTGCGTGGGAAAACATTTATTTGTATAATTGTTTAATAAGGAAATGTTGTTACCTACTGTTTACAGTTAAGTTTGATGGCATTGCAGTAAATGGAGCTATAGCCATGATGACGTCATCTCGAGCCTTAAGTTTCCAGCCGGTCCAGCAAAGACGTTAGTAATATTAATCACTACCTGTTGTCCGCGACTTCGTCTGCGATCCAGGGCGAAAAGAAGCCTATGTCCTTTTCCAGGTTATGATCTACCCATATGCCAAATTTCATCCTATTCTGTTCTGCAGTTGTAGCGTGAAAACGTAACAAACAAAAAACAAACTCAGTTTCGCATTTATAATATAAGTTACGATTCTGTGGCAAAGAAAGGATGGACCATCTCCTATAAGTCTGTTTTGTGCCTAGATTCAAGTGCTTTAGTCATTTAATAAATATAGCTAGCATTTAATAGTACGTTTATTTGCGATAAACATGACGCAGAGAAAGAACACAAACACAAAAAAAAGCATTGGGGAAAAATATGCGCAAAACGGCCAAAAGGTGGGTAGATACTCGTACTAACTTAGTATCTACCCACCTTTTGGCCGTTTAAGTTTTTGACTCGTTACGTCGTTGACCAGTAACGAGTCAAAAACTTGCTGCGATAACCAATCAATCCATTTTCCAAGCATTCCAACATCCTTTTTAATTGTTATGCTATAGGAACCTATAGTTCGGCCGACGAGAGAGTGCGTTCTTGACACCTGTCAGTTTCATAAAACGAATTCGTGTCTTGCGAATTTTATCACTATTAGCAGCTATTTAGAGATCAATGCGAAGATGCAAAGAGCTAATAATTAGCTACTAGTAGCTTTGTCGCCCTTACAGATGTCAGAAATGCATTCTCTCGACGACGGCTGGACTGTAGGTAATAGTTACCAAAAAACAGACACGATTTTTCGAGTGCTCGAAGTAGGTATTTGTATTTGTACCCAACCATATTTCTTAGATAATCTAGCAGTGCCTATACGGTGCGTTTTCGGATGGTAGGTGCTATGAATGAACTAATCAGTGTATCTTCCTATCGATAGTTACGTAGCCCGTACCTATGTAGAATGTCTACCTACGAGTACATATTTTTGCGAGCCACTTGATCCTATATTTCGTACCTAATCCTTTAGGCAAGACCCTGTAGGTACTTTAAGATTTAAATTAACAACAAAGGGGCCGCCAACTGTAACATCTTATTACGCTCTATTTAAACTCAATGCCTGTTATGTCATTTAATAATAAAACCGTTAGCACGAAACACGTGTGTACCTTTTGGCATCACCTGACGTGACCTTGGAAAGTCGGACCGCGCTGTCCTTGGACCAAGAGGGGCCTAAACAAAACGAACGCTGGGACAATGTTATGGCCGTTAAACAAGTCCTCGATGAATGCTCCGGAAGGTTGCCTCCCCTTGCTTTATTTGTCTATGGAAGTCAAAAAGGACCGAAGTGAAATTACGCAATCAATTTGAAAATTGACCGAACGATTTGCGTTTTGGCGTGTAATTCATTGAATTTATGAATGTAAACATGAACAAGCCTTTTCAAATTATGAAGGGGAGCCAGTTGACATTCTTTTATTACCTATTTAATAACTTGTTTTTCGCTTTTCTTTGCAGGCTGGCCGTTATAATCTCCTGGACCAATTTTATAAACTTTTAAATAATCGGTGGGATAAAAGCTGTTCTTATTCAATACCTACGTATTATGCAAAGAAACTCGGTTTATAACCGTGGGGTCGGCCCTCGTATGTATTTGAATTTACGCAGCAGAATTTTGAAATGTACAGACGCCAGCACATCAAGTTACTACAATCTGTCAAATTTCTTTAATAGATTTTCAACTTTATTGCTAAATCATTAGGTTCAAGGTTGATTGGGAAAATTTGACAGTTTCGGGTAGCTTGACCTGCTGGCGTCCGTACCTACCTATGTTCAATTCCATACTTCCATTGCCATCCTCGTACGGAGAACAATGTTCAAGGAATGACGGAGGCCACTACGCCTCCCTCATTCCTCATTCATACAAAAGAGGTTCGATTCAGAGGGGAATCAAACAGGTTAGTGATGTAAGAACATGAGCACACACGCAGCAATTTTCATTTTTGATAAACACCTTTGTTTATCAAAAATGGAGGCGACAATCTTGATGACTATTATTTATTTTGAGCACACATATCATTATAATAATATGTATGTGTGATAATATTAATGGTTACAGAAAAGTTTTGGAAACGTAGTTACGTTGTTGGAAACAAACAATCGATCTTTACTCATGTGCTGCTAATGTAAAATACATGTTATAACATCATATTTTATTACATCATTATTACGTTTACACGAACTTTAGCTGTTTTTGTTACATTTTTTTCTATTATTATAATTTCTCATCTTTTGGTTCCTTATTCAATTTGATACTAATGTCCGTTTTCACTAACAGTTGGCGACAACTTAATTTATTGTTATTTCTAAAAGTTAGTTTACTTACTTTTTACTGCTCTCGCCTGTTCGAAATATATAGGCAAACAACTATTCCTGAATCCTTATGCTCTGTACTTACGATATTTTATTGAATTCGTCTAGTAAACAAAATGGTTAAAGGAATTTAAAACATTAATTAAGTATCGTTCGTCTAAGTAAATAAATGGTTAGACTCTACAAATAATAAAAGTGGACTTTTTATCTGGAAAATAGATGAACAAAGGTCGTTGATATAATGGCTTAACTAGAAACGAAAATATGGGGAAAACTGTGCGACAGAAACCAATGAGGTGGTAAATAAAGCTTAACAGACAATATTATTATTTGACTTACTAAGCCCTATAGGTGCTACTGCTAAAGTCGCCCCGTGTGGTTTTCAAAGCAGATTCTTTTGGCACGTGGCCAAAAGCGGAACTAACGCCGCCATCTTGTTTTGTCAAAGCAATTTCACAAATGTTTACAATGTTTGTGTCAAAAAATCCTTGTAGCCCTCTACTAGAGGTCCTGGGATAGATTCCCAGGTGGAAGTGTTATTGGATTTTTAAAAAAGGAATTTCTCAGTAGCAGCCTTTATGCGACCTCCTTCCCTTAGCCCGGAATCTGTATGTGCCCGGTTTATGGCAATAGGCTGACTCCTAATTAGATAGGAATTGAAACATTAGCTAATCTAGGTGTATTATAAGTACACCACTGCCTAACCCGTCGTGGAATACAGGCGTGATGGTGTAGATACGTATTTTGAGATATTTTCGACTGGGCAGTTACTAAATTCTTTTATGTTTTGCCAAACAAAGGTCCTGTAGGTACTGGTTTCATAAAACATGCATTATGAAGCTGGAATTATTCAAATCTTAAATAAGTAACGGAATTGGGGTCTTTCAAGGTCTTGAATTGTACCATTTGTAAGTGCGGGGAATGGCCACAAAAGAACTGTAGTTATACGCAAAAAATAACTGTTAATAAAATGAAAAAGGGTATTTTTCAATAGGAAGCTGTTTTATTTCTTAAACACGTGTACATTTTATTTTTAATACTGGGTCGGTTGGTTTTTTGTGGTGTAGTCAGTTGATAGCGTGGAACTCATAACGTACGCTATTGGCCATAAAGGACAATGCAGAGTTTACCCTTATTATATTACAGTAGGTACGTACGACTCCTTGCCATCTGCGCAGACTTGTATTATTGGTCATGTATATTTACTATATTACAATTAAATTCTCCGATTGCATAAAGAACACTCGTGGTGGACTTTTTTTATTTTGCAATTCAGTTTTCCCTCTACAGGATCAAATTAAATTAGTTAAACTCCGCAGACGTGATGGGTATCGATATATTAACATGATAATACAAAAAAAATGTCTGTTTTTATTTTTGGGTTCTCGACCTTATTGTTATGTTAGTGACTTGGAATGTCAGTTTAATTGCGTTAACTTCACAGACGTAATGGTTATCGAAAAACGAGTTGCACTCTGCCGGCAGAAGTGAAAACTTGAATATTAACATTGTGCATTTTTGATATTTTGGAATGCGGACTTTTCGGAATTTTTGATCAGGTCACGTGTTCTGACGCGAGTTTAACATTTTTTACTCATCACAAAAAAGTGCACAAAGCCGCTAAAGTTTTCACTAAAAAAAACTGTTTTCGTCGTCTCATACGACCAGAACGGGTCGAAGTAGAGGTGCTTGGGGGAGGCCTATGTCCAGCAGTGAACGTCTTTCGGCCGAGTTGATGACACTTTTTACAAAAAAATATAATGAAATCATTCATTGCATTTTTCCCCTTGTGTTTAGGTAACGATACCCACCACGTCTACGGAGTTTCGCTAGCTAATTTTATTTGACCCTGGATATCTTTGAAGCGATTTCACTTTGCTAATGCTAATCTACAGGATGGCAGGGACATCGACGAGCAAACTTACCATGGATTCAGTACATGATTCTGAACGCCCCCGAACCCGCGCGGTAAAAGTTGCAATGTCTTTCATTTCGACAGTTCAACAACATTCATTGCGTTATTGAAGTTATTGAGCAGACAAACTTTTTGAACATATGAAGCAATGGATTGCAAATATCCTTCGAAATGATTTAAATTGAGATTGATAGTGTGTTACGCAATTAGTATGGAGCTGTTTAGAACATAGTGTTGTATTCATGATTTCTGTTTGCCGCGTCGATGTCTCTGCCACCTTGTATCTCTGATGGAGTAGCTAATCTACACTTTTTCATAGCTATAGGTACATAAAAGCTTTGCTCACTTTGTGTAGCACTTATTTTAGAGTGTCCGTTAGGTGCTAGTTAGCCTTACCACAGAAACGGCACTAGGCGTTAGATAATAATGGTTCTGCCTAAAACTGGGCGCACTTCTCATCTATTTCCTGAAACTATTTTATCCCAGCCAACAACTTTACGTTACATACTATGTACCTATATGATAACTTTCGATGTTTTTTTTTTCTCTAATTCCTAATTTTAGATAGATTTATAGTGTGGAATTTGCAGTTTTAAAGTACATCATAAACTCTAATGATCCTGACAACACTTAGGAAAAGTAGTTCATAGGAACGATGGTGAAAGGATCTCGAAAGATCATATCAGTGAATGAATCAAAACAATTCATTTCTGTCACACGCAGTTTAGGAACAAATGAAATCACAAAAGTTACTCGCTCTCTCGCTGACAATAAAACACAAACTTGGTTTCCACCATTTATTTGAATTTTACTAAAAAAATTGAATAAAAAATATGGTATTTCATCAACATGTTATTTAGAAATGAATAATATACAGTTGTAGAAAACATTGTCCCGTACTGTCGCCCTAGTGTTAACAATATTATTTATTATGGTACAGATGTGGTAGGTGCGACGGCCGCGTCTGTCGGTTGGAGCGCCGCCCCGTGCGTCGGGTGTGTCGGTCGGTCGGGCAGGCTGTCGGGCAGTCGGTGTCGGACGTGGGTGCGCGGGCTGTGATTATGCTTCAATGGTGGGACGGCGCGTTGTGTTGTCAGTCTCACTCGCTGCTCTTAATCTAATCTTCTTCTTCGCCGCTCTCGGACTCTGGAATGAGATAAAAACTTGATTAGCATCGGCGCATTAGAAATAGGTACACTCATGAGGAATGTGTTAACAATATAAATGTAAACAAACATTGATTTCAAATAATCAGTTAAATCTCCAGCCTATTCACGTTAGTTGTTGTGATAGGTAGACCACAAAATAGAGAAAACTGAACGAGTCGACAAGTTGAATAGGTTTACATTAACTTAAAGTATATTGGTCAAAGCTACGATACAGCCCATTACATCACCACAGGACATGATCCACCATCATGCGGGCAAAAGTATTTCGTTAAAAAATGATAATAGTTAGAAAAAATATCAGACAAATAGTTCGGCATTGGAGGATACTTGCACTCAGCATTGGCAGGATATATGTCGTTTTTAAGCTCAATATCATTATCCTCCTGTCCTTATCTCAATTTGATTCTCACGTCTTCTTCCATACATCTCTATTTTCAACTAAATATTAAAATAATAAGCGTCATATCTGTTTACCTTCCTCGGCGCTCTGTAACCACTCAACAAACTTCTTCATCTGGTCGAGGAACATCATTTTGCCCTTGCTGGAGTTGGACTCGCGGTACCACTTGAGGATCACCTCCTCGGACAGCACATTGGTCTTGTACAGCATCACCACCAGCTTGCTGAACGCGCGCATGAAGTTCATGTTCTCGTAACAGTACTCTTGCACCTATGAGGAAAGGAAAATGTTGATTAAATCTAGCCCGATTAGTTGAAGACTTCTGTCATCAGAATTTAATTTTAAGCGTATGAACAATGGGATGCCGTGTGATTTCGACATTATGGCGCCATTTCCACGGACGAGAAAATCGCGGCGAGTCTAATGTTATCAAATTCTCGCCGTGTGGAGATACGACGGCCATACAGTTTTTATAGAACTTGATTGCACTACGTGACTACCGCCGCGGTACTCTTGCTCGTGTAAATGGTGCCTTAACTCAATGTAATAATACAGTATAATAATATAATGACAATGTCCAAAAACCAGTAGATAAATCTTTGATAAAAACTACATTTACAAAAGGTCAGTTCAAAGCAGTTAATTGTAGCCTATAGCTCATATGATCCAATTTGTAATGAATAATTTATCAGGAGAGTCCTTTCTGATACAACTGACCTTTTCATGTAACGGGTGGAAAAAATGCCTATGAGCATATCACACCGGCGAAATTATGTGGTTCTATGGCGCTCGCAGCAATTTCACCATGTCTACATCCACTTTTATGTGGCCAGGAGAAGTGCTACGCGCACGGCTTTCGCACAAACTAAATAAAATCATTAAAAAATAATCATTATTTAACATACCTTAGTAAGTAGCGCCTGCTCAGCCTTAGCGGACTGCGCAAACGCAGCCAACAGTGGCGTGTAGTGACGCAAATGTTTGGCCGCCTGCTCCGCCAACAGCTCTTCTTTCTTGTTCCATTCACCACGCGACATCACACACTGCCATATCTGTCGCCAACGTTGGACAAACATTAGTATGTTGAACTTTATTTGTATAGGAGTTAGCTAAGTTTTGTGTTGGATCAGACTGCCATATCGACAAGGCACAAAAAGATGACGTGTCAAGCTTAGGACGAACCGAAAGACTCAGTCAGAACTAGCTCAAAACGATTTCTAGTTGTACTCCGACTCGTCATCGAGTATCATCATTAGAAATAAGATTTTTAGAATAATTATGTACATGCACACCATACAAATTACAGACATAGATGTAAAAAATTACATAGGGTGTCACAATGGACGGCCTTATCGCGAAAAGAGACCTTTTTATTTCTGCATTTAGTGTAAAATGATGTAAGTCATAAGTTTTTAATTTTACAAACAGATTTCTGGGTAAATTCGAGTAACGTTTGTGGCAGAATATTTAGCAATCGTGGGGCACAGGTCATTTTTTTTCGGGCACTAGGTTTCGTTGAAAATCCAACATTATCTATCGCTGGAAACTATTGTCTAGCAACCTTTACATTTTCGATGTTTCATATTTTTGTCTATCCCAGTCACAAAATGGCGCTCGATACTCACAATGGCAACAACTTCATGCTCTGGAATAGCGTGCTTGACGGCCATGTCACGCAGCTCCTGAATGAGATCCCTGATCGGCTTGTCCTCCGCCAGTTCGTCGAGAAGGGCCTGCGTCAGCTCGCGACGTGCCTCCTACACACGGACATAGACATGTTAACATAAAGTACAAGAAGGAATAGTGATCCTATTCCTTCTTGTAGAAGAAGAGGTCACGAAATCAACATCATAATCATCATAAAAAATATGCTTTCAAAAACTATTGAATTAAAAAGTTAAATTACTTATGCATATCAAAATCTGTATAGTTACGGGACACTAAAATACTCCCCATAGTTATGTGCTGTTTTTTTTTCATCCCTACATTATTACATGACGTGTGGCTCCCAATTTTTTTTTCTCGTAATTTCCCTACAACATTGTTAGCGGCGCACATCATTCAACTTCTTTCTAATCTTCATCGATATAGCTAATAATATCAGATGCTAATAGTATCAAAGTAAAATGGCTGTCACAGAGGGACATGACAACATCATAAGGGTTCCGTTTTTTGTCATTTAGTTAAGGAACAGTAGCAAGCGTAGCAGATTTAGGAAACATCATACACTTAAAATAACTTTTCTCATAGTCTACAGAGTGATTGCAAGATTCAAGCAGAAGAAAAATACTGTACCTGAGAGGCCTGGGCGCGATGCAGGCGCAGCAACTCGCTGAGTCCCCTGGAAGCGAATGACGTAGCCAGCACATCCTCACTGCGACGGTTCAGCGGCAGAAACTCCAGCAGTCTGAGGAACAAACATTATGTTTTTATAATTGCACATTAAAAAAAGGTCAAAGAACTAGCTCTCAAAGCGGCCTTAATTCTCAGAGTGATCGATCAGATAGGAAACGCCGACCGTTTTTAAAACATGATTGACGTGTAGAAGTGTGCAAACCTGCTTACAGAAATAAAATCATTTATCAATCAACCTGAAGCATGTGGTTCATTTCAGGGAATAGGGAATGGGCCAATATTCCATTATTCGCCTTATGTAATGGTAATGTAGCGGCATTAATGACTGTGTCGCAATGGTGCGACAAGCCAGTACAATGACGCATTGCTATACCCTAAACCTGTAAAAGCCGAATTTTATGGAAAATTCGTCAGAATGCGTTAGTTAGGGAATTCTTCAAACATAATGCATAACCTCGCCTATCTATAAAGCTACAGTCATCGCCCGTTCAACCCAGTTTGCCGATCTTATAGAAAAATAGAGAAGCTTAAACGTCTCATTTTAGAAAGGTTTTGGGTTGGGTAACTGCAGACACATTTGACATTTTAGCTTTGTCTCTAGGATACAATTGCATGTGTGATGCTTTTAGTATTGCGGATATAAATGCCTTTTTTTACATAAAAATAAAGTGTATACAGGATGGCAGAGACATCGACGCGCAAACTGTAACAATGAATTCAGCACCCTAAGCAAAATAAAAGTCTAGACCCTAAGCAAAATAATTCTGCTGTTTCATAGAAAATTGATACCTACGCGGTCAAAATGTATGGAACAGCAATTTCTTTCTTTAATAACCCACGAAAATTTTCAACACAGGGGGTTCTGAATCATGTGCTGAATACATGGTAACAGGTTGCGCGTCCATGTCTATGATACCCTGTATTTTTAGTGTCGCATCACCCACCTGCCTTCAAGTTGCCCTCTCTTGAGTGCGGTGACGAGAGTATTGACGCCGCGCTCTGCCTTCACAGTAGCGAACACCTCCAGAACAAACTCCAGAGCGAGGTTGTCTTTCAGCAGATGCTCGTTCACCAACACCAGCAGGACCGACGGCGGGACGCAACCGTTGCCTATGGAGATAACATAAGGTTACACAATATGGAAATAGTAAACAATTTTTAACAGTGGTTCATTGAAAATAAATTGCGTGAAAATACGATGTTAGAATGAATTATTAAGAGACTTCCTTACAGCCCTATATTGCAAGAATTTACTATTTTTTATTTTAACTGTTTCAACATTATTCCCAAAAGTAGTAAACAATAACTAAACAGATAATAACTTAGCTTAGCTAGCCTAAATATCATATTCGAGCATTGTTCTAATAAATTGGTAGCACTAAAACCCTATTTATACAATTTAACCTAAAAAAAAAACTCGACGAAACTCTTTTTCTCATACTGGCAAGTATATTTTAACTTACATTTTTAACAAGTTGCTCCAATCTGGCTCCCACAGAAAATGTTCCGTGTGAACCGGGAAATAAAGTTTTTAACTATTTACAAAAAAAAATGTCGTGCAGCCACATATAGTCCATGCAATGAGCATGTTCCAGTGATGGCTGTACTTTTCTATAGCACAACTTCGACACCGCGCAACGCAGTTCACGTTACATGGCTCTAATCGTGTGCATACTGTATAAATTATTGCTATTACTAAAAGAGCTCGGTGTGGCCCGGGATCGAACTCGGGACACGTGCACAGCATGTGTCAGGTTTGGAGCAAGGCTATGGGAGCACATAGTTGAATGGTGAAATAGGTGTATGGTTTGATGAAATTGATGATTCGTTTTGATAACACGCGTTATTGTAATAAAAAAAGTTGACTCAGTTTTTTTTTCGTTATAGATGGCGCTAGCGAGTTGTCTCGAGATTTTACAATACCTAGAAATAAGCTGAATTTATGTAGGTTATTTTAATATAATTTTAGTTATTTATTCTTTATTATTGATAAGCACGCGTTTGACCAGTACCTCACCTGATGGTAAGCGAGGATGTACGCTTTCCTAGAAGTAACCTAACCTATTCACTCCTGATTTAAAGATACCCAAGATTATAGAATTGAAAGAAAGATAGTATAATTAGGTACGTACCAATCCATAGTGCGGTCATACGAGCGAGCTTGATACGCTGTAGCGGCTCGAAACCCTTGAGGTACACAAGCACCTGAAACAACAAACCAAATTGTAGAGAGGATCCCTTTTGCACAGTATCACAGGCTGAGAAGGTCCGATGGCATGTGTGTGGATGTGTAAAATGCTTTTTTTTTGCCATATCTGAATGTTTATACTGCAGTATTTTATTTTCAAGACTTGTGCTAGGTACATGTGTCGCCACTTGTTCTTAACACAAATACTTACGGTTTTATACTTAATTCAAGCTTTATAACTAAGAAAAGGTTGAGCTGACGACATGAGCGCGTCGTGATAAAAAAAGTAGCAAAATAATTATAGGAAATGAGTAAGCAGCTTCATTCGACAGCGGTACGCTCGGCCCGGTACATATAGCAGCTTAATCGCAGCGGATAAATTGTCTAACTTTACAAAATCGATTGAGCCTAACAGTAATGTGTGGGTATTGTAGTAATGCTGAAGCTTAATTGGCTTGGTGCCAAATATTGACTGTTACCAAAAAGATCAGTTTCGTGTTTTTTTTTTTAGTTCAAAGAACAAATACTATGACGACTATAATGTCGCAATGTTGATTACCTGCTTTCTTTGTGGCAAGCTATAATTTATTTATTTAACCATTTATGTACGCACGGCTACACATCAAGCTATACATAACCAGTATAAGCTGACTTCTGATTGACCAATGAGAGGTCGGCTAAAACTGGAATTGTATAGCTTTATGTGTAGCCGTGTGCACACACATCTTATATATAAAATTCTCGTGTCACAATGTTAGTCTGCATACTCCTCCGAAACGGCTTGACCGATTTTGATGAAATTTTTTGTGCATATTCAGTAAGTCTGAGAATCAGCTACTATCTATTTTTTTTTTTTTTTTTTCAAACCCTTAAGTGATAAGGGATGTCCACCCTAGGGTAGGAGTAGTGTAGGAGTAGTGTAGGAGTAGGGTAGGAGTAGGGTAGGAGTAGTGTAGGAGTAGGGTAGGAGTAGGGTAGGAGTAGGGTAGGAGTAGGGTAGGAGTAGGGTAGGAGTAGGGTAGGAGTAGTGTAGGAGTAGGGTAGGAGTAGGGTAGGAGTAGGGTAGGAGTAGGGTAGGAGTAGGGTAGGAGTAGGGTAGGGGGTAGGACACCCCGCGAACGAAGTAGCGCCGGGCAGCTAGAAATAATTTATATATGGCAAAACAACGTTTGCCGGGTCAGCTAGTAATATTATATAAAATTTAAACAGAGAAGAAAAAACAGAACAGAAAAAATAGGTACAGGTATGTATATCTGTTTGTCTAGATTGGGGCTCACTGGCAAATATTATATACTTAATATATACCTAGTTGTAAGTGTAGGTAGTAATTTTACCTTTGCCGACAGCTTGCTGTTAACCTGTGAACCTGCTTACTTTATTATAGACAATAAAATATTGTTTAATTCTATTCTATATCTTCTTTTAGTTTTACTTTTAATTAAATTTACCTTGGTAACACTAAAACTAAATATCATGTAACCTTACCTTTTTCATCTCTTCCTCAAACATCTTTTCCAAGTATTTGTATCGTCTCATCAGCTTCACAAATACCTGCGAACAAGTACTTAATGTGTTAGTATGTGTATGTGACGAGTATGTGCTAATGTGAGAGTCAATCTTGTGTCAGAGATAATTGAACGAGAAGGGGTTTCTCAACACTGTGTTTTCAGGACTCTAGCCATGTTTTTCATCATGTTAATGATTTTCGTACAAGATATAGATACATATCCTCCTACAGATGGGGCTTAAACATAACAGGCGAAATGTGGGTGTATTATACATAGGTACACCGCTGCCTAACCTTTCGGGGATTGCAGGCGTGACGTTATGTTATATACTCTTTATCGCAGCTGTAAGTATTTGCTGTAAACTTATAAGGTGTTCTGTGATTTGGAAATGAATTAATGTAATTTATTCTTGGTTTCAAAGTTTATTTTATTAAAACTTCAGCTAGATTAAAAGATGGCAGCCTGATTTGAATTGATAACCATTTAGCCCACATTTCAGTCGATTATTGTCTGATTTGTTGTTGATAGTTACGACTTAAAAAATCTGTCTGGGATTGAACTCAGATCTACAGAACTTATAATCAAATCAAACGAATGAAAGAATCAAAGATACTAAACTTGAAAATTAAGACCAGCATTTTTTTTATCTTTAACTTCCTCTGTACCCGAAGCAGCCATAATAGTTGACCAACCGTCGCGTACGACATCTGGGCCTCAAGACTGGGAATAGTTTATACAAAAATTCCTACTTCTATGCTCAAATATCATACCAAAACATCATACCTGTTCAAAGATTCGCATGGACTCCATGTCTTCGTTCGCGGTGAAGATACAGGTGTTCGTTTTCGGTGATTCGCCGTCCATCGACACCGAACCGCCGGGGACTGGCAGAGAAACAGGCTCGTTAGTAAACAGCGGTAATAAATGATGGGTAGTAGAGGGTGGTAGGTAGACGGTCAGGTAAAAACGAACGAACAGGTTTTGTCAACAGTTATGTTCAGGACTCTAGCCAAGTGTTTCATCATTTTAGATTGGTTGTTGGTGGTAGAGTAGACTTTCCAGAAGGACTTTTGGTAAGTATGGTATTCAAAATAAAAAACCAGGCACATCATACAGAATGCAACCTTAGCCTCTTCCTTTATATTGAAAAAAAAAAAGTTAAGTATTATTTACTTAATTTTTTTTTCTTCAATTTTTGTAGGGTCTGTCTAGACAGTTGTCAGGCGTCCAGCACTGGTAGAAACTAGTAAACAAGTTATTCTGGCCAGAACTTGAACTAATTCATTTTGACCTTAAGTAATGCCATTTACTAGGGTATGCAGGGTTGAACGCTGCTGCATCTAAACTTTCTTTAAATTCACGATACCCTCCGAAGCACATGATGAAAATGTGATAGTCTACTCCATCACCATTCAGAACATCATTTTTAAACCATATGAAAAGTCTGGTACTCACGCAGCAGCCCCCCAGCGATGAGCACGTCGAATATGACCTCGCCATACCGCCGGTAGTCGAGTTTCGAGCCAGCCGCGTCTAAGAACTTGTACGCCGCGTCAAGGTCACCGCCGGCGCGCTCCAGTCCTTGCACGAGCGCGTCGCGGAATCCGTTCGGATCGTACTTCTCTTTCTCATCTGGAATGGAAGAAAGAGAGATTGTTAGATGGAGTGAATGGTGGAATGATTGGTGGTTTTGTTGGTCGATGTTGTGTCAGAAATAATTGAACGAGAAAGGGTTTCTCAACATTTGTTTTCAGGACTCTAGCCATGTTTTTCATCATGTGAATAATGTTTTTTTTTTTTACATTTAAATAGACCAAAAATTTGTTCCGTCACAGATAATCTGACTTCTTGTGATTTAAAAATGGTTGAATTCCCACCGGTTTCTAAGTTTTATTTATTTAAACTTTTCGCACAAAAAGGTACAAATGCGGACTTAATGCCCTTCGATTATTTCTTCAAACTTTTATAATTCAGCTAGACATGGTTAGCCAGATTTGATTTGCTAACAATTACCAAACTGATAACCAGATGACTCGTCCTCTAAACTTATACAAAATATTTAGCACCTTCAGGGAATGTTGGAACTGATTAACTTAAATGGCAAGACACGAAACTTAACGACGTTAGCATGGAAGGCGACCCCAATTCGGAAAAGGCCAGCCTCGATAACTATTGAATTAAATGCATGAACTTGCTTAGTAACATTAAACGCTTCTTGGAAGCCTGAAGCCTGAATGAGTATGGTAGTGGTACCATCGTAATATTCGTAATACGATAGTTACAGTTGTTATGATAGTTATAGTTGTTAGCCGGTATCATCCTACTGCTGGGCAAAAGCTTCTCCCGATGACGTCCAGCTTTTTCGATCCAGGGTTAAAGTGGACCACTGGTCGTGTTTTCTCCAGCTCGTCCCGCCATCTTCGACGGGGTCTGCCGCGACGTTTAGTTACATAATGATATAGATAGATTTTATGTTTTTAGAAATATCTTATGAATGTCCTTAGCCAAGTTTCTGATCGCCCTTGTGCATTTTAGAATGCTGCGCCGATTAAAACTACATTGTCTTAAACAATACTTCAAAATTGAATGGAATTGAGCAACATGTCTAATATACAATGACTACTGTCCCAAAACTAACACATTTTAGCCACGTGTTTCAAAATAAGACCTAATTAAAAACCAAGATAATCAAACCATCCATCTCGCGACCCAGTAAATCATCCGAACTTACCTAGGTAGGTATCTTAGATGGAGTCTAGAAATTGGCCCGTATGCACTAAGACTCGCAACTTATCGCACTGTAACTTTGTACTTGTAATTTATTCCAGTATTTGCCAAGACTAGTTGGATTTCAACTTATCTCGCCGACCTACTTTTGGGTGGCTACGATAGCAGTTCTAGGCCTTGGTTGGCTGGCTTGCTGATTATTTTTTCTTTTAAAATACTTGTTACTAACCGTAGGTGGAGTTTCAGGAAGTAATTGTAAGCTTTGTGTTATCTTTGTACATTTTAAACTGATAGTAACAACAGTACTAACTGTAAAACTACTGTAAAACTGCCTCATATTTAGTAAAAAAAAAATAGCGTCAATTGTTTTTTCAGAATACAGATTCTTAAAACATTTTCCTGCTCATATTATAAGGGATTCCACCCGTAATTTTATTCGAAGATAATATTTCCTTTTACGAAACTACATTTAAATGTCAGGCTGATTATTCACTGTCACACCCACTCGAACTACATTTTCAAACCACGAAAGGATATGATTCCCTAAAAAAAACAGTCATAGGGCAAAATCAAAAGTCATTTATTGAAATTAGGCTGAGAATCAGCACTTTTTGAACGTTAAAATTACAAAAGACAGTCCCCAAAAACGCCCGCCCTTCACCCAAAGGGCTACACCCACTCAAGAGCGTTTATCATAATCATATAGCCATACTCATAGTCATAACAAAGGGATAGGCAAACTTTCTAAAGTTGACAGATTTATTACACCCGTGGGATCAGCAGTTCTCGAGGTGAGGTTATCATAAGGTCGAATGCATAACTTTCACTTAATATTATAAATCAGTTATCAACTTACTAATATGATTACTGACTTAAGGGTCAATGGGGTTGCTTTGTTGTATTTTAATTTATTTATCCAGTATCTTCTAATGAAGACAGTCGATAACGTTTATTAAATCTCTTGTACGTAATTTAATGTTTGTCGAATAAAATGTCCGTAAAATTCAAGATGGTTATAAGTTAAGTAAATATACCTATGAGTTCTATTGTTTTGCGGTGATGTAAATCGTAAATGATTTCCTAATTAGACTGGCTTACAAAACAAGTTTCAGCCGTACTATTTAAAACTAAATAAACATGTTTTCCTTTCTTCCCACGTAAACGTAACAAAAAAAGGAAATTTTATTACGTAAAAATTTCAGGAAGGCGAAGTAACGTGCCAAAATTAGAGCAATTGTGAAATTTGGCAGAAAATAGTACTGTATTTTAACATGTAGGCGAGAAATCCTCAATTATGATAGTAGCGAAGGTCGTTTGCTTGTCGGTAAGACAATTAATGCACACATTGTTTTATAGTGTTGAATAAATTTTGATGGCATAAGATCACACGTTTTAAAATAAAATGAGATTTTTGAGTTTTTTTTTTTGTCATTTTTGGACAAAAGTTGCAAAGCTGACGACGACGAGCTGGTGACTGTCGACGGTAATTGCTTTTTGGGCCGAGCTCTAGACTGTTAAAAAGTTTGTGTTTGTGTGTTAGAAAAATGTTTTAGAAAAAGTGTTTATCAACACAATATATTCGAGAGCCAAAAGATGTTTAGCTGTCTTGATAAAAACAAGTTTAGCCTCGTCGTTTTTCTTTTATTTGCTATCTTTTAAAATTACACAAGATTAACCAATGCCAATGTCACGTTTTGTTATGTATTCATTAGCAAGTGTTTTTATGTAAATCATTGTATTCTAATCTTTTACTAATTATATGATTGAATTAAGCCGCCCTTTTTGAGAAGAGAACTCCAAAATGGCGGCGAGACCGTTTTCCATTTGGAGTAACGCGGAAAAAGCAACAGAATTCGCTTTTCGGAAACTAAGTATTTATTTGTAATCTTTTATACTTTTTGATAGTCATGATCATGATGAGATACTCATGTCAAGACATCCGGATCATACCGGAATTCCCATCTCGCTTGAGCAAGCAATAATTAGATCCGCAAATGTTACTAGAGCTAAAAAAAAAAAAATTTCGTGACATTGAATTTTTTTACATCCTGTCTGTTTTTCTTCGATAAGAGCTGATAAATAGTTCGTAAAGCATTGAATAAGATAGGAAGATAACCTATTAAAAAAAAATCGGCCAAGTGCGTGTCGGGCCACGCGCAGTGTAGGGTTCCGTAGTTTTTATAACAGCCAAGTGCGGGTCGTATTCGCTGACTGATAGTTTCGTACCATGCTCTAACTAAAAGCCAAACATGATTTACCTACCTAATTTGACTTCCTATACAAAGCCTCACCTGATCCGACCAATTTGCACGGAAAGTTTTAATTTTTTTTTTGAGATTTGGATAGGACTTGTTTGGTCGACTATTACTCGTAAACTCGTAAATCCCACTTAAGTGTGATAGTTCTCCTTTAAACTTCGTTATACTAATAGGTACTACTGCCGTGACATTTGAATTTCTAACTACAACCGTTTAGTTGGTAGAGGGGGGGGGGGGGGAGACTCTTGATTAACGAAAATTGGCACTTTAAAGCTTGATGAGTCACGAACGGTTTACTTAATCAAAAAAAATGGTCTGCACAAACCCCTAATATTTTTGAAAAACCCATCCAATGATATCCCACACTATGAAAAGGACGAAAAAATAAAATTATCATCCCCACTTTACATGTAGGGGAGGTACCCTAAATAATTGTTTTTATCAAAATTTTATTTTACCACCTTTTTGGCGTCATTAACGTGTATACTCATGCCAAATTACAACTTTCTAGTACTTACCAATATTTTGTGAGCTAAGCCGCGGACAGACAGACAGACGGACATGGCGAAACTATAACGGTTCCTTGTTGACTACGGAACCCTAACAATATTAAGTAGCATTTCTTGGATAAAAAAAAAAAAAAACTAAATGGCAATCGATTAAAAAAGAACAAATGGATGTCTTCCTGGACAAATATGTTGCCTAACTTTTTTGAGGTCGAAATCTCGGAAACGGCTCACACCCAAAACAGACGTTTTAGCAGTATTTATTCAAGGATGAGTTACACCAAAGGTTCGTGAGATCACGTAGCAACAGACGAACGAAGAATATTAATTTTAATTCATTGTTAGCAACTATGTAGCAAGCAAGAAACTGCTGAACAACATTAAATAATTCCGGCGATAGGTAACACTTTATTACATCAAGTAATAAGATGGTAAAATGCCTGAGCACGTGTTTGCGAATTTGGTGTGAACAAACCTTTGGCGGAAACAAGGTCAACCAGTATTGCCCAACCGGTAAAACATAACATCACGCAAGTATTCATAAGATTTGGCAGAGATACGAGTGGCGAATCCGACAAAAAACTAAGATTCCTAGATGCCAGTACTACTGAGGAGTTCCTAATGGATAACCCAAAAAACGCGGCTAGGTAGGATTGCAAACTCAGCACCCTAATGGCGTAACACACTATCAATCTCAATCATTTTGAAGGATATTGCTAATCCATTGCTTCATATGTTCGAAAAATGTGTCTGCTGAACAACGTAAATACCGCAATGAATGTTGTTAAACTGTCAAAATGAAACCCATTGCCACCGATATGTAATTAAATGCGCTTGTGACAAAAAACGAGGATTTATAAAGGCAGATTACAACATTACAAAATCAAAGAAAGCTCGTTACAAAACAGTCGTGAAGCTTCCTTATTTATAAGTGCGCAACAAGACTTCACTCGATGCAACTCCAAGTACCGCTAGTGTAAAAATACCGCTACGTGTTGTTAGCACCAGTGGAATATTACAGAGTTGCGGAGCGGGTGAGCCGAGTGATCAGCTAATGGCATTACACTAACCTATATATAATATCACTTAAGGTGATGGAATGGTGTTTAATGTGCACTGTTAGTAAATTAAAGAGCAGTATACAGGTCAGATCGAATGGCTTACGATAAGTTTGCAAGTAGCGATCGCTGATGTAGCAATATTGTGTCAGGACGGGTCATAATTATGTTTAAGCATAAAGTGGAAAGATTGGAATATGACACGAAATGGGTGCTTGAGAACAGTCGGGGTTGCAGAGGACAAGGACACCCTATTGCATTACTTAGCGGGTTCCCAACTGGCGAGAAAAGGCAACACTTAGGGTATAAGGGAAAGCTATGATAAGATCCTTAGTAAATTAGTGTCGCTTGTGAATTTATGAACACTTGGATAACAAAGAGAGCAACATTTAAGAGTCCGTGCATAAAATTCCCTCGCTTGAGTTTAGGTAAATTCAATCGATGCTATGTTTGTGTGCACCGTTCACGCACACACGCCTAAAGACCGAACGTAGTGATCGCTTAAACAGTTTTGATCCTATAGATGATATTTTTTTATTCATATAGGTACGGTAAAGAAATAAAAGTCTGGAATGTTTTCTAGTATAGTATTCGTTTAGTATAATTACCACAATCGTCATAAAAATGGTACAATTTGGTGTTAGATGCATTTAGGTACATTTAGACATTCAATAACATTGAGGTAAGCGTTTTACATAAATACGAGTAGTATGCGTGTTTAGGTAATTCAATGTTTTCCTTCACCGATATCAATGATGACTAACATAAACATAGACCGTCTTATTACAAAACGAAAACTAACTTTAGTTCTAGCCTAACCTTTTTAACCAGTATTTTTATTTCGAACTTTATTTCGATTTAGGCAAAGTTCTTAATACTAAAATGACAACTTAGCACCGAACTAAGTTGCCATTTTTGTATAAGGAACTGCATTTCTATAGCAGTTAGGTTAATAATTAAATAACTGGTTCAGTGGTTCAAACCTGAACTAAAGAAAACCCTTGTTTTGTAATAAGGGGGGAGAAAGTTCAAAGAAATTGAAAAAGCCTTATTGAGACTCTTATTAATAATATAATAATAATAAATTTTGGAAAACGCAAAACAACAAAATTTGAATATTAGGTTTGATTTACCTATGAAATATTGTTTTATTTTACCAAGGAACTGGAATTCCAATTAACCAAACAAGTAAAACTAGTAACATTTGCGGTTCGAAGTGGCAGTTTAATAAAACGACAATTTTATAGGTATCAAGCATTCGTGGTGTAATTATAATAATTATATATTACAATGGAAGATTGGCTACTTAATAACAGTTAATTTAAAAAAAATATTAAAATGTTGTGTCTCTCAGTGGCATTGAGCGAGTTTTTCTTGGATCGACTATTTCGGGTAAAAGGCATGTATTGTAGAAATCTACAAGCCTTTTTTCCATCTTAGTCTTCCAAAAACTATCGTCCCTATATATTTGCTCTACTTTCAGCGGATGCCCAGGCCCTGTCCATACAGCAAAAAGGCACAAATCTTTCTTTGTGATGTGGAGTTGGCCTTGTACTTGGTACCACCAGTCATGATTTTTATTTATTTTTATTTCATTGTTTTGAATTTTCCAAAACTTAATTTTTTTGGCTTTTATAGCGTCATCAGGATACATTCCAAAGGCCGAGATGGGGCATTTTAATTCAACGATGCCGTTTTCGAATAATGCATCTGGTGTTGCACCCAGGAAAAAGTGCTCATCGTCGATAAACAGACCACATTGTTCAAAAACAAGGTTTTCTTGTTTTTCCAGCTGAGCCAATGCATTTTGCTCGTTAGATTTGCCATGTTGAATGGATGCGACGTGGTCAATTGAATATTTATACAGCAAATTTTTTACCAGACCTGCAGAACTTATATTATTCCTTCGCTTGCAGACTTTGCTAAAATTTGAGGCCGTCAAAAGGCATCTTCTTAGCTCCAGCCACAAGGCGCTTTCCGCCTGCAATATGGTCTCCCTTTCAATGTCGTGCCTTTGCTCTATCTGGGATTTCAGGTTTTGCAGAAACAACGTCTTGGCCTGTAAATACTGTTCTTCTGACATGTCCGGCCTTTGGCACGAATCACCGTAATCAATGTTGCTATTGTTGAATATCAGTCTGCGTCTCGGTCTGTTTTTATCTTTCTTTTTTTGGTTCGTCTGGCACTTTTGCACCTCAAATTTTTTGGTTGCTGTTGATGGACTGCTGTTAAAAATTGTTTTATAAAATTGGCTTATAGGTTTCCCAGTATTAAAGGCAACAACCGCTGCATAGCACCTCAAGGCATATGAATTTTTTAGTGAATAATTGATGCGTTTGCCACCCACGTATTTAGCTACTATGGAATTAAATTGTTCAGCTCTATTATTATTTAAATTATGTAATAAGCTTCGCGCATTGAATGCCAAAGTAGATGCAATTGCAATCAGCTTTTGCATTAATATTTTGACGTCAGGCACAAGGTTTATTTCTGACTTTTTCTCATCACCACAGTAGTATCCCTCACACTGAGAGTGATCTCCAAATATATGTTTGGGACTGTTGACAATATCTTTTTGTAGATTTATAATTTTTTCCGTTATTGGGAAACTCTGAGCCATTCTGAACCTTACTGCTGCTTTTGCAGCAATACGTAATCGTTTGACACGTTCAGTATTCAGAAGTTTACGCTGATTTAACGGAATTGACGTATCTTTAATTAAACTTAATATTTTGCCGTTATAGTTCCGCATCAAGTGATTGGAACACTCTATTTTCTCCACTATTACATTTGGATACGGTCTGCTTTCCAAAATATTCTTAAAAGTGCTTGAGTCTCCATCTGCAATAAGTTTCGCGTAAACCAGATTGTGCTTTTCTTTGGAGTTTCGGAATCCCTCAACAATGACTGATTTCTCCATACTTGTGGAAGAGCCTGCGTGATTTGCATTGCACTGATGTTCCGGGGGTGTTATATTTTTGTGTGCTGCACGAGAACATATGATGCAATATTTATTTTTAATACCAACGTGTAATATTTTGCCTGTATTTAATCCTATTATTGCTCCCACACCTGTTGCAGAGGAAAAGTTTGTTTTGTAGGATCTTTTACCCCAAGCAGCATCAGCTGTTACCGCTATTGATGGTATACCTGAAGGGCTCACGCTCCCTTTTTCCAAAGCCATAGAAGCTTCATCCTTACCGGCTTCAATCATTGTGGATTCAGCTGTAGTCTTCCACCAGTTATATAAGTTTTCGTGACATTTCTGGTAGACCGATTTACTAATGAGTGGCAAATTAATAGAAGCTGCTAGCTCGTTCAAGTTTGCTCGACCACATCCAATACTAATTATACCCGAAACAGCGCTATGGTTCACGTCTAATCCATTTATTGTGTCCTCACATGTATTTATCCGAAATCGACTTTTACACATAGAACATGATAAATAAATTTTTGATGAAAACGATTGCATTTTTTCTTCAGTTATCACAAGGTTTGATAGTTTACATCCAAATCTATCATTATGGTTAGATATGGTTATCAATTGGTCAAATAAATATTGGAAATCGACTATTCTTCGCCCTTTTATTGATGTAGATGAATCTGGTGATTCCTGAAACAAGATTGTTTCTGACTCATGTTGTTCCTCGTGAAAATCAAGTTGTAAGTATTATATATTTTAAGTATACAATAAATAAAAAGCAAAATCATACCTTATTTGATGCGATAACAAAGACATCGTCTGAATCCATTAATAAGTTTTTTTGAAAATTTTCTTTGTTCTGTAAAAATCGTATCTATTTTAATACAAAATACTAGGCACTATTAGAGTAACCGGTGAAGTGAGTGTGTTGGCCGCTCCATATTTATTTATTTATTACCTCTTAACCCTTAAAACACAATGAACACCATAATATTTTTCTTACCATGTCTGATTGTACTTCTTCAACATTTGGAATTACTGATTTGTTCGAGGTGTTATCTAACACCGAATCATTATCTTCGTTATTCTGAAAGTATAAATAGTTAAAATTATGTATATAGGTATTATACTGTGTAATTAACAACATTTGAAAATAAGAATGTAGTCGTAAATACTTCTTTATGCACTTCTAGCGCTGATCGAAAATAAAAGCTTACATGTTCTTGAAACGAAGCCGTAGCGATTTGATTCAAATTACGTTCTGCTAGAATTTGTCTGATACGTGCCAATCCCACGTTTCGTCCTTTTTTTTTGGTGATGCACTGGTAATGCGATCCTTTCTTTCGACCCATTATCTACAACAAATTTGGATATTAATACCAGTAACTTATGAGTAGTGTTGGACTCAATCACTAAAACACTCCATCGAATGATTAGACTAAAGCTTTAGAACCAATTTCGCCATTTTGAATTTTCATTTTTACCTCACTATCGACTTTAGCACCCTCGAAAACTATGACAACGATACCCATGATAAAAATATGAAAATTTTCGCAGCCGCCATCTTGGATTTACATTTTAACGTCATTATTGACTTTAGCACCCTTGAAAACTATGAAAACGACACCCATGACGAAAATTTTCGCAGCAGCCATCTTGGATTTACATATTAACGTCATTATCGGCTTTATAATTCTCGATAACCATGAAAACGACACCAATGACGAAAAATTTGAAAATTTTCGCAGCCGCCATTTTGGATTCATATTTTGACATCACTATTGACTTTAGCACCCTGGAAAACTATGAAAACGACACCCATGACGAAAATTTAGAAAATTTTCGCAGCCGCCATCTTGGATTTACATTTTAACGTCATTTTCGGCTTTATAATCCTCGATAACCATGAAAACGACACCAATGACGAAAAATTTGAAAATTTTCGCAGCCGCCATTTTGGATTCATATTTTGACATCACTATTGACTTTAGCACCCTGGAAAACTATGAAAACGACACCCATGACGAAAATTTAGAAAATTTTCGCAGCCGCCATCTTGGATTTACATTTTGACCTCACCGGCTATCGGCTTTAGCACCCTCGAAAACTATAAATATGACAGCAGCGCCAGCCGGGTCCAGCTATAGTTAAGAACCATCCAAGGGACACAAAAAGAATGAAAAAAAAACATTAAAATCGGTCAAGACGTTTAGGATGAGAAGAATTCCGAACACGCGCACACCGGTATTTTATTATATAATTAATAAAAATGCATGCACAATTTTAATGTTCTTCATAAATCAGCAAAGTACTTACTTCAAATAAAATTAATACTTACCGGATCAAAATGTGGTAGTTGGCGTACAATTTCTGGAATATGTTTACGTAGAACACGTGCGCGCCTGCGATGCAAAGTGATACGTCCTCACGCTGGGAAGGCCCGGTCGCTACTGACGGGATCGGTTTTGCGCGGTCAATAATATAGTATACACTTTGCCATTTATTTACGAAATGAAGTTATTGTTTATTTATAAAATAAAATTTAGATTCTGTTAAATGGTTAACTTAAGATTAATAGTTTTTTTTTTTTTTTTTAATTAAGCTTTTCTAAGGAATAGAAAAAAATACTTATTTGTCTAGAAGTTTCCCAAAAATTATGTTATTTCAACATTTTTTTCCTGCTATATTTTGTATAGAAGTTAAAAAAAGTGGTCCCGCCACGTGCAAGAAGACCATACAATGATGCTGATGATATTTTTTAATGTTCAAAATCAATAGTAATTTCTTGTAAACAGATAATCAAACGTCAGTCTCGCGTCATTTTTTGGAAAACTTGTTGCGAATTTTAGTGATTTTCCACGAATACTTAATTTTTTTGAAAAATCCCTTTCAGCCACATGCAAGATAAAGAACTAAACTTTTCAAATCACAAATAATTTTGTTTAAATTCTCTTTCCCTTTCTCACAAACAATGAACAAAATTGATCAAAATCAGCAAATTTCGTGCACGGCCCCTTAAGGGCGGGTTGGATTCGATCAAATATTTTCTCCGTTAACATTGAGCGAACAAGTGCCTCAGTTTAATACTGTGAAGGACGATTAATGAGCCAAAGAATCGGATACAAACGCTTCAAACTACTAATAAGCTAATTTTCTCAACCCTTACGTAATGAAGATCCCTCATCCGTGTACTCGTTGCCAGGCAGACAGTTCAGACGAAATCAATCGAAAAACTACCAGGAAAATGTATGTATTCGATGTAAACAGGAAAATATTAGAACTCATTATTCCGAGTTGACAAGCCATATTTATTCAAAATTGTGTCGCTACTGTCTGTCTGCAATGAGTTTTTGATATTTATATTTACAAGAATCTAGAAAAGAACAAAAACGACTTCGAAGTTTTCTGGAAGCCTGTTGAATTAAGTCCGTTATCAAATTCCATGTCAAGGGATTGATATGGCTGTTGATATTTTCACTCAATCAAACACAGCAGTTAGAAAGAGATTTGACAGGGTGTTAGTTATTTTTTCTGGCGAAAAGCCTTCTAAAACTGTGTGTAATACTTACAGTAACTTCGATACAGAAGTTCTATGAATTCGTCCATGCAACTTGGTCGCTAAGTTCAATCGATTTGTCGTATGACCTACGACTGCTGATCTTGACTTTAAAAGAAAAGGGGCGATACTTGCTCTAGTGAAGTTCATAATTATCTCCACTCGATTGTATTCAGAGTTAAATACAACTATCAAAAGAACACATAATTGGAAGTAGACGATACGTGACAGAACTATTTCGGTCCCAATTCCCACGATATCTGACAAAGAACATCTCACGTGCGACATGACGGGTTAGAGGTTAAAGATAAAATCTCTATCGGAAACCGAATTCATTCGATGCCAGCTAAGGCCTATTTGAATTTTTAATCGATATGGCATCAGTGGCATTCTGCCTTCGGACAGTGGTATTTATGTCCAATGCAACGATTGACGTCACCACGCCACTAGAATGGAATAGAGGCCGATTGCCGAATATTCCCGATCTTTGCCTATTTGGGAGTATAGACTTGGGAGGATCGGAACGTGTTACGTAACCTACGAAGGTAGAAATCTGTGTCGGGCATCTGAAATTGACCTAGAAATAACTATTCAATACATCCAGCTACCTTATAGTGAAACGCTTGACAATACAATAAAATCCATTGCTTAAAATGTTTAGAAAATAATTCGTCTGCTCGACAACAAAAATAACTCCTAAAGGATGTTGGTAAATAATCAAAATGCAACCTTGTATGGATGCAAAGCGGAGAGGTTATGTAACAACGGGGAATGGCAAATGTTTATAGCATTCCCGACCTTTGCAAGTAAAGCACGGAAGGGTCTTTCTAGAAAGGTCGAACTCAGCGATGCGCGAAGGATGCCAGAAATTTATGGACGAAAAAGGTAGAATACCTCAGCGTTCTATAACCTCCTTCCTATACATAATATTAATCTTTCGTATGCCACCATTTAGAGAATTTATTCCGCAAGGTTTATGTGTATGATACATTAATATTTAGCTTACATTATAATAAAGAAATCTCGGTGTTTTGTAAAGTCGTAAAACCGTGCGAAAAGAGACGGCTCGGTAGTTTTGGTATTTACAAAATATAGTAGGTATAATGGTTAGATTCCACTAACACAATATCAAGTTTGAATCGAACAGCTAATTCCTGCAATACTTTGCATAAATTAAATAGCAGCAGCAGCATGGCCTCATTTCATTTGGACTGGCTCGGTCCCTTGACTCGGATAGATAAAACCTTATTTTATTATTTATAGATTAAATAATTGAACACATTTTTATAGCTTTCGTTGACACGGTATTTATTTTATTTTGGTAGTAGGATACAGGTAGTAGGTTCATTTCAAGTTCAAAGAGGATTAAGTAGGTACAGTCAGAAATGACTATTGAACACGCAGATTTCAGAGAGTTCAAAATCAAGTAGGTAGAAACTACTTTGAATATTTTGACTATAAAAACAATAATACCTAAACAAAAAATAAGAAATCAATACAAAACGCGCACATAGTGCTTTTACGCCCATTCATTTGGAGGGATGGCCCAAGATAGTTTGACAACATGGCGTGGTGGGTAAGACCAATGTTCTGAGGATTTTATAGCGCGAATGCAGACCACGTGGTTTTCTGTTGATTTTATTTTATATCTGTGACTTAACCTTACATGATACTATAGATTGCCATTATAGCTAATTAAATTGGAACAAGTTCAGGTTGCCGCGCGAAATAATATACTATCTACAAGACCAATATTATCGCGGCAAAAAATCGCGATTTAAAAAAAATTTGGAGTTTGGTGTCTATGAAAGGACATTCCTGTCACGGAAAATTGAAACTATTACTATGCTCCCGGAACGACAAACGACCATGGGTACGCAATCGAACTTGTCATTCATGTTTGAGGATATAATAACAATTAATTTAATACTTAGAATACATAGGTATGTTAGATCAGCAATGTAGCCATTGGGGTTATTGTCCAGTACAAAGTCCAAGCTATATTTGTAACAAGGGCCAGTTATAACAAATTAACAATTGAAATAACTACTGGTAAGCAATTTAGGTATTTGCGTCACATCTCTGACATTTTTATTACAATTAAACTGACTTTGTAATATAAGGAAGGATTCATGTTAGATACTATAGTAGATAGATGTGTAGTTTTCAGTTGTATGAACAAACATTCCGATTTTAATTAAATAAATATGTAAATAAAGCTTAGCTCATTATAAATGTTTTAATTATGAAGTGTTTGTGACTTGTAAACAACTAATTACTTCCTTATAGTATTTATGAGTATATACAAACAAAATTGATCAATCTAAAAGCATAAATTAATTATTAGGTATGAATGTTTGATTGTCAAAAGGTTATTGAACTCTTGTTGCTTAGTCCCAAAAGAAAGCAAGTGAGATGCCTCACAAAGAACAACATAAAATTATCTGAAGAGAGTAAAATAAATGAAGTCACATCTCTCTATAGAGATTTATTGTGATTTGTAATGGCATCAAGGATAAAGCAAGAACCATGGCAAGCTGAGAAAATGAAGTCAAGTTTGACAAAGTAGGATGAAAAAGATAATAATAATTAATATGTAAATAGAACAGAATCCAAACATGCATAATTTTGAAGAAAAATGCACATCATCACTTAAAATTTTACAGTTTGAAATGGCCAAGAGAAAGTCAATTGAATTACGATTGAGGTCAAATGATTCGACGGTTTGTAGGCTGAATACATCAATTATTGTCAATGGCAGAATAAAAAAAATAAAGGTTTGTACCATAGATTGAGGTATCACTGCAATGTCGACATGAGATTCTATTGAAGTTGTCTATAGAAAAATATGAGAAGTAAAGGAAGATGGTTTCATCAAGATGAAAATATTTACAACACAAATGATGTTTGTTTATGTTACTATTTCAAACTATTGCATGGCAAAATATTTTGCAGTATTGATTACTTATGTATTTATTATGATGAAATTATAGGCAGGAATATTTTAGACTTTATCACAGTAGTGTGGAGAGAAAAATACAACAATAATGTGCATAATTATACAAGTAACTACATCCAATTTTATCAAAAATGTTTATGCACTAAAGTTAAAAAATTTGAGATTGAGACTAATGTTTCAGTGAAGGAGGTTAGGGAAACAAATTGTAATACATGTGACCGACATCCCTTATGATTACCAACAACATTCTACAAAGAAACATGGCTAAAAATATTGTGTAGGACAGTGTCACGGCCAAGGCAAACGTTATTAAATTAACGACCCGATGTTTATACCACACGAGCTCGCGTCTTCAAGAACCATGTGCGGATCACTTGAGACGAGATTAGCCAACTTTGAACAAGTAAACCCGCCTCGCAAACGAAGAATCTGGGCAAGTGTCCAACATCTAAGTGAAAATAAGCAATAAAAAATAAATTAGGTACCTCTTTTTCTGGTCTTGATCCGTTGACCCGATAATACTGGTTTTTCTACCTTCTGACTCATACAATATATTGCTGAAAAGAAAAACACGTGGCAATTAATAAAGGTCCATTCCGTTATAAGGTCATCGCCCGCGGTGCGCCACGCAACCCCAGGCTCGACCCTTCGTCCTACTGTTATGGCGTCCAAACGCGATCCACTTACTTGTAGATTGACGGGAGTGCTGAACAAGCCCAACAGGAATATTCCACAACCTGGGTGATAACGAGATCACCTGGCTATGACTCAGCAAGGACTCCAAACGAGAGTAAATTCACGATTCTCAATAGCGAACAAAGCAACGACACGCTATAAAGTAGTATGTGCACTGATACTTACGTAGTGACAGGTTATGTAGGAGCCTTTTACTCCTTTTGCGAGTTCTCTAGGACTGCGCCTGTTCAGAAAAGAAAGAAACGCTGCGCGATATCTATTCCCCTGTGCTAGAGACAACGTGTTTGGACTATGGAGTCGCCGGATGTCCGGTTGAGTCGCGACGATCGATTCAAATCTGCTCGAGCGTTTTCCTTTCTAGTTTATTCTGTAGATGTCTTTGAAACAAAACGATAAGAATTGTTTCTGAAATTTACTTATCTTTACGTAAAATATCAGTACAAAGCACGTATTAGGCTCCTAAGAGACAGAAATGCTTCAAAAGACAAACCAATAAAAATTTACAATATTGATATATATCAGCACAATCTAAGGTTTATTAAGACTAAAAATATTTTAAAAGACGACACAATAAATTTGATAAATTTTGTATCACTTTATTAAAAAATCACAATTTGAATGGAAAGTATTTGACTAAAAATGGCAGAAAAACAAAACACCATAGACATTTTTGTTCATAAACGTATGACCTGCGCTGGCATAGGTATTTGTATGAACTGACTTTCATGAAAAATAAATATTTTAGATAATTATTTTATTTCAACTTTCATAACATAATTATTTAGTTCACTTATGTTTTTAATTATTCCTCAATAATCAATAAAAAATAATCTAAACATGTATATTTTAGCATATGACCAAAAAAGACATTTGTTTATCTGTGGACGTGGACGTCTGTCTGTGGTGCGGGTGCCGTCCGTCATTATTTTGATTTTAGGTTATCTTAAAAACTAATGAATAATTTAGGATTTTGATTGAGAAATGTATAGATATTCTAAACAGTAAACGAGAAATTGCTATTGGTTATTTAGTGAACAGCGGCAGCGGTATAACAGTTACTATGGCGAATTCTCTTATATCAAAGGTTTGTGTTTCACAATGGTTTCTAGGTTCTACAATATAAATTATTTATAAACAAACTACATTACAATTTCCAGATGGGTGCGCTACGCATAGCCCCTGTAATGTTCACACAGCCAGCTCGTACTACTACATCAAAGCATTATATCCCGAAATTCAAGAAGTTGAGGGCCCAAAAGTACCTCAAGGTAGAGCTACCCAAACCCAATGAAGATGTTAGTGAGCTGAGTCCGGAGAGAATAAGGCAGAAGATGAAGGAAAGAGGCATTTTGCCTCCAAGACCTTGGATGGAGCGTCCTTTTTATATTTCTGCTACAGGTTTGTGTGAATCAGTATACCTAGAACAAGACAAGTTTATTATTAGTAGTACATTAGACATATTTAATATTTAACAATTAGATAAACAATAATTCCATAGTTTTTATGAAATTACCTATTATTATTTAAAACAGAAACATTAGTCCAGTAAGGTGTTGGGCTGCTAAAACAGAGGTTCTGGTTCTTAGATACTACATAACAATATCATGTAGAAAACTACAAATGTGTTCTAAGCAGTGTGCGGTGAGCAGTAAATCTTGAAAAATTTGAAAACTAAAATCTCTTACTTCAGGTGGTGTCTTCGAGCCATACGTCCCACCAGAAGGAGACGGCAAAGCCTCCTTGGTTTCCACAACCCGTGCCAAGCAAGCTGTACAGCAACTTGAAAAGAAATCTAAATCCATGATGGCAATACGCAAGATCAAGTCCTATGAAGAAGAATTTGACCAAAAAGAGTTTGTAATGCAAGCTCAGAATACTTACATCAAGGCCCATGAAAGTCTAGCTAATGACGATAAAAGGGCTCTCAGGTTGTATGTGTCAGAGAAGGCGTATCCTGAGTTTAGGCATAACAGTAGTCAGAAGACTATCAGGTGGAAGTTTTTGGAGTCACTGGAGCCCCCGAGGGTGGTGCATGCGCGCTGCACTGATGTTGTTAGCAAGGAGAATATATTTGGACAGGTTTGTTTGTTATTACTTTCTACTAATTACTTCTTCTTAGCATGTTGATGGCAAAAATATAGTTTTTTTTTAAATTTATTTGGTCCAAAATTCAGCAATGCGGATAGCATTCGCTGACTAATTATTTGTTTACATTGATGCATGAAAGGCATTATTAACATAGGGCTAACTTTACAGGAGATCAGTTTAAAGATTAACTTTTCAGAAAAAAAAAAAAAATTTTTGTTATCATTCTACAGGCGTAATTCTGACTGTTTTGGAAATCTTAATTTATCTTCTGAATCAATTTTTTTTTAAATGTATATTTATTTAACCTTTAAACTGTTTTCCTGTAAAGTTATCCCTGTGTCTCTTAGTAAATTTTGCCTTTCAAGCGTCAATATATATTTTATTGTACATCACAAAAATACATAACATAATAAACACATCAAACAATACAAAATATATTAGACGGCCTTATTGCTTTCTGCGATTAATAAGAATTACAAGACAAATTATTAGAATATTAATTACTAAGAAGTTAAGTACAGAAAGATTCTAATGATGGTTAGAAGTTCATTTATTTAGCTCAATCCTAATAACCATTCCTAATACTTAGTTAAATTTACAGGTTACTGTGGTTCTATAATTTAATACACAATTCTATTTGTTATTCTAATTATTGCAAAGTATTTACAATCTCCTGTGTCTTTTATTGTTTATATGAAAATGCAACTATTTATTTTAGTTTTACCCTAGGCTTGGCCCGCGTGGATGTCGGTAAAAAGTTTCCTATGTTCTAACCAAGGTCATGGTCTACCTGTGTGCCCAATTTCATCCAAATCTGTTTAGCAGTTTACGCTTGATTCAGTAACAAACATACAGACTTCCACATTTCTAATATTTGTAGGATGTCCGTAAAAACAAAACATTCACAAAAAAATTAATTCTCAGGTCACAGTACGCTTCCACACCCGCCAACAACTCGCCGTCTACGATCGTTTCGGCCGCCTCTTACACGGCAGCGAGATCCTAGCCAAAGACGTCTTAGAATACATAGTCTTCGAAAAACACCTATCCAACCTCTATGGAACCTGGCGCATCCATGAGAAGATCATCCCTGACTGGACGCCACCCAAAGAACCTTCGAAGCTGACCAGAGTAATGCCAGAACCTGAACCAGAGATTGTGAAGGTGGAAGGTGAGGAAACAACGAAGCAAATTGAAGCGCCAGCAGCGCCGGCTCCTGCAGTCGCGGCGCCTGCAGCGGCCATCGCCGATAAATAAGTTGTAGATTTGTAAATAAAATGTAGTGTAAATTGTTTGGAGTTGTTTTTTCTTTCTTTTGAAAAAGTTTATAAAAATCACCATATTGGACATAAAGAAGCATCGATAGCGAAGACTGGGTTCTAGGTGTACCATCTATTGGACTGGTTTGCGGGTTAGTATGGAAGGTTGTCTTCTGCGAGTTGTGCTAACACACCACTAGATGGCGCTACTGTAATATTGGTGTGTCATGAAGGGATAGGCAGAGATCAATTCACAGTTCATCCACAGTTCATGGTTTCGCCGACACGACACGGCAGGGGATCTTTCGGCATCCCTACATGTAAGCGCACACTAGCAGTAAGTATGCCGTAGCATCCTTAAGTATACCGAAGGCATGCCAAGACATTCTTAGACACCGTGCTCGCGCCTAGCTTTTTTCACAATAGTCTTATCTCTTCTTCAGAACGATCTTAACGCAAGCTTGTTGTAAGTGTGTGAATAATGGTAGATTGGGACCTAGTGCTCATAGCAGTTCTTGCTGAAGAAGAGACTGCGGGGTTCGGGCGGGCAATGTCTTGCCGCGGTATCCCAAAGACTGCAAAGCGGTATTGTTTTTGTACATATTCAGCTTTATTTTCATACTTTTAAGTTATATTTTTATTCGTCGCCTAAAAATACCTTGCCATGCCGTGTCGCCAATGGGCGCCGCCGGGCCTTGCTGTTAAAAATTCCATATATTTTGTTTCTTTGGGAGCGACCCAACTTGGGGTCCCAATTCCTCATGATCAATCAAACTCAAACTCAGAATTAAAACATAGTAGTCTCATTTCAAGAGGTTTTAAAGGTAGTAAGGAATAATAATAAAAAACGAACTAATTCATCAATTTATCAATTTTATTTCAATAATCTATACTCTGCTAGAATCACTCAAATTGTTTTTTAAATAAATTAAACTACTGACTATTGGCGAATACCACGGAGTATAGAAAGAAGATGCTCCGTGGGAAATACATGCCACAGTAACGAAGGCATGAACATTTTATAGTGTCGATTATTTTAATGATCGACAGCTTTGTTGGAGCGTCGACACTTAGCTATTTAAATTACAATTTATACAGTTGTCTTTACGTGCCAGTATATAAAAATGTTTACACCCTCTATCTTGAAATATTTCGTCATTCAGAATCACGTGCTGGATTCATGGTTACAGTCTGCGCGCCCTGCCACCCTGCATACCTATACTTGTGTAGTCATTTCAGCCGAAAATAATAATATAGACTCGCATTTTCACTGGGTTGAAGTCGTGAGGATGTTTAAGATATCATACAAAAAAAGCACACGTTTATCAAAGCTAAACGTTTTGTTTGTAGTCTATGAGGGTATTATAATAAAATTGGTGTAAGTAGATTCTTAAATTGGAGATTAAAAAGTCATGTTCAAAATTCATTTGTCACTATTTAATCATAATTCATTCAGTCTAAATTCTAACATTACATGTTTTTTACAGTTTATTAAATATTTTATTAACGACTCCTCCACATATTATTTACATTCGATTAAAATACACATAAATGCTCCTGTATTATCCAGTTTAACTTACAATTTACGTTGTAGATACAATGTGTGGAGAAATCATTTTGTTTTTCTCTCATTCATTCGTTTAGATATGTTAGTGCAGTTTTACATCTATGGAAGGCACCAAAAGTAATACAAATATTGTATTTACAATTATATTAATGTACATTATTATTTCTACGATCTTTGCGTTGTTTTTATAGGGCGTTGTTTACATTGAAATATAACTCATTTAGTGTTTTATGTTTGACTGATGGTACACTTTATTTTGTACTTTGAAAGTTTAAATGATAGAGAATATAAGAAATAATATACTTATATAATCTGTTAGAATAAAGTTGGCTTGCAATTCTCGTCAAGTTTATTATATCTCAATGTATTGTATAATCACCCTTGTGCCAATAGTCTTAGGACATAATCCGATGGCAAACACTTTGTACATGATATAAATTATGAGATTTATTTTATCAGCTCATTACCATCTATATTTACAAAGTAAACTTTATTTTCTGCCGTCAGTACTAAAGTTATTGTTACAGAAATAATGTTACATTATGTAAGAATGTATTTTTTTGCATATTTTTTTACAACTTAGCTACTATTGTGGCAATAATCGTAAATATATAAAAATACGCGCCGAAACATAACCTTCCTGAAGTCGGTTATTCAAGCTAAGGAAACCCGGTTTCTCGACAGATTACTTCTGTACTTTTCGAGCTTCCTGTAGCCGGAGCGACTTCGGTTCGAAGTAAGAATTCTGACTTCGAGAGCGCCGAAGTCTGTCAGAGACTTGTTCAAGCACCGTAGCGCGGTGCGGTGTGGGCCGGTGTGCTCACACGACGGTGGGGGCCGAGCGGTGCGCCGGCTTGGGGGGCAGCGGGGGGGGCGTGCGGGGGGGGCCGGGGGGCGGCCCGGGGGGCGGGGACAGCGGGGGGGACGAGTCGCTCTTGTTCTGGAGCCTCTGGCGCTGGGTCTCGCGGAGATTCTCTAGGAAATCTGTGGGAGAAGATGATGTTGTTATGTTTTGTTTTTGAGAAGCAGATTTTGGAAATATCAAATATTTTAAGTTTTCTTACTGATTTTTTTTTCTTAAAAAACACTTGGTGTAAGAATACTAACCAGGCGGATGGTGATGCAGCGGCGGGCCGGGCCGGAGCGCGGCCCGCACGCGCCCGCCCGAGCTGCCGCGACTGCTGCCGCTGGCTGTGCTTACACTCTGTAACAAAGAAATGTACTTATTAATATACAGTCACGACGTAAAACAATTATATGGCTCACTCCTGACTTTCTGCGAGAGTCTTACAAGAGACTATGAGATGCCAAAAGAATACAGACATGTGCATCAATTCTAGAATTCATTTGAGGGCTCGTTATGAGATTAAGTACGATTTCTTGGCTATATACAATAATAATATACAATATAATATACAACTTATTGTAGCAGGTCAAGTAATCAAGTTAACGTTTTATTGTAGCTGATTCATGTCTATTTTTTTGTGTTTGTTTGGCCTTTTTTTGCTCAGGTCATGATGCATAGTTTCGGTATAATTTACCTGTTCGTCTTGCTGCCTGAGCGCGTCGTCCTGCAGCCTGACGGCGAGGTCGCTGAGTGAGTCGGCGTCGTCGTCTCTTGAAGGTTCACTGGCGGAGGCGCGGTACTCGCCGCTTTCTGATACGTCTACTATCTGGAGACGAGCGCCGTCTAGTTCCTGTGACAAAGAAAGGGGTTGGTAAGAAAATTGCAGAAAAATATCAAGAATCTTTTAATTAAGAGGCAATAAGAGGATTGTTTCGAATGTTAACATTACAAAATTTGAACTGAAAATTTCACTAAGTTACACTGATTCAAGAAGACTTTTTAATCTCTTTCTCAGCAGTGTCAATTTTTATTATTATTATGCAGATCACAGATTACCCATTTTTATATGGTTTGAATCCGTCAGACAGAAGTCCGACAAATGCTTTCCCAAGACGGAGGGTTTACATATACATTTTGTATAATAAAAAATATGTCAACTAACCTGCATAACAGTATCAGGATGCAGCACAACGCCGTCCCTCAGCACGGCCCTGTGCGGATGGGCGTGCGCGGCGTACTTGGCCAGCACGGGCCGCAGCACGTGCCGCAGCCGGCGCGCGGCCCTGCAGCGCACGGCCACACAGCGGCCCGCCAGCTCGATGCGCACGACGCAGCGCCGCTCCACGACGGCCTCGCGCCCGCCCAGCGCGGTGGACGGGGACGACGGCGAGATTGTTGTTGACGTGCCCTGGGGAGACAAGAGTTGTAGAAGTCTTGCAAAAATAGCACGGGACAACAGCTTTTTGTGAGAATTATTATTGTGTTATTTTGGACCTGTCTTAAGATAATCCTCTTAACAATATTTATGAAAATCAAAGGATAAACACGATCACCATTAAAAATGTTTCCTTTATTTTTTTTTAACGATTTCTTTTGCTCTTATTTTATTCTAATTATGTTTTAATATTTTGCTGATCTAATATACATACAATAAGTAGTTGGATGTATCTCCTCACCTGATTCCCATCCTTCAACAACACATCATAGGTAGTACACAGCAGGTTCCGTCTCTGCAGCAGCCTGTCCACAAGCCTGCCGACCGTCACACTAGCTTCAACACCCACTACGGAGGTGGCGCCATCTGGTAGCACCACGCGGCATAGCGAGCACTGACCTGGGGCCGTCTGGCTGGATTTCACCACCTGTTTGACAAGACAAATTTGGGGTTAGAACAGTTATGATATATAATTGTTCCCATTAAAGATAATTCTTCATCCCTCCAAGGATGTCGTAAAAGGCTACAAGGACTATGTTTGGGAGTGGCATATTCACTAAAGTGAATAAACGTGATGATTTTAATAAATCGCTTTCAAACTGGTCATGTTTTCAGCAGAGGCCATTTATAGGCTAATATGAGGTTGGAATTTTCAATACAAGTTTATTTAATCACAGATAATTTCCTGCCAAAAAATAAAACAAATAAATGGAATCATTTCCTATTCAAGTCAACATAGAACAGTAAAATATGGGCACATCCCAAAACAACAAAAAAAGTCTTTATCTCCCAAATCACTCTTTATGAACAGTAAGTACTTAAACAAATAATTACTCGACAAACAAATTAATAGATATAATTATTTTAAATGCAACGCCAATAGTAAACACATAAGTATAATGAGGTACTGACTTCTATAAATAATGTTATGTACACATGGTCTATGTATATTATAGTTATATATAAAAACTGAATGTTTGCAGGTAAAACAGTTTGCTTTTTCGATCGTGAGCGTTTTGTTAGGAACAGTTTGTGCGAACTCATCGTGATAGAGATTGCTTGCAGAGTTAGTTATGATTTAATTTACGGATGGCAGGCTTATAATAATTTAATGGAGAAAAGGTGAGAATCCCTAGAAGCCATTTTTATAAGATCTATTGTGAGTTGTGGCTCTTCATGCAGATATACTGGAGGCGCAAGACAATAATTGAATTGACACAAAAATATAAAGTTTTATTTCAGAAGTTTTTAAAAGGAAGGAAATACAGGAATGAGTTTGAAAGCTCACGTGACTGAAAAAACCAATTTCATTTGTTTCCCAAATTCTATCATAGAGAGTAACATTAAACTTTTGAATCGATAATTTCGGAGCCTCAACTTGAATAATAAAAGTTTTCAGTCAGAAAACTTTTGAATCAATTATTTCAGCATTCTAACTACCAATACACAACCATGCGTTATTATTTGCTCAATTAGTAATACTTATAGTAATACAAACCACATTTGCACAGTGCTCCAATATTTGCTAGATATTATCATGTTTTTCCGCACTGCACACAACATAGGACGATAGCAACTCTATGCATATTTGCATACCGTCAGATGCAGTAAGTTAAATCATTATTTCAATTGTTTTAGAGAGGAAAATTAGATCTATCTGGGTATTGTCAAAGTCTGTAGTTTGAAGAGTTATTTTGGTATTTGAATGCAAGGAAAACACGTTATATTTTTATTGGATGTGCAATATTTTTCCTTATTTGTGTGTAAAAATTACCTTTATAACATTTAAAAGAAGTATTGGGACTGTTTTGCAGTATTCTTTTTACCCGTTATTTGTTTATACTGTTGAATATCTGTTTTATTTATAGTTATCATATCATATTATAACTTACTTAGCTTCTGCCCGCGTGAAAGTCGTAATATACATAAAATACTAAAATAACAGCCACATTTTTATAAAACTCTGTCGTCCAACCCGCCGCGTCGCATCGTATCGCCCGCCAGCGCAGTAACTTAGATATCGCTGAGCGCTCTTACTTTTTTTCTTTTTGCCCGGCCACAAGAGTTTTAGCGTGATGCCTTGAGAGCGTTTACAACGTAAGACTTTTAAGACCTATGTATCCTGCTTATGCGTACGAAGTTTCATTAAAATCGGTTCATGCATTTCGAAAAACAAGGACTTGAAAGTTTGTCTGAAATGTCGTACGTTGTAAACGCTCTTAAAATAATAACTAGCCTTTATGCTTCTTCAAAAATTGGGCTTTCAAATGCAAAAAGAATTTCTCAAATACGACTGGCAGTTCCAGACATTAGCACGTTCAAACAAACAAACTCTTCAGCTTTATTTTCTTAAGTATACAGAGTGGCGATTAGGTTATCACATTAAATAATACAGCGGTCATTACAAGTTGTTAAAAGTCTGTTAAAATAATAAAATTTAAATTTTATTAAAAATAGAAAATAAACAAATAAAATAATTAGCGTAAAAATTGTCATGAAATAAACCACCCTTGATAATAAGTCACTAGACACGCGTGAGGCAATGGTATCAAGAATTCAACACAAACTTTATATTTAATGTTGTTAGGTAAATACTGAAACGAAAAAAGGTCCCACAACTAAAATGTTAATTGTTATTAATTCTTTTAATTGTGTATGTTTAATATACGTTATGTAGAATACGTGGTTTCAATTCATGTGATAACCTAATCGCCACACTGTATATTATTAGATGTACGTAAGATATCAGTCAAGGCATTAACCACTATACGTCGACCCCTGGAAGTTTGGCGCCAATTGTATCACCGTTTATGTTAAATATTCGCGTTATTTGCATGTTTATATTTTAACGGACACGATAACAATAATGTCGGTCTGATAACGTATATTTTTTAGTGTAAATGTTGGCGAAATGTCCTTGCTAATTATTTTTCATAATTTTTTTACTCAGTCATGGTTTTTAGTTGTAAAACAGGAACGAATATTTTTCATGATTAGGCCTAATACATTTCTCAGTATTTATGGCTGGTTTGGTTTCAGAAGCTGCCTCCACAAATGACGATGCTTAAAGACTGGGCAGTCTTGCTAATAAAGTCACTGACTTGCTATTCTGCGCACTACGCCTTGCGCTTTTGCCTATAGATCGTGCTAACACGAGAGAAGAAATTGAAAAAAGGTTAAGTTGAAGAGAAGGAATCCATTACGCGTCTTGAGAAATCATGAGGGCCGGTTCCCTCATGATTTCTCAAGACGCGTAATGGATTTTGCAGGATGATAACTTCAACTTAACCTTTTTATATGTGTACTTGTATTTGTGACATAAACCAATTTTTCTTTCTTTCAACTTCGAGTTTTATAAGGTCGAACAGGTTTTTGCCTTATTTTTTACCTTCTTTGGCTATTCTATGGGCTCTGAGACAATAAGAGTGACTTACATCAGTGATTGGTGGTGGTTCGCTCTGCTGCGTGCTGTTGGACCGCTCGCGTGCTGCTCGCAGCTTCCACGGCAGTAGCGAGGCGCCACCGCTGCGACGACGCTCCGACGCGTTGCTGGCTGATTTCTTTAACTACGGAGAAAATAGAATATTTACTTTACTTTAACAGTTTATCTTACAAGTATCGTGGCTCTGTCCTCCTATGCTGTGCCCGACAGGGTCCATAATTGCTTAAATAATTTAAAAAAGCCTACCAACTGTTTTACTAACATTATGGAATGCAATGAAGAATTTGAGAATTAATTACTGTGTGAAAACTGTACTAGAAAATGTAAAAGAAAAAAATACTCTTAGTGAAAAAACTGCTGAAGTAATGTTCTCAGGCCTCCTCTCTCTGTCAGAGGTATCGGGTCCCAGGTGACCCAGTTTCATTTGAGGATGTCACTTAGCTTAGAATTTTTGGGTTTAGGTCATCCCAGTTTTTTCACAACGTTTTCTTTCTACGTCTTTGGAGCAGTGGTGATGAAAGGCTTACCTTGGTAGTATCAGTTTCATTCTCCCTAGGAGCCGAAGCGTACGGAAGCGGTAACCCTCGCAGGTCTGCGCGCGCGCACTCGGCGTGCACGCTGGAGCGCAGGAAGCGCGGGTAGCTGTCGAACTTCATCACGTTGAAGATCTGCTTCTGAGCCTGAGGGTACAAAGAAGATGATAAGTAAATATGGAGATTGAGATATTTGATATATCTTTTTAATATTATTATTTTATATTTGCTAGTTAATAAATATAAGTTATCTAGAGCTACATTTTTTTTGAGGTACTACTGTTTTTTATGGAAAAACTCTGAACTACGGTATGAAATATTGAAAAGAATGAATTTCGAGATTACATTATTGATAATTGAAGACGATATTAGTTAGGGAAAGAACATGACGCAATGGAAATCAGTTAACATATTATTATCTGCCGACCTCGAAAAATTATGTTTTTCAAGCATCAATCGAGATTCCACAGTTTACTTCTTGAGCATCATTTTAAAATACAGGCCTGACTTAGAAGATGTTACAATACCTATTACAATATCCATTACCTCGTAAAACTTTAACAAGCATAATAATAAATAAAATTGATTGAATTATTAATTTCACGCGTTGTACCGTGGCGTGCACCTTGCGTAAATGTTTCGATACTTGGATGTTTTGCAACAGATTTTATTGAGTAATAAATAACAATAACTACTGACTGGTACAGATGCCAGCAGGTGAAGCTACTCGAAACTGTCAAATTTTCCCAATCAACCTTGAATCTCAATGCTTTAGCAATAAAGTTGAAAATCTATTAAATAAATTTGACAGATTGTAGTAGCTTGATGTGCTGGCGTCTGTACGTACAAATCTTATTTTATAGGTAGTACAAGGACCTTAAATACATCTTATCTGTCTTTTAAATTGTAGATAGAAAAAAACTTTACGCGCTGGACACAAGGTTTTTTTTGCATTACCAATCTTTGGCGGTTCGGAAAGATCGGAGTGTGTTAATGTGGCTTTGTTCATTTACCTGTTGGAACAGCTCAGGCGGCGGAGGTTCAGTCCCCAGCATGAGCGCGGCGGCCCGCCTGGCGGCCGCGTCCACGTTGACGGGCTCGGGCGCCTTGTCCGCCAGGTGGCGCGCCCAGATGTCGGCCGCCAGCGCGCCCGACGGGCTGGCGCGGTACTGCTCGCATGACCACCAGAACCTGGGGGGAGGGAGATTAGCTTTTGTTTTTTGACGATGAAGGAGGGCAGAATATGACAGAGAACTGAGACGAAATAAGTATTCAAAAGTATTCAGAGGTCGAAAACGAGTCCATACTCCATTTTACTGAAATTAAATTCTAAAACTAGCCTAAAAGGGAGTTGTAGATAGATACACGACGAACTTACAATAAAACATCTCCGAATAAAAATGTGGTCCCCAAAATGGACAGACGTAATAGTTGTCTCCTGCACCATAAAGTTTAGTAAGGATGCCAAGTCTCACCGTATGTTCTCAGCAGCGAACTCCTTAGCCAGGAAGTGGGCGAAGGCCTCAGCTCCTGCGTTGTCAGCAAGGAGGTGTTCCAGGCCTAGAGACCAGCGGGACACGTTGGAACTGCCGCCATTGGAGCCCGACACCTGGTTTGTTCCTTCGCTCATTTGCTGTTGAGAGAAAAATTGGGAGTCAGTTTTAATAGTTCGAAGTTGACGATGCGTTGAGTATGCCTCTATAAAGTAGGGATTTTATTAAGGGGCGTCCAATTGACAATCTTTCATCGCTCGGTAAAGACATTTCTGCCCAAAATGGAATGCTAAAAAATCTCAGGAGAGTCTACTCTTTACGTTGGCAATTGGTGTTATTTCAAGTTAAACAAATATCAACTTTATTTCAATGATAATTAAGTTGATTTCAAAGTGACTAGCACTATTGAATAAGTTGTAAAAATGATTGAAGCTGTAGCGTAAACTGGACTTTATTGTGTAGGAATTAAAGTTATTTTTTCATTAATTCATATTTGTTTACATTTTTGGCAATTAAATCGCGAACGCAGAGTAGACTTAATCGGCTTAGTAATGAACATAGGTTGCAGGCAGGGTCGATTCTGAAACTATCATCTTTGACGTCCAATCAATAGCAGAAGTTGTCATTGGTTGGTGATGCTAGAATTTCAATCTCAACTTATCGGGTAGGATTTTTTTCTTAGCCAAATTTTACGAAGGAGAGTGGTTTTAGATTCTCTGTGGTTACTTCTATTATCATATAACTTAAAACTTACCTTGTTATACATGTTACGATGCTCGTGGTGGCGGTAGGAGCTGCCCGCACCGCTGCCGGTAGTCCAGCGACGGAACGGCGATGACTGCTCGCTCTGTTGACAAGGGAAAAGAGACTGTTAGCTCAGTTGTTTAAGGTTCAATATGGTTTGTAGGATATCTTCGTCATTGATTATCATGGTACTAAAACTATTTAGATGTTGCTCGAAATAGGTAGATATAGTACTCTATATTGTTAGTAATATAAGTATTAAGTTATGATTGAACTTTTGAGTGTTACATAGTGTGTCACAATGGGCGGTCAAATTGGAACTCTGAAAGCGATTTTTCACAGACAACCTTTGGATGGACTGAGAGAGAAGTCAAACTCAAAGCATTTATTTCAAATAAACCAATTACAAGCACTTTTGAATTCACAAGGGGTCGGTCAGTCACAAAGATGGTAGCTCCATCTTTGTGACTGACCGACCCCTTGAGAATTTAGTGTTGGAGACACGACAGGATAGCCAAGAATTCAGACATTTGTATAAGACAGTGTCTAAATATAATTTTAATGCATGAAATCGGCTATGTCTATTGTAACCACGATGTTTAGGTGATTTCATTCATGCCGTGCAACGCAAAATAAATACAATTAAAACTGGACTTTGAGTGTTCCTAATCTAAATGACAGTTTTTAAAGTAGAAACATAACAACGCAACAAACTTGACAAATAAACAATAATCTACATTCCAGCAAGATAAAAGCAATTGAATTAATCAATCCTTGATTACAGCCTTGAGCCTTGCATTTTACAGCGAAAATACTTATGTCTAATATCATTTTTACAAAATACTTTTGTCTAATATCATTTAATACAGTTTCAATCCCGACTGACAGAACGCACAGCCTAAACAAATGAACATAGAAAAAACTTTTTTACAAAAAAAAACAACCGACTTCCATAAAAACACTACAAAGTGAAAAATAACTTTAATTTCGGAAGTCGGGTGTCTTTGGTTTTTTTATTTCGTTTTTCGCCACCGACTTCCGAAATTAAAGTTATTTTTCACTTTGTAGTGTTTTTATGGAAGTCGGTTGTTTTTTTTTTGTAAAAAAGTTTTTATTTTTCACTTTTTTGTTGTGATCATTTTTTTAATTTTTGTTGTTTTTTCAAAAACCGCTTGTCCGATTTCGATAAAATTTTCATGGGACCATTTGCGAAGTATACCCTATCCAACAAAAAAAGAATTTTTCAAATCGGTTGGCAAGCGACGGAGTTATGCGCGAACAAACATAAAAAAAAAAAAAAAAATGCAAACATCCGAATTGAGAACCTCCTCCTTTTTTAGAAGTCGGTTAAAAAATAAAGGACAAGTCACTATCAACCAATAGAAAGAAATCTGGCTAGCCTTTTTCCAACTATATTGGGGTCAGCTTCCAGTCTATCCGGATGCAGCTGAATATTTATTAATGCCCAGTATTTTACATGGAGCGACTGCCTATCTGACCTCTACAACCCAGTTACTGGGTAATACCATACCCCTTGGTAAGACTATCAAAGAATAGAGATGTGATTAATATATCTTGAAAGAACACAAATGTTCATTCCAAAAGTTACCTAACGTAATTTATCGCCGAAAACTCGTGATTTTCGTACAGTATTTGTTTACCAAATGAGACATGCAAGAAAAAATACACTGTATCTAATTAATTAAATTCACACGTTTATTACACGAACACTACTAAAACTTCTTTCATAAGTGAAATGACTTTGTTTGGACTTTTACCTTTTAACGATCTGCGTGAGAGTGCTTTTTCTTTCATAATGTGATTATGTACTAAATTTATGTGTTACTGAAGAATGGACAGTTAAGCGTTTATGGCCGAATCTTTCTCATGAATACATACAGTTTTACATAATGTAAGCACTGAAACCTAGCTTTTTTTTTAATAAATAAAGACTTGGAAGGAAAATATAAAAATACATATTAATAGGCGTGTTGCATAGCAAGTTAAAGATTACAATAAATAAATAAACTCAAGTCTAAGATTAACATAAATAAATAAACATTCAGTATTGAAGTTTTATTACCTACACTTTGCAAGCCTTGAAGGAAAATGTTTGAAATTGAATTAGAAACTCTTTACTTACGCGACAAAAAACTATATATCCATAGTAAAATTCCATTTAGGGAAATACACGAACACTACGCACAAAAGACACACCACATATTTTAAACCAATAGGAACACACTACCACCACGTGACAGTCATCAACGCAGTGTACTAGCCAACCTATATTTTCCCTTTTTTCCTCTTTCTGACAAATTGTTTTTGTTAGGCAGTATTAAAACAATGCGTAAGGGTCTTAGAAGAATTATTATATATTACCTAACACTCACTGATCACGCGGCTGACCACAAGTTAAAAATTAGCACGAAATAACTGTGGTAATACGAAAACTATGTCATTCATAAAAAGAGCTGTTGAAAACTGTTCGCTGGGTGTTTGAGAGTCATGCTTCGTACTTCGTATATCTTTTTTACGTGATTGAAAGTCTCAGGGTTGCCCCGAATGTTTTTTTATCTTGTGTCGACACGTACTTTAAGAAAGAAAAAAAAGTAAAAGCCAAAAGATCAAAGTAATCCTGTCAGAAACGCGGGCTTATTGTCCAGGATGCATATAATGTTCCCACTGCTGGGACACAGGCCTTCTCTCTTCGATAGAGAGTGGGCTGTAATCCACCACGCGGGCCCAGCGCGGCTTGGTAGATGTCACATGTCTTTGAATTTTTGGTTCTAGGACATGCCGGTTTCCTCACGATGTTTTCCTTCACCGTTTTGAGAGCAGTGGTGATGAAATTATTTACACAAGTAAAGCACCTGCCTGGGTTGGAACTCACGATCTACAAGTCGTAAGTCGGGGCCGTTAGCACTGTGCCACCACTGTCCAGGGTGAGCATGACGTGTATTTGATTATCACCACTGGTGAAGGCACCAGCAAAAAATCGTGATGAGAGTGTAAATTTAGAGTACGATGAAGATATTGCCGTAACTAAATTTTTAAGTTTAGGGGACTTCACGCGAGAATACGACTGCATCAGTCATAACACGAACTAATACTAAATAGGGTATTAAAGTCATTAAAATGAAAGGATTAGCCATTACTATTCTACGCAAGTATCAAATACCAACGGAAGGAAGTCGTCTGCATTAGGTGCATGTGCAATATACACGTGGTAACTACTCTATCGAGGTATAATGGCTGACATGACTCGTCACACTTTATAGTCCGTTGTTAGAATACTGAGTGGAGTAGTATCGGTTGATAAATTGAATAATTGGGTGTATGTCATTGCACTCGGTATTACGAAATGGGATCATGCTCGAGATGTTAGTCTTTATGTATAGACGGATTGATATATAATGTTTTACTGTGCAACTCGGACTTCTATAGTTACACGAAGGCTGTGTCAAAGGACAGTAGCTTATAGAATTTTGCTCGAATCTTGTGTGTCAAGAATTTGCGAGGAGCTTGTACATAGACATGACTTTTCAGCTGTGAATTGGATTGGCTAACGTAGATAGTGTTTTAATTTAGCTACGTCTATAAAGGCTCAAAGAAGAGCCGGCAGAAAATAAGAGCCATTAAAAATCACACTTCCCAACTGTCTCGCATTCAGAACAAGAGTGAGACGGCAAGGCTGCAACTTACAGTCCAAAATTGCTTCAGGTCCTTGAATTTAGACAACCGTCATTCAAACAAATGATGTTCATCCACCCATCCGTCCGTAAGTTCCGTCCCAGATTGAGAATGCAATTGAAACGAATGCTTGTGTAGGCGACGTGTGACATGGTCCGAGGAAGAACTAAATTGATCGTAATTGGTGATATGGCCGCGCCCCCGCGCTCGGCATTGAATGTGATTGCTCATCGGTCTGTTTATTCCAACTAGGTAGACTTCAGTACTCCCGTTCAAAATCAGCCTTTAATGTTTCCACTGCTGGGACACGGGCCTCCTCTCGTTGAGAGGGATTGGGCCGTAATCCATCAAGCGGGCCTAGTACGGTTAGGTAGATGTCAGATGTCTTCGAATTTTGGTTCTAGGACATGCCGTTTACCTCACGATGTTTTCCTTCACCGTTTTGAGAACAGTGGTGATGAAATAATTTACCTACACAAAGTAAAGCTCCTGTAAGGGTTCGAAACTACGACCTACAACTCGAAATCGCGGCCGTTACCACTGGGCTACCACTGCTCACTGCTGAAGTTAATTGTGGTTTATATTCAAGTTGATACGAATTAATTGATGCAGTAGCGGAATAAATCCAAATATATCTGTATCAACTGGTACAGTTTTTGCGTCAAACCACATCCAACTGAATACAACTATAAGGATATTTACCAAAGTTGGGTTACATTGGACATGTTATGGGGTTTATCCATGACAGGACACCGACATACAGTGTTAGGAGTACCTATAACACTGTCTTTTGGTGCCCTGTCATGGATGGATCCTGTTGGAGCCCAGTATGGTTTGCCATGCTCAATTTACTTCAGTTTCATATAGATATGCAATTCTGAATAACATGATTTGACCAAAAATAACTACATTCGTGCGTTCAATTCAAATTATCCTTAAACCGAACAACAAAACAAGGTAAAGCGAACTTTTTATTACCAAATAAGGCAGTACTATACTCCGTAAATAAGCTGCATTATAATAGCCACCAATATAAAAATACGGCGACATATGAAGCTATATACTAGTATTTCTAGTACAAGCTTACTTCTCGTTGTACGAGAACCCTATACAATGCGAGGTCAGCGGAAATTGGAAATTTATATCTTGATATGTAGTCGTGTGTACCTTGCAGATTGCTTAATATATAATAGTATAACGGTATGACCTATTCTCATATATTTTGTACTGATACGAAAGAAGAAAAAAAAGTGTCTTTGGAGGTTCTTGCCCGTTCTTCATAGGAATCTACTACGCTTTGGAATGGGTAACTAGCTTCATCTTTCTGATCGACCGAGACCTTTAAAATCCAAAAAGCATTTAGTGTAATTGAAATAAGTTTGAAGAAAATAATTGAAAAAAATACATTTAAAAAAAATCGTAGTTTTATCAACCCTATACTAACATTTAACACGTAGTGGACACGTATGTTTGTTTGTACATGCAGACTGACAGACAGCCTGTTTGCTTGAGAAAACCCGAGTGCTTGACATCCAGACGGCTGTCAGTTGAGACATGCTGATAATATAGCACCACGTGGGTCTATGCTGATGAAGTAAGAGGCAGGACTAAGGTGGGAACTCGATGAACCTCGGTAACTTTGAAGAGACTCTGTTGTTCGAGACTACGGAGGTTTTATTATGAAGAAAAGACATAAAACTCAGCAGTCAGTCAACTGATTGTACTAGTCAATGCAACTGGGGGTTTACAACCAGCTCTTATAGCAGGGCAGAAGTTGGATTGTACTGCTTTTTTGTACTTAGTCATAGAACAAAAAAGCATTGCAGTTCAACTTCTACCCTACTATAAGAGCTGGTGGTAAGCCCCCTGGTCTTGGTCTTGTCAACGTAATGCATTTAAAAAGATTTGGGGAACCACCGACACTACCTGCAGCAAGATGGTTAGTCAGAGAACGGATTGGGGACTAAACATATTCAAAATTAGGTATAAGTATAGAGTCATGGACGCTTTCTAATAAATTGACGCCTGACGTTGTAAAACCCTTTGATCATCAGTGACGTGAAACAGTTAAAAGAATTCATGGCTGTACCTAGTTAATGTGTGCAATTACCCACCATTAATACAAAGTCATACTATCTCGACCTCATGTAACATTATAATATGTGTAGCTTTGTAACAATAAGATCATTACCACAGCACAGTGCATACATATACATGTCAACAAACGAATTATCAGACTTCCAAGAAAAACGTAGAGATGAAGATTTTGATCTCGAAGCAAATTACATAAACTTTGTATATATTTGGAGTTGTGTAAACTCATGAAACACGGTCATTCATAAACTAATATTTAGTATGTAATTATAATTAATACTTATTAAGATCTAAATTTTTCCGCGAAAAAGTTATTTTACCTCTTCTTTACCCTCCGAGGTATACCATACGACCATCTTCAAGAATCTTCGACGTTCAGCATGTAATAGTCAAACACAACGATCACATAAAAACTAGACACGCGCCACAAAATTTTCAGTCAATCACAATTTTAACACTCTAGCTTCGAAATCCAAAATCAATTTCATAGAAGAGTCCTTGAAACCTAATGTTGAAAAACACTACAACTTTTAAGTGTACAAAATCGAATTCGATACAGAAGTCACAGTTGATGGATACTATATTTGTATTCGAAAATGTTTCAACCACAATATTGACCAAAAAGGGAAAACGCGAGACTTGCGTCCGTGGTGACGTCCAAATGGGTACTGAAGTCTGAATGGTTCTTGAATGTGACGGGACGTCGAGTATCCCCGGTCCCGACGCGACTGTCGCCCGATTGGTGACACAATGCGGCATTACAATAACAATACTGGTGCTAAACAAAACAGTTTCCGGAGGTCGTCGCGGTATAAGTCATAAAGTATTACACTATGGATTTTTTAAGTCCTTTACTTATCCATTGAGATAGAGGAGAAAAAAGGCTGACTTTCATGAATGGCTATAAAATCAAGTTGATTAACTGGTTCTTTAAGAGTTCCTTTAACCTACACATAAGAAGTATATTTCTGTATAGAAAAAGGCAAAGTCGAGATTTTTTGCGTTGGAGATTGATTTCGTATAAAAAAGAATCATCGGGCATAATAAACACAGAACAGTTTATTTTAAAAGGTTTTTTAAAACAAAAATAAAATCTAAAACGTGTTCTTGTTGATAATAAAAGTAAGGAATGTGAAAATTCCAACGATATACATATCTGAAGCCGTGATCTAAATTCATAAATACGTTTGTTTATAATCCAAATACTTGCTTAAAATAAAATGCCACCCAATTCCGACTGCAAATCACTTGATCAAAAATCTGGAGTTCTAGGTCTCTAGACTAAACATCTTTCTGAATAGTTACGTTAATATTTCAATTATCTTACAGCCGTTTTAAAAATATTACGTTTCTGAATGAAATCGTCCTTATTTCCGAAGTACTGAAGGTTTTCTTATCAATAACAGAAATTCGTCTTCACCATTTATATATTGAAAACCGCTGCCGCTTGCCTCTTCCACTAAATTACAGGAAAACCGCCAGTTGCGACAAAGTATGTCTGGCTAAGCCAAACCATGATAGTTTTATCATTCCTGGCTATCAGCCACAAGGTTCTCGAAACAGTAAGCATTGTGAACCAAACTTGAGGTAAAGACCTACATCCACTTTGTGAAGCTTGCTTTAAAATAGCGCGACGTTGTCAGGTACGCCATTATCTCGATTTGTTTTCCGTGGGTGTCTGCCGACTAAAGGATTAAGCTGAGCCGATAGGGAGCTGAATCTATCTACAAACTGACTGATAAAAAGGATATAAAGGTTACTGTTTTCAACGGCCAGACAGTTGTTATTCTGCGAGAAATGTTAACTTCAGTAAACAATATCACGCGAAAACATAATGAGCTTTGTAGTGACGACTGTGAAAATAGAAATGAAGGGACAGCTAGAATAGTATCGGAAAACAAAGGCTTCCTTGACGTAGATGCCAACAATAATGAGCAAACCACAGGTCAGTCAAGTCATAGTATTGACAATCAACATTCGCCTATTGTATCACTGTTATTGGCTCCCAGTGATGGGCTATAGACACGCAGTCGTTATACAAATACGCCTCGTGAATAGTCGAGTGACGTTAGTTGCATCGACTAGTGCATGCGATCACGTTGTTATTAGCATGTCACATTCGCTATGTAAGCTCGTAGAATGAAATGCTAATATTTTCTTTGGATGTGATCGATGTTATTTCATAACTGTCATTGTGTCTAATTGCTTCATAGTGGTCATAATAGAAGACTTGGTGTTTCTAGGTGTGTCAATTGCGTACATTGTGCTTGGCTAGACTTCATTTTCATTTGAATTAACTATAGCCTAGATTAACTGTCCTTTCTAGAAATTGAATTCGATTATGGTCTGTGCTTTAAGTGGTTAATCGAAAGTCAAGATTCATATAAAAGAAAAATGGCGTTCGATTCACAACAAAACAATAAGTGCTGAATGATAAACAGGAAATACATTTGAACTTACAGCTGCTTTCAATTTCAAAACATCAATGTAATGTAATCAAACATCTAAGTACAAGATGCATATTAATTTAATAGAAATTAAACCATTATTGCCCGACATCCTGCGGTTGAACTCGTCACATACAAAGTATCAATTGATGAACCTGACTCACTAGCGACCCCGATACACTATCAACTACTGAATGAGCTGTTATTTGTCTCCCGACGTGATTTATGCCTGTTGCGTAATGGTAGCCATATCACTAATATGTCAGAATGACAATTAATTATATTTTCTATTTGTTGTAGATTGGTAGCAGGAACAGTCACTTCTGCATTATAAATTTATGTTATATCTCTCGATTCTGTGTAAGATTTCATTTCTTCGGAAGAAACTTCTATTCGTTTAAATCTTACATTGTTTCTTTTATCGCCTCCTAGATCAAAGTTTTCGACTGACTAATCCTGCCATGGTTTGTTATGATCATTTATTTCATGTAACGCCATTGAATCATAACATGTTATTATTGATATTAATTCATGGAACTGATTCAAAATGCGGTTAATGGTAAAAGAGAGGAAAATTATTAAAAAGTTATATTGAATCCAGTGTTGATTGAAATGTATTAGTTAGGTATTGTTATTACTAATTCATATTCCTGGTATTAGTGCTAAATAAACAAAGTTTTGAATTCTAGTAACTTCAATGGGATTAGGTAAAGGCTTGAGGATGTGTTATGTGTGATGACGACGAAGAACTAAATTTTCATTTGAATTTAAGCACAGTTAATGAGTTAATGCCAGGAGATTAAATGTGATTACCAATCTGTATGCTAGTCGTGACGATGATGTCAATGTCTTTATGACCCTCGAATGTAGCGGCCACGTTAAAGATCCATGTTTAGCAATGGACGCCAATGAGGGGAATGCTGATCACAATTAAGTATCTAAAGATGTAAGCGATGATGCGACTTTCCTAACTATTTTCATCTCGTAACAGAAAAACAAAGCAATCATAAATGTAACTAGCACACCTATAAACAGTAACCCGGATAACATCAAAATTACAGGATACAGCATCAAAACGGTTTACGATTAGCCCAAATAGAACAAAACTGCAGGATGTCCTAGATCCGAATAAATGCCTTTGTGACCTATTTTGGATTTGAGTCACTTATGTGTAAGAATGCAAAACAAAAAGATGTGTTCGGGAATTGACGTAATAACGTTGAAGGCTCTTACGTATTGACCGCAAACAGCGAGCTACGACAATAAGATGACATACCTAAATACGCATTTTGAAATGAGTTCGTTTAAAGCCCTAATTGATGGAGAACAAATAAAAGAGATCTTTAAAAGCCAGAGAAGAATAGTAAAAGTTACAATTCAAACAACCTTTTGAGCTTAAAGTTGTCTTGAAATTATTCAAAGCCATCCTTAGCAACTATAGGTATATCAGACACAGCAGCTAAAAGTATTAAAGAATTCAAAAGTAATTTGACCGGCTTAAATAACAATTGAGAAACTCCATCAGAACTAGTTATGAATACTAATTTTGCCCCTCACATTCGCAACACCTTTGGAACAATACATTACATAATGAAGATAAATATCGACAGAACAATACTGAGACAGTTGCTACTTGATAGTAATTTTCCGCTATATTCAGGAGACAAGAAAATACCTACTCGTGTATGTATCCTTAGAATCTTTAGCAAAAAATTCAATAGCAGTAAAATATGTTCTGAACCTGGAAGATACAAAGAGCATTTTCTTGAAAATGGATGAATGGAAAAGACTAAATGATAACCCATATATTTTGAAAAGATGAGTAATCCTAAAAATACAAACAGCGGTTTAAAAGATCTCTGCGTTCCTTTAATAAAAGACACAACAAAGAATTTATATCTCTACCATAAATAAAGTTTTAAGCCAACAAATAATATATTAAATTCTGACGATGATGGATGGATGAATGGGATGCTGTAAAACGTACGCAAAGACCGCCATTACATCAGAGAAATTTTATCAGAGAATTTGTCTAAGACTCCAGGCAACTAACGAGCTCTTTTATAGCCCATAAAATGTATGCTAAAACAATGTTATATTACATGAAACATTAAGCCAACGTAGAAGTCTGGACGCCATTGGAATCGGTCATAAACCCCTAGATAAGACGTACGTAGATCTTAAAATAATTCTCCAAGTAGCCAGAAATCCATGGGGTCACAGGTTTCGAATTAGAATCTTTATTACTTGATTGTAATTAAATCATTGACGTCAAGTGTACGTGGATGGAATACTATATGAGTTTAAAGTACCAAAAACCATAAAACAATAGCTTTGTTAATCATTTTCGGAGGTGCCAGTGACGGTGAAGAATTATTCACTAATATGTTCAGCCTTGAAATTCTTGTCCAAATCGACAGATTAACAGACAGTATAAGTTAATACACTTGAAGCCTGAGGACACTCAATTCAAATGACACTTACATAAAAACAGATAACATTGATATGCAAAATGCAGAGGAAACTTAAAAAAATAATAAAGGGAAAACTTACAATCCTTAGTAGTTTGGCCATGAATCTCTCACAAACTTCGGTAGGCATCTTAACACAATCACTGAAGATTTAAAGATACGGGATAAAAATAAAGCACTTTAAGATAAAAAGTTAAAGTTTAGTTTCACGGATAATGACGCGTGTGTTTCGTACGAGTGTGGCGCGAAGACTGAGCCGAACCGCCGAAGTCCGCCGAACTAGTGAGAACATGTACTCATAGGTGGTAGGTGGTCTAATTATTCGATATCAGGTGTTATCAGAGATACCGCGTCACTGAAAGTGTTCTGTAGCGGAACAAAATATCACTGTTCAGCACAGGGTGAAAACATATTGAGCCTTTTACATGGAAATCTGGATTAGATGTAGATTGAAATCGCGTCATTCATAGAGTAATGATACGGATTTTGGAATGTTATCATAGCGATAAATATGTAAAAATATCTCAGATATTAGTTATTTATAATCCATCATTACTCACTGGTTATTTACGTTTATTTGTGCATTTATGCTAAATTAAATGTTTTCAATATATTTTTAGCTATAAGCGTCAGTGCGTTGGGCCTGTGATTCATATTTCAAACATTCTGAGATTTTTGACTGATAACTTTTTCTACAAATTAATTGGGAGGACGTCGGTTGAGGTTACTTTTTACGAGAACTCCAGAAATATCGCGGCATAACTGTTATAATGGGCAGATGGCTTGGCTTAGCGAAAATGTAAATTGTTCTGCGAATGTACCTACTAGAAGAGCTGTTTTGTAGAGGAAGTGTGGATCGATTGTCTGTATTTATTATACATGTCGAATATTAAAAGCTATTATGATAATACTCGGAGATTGAATAACTTTGTATTTCTTTGATTATACGTGGTAGAGCTGAAACACTTCATACAGCAGCTGTTTCAAATATTTTGGTAGAATATTTCTCGATGTTTCCATAGAATTGTTATATTATATTCTTATCCAAATAGTTGTTCTTAGCCATGCGGGGTTTAATTCGTAGAAAATCCACTACTTCAATTAGCAATTTAACCTTTTCCTCAATTAGGTTAATGACATTATTATTTCTTTTACCAAAATATTTATAGTCTCATTGTAATTTCAAAACACGTTTGCTAATTAGTTGGTGCCATAGTTCATTACAACAACAGGTGAAGCGGAATATTTTGCGCGCATTTCAAGTTCGTTCAACTTTCCATACGGGGTTAGTGTGACAACTGAATTAGCCAATACTAAAATAAGTGCGCACGCAAATTATGAACCGCCATTATCTCAAAATACCTAATAAATATTTGAGGGTAATAAATGTTATCTTGAATATATTTGACTTTTTATTGGTTTATGTAGGTGGTTAATGTATATGTACTAGTTTTGTTAGAATGTCATGATTCAGGTTGACCTAACTTACTTATGGAGGGAGTAGGGAGGTCAATGTTCGGCAGTCATCCGGCCAAATGATGATGAATGATTCAGATATGATAATAACGCTGTTTCTAAACAAAACGGTATGCAATATGTATGATATTAACTTTTCACTGTATAGTATGGCATTGTGACCAGGACATCCCCGATTATACAATGTGTAACTGAACTAATGCACATTATGAAAGTAGTTTGTTCAGAATCGATTACTGAATCGATTTTTATAATTTTTAATATAGGTAATATTTTATACCAAAAATAATTAAAACTATGTAAATACTGACACACTTCCGCTGTACAGTCAAAACAAACCAAAATGGATGAAATACCCACTAAGCTAGACCCTTGTACGTATGCGACTGTGTACTTGCGTAAATTTGTAATGTGACCATAATTTTCGTAAATTTGTAATGTAACTAATTGATTTAAAAAAAATATTTATTATTTATTATTTTTAATTCCGGGACATGTTGTATATCGCTTTCAACAAAATTAATCTATCTATCTATCTAAAGGATTTAGTTTTTATTGCTATTTGAATGTCAATGAGCCATATCTTTTTATCGCTTTAGTTCTTTTAAGTATGAAAGAGATAGTATTATTACATCAGTCAAGCAAATATTCATAATTATGGCTCCTGTTATATTTGGCCCATTAAAACAATTAATTAAGTTGTTATAAAAAGAAGATTTCGGAACTTACCCAACATATCATATAAAATCTCTATTTACACACAGTTCTGTAAATTATATACATATAAATAAAACTACATACTAATTATGTCATGTACTACAACAAAATTTCAAAATAATCACAAAGATTGCAAAAAGAGTAATTTTCATAACATACAAAATGTGCTCAATTATATTTGTTTACCTGTACAAGATGAAAATAAGCACTGTCATTATGATACGTGATAATTTAGACAGCGGATTTGTTGAAGAGGCCTCGACATAAGATAGTAATGATGTAGGTTCCAAAATATAAGTAGGATATAGTATATGATAGGTGTTTAGGTGATTAAGAACATGAAGAGCTGAACACACACTTAGGTTGCAAAGCAATAATATCAAAGAAAAAAATCAGAAAAAAGGAAGCTTAAAAATATTCAGTAGATACGCATAAAGTTTTGATAAAGGGAGTGTAGTCTAAAAAGAAATAATGGGCCAAAGGATAGGACTAAAAAGCAAAGACAAATAATGGCGACGGTAAAGAATCAGCAAAATCATGCGGAAATAAGGTAGAACACAATCTGAATTATGTTGGATTGAAGAGATCATTGAATGTACTTCAGAAGGTATTACACATCCCTCAATCCTATCAAACACGGAAGGCGGAAGAATCAGAGCGAAACACCAGGATGCAGAAACGCCAAATGTTGATAAGTATGTTTCCAGCCTAAAGTAACCGGTATTGCTATCTGGTACAGAATATATCGCATTTGTTTTTATCATTATCTTTTGTATCCATGCAGATTTTAAGAGAGGATTGTCTGGATCAAGCGATATTGGGATAATCTCGTGTATCCTAAAGTATCTGGTATTGTTATCTGGTACAGAACATATCGCATTTATTTTTATCATCACCTTTCGTATCTATGCAGATTTTAAGAGAGGATTGTCTCGATCAAGCGATGTTGGGATAATTCTCGTGTATTCTAAGTATCTGGTATTGTTATCTGGTACCGAATATATAGCATTTGTTTTTTTATCATTATCTTTCGTGTCCATGCTAAAGGATAATTTTCTAAACAGTATACATATATACATGACAATTTCTGTCCTATCCATATTATTAAAACTAATATCAGTCACAATGATATTATAAAATGCACAATATTATAATCTCATAAGTTAAGAACAAAGCAAGATAGTCATCTCGGAGCTATAAATAGCCCCACATAAATAGATTGCACGTAAACTTGTAGTAATAAAGATAACTGGAGATACTGATAAAGCTGAGATTTCTTTCACATCTATTTGTTCAGGCTGTCCTCTGTAGGTGAGATTGCGGAATGTTTGAATCACGGCGTTGTTTAAATAAATACACGCTTTGGGTATGCTAATCTGATTTCCTACGCTAGGAATTCCCATTTCATGTGTTTTTTCCCCAAATAGTTGTCGAATAATCACACCTGTGAATCTCATCTGAATTCCCGTTGGATGACTAAACATCTAAAGTACTCGCCTACCAATAATTTGGCTAGTTACGCTAAAGTTCCATGCAAAAGGGGGCGAGCTTATTGCCACTTATCCGATTCCGGGATATTACTGAGAATTTCCTAAGTAACTTTATCGATAATCACATTTTTTCTTTTAAGTCTTTATGTGTTATAGTCATCACCAAGCGGCAAGTGAGATTAATGGTGCATAGGAAGATGCCGAAAAATACAAGTTACGCCAACCCCAAATAAATTGGGATAAGGACAGGAGAATGATGATCATGAAGAATATGCTGCTACCAATATATCAGAGTTTTCGGATGCAAAACGTTCATGCACATACCTAAACAAAAACGCACCAAATGGGATCCGAAGAGCAAAGAGTTGCTTCAAGTTCATAGTTATATTGGTCGTCTAAATTCAAATTCATTTATTCACATTTAACGATATTCTATTAAGACGTTCATGCGAAGAAAGAGATACGTACACACAGTAGGAGAATAACCATACAATTGAAACTGAACTAGTATAAGGGAGACACGCACCGTTCACGTGAATTTTATGAGGGTATAATACAATTGACATAAATATTCTACCACAGACATGATAATAATCTGCAAGCCAGACACTGATACTGATTATAACAGTAGAATGTTGATTAGAGAATGCAATAATGATATATCGTCAGAAAGTCAGAGCGTGTAGATATAGTTACACAAAATAAATGTAAACAAAACACGCAAAAACTACATTAATCGTGTCATCTGGCTTTCTTTTCTTATTACAAAATTGCTGGAGTAGAAATTCAGGGAGAGCTGAATCAAATGGTTATAAAGTGATCATTGCTTAGAGACAGCACAACTTTTTTATTGATAATGAATATACAGAAGCAACAAATCCTATTCGAAAATCAGGCCCAAGAAAAGATGACAACGAAATAAATATAAAAGTCAACGAAATGCACTAAATAAATGGAAATACGTTTTTGTTAAGTATCTCAAGCTAATTATCATTCCGATACCTTTTCCATCAGCAATTGGCGATATACTTTTTCTGTCGGCAATTGGCGATATATTAAAGACACTACAAGAGACTTACTATATACTAATGAGTCTATTTAATGGTAACATTAGTTATATCCTAAAGGACGATGTGAAATATGATATGGCTAGAAAGGGAGTGACTACCGAGATGACGACTAACAGAGAAATATGGAAGAAAAAGACAAAGAAGAAAGGATAAGGGCAGGAGAACGATGATAATGATTAGTTGTATCCCAATCATCAAACCAAGAATTAACCTACAGCTCTATGCATTATGCAACAGTCCCATACAGCTTTTCCAACAACATTTCTCATTAGCACATCTAGATTTGTTTAACGCACGTGGCAGACACACGGGCACTCCAACACGACCTCGAACTAGTCTCTTCGTTATCAAAACCTACTCCCAACAATAGTAACAGGAAAAGAAACGAATAGTAATGGCGTGTTTAAGAACGATATTATTGTAGATCTAATCGGGAAGGGATCTTGATCTTTAGGCCTAGTTCAGCGTGAGGAGCTTGCGCGGGTTACTGTTATGTATACCGTCGCTGTCGTCTATGAAGGTTTTTCAGTGTAGGAACTATGGCGGGTGTTTAGCGCGACAGGAATGAACCAGTTTGCTCGCTCATACCGCTCGGCTCAGCGTCGAAAGTTGAAAATTAAACCGCTCTCTTTTATTGCACTCAACTATATGTACTCAGGTGGCAACTTAAAATTTAATGAGATCATTATGGAACCTGTCGGGCACAGCAAAATAGTAGGATAGTGGGAGAGATAATCGTTCTCTAGTTTGAAAACGGAAAAACGGCCATTAGTTTTCGACCTATGCTATACATACATAATTATATCACCGTGAAAACTTAGGTGAAGTGAGCTGTCATTCCACCAGATTGTTAGGGATTGACACTATTGACAACTCACTTCACCTAAGCTTTCACGGTGAGATTATTAAAGAATAGGTCGGCAGAACAGTATAGCCGCAACGAGCTAAACCGTCTTTTCTTTTACCTTGTGGAAACTACACTACCCTCCGCCCGTTCTGCCCGTTTCAACTCGCGATGCTTTATGGCCACTTAAACGCGCCCGCTACCGCCCTTATCTCCACTCTGGACGTGGACTAACAGAGACACCATTAGAATCATTTCACAAGTTCATCATTGTGATCATTGTGATGTGATGCTATCACGTTTTGCTTTCTCACGTGGCGCGGTGTGATGTCGGCTTTGTTGTGATTGCTTTACTACAAAATTGTGGTAGATAATGGAAACTAGTAATAACTAGTGTTTTTTAACGATTAGCTCGTGAATTCGTGATGTTTGTGGATTTAGTCGAATACCATAGCGCATACCATCTGGAGTATGCGGTACTGCCGAGTGTGGAAGGGCTCATTCTCAAGAGCTATATAGTCTGTGTCGAGCGTAATGGGTTCTTTCCATGGTTTTCGGTAATTATGCAATTGAATGGTCATGACGACAAAAAGATGGGCAGAATCCTGTTATGATGATTGGACCTTGATTACTATTTTACTTGAATCCGGTCATTTTTAGGTCATATTTTCTCTTCTCACCAGCTAATGAGCATAGGCTTTGAAAGAAGTTGATATTCAGGTGTGGTTGTTTACAACCAGATAAGATTATGATGACTACGTTACAATTTCATATGTAGTTTTTTAATAATCATAGTAAAAACGAGTCACAGTCAAAATATTATTATTTACTATACAATATACAAGCACATGGGTATTCCAAACGTGACTTAGGTTTATCTAAATTAGATTCAGATTTATTTATGAGTCTTGTTCAAACACAATATAAACTAAGTAATTGTAAAACATAATAATACAATGGAACAAGACAGTTATTTCTGTAACATGTCCTTATTTATATTGCATCGTTTACTATAATTAAACCCACTCTTTCTAAGAAACAATCAGGTAAATAAAACAACAGAAATGATTGAAAACAAAAATCCCTCATGACAAATTTTCCTAAAAAAAAAACTACGCAATATATTTACCATTAAACCGCCATGTTGTCATAACTCAAACCGTTCATTATTTAGAAACTGTCAACCACAAAGGGAACAACAAAAGCACAAAAATAGTTCGTTATTGTCTACAAAAATCATAGTTATTTTTGACTTAATGAATGAGAAACCTCGGTACTATGAACCGCAGTGAGTCGGACAAACATACAAACAAATGATACTCGTAGTCAATGTGGAGAGAAAACAAAAAGATATCGGTCGTATGCGCGTACGCATATCGTTCTCTCTTTAAATACGGACTTTCTATTGGATATTAGGTTAGTACGAGACGGTATACACTTTTATCTAAAGCGGGAAATACACTGGGCGAACTGGTAGCGAAGTAGTCGGGCAAGCCTTGAATATGTTTTTGGTGTTTTATTTTCTTTATTTTTTATAATAAAGTAGTACGAGTTGTAGCTCGTGGGTTCGAACACAGGCAGGCGCTACTTTGTGTAAATTATTTCATCACCACGGTGAAGGAAAACATCACGAGGAAACCGGTATGTCCTAGAACCAAAGATTCGAAGACATGACGTGTCATCTACCAACCCGCAGTGGGACCGCGTGGTGGATTACAGCCCACTCTCTCTCTCGAAGAGAGGAGGCCTGTGTCCTGGTAGTGGGAACAATATTGGCTAATTATGCTAGCATGTGCTATACGCATATATAATGATAATTTGTGTTGAGATTTGCCTAATAATTTTCACGGATGTACCTAAATAACCAATGCATGCTGCTGCTGTAAGAAATACATTAGTGAACAAAAAACATAACAAATTTTGTCTCGAGAAAAAGTCTTTTCAATCTTAAAACATATTTTATTTGTATTTACACCACTAAGCTTGCACTTAAGTAAATAAAGTAACACGATTTTTACAAAAGCACACATACGTAAATACATTATGTTTACGAGTATATTTGTAAATACGCAAACTGAGTCCTTAATTTACATGTTTCGTGATGACGTCAGTTGTTAAAAGACTTTTGTACTAAATATAATTATGTGATAAACCTCTGATAAATCTAGTAATTAGATTTAACGAATAGTTTCAAATTATTTTGAGCAAATGTTTGACGCATGTAGACAACAATAAAGTTTTTTTTAATAATTAATTAATTAGCTGCTGACGCAATTTTATTTTTATCCAGGAAAAGGAAAAAACTCACATACCGAATCAACGCTGACTCACCGAATCTTCTAAATATCACTTTACAAAATTCCTATCCACAACTTTAAATCTAAGACCATTACAGCCAAACGTATAGAACAAAAACTCGAATTTCCATACAACACTTTCACTGCACAACGGACTCTGCTTACATAACAATTTTAAGAGGTCTGTAGAGCGACCAAAGCTGCCGACGCTCAGCTACCAACTAAGCCATTGTACTTGACTCCACCTCGAGGTTCCCACACGGTTGGCCCCAAGACAAAAGCGAGCAATTAACATCAAAATAGACAATAATTGATGGAAAAAATCTGGATCGTTCGTGCGTGTCTCGTCAACCATAATGATACGGGATCCTCCGAGCTCTGATCACACGGGAAAAATAAGTAAATAACTCAAAGAATTGACGCAAACACAATGAAAATGTAAAAGAATTTTCATGTTATAACAAAGAGTTTAATTAATGTAGAATTGTAGAACAATTTTCACAGAATGTCTGCAATGCGTCTGTGGGTTGCTACGCGGGTCTACGTCTGCTACGAAAGGCTACGATCTGCTACGTAGTTACAATGCCCGGTATTTACCGTCTACGTAGTAAAATGGAGGTCACGACTTTATTTGTGATACTTATGTAATGGTAATAAAATTATTTATAGTTGATATGGATTTTGTAATAAGATCTGAAAGTTTTTTTACGTGTCTTTAAAACTCGGCTCGCGAAATTATTTCTAATTTTTCACGAGTTTTTCAGTCAACATTTTCTGACACAGGATATTTCGAAACTTTTGGTCATACTATCCTTCATACATAAATAACTACACCTATTCGTATCGAAGCTATGATTAAAGCCATGATTATTATTAATAGAAACCATTTTTCATAGACCTACTAAATTACAGATCAATCAGTCCAAAGGAAAGTTATCATAAATTATTCAAATATTAATTTCGGAACAAAGGAGAATAATTATACAGCATGAACTATTTGTCTCATACTTTATTTAATTGTTAAGGTATTGACTTGTTCCCATGCAAATGTATAGTGAAGGAAAGCAGTTGCTATGGATAATAAATTGTTTTTTTTTTATTCTTAGCAGTCTGTGGAATCGTGTATCTGTAGACAATAGCGATCGACGATATTAACACAAGTGCGCGGTTTCATTTGAGGCGTGTTTACACCAACGTGCCAAATGATAGGTTTTAACATAATAAAGTCTTGTATTTTCATATGTAAATATACTTTTCTGGTTCGAAATAAACATGTCATAGCCATAGTGGTGTTTTTACAATAATTGCGAGATATTGTGAAAAGAACTGTCATATAATTTGATAGTTTTTAAACTTTTCAAATTCAAATTCAGCTGAGTTCAGCATCGCCTATGGTGACGATTGATAGTAGCATCAGTAGTGCGCGAGGTCTAGCTTTTCCAAATATAGAATTAAATGCTCAATTTTCCACATAAGAACTCCTTTTGAATGGGGCAGCTATTTACTTGTAAGCATAAAGTGCTTTTTAATGGTCCACTTGAAATATTTGACATCGACTTTGAAATCCATTGCTGTGTCGACAAGAAAAATCCTTCTGGCTAGATAGTGCATTCCTCCAAACTTTCATTGTATGTATGAATACTTGCAAGTTGTTTTTGTGGAATTTCCCCACAGTTGTCATGCAAACTTCACCAACCATCTGAATACATCTTTACCACCGTCTGGTTACCATGTATCGACAACTGCGCACGCGCCACCTGCACACAATGGCGGCCATCGACACTTGTGTCAACACACGGACCAATTACACAGTCCCAAACAACCTTAGTGCGTCAGTAAATCACACATTTCTTCCACAAAGTAGGTAAAGGGATTAGATTGTCAAATATTTTGATTATTAATACGATCAAGATGTCGTCAATGTAAAATCATCTAGGTATCATTGAACTAATAAGTAAACAAGTGATATTTTTATGTTATTACGTTTTCAGAGGGTTTGTTATTGGGTGCTCTTTTAGAAAAGATAAAATGCCCATTATGGGAGCATCAATTGCATTAAGTGTTGCATCAAGAAAAAAACCGATCATCTGCTTTTCATCATAAATAATAAATAAATAAATAATATCTTCTGCGGACAAGGAAAGTCATTCCTAAAAATATTTTTACAACAAAAAAGTAGATAAAAATAGCGTAATATCACTGTGTTGACAAGTTCATTAGTGATGGATTAATGTATGATAATCACGTAAATATTTGACACATACCTCAATGTTCAACGTAGGTATATCATGATGACAATTACATCTATCCTCAGTTATCATATAACAACGTAATGGGTACGTAATATTTACGTTTATATTACGTAGATAATATTGACAAACGTTAACTTTTTGCTAAGCTTCTACACGTTATTTTGTAGGCTACACGCAGCCACTTGAAGATTGTTGAGATAATATTGTAAACTGAATTGACCCGATCACAAGCTAGTACTCTGTCAGACTTTTTTTATCTTATTTACATTAACAAGTCTTAGAAAAGTAGATTTTCTTTATAATTGTGATTGAGATTTTTTTCAACACGGTTGGCGCAGTGGCTAAAGCGACCGACTGCTGCGCTACGTATCGCGGATTCGATTCCCGCACGGAACAATATTGCCTACAGGTAGTCGTTCCGGGTCTGGCTGCTTGTGTATGTGAGTTTAAATGTTTTAAAACGCACCCACGATACAGGAGCAATTCCTAGTGCGGGGCAACGTAAAAAAAAAACAAAACAAGTAATTTAAAAGAGCAATCAAAAAGAGTATGTAATGATCGGTGGCGTTTTGTAGTTTCTGCACACCCCTATGGGAAGGTGTGAGTAGGTGTATGTATATTTAAAAGCGCGTCTATGGAGTTTCTTGCCCGTTCTTGTCCATAGAGATCTACGTTTTGGAAAGAGCCACTAGCTTCAACTTGCTGACTAACTGACCGACTCCTTGACAGTTCAAAAGTGCTTATAAATGGTTTAACTGAAGTAAATGCTAGTTCGATATTGTTAGTGCGTTTGGATCTTCACGGATTGTATCATAATTATGAAATAAGACAGAAAGCCAGTTTGTTTTTGTATTCAAATCAAACTCCCATTTCTACTCCACCACAAAACCGATTGCTCATTTCAATAAAACGGAACGACAATAAACTGTGTACATACATCCATTTATATTGTAACGCTAAACACATACGTCACGTGTATATAAAGTATATAAACAGTGGTAATAAATTACTACCGAAAGTGGACTATGTTCGGTCATCAGCAGTCACGGAATCACCTTGGAATCACGACTGGGTTTCATGTGATATTTTTAGTGCTTTCTTTTACGAGAGGAATCTAAAACCTTTGAATCGACTTCGAATTGCCAATAATTCTGAATTGCTCTATGGAACATCGTGCAAATGTGTGATGCATTTAATGTCCATAAGGATCAAAAATGGGTATTTACAAATTAACTTCTGCTTCTAAAGTTTTTATTTCAGGTTGAAACCAGCCTTCGTGCAAAAACAATCTTAATAGTTTCATAAGCTACATATATTAGTGACACTAATTTAGGGGACTATGTTCTTCTGAAATCATCTCTTATTTATTAAAAAAAAAATACTGCACAAAGGCGCACTTAATGCCTGAGACATTTTCTGCCAATCAACCTTACGGTGATGCAGATACAAAACATGGCAGGTGCAACATAAGGGATTAACGCGATAAAAGAATAAATACTAATACATGGTGGGGGTTCTATGTAATAAATAGAACCCCCCATTGGACTACTTTAGCGTAATTTATTATTCTAATCCTAGTATTTCCCATATTTGTTTTCATCCACTTTCAGCACATCCAACCAGAATTTATCATCACTTATCTACGTAGATAGAAATTAACACTTTAATACTGCCAAACACGCGTCCCCGGAGTGATCACCTACTAGTAAACAGCAACAATGGCCGCTGATTATCATACATAACATCACGTGCTCAATTTCCATCGATTGTTTACCGATTATTATCAATCAATATTATCGAAAGACACCTGTGTCCGTTCCAAGTAGGTAGTTACCATCTCGGTGATTAACAGTGATGATAGCATCTTTGGGGCATTCCCGACAGATGCAAGACTGGTAATATGCGGTTCATTTTTTATCTTTAGACAGGAATGTGATTATATAATATCGCTTTTGGAGTGTTGGCTATCAGCTTGCTGTTTAGCTGTTGTTTAGGCGAGCATCGACCTGCAATGTTTCTGTTATCTCAAAAATAAATGCTGACAAATGCTGTGCCTTTTTTGTATTGTTATCACCTTTATGTTTTTATAATTTGCTCCTATATTTATCATAATCCTATTGCCCGTCATTATCACCGCCGTCCTCCTGACCTTCTTTTAATTTATTTTATGTCAGCACGGCGTCTTTTTCTCCCATACTTACATCTATATCTGCCATCATCTCAGTGTCTTAGCCATATCATCTTGTACACATCCATCTTTTTTTAGATTCTTAATTTTTTTGCGATATGTTCCTGACCTTGACCTTGATCTTACCTGATGAAAAGTGGTGGATGGTGTGTACGATGAAATGAGCGAGCCCAGAAGATGGTTCTCTCTTGATATAGTCATTCACAACATTTTCTTGTCACAATTGTTTTTAAGTTTCAAATTAACGTTATTATGTTTATTATTTTCATTGCTAATAGCTGTAAACTATGTGATTGCAGCACTTGGCGACCACAATGCGAATCTAAAGAGTGGCATGGAACGTTACGGTACCGCAAACGGTACGGAATGAGTGCATTCTTGTAATGTCGTCTGCACAGCGGTAACTAGGAGTCATGTGTGTCGTTATGTGATGGATTTAGTTGTAATCGATGTGGATCTGTGCTTACTGTAGTTAGAATTATACTCTTTTGCTTTAGTACTCTTCCAGAAATTGCAGCAGTGTTCATTTTGTTGGCTTTTTTGGAGAGAAGTTGAATTGTATAGTCATTGTTAAATACATTTTACCATGTGATGTACTAAGACAGTATAAGTCATTGTTTGTTATTATTTCACGATAAATAAATAAAATTATGAAAGTTTATAAAAATTATATCATGATAACAGTTAAATCCTTCGATATATGAAAGGGCATATAAAGGATACCTATCGCCGCTAATTAGATACACTACAGTGACAGTTTTGTCCATTTCTTTTAGACAAAGTATATCAGAAAGTGCGACAAATAAAAAAAATCATACCATTGAAAGATATTGTAACAAGACGCTAGAGCCACGATAGAAGATATAGTAAACAAGTTGACAAACAACAATAAATAAAGCCGCATAAATAATATATAAATAAAGTTTTCCGGACGTCAGATATTCTGTTTATCCGTACCTGTAGGCCAAAGATATTAGCTAGCTTTACTTATCAAAGTAATCATGTAGAGTCAAGTGCTGCAGTCTGTGTTAACCTGGGTTTAACCCTGTGTGTTTACAGATATTTGCCTTAGCTATATTATTGTAACATATTTGTGTCAGCTAATTTTATATATCACTAGAAAACGTGCACTATTGTGTGGCTCTGGAGCTATCATAATCAGCCTATAGCGTTCCCACTGCTGGGACACAGGCCTCCTCTTCTGCTCTCAAAAAGGTGAAGGAAAACATCGTGAGGAAACCGACATGTACTAGATACAAAAACTCGAAGACATGTGACATCTGCCGACCCGTACAGGGCCCGCGTGGTGGATTACGGCCCACTCCCTCTCACCGAGAGGAGTGATGATGGTCTTTGTACCACCAGTGGCAGTGCAAATGTATATGTTACTGTAAAAGCTCGAACTGCAGTAAATCCTAAGATATTCCAGTAAAACCTAAGATCTACCAATTCCTAATGGTAAATGTCCAAAAAGATTTGCGATTCGAACTTTTACCACCATTCCGTTGGTAAATCTTAGGATTTACATCAATGGCATGGTAAATGTTGAAAAACAAAACATGTCATAGCGTGCTCAGCGCATCGACTTGTAGCTCGCTACCCCCGCTACCCGCGCGTTTTTTTAGGAACCTTACCTATTAATCAATTACATTTGATTGTCTTTTTTTACTTCTAAACCAAATAATAAGAAAAATAATAATTAAGTTAGACTAGCTTTTATAAGCATTATGTTTGTATTTCGTTGTTAAATTCCAAATAGAGAAGTACTGATTCAGTTAGATAGATATGACAGAGATTGAGATATTCAGATATATACGTTATGTGTTTTTTCAAAATAATTTAAATAAGTTGATATTAGTTTGGTACTTGTTACTATCATTATGATATCTTTATAATACTATGTACCTGTTTTGTCTAATAGTTCAAAGTAAATAATTAAGAATTACTCATTGTTTTATTCCTAAAACGAACATCTACCAGCTGACAGTGGTAAAACCTAGCATATACTGAGTTCGAATGGTAAAAGCTCGAAAAAATCGTCGTATCTTCAGAAATACTTACATTTACCAACTCATGTCGGTAAATCCTAAGACTTACACTTAAATCTTAAGATTTACCGTAGTTCGAGCTTTTACAGTAACATATACAGCTATTTTCAAATCTTTTATTGACTTAGGTTACATTTTCTTTTGCCAATTATTATTTGTACTTCCAAATTCATCTAATATTATTTTTCTTTCGTTGATATTATACTATTGACAACCATAAAACCTGCCATAACATGATAACATATTATACCTATATATATAAATAAAACATACAACAATCAGTATTATGATAACGTAAAGAAAATCCTACCTATTCATGTACCAGTCATAACCAGCCCAATTGTGCTTAGATATTATTACTTCGGTTCGTGACAAGTAAAGCCTTTTCTGACTTGGAGTTTGATCGTCATTACACGATGTTATTCACTGTACCGACATACGTAAATGCGTATCTTTCAAGTTCAAAGAGATTATATCTCAGGGCCGGATAATTTATTACCTATAAATTAATGTGTTGATAAAGGGCGAAGAATTGAATCCTGAAGACAGCACAGTATTCTTGGGCATAACTTTGGATGCTAAGCTTCAGCGGGGTCCGTGTAGATAAATTGTCAAAAAAGCTAAGTTCCGCAGCATACGCTGTTAGAAAAATTCTTAATTTAACTAATATAATATGATGATACTATGAAAATAGCTATAGTACACTAAAGTCACTAAACGGGCCGTAGTTTAGTGTACTTTAGCTATTTTCATAGTGTAATGTTGTACGGTATTCTATTGTGGGGAATGCCGCTGATATTCAGACTATCTTTGTTTCGCAGAAGCGAGCTGTTCGATCAGTTTATAAATTAAGTCTGAGACATTCGCTCAGAGACAAATTTAGAGAGAATAATGTTACGACTGTATTGTTTAAACCATTTTATATTTTTACAAAAATATTTTCAGTAATATCTTGGTAATATCCATATCCATATAAATACTAGGAACAAACACAAATTTGTTGTACCTACAACAAGGCTCTAGAAAATAGGTGGCTCGTTCAGATGCCAATGTATACGCTTTTATAATAAACTGCCAAGCCCCGTTCAAGATCTAAGCCTTAATAAATTCAAATAATTCATTAAACGTAAGTTGTGCCAGAAAGCATTTTATAACGTTACGGATTATATCGAGGACAAAAAGGCTTAGGATTGAGCTGCTTCCAATTTTTACATATTGAATGTTTTTATTTATTTTTCTCTTTTGTACGTCTTGTTTTTTTTAATACACTTTGACATTAATTAATTTTATATATACAATGACATTTGCTTACTTTGTAAAGCATTCTATTATTTTAATTATTGTGAACGTGAAGACTATGTGGGTCATTTTATTTTTTATTTTCTCTCTGTTCTGTTAGTTTTTGTCATGGTCTGGCAGTTTGAGTAATTAATGTGGCCTACCCAAATGTCCTTTCTTTGGTATTGTTCGTCGAATCGTTGAGCTCCTTAAGTTTTGAGTTGTGCTGCACGATTTCTGACAAATGCGTGCACTGACTGGACAGGTCCTCTCAATCTGTGTGATTCTTTCCTCAAAAGACCATCTCAGACATCGATCTACATGGTCTTCATAATGATCTGACCAAAATTATGTCTGGACTTTAAAAGAGACTGTGACCTCTGAGTTTGTTTCGGCCTTTCTTCTCAGACTAGTCAGAGAGGAAACGCCGACCTCAACTAGTTTTAAAATATGATTGACGTGAAAAAGTGTTTGTAAAAACCTACTTACAAAATAAAATCATTTATAAGTACGTTTATTTTATTATAAAGGGGCTCGTGGCTTAATAATAACAGGCGCACGCGTCGATCGATCAGGTTAAACTACGCTTACCGCGGTTGGTCCGTGAGTGACCGTATTTACATACCGAGACCCCTCCGTGTCTCGGAAAGCATATTAAGCCGTTGGTCCCGGCTGTCGTTCGTGGGTCTTTGACAGTTGTTACGACCCGTCAGCAGCCCAAAAGTCTGACAACCAGTCTTACCAAGTAACTTTGGGTGTGGAGGTCAGATAAGCAGTCGCTCCATGTAAAATACTGGTATAAGTCTACATCCGGTTAAACTGAAAGCGACCCCAACATAGTTTGGAAAAGTCCAGGCAGATGATGATTTCTTTTTAGGACAGGCATCCTTCCCGAAAAATATGTTTATCTAAGTTATTTGTCAGAATATACGTCATACATCGCGGCAGATCAAGACGAACACGGAAGGATGAACATGACTCCTACTAAAAGGACTGGTCCATGGTAGCAGAGTGTGAAGAAAGAGGAGAGGGAGGCTATGCCCATCAGTGGGACAGGCTAGATAAATTTGAATCGCGACATATTCGCCAAAAATGTAAACAAATATGAGTTTATGGAAAAATAACTTTAATTCCTATACAATAAAGTTCAGTTTACGTTACAACTTCAATCATTTTTATAACATTTTCAATAATGCCAGTCAAATCAACTTAATAATCATTAAAATAAAGTTGATATTTGTTTAACTTGAAATAACGTTTATTTGAAACATAAATAAAATTTGAGTTTAGATAGATATTTTTTATGGATGAACTCATAATGGATAACTAATTGGCGTTTATCGATACTGTGAGTGTTCTAATTAATAACATATGAATAGACAATTGTGTAAGAAATAATAATAAATATTTTGTAAAGACTAACGGAGTGATGTTTTCTAAACAATGACAGTAAATTATTAAAGCATTAGGCTTTATTGACATTTTAATTTATGTTCAAGAATTTGATTCTAAGAATATTTTAAGTCAGTTAGTTTTCCATTAGGATATGTAAGAGGATGATTAAAGTATACAATCTAAAGTACTCGTACTTTCGCATGACGTAAGCACCGATCCAGTTCTTATACAAATAATGTAGGTACATAATTATATTATGTAACATTTTCATTCTAGAAGGACATGAATAATCAACAATAAGATGAAAGAACTTCAATGACTTACGCGAGTTTATTTGTCACTCTCAGAATATGATAAAGACCCGACAAATATGTTTTTCTCAAGTTCAGGAAGAAAATATGCAAATATAGACATGCCATTCAAGAATTTATTACGTGTAACTTTGAAACAGGGCATAAACATTGGTCTCCTGAAAGACCGCTAGCGTGAATTTGTTTGGTAACCATGTTTGGGTTGGAAATACCCTCTATGTGTCATCATTTTAGCCGTAAGACGTCCACTGCTGGACATACGTATCCCCAAGCATCGCCACTTCGACCTGTTCTGCGCTTCCCGCATCCAGCGAATTCCTACATCATTCATAAGGTCATCTGTCCACCTTGTGGGAGGCTAAGATTTTTATCACGGCATACGCTTGGTATTCCAATAAAGTTAGGGCCGATGCGACATTAAGTACTAAAATACGCGCATTGACGTGGAGTTGCGGACACCAGCCCGTGTTACCTATTATCTAAGTACTTAAATATGACAGTTCAAAAGCAATAAGGCGCCCGCAGACAGCGCGACGCGACTCTAGTAGAACAATTTCGTCGAAAACTTAATGGAAAATGTTATACCAGAATCGCGTCATGCCGTGGCGTCGCGCATATCTGCTGGAGCCTTTAATTGTAAACATACCAGTTTGAAAAGCTACCTATGCCTACTCGTTTCGGCCGGAATGGGAGTGTGCAACTCACTAACTGTACCTAATTAAATTAGTATAACATTTATATCAACGCTAGTTGAACCATGTCGACCGGACCACATGGCCTTGCCACATAAATGGACCACACCCATTAAATTATCTCGGTCATTATGCAACGCTGATAACTATACTGTTTACATTAAGTTCCAGCACATCGCTATCAATACTCATTTAAATAAATAAACAAATAACTATCGGACCGCTGCCGAGTTGCTATGCAAACTGCTGACTAACCATAGCATGTTCACGTCAAATACAACTATATACTTCACTTATAGGATTCAGTTTTCATTGACAATTTCTTATAAATGTTTCAGTTTTCATCAGCATGTGATAAGATTGTTTTGTTTCGTCATAATGGACGTTGTCCGACTGTTTGTCAGACACACATGATACTTGTATGATTTTTATCTCCCGTCGATAATATATAATCTATTATTATAGTAGTTTTTGGTAATATCACAACGACATCAACGTGATAATGAAAGTTTTGATATAACTACTTGTTATACATGATTTACGGATAGATAATCATAAAAACACGCTTATATTCCCCGAAGGAGTTGGCATTCGAGTATAGTAGAAACCTACACCCTTTTATTTGAGTTCAATGTAATAGGGGACGAGCTTATTGCCATTAACTGGGCAAACATCCAGGCTACTACTGAGAAATGACTAAAGAAAGAATCCAATAAAACAGCCCGTTTCAAGTCTCCAACCAAAAACTATGAATGTGGATGGCTATATGAGTAGGGGAAGAAGACCAAGGTAACGATGGATGGTCTGCGTGAAAGATGATATGGTTAGAAAGGAGGTGACAACGGAGATCACATCTAATAGAAAAGCATGGAAGAAAAAGACATGTTACGCCGACTTCAAATAAATATAAAAGCAAGAGGATGATGATGATGATGATGAAAGATGATGAGATGCTTTGAGAACTCGAAAAAATCCCATGGGTTAATAAATAACACCGTACTACGATAAAATTAAAAATATTTTATACTAGATATATACTGCTTATAGCAGTTTCCAAGAGCGTAACGGTCACTGTGGAGTCCAAGAACTAGCCACTATAATATGTATATTATGCTGATACGATGATAATACAGGGACAAGTGTCTCCGCTCGACACCGACGCTCAAGTAACTACGGTATCAAGTGAAATTCTCATAGTGTGGCAGGAGAGATTGTAAATGATACCTAAGTACGTAAGGCGTTTTGTATTACAAGTGTAATCTTTATTATTTTATATCGTCACGGTAATATTACCGTGGTATCGGTGGCGTATGGACTTCCTTCTATAACCACTAGATTAAAGCTCCGAGGCCTGGCACAGCATTTTGCTATATGCATTTTTCATATTTATTTATTTAAGATTACTTGCACAACATTACAGAAATGAATCCCAAGACGTAAGTATGCCAGAAAAAATACAATAAAAAAAAAATGTAAACACTAGAAAATTAACAACCAAAACACCAAACAATAACACTTGTAAAATAAACAAAATGTAATCAAGTGACAAAAAAAAATTGAGTTGAGACATTGCGGCTTGAGTTGTTGTTTGGGGACAACTGGGATAAAAGCCTTGGATAAAAATATAACTAACGCCAAAGCCACTCTCTGCTGTGGAATATTATTTATCAATTTTATGAGCTGGTTTCTATACATATTATAAGTATAGCATTTATTCAAATTAAACTACATATTGACAGGCACTTTTGAATTGTCAAAGGAGTCGGTCATTCAGAAAGAAGAAGCTAGTTGCTCATTTCAAAGCGGAGTAGGTTCCTATGGAGAAGGATGGGCAAGAAAGTCCATGGACACTCTTTTAAATTATGTTGTTAAAAATACAATTCTCTATAATTCATCTAACTAAACTAATATTATATGGGGGAAAATATTTTATTTATTGTACGTTTATTTGACGCTTTCACGCAAAAACGGCTGAACGGATTTGGATGAAATTTGGCGAATGGCGAGACCATGACCAGGATAAGGACATAGGATACTCTTTATCCCGATATTCCAACGGGATCGAGACTTATTCGGGTGAAACCGCGGGGTGCAGCTAGTTATTAATATTACAGAACTACGAATACTGCCCTTGTTGCTACAAAATACTTTAAGGCGCTATCCAAGTCTTATTCTCTTCATGGACGTGCAGCTGTACCTCAACTACATATAATTACTTTTTCGTCTTCCGTACACTGTCAACTGTCAACAACTGTCACAATGGTAATGAATAATAATAGGAGAAACTTAAATGTCAAGTTGAAATGTTGTGCCATAACTGAACCACGGACTGAACTGAAGAAAGTAGAACAAATTATTTGTTGAAACGGTGCTGCAGGAACAGAGGATTAGCATAAGAACACAATAGTATATGGAAGAGAGTAAACTTATCACAGGAGATCATTTTGTACATGATAATTATCTTACATTGGTGTTGTGGCGCAGCGTGGGAGATACCTATGTCCAGCATTAGACGGCGAAAGGCTGATTGAGTTGTCTTAAAATAGCGACACAAATACAATAACAATGATTTGGACAAATTGACAAAATCATCATCTGCCGCGGCTTTTCCCAACTATGTGGCGAACCCACATAGTTGGGAGCTTCCAGTCTAACCGGATGCACCTGAATACCAGTATTTTACATGGAGCGACTGTCTATCTGATCTCTACAAACCAGTTACTAACAAAATTAATGAATGAATAAAATGAAGCGGATAATAATTAAAAACACTATATAAATAAAAATAAAACATTAACAGACAAAGCCGCAGGAAGGCCACATTTAAGCCTTCACCTCCAGTATCACATCACGATCAGACCACGCAGAAACCACAACACAACACAACCTACCACTACCCTGATAGATATAATTCACGGAAAAACATCGCAAAAAATATTCATAACACACTGCGCTGGGCTAAGCGATTCCCCGAAGGATATAAATAGAAATACAGCGAACTGACCAAATTGAGTCAGGAGGATTAATTAAATACACAGCCTGTAGACATATTGCAAGTGTCCATTGTAATAAAATGGCGTTACTATGATTAATAATATAGGACGAATGACTTCAGTATTAAAAGACTATATGTGAGATGAAATCAACCAACCCGAACTGGGAATACGTAGTGGATGCCCATTCCCTGTCATAGAGAGGAGACTTGAGTCTCAACAGTGGGAAAGCTGATGGTGTTGTTCCGATTAATAATTATGCCTACGATAAACAAATGCAGTTTTAAAGACCTGTGAAATTCAACAACCCGCACTGGGGCCTCGTGATATATTACAGCTCACTTTGTCCCACAGAGAACAGGCCTGAGAGAGTCCCAGCTGTGAGAACATTACAGTGTCTGTCAACAAACTTCCATACATATTGTTCTTTACAACACTGGTGACTACACGGTCCAGAGACGCAGCCGATAAACCGCAATAACCGACCTATTTGACGGCGCGGCGTAAATAGTGCGTGAACAAGAGGCCCTATTACTCTTAGGCCGTTTTTTTTGTGTTATATACCTTCAGTCATTATCATGTCTTCAGTTTTCCCCTTCAGTGATTCAAAGGAAAAATATCGTTGATTTTTAATTGTTCCTGCACGTGAATAGTTAACTGTTAATTACGGGAAATTGCCTATTGTAGGTTCACGTGAATTTCATACGGATGCCAATTAGGCTCAATTGCAGTAACGACTTCCATTCAGCATTGGTTATTTTTATCGTTTCAGTCTGTAAACTTTTATTGTTGAACACTGTATTCATTTGTAGCCAGGTACACTGACTCGTCAATAGGCCTGGCTACAAATGGATGCTTTGCAAACTTTTGTCAAATGGATTGGAACGGAACCAAAAGTAGTTTTACATCCAGTGCTAGGTAGTATATCGAAACTTCTTCGTTCCTCTGAAAGCACGTTAAGCCGCGGCCATTCGTAAATCTTTGACAGTCGTTACGGGTAGTCAGAAGCCCAAAAGCCTGGTAACCAGTCTTAACAAAGGGTATTATGTTACCCAGTAACTGCTGCTATTCAGCTGGTATTCAGCTGCATTCGGTTAGATTGGAAGCCGACCCCGAAGTTGGGAGAAGGTTAGGCAGGTGAATTTTAGAGCTGGGTCAGAAAGAGGACGAATTCAACACTTGGATCTACTTAGCAACATAAAATCTAAAATTAGCTATCCAATAACCATCTAATCAGACTATATTAAAACAGTATTATAATTTATTATATTACCTAAAGTCATAAAATGCCGTCGGTAGAAATAGAAAAGTTTATTAAATTTCGGACGAGATTCGAATATATTCCAATTGGGTGGGGCACAGGCCAATTCGAACCAATCTTGATTCTAGGAAGGTTTTCGTTTATTATTTCTCATAATAAATAAAGTAGCATATGGGAAGGTTGAGAATATAACAAACTATCTTGACGAGAGTAAGGAAAACGAGTCATAATACACGTACTCCAGTATAAACTATGACTATGAGTAATATAATCGAATAACTAAACAATACAAATCATTGGCGCCGCTTCCCTTGTTCACGAACTAAACTAAATTTAAGTTCAGTGCATCTTTTCTTTCTATTTAATTAAGAAAAGGACAGAAGATAAATATTAGTTTTTAGATAAATATTAGTGAACAAGGGAATCGGAGCCAGTATTTGCTTTTTTAAAATAAACCAGGATCTTTGATTGAATTTCAGAACGGTGGCGGTAAACTGTCCCACGTGAAATTTAATTAACCGCAACGATAGGTACTTGCAAAAGCAATAAACATTCACACATAATTGACATTAGCATTTCCTCAATGATACGGATTAAGTACTACAGTATGTGCATACATACGATAGGGCTAATTAAAGTGGATATGAATATCATTAATAAAATAGCAATAAAACGATATGAGGCACAGTTAATACTTTCACAATTATTGGATTTGATTATTGTAATGATAAGGGAAATCTCGGGAGCGTCGAAGGATAAAAAGAGGTAGATGACATTCATAATATAAGAACTGAAATAGATAAAACAAAATTAGACGCAGACGATGTTTCACCTGCCGAACTGTCTACTGAACCTTAAACTTAACACATTTGAAAACCTTTGCTTGTGCTAGGTCTAAGACAATTATATCGACGAGGTAAGGTGTTGGAATGATATTTCAACTAACGACGTGGCAAAGAAGAAGACCAATTGTGAGCAGACGGATATTTAGATGCTCTTCGTAAAGTGCTGGGAACTGTGAATGTATCTTTAAGAAAAGTAATTGCTTATAATATGGAAGTGGAAGATGATAAAATCGAAGATAATTTACAGAATACTGATGATGACGAAGCTTTTAGTACATTTCTAGGCTGTTATAGAAATAAGACGTCAATTCAATCCACATTTCGTAATTAAAACCATAAAGGACCTAACCCGTGGCCGACATGAACAAAGGACATCCCGATAACGGAGCCTTGAGTTCAATTTCGACACTATTGACTGTGATAATAATGCAGCGGATGATTAAACAAAAGAAGTTATTGTCTTTGCGACCAGACGTTACCGGTTAATTGTAAACGGAATTTACAAAAGATACACGAGATTTTTCGTGTTCTGGTATTAGCATTGTTAATTTGGGGTGTTTTGTAATAAGTTGGTCGCTAAGCAGGTAATCCTACAAGTAGGGATATAATTTGATAAAAGTTTTAAATCAGAATATAGGGTGGCAGGGACGTCGACGCGCAACCCCATGCGTTGATATTTATTGTGATATTTAAAAAAAAATTGTTTCATACATTTTGACAGCGTAGGTATGAATTTTATTTATTTACTAGCTGACCCGGCAAACGTTGTTTTGCCATATATAAATTATTTCTAGCTGCCCGGCGCTACTTCGTTCGCGTGGTGTCCTACCCCCTACCCTACTCCTACCCTACTCCTACACTACTCCTACCCTACTCCTACCCTACTCCTACACTACTCCTACCCTACTCCTACCCTACCCCCTACCCTACTCCTACCCTACTCCTACTACCCTACTCCTACCCTACTCCTACACTACTCCTACCCTACTCCTACCCTACTCCTACACTACTCCTACTCTACTCCTACTCTACTCCTACCCTACTCCTACCCTACTCCTACACTACTCCTACTCTACTCCTACCCTACTCCTACCCTAGGGTGGACATCCCTTATCACTTAAGGGTTTGAAAAAATAAAAAATAAAAAAAAAATAGATGTTGGCCGATTCTCAGACTTACTGAATATGCATACAAAATTTCATAAGAATCGGTCAAGCCGTTTCGGAGGAGTATGGCAACGAAAACTGTGACACGAGAATTTTATACATATATTAGATGAATAATGCTTGAGCCTTGAACCTTGAGGCTATTCTATGAAAAAGCTGTGTTTTTTTTTATATCCTACGAAAAATTTCTACCCTAGCGTAGCTAAATGTTTAGAATTATGTGCTGAATTCATGATTACAGATAAAGTTTTACACAGCTAATGAGAGTGCTTCGCGTTTTGCGCAAAGTTTTGCTCGATGCAATTGGAAACTAAAATGGATCGGACGGATATGGTGTGAAATCGGTCGTCCGTATACAGTTTTAGAAATGGCAGACATCCTGTGACCTGTCATAATTATCTTGAACCATCTACGGTTTGTGTCTCGTAAAAATAAAGTTTCTAACATTTGCATAACATGTTTGAAAATGCAGTATGTAAAGAAAATAGTTATAATATTTTGTAGCCACTAGCACAAATAATCTCATCATCATTTTGGAAAATTATCTCGTCAAATTATCCTGTCGTCAGACCAAAACATAAAAGTAAAATATATTTACATTATGATTTTGATTATGATGAACCTGCTTGTTAGCCAGCTGCAGTTTGTGAGGGTACAACTCCTGAAGCCGCTGGCACAAGTGTGCCGCACTGTTGGCAAGGCGGGACATGATGACCAGACTCCTGTCAGTCACTACAAGCACGTGCTCGATAACACTAATCTCCGATTACATTGTCATTGTCCCACGCTTTGACGTACCACTGTTTATCTCGTATTGTTTTTATAACAATTTTAAACACTTGAAGATATTACTATTTTCCACAATCTTTATAACCAACATTTGTTCACACTGATAAAGTTTCGGCATATATTTTCGCGGACAAAACCATGATTTTTTTTTGTGTCCGGTTGGCGTGCGTATGTAGATAGATTTGAGGAGCGATATGCGTGCGGTATGCTCGCAGCAGTTCGGTCGACTGAACCAACCGAATGCAAGGCAGGTGAGGCTTGCTGTTCACACATCGGTACGTTATTCGCTGGATGCAAATTGACTGACGACTGATAAGCTAGTCGTGGGCGCGACGCTTTACATTCTTGACACTTTAATCCTGAATATTACGTCCTGTTAAGTATTTACTTCAAATCGCATGCATATCTAACAGTTTACGACATGGTAAGCATTGGCAGTAAAATAACATATTTAGTAGTGTTAATACAACACGAAAGAGACTTAAATTCCTAACGGGATCTATAATTCAAGGAAATAGAAGTTATTTCAATACGTACAATGTTAGCAACGTACTTAGGGTTTCGTTTCATTTTCACATTGGTATGCCATTGGACATTGGCAGTGTTTATGTGAATACTCGTATGGTAGAAGCAATTTTATCTACTTGCATTTATGGCACCTGTATGTGTGTGGAATTTATTAAGGGATCAATAACATTTGCGACAGCTTATGATATTCAATCAGATGACAAAGTAAAATAAAAAGTATTTAACGAAGATAGATATTTGGATCACATCATCTATTTTGCAGAAAAGTGATCAATGAGAGACACTTTCCAAAACATTTGAAGCATGCTAAGCCGCAGCTAATCCTAAGAACGTAACGAATGAAATGGTTGCCGAGACAATCATCGATATGGAATAATCGGTACAACTGTGTCGGCACTAAACTCTGCTAAAATTACACGTTACATGCGTTCAATATTCGTTTGATGGCCCGAAACGCTCCTAAAAATAGTCGGTAAAACGTTTGCGAGCCCACATTTAACAGTTCCAAATCGATATTTTTTCGATTGTGTATCAATTGAAATATTTATCATTCAGAAAAATGACTTGGTTAGCGTTGTACAAAATATAATCATTTAGATTCTTAGGTTTTTAGAGGACACGCAAATGGCAATTTGGAGATAATATCAAGCCACACATATTGAATGCGAAGACTTCAATGCAACTACAACAGAAATAGGCCAACATAAAGGCGAATTTCCCGAACATAGACAATTACCATGACCAGCCATATGGCCAGTATTCTGCGCGGGAAATGCCCCGTTTAATAGCTAAACTCCAGTTAATTGCAGAAGCTAGTCATCAGTCAAAATAGATCTCCAAGTATCATGAGGTTTCTGCGCAAACATTCGTGATCGACGATTTATGATTTTCTTAAACCATTTCTAAGATCTACTAGTTACTCGTATGTAAACTTTGTTGAGGATACTATGCAAACATGATATACTTTGCACAAAAACAGGTGAGAATTGGATGATACCAGTTACGTTCAAAAAAGTTTACATTACGGTGTGTGGCGTCACAGATTTGCAAATTGGTTTAGAAGTTAAACGCAATTTTATGAATGTTTAGAATTGATAGATAGAGAAAAGGTGTAAGAATTTTCCTTATACATTCTCTTTACATATTTGCACAGATTTCTTTCTAAACAAGTCGATCTGTCTTGTTAACTGTTTCTCAGCGCTCGCTAGTTGGCTTTGTATCTTTTTCTAAACAAGAATCTTCTTTTATATTTTGACTGTCATGCTCCAAGTCGATGATGTCTTCAAATAGGTACGTGTTTCTCAGCATATTCTTATGCATTCTATTATCCGTTTCGAGGTCACCGTTATTGGCACCTCAAATAGTTTTATTTTTCAAATTCTTTTTGCAATCGCTAGGAGTTAGGACATACAAGTCGCGTGAATTGGTAAGTCGTGAGAGATCACGGTTTACTTTTGGACTATGGCCAGTCGTGATCAGTCGTGATCAATGCAGTTTTTACGTCTTCGGTTTTCGTCGACATTCCAAAACATTCCTTCATTCATAAACGCATTTTAGTTTATTTATCTAAAATGTTGCCTGCTCCTCTCAAAGGTTTCTTGGGTCTTTTCATTTTATACCAGAGGGACGATTATATAAACTACGGCAAGGTATCTAAGCCATTTTGTGATCCCATCTGAGTCCTTCGGATAACAATAAAAAACAATACCTATTGTCATCCTACATTTTGTCACAAATTCATTGAACACGACCAACTCTAAAAAATCAACACGAGTCTAAGTGGCAATTCATCTTAATGCTAACTGCATCTAATCGCTACATGATTTTCAACTTCAAACAACAAGTAAAACAGACGATTCATACATCGTTTTGCTTATCTTATTAATAAGCTTACGGTTGACCATTATCTCACCCCGATGGTAAATGAAGTGTCAAGAAGTTTTGAATAGATTTTCTATATTATAATCTACTCAAATTAATTAATTTGCATATATTGTATCGCGTTTGGTGCGCCCTTTTTTATACAGTTGACAAAGGCCTCCGTAAAATCTGCGCTGGCTGACGAGCTACACTTTTGACTTCGTCCAAAATTCAATATTCTCTTCCAAATCTGTGCCAGCTCAGTCGAATTTGGCGAACAATCCCGTCACCGCAAGTGCTAACAGCCGGTTTCGTGACCGGACCGTATCTCTAACGAGATTCACACGCTGGTCCTAATTCGTTGCTTATTTCGTCCGGCACATCGTCTAAAGCAGAATTTTCCGTCTCAAGGAAAATGCTTTTAATGTTGCGATGATTGATTCCGTTGATATGGGTGTTACTTTGTTTCTTGAAGGATTGTATCTGTTTTGTTTGATTGGCTGATTGTATATTTCATATTCTCAAGGTTGGTGCCACGTTCGAAAATCAATTATCTAAGCGGGAGCAACGTTCTTTAATGTTGTTTTAGTTCTAGCTGCGTGCCTCACAACTCGTATAACCAAAGGCTTCAAAACAATAAAAACTGTATTTTGTTTTTCGTTTTCCTCATTAACTTGAGGATTTACATTGGCATAGTTTTACTTTGCCTGTTGACCTATTCTGCAAATATCTTGCAGTGAAAACTTAAGTTAAAGATGTCAATAGTGTTATTCCAAGCATTAGGTGGAATGACAGCTCACTTCACCTAAGTTTTTGTGGTAAGATTTTCACTGGCTGGACATGTATAACCACGCGAACGACATATGCTAAATTGACAATTTACAGGTTTCTAAACAAAGCATTATCTATAAGATCCTTTTGAAAAATGACTTTGTCCTTACAAAGCGAAGCGCTAAGTACGTTAAATGGTCTGTTTTGTTTAACTATCTATAGTATATTGGCCCCTGTTCAGTACTAGAGCACCTAGTATTTATAGTCAAGTTAAAAGCAGTTATTGTAAATTTCCCTTTTATGTAATAACCTCTAATTGGTATTTCTGTAATTATTTTTGTAGCAAATCATTGTGTCGTTCCTTGGGCCCTTTTTTATTTGTGTGATGAATTGTGTAATTTATTCAGTTTTATCTTTTGGCACTTTACCCATTGACAGCGACGCGAACGAATTTTTTGATGCCTTATGAGCTCTGAATATTGTATTTAAGTTTTGTCTTGAACAATGTATTCGGATTATTTATGATTTTAAAGCGACTCAATACCTTATCGTATCAATCGTTTTCTAGATAGTTCGTAAAGTAAATTACAAGAAATAGGATATATTATGCTCTTTTATGTATAATAACCGAGACAATTTCTCGTAACTACTGCTGTAGCGTTATTTTCTTCGAAGAATTCATGTTTTATGCTCATTAGACAGGTATCTTTAAACATCTGAGGGCTGTTTACACGATGTATTTATAGTAAGCCCTTATATGTAAGGGCTTCTTTCATTTAAAATAGAAGCTTCTTCTTGCTTATGGTATGCCATAATCAAGAAGAAGCTTCTATTTTAAAAGAAGTATGATCAGATTAAATATTCTTAAGCTCCAAGGACACTGCAAAAAAAAATCCCTTGCAAAAATAGAATCATTGACATTCACAAACCACAAACATAATCTCGTATTTATTAACACAATCCAAAAATAAGCTGTTACGATTTACATAACCCACAACAACCTTCACAAAATATCCTTGCATAAAACGGAAAATTTTCAGCAACTTTGATAACATCCAAATCATGTGCCGAGTCTGTTTCCTATCATGTTTGTCTTTGACATTATTTACGTTTACCGCCGTTTATTGCTCATTTATTATTGGATGGACGGACTTAACCTTCCGATATTTGCAAGATCTATTTACTGTAACGGTTGTTTGTGCAATATTATTATATTTGTTATTTACAAGCTTCTGTCCGCGACTTCGCTCGCGTGAAATTTCGGCAACCGACCGCGTCGCTGAGCATCGCCTGCTTGGGTTATTACTTCGTTTTCACTTAGCTAACTCTACTGCTTTATTCTTAGTATATTATAGATTAGTATGGAAGATATAGATTTATGGCTGCAAGGCCCTGAAATATTGATGGTAGAGACTGAATTCCGTTAACAAACATTGTGTGTTGTGATTCATTGATATAATAGTAAACCTTACTCAAGCAGGATAAAGCCATATAGGTCGTTGCTAATTAGCAGATTTTAGGTACCTAATGACAGACTAGACAGAAATATCAAGGTCCAGAAATAGTATATAATGAGTTGCGGTAGGAGTATACGGGGATACCGTCACATGTCTGTGGTTAATTATAAATAACCGCACAAAATTTTCCTTATAAAATTCCTTAAATCTTAACCAATCAACGCCTCCCACCTGAATCCAAGATGGCGGCCTCATCCTCTGACGTTCATCCCCGAAATACAGGAGGATGTGTCACTCTGTCCTCTGTCTACGTGACTCCCAGCACTGAGGTGTCAAAGACTACGCCTTACCCGGGCAAACGATCCATTGTCGTCGTATGACGTCATTGCGCCCGCGCACCGATCGACTGAATAAGTAATTGGGTTAAGGGAACACTATTGTCAAAGGTAAAACCATGGTTGGGTGTATAATTTAAACTTTGTGTTCTGCAAATGGTGGAGTTTTGACGCATGTCGGCGGTTCAAAGAAGTGGACAATGGATGGCAGCTACTGATCTGGTGTTTGATAAGTATATTTGAGATACTTATATTGCATATCAATAGTTGCATCTCTATGCAAAATAAGTTTTTGTTTTTGTATCTAATTAGGCCTTCCAACCAAACAACTCTTCGGTTGGTCGGAAGGCCTAATTTAATACAAAAGCCACGTTTATTTTCCACATATTATATTTTTTTGCTAAACACTGTAAAGAATTTTAAAATAACTCTCAAGAATATAACATCAAAATAAGTCGTAAAATACGCAAACTAAGAAAATCACAGGATAATGTCAATCCTCGGAAACCTTAGAAGCTTGAAATCTGATCAAGTCTAAGATGCAGATCTAAATGTCAAACATATGCAAATGCACTCCACTCTATAAACTCATGCGGATCCACCAGTGAAACTTGACGCGCCAGTAAAATTGTTATACTAACTGCCGCTATCCACGGTGGTCATGCTTAATAATAGTTTTAACACTATACCCTGCAATGTAAAACACCTGAAGTAATGTATGTAGATTTAATTTAATAACATAGATCAGCTTGCGCCTGTTTTCTATGCAAATATTATGATTATGACTGTCTGTTAAAGTTTAATTTAAATGAAAGTGAAATTGAACCGTTTGTAGTTTAGCTTGTTTTATGTTTAGAAAATTAAATTGAATTTTTAATGTTTTAGAATGGTTTTACTGAGACTGACATAGTGTAGCGTAAAATGCAAGCCGATAGTCATCTGCACAAATTATGCCCGCTAAACAAAACACTTGTAGGTATACTTGAAGTGAATCGTCTTCTTTAGAGGTCACTGTGAATGCATGTTTTAGGGCACAGAGAGCAGGATACCACCTCCTATCCTGCTCTCTGTGCCCTCATCATAGTTTGTGACTCAGCTCCACCACATCTACAGGTGAATGATATAACTCCTAGTGAAAATTCTATTTGTTTTTTATTGTACCAAAACGCAACTTGAAACTAACTGGTTTTACATAGGCAGCCCACCTTACTTTCAACTGAACACAGGAAAGAAACCAAACATCTTCAAATTAACGCAGATAAATCCCAACTTCCAACAATGGCAGCAAAAATTATAAATCAAGATAATAACCAGTCAATAATAGAGACAAATTGCTACCATGACACGCGATATAGACGTCTTTACTAGAAGTGTACAAAAAATGGACACCATGGATAAAAGGATGCAATTTAAACATTCCCACGGGGAGAACGTGAGAAATTGAGTAACTAGAAAGGAGGATTAAGGCACGTGCATAGAGGAATACCGAGAGTGGATAATAATTAATGTTTGTAGGAAATGGTGTCTGTAATTTACCCACGGTACAGGTTTGTCTAGTGATAGTCCATCATTCACAACAATATAAAATTATAGATGTTCCTTAGTGTTGATTAATATTGGGAAGGAAGGCGTCAAAGAAAAAGGCTGGTGGTTGCTGATGGTCAAGATGATGATAAGGATGAGGCGTGATAGTGGGCACGCCACAATTGCGGCAATAAGTCCCCTCTTTGAGGAGTGACTGGAGAGGCGCCACGGTGCCCTCACGTTCCGCCTCACGCAGGTCCTCTTGGAAAAGTTTATCGCAGTAAGTAAGAAAGCTCTAAGATAGGCAAGTGCATGTTAATACTAATCCGTTGATGAGGGAGAGAAATCTTGTATGCGTCGCTAATCTTGGGAAAGTTCTTAGTGAGCTGGAAGGACGGGTTTGTGTAATGGACGACCAAGACGGGTATCATACAACTTCCTGTGCCTACTTATGGATTATCAATTACGATAATTGCAGCATAAGCTAGAAGCCGATACCTGTCTTCCATTAGCTTCAAAAGATGTAGCTGTACCGAATGCATCCGAAAGGCGAAATCGCAATAGCAATGAAACTATTTCGCTTCCAAAGTTTCTGGTGGAACCATATGGTAAAAAAGCTCGATTTTAATTAAAGAAAATAAACTGAAAGCATACATGTTTAAATACTAAACAGAAAAACTATTAAACTTACATTCTGAAGGAGTCTCAAGAAATCGAGCAAACAGAGCAATTTTTCTATCAATTACAGAAGATAATTGAGTTGGACACTTCAGTCAAGGAAAATGATTTATTTGAGAAAATCCGTGTTTTCTCGATCACAATTTGTAGGAGGGGAAACATGTATACTTATTATATGTACGTTATTATATAGTATATACTCGTACGTCACTAACTTATAACATTGATATCGGTCCTTTTTTTGACACATGAGAAAAAATCTTTATTATTGAATATAGTTTAGGACAAAGTAAACGTTTCAAAGGTTAAGTTGGAGTATTTATTTAACAATTTAGCGACATACTAAGGCGTAAATTCATTGTGTACTCGTCACCACATGCCAAAAGCAAGAATCGCAAATCTTGAAGCACTATATGTACTTCGCAGATGGTTGGTTTTGTCAGGCTATACCAACCCACGTTATTTTATTTTATTTATTTATGGAAAAACAAACAGTAGCACATTAAGAAACAGTAAAATCTTTCAATCTTTCACGTTATACGTGACTATTGCTAGATCTGTAATGTTCTCTGCTGGACCCTTCAGGTGTTTTCATAAACACAAACACAGCGCCAAAGGGCTGGAATAAGAAGTGCTGGTCTTCCGGCGACGAGATGGGTGCCATCGGGGGTAAAACTTGGTTGAGTCTGGCACAGGATCCTAGCAGTGGGTGAAGTCGGGCTGTGGATAATGATGAACGGACATAGACAATCCTCATAACGTTTTACAACAATGGCCAAACAAGGCCCTGTCTAGTGTAGGGCGGCACCCAAATGTTTAGTGCATTACGTGTTACGATACTATTGCACGTCCGAACGTACCCTGACCAATCAGTCCAGCTACCCACCTTTTTAAATACCTTATAGACTACGGCATTATCTATTCTCGTACAGAAACTCAAACTTAACCCACCAAGAATGCCCACGACTTCATTCACAAAACAGTCGAGCAAGAATTCAAACAAACAGCCCATTTACTGGCATCTATAAATCATGTAGCAGTGCGCCGTAATTGTCGTGCGGCGATCATCAGCGCTGTTTACCATACAGACGTGCGTCATGACGGAGCTACGGCTGATGAATGATAAGTAGTAGTGGTGTGTGCATATTGGTGGGTAGTTTGTATAAGTTTCGGAGATGGGTGCGTAGAAAATTAGTCTGGAGTGTTAATCTTTATTGAGTATGAATGAACTTCATATACTACTCTACTCAGGCGTTAATCGATGTAAAGAAGATTAAAATGAGTGATTTTGCAATGATGCTGGAATAATGTGTGAATTTGAGTGGGAGGACTTATAGAAGTGAACATTGGACCGAATGAAGCTGACGAGATCAAACGCAATTGATCTAGGTTTATAAAGACGGAAAAGGTAGAGAACAGGGTAAATACTATGAAACCTTCTAGAACGAATTTCTTTAACGCGGCTTGCGGTAGGAGTAAATGTGCAACAGTTTTCATGGTTTTCGAGGGTGCTAAAGCCGATAGCGAGGAAAACATTAACATGCAAGATGGCGACAACTTTATGAGAGGTTTTAAAAACTTATACTAGCTGGATCTGTATTAAAAACGACTATTAAATTCACATTTTCTCACCTTCTCTGTCTCTTTCTATTATACAACGAGTGTTTGCGTGCCAGTATTGCGTAAGGAACTTTGTTCTTGACGGGGGTACCCCGAAAGCATGCGTTTTTGTTATTGGTGTCCGAGCCACAGAAACGTTTAATAAGAAAAGGTATGTAAGTTTTCCTGTTGACAATGATCCAGTGTGACAACATGACAATACTAATGACATCGATATGATTATGGAAGAGTGACTATACGGTAGCCAATATAGGATGACAGTAGTCTTAACCGCATGTGGTTAGAAAAACAATGTATAAGAAGCATTACTATTGGTACAGCAGGCCCCAGCTCAGTGGTAATAAAACCAGTATAACCGGGCCTCTTATTCTACTGCAACTGCGTACTACGCTAGGCCAGCTAAAATTCAATGTGTCGACTGTACTACGAATGGTCAAGCGTTGAAGATTAAGTGATTGATATCTCTGACACCTTAGACTTTTAAATTGAGTATAGACGATCCATATTTGTGTTTACTATAAATTATGGCGCAAAGAATGTGGAATGCACTCCCACTTGCATTCGCTTGGACAGTATACAATTATACAGGGTCAAGTTAAACATGCTAGCAAAACTCCGCAGACGTGATCGTTAGTTCAGATTTTTTTTTGTGATTATTCCACATAGTACTGTATCAATATCTAAACACGATGAAACAAAAAAAAACTGATCATCTAAACTCATTCTTCTAGTAACGAAACTACGAGTTACGTTACGAAAAAAAATCGTTTCATGTTTTTTTTTCGTTTCATTATGTTTAGAGATATCAATACCCCCCACGTGTACGGAGTTTCGCTAGCTAATTTAATTTGACCCTGTATTTGAAAGGAATATTTCCTTAGGCATAGGAAAAAGTATAAAAGAAAGATAATAAACCGACAGATGTTGCGCGTTGCTATTAATAGTTATTGAAAACCTTTTAATTGGTTTTGGTTTAATTACATGATAGATAAATTGGTACTTGTCAAGTGTACTACAATCATATGAATTATTATTTATGAATAGCTTTTACATACATACAATACACTATTAGGAATAAAGAGTTCTATTAATGATTCATTCAACCAAATCACTTTATAAGTATACCTTATAAAGACAACGTCTTCTTAAAAGATATAGGCGAACTTTCTTCAAAACCGTCTATCTTTCAAAAAGAGATTACAATCCACTGGCTATAGAAAAAAACCCTTTATTGATCATCAAATAAACCCACCAATGAATGCCACAAAAGGATGAATGGATAAAGGAATCGGTTCATCAGTACAAACAGGGAAAAGTATTATCATTTCAATGGGTAATTGAAGGAAACGTGATCTGGGGATATTCACCACAATATATAAGATGAAGAGGTACTTGTCTTTACATCCGTTTCGAGTTCTATCGGTTTCTAAATCAAGTTTTCGTAAGAACACTCAAATTCAATGCGTTTATTTCAATTAATAATAAACTTATTTCTCTTGCCCAGGTGTAGGACAGCACATGCTAGTAAAAAAAAAACAGATTCTTTATTGATATAAAAAATCAGGTGACAGAAAAATGTGAGACCCTGGCTACAAGGCTAGGTTAGAGTGACTGTTTTTCAGGAGTCAATTAAACTATTTACAGGCACTTTTGAATTGTCAAGGAGTCGGTCAGTCAGAGATATGAAGCTGGTTGAAGAAGTTGACGCTAGGAGAAGACGTTCTTGTTGTGTATAAGCTTCCTTATGATTATGCTATTATAGTAAGTTTGATCGAGAGAAATCGTAGCACGCGACTTTATATAGGATTATGTCAAACAAGCAATTGATTGTAATACGCTGAGATGATTGATGGTATTATATAACATTACAGCACGCCTGTATTTCCCCTAATGGTTGGCAGAGGTATAGTACACCCACCGTCTCATGTAATTGAACCTTTTGCCATTAAACGGGCACAAATTCAGACTCCGCGCTGCTACTGAGACATTCTTGATGCCACGTTGCCCGACCTGGGAATCGATCCCAGGACCACATGCTCAGCAGTAGCCCATGCGACCACTACACCAACATGGCAGTCAATTGATTGTATTAGTTGTACTAATAGGTCGAATTAATGGGTTAAACATTTTTTTATTAAAAAAATGGATGCAGATGAGACGAGGAAAATAATGTCACGATACAACATAGGAAACTTTTTATTTAAGGTAGTGATTTGTATCTGTTTCATTTCCTATATGTATTTACGTTAACCATGCTATCAGACAGCCTTTCAGGAAAAAAAATGGAAAATAAAATAAAAATGTAACAAACATTAGTTTAGCCGAAGGTTCTGTCGTCAAAACATATAAATATTTACCTTTCTCATACCGGAGTTACACATAGTTAACGTTCTTATTGTACTGGTTTTTTCCTTGTGGTCTATAGATAAGTAGATGCGTCGTAAATATCATGATAATTTGGTTATACCCTTCGATTGACTTTACCATTTTATAAGATGAAAAGGTTTTCCTCTTCCGAAAGGAGTAAAAACAATATTTCTACAAGGTGGGACGACCGAATCGACAAAAAAATAGTTAAAAGTAAGTAAGAATTTTTATGGCTAGGTACTGGAAAGAGGCAGACCAAAGGAAAGTTTGTGACATATATTTTGGCTAAGACTGAGATGAACACTGAGATGACGGATACTAGAGATGTTGGTATAGAAAATATTGACGTAATCTGCATTCACGATTTATTTGCCAAAAATGTAAACACATATGAGTTTAAGGGAAACTCAACTTGAAACATTTTTTTATAACTTTTTCAATAGTGCTCAGTCACTCTGAAATAAACATATTTACCATTAAAATAAAGTTGATATTTGTTTAACTTGAAATAATATCAATTTGAAACATTACTTTGAATAGACTTTAGGTACAACGTCGGTTGAGTTAAGGTCAGGAGGATGATAATGATGATGAGTCAAGTGTATTAACAAAGACACCGACCACTGTGACTACCAAAATGAATCTAGCAGTGATCTGTGTTAGTGAAATAGTGGAACTATATCCAAAAATAGATAAAGGTGGTAACATAAATACACAAGTACCTACTGCAATGCTGCATTCATCAAATCATGACAAATGTTTGATTTACGCATCGTTGACGAGACTGCGCCTGCGACTAGCGCTAAGCGATTAGACAAACATGACAATTTACTCACATGCTTGCATAGGACTGAAATGTTTTAGGTATGGATTGAATGTCAAATTCAATCAATAGGATTTGCGAATCTTTGACATATCCTGAAACTAGGGTTTTCATGCTGACTTGGAAATTGGTTTGTCTGTTCATGTGATACAAGCAACTAAATTTTATACAAGAAAAGATATAAAAACTTTAAATTCTACTTGTCCTTGTAATTTTCATGTTAATGGAGATTAGAGAGAGAGAGCAACGTACTAGGTATCACATGATTAAAACAAGATTTATTTACTTTAGACCTATGAATCAGTATGTCTTCGTTTACGTTTACCTACAAATGTAGGTAATAAAAGAGTGTGTGGAAAAAGACACACCCACTTTCTAACATAAATTTTCCATTCCACCATCCCAATCAGTCAGTGATCCAAAATTATGGAACTTTAAATAGTAACCTACTAAGACTGAATTTCACACATGAAACTGAACCCGGTCAACACATCTAAACAGCGTTCAAAAGCTGCCAGTGTCATCATTGTTGGGGAGTATTGCTGAAGTTAATTTTTGAAATTCGCCCTAAGAGCAGAAGCTCTTAGGGCGGCACACCAAAATGTGATCCAATCATCCGAATCGATCTCGATGGTACGGTGTGCTTTTGGATCGCGTTCTACTACGGATCGGATGATCGGATCGCAATTTGTGTGTAGAAGCCGACCCCAACATAGGAAAAGGCTAGACAGATTGGTCGATTACGTGTGTAGAAGATCTAACGACTATTCTATAGCGCGTGCGACGCGGGGCGTGACTTTGCTGTTCACAAAATGTTATAGAACGTCCGCGCAGCGATCGCATAAATCCCCACCAAAACACGAATAAAAAACTGACGCACTGTGTTCCTCTCCTTCCTAACTAACACAAAATCAGTGACGAAATAAATATAAAACTTAAAGCCGATAAGAGAAGGCTAAATATTGTTATTAGAAGCTATTCATCATTGTAATAGCCCATATACACTGCCCACGGTGTCGCAGGCGGCGTATTTTTGGCAATCAATATCGGGAACGTGGGAGATGAACGAGACAATTGCTAAATAGGACGGCGACCGGATGATGACGCCATCTTCGTCAGTAGATTGGGTACACTTGTACTTTTGCCAATATTGTACCATGTTGCGGTAGGCTAGGTCAAGTTCCCCCCCGGTGGGTTCCCGCATTGTCGAGGCGGGGGGGCTCAGTAGCCGTGGTGGATTGGGCCACGGTGAAGCTAAGAGGAACCCGAGGAGCGGCCGCTCGTCTAGGCTGTGCGGAAAAGCCGACGACGTAGCGGCCGGCGGGTAGGTTGCGGTGCCGCTTGGGCGACATCGCAGCCTACCTGAGGCGGGCCGCGATGTCCCCCGTGTGGGAGACATTGCGGCTGAGGATTAGAGGCCGCGGCGGGAGAGGAGTGTCGGTGTTACGTTGCCGCTCTCCCTACCTTCCGCGGCCTTGACGGGGCCGCCACCGTTCGATGGCGGACGCGGTGGGGCCGCAGGGGAAGAGGAGTGTCGGTGTGTCGTTGCCGCTCTCCCTATCCTCTGCGGCCGTAGCCCCCCATCCTGGGGGGCATGCGGGGCCTGCCAATTAGGCGGGCGTGGGGGCCAGCAGGCAGCGGGTGCGGGGGCACCGTTGCCTGCATTGCACAGGCCTCCACCAGTGTTGGACGGGAATGGCTAGGTGCTCCCGGCCATTCCCGTAGCCCCCCAATGTGGGGGGCATGCGGGGCCCGCCATATCATCTAGGCGGGCATGCGCCGGGAGGGCTATGGAGGTAAAGGCTATGCCTATTCCCGTGGCCCTCCCATCACGGCGAATGAGGGAACACCGCTGAGTTTTAGTGGGTATACTGTCATTCCGACAGGGAGTCCCACATACCCCGTCTCGTCCCCCGTGAGGCGGGCATGCATAAAGCATTTCTCAGCGACAAAAAAAAAAAAAAAGGCTAGGTCAAGTTGATGTGGATAGATTACGCAATATCTCCTGAAAGAGTAAAGACTGGGCCTTTTATAGATGAAAACTTGGAAATACGACATTGACACGCTTGGCAGAAGGATCAGTGGTAGCTGATTGTTATTGTTTTTAGCACAAAGGGTGACGGTGACCTTCTTGCCAACTGAGCCCTAGGAGACATTTGTCTTGAGGCAAAGCTTCTCGTATCCGTTGGCGGTCGGGTTTTGCCAACACTTCGAAGGCTAGAGATAGTATGGCGAGACATGTCTTCCGTGAGGACTATTTGTAAGGCGGGCTTTAGTTGCGTACAGTCACGAACACCAATATGTCAACACTTGGCGACTTTCAACTGCAATTTTTTCGTGAAATAACGAATGGAACGTTGAAATACGACACATTACATAAACCTATGGGTTCGAAAATGCTACTCGTATGTTCGCAACAACATACAATTTCAATTAAAAATAAAGTAGTAAATCGCTTTTGAATAAAGCCGAGTGTATACATACTTTTGTTCGTGACTGTACATTTCACTACATCCATGAGTGGAGTCACAGCTTATAATTTTTCGACCGAATCACCCTAGCCTTTCCCACCTATTCTGAGGTCGGCTTCCAGTCTAACCGGATACAGCTGAATACAAGTTTACATAGAGGTAGAGCTACTGCCTATCTGACCTCCACAACTCAGTTACTGGGTAGTACGATACCCCTTGGTAAAACTGGTTTTCAGACTTTCGGGTTTCTGACGACTTAACGACTGTCAAAGATCTACGAATGACGGCCAGGGCTACCGGGGCGGGTAACGGCTTAACGTGTTTTCCGAGGCACGGAGGGGTCTTGGTAGGTCACCCATCCACGAGCCAACCCCGGCAAGCGTAGCTTAACCTGATCGATGGACCCGTGCGGCTGTTATTATTTAGCCATAAGCCCCTTTTAACTTATTTTTCGATCCTGTCAACATTAAAATATTCCACCGACCTAATCATGTTTGATATGTAATTCTAATTAGATACTTACTACTAAACATTTTGCAACATGATAATTTACAGAATTTATTTGCTATGTTCTATTAATAGCCCGTAGGTAGTCAATATGTTTATCGGTGGCAACGTACTTATGTTATTATTTATTTATTTAATTTATTTATTTATTTAAAACTCTTAAACTACCATTACAGGTGAAACCTAATGCGATAGCTAAGCCTACTTATAATACTAACCATTTTAAATAACACTATTACTAACAATTACAAATAACTACACAATACATTTACACCAAATTACTTATAACTAAAACAATACAACCTTATAATTATGACAATGTAATCTTCACAGAAAATTAACATACATATGTTTTACATAAACATAACAATAAAAGAAACAATAAACATAACATAACATTAAACATAACATAACATTACACTAACTGTTGCTCTCGTAACATATTATGTATAAACTTACTCTTGCAAGTTCACTAAAGTAGCACGAAAAAATGTCCAACCTATTCTGAATTTCGTTAACAGTACGAATTGCTCGCGTGAGAGGTGCTTTGGCCAGCAGGTTGGTTCTGGCAGTTGGCACAGCCAGCAGTGGCGGGCGCCGCCGCCTCCACACGTAGCGGTCCGGAACAGAAAACCGCAAGCACTGAAGCACTCCCGGATTGTGCTCCTTACCCCGGAGTAATTTAATTAAATAGACGACAAGAGTAAACTGTCGTCGCACCCTTAACTCATTGTACCCGACCATGCCCAGTACAAACAGGGTGGGGTACATCAGCGGGTACAATGGATAAACCCCGTACAGTCTGAAGTACAAGTGACGCGTGAACTTATTCTGTACGCGCTCCAGCATGACAGAGTATTTGGCTTCATGTGGAGCCCATATGACAGCACCATACTCCAAGTGACTCCTGACTAGAGCGTCGTATAATACCCTTATAGTCGTAATATTAGTGAACCCCTGTGACTGCCTAAGTACAAAGCCGAGGTTTCTGTACGCTCTCTTACATATCTTAATGATATGCTCGCGAAACGTAAGATCTGGAGTGAGATATACCCCTAGATCCCGCACTTGCGTTACTCGCTGCATAGGTATCGCCTCTGCTTTGTACTCATAGCGGACAGGGGTGCGCGCACGACCAAAAGATATTACCGAGCATTTGGACACGTTGAAATACAGCTTATTGTCATGGCTCCATTTCACCACTCTATCAATGTCACCCTGGAGTCGCTCACAGTCTGACTCATCCCTTACCTCGAGCAGCAACTTGAGGTCATCTGCGAACAACAAACATGAGCCATGTCTGACGACCTCCGGCAAGCTGTTTATCATTATGATAAATTCAAGAGGCCCCAAATTGCTGCCCTGGCTCACTCCAGACCTGGTGAAGTACGGCTTCGACTCGTACCCATTGTAGTCCACGTACTGTTGACGGTCTCTCATATAGCTGACAAAGAACTGCAGTAAGTGCGGCGTACATCCTACATCTGCCAGCTTTTTTAATAAGACATCATTGTCCACGGTGTCAAAGGCTTTTTTAAAATCAAAGTACGCCGCGTCCACCTGTACTCCAGCGTCGACTGCCGGCATAACCTGTGCCATGAAGTTAAGCAAGTTGGTGGAAGTGCTGCGTCCGGGCCGAAAGCCGTGCTGCGCGTCCGACAGTTGCGCTCGGACTTGCCCCTGTATGCAGCGCTGAATAGCGCCTTCAAAAACTTTTGCCGGCGTCGACAACACTGCAACTGGTCTATAACCGCTGACATCTGGACCTGCCTTACCCTTGGGTACTGGAACGACACGTGTAGTCTTCCACTGATCCGGGAACGTTGACTGCTTTAAGCACGTGTTATATATGTAATGCAGCGGGATTGCTAAAACTCTAGCACAGTCTCTAAAGAGAAAAGCTGGTATACCGTCAGGGCCAGATGATCGTTTTGGCTTGAGGTTCGTCAGCGCATCCTGCACATCTTTGAGACTCAAGGTCTCTATATGTACCCGTGCACTGGTAGCACTGCTGACCTCTGCCATCGCCGCCTGAACGTCTAGTTGCGGTGGTTCCTGACTGTATACCGACTCAAAAAATTCTGCGAATTCCCTAGCACACTGCTCATTAGTGAGATTTTGTCCATCTTTTACAATACTTTGCCTATTTACTCTACTTTTTTTTGACCTAATATATTGCCAAAATGATTTTGGATCTTTAGCGAACTGATTTTGAATTTTATTTTTATGGTTTCTGTGTGCAATTTCTATGGACTTTTTTATCCGGGCCCTGCATTTAGCGTATTCTTCGTAATCACAATCACGTTTTGAGTTTTTAAACAGTTTGTGAAGTTTTGCTTTAATTTTGATCTCTTTAATAATTTCTCCAGTGTACCATTCGGGATACACATAACGTGAGTTTTCCTGGGTAAACTTTTTCCTTGGTACACATTCGTCCAAAATACGGCCTAATTTCACATAAAATAAATTTAAAATATCTTCCAAGTCATGCATTTCATACATTGTACTCCAGTCAGCCGAAGTTAACCTCGAATACAATAATTGATAATCAGCTTTATAAAAATTCCACTGCGGTCTGTTATTGCACGCGCTGTCAAAGAGGGATTCGGCAGCGGGCGAAGGCGGGGAAGGCGCGGAGGCTGAGGGCGCGGGGCGCACGCACACCGCTAGTGGCGGGTGGTACGGGTCGACCGGAACGAGCGCCTCGTCCGCCAACACCACCGACACTTCTCCGCTAAAACCCGTACTCAGAACCAAATCCAGGTGTCGGCCTAAGACATTTGGTACCATGTTACCTTGAGTGAACTCGCAATATGACATAAAGCATTCATAATAATTGCTAATATTTACCGGACAAGAATGTAAATTAAAATCTCCAATAACAATCATTTGTCTATATCTATTACACATATTTTCTATTACCCTAAACAAAATCATATAATCGTTCTCCGAACTCCCAGGTGGAATATAAACAACGCAACATAAAAACAAAAATCTATTCTTTAAATGAACCGTTGCACAAACAATTTCAAATACGCAGGTGTCCACAGCCGCGTCCGAGACAAGTACCTGTCGCAGCTCGAAGCGGTGTGTGGCCACGAGAAACGCTCCGCCCTGCTTACGCCCATCCACTCGATCACAACATTACAAGTGTTTCTCATTAATAGCATTACAAGTGTTTCTCACGACACAGGTGCGGTAACCGTGACAATATGATTTCTAATTAATGCAGCTATTAGATACTCGCCTACCCTGACTTTACGGGTCAAAGTTACTTTATTGAATGCTCATAGCATAATCAGCCTATAATGTTCCCACTGCTGGGACACAGACCTCCTCTCGGTGAGGAGTGGGCCGTAATCCACCACGCGGATCCAGTGCGGGTTGGCAGATGTCACATGTCTTCGAATTTTTGATTCTAGGACAAGTCCGTTTTCTTACGATGTTTTCCTTCACCGTTTTGAGAGCAGTGATGATGAAATAATTTACACAAAGTAAAGTGCCTGGGTTCCTAAGACCTACAACTTGTAACTCGCGGTCGTTACCACTCGGCCACCACTGCTCGAATGCACATACGAACGAATAACCTTACAAATAATTTTGTGCTCTCTCTCTGTCATTCGATATTGAAAAGAATGAGATGGATCATTTCAATTGCATTGTCAGCGGTCATGGGTCAAGTGTAAAAGCGCCTTAATGCTTAACTCTACTTGTCTCTGTTACTTTGCGTAGGTATAAAGAAAGAAAGAAAAATGCGTTAACAACCTTAGAACTATAAAAAATAAAAAAACAAAGATTATAATGCCAAATGGGCCTCAGCTTAGAATAATTTTAGATGGCAACACAAGCACGTATAGCGCCCATCCATGTATGGGCATATACAGGTATTCAGCTGCATGTGGTAATACTGGAAGTCGAACCCAACATGGTTGGGAAAAGGCTAGACAGAAGAAGAAGACTGCGTATGTAAGGGAAGGGCTTCATTCGACGTTATACAACCGAATACATTGTAACAGGACCCTTATTTTCAAAATCTATTCTCTCTTTCACTTCACCTCTATAAGAAAGAGGCAGAACTATATGGGCCGTTTAAACATAGAACCTTATGCATTATACTGAACGGTGGCCTTACAGTTCAACAGTGATAATGCAGGGGTGGTCACCTGCCGTGACGGGGTGGGTCGCAGGCGCAGGTGCAATGACACCTGTGTTTGCGATTTAGAAACGAACTTTTGGAAGCGTTTTGAATATTTTACCGTTGTTCTAAAGTTTCGTAGACATTGTTGCGAGTTTGTAAGTTATACTGGCTGAGGTATAAGTAAGTATGTTACTTGAATACCTATTCTATAGCAAGTAAAGAAAGAAAGAAAAATTCGATTATTGGCATTACAGCAAAATAAATACACCTTAAAACTATAAAAACAGAAAACAAAGATTATAATGCCAAAAGGGCCTCAGCTCAGCATCATGTCAGATGGTAGGTAGGTACCTACATTTTACGATGAAAAACTTGCTTAGTTACCGCTAAGTAAGTTTTTGTGCCTAGCAAACAATAAATTGTTTCTATTTTTATAATTTCAATACAAACAAAACAGTTGTAATGTCACATTTAAGACGTTTACATAATTCACAATTTATTTTTATACTTATTCAATTTGTCACAATAACAAAAATAATACATAACGTAGAAGCTGTTCCTTACAAAAAGGTTGACAGCCTCTAGCCGGCTGGTTGTCAATCAATTACTTACATGTTTTTAAAAGTACTTACATAAAAATATTCTAAAATTATGGCTTCTTACAAACATCATCATTCTCCTGTCTGCCCGTATACCAATTGATTTGGGGTATTTTGAAGGATATCTATTGCTTCATATGTTCGAAATATTTGTCTGCTCAACAACGTAATTATCGCAATGATTGTTGTTGAACTGTCAAAATAAAAGATAGCGCAATTATCCCGTCGGTATTTTTCTTCCATACTTCTCTATTAACCATCATCTCATATAAAGCATACAGAGATGTATACAAGGTGTCGTTTTGCATCCTTGTCAAATTCAAGGAGGTACTGATGCTACTGATTCTCGACACGAATCAATAGTAAAATAAGTATCTAGGTATTTTTCTTTTTCTAATTTTCGGAAATTGGCATGTGCCGCACTGTAACTGCCCTTTTACACACAAATGAAAACGCGCCCGCTTATAGGATACCATTACGCGATTCTGTTCTTTGAAAGGAGTGTACCTATTCTGAAATCCTGTCACTAACTAAAAAAACAAGTATGCATTCATTATTTACCAGGGATCGTAATTTTATTTGATTATTTATGTCTTTCATAACAGCCTCCTGAAATTCAACGAGGATGCAAAAGAACAGCTTGTATTTTTAGCTACTTAGAGAACTTAGTAGTACTAAGTTCTCTAAGTAGCTAAAAATACAAGCTAGCAAGTAGGTACCTATCTAAAATTAGCGACACTGATACATTGTCGGGTTCCTTCAATTTGGCGTTTTAATTTTTAGGGTCTGCTAAAGATGTTGCAACCTTAATATCCTATCATACTTCCTACTATATAATATTATAAACGCGAAAGTTTGTGAGGATGTATAGATGGATGGATGGAGGGATGTTTGTTACTCTTTCACGCAAAAACTACTAAACGGATTTCAATGAAATTTGGCACACAGATAGTTTATAACCAGGGTTATTACATAGAAAACTTTTTATCCCGATATTCCCACGGGATCGTTACACATGCGGGTAAAAACGCGAGGCACCGCTAATAATATTCATAAAACGTTCAAATATCCTTTCAGCAACTTGTATAATACCGGCGCAAACGCACGTGAAAAATACATAAAGTTATATTAATAGTTACATGATCGATAGCAGACGGCTGATAACGGAGAGTGGTTGTCATTAAAAATATTCCATGGCGAGACTACGTAGGTATAGGAAACTGGTTGATAACTAGATCCTCATTTGTGGAGGTTGAAAGGTTCAACTGTATAATGTATAATGATTAGAAGATCAGTGGTGGGCCAGTGGTAACGGCCGCGACTGACGAGCTTCACTTTGTGTCAATTATTTCATCACCACTGCTCTCAAAACATCGTGAGAAAACCAGCATGTCCTAGAACCAAAAATTCGAAGACATGTGACATCAATCAACCAGCACTAGGCCCGCGTGGTGGAGTACTACCCACTCGCATACAATTAGATACACTGTGTTATTGAGGTGGAACGCAATACTTAATATAAACGAAGTTCTGATGGGAAATTCACGTAATTTTAAGAACGTTCACAGTCTGATCTCAGTCTCACTCTGTCAAAAATACCTCTATTGTCCCTAACCTTACATTTTTGACATTTGTCGCTGTGATGAGATTGCGACTAGATTTTGAACGTTTTTAATTACAAGAATTAACCTTCTGGTAGTCCTAGACATCCTCGATCAGACTTAGGTCCCTGCCAAATTGTTCCGAGCACTTGCTAAGGTATTAGCTGGATTGAAAGTCCTTCTTTAAGGTCAAAAAGACTCCGTATAGCAAGAACACAAACGACAGCATATTCTGCACCCAAACTGCGTATGTGCATCTGGGCCCAAATTCACTATGATCACTTAACGATTCCTTACCGAAACCATGTCAATTCCTTAGCTATACCCGCCAATCTCGCCTTGATTTCGCGCGGTTTCGTTAGTTGTGTCATAGAGAATTACGGCCCTGTCTAGGTATATAAGGAAAACCGCCAGCATAGCTTACACTAGATTAAAATGTATAATCTATAAAAGTGTTAAATGTAGTGTGGATTAGTGATTGCATACAAGAACCGCTATTACACATTCGCTAAGTGAAAAGCAGAGTCTAGTTAATATTAACAGTAACCCTATCGAACCAGGGATTTCAGATTGTAATGAATCACCAAAAGTGTGATTCAATACAATCTTTATTTTCTTTTCATCCCGGATCTCAAAATACTCTTGCGCATAATCATTTAACTAATTAAAATAAACAGATTTTTAACAGTGGAAGCTGTAAATCATGTCGACAGAAACCAAAGTCATGGGATATCCGGCGAGAAGTACGAATGCTTTTGAATTCGCGAATAGAAAGACATGTATCAGACGCCAGCACATCAAGCTACTACAATCTGTCAAAATTCTTTAATAGATTTTCAACTTTATCGTTAAAGCATTAAGGTTCAAGGTTGATTCGGAAAATTTGACAGTTTCGGGTAGTTTGACCTGCTGGCGTCTGTACATTTCTTATATTCTTAATAAAAACGGAAGTACCGTATGGATGAGAACGCTTCTTCTTTTTAGCGTGTCGACAACAATCTAAATGAGGACTCGGCACAGAATTCGGCTACTTGTTTAGCGCCATCACCAGCGTGCATCAGCTCCTGTACCGTGCAGCTAACAGGACACGGAGGACACGCTTTTTTCTTATGATGTAATGTTTAAGCAAATGGTAAATGAAAGACGTTGCTAGAACTGGTGACTGCAAATATACATACGTTTGGTTCCAAATGAAACTATTCTAGGCTGACTAGATTTAGATTGTTATCGTCACGCTGAGAAGATCACTGCGATGCAAGGACGGCATGGTTACTGGAGTCAAACATTATTTTCCCTCTTCCCCTCGTCGCATGTCATCTTGTATGTCTGTCTATTTGGTTTTATGTCTCTCTCGGGCGGATTGTTGTATGGGTCTCAATATTATATTTGAGAAAAATATAATAATTATTAATTTATTTTCACTTCAAGACACAAACATCAGTGTTCTGTCTCTAATACTAGGAGTTCCTGTATTACAAGAGCCAGTGAGCCAGAGGAGTATGAACTCTTTGTTCTTGACACGAAATTCCCACAAAGCATCCTTGGTCAGATGAGTCAGTCTGTTTCGGCTGTAGCATGCAAAACATTAATAATTTATCGTAACTCTCTTAACGTCTGCACTGTCCGTGAGATTCCTGCATTGTTTGTTGTTTAAAACAATTATAATTCCACCATGTTTTCACAATGACTGCAATGAAATTTTACTTCTGTTTGTTTGTTATTACGTTTCTAATGTTGCTATTCCAACCGCGTTAATGTTAGTTATTCCGTACTACGCTCGTAACTTTCAGACATAAAATGGATTCTATATTGCAATTTCCAATAATTTCTAGAACACCTGGCAACCCTAACTGCAATAAAGCGGGCCATTCACGTGGCGTTTAGTCGTGACCATGGCATTAATACGAACTCGTAATATTTGTCGTGTCGGTACTGCGACAACTGACAACGTTCATCGTACTTGAACGAGGTCGGTGCGACGTACAGAGGCAGGTCCGGGCATCCTGTTAATTATTAAACTGAATATTATTTTGGGTTTCTGAGTCAATGATAGAGTGGGTGGGGTTTGTGCGAGGTGACTGTCCGACATTGAAGTTAGCATCATAATTCACAACATTCATAAGAATGTCGGAGGCAGCGTAGCTCTAACTACGTGAGTATTGAAAAACAGTTGAAGATCAACAATTATACTAATGTGAATATGACAAACTGGTAGACTAAAAGAGAGTTCTCGAGTAATTGTTTTGTCACTAACTAGGCTCCTGAGGGAGAGCCAATGGCAAGAGCAATGTGGACATATTTGTATAAGTACCAGACATGGTTTGGAAAGAGAAAGGGGAGGCTTTTGTCCGCAGGACATCGAGCAAAAAACCGTCTGCTAAGACGAGGTTTCAGTTTCCATCTTTGGTGGTCGTGATGGTGATAAGTCATTAATTAATTTCAGGATTCTTGAAGGAAAATCTGATGATTTAATGCCGTATTACAATATCAGGATAATAAATATAATATCACATAGAGGTCACGAATTCATTTGAAAACTTAATACAGGCGACATTCATCAGTACCTTTTTCAAATCCAATTCAAAAGCTGTCAGTGTCATTGTTGTGAAATATTGACACTGACCAAATCAAAATTCATTTATTCAAATTAGGCTGAGTATCAGCACTTTCCGAACGTCAAAATTACAAAAGACAGTCCCCGAAAACTACCCGCCCTTCACCACTTCCTAGTGCTATTGCTGCTCTTGAACGCGGTTTAGTATGCTAATCGCGTCCAGCTTCATTGGTGAAATTCGTCTAGGTATTTGAATGTGTAATTCATTATTTAGAAAACAATAGACAATTTTGCATTATTTTTTAGTTTTATCAGTAAGAATTGCTATCAGATTATAATCAGCTTTGACACACGCTAATGCTTGCGTCAAAGTGAACAAGAAAAGTATAAATTATTTTGAACACCTGATATTTAGCTATATTAAAACATTTTGATGTGGATTTAGGTGAGAATACACTGAAATCATTCATAATTTAAAACATGTAATTATATTCTCTGTAATAAACTAATAAGATTTTTGAAACTCTCATATTCCTCATATACAAGAGCCAAGTTACTCGTTACATTCAAATTTCAAAGTACGAAACGGTTAAGATTCATAATTAGAACAGTATTAAATAATTGTAAAATCATCGACTATTATTATAGCCGAGGATTACCGAGTAATCCCGAAGTGCTGGGTAATCCTTGCGATACCGAGAAGTCAAAACAAATAAAGTACTTTCAGCAAAGCTTGAGTCATGCGCAGTGCATACGATGCGTAAGCATTGTTAGCGTATACGTCACAGTTGGGAGCCGTTGCTTTCTAAACAGAATTAATTTACTATATTTAGCTTCAAGCCCTTTTAAGGGATCCAGCAAGACAACTCGGACTTGTCTTAGCTTAACGTGAATGACCCTTTGCATAGGAAACAAAAATTGGCTTGTGGTCGATTTCTATAATTTACGAACCGTTAAAACCGTTGCTTAAAATTAAGATGCTTGTATATTTACCAATATTAAAGGAAATACCTCATAGCTTTGCATAGTAGACCCTCCAATATGGAAGTAGTTATAACAGGTAAAAATAACTTACGAGTCTATTTATATGCCCAGTTTGGCAATAAAAAATGCTGCCAAAACGATTCGTTTTTGTTTATAGGTACCGAGCATTTAGTCAACATCATCATTACATGATTATTAAAGTATACAATGTTTATGATTTAACGTCAGAAGACCATAATTTCAAAGGGGTTACCCTCCACAGAACACAATGGTATGACTAATTCAAATACAAAGAAGATACTATTATGGAATACCTTGAATTTGCATACAGTTCTAGGAATACTACTCAAGACTGGAATCATTTGACTAAAAATACTATATGACTGTGTGCACTAAACCTATAAAAATAACTGACACGAAGGATGACAGAAGAAGGTTAAGGATGAGATTGTGGAGATGACAGCTTACAGACATGTATTGAAGAACACGACCCCAGAGAAATTGGGATAAGGGTAGGAGGATGCTGGTGATGAAATAAGGTAGAAGGCTAGTGACTACTGATATAAACGCTAATATATTTGTATGGAAGAAGAATACATGCTGCGCCGACACAAAATAAATTGGTATAAGGGTAGAAGTTGATGATTAATTCAGTAAGAAGGCTAGAAAGACTGTGACTACTGAGGTGACGGCTAATAGAGGTGTAGCGAAGAAGACCTGCTGCGTCGCGTCAGGGTAGAAAGATGATAATGAATGAAGAAGAAGTAGTGGACATGGGAAAGTTATGTATGTCATAGGGAATATGGAGACTGAGATGACAGTTAAAAGGATGAATGGAAGAGCAGGAGGCTGATGAAGAATGATGGAATAAGGCAAGTGGCAGACATGGATAAGGCATCAAAGTCGTACAGAAGATTGCGAACGGAGAAAGTGAACATGGTCACGATCAGCCAGTCATCAGATTGCAAGATGACACCAGAAAAGCAAGAAGGAACCCATTCTGCAGAAAAGGTCAATGCAAAAGCGACTGAAATTCTTGATGAAGAAAGCCTAGACAAGAAATGGACAACACTGTGCTATTGATGAAGATAATTTTATGAATTGTAGGAAAACGGTAGAAGGAAGCTTAACAATAGTGGTTGAACACCTGTTGTGAATGAGTTTGATTCAAATTATGTAATCAATGTCATAAAAGTTTTCCTCATTAACGAACTCGGTTTTCCTCATTGACTAACTTTTCCCTGCCACCGAAAAAAAAATTAATTTTGCATTACATACAATTAACCTAAAGGTAGGTACCTAACTAATACCAAGTGTGAATTGCGACTGACTAATCATTCTGAATAAGGTAGATAATGCGAAAGGAAGTCAGCTGGCATAGTCAGCTGCGTTAAACAACAATAGTCAGATTGTAGATACTTTATCTACTCTCCTAGATAAAGTTACTTTTGAACATCTGGCTTTTTGAGCAAAACTATGCAGTTCTAAAGTTGTACCTTAATAGAAAAGTTATAGTTTGTTCCTGTGGTAGTACCGACAGTATTAGGATGATCATCACATCATCTCGTTAGTAAATCCTCATTTTTTATTTTTTTATTATTAATTAACTATCTCATATTTTCCATAATTTGTTGGTTTCAGTTTGCTGGGAACTTGGCATGTATGCTTTATAGCTAAACAATCTCCACAGGAAAATTAAAGGCAACAAGATGTACACAAGGAAAAACAAACCGTGATTTTGGCAGGCGGCTTGCGCGCACGCAGAGACATATACGCGCGATCCATCGCGGCGACAGCACCATTGGTCCCACACAACATCACTGTATACTTTATTTACGAGACACGTATTATTCACTGCACCAATTAGTTAAAACAAACGCTGCGCATGAGTGTAGACCGGCGCGTCAACGGGGACTGCGCGTGCGCCGGGTCTCGCGCCGCCCCCCGCGCCCCCGCTACTATTTTCGGAGCCCTGTGGCCTGTGGTTTCCCTTTCAACACAGGACATTTTGAACAGTAGAGCAACTTAACGCGGAAGTTATTGACTTCAATGAAAGTGCACATTCAAAAGGCATTAAAACCAGGTTATTTTTTTATACAACCTTTTAATTTTTATGATTCTGTAGATGGTAAACATTAAGAAGAACGCAGTACGGTGACAGTGACCGATTAGAATAGTAAACTATAGTCTGTATCTCACAATACCTCGCAAACAAGAAACAAGTCGGTTAACGTCTGTTTTGTGTTTAACTGACATGTTATTGTAAAAAGATAACAAAGACTACAATTTTTTGTACAATTGACCTTATAAAGGTGCATATTTTCATTATTTCCTCGAACGGCAGATGGCGGAATAATCAATTAACTTTAGCCCACATAATAAAGCATCAATTTTATTGTACTCAAATCTGGCTTGTTCTTAGAGCAAGCAACCTCGATTCCGGCAACATTTGAACCAGAGAGGGCCTAGACAAATTGACATTTTATCAGCGATAACGGCGATGGAAAAGTCAGAAATGTATTGTATTGACATAAGCTACCAAAAACCTCTTGTCAATCCTGGTCAGTCGTTGTGGAACTACAAAACGCTTATAAAGCAATTGGCACAGCCACACCGGAGGAGGAGTCTTGCTCTCTGGTGATCGTTCAAGCTTACAAACCTACGACCTCAAAAATACGCTATCAAAGTTAACTACTTTGTCCAAAGGTCGGAGCTACTGACTAACCTACTGTTTGCTCAACAATCTGTGACTGTATCGGCAAATCGTTTTACTACAAGTTATGGCATGTGCTTAATACCCTCTACATTTGCATGTAGGTGCGTCGCGACAGTTTTTTTGTATAATCGTTTTAGGCGTCTAGATTACATCATCGGCTCGAGAAATAGGAACTTTTTTCTTAATGTTCGTTGATAAAGGATCTTAGGGCGAGGATATACATGGAAATACATTATGAGTGAAAGGAAAGGTCAACTGCGGTCAAGGAAAATAACATAAGTTACAGAAAAAATATAGTTTCGGAAAGACAGGAGGTGTTCATTAGGAGTCAGAAGTCTGACATCAAAATCGAAACCTGAGGATATCTCTCATGTCTTATTTCAGACATCAGTTTTTTACTTCTAGTGCTACGGGAAAAACTATGGATATCAGAATGAAAATAAACATAGTAAGTAAATAGTTAAATAAACTTAATACATTGGCATTATAAGTTGAACTACTGTTTTCATTGTACTTTACGACATATCCGGACTATTCAGTTCCCCTCCTTTATATTATTGTAGGCGTGGGGATAAGTTCTGCGTATGCGCATACAATACTACGAATCATGCCTGTAGAAAAGTGGAGGAAAAGTTATGGTTATGATAATTGCAGGAATATGACTTATTGACTGCATGTTTATCTCAAACGGCGGTACTGTTAATTTATTAAAATTATGTATGCATATTAATTATGTTGAGAGTAGTGGTGGAGTTGTAAGTCGTGGGTTCGAACCCAGACAGGCCCTTTACTTTGTGTAATTTATTTCATCTCCAATGCTCTCAAAAACGGTGAAGGAAAACATCGTGAGGAAACCGGCATGTCCTAGAACCAAAAATTCGAAGACGTGACATCTACCAACCCGCACTGGGCCCGCGTGGTGGATTACGGCCCACTCCCTCTCTCAGAGACGAGGCCTGTGACCCAGCAGTGGGAACATTATAGGCTGATTATGTATGCATATATTAAAATTATATTTGTTTTTCATGTGAAAAACAAATGCATGCATGCATTTATTTCAATTAAACCTTTTACAGACACTTTTCTACCAAGGAGTCGGTCAGTCAGAAATATGTCATGATGTCATGGATCTACCGCAATCCAGTTGCACATATCGTTTCAACTCGTTATTACCAGAATAAACATGCATAGATACAATGTAAGCACATAATTCAACCCCAACAAATAATTCCACCTTTTACTCACGGTGGATTTCCAATATAAACTTTACAAACACGTTTGCGTCGCAGCTGAGTGGCGTCAGTTTTAAATTCAAGCAAGTCCAATTACGCCATATGTCGACCCCACCTTCCCATAAACGTGCGCGCGCAGGCGCATTCTACATCCGCGCGACGTACGTGCTTTAATCTATATGGTGCTCCATGCACTTTCACGTTATTAAACTGTGGTGAGGTCTGCGAGAACAATTATATTGTTCGGTAAATTAAAAACAATTGGAGGCTTTAATTTCATACAGCCTGCTTTGAGTTTGATTTTGAATCGAGAAACTTACTGCATGAAATTGAGAGTAGTTTCTTTTTTTTAGTAGTTTCAACTCCAAACAATAGAGGAGATATTTACTCATGTTTCAAGTATTTTGTTGTTAGTATATATATGTATAGTACCAACAGAAGTCACAACTTCTGTACCACATCAGCAAAATCAAAAACATAGACGAAACGACCAATTGGAACCGTGCACCTAGCTTCTGACATAAACCTACATGCACGATAAGTGCATGTAGGTTTATGTGAAATTAAATATTTTGATTGACTTTGACAAAGTACCAAGAGCCGAGTGGTTGTGTTGGCAATAGAAACCGTTTAAAATCCAAATCCATATAAACGAGTGGATCCATACTCAATGGATCCACTTGTTTATATGGATTTGGATTGGACAAGTTTAAATACAATTAACCTTAAAACATTATTTAAGCCAAAAAATAATTAAATTCGCATCAACACTCGTTAAACAATATTGACCATTGACCGTCCGTATCTCATAAATAAGTGTGAAAGAAATGGAATGTCACAGCTGTCTAAACTCTTGCGCAAGTCGTGCGTGACGAACCAATGAAACGGGTCACTGGGTTGTTCATTGACGAGCGATCGATTACTAGCAATGTTTGAAATAGGAATGGTCATTAATTGGAGAGGTCAACAGTGGGAATGCCCTTTATTATTAGACCAACAATGACAACACGCCAATAAGAATAACAATGGTCTTCTACAGTCTCTGTGGGGTAATTCCGTAACACACTATCAGTAGCAATGGGTTCATTTTGACAGTTCAACAACATTCATTGCGGTATTTACGTTGTTCAGCAGTCACATTTTTCAAACATATGAAGCAATGGATTAGCAATATCCTTCAAAATGATTCAGATTGAGACATGCTTAGTACAAAAATGCATTTGGACATTTTAATGCCACCTTTGATACATTACTCCTGTAGCAACCCCATCGATTTCCACTGTTGGAAACATCAAGCGTCCTTCGGATAATAAATGAATAAATATGACCAAGATGATAAATCAGCATTCTGAAAAATTTTCACCTCTTACTATGCAAATCATTTCAACTTGATTTTGTAAAACTGTGGTCCCCTAAAAAAGTAATTCTATAATCAGTAAGTTTGTCATCATCATCATAATCAACGACTATTGCAAAGTTGACCTCATATAGTCCTATGCCTATCTCTATTTTCGCATAATCGTCTCCAATAGCTGTGTGGTCCACGGATAAGATAACGGAAGTCTAATAAGTCTTTCCTTGAGTTACGTAAGATGCGAGGAATAGATTTCATTATGTCATCTACATTAAAGGCACTGATAATATGTTGCAGTGTTTCATTGACTTAATCAATTCCGTATATTACATTGACTTTTCTTGAATGATATGGTTAGAGAGGGGGTGACTACCGAGATGACAACTAATAGAGAATTATGGAAGAAAATGACATGTTGCGCCGACCGCAAATAAGGGAAGGAGAATGATGATGACATGCGAGTTTCTAGTGGTAAAGCGCCAACGTTGCGCAGACGCGATGCGAGATGCGAGTTTTGTCTCTGATTATACACTTCAAATCGCAGCATGTGTGCATGTGACGTTAACGTTGCGTTCAGCGCATGTAACGCTTGCCACTAGAAACTCGCGAAGTTAACGTCGCGTCTGCGCAGCGTTGGCGCTGCGAAGACGTTGGAGAGGCGCCAACTCTCGTAAAACGCCAGTGGGATAGCGGCGTAAGAGTATAGCATATGATACCATATCATTGTACTACTATATTCCATTAGAATTTTCCCCAGAAGCAGCCCGGATTCTGAAATTGTGTCCGGTTAATAGCAATAGGCTCGCCTCATATCACATGGGACATAAAAATAACTGGCAAAGTTTGGGTGTTGCTATAACCTTTGCCCGGGTCTTCGGGGAACACAGACGTCATGTTATGTATCATATCACACTATTTTGGAAGATGACTATTATTTGAGTCAAAGCCTCATGACCTTAGGTCAAGGTCAGTTCTCCTATATATCTTCATCACATAGGATAATATGTCAGCCCCTTTTTCTGGGATGATATGGACTTTTCTATGATACAGGATGCAATAAAACTTTACCGTATAAAGGAAGCAGAAAGCCGATCTATATCAGCCACATCCGAAGAGTTTCCCTACTGTTCCTCTCTAAACTGGTGTACGTACATATTTGTGGGGCCAACAATTTCCTCAGTTGCGACAACGGGCCAATTAGGGCACGTTAATAAACTTTAATCGCTCACAATTAATGAATGCTCTCTTAATTGTTTGGTGGTACTACCGGTTCTCGTTCGTTACTCGCGTATTATGTCCAAAAAACTATTTATATAGAACTTTTCCTTTGGTCTCAATTGCAGCTTAGGTTAGTTAGTTTAACTTCAAAATAACTGTTCAAGTTCTTTTGCTATCGACACGTAATTAGCTCTAAAAGTGTTGTAGCTTTTGTATGACAAGATTCAATCTTGGCACCTACAACTTTTTTCAAATTCAACATTTTGGGACTCAACATTTTGCAAATTCAACATTTTGAGAATTCAACATTTTGCAAATTCAACATTTTGCAAATTCAACATTGTAGTCCAGAAGGAACCTTTTTGCCTTCTTTTACCTAGATATCACTAGGCCTAAGAAACTGCCGCTAAAGAGTTGCAATGCAATTAGGATTAGGATCTGGCGGTTGAAAACAAACACTAACAAACTTTTTAAGTCTTGTTCATTACTTTTTAAGTCTTGTTCATTACTGTTTAAGTCTTGTTCATTCTTAGTTCTCTTCAGCATCTCACAATACTTAAGGCTTTACATTGAGAAGTAATAGGAACCGTAGTAGCACCAAAAGCCGGACAGAGCCCGTGTTAACATCCAGGCTATCCCGGACGGCTCCCGTCTTTGAAGACCAAATAACCGTATCGCTAGCCGTCATTACGTTTTTATTTAACTGTAGCTACATTGATAGAGAGGTTTTTATAGCGACATTTCTCAGAAAGAAAGAATTGTTGATCGATTCGATTACCGAGAAAACTGTTTCATGAATGAATGCTGTGATGAAATGTTTAAAGAATCTCGTAATGATAATTATGTTACTCTATTTTGCAAAACTATTGTTGGAATGAGTTCCCTTACTTCCACTTAAGAAGTTTGATAGTAGCGCCAGTGACAGAAAAGTTGAAAGGAAATCGTTTGGCAAGGTATGGGCATTTGATGAAGAGAGAGGAAACGCATGTTACTTAAAGAGTCAATATAAATGTTGATGGATGGAGAGGGAGAGGAAGGCCGAAGAAAAGATGGATGGATTGTGTGAGGAATGATATGAAAGAGAAGGGAGTGAATGATAGCGTGACGGTTGACAGGGGAGAATGGAAGAAGAAAACATGTTACGCCGAAGACAAGTAACATGGGATGGGAGGGCTTGAAGGTGATGATGGCGGTCAGCCAAGTAAAAAAGTGAATTGATCTAGCGGATTTGAACAGCTATTAAGAATTCTGTTATATAAAGGTAGTTGGTAAACTTCCACTGATTAACATGCCTCCTTCGATACCAAAACAATGAAATAAATTGATATAATAATTGTCATAATTCCCACGCTTTGCAAATTGATTGGTAATCACTCTGTCTTCTTTAAAGATGCTTCTGTCAATCGTGTTGACATCATAATTCCATGAGCCGTTTTTAACCTACGAGAGAGGACTATTGATGACTATTAAGGTCGAATTTTAACACTGAACGCGATCAGCTCGTCTAAGCAGCGTTCAAGACCTGTCAGTGTCGTCATTGTTGTAGAATATTGACACTGTTAGCACTTGACATGTGGCATCTACCAAACCGCACTGATCCCGCGTGGTAGATCACAGTCCGCTCCCTCTCACAGAGATGAGGCCTGTGTCCCAGCTGTGGGAACGTTATAGGTTGCTTATGCTTAGCTCTTGAACGCGGTTTACCTACACGTGCTCATCGCGGTCAGTTTCATTGTTGAAATTGGCCTTAAGTTCCTACCAAAATTTTTTTTCTGTAGGCCTAATTCGTAACGACTTTATGCCATCATAGCGTGTCAAGGTACCTCAACTAAAACAATATCCCTTTCAAATCTTACCCAACACCACAAAAAACAGCCGCCAACAGGAAGCAATCACAGTGTAACTAAATCTTAAAAAAAAAACAATTAAATCAGTGAAACACTAAAACAAAAAAAAACCAGTCTCGGTGGCCGGATGCCGACGATTGAGTGGCCCGTGACTAAATCCTTAAATGGCTGTATTGATTGGGACAATTGGTAATGACCGTGAGTTAAACGGTGGACTGCTGGTGTCGGATTCCGGATAATTTGTGGTAGAACAATCAGAGGTTCTTAACGAAGAAATTTTTGGAACGAAGTTCTTTAAACGCGGCTTGCAGTAGGAGTAACGTAACGCGCAAGGGATGCGCTGCGATGGTGGATCGGGAGAATGAAAAAATTCACGCGGTCAAAGTCGCGAGCAGAAGCTAGTAAATACGTAACTGATACCTACCTAGGTCTTAAAACAATATTACCATTTAAGGAGTTTCTTTTGGTCATAAACTTTATAGTTTATGTTTTCCCGCTTGTAATTAACAGACAATCGAAGCAAAATTCATGCCACATTGTATTAAAACTAAGGTTGTTGACACATTCTCGCGACCATGTCTAAAAGTTGACTGAATACAGTAATCACAAACATATTTCGTATTAGGATGATTTATCTTACAGCGGCAAAGTTTAAAACGAAGGGGCTATAAAAAAGCCTCCTTGCCGGACTGCCGCCATGGGATCTGGAGGCGATAGTGCTCGCGCGCCTGCATGATTGGCGCGCGGAGGCACTAAGCCGGGGGGAAACTCTGCACCCGCGGCAAATCGCTGCGGAGCGGACGGACCTCCGGCGCGATCTCATGGCGGAATGGAAGGCGCGACTATCGCAACCCAGCGCAGGGCACGCCGCGATAGCGGCGATAAGACCCCTCTTTGAGGAGTGGCTAGAGAGGCGTCACGGCGTTCTCACGTACCGCCTGACGCAGGTCCTCTCCGGACACGGATGTTTCGGGAGGTTCCTGCATATCATCAGGCGGGAGGAGACGCCCGGGTGTCACCACTGCCAGGATCGCCCAGAGGACACGGTGGAGCATACGGTGGCGGTCTGCCCTGCTTGGGCGGAGGCCCGCCGTGTCCTCGTAGAGGCGATCGGCAACGGCGGCGACCTCTCGCGTCCGGCCCTGGTGCAAGCCATGGTCCGGGGCGAGAGGGAGTGGGAGGCAGTCACCTCCTTCTGCGAAGCAGTCATGCTAGCGAAGGAGGTGGCGGGGAGGCTGAGGGAGAGAACCTCACGCCTCAGCCGCCGCGGGAGACGCTCCGGGCGTCGGGAGCCGCGTGACGACTCCCGGCCACCGTAGGCGCGGGCCTGCGGGCGGTGAGTAATGGGTAGCTCACCGTCCGATCAGGACCAGGCCCGTGCCGGACGGCGCGTTGTGTTCCACGCGCGCCTCAAAGAGATGTCAGCAGAGGACGGGGCCCCACAGGGCCGAAGCCTGCCGGGGCGGCGGGATTTTCCGAAAGGTTAACCGCTGCCCTGGAACAGAAAGGGCTAAGGACGGAACACGGGTGGGTTTTAGTCAGTAAAAGTCTGACACTCCCTTCCGCTCCACCCAGAGCGGGAGGGGTCATTTGATGATTTCCAATCCACAAAAAAAAAAAAAAAAAAGGGGCTATAAAAAAATAAGATAATCGAGTCAATTAAATAGTTGATAAAAAGTGATTGGCTGTGCCGCTGGAGGGATTGTTGCGCCACTTCTTCTTTCCTTCGCACCCAAGCACTAGAATGTGGTGAAGGGCGAGCGTTATGGGGCACTGTCTTATGTAATTTCTACCCTCGAAAAGTGCTGATTTTCAGCCTAATTTGAATAGATGATTTTTTATTTTTTAATAAAACAAAGGAGATTTTTGATTTTTTCGGCGTTCATTAAACGAGTGTGAGGCGTTAGAGTGTTTAGTAATCTTTTTGGAGCGCAAAATGGTAGTAATTAGAGATTCGATAAAATACATGCCGTCGATAAACTTCGGTGCAATCGCGCGTCGGTAACTTCCAACCAGCCATTTACCATCACACCCACGCGAGCTCATCTGCGTGGAGCCTAATATATGGCGTCTGAGCTTTCCCACGGGGGGTTAACGACCCGGGATTAAAGGGGATCGCATCAATGACAGCAATTGTTTCGGCACTACATTCGTTAACACTCGTAAGTGTGAATGGACGGACTGCATTCCAGGCTACAATACAGAGCGGTAAGCTTTCAAACAAAATAATAAAGTTGTTTTAGCACGAAATAGATACGAAAACACCGTTGGATTCTGATGCCTTATTACTCGTACATTAAGCCTCCCTTATTTGCCGCCATTGAACCTCTAAAAATAATATATATTATGATCTATCTATAGATTTATAAATAAATAGTACAAAACGTACAATGTCGCTTTTCGTGTCTGTCTGTGTGGCCGCGTTGTTCTCCTAAACTACGCAACGGATTTTGATGCAGTTTTCACTATCATTAATAGAATTTATTCTGGAACATTTATATTAAACTTACATTTATACTAAACTTAGATAGATAGGCAGTCGCTCCATGTAAAATACTGATATTCTGCTGCATGCGATTAGACTAGAAGCTGACCCCATACGTAATTGGGGATAGGCTAGCCTAGGCAGATGATGATTTATACTAAACTTGATAAGTCGTAAAAACCGTGCGTTTATGATAAAAAGTCATGTTCAAGTAAAATGATTAACCAGTCCTCAAGCTTAGTAGCGGGGTTAACCGACAGGGTGCGCCAGACATACATACTAGAAAATAATCTACGATGACGCGACAGCACCGCACCGCGTCTAGACTAGGCAGTAATCGCTCATGTCTGTGTGGAGCCTAATATAATGTACGGCGTCAGGGCGTTCCCACGTTCGGTTGCCGACCCCGGCGTTATGAGGATCGCATCAATGGAACGGTAGAGAACGAGATCTCAATTGTTTTGGTAGACAGAAACACATTGTTTCATAAGAATTTCTATATTGGAGTAGGTAATAAAAACCTAGGCAGATTGTTCGCTTAGCCAGGTCTGCGTCCGCGCGGTCCAGTGACCACGATCCCCAGTAATGAGGAACCGATTGAAAAAGAAGAAAATTGCCATTTGAATCAGGGTGAAATGAAACGAAGCAAAAGGAGTATGTAACGATCGCAGCAGGTGACGTTCTGTAGTTTCTGCCTACCTCCATGAGAAGAAGGGACGTCGCTCCGAGACAACGCAGTAATATCTAACCTAATCAGAATTTAATGAAAGTCGGCCTCAAAGGAAAAGCTAAGAATACAACGCAGAAGTCCATTGATCGTCATAAAAGCACCATTAAATGCACTTGCCTTGTTTACACGCAATATACTTCAAAACGACTTGCATTAATCAATGTGTAAACGAAGCACCAGAGGATGTTTTGACAAGATATGATTAAAGCTAGTGGGTTTCTGCGTTTGAACGAGACACCGGATGATAGCAATTTGTGTACGTCTATCAAAATTTTACTAATGGACGACGACGTCGAGATCTTCAACGACCTGCACTTAAAAGATAACTAAGACTAAGGCCGGAATTCTAGAACGATATTCAGACATTACTTAAAACTAAATTTGAGCTGAGATCAACTGTTAAATCATTACTATAATATGGCAAATTATACCTGAAATATTTCTCATATAGATCTTGCTTGAAAACTAAAATCGGGATTTTAGAACGCAGGTCTTAATGGTTGTATTCAACCATTAAGACCTGCAAATTTAGTATTTAATCGTAGCTATGATTTGGCTGAATGCGGATGGCGGGGGACAGGGTGTTGTAGCACAGTCTGGGAGAGTATGTCCAGCAGTGGACTGCGATAGGCTGAGTTGATTGATGATTTGGCATATTATTATACCGACAGTTTTGACATTTAATCGTAGTATGAAATCGCATGATTCTAAAATGAATACAGTCCATACCAAATTGTTTTTTTCAACTTTTCAGTAAAGCCAAACATGCAAAGGAAGAATTTCAAACTCGCACACCAGCACCCATACTGTTTGACCAACCACCTAACAAAGACTAGCACAAACATAGAAGCTTCAAACAAGGCTTTTTTGAGCAAGAGAAGTTAAAAGACTTCTTTGTCTGCGTAAGGTGTCAAGATTCAAGTTAGTTTGTATTGCATAACCTGTCTGCTTTAACACTTATAACACCAATCATAGGTGGACTATTTTAAAGTTAAGACCATAAGGATAGACCGGTAGAAAATCGCTATGGCGTTAAATCCGTGTTAGTATAGTTTCTTTAACTCTTTGAGACCCTTTGTACATAACACGCGGTTTCTGCGCCGAAAAAAAAACGTGTCCGTGTACTGCTACCGATCCATACAACACCGACAACCGTGCCTATACGGCAAAGCATAGTTTTTCACGGCAAGAAAAACGTGTGTGTACAAAGGGCCTGAGGGACAAAACGCCCATAGGTTTCTCCTTCAGCCGAACCACTTAACTATGAAGTTTTAATAAATAAAGTGTATTTTCACCGACTAAGGGCGAATTTCACCAAACTTTTGTACCTAGAATTAGCCTTATCTTGAGATTAAATTTTGAATTTTTGACAGTCTGTCCATACTAGAACTGTCAGACGCCAATTTTATTCCGCGGATAAAATATATCTTTAGTAAAAGACTTTGGTAAAATCAGCCCTAATACTATTAGTTGTTCTGTCTCCTAAGCAAGTAAATAAACATTAATTTGCATTAAGCGAGCAAAAACTCTTTCGTGAATTCGTTCAGAAATATTTCCTGATTTAGAATTATTGCCATCGAGAAAATCGTCGGCAAGAACATCGAATTACAACTGTGAAATATTCATAAATTCATGTCGTAAACTTCGACGGCAGATAAGTTAAACTCCGCACTAATGATTTTGATGTTTACGCGAATATTATGCATTCAAATTCAGATAATTTTACGGTCCGTTTCACATGGACATTATTCAGCGGTGATTTGTGTAGCGTCATTGTTGTTTTGTTTTCAATATCATTATAAAAATGAAGAGTGGGATCTTTCTGATAGGCATATTGCGTTTTAGAATTTTGTCTAATCATATGACATTTTGAGGTGGCCCAGTGGCAATGGCCGCGATTATTACGAGTTGTAGGTCGTGAGTTCAAACCCAAGCAAGCAGGCACTTCACTTTGTGTATATTATTTCATCACCACTGCTCTCAAAACGGTGAAAGAAAACATCCGGCATGTCCTAGAACCAAAGATTCGAAGACATGTTGACATCCACCAAACCGCGCTGGGCCCGCGTACTGGGTTGCGACCAGCTCCCTCTCACACAAAGAGGAGGCGTTATCCCAACATTATAGGCTGATTATGTATGAGACATTTTCTCAAATGAGCAGGTCCTTTTATTAGAATCCACTGCCACCTCAAGACTTTTTCCTGAAGTTTGGCAAATGTGTAAAAGGCTTGAGGAGTCCCAGAACTGGAAACTAATAGGCTAATGATGGTGAATGTGAAACATGCTCAAAACTGAAATTCCACATAGACAAGCGGTTTTATCACCTGTATATCTACAACTTTACATTCTATGCAAAAAAGGTTTCCTATTTCGTTATAATCTAGCCCCATAATTTTTGAAATCGTGACTAGAACCGACTCTCAAGATATCCCTAAACGTAGAACAAACACCAGCGCCAACTTTGTTGTATCCCACACCGATAAACTAAAGGTTCAATAAACACCGATACGCGAAACTTTCGGGCCCGCAACCAGTACCGGATTCCATCGCCTTATATGAGACAGGCTCGAGGGACTGCAAATGTCAGTACGAATTAACTTAGCATGGAGACAACAGGTAAGGTCAACCATATGTCAGTCACGAACTACAAAAACCTTCCTTACTGCCGGAGCAGTAAGGAAGGTTTTTGTAGTTCGTGCAGCTTTATTCCGGAGAATAAAGCTGCTGTCAATGACAAATTAACGACAGATGGATGTGCGGTTGTCTGTACTTCGTGGAGTAGGTTTATCTTGAAGATGGTGAGTACTTGTGTGGTGGAAGAATAATATAAGGTGTGTATTAAATAACGCTATTGTTAAGATGAACTTGTAATGAAAACATGTGAGGATACCTTGAAGATGTAGTCTTGGCAGACGCACAGTCTTGACAGTTGATCACTCTTGAAACAATAGTAATATTCATCGTATAGGAATAAAATGATACGCAAATATGAAGTTTACAAAAAAAAACTAAAAAACATACTTATCCAATCTATTGGACTCGTCAAAACAAATCATATGAGCCCAAACTCGAGGGGTTTACTAAAACACTGGAGAGTTCCACTATCCACCTCCTGGCTCCATCATCAGATCAGCTCCAAGACACCAAAGTTTCATTTCGATACGACAGTTAGAAGTAGGTTCAAATTGACTTTTTAACATGTATGTCTTTGAATTAAAAAGACTTCCGAACACACGTCATAACAGTATCTCATTTCGTACAGAACGTGTTCTACGTCAAAGATATCATCATCTAACCATTCTAACCGCACAGCTATCCGACCCTACAAAAATCGTAACAAAGGATTACGCTCACCGATCATTATAGCATAAAGTATAATGTTTTCAGTGTAAGTCGTTTATCAGACATCGTTTTTCAGATCATTGCGTCATATGGTTGCGTAGTTTCAGCCGTCTCGCTTCAGTTAATTGACTGCACTTAAAATCGCATACACTAACGTATGTAACAGTTATAATTAACTAGGAGATAGATAATTTGCACGCAGCAAACTAGTTGTCATTTTAAAGTTTTTATCATCAACGTTCGTGTGACACGCTCAAAGGAGCAGTGGTGGTCTAGTGGTATCGCCCCCGACTTACGAGTTGTAGGTCGTGAGTTCGAACCCAGGCAGACACTTCACTTTGTGTATTCAATTTCATCACGACGAAAAAAATCGTGACATGTGACATCTAGCAACACGCACTACGAATTTAATTACGGCCCACTCCCTCTCACCGAGAGGGGCCTGTGTCCCAGCAGTGGGAACATAACGGGCTGATTATGCATGTATGCCACCAACAATCTACGTACACTTGCAACCTGCACCACCCTCTCATGTACGCAAAAGGGTATGATTTTTGTCATTGAAAAACCTCAAGTATAATTCTGACATCCTTTAACCTGGAACACCGCAATGCTGCACGGTGGCAAAGGGGCAATGTGTGGGGGAAAGTCCAACAAAGGTCCAAAAAGTTTCAAGTACTTTTCAAAATAAGTCCGTAAATAATAAAATGTGATAGTTCGTTAGATAAAAGGGAGCCCTATATGTAACAGTGGACGTTTCCGGCTTATAATGAGTTTAATTAAAACTTTATTGGAGCGACAATGACCCAGGTCAGGCGTTAACTGGCTCTCAAGACTCAAGTTACTGTGAAATCAAATCTTGCCGCTGAACTAGTGTAGGGTACCAACTGACCTATGCACCACACTCATATACACCATTCTTGGAATATATTAAAGTTAAATAAGAACCGTATAAATATTTACCAATGTCAATAGCAGCAAATGATTTCCTTTACTGAAGTAGAGATATGGGTAAAAAGCTTTGAAAGCCGTTTCATAATAAATACCCTTTGTAAATAGCAACTTTCGTTCAAGTTCTTTAAGTACTTTAGTCTTTCTGCACTCGATGACAACCAGCTCACTGGCTCCAACGGTTAGGTGACAATGAGCATTAGCTTTCGTATATTTTAAATCAAAGGATTCATTATGAATTCCTCGATCTGTATCCAGTATTATCCAGCAGACACCTATACTTGCCGCAACTGGGATAAATGACAAATGATTTTATTTCTGTAAGCAGGTTGTACAAAAACTTTTGACACGTCAATCATATTTTTAAAACTAGATGAGGTCGGCGTTTCCTATCTGACTACTATGAGAAGAGCGGCTGCAACAAGCTTAGAGGGAATATTTCTCACCACACTCTATAAGTATCTATTAATTTCCCATGATTATTCCTAGCTACAATAATAACTATCTAACACAATCGTGCCTACAGTAACAGTTCCCACGAGTGTATCAGGCGATCAGCGTTTAGTACTCCCCAGTCATTCGATACTATTCGCGCCACATGGCAGATTTACTACATACTGTATCTATGTATGTAGGATGAACTAGATTTAAAATGGTGGCGTAATATATATACTTATTAGCGTTTGTTTGCCTGTTGAACAACGGATTAGTTGGGAGTTGCTGGTGTAATGTTTTCTTTGTTATTTTAGATTAGCTGCGGTTTCGCCCGCATAGGTCTCGATTCCGTGTAAATATTGAGACAAAAAGTATTCTATGTCCTAATCCAGGTCATGTTCTAACCATGGGCCATATTTCATCCAAATACGTTCAGCCGTTTTAGCGTGAAAGCATAACAAATAAACATACAAAAAAAAATCAAATCTTTTCTTTTTATAATATTAGTTTAGATACGTACGAATTTCTTGAAGAAAAATGAAATAAGGGGTTGAGTTTGTGAAAGGCTATGTTTGATGAAAGAGGGTGAGAAGACGGCTGATAGAGGAGTATAAGGATAACATAACAAGCTTCGCTGACCCCAAATACGTATATTGAGACGATGGCAAGACACTGTTAAACAATAACACAAAACTGTGCAATTCGGATACAAATAACAAAGGGCATTTCTATGTGCTGCACTGCGAAGCTATATACTAAAAGTAACAGTCGCAAAAAGGCCGACGAGTTCGACTCATTATTAGGTACACTGCTTTATGAGCAACACCCAATTAATCACATGATCCACCCAATAAGAATAACAACATTAGTGACAATTCCATTGATTCACATTTACCTACAGACCTACATATTATAGTATCCACACAATACAAAACACACACATAAACCATAGCACCCACACACATGCAAGTGCTATCATTTTCCCAAGAGCGAGAGTGCGTACGAGTAGACATAAACACCGGTTAGATCATATGTTTAGACTGGACGCATCTAATTTATTTAATTTACATGATCGACAATGTACTGAGGGTTATGTATCAAATGTATTGATTCTTTGTAATAATTTAGTCATCTATTGGTGTTCATATTAGCAATCATCGTCCAGGCAAGTGGCGTGCAATAGGAGAGGCCTATGTCCAGCAGTGGACTGCTATAGACTGATGATGATGTCCAGGAAAGTCGCATTTTCAAGATAATGGCGTCAATATTTCTTTAGACCTATTCGTTAGATGACTGGCAAAATATGTAAATTTACATCACTTTTCTAATGTGGGTTGTGAAGGTCAGTTAGGCAGTCGCTCCAAGTAAATACTGGTAATTTATAATCAGCTGCATCAGGTTAGACTGAAAGCTGACCCCAACAGAGTTTGGAAAAGCCCAGGCAGATTGGTTGACATCACTAATAAAAGTCTACAGGAAGGTAAGGGCTATACTACATGGAAATGGGAACCCCAAACCGTCACACTTAGAAAGCATATAGAGAATTGTCCTTGACCTAACCTCCATGAGGTGTGAGCTCACCAAAAACCAATGCAAACCACAACATTTAAATAACAAGAATGTTTAAAGCAAAAATTAGAAACAATCACAGTTACCTATTAGGAAAACCAACACAGTAATACTAATGACACAGGAATTCTCCAAACACGGCGCTGCCACGAGGGAAGTGCTTGAGGAAAGGTGTAACATAAATATGATGAAACGTACTGCGTTCTTCACTGTAGTGCGGAATTTACAAAGTAATCTTGGACTATTTTGAGCAAAAAGTAGCTTTTCCAATGGTATTGGAGAGGAAATTCTTCATGTTACAATGTAATCAGAAGTGGAATGCAATATAATAGTAGACGTTGAGAGAATAGTAGGTAATATAGACAGGTGGTGAAAATTTCGCAATGGAATGCGAACGGCGCGAAGTGCACTTCAGGAGAATTGATAAGTTTTGGAACATTCCACTGTAACATTGAATGCTGTACATGCAGAAGCCTGAGCCCAATGACCATTGAGCCTAACAACTGAACAATGAACTGACTCCCATCAATGCAACATTCAAAGTACACATACGCGTGTATATATATAGTGCACAGTAGTTTCCCCAGGACGTTGCCAATATATTTCACAAGCAAGCGTAGGTACTCGTATATCCTATCATGCGTATATTTGCATATTAAATAACACAATTATAGCAAAACTGCACATATTACCGGCGATAAGCCATTAGAAACTTATGACTAACTGTTTATATATTTATTTTAGTAACACAAATTTAAACATGAAATTGACTCACGCCAGCATCCGTGTGCTAAAATCAAATTATTGTTTTGTGAAGAAACACTTTCTGTACCTTGGTAGGAACTCACAAACAATCATATTTGTTATGTAACACATGAAGCACTCAAATTCAAATGCACTTTGCACTTTCGTCAAAACAGGAATGGAATTGAACTGTCAATATCTTGATGCAAACTGAATACACAAACATATTGATGATCAAATAAATCTCAATGTAAGAAACTATTGGACACTGGACAGAGATGATCAACACAACTTTTGCTAAGACTCAAAAATGTAAACACAGTTTTGGCACCATAAGATCATTAAAATTGTTTCGTTAATTCGCGGATTTCGTTACAAATGGCGGACATACTAACGTTTTAATGCCTCGAATCGAAATGAAGTAAAGCATTAAGGACAGTGTTGTTTACTATGAGTCAGGGTGACACCGATGGCAGCATCACTACGAATCGTTGTTTGTACTGCGCGTAGGCACCTATGCCTAACAGCTACGATTGGTTATTTATTAATACTGCACGGCATTGATCGCGTTATTAATGTGTGTGTGACAGCTGTTTTCCCTTTTAGAGTCAGGAGTTCTACATGGCGAGGTTTGTGGATAGCTAGGATTTAATTGCAATAATTATAATTGTTTCCGAGCACGTGTGTTGGAATTATCTTAGCGGAAGCTCTTTATACTCGGCGCATAAATGATTAAAGATGGCGAGTTATGTCTTCTATAAAGATATTAAAAGTTAATGTCGCTGTACGATGCTTTTTATTACCTCTTTAGATTATTTTAGATTAAAGCTCTTGGCGTCTTATTACAAAACGAAATCTAATTTTACTTCTAGCCTAAACCGAAATAAAGTTCGAACAAATACTGCCTGTATTTGTTCGAACTTTATTTCGGTTTAGGCAAAGTTCTTTATACAAAAATGACAGCTTATGTCATTTTTGTATAAAGAACTGCATTTCTAGAACAGTTAGGTACTTAATTCAATAACTGGCTCTGACTGGTGGTTTAAACCTGATCTAAAGAAAAGTCTTGTTTTGTAATAAGGGGGATAGAGATTTTACTTTACCGTTACTACAATACTCTAAATTTTTACATCGACACAACTTACATCATCACCTATCCCAAGAAACCCCTGTTTGCAGAACAGGTGTACTCCAGATAACGTCTTAACAACATCCGACCTCTCTTTCTCACGTAAGCTTCTGTCTATATAGTCATCTCTTTCTCCCGTATGCACCGTTGCTGCAGGGGCTTTGCCCTCGGCGCGTGCGATACAGTTCCGTGCCTAGCGGTGTTAGAACGATCTGTTTGTAATGTTCGTGTATTAAAACTATCAATATTCTTTTGGGAGTCATGACATTTACATTGAAAAATTTGTATGTAGCCAATACTGTAATGTTTGCTTTAGAACGGCATAATTTACTCGATTGCAATAGAATATCTTGTTTGACATTCCATGACGTAGACCTTTGTCTAGATGTTGATTGGAAACAGTGTTCCTAGCTGATGGAAGAGTTACTTTAAGATCATTGTCATCTTAAGTAACGCCATATTATATCATAATTTAATTAATTTTAAGGTGGTAACTTAGTTATCGTTATGTCAGGTGTATATCCGGATGGCCATCTGCTTTCATGGTTGAACGAAAAAAAATACTTAACGTTACAGATCCATACTGAAAGAAAAGCGCCAAACGAGAATGCACCTTATTCTGTACATTATTATCCAAGCATCATGTATTTATGTATGTACCTAACCGTGTATAAGTGAGCACCATGTATCAAATAAAGCAATAACAGGTAAATCTATTATGTGATTTAATTGATTTACCTGTCATTTTAAATTATTTTTATCTTTTGTGGTATATTAACTTTATTCTAGGTGCATTGTTTTCACATAATTATAATTATATAATGAATGTATACAAAACCTAGCAACACATTTTAAAAGAGTAACATTGGAGTTTCTTTCCCATTCTTCTCCATACGAAACTGCCTGATGGAACTACGACTAGAATCAATTCTATTTTTTGTAACTTTTGACGTTCAAAGGTGCCTTTTATGTGCCTATTTGAAATAAATCATTTGACTTTGAATTTAAAACACGGAAAAAATCTGTGTCATCTTGCAGTAGGTAAAATCATGAATACGCGTACCTACTGTATCGTCATCATTATCTGCCTAGGCTTTTCCCAACTATGTTGGGGTCGGCTTCCAGTCTAAGCGGATGCAACTGAATACCAGTATTTTACATGACTTCCTAGCTGACCTCCATAACTTAGTTACTGGGTACCACGATACTCCTTGGTATCTACAGTACCGTTAACGAAAAATGTAAACAAAATGAAATCTTACATTATAGGCTTACATAATTATAATACATTTAGCACATCCTTCAAAGACAATGCATTTCCTATCCTCAACCACTTCGCAGAATGTTTCCACACGCCATTTTCCCAAGACAGAAAGTAGGTATAAATATAGGCTGTTCTATAATTAGCCACAAGGCTATGTCTGGAGGAAAACCGGCGCGGAAACGTGCCGCCATGTCTATAGACCGCTGAATGACAATGCGACGCCATTGTTGATGTGTACGCGCATGGTACAGAGACACAACTTTGTTGAGGATTTTGAATGGAGGGTATGTCAGGTAATTAGTGGAAGGAGGAACACGGAAAGTTGTTATGGAAATAACGGAGGGATGAAGTCCAGAAGTAAAGACAAACAAAGATGACAGAAAGGGGTTTGGAGATTTTTATATGGAGCCTGTCATACCTACTGTCACGCCATTTTGAAAATGTGTGTCACGTGATCAACTTTGAACTTTAATATCTTGGTAATGTGACACTTTAGTTTGGTCTTATTGTTTTCTGTTTGCATTGATGTCAGTTATAGATCTATAGGTCACATGCGTGGCCGCCATTTTCAAAATCGCGTAAAATGAAAAGAAAAATTAGAAAAAGAAGACATTTTCTTGAAGGTGGTATTGATTCTGAACAATATGTAATTCATTTGTTTAACCGTCTTGTTTGAAACTATTGTTATATTGTTTTTTTTGTGGTTATATTTTTTTTATAATTTTCTTATCTGACGGGTAAGCTTCGCTCTTACACAGCCTACATGTTTTTTGGCATCAACACAATTAGCAATAAACTTATCTAAAAGCCTTTTTACATCAAAAACTGTCCTTTCCGAAAATAATTTCAGATGTTTATATGCAACAATTAAGTGTATCTAGCATACATTGTCTAACAATGACATCTTTTCATAGTTTTTTTTTACCATAGACAGTGGGAAACAGTCCTCCATTCTTTTAAAATTACTTATATTAATCTGCATTGGCAACATCACGCGAGGTTTAAGCTCAAATTAAAATGTTAATTATGTCACGTCACACCACACAGTCAGAACAGAAATCTGATCACCTGTGACAAAGACGGTGTGCGTGTGGGCTCCAAGAATTATGGCATTCGTGTGACGTAATTTATAGGTTGCCTCTCCGATGTACGAACCCACTTATATCGTGAATTATAGTGATGGTTGCTCTGAATGCAATCTGTGATTGCATCTCTGAATGGTTTAAAATCATTGACCTATTTCGTTGCTGAGTGATTGATGTTTTCATAAATAAATGGAGACCCCCACATTCTTAATTAGTTCAAGGGAGTTTTTACTTAAACAAACAGCAGTCAAGAACAGATAAATTTATACAGCTCTCTCTTTGCAATTGCCAAATTAGACAGCAGCTCTATATTGGCGCAGGGTAATTCGTCATTCCTTCTGTTGGAGTGCAATGCCTAACATTGAAAATGTTATGTTTAAACTTGTAAGGTATGTTATGTAAATGAGTAAGTAGACGATTCCCTTGATGGATTTATTGCTACTAATTATAATAAAACAAGTATTACACTTCCATGTATGTTAGAGAAATGCACAGCTAACAATATGGATGTGCATAAATGTGTGTGACGTACAAACTACCACAAAGGTCAATGTGCATCGTGGCTCGTACTTCTTCAAAATCTTTGTCCCTATTTCAACGAGTGGACTGAACTTACGACCTCTCTTCTGCCTTTCCAGGCCCATATAGGCCAAAAAACCGGTAACAGGCGACCAACATTAAAATCCTATTAATATTTATCCTGCAAATAATGTCAAGCGGTCACAAGTCCCGTATGACATGCCTATAAGACCCCAGTCAGAGTCACTTGAAGAAAGTGAACGACCTAAGTATGGAACTGTGACCTGTTTTAAAAACTAGATTAAAACAATATTTTCTAGAAAATTCGACACAAATTAAAATAGGTTAACTGCATTTATTAGTTTTTTTACGTGTTTGATCTCGGCAACTTGTTGGGCTGTCAAATAACATCTGGGTCGATAGAATGTTTTGATCTGTCGAGTTGATTCGAAATGTGTTAAAATTTTATTGAAATGTAAGCAAATCAATTTGTGCGTTTTAGATATCATCGAGCAGTGTGATGGAGGAAAAGTTTAGTGGACGGATGCAAGAAGTAGTAATATAGATACATCTGCACTGAAAAAAAAAATTTTTTTTTTTTTATTAGCGTTTTCCATCAGGAATTTCTCAGTAGCAGCCCAGAGTCTTGCTGCACCCGATCGATGGCAATAGGCTCGCCCCGTATCACATGGGACTTAAACATAACTGGCGAAATGTGGGTGTACTAGAGGTGCAACTCTGCCAAACCCTTCAGGGATTTTAGGCGTGATGTATGTGTGTAAAGTTCAATTCCACCAGGGTTTTTCTAAAAAGGCCATGTTTATAAACTTTTGCTCAACAGTTAATAAAAATACCCTAGTTACTTGAAATATGAAGAAAACCTTGCCCCAATAAACACATATCACACCTACATACATAGATTTACAATGAAATCTGTCGGACACAAAGGGATAACTATATTTACCACAGAATTCAAACGTTCTTGTTTACAATATCTATATTTGTTGCTCTTACGTAATGTTGACAACGTATTTAGGTACTTCTTGATCTGTTCTGACATAACTGACTTTAGATGTATTTATTCAGTTCAGCATTAGAGCACTAGTGGCCCAGTGGTAACGGCCGCGACTTACCGAGTTGTAGACCGCAGGTTCGAACCTAGTCAGGCGCTTTACTTTGTGTAAGTTATTTCATCACTACAGCTCTCAAAACGGTGTACGAAAACCTCGTGAGTAAACCTATATCCTAGAACCAAACATTCAAAGACATGTGATATCTGCCAACTCGCACTGGGCCCGCGTGGTGGATTATGGCCCACTTCCTCTCACAGAGAGGAGGCCTGTGTCCCAGCAGTGGGTACGATATAGGCTGATTATGATTCAGCATTTGTTGGATTGGATTAGAATAGGTCTCTTTTTTGTGGCCAAAATTCAGCTGCGCGAACTCCGCTCTCTGGTATGTACTATATACATAGTATATACTGATAATACAATATCTCGGCGTTGTGGTAATTTAATGTCTGTTCTGCTGTGCTAAATTAATGCAGTTTAATTTAGCGAAACGATCCCAAATTGAAGAATACTTTGGACGTAGACAGTTATGATTTTCAATTATTCAAATACATTTTTCATTCCTCAGCTTCAATTATTTCGATATAATTGACGTCTCATTTATCGGTCTGCTTCGTGCTACGCTCTGCATATTTATCAAAATTTCGTTTTCACGACATAGCATCACGCCTGTTTTACCACAAAGGTTAGACAGAGGTGTACCAATAGAACACCTACATTTCGCCATTTATGTTTAAGTTCTATGTAATAGAGGTCAAGCTTATTGGCATCAACCGGGTTCAAATCCTGACTACGGGCTGTTACTGAGAAATTCCTGATGGAAGAACCCAGTAGCACTGCCCGACCTGAGAATCAAACCCCGGACCTCGTGCTCAGCAGTGCCGCTTGCGACTAGCTAGACCAAGGATGCTGTTGGTTCAATTCAGTTCGATCTTAAAAAGCGATATCTAACATGCAAATCAATTACTACCACACATTCAACATAGGGTATGTTGAATTAGACCAACTTTACATACTTTCAACGCATTGAATGATAAGCAACTCATTCACAGGTCTTCCATTCATTATGATAAGCTACGGACAGTTTGCATAAAAACCGGTTAATTATCACAACAAACAGTTAAAGGTAATCATGCTAATCGAAAGCGCGTGATAGTTACATAGGTACATACTAAATATAGTAACTTGTTTGTATACTGTTTTCAGGTAATGCGTAGCAGGGTTTGACAACATTTTTGTATGACAATACGATATCATTTCAGCTTTTTAGAACTTTATGACAAGACATTTAAAGATCGATTTGCTTTGATTAATATAAATTGCAAAGTAAGATGCTACTTTGTAATGTAATAGTATGCAGTACTTATTTTTCAGTAATAGTTGATAACACTGGATGTATTGTTAGTAAAGGACTCTGGTCGAAAACTGAAACCATTATAAATAAAGCAAAGTAAAATTCGTTTTTTAAACCCAGATACTAATTTGATAGGTGTAATGTCAAATATCTATACTAAAAAAACGCAAACACAAAAGACAAGTTTAGTCAAAGGATCCATAAGCACAATTATAGAGGGAACTAAAATCCCATGTTCTGTGTTTATCACCGTCTTCAAAAAAGGATTATTTATGCATTAATATGATTATGCATTAAATGAGTTTTTTTACGCTCAGATTTAGTGAGGTAGGTAGTGATCTCCAATCTGTTTGTCAAACACATCACAATCATGGTTTAATAAGAGGACTTGTATTACATTGACACTAAACACGTAATCAAATCGGTTATTTAGCTAACAGTTCTAAATCGAACGACAGCCATCAATCATTATATGCATTGCTGTGCAAATTATAGTAATTAAACCGGCTTCGGAATCCTCCGCACGATTTATTCATTAAATGGATATACTCAGCGGCGATCGTTCATTATTTACATACTAATCTAATGAAAGAAAATCATTGTAATGCATTAATTACAATTTGTAATTAATTCGCGTCTCGTCAATGGAATGCTGTCTTCGAAGCCGCGTGATCAATTTATCGAAGACACATTTTACTAATGAATCGGTGAATTGAAATCGATGAAAGGAATTCATTGTCATTTTCTTAGTGAAAGGAAACGATCAGTCTATAGATATAGGAGAAAACAGTCGCGATTTTCCGTAGTACAGTCTGGCAAATGAATTGTTAAGAACTTTTACATCCTACGTTAATTTTCCGAGTTAAAGCCACATACAAATGGCAAAGCTGTGATTTGAATACACGGACAATTTAAGTTGGGTTCCTGGAAGGACTTGGGGAGGCCTTTACTCAGCAGTGATAGTACAGTATAGGCTAAAAAAACAAAAAAAAAACCATTTGCTTAACAATAATTCATTTAAGTCATTTTGTCATACTACTATTGCTAAGTACTCTTGTAAACCAGAATCTAAAGTGGTTAATAGAAAAAGGTTGAAGCACGGAAAATTACAGCGAAAGAGCTAGGTCATTAACCCTAGCATGCTGTGCTTAATGCCCGTTTTCACTACGCAACACCTAAAATAAATACCTAAATTCAAAGAACGCTGTTGGATTTTCAACGCTTGGCTCAGCGGCGCGAGCTGAAAATCCAACGCCTTTATTTGGCAATACATTTAGGTGTCACCAACGTTAGTATAATAGGGAATAGACACACAAAATGTTGCCTGAGTGAAGATGAGGCTTGCTTTGCAGTGCTCCGATCCAGCCTGTCCCTTGCTGGTCCAGCGACGCCCTAAGCCAAGGTCCGTACTCCAGAAGGGGTGCCCTTAGTTAGCGTGTAGTCGCTTAGTTTTTTTAAGCCCTAACTGGAGGTCTTAATTTATTGAGGTATCCACAGGCAAGTTGGTTAAACAGAGGACCACCTCATAGTTTGAACTGCGAGTAGCAATTACTTACAAAAACCAAGCTTTGCAGTACTGATAAAATCAATCACTATAATTTTCACCTGAACATTCACAACTCAAAGGTTACTGTGACTACCACACACACAGAAAGGCCAAAACAACAAAACAAATTAAACTAGCAATAAAACCAGGAGCCAACGATATATTTTAAACAGTTGTTTGTCGGCGTCCAACGTTGGAAATAAAACGGGCGAGGCCGCGAGCCACACTAGTTTATTGCATACTTCGGCTCGGAACTGAATCTCTTTTATGATGTGGTCTTTGATCGCGGAATCCAGGTGTAAAGGTTGAAAAATGGTTGGGATTCCGAAACTATTATATTGTATACGATTGAGCATTGGTGGCCCAGTTGTGATGGCTCCGACTTACGAGATGTAGGTCGTAGGTTCGAACCCAGCCAGGCGGTTTATGGAAATAATTTTATCACCACTGCTCTTAAAACGATGAAGGCAAACATCGCGAGGAAACTGGCATGTCCTAAAACCAAAAATTCAAAGACAAGTGACATCACACGCGGGCCCGGTGCTGGTTGGTAAACCCGCACTGGGCCCGCGTGGTGGATTTCAGCCCACATCCTCTTACAGAGAGGCCTGTGTCCCAGCAGTGGGAACATTATTGGCTGGCTATGTTATGCTATACATATCTATTATTGTAGCCTGCAATATAATAATAATAATATCACTGGACATTTCACACAGCACCATTTGTCCCAAGCTAAGCAACCTAATGCTTGTGTTATGGTAACAAGATGGCTGATAAACTACTTATTATATATTTGTACTTATAATAATATCCCTGGACATTTCACACAGCACCATTTGTCCCTTATTTGTGATTAAATATCCTGAAGTATTTGTATGCTTTAGTGCCTATTACACCCTGTCCATTAGGTTAACCGTTTTTAGACAGCTCTCTTAAAACGTAACTATTCCAAATTACGTAAAAGTTAACTTTAAAACGCGTAATAAAATAAATATATAAACTGCCTTATCTTATTGAATTATCTGATTTAAGGCTTCTTATAGACATTATAATACCGTACGTGTATCAATCAATGTATTTTGTGTTGCTTCTAATCACTAGTTCCATCTGTCAAAAAACGGTTTACCTAATGGACAGGGTATAATTGAGTTTTGCCAGCAGTTACGGTTCAGCAACCAACCCTTGCATTGCCGTAACGATATAACTATTAATTAACAAGTATAACACAGTACCTTACAACATTTCATGCACATTTCACCAGCACCTTACAAGCACATACATCACCTAAACAATCCGTTACACAACTATTATAAAATATGAGCACAAGTTTGGTGCGCCTGCGCCTATCCGTAACGAGTTACAAACAGGAAAGATGCCAAGTAACTATGTACTAATTACTTGCATAATCGCGAAGTTGGATGAGGTAAATAAAGGTAGGTTATGTTATGTAGGTTTCAGGAATCCAGTTGGGATAATGATGTTTGTGCTGTTTCAGGACAGACGGGCTTTTCTTAGTAATGAATATAATCAAGCAGGATAATGGACGTAGCTATAAATTTAAAGCTACACTAAGGGCTCATTTTTCCAACGCCAGATAATTTTATCGGAGGAATAATTTTGAATTTCTGACAATTCTTCCATACAAAAACTGTCAGACGTCAATTTTATTCCACGAATAAAAATTATCTGTCGATTGAAAAATCAGCCCTAAATATACTAAAATCCGTCCTTCCCTTGAAGGGAATAAGAAACCGCATTTTAATAAATAAGTTAGCAAGGAAATTACTGATTTTGAGTTTGCAAAATGATATAAGTAGTCAATAAGGAGTTCTGAATTGATAACAGAAATACTCTTATGATTTCGCAATAGCAATCCTTTACATAAACGCTCCTATAACTGCTTGAGAGAATAGAAACAATTCTAACATAGCCATAGAAAAATACCATTCCAACGATTATTTCAAAATCATCTGCAAAAACGTTACTAGACTCAAATAAAACATGCGTATAGATAGTGGTACCAACAATTAGGTGTGAGTGACGTCACTAGCTCCCTGTGTCAGTTTCAGGGCATACCCAAGGTCTTGTGGTCCAACGATTAGTGTCAAGGATGTTTCGAGTGACAAATAACATTGTCATTTGCATTAAACTCTTCTAACCAAAGTTACAGCAGTGTTGGTTGATTACATCATCATGTTTTGTGTCCCGGATTGGCCCAGTACCTGGATATCAGAATATTTAATTTGTTAAATAAAGATTAATTCATTAAAATAATGATTAGATATTATTATCTCCTTTATTTCAATACCAATACATATAAATTATCTTTTTAAATATTAGAATATAAAAACATTTAACTAATTATTATTTATTTATTATTAATTAATTAAAATAATAACAATTATTTTGTTGTTTTCTTCGTCTCTTTATATTATGTGTGCACAATAATTAAATTAAGTAATTAAAAACCTAACGACCCGCCAGTGCTTCGCACGGTTTTAACGGGTTGACAAAACATGGTGATTTCTTGATTATTTGTAAGTTAAATAACCATACATCTTCCTGAATAAATTGTCTAAATGACGGGGATAACCGCATCAAAATCCAATGCATAGTTTAGAAGAACAACTCGGTCACATGACACGGAAAGGGACTTGTTTTGTACTATTTATTTAAAACAAATATGGAGTTTTCACGAAGTTCCATAGTAACAACATTTTATAGGCATAGAGCTGATTGTTCCATCGCCAGATAACTTTTATTCGAGGAATAAAAATGAGGTTTGACAGTTTTTGTATGAAATAACTGTCAAAATTTCAAAATTATTCCTCGAATAAAGATATCAAATGATTAAAAAAGTAGCCCATAGAATAATAACAATTAGATATTACGTATAGGCAAGTGGCTTATCCGACTGACCTTCTGAGCATGTGGTCCTGGGTTCGATTCCCAGGTCGCGCAAAGTGTTAATGGGTATTTTTATGCCGTCCCATCGGACTATGAGAGCGAGGGAAGAGAGAGTGCCCCTGTGTCTGCGCACACACTTATGCACTTAGAATATCTCCCGCGCCGAATGCTAGTCTCCCTTGAGATTGGCCGCCGTGGCCGAAATACGGTCTGGAGGACTTTATTATTGTTGAGAGAGGAAAATGCACAGCTTTATTATACTGCTACCTATACAAATAATATAAGGAAACGTGTGCATATTGTATACTTATTAATACTGTGTTAATTAAAAACCAACGGTTATTTTTATCTACATTGGGTCCCAAATAAGATTACTTAGGTATTTAAAAAAAATATGCTAAGCGATATACAAATTGACCTTACGATAAACTTAAAATCCTTCATCACGTTATCACATTGGCTTAGTCCAGCGGGGTAATTGCGTAACAATGGGTTTAATTTTGACAGTTCAACAACATTCATTGCGTTATTTACGTAGTTGAGCAGGCAATTTTTTTGAACATTTGACGCAGTAGTAATTACTTAGAATTCATCATCACCATCATATTGGCTTAGTCCAGTACCAGGGTAACGTAACCCTCTAAGAATATTACAAAAACATAACATCACGCATCACGTCTGCGGAGTTTCTACTAGCTAATTTAATTTGACCCTGTATTTTAAGTATGTTAAAACTAGAAATTTGACACAGACGAATACGCGGCCAGGAGTCAGTTTTTATATTTTTCTATTATCAATTTGGCTAAGCCCAGTACTAGGCCTATAACCCCCTAAGGGCCTAAGGGGTAAATAATCTAAAAATTGATCAAAAAACACATTTTGAATTTTTTTTACCATTTACTATTTTTAACAATTGGTTGAGTTTAACTACGGATCAATAAGCCTTTAATATTTTCAATCATCGAAATAGATATGAGACCAGCGTTTGTGATAGTAATCATAATACTGATGATAGTTCATTCATACGAATTACGCCACTTCTTCTTCCCAGCGATAGCACTAGGAAATGGTGAAAGGCAGGCGTTTTCGGGGGACTGTCTTTTGTAATTTTGACGTTCGTAAGTGGTAAGTTCGTAAGTTCGTAAGTGCTGATTCTGAGCCTAATTTGAATAAATGACTTTTGATTTTGATTTAACTAACAAAATCATTTTTTACCTTTATAACCAACCTGCTTTCACTATCAGTTCGATCTTCGCCTGTCAGAGAGACTAGATTTTCATAAATTATGTAGATGCTATCTATTCTCGGCCACGACTATGTAACATGAATTACGATGCTCGAGAATTGAATCTCGGAATGTTCAGCCAATTAACGTTCTTGGAAGCTTTCAACAAATTAATTGATTGGAAAAAAAATGAAGGAAAATTAAATATAGCCGTGATCTAAGACAAAGTCGGGAGTTGTTGACAGATATCATTGTCATACAACAAATTGCATGCATTAAACTCATCTAACTAAAGACGGAGAAAGCACAGGACAAAGAAAAGTGGAAAATATGGGGGGAGACCTTTGCCCAGCAGTGGGCAAAATAGGCTGAGGAAAAAAAAAGTTACTACTCTGTTGGTTGGTTTCATGATCTTGTTTTGTGTCCTGCACCCTAATTGCGTAACACACGATCAATCGGAATCGGTTTCATTTTGATAGTTCAACAAAATTCATTGCGTTATTTACGTGTTGAGCAGACAAATTTTTCGAACTTATGAAGCAATGTTTGTGTGTTGATTGTGTGTTTGATGATTGTGATTGATGATTGGTGATTGTTGTTGTTGCAATTGGGAAGCCGGATTGATCGAGGGTCCAGGGAGAGGGAGATATCAGATTTATTTAAAGAAGATTTTTAATTTATTTAAAAAAAAAAAGTCAAAAGAAAACAAAATAAAAGGAAGAATGGAAAGGTCGGGTGCGCAGTACTCGCAACCAGCGTGTATGTATGAGTAGATGTATGAAAGTAAACGAAGGAAAAGGAGTATGTAAGGATCGTTGCGGGTGGCGTTCTATAGTTTCTGCCTACCCCCATGGGAATAGCGCGGGTGTTTATTTCTCTATATGTAATTTATTCAAAAATATCTGAGGGACCATTCCCATATTTTTAAGAACGTTCGCATTTCAACCTCAGTATAATGTCTCTGGTTTACTTACCTACATTTTCGACAAGTTCCATTCTGAGATCTGAGATGTGATTGCGACTAGATTTGGAACGTTTTTACATACGAGAAATCAGTAAAGTATAACTACATAATTTGCATATTATTGTCAACATGTAAGTACCCGTGATTATTGTGTGTAAAATGTATGTTGCAAGTTGCAAGCAGTTAAAACTACATATCTGTCATAAACTTTGAAAGGTAACACTAGCCTCATAAAGTACCTAAATTATAATAAGTTCATGTAACTTAGGACAGGTGTTTCGATCCAGGGCTAAAATAGACAACTAACAGTAACTAGGTCTAAAGAAACTTTATTCTCAATAAAAACATGACTGTCACTTACTTGAGAACAACATCAGTCATAATTTAAATTTACAAAAGTTCGACATCACTAGTTCCAGACTAATCAACATAGTATGTAACTTAGGACAAGTGCATTTTGTTTGCGGGAATTGGTCTTTGAATGTCTGGATTTTGAATGATGGATAAACAAACTCATGTTTATATTATTAACAACAAGACTTTTAGTTAGTACATATTATACGGTCGCGTAATGACTAATGAGGTCTTACTGATTCATTATAGGTACTCGAATAAAAGTACTTAACCAAGTACTTTGCCTTGACTGCAACTCTTAGTTAATTGTTGATTTGTAAAAAAAACAGCATCTTACAGCAATTCGTGAAGTTACATAAACAACAGGAAACAATTCAGTCTATGAAAGCCAAATCATTTAGTCGTCATCTCAGTTCGATCGCGTGCCGGCAGACAATAAAATTGTAAAGAGCAACACTAAACCACTCACCATCAGATTATCCACGGAGTTGTATCCGCAAATCACGTACCCCATCACTCTATTCGCCATTTTATAACAATCACCATTCACTAATCACCAAAATATCACCAATTTTGAGCACGTGTCATCACAACAGAACTTGAAAAAAAAAACTTAAAAGTCCATCTCTTATTCACTTACACACAAAGCGGAAAAGAGAAAGCACTATAAATCCAATTAGCAATCAATTATTATGTCAATTATGTCAAGGCACACAAACAATTTTGATCCTTATTGCGTTTACATAAGGTTGATAACGAGAGCACTAGTAGCTACTGTTACGAAACATCAGAGTGTTAATTTGCACGTATTTTGTCATGTAGAGTAACAATTGGTATTTTTTCATTAGAACGTGAACGTGTGTCATGATGTGCGGTCGGCGAGTGACTGATTGTCTCACAGCGGGTGCTGCGGGAGCCATGCGGGAATGGAACTTTTAAATAAATCGAATCGAACAATGATCGTGGCGTGCGCAGCTTTGGATCATCTGGACACAATCTGTCTTGTTAACTAACTAAAAAAAAAAGATTGAAGAATTTTTCATAACAGTGGGTCGTGGGCCAAAAAGTTTACAAGAATGGATACTCCCATTCAATAAAAACAGATTTCTTTAAGCTTTTTTCATCCAAGATCAGCCACACTTTAGTAGCAAACCATTTTACTCGTACAAAATTTAACTAGATCTGTAATTTAATAGCAATAGCAGATAGTAGAAAGACACTCATCAACATTGTCCTGCCCTCATCCCAATTAGCGCAACATGTTTTTTCATCCATACTTCTCTATTCGTCATCATCTCGGTAATCCCCCCCTTTTTAGCCAATCCAAAAAAATATAATTATAAAAACAATGAACACACTGACAACACAGTATTTAATAAAAACACTCCCTGTAGTTTAAATCTCGACGTCAAAATATTAAGAAAAACTTCAAAACTTCCAGTAAATTGACAGCGACCATTTAAATGTGTAACGCTCAGCCGAGTGAAACATCAAAGTAAACGAGTTCAATTAAAGCTGTAATTAAAGTCATTGGCAATCTGCCTGCAGTTTGTACTACAAATTGGCTCTACTGAAGTGCCATCAAAGAAACTCTAACTATAGTTACTGTAGTATCTTTTAACATAAAAGGTTACTGTATCCATCGACACAGCGGTTTGTCCTGACCTGTGAGGTTAATGTCAACTTTATGATTAGCTATAAGTATGTACATACTAATATTGCCTATCTTAGGTAAGCTAGCATCTTCTTTATCAACGACTTACACAGCCTATAATGTTCCCACTGCTGGGACACAGGCCTCCTCTCTGTGAGAGGGAGTTCGCCATAATCCACCAGTTCGGGTTGCTGTATTATGAACGACTATGATCATCATGATACTGACTATGATCATGATGATTTTGATAGTGGACTAGAGCAGTCCACTATTGGTAGGTAACTAAATATACGCCACTACGCTGGAATTTCGGTTTATTTCATCCATTCATAATTATTAGTTGCCAGCGATAAGTTTAATAATCGACGGGCTGAAAACTTACAAATCATCGCAAAAATAACAATACTTAATCATATTTTGTTCTACATCCAATACTGTGAACCATCGTAAAAACACTACTTACTACATCCTACAAAAAACATCGCAAAATTCCATTAAAAATAAACATCCTGCCTTTAAAACTTAAAACAAGGAGAGCATTGATTTGAACACCAGATAAGTCCTGAACCCCTGACCCCCGATACTGCCGAAAAGAGGTCGAGATCCCAACCTTGCCGAATGCGGAAGTAATTTTAATTGAGTTTAGCTTTATTAAATGATCTATGCTTGTTCATTCGGACGGTTATACTTATTAATTTGGACGTGGAATTAATGTTTAAGACGGAGTGGTGGATAGATTAATTTTGGAAGTGAGTGACATACTTTGTTTGTCCAACAACCGGCACTAGGCCCACGTGGTGGATTATGGCCCACTCCCTCTAGCAAAGAGGAGCACTGAGTCCCAGAAGTGGAGATATTATAGGCTGATATGCTAGACTGGTCTAAGAAATCAGATTTACCATTTGAATTTAGAATCTATGATTTTCACTATCAAGTTTTTCAACAAGAAAATCAATGGTCTAATTATGACAAAGTTTACATTCGTTGCAACCAAAAATGTTCAAGACCTTTACAAATAGTTACACCGACGCATTGTAATTTCAGCAATAGAATTTGAATATACCGCGAGAGACGGCTATTATATAGCGACTATAAAAGACACTGAAGTGTTTTAATGAATTCATTAATGAAATATCTGAAACGAAGTCTTTACAGAAAATTACAATTACAAAGACCAAACATTAGCACTGATAAGCCCGAGTTCAATTTAAATAACGTTGACCTAAACTATTTTCGGATGTTTTAATGTCTCATAACATCGTATACAGTAGCCAAACTGAATATTAACCCGAGGAATGCTTTGAAGTTACATTAACGTAATAGGCAAGTTTATAAAAAAATTACGATCTAAAAAATAATTATGTTACAAGTAATTATCTATTATAGTTTGACTAGCGACCCGCCCCTGCATCACACGATTTATGCGAGTTGATAAAACATCGGGATTCCTTTTTAATATATGTCAGTAAAGTGACGTATTTTACTCATAAATCTTCCTGAATAAATTCTCTAAATGATGGTGAGAACCGCATTAAAATCCGTTGCGCAGTTAATAAGAACAACGCGGTTGCACAGGCAGACACGAAAAACGACTATATTTTATATTAAGATGTACCTATAGATGAAGATTACAGTTTTATGTCTTCCGCGGGAATATAAACATATTCGCACCTTCTTTCGGCGCCAATTGTTATGAAACCCAGGGAAAGTGTTCAGTAGTTTCCTATTGTGTTCGAAGTTTCTTTAGTCAAGAATAGAGAGGTCTTTCTTTCGATACACTCTATTTATTGCTTCCTTTGTGAGTAGAAAAGTTACTTTCAGTATTTAAAGTTTCTATTCTGTTACACCTAGAAGGATAAGCATATGATTTGGTATGTATTGTTTTTAGAATAATGATGGGAATGGACAAGGGAAACAGAAACCACCACTACAGATACAAACGGACCCAGATATACATAGTTTACCTACCAGCCGAGATGGAACCCGTTGGATGCGAGAAGCACAGAACCGGTCGAAGTGGAGGTGCTTCGGGGAGGCCTATGTCCAGCTGTGACCAGCCGACATATTTACAGCCATTTATTAAGCTCAGTTCCAGAAAAAGACATGCCTACTGCGCTGAGAAATTTCTGCATGGAAGGAGGATGATGAAATCGAACCCATTCCCAATTTCTCCCTCGTACAATACTAGTTCATTATATCTATCATCAAACTACAAGTACCTATCAGTCAATAAATTCTGTACCTTATTAAACCTCAACAACATTGCACTATAGTAATGTTATCTTCGCCTATATCAATTCTGAATTTCCTGGATCCACTCATCAAAATTCATTCAAACACCGCGACAATTCATAAAATATGAATGGAAAGCAATAAAACCTGCCCGTTTATCTGTTGCGTATCTATTTCAGCGGTTGCCTAGAACCAGGTCAGGCCGCGTCCTCGATTGAGCGTCTCTATTCTGTATCAATCTATCAATCAATGTGCTAGTTGTATTGAATTGACGGTTTTATTGAGTCTTGGACTATATGGGCATATAGGTCTGTGAGGCTAAATATAGACTTGAGTATTTGTCTTTTGGTAGACATAGACAGATTTATGTAGGTATCGTTAGCACAATCAGCCTATAATGTTCCCACTGCTGGGTCACAGGCCTCTTTTCGGCGAGAGGGTCATAATCAAATAAATCAAATTAAAAAAAAAATTACTACCTAAACTTATAATAATGAGCCATTCTATTAACCGCGCTACTTTCTATTAAAGGAATCAAAAGACTGCAAAATATCCTTATCACCTTAGCCTATCGCAGTCCATTGCTGGGACATAGGCCTCCCCCAGGCTACACCACAGCACCCTGTTCACCGCCTTCCGTATCCAGTCTGTCCCAGCCACCATCTTAAGGTCGTCCGTCCATCTAGCTGGGGGGCGTCCCACACTACGCTTGCCGATACGCAGTCTCCACTCCAAGACTCGTCTGCTCCACCGGCCATCGGTCCCCAGCGTACTGCCACTTCAGTTTGCTTACTCACCAAGCTATGTCAGTAACTCCTAAATGTACTAATGGCAGACAGACATCACCAATCTCTAAAAAGCCCCATCATACCAAATCGATAGTAAACCATTGACAAAACAATTGAGATCATAAACCAAATTACCAATAATACTTACAGCCATATTGAAAGGCGGCGAATTGCGGCATAGACACAAATTCGGTACTAAAATACTAAAACTAGTACAGACATAATAGCTCAACTCCTACTCATGACTATAAAGCGAGACCGTAATGTTATTGTGTCAGTAATTAAAACGAAATGATCTTGGTTTAACTGCGTGTGCGCTGCGGTGGAAAATGGCGAGTAGATATTTATCATAACACAGCTAAAATACTGAACCTACTGCTGAAATAAAATATACGAACGTGAAACGTGTAAGCTCCAAAGAGGGACTCGTGGCTAAATAGTTAAGTTACGCTTGCCACGGTCGGTTCGTAGAAGGATAAACAACCATTACATATCCAGCCCCCTCTGTACCTCGGAAAGAACGCCGTAAGTTAAGCCGTAGGTCCCGGCTGTCATTCCTAGATCTTTGACGGTAGGCAGAAGTCGAGTCGAGAGGAGACGAGTCTTACAATAAAGAAACTCATAGCTAATAAGTTTGAAGTTGGAAATCGATACTACTGTACCCAGCCGTCAAATTGACATATCAAGTTTAGAAAAAGATAGGCTTCTCTGTCAAAGAAGACGCTCATTCCTGTGTGACAGTTTCTTCCTCGTCACGATGTGTCAAATAAACTCCCACGCACCTATGCTATTAGCTGTTATAATAATTATGCGTTGTATTTTGATGTTAACGCAATATAATCTTTCCTGTTTGCAATTGTATTCAGTAGTGATGTGATCGCGAAGTATCGATAAAGACCTATTTCGAGTTTAGATATGCTAACCGTTTCATTGATAAACTAGAAACTGGTTTCGACTTGCGAGATTGCTAATAAGCGTAGGACTGGGCTAAAGGAGATCTGATAAGATTCTACTATTGACATTAATACACAGTTTACTAAGATATACGATTTCCGGAGGTTAAATTCTAAATTTTTGATGATTGTTTGTATGTTTCATTCCTAACTAGCGCCCCGCCCCTGCTTCACACGGTTTTTACGACTTGACAAAACATCGATTTTTTTAAATGTTTATTTAATATTATTGTATAAAACAAAGTCAAAGATGTTTATTGTGAGACAGTGGTTACGTAGTTGTTATCATGTTAATTGGGGTGCTTTTGCACTGCTCCCGCATGTTAGGCATAGAATAGTTTACAATTTGTTATATTAGACCTAAGTTTATGTGATATATTATATTAATTCAAATAGACATTTCAATTGTAATAGAGATTTATTTTGCATTACGAATCTGTCGGACAAAAATTCATGTACTGTACAATATGGTCAGTTTACTAAGAAGTCATTTATTTTTTTATTATAAAACCTAATGTCTCCAATTTCTCTTATTTGCTTAGGACGCTTACTTAAAACACAAACTTTTATGGTAAAAACAACGCGGTCACACAGACAGACGCACACGAAAAGCGACTTTAATTTATGTATATCTGAGTGTATCTGAGTCAATCCTATTGCCATACCCGGGTCAAGTAATCCTCATTTCCGTTTTATTAATAGCTACCCAATTGACTCCTCATTCCCAAGGGAGCAGATCATGACAATTGACAATAGAAGTAGTGGAGCTACATGCGGGCCTGACCTATCTCACGGTTCATCTACTTCGCGGGTGAGGTTTCTTTCTATGTTCACTTATGATAGATTTGTGCTACGATTAGTTTCAAATAAACAAATTAATTCGTTGAATATAACATCAACACCCGGCCTTACTATTTTACTGGACACATCACTTAGACAGATCAACAGATATTTCCTGATTATTTTTAAAGGAAGTTTTTAAATGGTAATACATTCTGAAACATTTAACAGTGGACAAAATCCTGAAGGAGGACATGTACACAGTAAAAGCACTGGGCCCTAGTTCACTATGACCACTTAACGATTCCTTACTTCGAAACCACGTCATCATCATCTGCCTAGCCTTTTCCCAACTATGTTGGGGTCGGCTTCCAGTCTAACCGGATGCAGCTGAATACCAGTATTTTACATGAAGCGACTGCCTATCTGACCTCCACAACCCAGTTACTGGGTAATACGATACCCCTTGGTAAGACTGGTTGTCAGACTTTCGGGCTACTGAAGGCCCGTAACGACTGTCAAAGATCCACGAATGACAGCCGGGACCAACGGCTTAACGTGCTTTCCGAGGCACGGAGGGGTCTTGGTATGTGAAAATGGTCACCCATCCACGGACCAACCGCAGCAAGCGTAGCTTAACCTGATTGATTGACCCGTGCGGCTGTTATTACTTAGCCACAACGAAACCACGTCAATTCCTAGCTAATCCCGCCATTCTCGCGTTCATTTCGCGCGGTTTCGTTCATTGTGTCATAGATAATAACCCCAACGGGGTAATTGCGTAACACACTAATATTAGCAATGGCTTTTTCATATTGACAGTTCAACAACATTCGTTTCGTTATTTTTGTAGTTGAGCAGACAATTTTTTCAAACATATTATGAAGCAACGGATTAGCTATCCTTCAAAATGATTCAGCACCCTAATTGCGTAACACACGATCAATCGGAATCGGTTTCATTTTGACAGTTCAACCACATTCATTGCGTTATTTACGTTGTTGAGCAGACACATGACACATTTTTTGAACATATGAAGCAATGGATTAGCAATATCCTTCAAAATGATTCAGATTGAGATTGATTGTGTGTTACACAATTAGGGTGCAGATTATGAATGAAAGCGTGTTATGCAAATAAGGGTGCTGGTAACAATTGCAGGCTAAAATAACCTAAGCAAAAGCATTGAGTATAAGGCAAACTCTGTCATCAAGATCTTTCATAACCATCTAGAGAGATTTACAACTACAGACAACCATAACTTCGCCACTAACAGCAGCATTTATCATGAATCACCATTACAAGTTACTCGTTTTACTTAATACCCTCCGATAATGGAATCAATTACATAGCCCACAGAAATAAACAGTATGTATCTGTAATTGGATGTACTTTCTCATTCTAAGCCCACATTCGCTATTAGCACATGTGCTAATAAAATGCTTATTATTTATTATATTCGCACAGAGGTAAAAATATCGCGGCGGGATTTTATCGCCAAATGGATTTTCAACTCTTGGTGTTGAGCCGAACATTGAGAATCCAACAAAGCGCATACCAGCGCGTCAAAAAATTTCACTGTTGGATTTTCAACTCTCAGCGCTCTAAGCAGAGCGTTGAAAATCCAGTTTGCGATCGCTCGTGCGAACCTGCGCTAAATGGTTCATAAACTTCTCTGATATAAGGTCGTTGTGAGCGTTTTAATGAGCGTATATTTGTCGTAGATGTCGAGTAATTGTCATTACGGGTAGTTTTAATAAGTTTGTAAGTACTTAAGGGCCAATTTATGTCGTTCATTGAGATTTTATTGAACTATTATTTCTACCAACATAACAATTACAAGTACCTATTACTAGAACGTTAACCCTTTCCCGATCAGTTTATAACTAGGGCTCTATGATAGTACATAAGCCAGAACCATGCGCACTTGTCTGACCTCCCAACTAGTAGTACCCAGCGGTTCTTATCTTCATTTATAGTGCGCTGCCAGCGCCTGTGTAGGTACCCTTCCACCTATATCCCGTCAGCTTCAAAAACAAAAAAGTGAACAGGCATCTTCTGGGCACGCTTGTTCCATCGTGAACCACATCCAATGCTTTACATCAGGCGAGATGGTGGACAAGGGCGGGCAATTAAGCAAAAAAAAAACGTTTTTATTGAAGCCTCGGGTAAAAACTAATGGATATTTTCTATCGATACTTTTTTAACTTTTGCGTTTCCCAACCCTATTTAGATGGATGTTTAAATAACACCATCGCGATATATGTGTGCAGTTATTTCACGCTATTGTACTGTGGGCACCGGCACATCCGCTGCTGTGCAAACTGGTTCACATCATACATCAACATTTTAGTGCTAAATGATGATTAAAATCTTTGAAATGTGCTTCCGCTATGGTATTAATTTTAATTTAGACTAGAATTGGCTGAACTAATCGCTAAGCACTGCTTTATTATTCTGACATAACATCACACCTGTATTCCTCGCAGGGTTAGGCAGACGTGCACCTAGAGTACTCCCACATTTCGCCAGTTATGTATATCTATGTTATTTTATTAGATGAAAAGAAGGGTAAGGTAGCTTACTCTCTTTTATAAGACCTAAATATCTGTAAATCTACAGATATATTAGAACTATAAACTGCGGGACTTTAGGGAAAATCTTTAACAACTACGGGAAGACTACTATACTAGGAAGGCTCGAAGTTGAAAAATCCTTCGCGGTGCTTGATTGTTGATTGGCCAATGTTTTACCTAGCCAATGTCAGTTTTCATCAAGAACTTGAAGCATGAATCAAAACTACGGAAAAACAAGAAGATTTATCTACGTGTCTAAGTTAAAATAACTAAAGAAACAAGCTATTCTTAAGTGTTATTATTTATACACGGAGATTGTTTATCCACGCCTCTGTCTGTAAACAATGCAATTGGAACACAACTGATTACATTCGTCCTTACGTGATTCACAGCTTCTAAATATAGACGGCCCTTGGCGAGCTGAACAAATACCTGATAACCGCAGATAGCTACTGAAATAGAACATTTTACTAGAAGTGTAGGGTGCACATGTATGGGGGAAAACTTGGGGTTACTGCTTTCTGTTATTCACACGCTCATAGTAGAGAGATTTGAAAAGGGCATGGGTCGCACTTAAACCCATGTGGCAAAAACAAACCGGCCAAGTGCGAGTCGGACTCACACACGAAGGGTTAGTAGTACACAGAAACCCCGAAAGAAACGTTTCTTGTACAAAAGAAACGTGTTTTTTCCGGCGTTTAATTTGTATTAACTTCATTTTATTTTTATTATTTTTGTTATAGCGACAATAGAAATACACAGTTTGTGAAAACTTCAACTATTACGGTTCATAAGATACAGCCCGCTGACAGTCAGATGGACGGATGGACAGCGGAAGCTTAGTAATTTGGGTACGGATGTACGGAACCCTAAACAGTGTCAATTGGTGATTTGATAAGTTTTCATGTTTTGTGTCTACTAACACTACGATGTGTAATTATTTTTGACTTATTTAGTAATTAGTTACGTTAGGCGTACACTTTTTATTCATTCCGCCCCCTATATTCATCTACTTTAAATATTTTCTTTGAAATTTTATGTTAGACTTAGTTATGCTTAAATATATAAAATATAGCATTTATTCAGCCTACTTTGTAGCTAGCTAAGCTCGTATTAATACTGGTGTGCTACTGGGAAAAACATGTGAAAATCAAACTACGTCCTGATTACAAAAACAGAGGGACAATTCTCGTAATTATAAGATCGTTCACAGTCTGATCTCAGTCTCAATCTGTCAAAAACATCTCTAATTTCCCCACATTTTTGACAAGTTTTCTACATTAATTGTCGCTGAGATGAGATTGCGACTAGATTTTGAACGTTTTAATTACGGGAATTGACCTTCTGATATCTTGGTCAACCTAGCAGAGAGACACAAATTGTGTTATCATTATATAAATACTAACATTTGATTGTGCCGACGTTCTCTCAAAATTATCCCAAGGACGTATGTTACTGATATGTGGGTAATGTATCTGTAGACATACATACATATTATTTGATATAAATTATGTTGACACCTTATCATATTTGTTTATCTTAGATCGAGATGATAATCTAGAAAAAATAGAATTTTCTCAGAAATGGAGAGCTAAAAATAATATTGTAACTATACATCTTATATATAAAATTCTCGTGTCACAATGTTAGTCTGCATACTCCTCCGAAACGGCTTGACCGATTCCTCTGAAATTTGGTAAGCATATTGGGTAGGTCTGAGAATCGGCTACTATCTATTTTTTTTTTTTTTTTAAACCCTTAAGTGATAAGGGATGTCCACCCTAGAATAGGAGTAGTGTAGGAGTAGGGTAGGAGTAGTGTAGGAGTAGGGTAGGAGTAGGGTAGGAGTAGTGTAGGAGTAGGGTAGGAGTAGGGTAGGAGTAGTGTAGGAGTAGGGTAGGAGTAGGGTAGGAGTAGTGTAGGAGTAGTGTAGGAGTAGGGTAGGAGTAGGGTAGGAGTAGGGTAGGAGTAGTGTAGGAGTAGGGTAGGAGTAGGGTAGGAGTAGGGTAGGGGTTAGGACACCACGCGAACGAAGTAGCGCCGGGCAGCTAGAAATAATTTATATATGGCAAAACAACGTTTGCCGGGTCAGCTAGTAAATCTATATAATTATATAAAACTTACTAATATTTTTACGCATTTACCTCGGGGGAAATTTTTTTTTAATTTAATCTTAAAAGTACTTAGTGATTGATGCTTTTTTTTTCTATCTATCCTTTCGCCTAATTCGACTCCGAAACTATACGATTTTGGTCCCAGTTCCAAATAAATGGAAGCGCCCGAAATTATTATCATAATATAACTGAAGAATATACTATACATGCAACTAATTCCCATAAATGTACACTCAAAAGGGTAGTCATTAATCATGCAGACATCAAAACAATATGGATGGGTTATACCCACAACCACAGACCGTGTCACCTAACGTAACTTGATGAAAACTGTAAAAACTAATAAGTAACAGAGTATTTTTTTTACTTTGTAATGGTTTTTTAAGCCTGTTGTATGTTTTTTATTTGATTCATGTGGTCCCACTACTGGACAAAGTTCTCCCCATAACTTTCCAGTTTTATTTATGTCTGCTATCTCCGACCAATCTGAAAAGAATGAGTCAAGATCGTCGATGCCCATCTTCAGGCACCCACTGTGTGACGATCCTGGCCCATCTGTCTTCATGTGTCCTGTGTGGTGTTTGTTTTTGTAAAAAGTTTTATTTTTTTTATTTTTGCTAGAGTTAGAGCGTCTACTTAGATGTACAATTTATTTTGTTTACAATCGTTAAAATAGCCACAAGAGTTATCAGCGCGGACATCCCAACAATTGGGCTAAACCACAACCACACAAAGAGACCACAGAGCGTGTCAGCCAACGTGACTTGATGAAAACTGTGGAAACTTATATAATAAAGTAATAACACACGTGACGACACTCGTGCCTGTCGAGTTGCAGCTAATGTCATACACAAATAGCTCTTCAAACTAATACTAATATGATCGCTATTTGTCATCAGACTTGAGCTAACTTAGACATGAGTAGGTATAGGATTATTTACTTAATACACAACAGCAACCCGCCCCTGCTTCGTACAGTTTTTACGAGTAGACTAAACATCGAGATTACTTTATTACATGGCAGTTTAATTTAATGTATTAATACACATAAACCTTCCGGAATTAATTCTATAGAATATGTATATATTGATATAGGTGACATGGTTCCTGAAAGGTTCGCCATTCACACGTTGACTGCCAGACAACAGACACAATAGAAAATCAATTATTGGCGGTCACCGGTGACCGCGGTGGCAGTCAATGCCTTAAAATAATCTAGAAGCTACACTACAACTTAAACATAACTGGCGAAATGTGGGTGTACTGCAGGTACACCTCTGCCGAACCCTTCAAGTGAACAGGCGTGATGTTATGTTCATGTCATTCCTTAAAAATACATTGGTAGATGAAGACTTTTCTTCAAACAGTCCACGAATCACTTGATAGCAAAAACACTGACAACACAACACACCATTGACACCATACATTTACACAGTAATTTTCACGTTTGGCGCAAATACTATAAATTTTACAACGTTGTATAGACGGCATGAGACTGGACCGGGATAGGCGCCCGTACGGTATAGCAATTGTACTGCGAAGGTACAGTATTGGCCACTGCTGTAGAATACATTGAAACTATGCATGCTAAGTCTACCAACCCGCACAAGGCCCGCGTGATAGATTACAGCCCGCTCCCTCTCACCGAGAGGAGGCCTGTGTCCCAGCAGTGGGAACATTATAGGTTGATTATGTTATGCTTGAAGATTTAACTAAAATCTAAAGAGGCTGCCAGTCATAACTAAAGGATCTGAACTTTGAAATCCACGCTGCATGTTTTAGAAAGAAAGAAAGAAAAAGTATTTATTGCGACTCGTACAGGATCATAAACTAAACTAACCACAGTTAAAAATAAAAATAAAACAAACTATATAAAAAAATAACAAAAAGAAAAATGAAACAGAAAGTCCTATACGAGGCCAAAAGGCTCCGATCTCATTTTCTTCTATCTCTATCAGCCGTCATACATTCTTAAAAGCTAAACATAACCCCCTTTATTCATAAACGTTGCTTAAAGTTAAGCAGTGATTAGCGACTGTTTAACCATACATTTTTAACGTTTAAGCGTTACTTAACTTTAGTCATCGTTTATGAATAAACCCCAACATCTCATCTACTGATATTATAAATTTTATGCGAAAGTAACTCTGTCTGTCCGTTACTCTTTCACGCCTTAACGGCTTGAAATTTGACAAACAGGTAGACGCTGACCTGGGCTAGGACAGACGATACTTTTTATCCCGGTAGTACCTGCGTTCCTGCACGCGGACGAAGCCGCGAGCAAAAGGTAGTACGCAGTAAAAACAAAATATTATTTACCTACGTCACAGATAGTCGATATCGTTGAGCTCAAGAGCTGTCACTATAAATAACCAGTTAATCCCTTCATTCGTCCATTTTTACACCTCCCATTCAAGTCTTCGACGCCTGATGACGCGATACGTGACGTCACATGACGTCTTATCTTAATCCCTATAAGGGTCCTCCAGTCCTTACCAAATAACTACCTACGTTATGTGAGTGAGACGTCACAACTACGGGCTTGCCTCAATTTTGAAGAGAAATGGTTTTTTTTTCCAAGGTATAAGATTGGCGATGAATGGTAAATGGCGCAGGAGACATGGCGAGCAATTGGAAAGGCCTGATTGGAGAGGCCTCTGTCGAGCAGTGGCTGATGATGAAGATGCTGATACCGGAGAAGAAGTTCTTGAATCTCTAGTGAAGCTGGTGGATCTTTTAAGAAAAGATCTCCTAAACAAAAGCCGGAGTTTTTCGGAGATTGTCTAAATCGGCTCTCGAGGCTATGCTGCAGTGCCGCACGATGTGCTAAAGGAGATAAATTAACGGAGCTATGCGGCAGTCTTTGTTACTGCTGCCAACGCCGAAGGCTGAAAGCATCCCGGAGAACGGGCAAGAAACTCAATTAAGGGTTTCTGACAACATATCTTACAATGTGTGGTCAAATTTAAGAGTACTGTGGGTGCAGCCGATCAAACTGAACGTTTTGAGAGCAGTGAGGAAATAATTTACACAAAGGAAAGTGTCTGCGAATATAATGCAATGCGGAAGGCGGAGGACAGGGTGTCGTAGCATCATGGTCGAGACCTATGTCCAGCAGTGGACTGCGATAGGCTGAGTTGATAGTGCCTGGCTGGGTTCAAACCAACGACTTACAAATCGTAAAAGCAATGAGAATGTACGATATTACGCGAGTTTTATTCAAATAACTGTTAAACAAATAAACGTTGTACCGTTTATGAGCGAGTTCACTAGAACATACGTCACTGAGTATTGTAAGCGAACGAGAAATGAGTTTCTTTTGTTTATATATTGGAACGTCACATGGGTGGTGTGCAGTTAGGAATGTTTATCATAGATCCTAGTATTCAGTTAGTATTACAACGAGCAAGATCGAACTTCCAGTCTTCTAGTTTATATACTACTAGCTTCGACTACGTCCACGTGAAATTTCTTGTTCACTCGTCCCACCCAGACGTCGCATTGCATCGTCTGCCCGCGCTGTTACTTCGTCTCGCTTAGCGTTCTTTCTGCTCGGTTTCTAAAGGTCCTAGCGTGATGCTAAGTAGCCTATAGTGTTCCTCAAGAATTGGGCTTACAAACGAAAAAAGGTTTTTTAAATACAATTTGTAGTTCCAGAGATTAGCGCGTTCAAACATACAAACTCTTCAGTCTTGTTACTAGTATGGATTAGTACATTTTTATACTTTTGTTTGCATCACATAAGATTATAGCTTTGGTTTCCTAACAAAGCGACGAATGGTCACATTATAACAACTCTCCAAGTACAGACCGTTTTTTGACACATTATTAATGTCAAATAATGGTGAACATGGCAGATTTTCATGACGGTCATTAAATTATGACGGAACCCCTCCTCCAAGAAACCTTAGCTTTAATGCGATTAGCGCTAAACTCATTTGAAACATCGTTCTATTTCTGTCAGTCGTTTGAAGATGACAGAGACAGAATTATGTTTTAATCATGTTTAACTCTAAACGCATTATTTGTGATGCAAGCGGGCCATAGAGTAAATTTTAGCTAGCGGATTCAGCTAGCCAATAGACACTCTGCAACCGATTTACACTGTGAAAATTAAAACACATCTTGTCAATAATATCTTCAAGTTACAGATGTGGTCTTCTGCTTTTAAGTTTATTAAACTTTCTCATAATTCTCCTGCCCTGATCCCAATTTATTTCTAGTCGGCGCAACATGTCTTCTTGTTCCACACTTCTCTATTAGTCTTTATCTCGGTAGTCAACCTCTTTATAACCATATCATCTTTACACAGTCCAACCATTTTACTAAACTTACTCGATATCTTATTCGCTTGCTGAGAAATTAACTCGTGCAATTTAACTACGTCTTCAGCGCTTTAAATTGTCATTTCTTCCTTTGGAACGTACGGAAAAGAAAAAGCCTTCATTTCAGCAGTACTCTAAAACTCCTCCAGTTCATGTAAAGTCACGAAAGTTGGAATCAGACTTGAAAACGTGCGAGCCTTATGTGGCCAATTCACTGCACTCCCAAGCACACTGACATCGGTCAATTACGTCTAAATTAGCCGCGCGGGCTCGCTGACCGAGCAACACCGGCGCCGGCGCAGACATACTCCACGTATGGGAGAGAAATTAGAAGGCTCACTAGGGAAGTATTTCTTTATTATCTAATAGAAGAGGAAGGCTGCTCCTAAGGAGTTGAATATTGTAAATTGTTAAAAGAAAGTCGCATAAAAAAGTCAAGTTGACCCTGACCACAACCTGAGCAATCCCTGCAACAGACCTAGTTGATTATTAAACTTTGCACCACGACATGGACTATAAAACGTGTTTTTTTTTTGATATCCCATAACTCTAGGAGTCACTGTACTCATTGTTATGAACAACTTTTACTATGGGACCAAACCTGAAAGCGCGAAAAAAAAATCAGCTGTTCCCTACATTTATGTTCGTATTACTCGTCAAAATGTAGGGAACACCAGATTTTTGTTTCGCGAACCCAACAACCAACCTCCAACCTCCTGCTACTATTTGTTCCGCGGTAGTAAACGTGTGTGTAATGTGTGTGTGTATAATTGTACACCAGCGAGTACGAGTACAGCGTAGCGCCGCATGTTTAGGTAGATAAGTATGTACGCGACCATACGTCAACGTGCGTTCATTGGTAAGGGCGCACACTTGAGGATGTGCTACTTTATTTGGATATTTTTTTTTATTTTTGTTTAGGGTTTTTGGGAAGGCAGAGGGATAGTATAACACTAGTATATTGTAACCGATAGAAAGTTGGTATCGGAGTGGCAAAAATAAAATATAATAAAAGGCTGAGATAGGTAAGTACGTCTTGTTTTATAGAGTCCTCCAGCAATTGAAAAAATATCCAAATGATAAAACAGAATAAATGACACCTCAGAAAGTTTGGACCTTTGGAATGTTTTCGGCCTTTACTATACCTAGTTAATAAAGGCCGAAAAATCCGGATAAAAAAAATCGGTTTTCCTCCATGACTTTCGAGTTTTTTAGTCGCAGGGCTCTTTTTCCAGGCAAAACTCACAAAATGCTCATACAAAGTACGTGGTACACATAATTATTACCGACATGCGACCAATAAGCCGCAGGCGCAACTACGCGCCCACACTAACGGCGATAAGCCAAGAATGTTGGCCGCTTATGAATGGGCAGCCATTCATAGAATCGAACGACGACATTAGTAAAGAATGCTTTGATTCAAACTACGAGGAATTGAGTGTTTGATAATATCAATAACATAACATCGATTTATTGGTAACAGAATTTGAGACGGAATTTGGAATTGATGTTTATCATTATAGATCTACTAGCTTCTGCCCGCGGCTTTGCCCGCGTAGATGTCGGAAATTCGTGGATTTTTTTTTGCGCGCGTTCTGATTGAAAGTGTGTTCCGCAAATAGGGAGCAGTTTTGAGAGACGACACTCAAGTAATATTCTTCTTAACAAATTGATAGAACAAAATTAAATAGTGTAAATGCGATGATACTTTAAATTTTAACATTTTCGTCTATGTAGAAGCGTGAAGATGGCGCCAGTAAAAATATGTGTGGCGCCAACGTGACAGGACGTCGTAAAATCATCGCATTGTTATTCAAACATGTTATCAAATCATGATATAAGTACACTTTTTTATATAACTTGGTTGAATTTTAATAACTTCCTTTAAATAGTTTTGTAACACAGGGGACTACGAAAGAGGCGGTGGGACAAATGATGCGGTACCTACTTGAAGACTGCTAAGTGGGTATAACGTGTGACAACATGATAAATTCATGAATATATAATGATGTTTTTTCTGTAAGTAGGTTTGTAAAAATCCTTTTCACACACAATCATATTTCAAAAACTAGATGAGGTCGACGTTTCCTATCTGACTACTCTGAGAAAAAAACTCAGAGGTCACAGTCTCTTTTAAAGTCCAGACATAATCTTGATCAGATCATGTGAAGACCATGTAAATTAGTCTCTGAGATAGTCCTATGAGAAAAGAACTGCACAGATTGAGTGGACCTATCCACTGAATCTTTGTGAACTCGTCCCGCGCGCGCTCGTCTCGTCTCGTCTGTGTGATCGTGCAGCTCAACTCAAAACTTATCTTATATTAACTATCTTAATACTCTAGATGTCTGTGCTCATACAAACTCTTAGGTATAATAACTTAAATAATTTGGCTATTAAACTATGTTGCTTTTAAGGTAAAGTAGGTATTGCAGATAATTCACTCAAAATTATGTTTTATTCTAGATGTATACACGTACAATTTATAATAACAGGATATTAGATTAAAATCAAAGGACTTTATATGCTGGGAACACTCAACAGGATCCACATACCCTGGACACAGTATTAAAGACCTTACTTCATAGGAATTACCCAAAGCGTGGCATTGACTTAGTGCCAGACTTCTGACGTAGGCACTAACGACTGACGTTACGGGTGCAAGGATGCACTAAATTATATTTGATTATCTCTGTATCGAGATATACTCTTCCAGATTTAAACTAATTTTAACGTATTCGGCATGTGACTTTTATGTCATTGATATAAGGTTTAAATTACAATTACTGTCGTGCGCTCTTGAAATTTAACTACTTACTATTCTTAGATGTTATGTTTAGAATGTTAGAGCACACGAATTTACACGAAATAGGTAGCAAATATTATGGTTTTATGCTGGGTTCCTTGAGGAATTGGGGTGGATCGAATAATTGATTTTCCCACCCGTACGCAAAATACGCGCATTGTCGTGGAGCTGCGGACACCAGCCCGTAATAATTATACCTCAGGTTTTATCTAATTATAATATTTTGATTTTAGGCACTGCTTCGTTGTGTAAATAATTATTGTAGTTTTTTTAGCACATCGCATTTTGACATATCATATTCTCTACGCACGACATAACATATTAGGTAAGTAGGTACGTGGGTTTTTACGCAATAGCAACATAGTACCTACTAATAAGCACACTATAGCTAGTTCTTACTTTATTCTAAGTAAATCGCTAGTTCTAAAAAACATGACATAACATGCCCCGTGGCCCGGGCGTTAATTAATATAATACACAGCGACTAACAGAGACGACACTCTACAAATCTGAACTTTTTAAAAAGCACACACAACAACAACACACACAAAAGCCATCAATATGTGCGATGGCTCGGACAGTGCGCTGGATTGGAGGGTGGACACTGTGAACATGGACGGTGGACCACGGTGGAAGTACTTAAATGAAAATACTATATTCCACTGTCAGAGGTAGCGAGTACTGAAATCTACTCAGTCCCCTATCTTTTACCAGATCTGAATATTTCCGGCCGGGTGAATGACTAAAATTAGGCGGGATTCATAACCAGACAACGAACCAATCAACACGATTGGAAATCGTTCTCGTAGCACGAATCCAAATATTCGATTGATCATCATTCTCATATCATGACTTCCTTAAAATAATCACTAACCTGCGTATCCCTCAGATCGGGCTCACTAGCCGCAGCCGGCAACACTTCCCCTTGCATGTCTGCGCCCGTGCCGGTGACGTCACCAGCGCTTGCGCTCAGCGCACGCCGACGCTCCTCCTTCTGTCGCTCGCGATCCTTACCGGTCAGCATGTGCTTCGTCTTTGAGAGGAGGTTTAGTGGCTTTATTGATTTGCGTACCTTAGAGGAAAATTAAAACAAAATTGGTTAGTATAGTTTACGGTCATTAGGAAAGACGAAGAAAAAGATCCTGGGGAAATATTTCTACCTAATGGTCTGATCAAGTTACACATAATTTTAATTAATTCATTTTTATTGCAATGGTTTTAATGTGTAATATAACTATATTTCTATGATAACTATATTTCTATGTAATTTGTAGTACTTAATATGCGAATAACTTCCTGAAATAAATGATTTTTAATTTAATTTAATAATTATTTTATGCCTGGTTTCTGAAGTCCACGACAATGTCGCAATAATTCTTAATTCGGAAAAGTTATCAATTATTTATGCAATTTGTTTTCCTTCACCGAGTGTTCAGAAACAAGTTATAGAAAGATAATAAGAGAAAGAAAAATTGTTTATTTTTCTCAAATAAAACGATCATTATAAAATGAACTAATTCCACTATAAAATAGATTCAACTCCGATAGGTAAACCCGCAGAAACCGAGGGTTAGACCCCAAGATCTTTGACGCACTACAACGGGCCAGAGATCGCCACAAATGGGGAAAGATCTTCAAAAACTTTAGCAGGTCACTACGTTCCGCAGTAAGCAAACAAATTAAGGCGCTACGGTAGCCCGCGAAATTCAAATATTCCTGCGCTTTTGCAATTTACAAGTTACAAAAAACGCATTAAAATTGAATTTCGCGGGCTACCCCGGCGCTTTCGCCTTAATGAAAAGGGATAGCAAACAAGCCGAAGACCCACCTACCTGATTGTAAGTAGTCACCACTGCGTAGAGACATCTGAAATACCAGAACCATCGCAGATGCGTTCCCATCTCAACAACGCTGAGATGTCTCATGTGCCTTTCGTACCGGCCCTTATTCTTACTAACGCAGTAACACATCGACGCTGCTTGACGGCGAGGATAGGTATGAAGAGAGGCAGGTAGGTATGATAAAAAGAGGCTTCTAATGGTAAAATGAGGACCACATGTCACCATTGTGAATAGAACGGTGAATAAAGAACAATAAAATGGCTGTTTACGGCTACTGTGTCATAATAAAACCATCATGCCATTGATTAATCTGAAGGGTTTGCATAATATGCAGTGGTAAATAAAATATACCTAAACAAAGCTAGACTTCCGGAGTTATAGGCAGAATATGTGTGTTATAATTATAACAGGAAGCTAAAATTAATTTTCCTACAAATATTTTTCTGTATTTTTCAAATTAAGTAGGTATAGCTCTTTTTCTAGTTTTTTAGATAAATACATGTTCCGAGCGCAAATAAATTGCGATAAGGACAGAATGGTGATGATAATAATTTTACACCATATAGCATTTTCCTAGTTTTTTTTATTTTTTATTCTCGATTTGTTTGTTGTTTTCTTTCATTTTGATTCTTAGATTAGTTTTTTTGTAATTTGAAGGAAACCTATTTTATTTTAATAAAGAACATGTTTTTAAAATAAATGTTTGAATGGTAAACTCACCTTGCATTTAATACTGGAAGGATGTACAAAGTTATCATCATCCTTATCTCTGACTGGGGGCGGATCTCTTAGCCCTAACACCAACATATCATCCAAGGAGGCCTGCATATGCCGCCTCCTCGAAGGCCTGGCTTCCTCATGCGACCTCGAAGAGTACATGGACACGGAATCCATACTAGCTTTACTGGTCCCTCCAGAGATTACCGTCACATTTTCCACAGACTCATTTGACTGCCAATCCGGAGGATGTCTTGGTCTTTCCTCATAAATTTCTACAGAGTTAAAAGTTTCTGCTACTCGATCGATCTCAAGATCCATGTCCAATTGAGGTGGAATAAATTCATAGTGATGTCCCTCAGTTTCCGTATACACCTGATCGTAGACTGCACCGTTGGGGTAACCTCGAGAACTTGAAGGAATGTTCCCATATAGGTTGTTATAGTTATAATTATCGTCTTCGTTTCTAGGACTGACGTGACGCACTGTTTGAAGGTCATTCGCATTCAGGATGACGTCATCCTGGTTTAGAGGTCTCCCTTGCCCTCCGAAGCCGTCTACAACAGGGGTGGTGTTTGATAGGAAGGACCCATCGGCATCGAAGCTACTGCAGCCAACTAACCCGATGGGTCGACGAGGCATGTCTTGGCGGAATCTGTTTGGCGCTGGCTGCTGCCCAGCGAAATCTACTACTAAGATTCTGTCTGCTATATTCCGACAATCGTTGTGAAAACCAATGCCAGAGTCGCTGTTGCTCGAAGTAGTTGTTATCTCGCTGTGGTTGCTCGGTTGAGGGGAATTCGCGACGAAGTCCTGAGCTTCTACCCTCTCTTCGTTTCTACATGGACGCCTGTCTCGGGGCACTCGAAAAACCGGTCGGTTACATCTCGAAAAGTTGCCTAAAGCGGGACTATCTCCTTTTATCGTAAGCTTGGAGATCTGCTGCAAATTGGGGCTTGAGCAATCCTCTGCTGGTAAGGAGTACATTCCTCTAATGACACCAATAACATATTCAGCTGACGGTGGGAACTCCAAACATCTTTCAGCAACTGGGTCCCTAGTACACACTATCTGGAATTCTCTTGCCCTCGTTATATGTGCTTCATGTTCCGCCATTCTTGGGTCTACGGCAAAAACATGGCAGCTGTGTGAGGCTTCTGCTTCCGAAGTTTCTGCTGATGTCACAAGGCCGAAGTACCTTCTATCAGCGTCTGAACCACAGCCAGCATATACAATTCTCTCTCTTTGATACTGTGCTAAGACTTGGCCGTTTGGACGACGAAGAAGTAGCGAATTTGGGAGTACAGACAATAGCACAGGGGCTGCAGGACGTTTTTCCTGTCTTAGCTTCCTGACGGCAGTTCTGACGTCTCCCGGAGCAGCATTTGAAGCAGCTTGGGGTGTTTCTATGGTGCCTAAGTAGCCAACGACTGCGCGGCATTCGAGTCTGGCTGCGATGTTGGGCGTCAGCTGTGCTCTGCTCAAGTTTTGAAGGATCTCGTTGACGCCTGATGTGCTGGGTGCCGCGTGACAGGCTGGAAGTATAAGGGTGAAGAGATTAGTTGTGTTTTAGGAAGGTGATGTAATTCACCACACAAGTCCAGTGCAGGTTGGTAGATGTCTAATGTCTTTAAATTTTTAGTTCTAAGACATGCCGTTTTCCTCATGATGTGTTTCTTCACCGCTTTGAGAGCAATGAATGGTGATGAAATAATTTGCACAAAGTAAAGAGCCTGTCTGGGTAGACACAGCTGCTATGTTAAGTAGGTACAGATTAATACAAATCATGAAGTAAATACAAAAATTAGTAGTGCAATACATGCATTGTGAGTATTTTTACAGGGAAGGAAGGCATTAAGAAATTGGTGTTTTTAGTACTACTTACCTTTATGTAGATGGTAATTTAAAAATAAAAATTATATGTGAGTGCAAATAATTAAATGATTTATGTACAGTATCAATAAAAGTGCAACATAATGTAAGTGTTGATAGTCTGTTTAAAATAAAAATAGCTCTTTTAAGAAACAGCTTTTTAATAAATGAATTCAATCTTTCTCTAAATGGAAAAAATTTATTAAGAAAAAAAGTAAAGCAGTTCAAAAAGAAAAGCAATACATAAAAACTTTAACATGCATATATTTAAAACTATAATTCACTTTAACTTTGATTCAATACCAGAATCTAAAATTACTCATGAGTCATACAGCGGTATGCCCAATTCTTGCTCACAAGAGTTTAACAGGCACTTGGACTATCAAACATTTTAAAGAGAGGAAATTGATAACATATTTTAGTGCACAGTGCAGGCTACAACACAAAACATTGACAGTGAGATGTTGTAATGCACTCACATAATAGTCAACTGTTGTCAATCCATCTGCAAAAAGAATAAACAAACAACTTTTTAACTATATTACAGTTATTTGGTAAGATGTTAGATAAGTCTGGATATGAGCCCCGTTGACGGCACTGGGCTCGTCCCTTGTTACATGGGACTTAAACATAACTGGGGGACAATTCTCGTAATTTTAAGAATGTTCACAGTCTGACCTCAGTCTCAATCTGTCAAAAATACCTATAATTTCCCTACATTTTGACAAGCTTTTCACATTTGTTTGTCGCTGAGATGAGACTGCGACTAGATGTTGAACGTTTTAAATTACGAGAGTTGGCCTTCTGGTAAAATATGGGTATATTAAAGGTACACCTCTGCCTAACACTTTGTGGAATACAGGCATGATGTTATGTTTAATGTAAGGTGATAAAGAAACTCAAAATTAGTCTAGCTTTTACCCAATTAACTTTATCCAATGATCAATTGTTATGCCTCTAGCATTATGACATCACCACTATAAGTAGAAAATACAAGATTTTTCAACTAAAGGATACATAAACATACTTCTAATTATTAAGAATTTTTACAGTAAATAAGTATAAAAAGTTCTCACTAAATCTATCACCTCTTTATAAAGCATTTTAAGATATTATTAATAATAAAGTGTCAACTGAACACTTATAATAAGATCTATTTATCAAAATATTATGCACCGGCCCCATAGAAACTAAACAACAATAATAAAAATAAACTTTCAACAGCTAACTCAACATACCAGGGTGGTGCAGCATAGCTTGAGGCCTACGTCTCGGCGGCGGATGCCGTCTCCTCGTTCTCGCTCGCTCATCAGGCTCTGTATCCTCAGTATCCGTCGGCGGTGACTCCCGAGGAGACACAGACAAGGCTATAGCCCCTGGCGCAGCTGCAACCATGCGAGCCACAGAGGCATGCGGCGCCCTCGCCACGCTAGCCCCATCCACAGCCAGCAGAGCATCGCCCGCACGAAGACCTGCGCGCTCCGCTGGCCCACCAGCCGCCACCGCAGACACCACGCACGGCCGCTGCCCCGCTATCGTGAACCCAAACCCCCCAGCTCCTCTAGCAACAACAACACGCCGCTCAGCTGTCCGCGCCAGCGCCGCACGGCGACGTCTTCGCCGTTGCTGCTGAGGCACCATCACAATAACTTCACAAAACTATTATTCCTCACTAAAACAATCCCATTTTTGGTTTGCTTTTGATAAATACGGGGCTAGTATTGATGAAAAAGAATATTTCTGTTCGGTACAAGCACAGTTTTATTTTAGAAAACTAGAAAAACGAGAAATAAGAAAGTTTCGAGGCCTTTTGTAACTGACATTTAGAAAGTTTGAATGCGTTCAAAAGTTTTTGCAAAAGTTCAAAACTTTTAAGTCAACTCAAATCAATATAAGAAAATTATATACAAAATTTTGTAATATTTATAAATGAATTAACATAAGAAGCCACTGAAAAAGTTTGAAAATAGGAAAACTACCGATTTTATCTTGCTTTTGTGATTCTAATACAGGTAACATTTTGAAAATTTTGATAACATTTTTTTTAACAGGTCACCCCACCCTATGACTCCACTGTCAAAAGTTCTCCAACCTGTCAAACTAAATAACCCACGTTGGTTTGTTATTTTGTGATAAAAATATAATTGTTTGTAATTCTATTAATTAAATAGTGTGTATAATAAATATCAAAAATGGCTGTAAGTATTTACATAAACTATTACACTCTATAAAGATCTAACCCCTTATAAAAATACACATAACCAAAACATTCATTTGTTGCCGCATAAAATCGCAATATTCTTATAATTTTACAGAAAAAAGGTAAAGCTAAGATCAGCAAGGTGAAGAGGAACAACCAGACTACGAATAAAATGAGGAAGAAGGGTCAGTTAAAGCTTCAAAGACACAAAAGGCACACTCAAAAGCACAAGCAACCGACCCAGCAGGAACAGGTAGAATACAGCAGTGAGAGTGAACCGGCGTCAGGAGATGAGTTCGGAGACATGTTGGATGACGATGAGCAGCAGTACCTTATGAAGCGGCTGGCCAAACAGCCGTCATTGCTGTCTAATGTGCCTGAAAATGAAAAGCAGAATAAAAAGTAAGTATCAAAATAATGTAATAGTTATTTTTTTCTACAAATCAGGTACGTTTCTAGCATATGGGCAGCTTACATTTCATGCCTAATATGTGGTGTGTGAGTATTTGTACTATGTGTGAATACACATAGTACAAATAGTTTTGTATAGTATAGTAAGTTGTTCCAATACTTCATTGTTTGAGTATGTGCATATTGTCTCACGCACACATTCTCCATCCAAGAGAGCCATTCAGTAAGAGTCAATAAAGCTGTATTCCCAACAAACCTTTTGAAGTAATTGACATAATATTGGCAAAATGTGCGTGTACTATTGGTATAACTCTGCCTGGTTGGGTGTACCAATAGTACACGCACATTTTGCCAATAATTATGTTTAAGTCCCATGTAACTGGAAGCGAGCCTATTGCTATCAACAACACACAGACCCAAGCTCTGGGTTGCTACTGAGAAATTGTAGTTGGGAAAAACCCACACAATTATGGCAGCCATTAATATGCCTTTTACCAATTACCAGGTCAAAAAAGCGCAAGAGAGAGAAGCAAGAAAGGGTCCCGAAGAAAACCACAGCCAGTGACAGTGGGGCTGAGAGTGACGGACTCTCAGACAGTGACCTTGAAGACAAATATGAAAAGGAACAAGAAGACAGACCGGTCAAGAAGATGAGGGCACTCCTGCCTATCAAGACGAAGGAAGGGTTGATGGAGAGGTCTGAGGAGTGTGAAGGTTAGTGTGTTCATTTAGGTAGGCTTAGGATGTCATTATAAATATTGTGTAAGATGATGATTTTGAAATTAAAATATTTATATATGGGCCTTTATGGGATATGGTACCGGTGGCTTTTACCTTTTACTTTTAATTTATTGTTATTAATCAGTTGAATGACACGTAACAAACAAAATATTGTTTTTTTTTTTTTGTTTTGTTTGAACATTTAAATATCTGCAACTGATAAATATCGGATTTGAAAAATTATTTTTACATTTGATAGCCTAATTCTTGAGATAGGTTGGTTATGACGTATATAAGCTGAACAAAAGGAAATAATCAGGAAGAATGGTAAGCAAACATGAAGTAGTAGCGCGGGCGGTCGATGCTACGTGACGCGATGGTCAGGGGGACTTTTATAAAAATGTGGCTATTATTTTAGTAATCAACTAAATATAATTCTATCGTTTTCACAGACTCGGAATCAGAGGAAGAAGAAACCTATCAACCTGAGAAAAGCAAACAGACAGACAAACAATCAGATTCAGAAGATTCTGCATCAGACTCCGGCATGGAAGGTACAGAGGAAGGTGACGTCCCTCCCGAGGATGGTGAGGAGAAGGTTGTGACGGCTGTGGAGCTGTTGGCAGCTAGGAGAGATAAGCTGCAGCATGATAAATTGAGGATAGGCGCTTTGTGCTCTTCTTTGTTGGAGAGTCCGGAGAAGAAGGTGAGTTGGTGGTATTTCTTTTGATTGGAGGGGTTTAATACTTTGTGCACATAATCAGCCTATTACATTCCCACTTCTGGGACACAGGCCTCCTCTCGGTGAGAGGGAGTGGGCCGTAATCCACCACGCGGGCTCAGTGCGGGTTGGTGAATGTCACGTCTTCTAATTATTATTTATAGGACATGCCGATTTCCCCACATTGTTTTACTTTGTGTAGATATGCCAAAAAAAAAAAACGCAAATCAGTTGCAGATCAGAAAGTGATCTCATAGAATTGTTTTTGCCATTGGGGCCGAAAGGTTCTGGAGTCCCGGAAGACGTAGAATAGAATACTCTAGCACGTCTACAATAGAAGACGTGTTAGAATAACGAACGCAATAGCTTTCGAAGGTGTCCCACAAGGTGGACCGATGTTTTGGGCCGCAGAAATCCGCTGGATGGGAGAAAAACCGAACCGATCAAAGTGGCGGTGCTTGGGAGACGGCCAGCAGTAGACGTCTTTTGGCTGAAACTAATGATCCTCAGTTTTTATTAGTCAAATTCTTTTGTATCTAACACTACTTGTGTTATTCTTTTCGCTAAGCTCTTTAGCAGGGCGCTCATCGTGCGATGATTTGCCTGTGAAAATAACTGTCATATCTTACCTAATCATTTTATTATTTTCAGCTAAAAAACCTGTTTCCAATCCTGTACCTGATGGAGGATCGTCTGAAAGACGGGTCATTGAACCTGCACTCTATCCGCAAGCTCGCCACGGTGTCCGCCTTCGAAGTGTTCAAGGACATACTGCCGGAGTACATGATACGGCACCAGGATTACTCTAATATTAAATGTGGGTGACTGTCTTTATTCTTTTTTTTTCGTATTTTCTTCATGGAGATATGTCATACAAATATTGTAAAGAGGCAAAATTTTTGAGTTTGTATGTAGGAGGTTAACTTCTGAAATAATGACCCGATTGCGAAAGTTCTTTCAATAATGTGAAGCTACAGTATTGCCGAGTGTCATAAAATGTATTTTATGTTAAAACAAGACATTTCTCGCCAATGAAGTCGTGAGCAGAAGCTAGTAGAAAATAAGGCCAGAATGAATAGAATAGTGCCTCGATCTGTAATCTGCAGATATTTAACTAGTATTACTTAAATATTGTTGCACATTTTACAAAATTAACACTTGCTGTAAAAACTCGCAGAATTTCCTCATCTTCAAAACGTCGTAATATGCTACCTTACTTACATAATAATATTTGTATAAATCCACAGTAAAGAAAGACACATTATCCCTGTACAAGTACGAGAAGGAATTGTTAGAGTTCTACAAGAGATACCTGCAGAGGCTAGAGAAAGCGGCCGGAGTGCTGCGCCGGAAGAAGGGAGACACAAGGTACCTGAATTTAATTATAACAGAAAGTTAAATATGAAATGCATATTACTTCAAAACTTTCTGAATTTTGTTGCTGTTTATTTTTCACCACCAGAAGTCAACCACCACAAATACAACAAAAATTCCCAGCAACTAATCACCTTGCCCTTATTCCAATTTATTTGAGGTCGGCGCGTCATGTATTTCTCTTCCATACTTCTCTATTAATCGTCGTCTCGATAGTCACCCCCAGCCATATCATCTTTCACATTTATGATACTTTACTACTTTTTAGGATCATTTATAAATCTAAACTTTCTGAAATTGTAACCCTTGTTTTAGTAGTATTGCTAGGCAAAAGCGTTTTAACAAACCAAAATAAATAAATTCCTAGTTTCTTATTACTCTCAGAATACCAACATGGAACAATGATAAAAAAAATAAAGTAAACTACATTCAAATACATTTTGTTACAGAAAATTGGACGAGCACACAATGTCCCTCGCCCTGGTATCTCTCCGCTGCATGTGTGGCCTGCTGGTGGCGCGACCTTACTTCAACTACGCGACCAACATCGCGCAGTCCGTCGTGCCGCACCTCGACAGCAAGGACGAGCGCGCGCGCACTGCCGTCACCGAGTGCTGCACTAGTGTGTTCGCGGAGGATAACAGGGGGGATATTACTCTTACTGTGAGTTCATTTCTTTCCTCTTCTTCTCGTGTATCTCAAGAACTATTTTGTCAAGCGAAAATAGCTCATGCTGGAGATGAGCCAGTGTGTAGGATGGTAGCGAAGTCGACTCCCCATCTGATTGTCTCCTGTTCCTGTTAATAGAATATAGAATCTGACCCGATCTTTTACTCAAATGGGTTATGTGACCACGTTTGTGATTGATAGTTCTCGCTCCCTCTCGAAGTAGCTCCTATTGCACAGCGGCCGCACGTCGGCCAAAATAAATTATTATCTAAAACAAAGTCGCATATTCTGAAGCCAAAGTTTTTAAAATGAATATTTTTAGCCTAATATTTAGTTAGTTAGCCAATAAACCAACCAAAAATATAGGAAAAATTTCCATCATCATGATATCTAAAAGAGCTTCGACACCACAGTAAATGGAAACTTATTAAAAGTATTAAAACATCCTTCCGCAGGTGGTCCGTCTAATAAACCAGTTAGTAAAGCGTCGCAACGACCGCTTAGACCCGGCCGCACTGGACTGTCTGCTGACCCTCAAGATACGAGACGTCGACATGGACGCGGAGGCCGAGGTCAAGAACAAGAAGAAACTAGACGAGAAACACAAGAAGCGGATCGTTAACTTGTCTAAGAAAGAGAAGAAGGTAAGGATAGTGTAGTATAGTTTCATCAGAAAGAGTATGTGCTTCGGTAATCTTCGTGTTTCCGAATCAAGGATGTTGCGATGATTCGCCATCATCAGCTTGCAATTAGCCAATTTTTATTGATTTATTGGGAAGACTGTACCTATTCGAGCACTGTTACACTTAGTTCTTTATTAACTACTCAATCAAAAACTACAATATTCTAACATAATTTCAGCGAGCAAAGAAACTAAAAGAAGTAGAACGCGAGCTCCTGGAGACGCAAGCGCAGGAGAGCGACATGGCGCGACGCAAACAGCTGACCGAAGTCACCAAGACCGTGTTCCACATCTACTTCCGCCTGCTCAAGACTGCGCCGCGGTCTAAGTTGCTGTCTGCTGCGCTAAATGGACTCGCCAAGTAAGATACTATTATTTTTCTGTTGATACAACAGGCGGCTTACCCTCGTTTCTGCCAATCCCCATGGAATATATGTGCGATATTATGTGTCTCTAAGTAATCATAATAACTAGGAAATCGAAGTGCAGTACTTTACTTTCTTTGTAGAAAATAAAAATATCGTTAGGCTAAGTTAATCTAATTACTAACCTCACTCGTCGCGGACATATCCAACGATTTTTCGACAAAACAAAAAAGCGACCACTTTTACCAAAACACGCTGGGTATCTTGTCTCGCATAGAGTCTTAACATTATGCTGAGCGATAGCCGTTTTGGGTGGATGTTACGCATATTTTCCACCTTGTTCTTTTTTGTCTGTTGCTTCTTCTTTCTCTGAGTTATGTTTACCGCTAATAATAGTAGATTATTAACCAAGGGGATAAGGATAGCAGTGTCTTCTGTCGCGGGTGACGATTTAAATCGCGAGCGTAACGAAGGACTCGAGGTTTACTCCCGAGCTTAGCGTGGGTGTTAAAAACTTAAATCACGAGCGAAGCGAGGGATTTAAGACGAGTCCTGAGTGTAGCGAGGGATTTAAGTTCACCCAAGACTAAGACAGCTTTATCACCGAGGAAAATACTCTACTTTTCGTACCATTTGCGAAAAAATAAACTTAACGTTTATGTATTTGAAGAAAACAAAAACGCGGCAAATTCCTAGACTAATATTTTTTTGTTGGAAAAGCAAAGGCATCAAGCTCATACGGCCTCGTCGGTTTTCGTAATTTTATTTTAATAATCATAACTGAAATGCGTATTCCTTTTTCAAAAAGATGTATAATGCTTTATATACAAACTCAATGGTGTAAACACAGATGTAGTTCAAATTTCGGTATAAATTTGGGTAAGTATTCCAAATTTAAATCACATTCACCCCCTAGAGAGGATGACGAAATTCAGGTGTACGTTACCCCAGCAAGAAAGTGTCTCCTAGGGTTATAGGAGTAAAACGTATAATTTGTGCCCTAACTGCTGTAAATGTGCCCCCACATAAAAAATGTGTGCCCCCTGTCGTTTTGGAAAAAAACGGAAAAAACGATTCCTGCTGGGGTAACGTTTTTCTAGCAGGAAAATTCTAAACGAATGATCGGAGAGAGAAAAATTGTGCATGGCCAGAGAGCTTATATGTGTGCTAAAATGTGCCCCCAAAAATAAAATCTGTGCCCCTTCAGGTTTTCGAGATATTGCATTTCCTGCTGGAGTAACGTTTTGATGAATCGTATATCTCTACAACCATTGCATGTGCCCCTGTGGAATAAACATACACGAGTAGCTCTTAATGTGTGCCCCTATGTGCCCCAATTAGATTTAAGAAAATATTTATAGTGATCAAGTTATAGCGGTTTTATTAAAACCCGAAAAAACATCGCAGCGCCTAAATTAGACAAGGCACAAGTTCGCTGAAAACTGTATTTGGTCCTTCTTGACGCTAATAATAACCATGCAAAGTTTCAAAACTGTTCATGCATGCGTTTTTGAATAATCTTGCTAAAAGTCAAAACGATGGTGTCATAACTTTGACGGCAAAATACAAGGAACCGGCTCAATCCCAGATGTGTAGGTGTAAACCAAAATCTTGTGCCTTTAGTCAAAAATATATGGTGAAAATATTCAGCTTAGAATGTTTCGCATTAAGTAAATATAAACAAAAAACTAAAATATGTAAACAACGGCTGGTTATCCGATCAAATTCCAATGACTACTAAAAAGCGACTGATTCATACATATCGATGACCTTCTTTATTGGACGTATTATACCTAAGCTGTTGTCCGTACAGTCGCGTTCAAAAGTTTTGGGGGCTAATTAAAAAATATATTAAATGCACCTTGTGACTATAATAAATGAAACAGCTTGTTGATGTGGAAATTATTATTTTTATTACCTTAATTTTAATTCTTAAAGTATTTATTGCATCAAATCACAGATCAAAGTTCCTACCTTTATACGAGTATTGTGCAGGATTTTATCAGGTCTTTCAGCGGGAGAGGTAAAAAGAAACGACTTGATTCTTCAGTAAAATTGTGTCTATTGATAAAGCATAAAACTGTCGGTAGAAGGTAATAATTTAAAAAGAAAAAAGTCATTAGCTAGAACACACGTAGCTTCACTAGTGCTATGATGACTTTTGTAGGCGTTCCGCGCAAACATACCCCCGGGCGTTGAAAGCCTGTCTTTCAACCGGAATAGTCAGACTCGGGGTAGGTGGGTAATGGACAAATCTTGCTGAATGACCTGCGGAGCAGGCCACTGGAGGTTTTAATGTCTGCAACTCTGATCACGCCATCGGGTCCTGGATAAGTAGCGACAATCCGACCCATTTTCCACTTCAGAGGCGGCGTGTTGTCTTCCTTTAGAAGTACCAGGGAGTTCAGCTTCAGAGAACCCTTACATGTGCGCCATTTCGTCCTGAGTTGGAGCTCTGATATATACTCCTTGCTCCATCTGCTCCAAAAATGTTGTCGGAGTTGTTCAATCCGTTGAAATCGAGATAATGAATTGGTGGAATGGTCATGGTAATCAGGTGTCGGCAAAGATGTCAAAGGACGTCCGATTAAAAAATGTCCGGGTGTCAATGGTGCCAAGTCTTCAGGATTCGATGAAAGCGGAGTCAGTGGTCTGGAGTTCAAAATAGCTTCTATTTGCACCAACGTAGTATATAGCTCTTCATAAGTTAGGTTACAAAGGCCCAGCACCCTGACTAAATGATGCTTTGTTGACTTGACACCAGCCTCCGCAAGGCCAGCAAAATGAGGAGAGTATTGTTGCGCGCCACAATTAATGCCTGATACACGGTGACATTAGCTACCACTGGCGCCATCTATTATCAAATAGCAGAACTAAATTACCACTAGTGCCATCTAGTATCGAATAGTAGAACAAGTAGATCCTTCTAGAAATTTCGATACTAGAACTGTCGACAGAGTTCAGTCGGGGCCGGTATATACCCGAACATTCTAGATGTTTCCATAGAAGGTACTAGAACAATCTGCTGGACTATATAAGGCCGGGAATAACCGCGATTCGACACAGTGTGTTGGAAGCGATACATGCGAATACATCTAAAGCGATCTTAAAGTGCGACTTAAGTGTAATAATTGTGTTTATTTATTAGTGTTTGTGTTAATTAATTAAAGTGTCATTTTTGGTAATTTATATCGGCAGTTTTATTGTCACGAACCCGAAGCTCGTAACAATTGGTGTCAGAAGCGAGGGATAAAATTATGCCGATTTTACCTAAAGACGACGACACGGAGGGTATCCGTACCCGGAGTCAACGCCAACAGGAGACGGACCAGAGACGTTTTGGTGGAACTATGCCGCAGAGGTTGGAGGGCCAGCTTTCAACCACGGAGGCCGACCCGTCCGCAGCCGCTTCAGCATCAGCAGCACCAGACTTTGCTGCCCTGATGATGATGCTGCAGGAGCAGTCTCGCCGTCAGGAGGAACAGGCTCGTCGGTTGGAAGAACAGCTCCAGCGGGACAAGGAGGAACAGGCTCGCCGACAGGAGGAACAGGCTCATCGACAGGAGGAACAGGCTCGCCGACAGGAGGAACAGGCTCGTCGGTTGGAAGAACAGCTCCAACGTGATAAGGAGGAGCAAGCGCGCCGCCAGGAAGAGCAGATGCTCCTTATGAAGGACCTTCACGCTACCTTCGGGAAAGACATGAAGGAGGTGAAGGATAGGGTTGCTCAACACGACAACCGCCTGTCGGAAGCTGAAATCCGGATCGACCAAGTGAATAATCGGGTTGACAACGTGATGGCTGACGTGAAGACAACCGTGATGGCTGACGTAAAGAAAACGCTGGATTACCTTAAACTTGGGGATGGAATCGCAGCTCCCGTAGCTACAACACCTTCGCTACGTGGATTCAAAGTGCCACCGTTCGACGGAACTTCTTCCTGGTCGGCCTACAAAATCCAGTTTGAGGCTGTCATGAAGGCGAACGGTTGGAACAAAAGTCAGGCCATGACTGCCCTCACCCTAGGCCTACGCGACCAGGCCTTAACCGTTCTGGAAGCTCTCGGTAAGGAAGTGACTTACGAGCAGCTCCTTGAGGCATTGGAGGCTCGGTATGGCGACGCTCACCTGGAACACGTGTTTCGTGCGCAGCTCAAGGATCGCGTGCAGCGCAGTAACGAAAACCTGCAGCAGTGGGCCCTTGAAGTGGAGAAGCTGGTGCGTAAAGCCTACCAGTCCGTACCTGCGCTTATTGATGGGAACCTGGTGCAGGCATTCATCGACGGCATCCGTGACCTCGAAGTTAGAGCTGCTGTGAGGCTCGGGCACCACGGGACGCTTAAGGACGCCTTGGCCCATGCACTGGAGGTGGAAGCCGTGCGGCAGGATCATCGTTCCCATCGCGTCAGGGAGGTTGCAGTGCAGCGGCTACAGTTCGCGACCGCAATAAAGGATACAGTCCTAGGTGCTACGGCTGTGGCGAAAGGGGCCACCTTCGATCCAGTTGCCCCAAGCGAACTGCAGAAAGAGAAGACGGCCGATCCCCAGAGGGCAGTGCAGCTAACAGCACCGCCCAGCACCAGCAGCAGGGAAACGAGTAATAGCCAGGACCGCGGGGCGGGTGCTGGCTGATGTTCAAAGAGCCCCAAGGGTTTCGATCACACAAACCCAAGACGGAAACAGCCTAATCATCAAGGGCGAGGTCAACGGAACGCCGTGTAAGCTGACCATAGACACTGGAGCCTCTCGCACGGTTGTCAGTTCCCAGCTCATAAGACGGTCCCTTGGGGACTCCGCATACAACCGAGAACACATTAACTTGGTAACAGCCACCGGTCAGCGCATACCCGTTCATGGAGAGAAGAAGATGGGGTTGAAGCTAGGCAACAAAATCTACCTGCATAATGTCATCGTGGCTGATATAATGGACGATTGTATTCTGGGCCTTGACTTTATGAGGAAGAATTGTTGTGAAATTGACGTCAAGCAAGGTGTTTTGAGATGTGGACAGGAGGAACTTTTCGTAGAAGGGGCGTTACCAGGGAACGTGTACAGCCTTAAGAAGATTGTTCTTCCGCCCAGATCGGAAACGATTGTGCCGGTTAGTCTTCCTCGGAATCCTGGGCAAACTCATCGTTGTGTACTCGTGGAAAGGGTAGACAATGACCTTCCATGGAAAGTGGCACGAACTTTGGTCAGAGCCACCGACATCTCAGGGGTACGTGTGCTGAACCTTTGTGATCAGGAACAGATTATAGAAAAAGGCACACTAGTTGGTACTTGCGAGGAAGTAGATTGGTTGCGTCGATGCCAACATCTATCGACTGGGACCCTCAGCAAGGATGCACAAACGAGAGTGACCACACTTTTAGAAGACTGCCGCAGCGCTCTGTCCCAAAATGAAATGGTCAAGGCAAAGAAAATGTTACTCAAGTATGCCGATGTTTTCTCGTCAAACGATGCTGACATCGGGAGGACTGGCGTAGTTCAACACAAAATAAACACAGGAGAAGAATTGCCTATCCGTCAGCGGCCAAGGAGATTGCCGGTAGCACGTGAAAAGGAAGTGGAAACCATGATTGAGGGAATGGTGAAGGATGGTGTTATTGAACCTTCATCTAGTCCATGGTGTTCACCTGTAGTGCTGGTAAGAAAGAAGGACGGCAGCATGAGGTTTTGTGTTGACTATCGTCGGCTGAACGACGTTACGAAGAAGGACAGCTATCCTTTGCCCAGAATTGATGACACGCTGGACATGCTTACTGGAGTAAAGTGGTTTAGCACGCTGGACCTGAAAAGTGGCTACTGGCAAGTTGAGATTGATCCTAAGGACAAGGAGAAAACTGCATTCTCGACAGGAAAGGGTCTGTGGCAATTTAAGGTCATGCCGTTTGGATTGTGCAATGCTCCGGCAACGTTTGAAAGGTTGATGGAACTTGTACTTACCGGGCTAATTGGCGATGCCTGCCTGGTCTACTTGGATGACATCATCATCGTAGGCCGTACGTTTGAAGAATATCTTCAAAACCTGGAACGCGTGCTCGTAAAGATCCAGAGTGCCAACCTCAAGTTAAGTCCGAAGAAGTGTTCACTATTCAAACGACAAGTTAGCTTTCTGGGATATGTAGTGTCTGAAGAAGGTATCCGCACGGATCCAGAGAAAATCGCCGCTGTCAAGGATTGGCCAATTCCAAAAGACAAGACGCAGGTCAGAGCATTTCTGGGTTTGTGCTCCTATTATCGGCGATTTGTCAAGAACTTTGCAGATATAGCCAAACCCCTGCATAAGCTAACCGAAGAGAAGCGACATTTCTGCTGGGATGACAGTTGCGACATCGCATTCCAGGAGCTAAAGGACCGTCTGTGCAAAACACCTATTTTGGGGTACCCTGATGCGGGCAAGGAATTTATAGTTGACACAGACGCAAGCGACATAGGACTTGGCGGTGTGTTGTCTCAGCGGAATGGCGATCAAGAGGTTGTGATAGCGTACTTCAGCAAGTCATTGTCGAAACCTGAAAGGAACTATTGTGTTACGAGACGGGAACTGCTTGCTGTGGTAAAGTCATTGCAGCACTTCAGCAAATATCTTCTGGGGCGGAAATTCCACTTACGAACCGACCATGCTGCACTGAAATGGCTATTGCAGTTCAAAAATCCAGAAGGACAAGTTGCGAGGTGGATTGAACTACTGCAGGAATACGACTTCGTGGTCGAACATCGCAGCGGAAAATCTCATGGCAACGCGGATGCATTGTCAAGAAGACCTTGTCCTGAAGACTGCAAGCATTGTACTAGGCAAGAAAGTAAAGAAGTCGTACCCGTGAGGGTGCTCAAGACAGACCTCAGCAACGAGTGGAAGGAAAGCCTACAACGTGCACAGCAGGAAGATTCAGACACCAAGCCGATTCTGGAGTGGATAAAGGCCAGAGCTCCTAAGCCTAGGTGGAGCGACGTCTCAGCGATGAGTTCGATCACAAAAAGCTATTGGGCCCAATGGGACAGCTTGGTGATTCAGGATGGAGTACTGTGCCGTAAATGGGAAAATGCTCGGGGAGACAGCTGTCATTTGCAAATGGTTGTCCCTAAAGCTCAAGTACCGGATGTTCTACAGCTGTACCATAATGGTTGTTCAGGAGGTCATCTGGGAGTAAAACGGACTCTACTGAAGATACGAGAACGGTTTTACTGGGTCCACTGTCGGGACGATGTCGAGGACTGGTGTCGCAAATGTACAAGTTGTGCAGCTGTAAAGGGACCTCAGACTCGTAGTAGAGGTGCATTGAAGTTGTACAATGTTGGTGCACCATGGGAGAGGATAGCCCTTGACGTTGCGGGGCCGTTTCCGGAAAGTGAAAGTGGTAACAAGTACTTCATGGTTGTGATGGATTACTTCACTAAGTGGCCGGAAGTCTTCGCCATTCCAAATCAAGAAGCTTCGACAGTTGCAGATAAATTAGTTCATGAAGTCTTCTGTCGTTTTGGAGTACCTTTAGAGATTCACAGTGATCAAGGAAGGAATTTTGAGTCCCAAATATTCCAGGAAACTTGTCGAGTTATGGGTACTCATAAAACAAGAACAACTTCTTACCACCCACAATCGGATGGAATGCTGGTGGAACGATTTAATCAGACATTGGAGAGGTACCTAGCAAAAGTTGTGGAAAATCGGCAACGAGATTGGGACAAGCACATACAACCGTTTTTGTTGTCATATCGAAGCGCTGTTCACGAAAGTACATCGGTGACACCAGCTTTCGCAAACTTTGGAAGAGAATTACGGCTGCCTGCAGACCTGATCACCGGAATACCACCTGATGCCCCACGCAGTATAACCGATTATGCTAATGACTTGCGGAATAAAATGAATGACATTTATGATCACGTCAGACAATCGGGCCAGCAAATGTCTGAAAAGATGAAAACCCGTTATGACCGCAAAATGAACAATAAAGGGTTCGACGAAGGTTCACTAGTGTGGTTGCACAATCCAGTCCGCAGCAAAGGGAAATCTCCTAAGCTTCAAGCTAGATGGGATGGACCGTACCAGATTGTGACAAAAATCAATGACGTAACCTACCGGATACAGAAAGGTGCAAGAGGCACTCCTAAGATCGTCCATGTGGATCGACTGGCGCGTTATTATGGAGCCGATAATGCTCGGGACGAGCATGTCTTAGGAGGGGGCAGTGTTGCGCGCCACAATTAATGCCTGATACACGGTGACATTAGCTACCACTGGCGCCATCTATTATCAAATAGCAGAACTAAATTACCACTAGTGCCATCTAGTATCGAATAGTAGAACAAGTAGATCCTTCTAGAAATTTCGATACTAGAACTGTCGACAGAGTTCAGTCGGGGCCGGTATATACCCGAACATTCTAGATGTTTCCATAGAAGGTACTAGAACAATCTGCTGGACTATATAAGGCCGGGAATAACCGCGATTCGACACAGTGTGTTGGAAGCGATACATGCGAATACATCTAAAGCGATCTTAAAGTGCGACTTAAGTGTAATAATTGTGTTTATTTATTAGTGTGTTTGTGTTAATTAATTAAAGTGTCATTTTTGGTAATTTATATCGGCAGTTTTATTGTCACGAACCCGAAGCTCGTAACAGTATGCAGGGATGAAGTTAAAATTAATTCCTTCTTTAGCCATCTCCTCAGATAACGAGTCGCAATTAGTTTTAAGGAATTTTGATAGTTCATTGTATGCACCAACAAACGAAGTGCCATTATCTGAAAATATATTAACCGGTTTACCCCTACGCGAGATGAATCTCTTTAACGCCATGATAAAAACATTGCTGGTTAAGTCACCGACTAGTTCAAGGTGTATTGATTTTGTCGTAAAATAAACAAAAATTGCGATATATACTTTCACCAATTTACAGCCACGACCCTGTCGAACAGCAGATTGTATTGGACCCGCATAATCCAAGCCAATATTTTCAAAAGGGAAACCTCCAGCTAGAAGTCGCTGCCGTGGTAAATTACCCATGATCGGTGTGATGGTTTGACCTTTAAGACGACAGCAACGCACACACCTACGGTAGCACATCCTAGCTAGGTTGCGACCTCGTATGGGCCAGTATGTATCCCGTATAGAAGCTAATAGCAACTGAGGCCCAGCGTGAAACAACCGTTTGTGTTCGTACTCAAATAGCAATTTTGTGAAGTGATGACTAGATTGTAAAAGGATTGGACATTTTTTATCATAAGGTAAATCCGAGTTTTGTAATCGACCTCTAACACGCATTATTTTATGGTCGTCCAGAAAAACGTTAAATTTTAATAAAGGACTTTTCTTTGGTAATTGTTTATTATCAAGTAACAACTTGTATTCACTAAAAGACTCAGTTTGACTTAATCGAGTAATCAAAATTAAAGAATTTTGTAGTTCATCAGTACTTAGGGGACCATAAACAGGCAGTTTCTTACATGCAGCAATAAAACGTAAAAGGTATGCTACTGTGCGCTGAAGCCTAAAAAAACTTGAGAATCGGTTGAAGTTAAGAAATTCATTGGCCACATTCTCGTTAACGGTACCATGTAAAAAGACATTTGATTTAATTTCCGGCAATGATTCATCAACAGATTGTTTAAATCTAGAAGGCCAACATGATGCTTCATTCTTTAAAATACTTGGACCAGACCACCAATCTTCTAAAGAAGGTAATAAATTAATGTCTACTCCTCGAGAGACATAATCAGCGGGGTTCTGATCGGTGGGGACGTGTCTCCACTCGCAGTTGCCCGCCTTCTCTAAAATTTCAGCAACTCTGTTGCGTACGAAAGGCTGCAGCCTATTTGGCAACATTTTAAGCCATCCTAGGACGACAGTAGAGTCTGTCCAAAAGAATGTACGCGGCATAGTGTTTAAGCGTAATGATGCAACCACCTTTTCATAAATTCTAACTCCGACCAGAGCACCGCAAAGCTCAAGTCTGGGAATGGTGGTTGGTTTCAGAGGGGCAACACGACTCTTTGCTAACAATAAATAAAAAAATAAATAAATAAAAACTTTATTGCATAAAAAGGTGTTGCAGTAAATACAATAAAACAGTTGCACTTTACAAATGAACACTGGTATACAACATAGATGGTTGGAGTACTGTCCTCTTAGATAGGCTACATAATAGCCTGTAGTAAAGAGATACAGTGCCGAATCCCTCAAGAAATGGAGAAATCAATTGCTTAGTGTTCAAAATTTAAGAAAATATAATACTAGTTTTAATAACATTAAACAACAATTTTGGAATATGCCTAATAAACGTACTAACACCTGATGCTCATTGTTGACACTGCGAACGTATAAGCATGCTCCATATGCTCGTTCAGACGCATCAGTGAAAACGTGAAGCTCTAAAAGGTGCATTGAATCAATTAAAACATGACGGGGAATATAAATTTCATTTAATTTCGGTAAATTCATTACTAGTTCAGTCCAAACTTTCCTAATGTCCGGCGATAGCGGTTCATCCCATGACAGTTTGTGTAACCATAGTTTTTGAAGTAACATCTTCATCACTATGATGCATGGAGCTAGAAGCCCCAAAGAATCAAAAATTTGTGATATTATCGAAAGCATGTCACGTTTTGTATCCCTACAAATAATTGGTTGACTAATGGGAAAATAGAGTTGATCAGATTGTGATTGCCAACCCAGACCTAAGGTTTTGGTAGACTCAGATCCGCCAATATTCAAGTCAAGTGAAGATTGGGGACAGTCAGAACCAATCACCAAACGCATATGATTTGACTTCCACTTTCTTAGGTTCATTCTAGCTGAAGCAAGAGTAGAAGTTACTTTATGACGCAAGTCTCTTACTTCATTGAGATCATCTCCTCCCGTCAGCAAATCATCGACGTAGAAATCATGTAGAATGACCTCAGCAGCCCTTTTATCAACGCAATCTAAACCTAACTGTTTAAGACACCTCGTTGCAAGGAATGGAGCGCTGGCTGTGCCGTACGTCACGGTATTGAGCTGGTACGTTTGCAACTGACTTAACGGGTCATCACGCCAGACGATTTGTTGGAAATGTCTGTCATTTGGATGAACCACTATCTGCCGGTACATTTTTTCCACGTCGGCAGCAATAATATATTTATGTTGTCTAAAACGTAATAATATCGATAAAAGATCATTTTGTACTACAGGTCCGGTCATCTGTATACTATTAAAAGAAGTGCCTGTAGTAGTGGCACTGCTGGCATTAAAAACCACTCTTAATTTAGTGGTGACACTGCTGTCACGCAAAACTCCGTGATGTGGGAGGTAATGAGCAGAACGTTCAACATTTTTACATTTCGACATATGACCTAGGCTTTCGTACTCTGCCATGAAATCTTTATACATCTTAGACAGTTGAGGCTGGCTTTTGAACCTACGCTCTAAAGAAGAAAAACAATGTTTAGCTCTTAGAAAGGATTCACCTAACATATCCGGGGCACATTTCAGTGGAATTCGAACACAAAATTGCCCGTTATCCAAACGTGTAGTATTCTTTACAAAATGCTCCTCGCATAGTTTTTCTTCTTGCGAATACACTGATGTAGTACCGACCTCTTCTAATTCCCAAAATCTTGTCAATTGATTACCCATGCTATCATGTGATTCATCATTACCGTCACAAATAATCTTCGTAAAATTACATTTTACCATTTTTGATGGTGTTGAAGTATAATTAATTTTAGTCGGGCCTGAAACCAGCCATCCCAGTCTAGTTTCGCAAAGAATAGGTTGTCCATCTCCTAACTTGATTCTTTGGGATCCCAGTAAGTCCCAAAAGATGTCAGCACCGAGCAGCATATCTATTGGGGCCGGTGAGTAAAAGTTAGGGTCAGCCAGACAAATATTAGATGGGATTTTCAATTTTAATAAGTCCACATGTCTACTCGGAATATTATCGGTGATTGAAGGTAGAACAAAACAATTAATTTTAATGGAAAAGTTATCGTTCAAAGATTTTATTGAGACAGGGCACATTTTATTGATATATGAAGATGAATTATTTTAAATAAAGGAAATAATAATAATATCCCTGGACATTTCACACAGCACCATTTGTCCCAAGCTAAGCAACCTAATGCTTATTAATACCCAATATGGAGTTGTTCACAGTATTGGCAGTTAAACCTAGTTGGTAGTATAGTTTTTCAGTCATGAGACATGATGTGCTGCCACTATCAAGCACAGCACGAGTGACGTACTGCTGACCGTTTTTACCTATGATCTTAATTAACGCCGTGGATAGCAATACGTCACCACGTTCGACACTCGCAGAAAGAGACAAACCTGCACTAGCATCTGACGGAGCAGGGGCACTTGTCGCATCATCACTATTAGCGGAAGTAATAGCCAAGTCTGACTTCTTCGAATGATCTGCGACATGCACCAGAGTGTGGTGCTTGCGCCGACATACTTTGCAACTTGCCTGTTTACAGTTATTAGCGTAATGTCCTGAAGACAGACAATTATAACAAATCTTAAATTTCGGTAGCAATTGTAACCGTGCTTCATTACTCAACGCCAAAAACTGAGGACAATTGCTTAATTTGTGCTCACCGTTACATTTAACACAACTCTTAGGTTTAGAAGAACTATTATTCACCTGATTATTCTTGTCTGTTTTATTAGAATCCTGTATTACCATTGTCCTAACCTTAGAATGTTTACTAGTATTTGAGTGTTTATCAATTGTTGAACTTGACATTTCTAATGTTTCAATTAATTCAGCACGATTCTTAATGAATGTGAGGAACACAGTTAATGTAATCTCGTAGTCCTTGTCAAGGCGACCCTTGTATTCTTCCCATTCACGGTAAGTTTTATTGTCCAACTTGTATCTTATAATGTGAATGAGTAAAGTATCCCAGTGATTAACAGGTTCTCCAAGCGATTCCAAGGCACGCAGGTTTTTATTAATGTGATCGATTAAAGCTTTTAAATTCACAGACGACTCCTTACTGATCGTCTCAATATTAAATAATGCTGAAACATGGTGTTGAATCAACAGATGTTTATTATCAAACCGGTCACAGAGTAATTTCCAAGCGACTGAATAATTAGCGGCAGAAAACTGAATTGAGTTTATCACCACCGCAGCTGAACCTTCTAGTGATGACCTCAAATAATGAAATTTATTTATGTCGTTTATGTCGTCGTTAGAGTGAATAAGGCTGACAAATGTATCGTGAAATTCCAACCAATTTATGTACGAACCGCTGAATTTTGGTAATTGAATAGTCGGTAACTTAACAAACCTGTTATTATTAGAACGTGAACCCACCTCACTATCAGTTGGATCCCTTTTCCTATAACCATCGAGCACTTTCTGAGCTTCAGCTAGGGTTTTATAATAAAGAGACTCAAACTCGCTACGTTCTAACATTTGACCATCCAAATTATCAGTGCTACATTCCAATGCTAATTGCACCTCGTCATATTGACCATACAATGACTCAAGCCTATTTAAACGCAATTGCAACTCGCTAACCTCAGAAGGACTTATAGAAGGTTTTAATGAATTCAAATAATTTAAGAATACTGTTACCCTTCCCTTGTAACTCGCCCTTTTTCTAATGAGCTCCTTATCCTCTGGCATTGCGTAAGCTGGTGCAGTCAACCTGGAATATATACAATAAAAGTTTTAACAGCGTCTAAAAATGTTACGATACCTGCCTGTAAATACCTACATATGAAATAAGAATTAACTGCTAACTTTATTGTTAACTGTTTCCCTATACTTTTAAACTAAGTAATGAAATATCAACGTTTTAACAATAACAAAATCAGTACAAAACCTTAGTAACTACTTTATTCACAATGCAGTTATGAACCTATCTATCTTTTAATGTGATTACATGAATAAATGACTCAGTAACTGTTACCTTACCTAATAAAGTGACAATAATGCAGCTAAAGATAGCTACTCTTTATGAGGGTGCAAATAACTGCGTTTATCACAAGATTAACACGCTAAAGTCTGATCAATTATAACAATGTGTAAGCACAGGATAGGGTTTTACAACGATTAGGTATATAACTCTGTACTAACCTGGTTATTAACAGCTAATTAACACTAAATACAACCTGATAATAGAGTGTTGGGTGGAACTAATGATGATTACGATTATCCAGACCACGGTAAATTCCAAATCTTCGCAATGACACAGCAAAATGAATGTCACACAACCAGCTTCGCTTGTAATTACGAATTATCCACCAATTCTCTTGAAATCCTTATAATAATAGCTGATCGAAGTTTTTCCAACGTGAAATCTTCTAATCCAGGCTCGATAGGACCATGTGCAGGATTTTATGAGGTCTTTCAGCGGGAGAGGTAAAAAGAAACGACTTGATTCTTCAGTAAAATTGTGTCTATTGATAAAGCATAAAACTGTCGGTAGAAGGTAATAATTTAAAAAGAAAAAAGTCATTAGCTAGAACACACGTAGCTTCACTAGTGCTATGATGACTTTTGTAGGCGTTCCGCGCAAACAAGTATATTAGAAATTATTTGCACGTTGTGTAGTCATAAATATCTGGATATATTTCTTTCGTTCACACATAAATTACTGGATGTATTTGTGTCCGTTACCCAGGCCAGATGTTGTCGAAAATGGTCATTTGAATCTTATAGATAATTAGTTTTGCGGCTTCTGTAATTGTTGCGCACATTTTTAAATTTGTTGCGCTTATAGTTTTTTAATTATTTCACAAAAACATTTCCTGCTGGGGTAACGTTACCCCAGCCAGACCTTTTTCTTTCTAATGGGAATATTTAAATAATTACTAGCTATAAAATTAGTTGTCTAGATGAAGTAAATGTTGTGCCTTATTTTGTATTTGTTCTTTCATCGGTTGCGAAGTTATTCGAGATTTTGCTGGGGTAACGTTTTTGGTTTTGCTAGATCTTTGAAATGGTTAAGCGGATTCTTATCATATTTTGTACATGGCTTCTTAGGAATTAGTATAAATTTGTTCTGCAATAAAAAAACAACTATAATACATAGCTTAAAGGTTATTTCATTACATAGAAAAACACTTCAATTGGTCCCAGCACTCTCAATAAGAGCTCTAAAGACTTACTTTAAACGTTATTTTAAAGCTTGTAACTGCCTTCAAATGTATGTGAAGTTTCATTAGTATCCAGTAAGTATTTAACAAGTTATGATGATATTGAGTTCTTCACGAGCACGGTCTTGATGCGCGCGGTGTTATTTGGCCACTGGATTGGATATATGAACTGAATGTTATGTCAATTATTAGTTTTTTAGTTCAGTTGTATATCAGTAAAATTTCAGCTCAGTACATTGGATAATTAATGAGATAATACGATTAAAGTCATTAGGAAGTGAATGACCGTGGTAACCCGACCAAGTTTAGGTGGTTACGAAAAAGCGAAAACGCAGAACATTATACTATCTTTTGAAATGTTTAGTATAATACACCTTACAATTTCAGTACAGACGCGTACACTGTTAAATACATTAATAATATAATAATGTCTGTACTATGAAAACATTATTATTATCTTCCAGTTGCACAAACTTATCAAAAATCACTGATATAACATGTCGTTCGGTGGGACGCGGAAGGGGTGGGGTGAAGGGGCGCATTGTTTGCATATCGCACTAAACATGCTCCATAATCACATAATTCATCTTCTAGAGTGCGCGTGCGTTTCGGCAGTTCCGTTTCCTGTTTTTGCAAATATTTATAGAGTGTGTGAGAGCTAATATAAAATAATAAGTGTGGCGAATTACTGCTAATGTGGAGTGCTTCTATTGATGATCATAGTTATGGTGCAGGCTGCTTGATGAATTCACGAACAAGGTAAGCTTGTATAATGTAACTACAGAAATAGTAGCAAAATTATTATTAATATGTACATGTTGTTAGGTACTTATCTAAAACTGTATTTTTTTAAGGCTTAAATATTTGAATTTAGGAACTTATTATTTTCTTTTCTTTCGTACTTAGTTATTACCTAGACTGGAATTCTCAACAATGTCAATTCACAACAATCAAAACTAAAAAAACAATCCAAACAGGTTCACACTCCATCTTGTATGAGTAATAACTTAGAACCATTGAAGGGTACAATACCCTTTTATTTTTCGACTCTCAAAAAAACATCGCAAATGGATCCAAAAGACATGGTATCCAATAAGGTTTTTTTTCGTTCCTAAACATTCTTTTACAATAATTCACCAAAATATTGCCGGAGCCGTAAATAAAATTCAGGATTTTGAGATAGTGCTAAATGAGTTGCACGAATTAAAGAAAAATGTAGCAGTAGTATGTTTCAGTGAACATTTCATTAAAAAGGGCGATGAAAAATACTTAAATATTAATAATTTCTATCTTGGGGCTATTTACTCACGCCAAGAACAAAAACGCGGAGGCACGTGTATATTGTGTCAAAAAGGTTACGTAAGCGCTGAACTAGGTTTTATAAAGGATCTTGTACTTGAGAAACATTTTGAAGTATGCGGCGTAGAAATTGAACAAATCAAATTGATCGTGGTTTGTATATACAGAACACCAAATTCTGATGTAAATATATTTTTTCAAAATTTTATTAAACTTTTACGAAAACTTCAATATAAAAAATGCAAAATAATAATATGTGGTGATTTTAATATTGATTTACTAATATCTGACAAAAACAGTACAAAATTTAAAGAAACATTACTTAACTATGGAATGCAATACTATATACATGAGCCTACTAGGCTTAAGAAGTGTATAGACAATATAATTGGTAATGTAGCAAATGCAACAGGTGAAACATATAATTGTTTCCTGTCAGATCATAATACAGCTCAAATCGTTACAATTGATCAAGCAACTAACCACAAAAAAGATTTCTTTTTTATGGCTATTAATGATTTAACTGAAGGTAATGTTAGAAAGTTTATTGAATACATAAGTTGCTTAAGTTTCAGTGAAATTTATGAAATCTCAGATGCTAATGCAGCCTTTGACGGATTTCATGATCTTTTAACATTGATGTATAATCTTTGCTTTCCATGTATACGAATTAAAAGAAAACATAATATGAACAAACAAAAATGGATAACAAAAGGAATTAAAAAAAGCACCAATACTAAGAGGTCATTAAGACATCAATATTATTTGAATAGAAATAATGAAAATAGGAGCAAATTTAAAACATACTCCAAATTATTAAGAAGTTGTATGAATAACCTGCAATCTCTATGTAACAAAAAGCACATTACTAATTCGCAAAACAAAATTAAAGCTACATGGGATATTGTAAAGTCCAATACAGGTACCGAGCCGTCTAGGGACTACATCAGCAAAATTGAAAATAATGGTATAACTCTAACCTCCGGATCTGACATCGCTAATAAATTTAATAATCACTTCATTGACATTGCCATTAATCATTCTAATAATTTTTTTAATCATAATATTGACATGCACAACATAGAAACTCATGATAATAGTATATTTTTAAAACCCACAGATGCTTCCGAAATTGAACGTATCATAATGTCCTTAAGAAATACTAAAGCGGTAGGTTATGATAATATCTCAACTGAACTTCTTAAAAGTATATCAAAGTACATTTCATCGCCTTTAGCGTATATCATTAACCTATCCATGGAACAGGGCGGTTTTCCTGAAAGATTGAAATTGTCCATAATTAAGCCATTACATAAAAAAGGCTCCAAATCTAATGTCGACAACTATAGACCTATAGCACTAACTCCCATACTTTCAAAAGTATTTGAAAGAGTAATTTACAGGCGGTTATTAAGGTTCCTAGATAAATATAACATTCTAGTAAGTCAACAATATGGATTTAGACAAGGTAAATCGACTAACTTAGCAGTTTTCTCGTTAATAAAGCAAATTATGAACAATATCAATAAAAGGATCTTTTCTTGTGCACTATTTTTAGATTTAAGTAAGGCGTTTGACCTCGTTGACCATGCTAGGCTATTAAATAAAATGGAAAGGTATGGAATAAGAGGTCCAGCTATAAAATGGTTTCAGTCGTATTTACGTGACAGGAAGCAGATAACAAGAGTAGCAAAGTTAAACCAATTATCAAATAGTATGGATAATTGTGAATCCGAACCAAGAATAACCTATTGCGGTGTCCCCCAGGGAAGCATTCTGGGGCCGTTACTGTTCCTTATTTTTATAAATGACCTACCAAAATCAATAAAACATCAGTGTGTTCTGTTTGCTGACGACACCACAGTTATTATTGAATGTAAAGATCAACAAAACTATGATAATGAAATTAATCAAACATTGCATGATATAATAAGATGGTTAGATATAAACAAACTAAAATTAAACATTGATAAAACGAGCGTACTTCACTTTAAAACATCGAAAAGTAAACCTGTCCATCTTCATGTCGCGTATAATAGTATTAGCATAAAGCAGGTACATAACACACGGTTTCTAGGGGTAACACTTGATGAGCACTTAACATGGAAAAATCATATTGAGATTCTTTGCAAGAAAATCAATCAATTTGTATTTGCGCTGAGAAAAGTAAAAAATGTAACGTCAAGAGAAACCGCCATAATGGTGTATCATGCCTATGTTTGTTCGGTTATTCGTTACGGCATAGTTGTGTGGGGAAACTCCTCAGAAATAGATCGAATTTTCATAGCTCAAAAAAAGTGTATCCGCGCAATCTTTAATATGGAGTGGTCTGATTCGTGTAGGCCTATATTTAAGTCACATAACCTTTTGACTGTACCCTGCATATATATCCTTGAAATTGCCAAGTTCCTAAGATCCAATTCTGAGTTATTTGAACGAAGGGATAATACTATTAAGAGGAAAGCTGCACATTTGGATTTTGAGATACCTGTTCCTAAGTTGCAACTCTTCCGAAAGAGCTGTATCTACATGGCTCCCTTAATCTACAATGCTTTGCCGAGGTCAATTACCCAACTACCCTTCAAGAAATTTTGTTCGGCATTACGGAACTGGTTGTTACAGGAATGTTTTTATTCAATACACGAGTTTTTTGTAAAATGTCCTTGTAAATTCTTTTCTCTTGATCTGGCATCCAAATATAGGCATAAATAATTATTTAAGTTAATATAGTATTTTATTATGTTGAATTTAATTTTAATTTAATAATATGGTTAAATTAATGTAAGTGTGTGTAATGTAATGATATATAATATAATTGAAATAATATACAATAAATCTTGATATAATAATTATTTATTAATATAAATGTAACTACATAATATGAATTGAAAGTAATAGGTAAGTAATGTAATGTGTGTGTCAAAGTAGATATACATATATTATGGATGAAAAGTCAAAGTATAATTATATTGTATTATTATTGTAATGTGATTAATGTTAAATTTTGAAAATGAATGTAATGCTAATTGTAAATTCATGTAATTATAATTAGAAAATTGTTTTTGCATACCGTTAAAACGGTGAGACATGTAGCACTATAATTATAATATACACACACCTTTATAATATACCATGTTTCTGGCAAATAAATAAATAAATAAATAAAATGATAACGACATATTTATCCTTCACTACATAGTACCTATAAAACAAAGTCCCTTCCAGTTTGTCTGTCCCTGTTTGCTTACTATGTTTAAAACTACGCAACGGATTCTGAAGCAGTGATCATTACACAGTCCAATATGTGTATATTTAAATAAAAACTGTAACTGTGTATACTGAAATCTATAATTTAATTAAAAAATAATAGAAAATTTCAAAAAAGCAAAATTACTATCTGTAATTTTAATCTGTGATTGTTTTTAAGAATAAGTTTAATAATACTTTAAAAGTTCAATTGAAATGATTATATTACCTGTCAATAAAATTTATTTAATAATCACATAGTTTTTTTTAAAACTTGTGTACAAGTCTGTACTAAATTTGTAACACTATCCTACATATTTTAGAAGGTACCATAATGTTTTGCGTTTTCGCTTTTTCGTAACCACCTAAACTTGGTCGGGTTACCACGGTCATTCACTTCCTAATGACTTTAATCGTATTATCTCATTAATTATCCAATGTACTAAGCTGAAATTTTACTGATATACAACTGAACTAAAAAACTAATAATTGACATAACATTCAGTTCATATATCCAATCCAGTGGCCAAATAACACCGCGCGCATCAAGACCGTGCTCATGAAGAACTCAATATCATCATAACTTGTTAAATACTTACAGGATACTAATGAAACTTCACATACATTTGAAGGCAGTTACAAGCTTTAAAATAACGTTTAAAGTAAGTCTTTAGAGCTCTTATTGAGAGTGCTGGGACCAATTGAAGTGTTTTTCTATGTAATGAAATAACCTTTAAGCTATGTATTATAGTTGTTTTTTTATTGCAGAACAAATTTATACTAATTCCTAAGAAGCCATGTACAAAATATGATAAGAATCCGCTTAACCATTTCAAAGATCTAGCAAAACCAAAAACGTTACCCCAGCAAAATCTCGAATAACTTCGCAACCGATGAAAGAACAAATACAAAATAAGGCACAACATTTACTTCATCTAGACAACTAATTTTATAGCTAGTAATTATTTAAATATTCCCATTAGAAAGAAAAAGGTCTGGCTGGGGTAACGTTACCCCAGCAGGAAATGTTTTTGTGAAATAATTAAAAAACTATAAGCGCAACAAATTTAAAAATGTGCGCAACAATTACAGAAGCCGCAAAACTAATTATCTATAAGATTCAAATGACCATTTTCGACAACATCTGGCCTGGGTAACGCACACGATGTATTTTAATGAAATTTAGAATCGAGAAGATAGCTTACCTTGGATTAGCACTTAGGCTACTATTTATAATGTACTTAATCATGTGTAAGGTCATAGAAACAGCTAGTAGAATATAATCCAATAACAACTTTATTTTATTACTTTTCTACGTCAGTGTACTCAGGCACAACATGTGTGAACCGGTTAGTGAGTAAAGTAAAGAAGGTCATCGATATGTATGAATCCGTCGCTTTTTAGTAGTCATTCAAATTTGGTCGGAGAATCAGCCGTTGTTTACATATTTTGGTTTTTTGTTTATATTTACTTAATGCGAAACATTCTAAGCTGAATATTTTCACCATATATTTTTGACTAAAGGCACAAGATTTTGGTTTACACCTACACATCTGGGATTGAGCCGGTTCCTTGTATTTTGCCGTCAAAGTTATGACACCATCGTTTTGACTTTTAGCAAGATTATTCAAAAACGCATGCATGAACAGTTTTGAAACTTTGCATGGTTATTATTAGCGTCAAGAAGGACCAAATACAGTTTTCAGCGAACTTGTGCCTTGTCTAATTTAGGCGCTGCGATGTTTTTTCGGGTTTTAATAAAACCGCTATAACTTGATCACTATAAATATTTTCTTAAATCTAATTGGGGCACATAGGGGCACACATTAAGAGCTACTCGTGTATGTTTATTCCACAGGGGCACATGCAATGGTTGTAGAGATATACGATTCATCAAAACGTTACTCCAGCAGGAAATGCAATATCTCGAAAACCTGAAGGGGCACAGATTTTATTTTTGGGGGCACATTTTAGCACACATATAAGCTCTCTGGCCATGCACAATTTTTCTCTCTTCGATCATTCGTTTAGCATTTTCCTGCTAGAAAAACGTTACCCCAGCAGGAATCGTTTTTTCCGTTTTTTTCCAAAACGACACGGGGCACACATTTTTTATGTGGGTGTGTATACATTTACAGCAGTTAGGGCACAAATTATACGTTTTACTCCTATAACCCTAGGAGACACTTTCTTGCTGGGGTAACGTACACGAAATTCAGTACAATTTTCTTTCCCTGTTTTTAACAGATTAAAAATGACTATTGTTATGTCCGCTTTTTGTTGCATAGAATGTCACTTTTTTGAGTAAGTGGTATGAAAAAGTATTTTCTTTCTTAAATTAAGTCCCCTAGTTTCGAGATAGAAATGTTCAAATCTGTGCATTCTTTTTATCTTCCAGATTCACCCATGTAATAAACCTAGAATACTACTCGGACCTGGTGTCGATCCTAGCACGCCTGATATCCGACGAGCTCATCGGCGCGCGCGAGCGGCTGCTGTGCGTGCGCACCGTGCTGGCCATGCTGGCCGGCGCGGGCGACGCGCTCAACGTGGACCCGGCCAAGTTCCACGCCTATCTGTACGCGTGCATGCTGGGGGCTCATGCTGGTTAGTATAGCTATTCATTTTCTTAACATACCGAAATTATAATTGACTTCAAAACTGTTTTCGAGACTTGTGATATGTTAGAAATAATCACTCTGAAAGTTTCAAGTAATAAAACATCTGCCCCTTTATTCATAAACGTTGCTTAAAGTTAAGCAGTGATTAGCGACTGTTTAACCATACATTTTTGACGTTTAAACGTTACTTAACTTTAATCATCGTTTATGAATAAACCCCTTTGGCAACAGATTTACGCAAGTTCTAAAATATGTATGTCGAGTGATCAACTTTGAACGTTAATATCTCGGAAACCTGACACTTTACGGGGTTAGGTCTTCATGATTTCTGTTTGCATTCATGTCAGCTATTGATTTATAGGTTTCTTGTCTGGCCGCCATTTTGTAAAAAAATCAAAATGGCGGACCGGTAAGTATGCCACGGATCTTTAAAGCCCTTGAATAAACGACGGCACGGTTGGCGCAGTAGTTAAGCGATTGACTGCTGCGCTGCGTGTCGCGGGTTCGATTCCCGCACGGAACAAATATTTGTATGACCTACATGTATTTGTTCCGAGTCTGGGTGTTTTTCTATCTATAATATGTATGTATTTACAAAAAAAAAAAATTGTATATAAGTAGTTTATCAGCCATCTTGTTACCATAACACAAGCATTAGGTTGCTTAGCTTGGGACAAATGGTGCTGTGTGAAATGTCCAGGGATATATTATATATTATTATTATTAATGTGTCTGTGTGATTGTCTGAAATTAAATGAATTATGATTATTATTCTCATTAACGTTTTCCAGGCAGGACCCACGCTGACTCGAAGATAATGCTCGAGGCAGTGACCCAGATCTGCGCGCGCGCACGTCGCGTGTCGCCGGCCATCCTGCAGGCCTTCGCCAAGCGCGTCGCCACGCTGGGGCCGCAGCTGCAGCACAACGGCGCGCTGGCCAGCCTGGCGCTGCTGCATCAGCTGGCTCAGGTATGTGATGATGACACTGATTGTGTAATGTAGGTACAAATAAGAGACCACGGGTTTCCCTACCCATGCAAAATAATAGCATTTGCTATATCAGTAGAGTACTTTTCTTCTCACAACACAACAATATTATACCCAACAGCAAAGCAAAGCCGTCTCAACTCTCCTCGAAGCAGACAGTGAAGCCAGCGGGTCAGGTCGTTTCGACCCGACGCTACCGTCCCCGGAGCACTGCAACGCGCACGCGGCCGGCCTGCACGAGCTGTGCGCGCTCGTGCGACACTACCACCCCACCGTGCGCACTGCCGCTACTGCAGTCATGAGGGGGAGCTTGCCGCAGGAGTTTCATAAGATGTAAGTGTTGTTGTTACTACTAAACTATATCAAAGTTACTTTGTATGATGATTGTGAGGGCCGCGAAAGTGAGGAACAAACATAAAAAACAGATGCTATGTATTTTTAAAAGACTTCCAAAAATGGGTAATGCAATAAAATGATACTTTTTGTAGACAATCGGTCTGCTGTGACTAAAATCCTACTAATACTATAAACGCGAAAGTTTGTATGGATGGACGGGTGTTTGTTACTCTTTCACGCAAAACTGCTGAACGGATTTGGATGAAATCTGGCTCACAAATAGTTTATAACCAGGATTAACACATAGGATACTATTTATCCAGATATTCCCACGGGATCGAAACTTATGCGGGTGAAACCGCGGGGCGCAGCTGGTGTAAAATAAAATTACTTTTAACTTTGTAATGCAACTTTTCGGTATACCCGTTCTTTTTCCTAGTTGAAACACTAGGAAGTGGTGAAGGCTTTTTGTACCTTCAGACGACCAAAAAGTGGCGATAATCAGCCTCAAAAAATGTTACCCGATTGTGTCAGAGAGTAGGTTATTTTAAAGTTGGTTGCTTCTTGTATTAAACTGTTTTATCTTTCCCAGGACACCCTCCCAAATATTCCACGCATACGACGGCTCAGAGATGGCGTTTAAGCCGTCCATACCTCCTCCGAAGAAGTCCGACAGTATCAAGAAGTTAGCACACAACCATCTGTGGGCGCAGACTGACCTCAAACAGATGTGCGAGGCGGTCGAGAATAGCGTTCAAATGGTCATCACTGAGAGATGAGGAAGTAAAATGATTTTTTAGTCAAAATGTGGTGTTTTATTTATACATTTATAATAAACTTACAGATAGAAAAGAAATAATTAGAATTAAAAACAACTTACCATACAGAAAAAACATCTTTGCCTTTGGAATCGTTTTGTAAATTGACATATTATTAATGAGAAACTTAATTCTAAATGGTAGGTAATACGAAAGCAACCATGATTTTTAAGACAACATACGAACTATATACTATTTTTTAAAGAATTCGTATCCAAGTATGCCAACGGGACCCTATTTACTAATCCTACGCTATCTATTGGTTTGACACGCACGGCCTTCAACCGAGGAAAACATACTAAATTGTTATTTACAGTTTTCTTGAAAGATATTTCAAGACAGTCAAAACTTTTCATTATCAAACCATTCATCTAATTCAGGGCTGTCCAAACACGATACGATCCCAGGCCAATATAAATTTTTAAATCCTTCACCCATTCCTAAAAACCTTTACAATTATAATTGAAGTGAACGATAGTAGCCAAAAAAATCTTAGATACGATCCCAGGCCAATATAAATTTCTAAATCCTTCATCCATTCCTAAAAACCTTTACAATTTTAATTGAAGTGAACGATAGTAGCCAAAAAAAATCTTTTCATTGGTCCTTTTATATCGCGGGCCGCACAAACTCAAGCCGCGGTCCGTGCTTAGTAAAGCCCTGACTATTTTTTTCTCGTCAATCATGATAATAAGATATCTATTTACTTGGATACCTTTATCCGCTTATACGATTAAATATAGTTTTAGTTTCGAATTAAGACAAGTATGCATTTTGAACCTTACATTGATATCATAATTTGTGTTAAAACATGATCACTACTTATATTATAAAATCACTGCGCCAGCTTCTGATCCCACTCTCGAATGTTGTTGACGATTAGTTCTGCTCTCGTCGCAAGCGCAATTTCTAGCACGCGCTTAGAATTCGCACGTTCAGTCGCGATTTTCTCTTTCAGGGCTGTTAGTTTTGTGCGCCAACTGGAATAAAAGACAATAACTTAAGTTCATGCCTGTAATATAATAATAATACAAGCATATCATTGTCCCACTGAACGGTAAGAGCCTCTTCTCATACAGAGAAGGCACGAGCATTGTTCACCACGCTTGCTCAAGATGGGTTGACGATCTCAGATTTATATTAACTATAAGTCCAGGTTTCCTCACGATGTGTGCCTTTACCGATGCTGTAATCACAGAAATTTGCCAGGAGGCAAAGGTATACTAATCTCAGTTAATGCTTGTTATTTTAAAAGCCTCATGTAATACGGGGCAAGCCCATTACCATATGGATAATCAGCCTGTAAAGTTTTCACTGCTGTGACACACAGGCCTCCTCTCTGTGAGAGGGAGTGGGCCGTAATCCACCAAGCGGGTGCGGGTTTGTACATCTCTTCGAATTTTTTGGTTCTAGGACATGCCGGTTTTCTCATGTATACATAATTTATTTGAAATTTACCTGTCATTCTGGTGTTCCCAGAATTGCAGCTCGGCGTCGACTCTGTGGTACTGTTCTTGCTGCTGCTTTAACTCTTGCATCCTCGCGTTGAGTTCTCGGAGCTCTGCGGCGGATGCGGCCACGTCAGTGGCTTCCTTGCCTGTTTCGTTGTCTAGCATGTCTTGCTCGCGTTGCACTGTTGTTTTCATTTCGCTGATTTTCGCGCGGGTTTCCTCCTGTTTAGGGTGAAAAAATGAACAGCTTTAAAAAGGGGCTTTGGAAGGCCGTGGCATACGGCGAAAAATATAGATGTCTCGGCATAAACTTAAACCGTTAATATCTCGGAAACGTGACGCTTTACGGGGCTTGGTCTTACTGTTTTCTGTTTGCATTGATGTCAGCTATCGATTTATAAAGGTTTCATAGACGGACTCTGTAGGTGTGCCAGGTTTGATATAAAAACCTTCAATTTCCTTTGTATGGTTGTTACTGTGACTCTTAAAGGCTCATAAAGGTTCTTGGTAAGTTACGGGTTGAGAGTAGACATGAAAATTGTATGCTTTTTAGGGTACTTCGGCTCGCAAATCCCAATAATCTTTATACCAGAAAAAAAAAATGTGGTTGTCGCCGATATGAGATTGCGCATATAATATACCTACATATAGGGTGGATTTATGAGACGGGGCAGTAAAGATAGCAGTAACCTTATTTGTTGTACCTACAGGAAAACGGTCTTAGAAGACTCCATAACTTTTCAGAAACTTTGATCTGCATTCACAGATTAAAAAAAAAAAAAATACAGTCAGCAAGGAAATTGGCAATGTTCACAAAAACTTTTTGTCGATCTGTCTGTCGAACAGTTCTATTTCTAATTAGGATCAAAAGACTTTGAGCTTGGGGTATCAGGAAGGTAAAAAATCGCAAAAAAAAAAAAAAAAAACTTTTCCATACATTTTGTAGCAAATGCGACTCCCAACTTTTTTTTGACGGATAGACTGGCCGAGTAAGGTAAAAAAAATATTAGTAGAAAATAAATACTACAAAAGAATCGATTATAGTCATAATTAAACTTACGAGTAGCGCAGCCCGTTTCCTCGCTAGAGTAGTCTTCTCCCGCGATTGTTCAGCACGTTTCTGAGTGAGTAGTGCAGCCAGCGAGCGTAGCGCATCCAGTCCGCGCGATACGATGGTCGCACATTCTGTGCTCATCAGTTCCCTGATAAACAAATATATTACATGATAGATCAAATTCAAAGCAATTTATTTCAACTAAACCATTCATCTTTTCACTTTGTTGACAAAAATTAGATGAGTGCGTATGGACCAGAAACCAGCAATTACATCATTTATTTATAGATACTTTTTAACTGTCCAAAAATCGGTCAGTTAATAAAAATGTTGAATAATGTTTATTCTAAAACTTACTTCTCATCAATAGCCAGTGAGGCGAGATCGGGGAACTGCGCCGATAAATGTATGAGTCCTTGTTTGTACTCCACGCAGCTGTCCAGGGTCTTCTTCTGCCAGAGAGCCAGCTCGGTCTCTTTGCTGAGCACCATCTGTGATGTTTAATGAAGGTATAGTTACGCATATAAAATGTTGGTTCGGCGAATTTTACTTGTATTCGTATTTTTTAATTCCATGCAAGTATTTATGTCAGCAAAATAATATTGAACAGTTTGGAAATCATTGGATTCACAGATTTGTACTTTATTTATTGTGACCATGTAAATTGAGGTGGTTGGCTCACTCGGTATTTGACAGCATCTGGTAAAAGCGGAAGCCGACTCAAATATATAAGGTAGAGACGACAACACAACAATAAATTAAACTGCGTATATCTAATGCCGTTCCCAGTGTGCACACAAAAATTTAACCAAAAATATTCAATAGTTTAGTCACTATAGATGGTCGAAGATTGGCAAAACCTACAGTTGGTCCATCACTACTATTTAGTTTGTTTAAAAAAAACACTATTTATTTCAAAATACTCTTATGCCAGTGTTTTCATTCAATGTCGTATTCTTGTCACCACATTATATTCGGAAAAGCCAATAGACATAAAACATGTCTATTTGAAATATCACATTACCTTGCCAATCTGCTCCGCGAGTGATCGCTTGGAGTCTTGCACTCGCAGCGCGTAGTCCACTTCATCCAACAGTTTGGTGCGCTGTTCCACACTGAGAGGCTGCGTTTCCAATTCTTGTTTGAGCTGCTGACTCTCCGCCCTGTGGTGGAAATTATAAATTAAACAACAACAAAAAAAATAACTTTTACTTTGGGAAAAATACTAATCGCGAAAAAATATCTGCTGTTTCAAAAATTTATGTTAAGATACACTAGATAGTGCTCACTAAGATACACTCCATAGTGTTCAAAGATCAGTTAAATGACTCTGTATCGGGGTGTGAGTTATTTTAATTGCACCTTGTACAGTCAACAAAAGAGATAAATATGCAGGGTCGTCGGATATAGTTGAAGTTTAGTAAGAAACGGATTGATGTTTTCGGATTAAATTTTATTCAATTATTAGAAAACAAACAGTTCATTTATCAAACTAAATTTCATTCGAAAACATCCATCGGTTTCTTACTAAACTTCAACTATATCCAACGACCCTGGATACTTATCTCTTTCTTGACTGTACCTACAGGAGGTGCTATTCTAAAATCGTAAAATGCTGGTATTCAACTTCATCCTTTTACGCTGGAAGTTAACCAAACATAGATTTGGAAAAAGTCAGATGATGACATGGTAACCAATATAGCCCAAAGAATTGGCAAACTTCAGTGACATTTCGCAGAACGGTTAGCCAATGGGGCTGAAGGGTGCTGATGTCTGGCCTGTCCTCCCACAAGATGGACCGCGGACCTGCTGAAGGTAGCGTCAATCCGTTGGATGTAAGAAGTACAGGACCGGTTTATGTCGCGACGTTCGGGGAAGGTCTATGACCAGCAATGGACGACTTTCGGTTGAAATGTATGAGATAATGACTCACGTGGCCCTGTCTATTTCAATATCGATATGTTTGATGTGCTCAGCCAGGTCGGTTCGCAGCGTGCACTGCACGTCGTACGTGGCGCGGTCGGCTCTGCGAGCAGATCGCTGCGACTTGAGTCCGTTGAGAAGAGTTTCTCGTCGCTCCACACGCCGCGCCTCGTCTGCGCGCGCGGCGGCTTCCACCTCGTCTTCGAGGCAGTGTTCGTATTCTAGAATGAGGGTTATTGGATTAGGATTTTAGTGCGAGAATGCTGAAGGAGCACCTGACGAGCTACTTCTTATGATTATAATTCAAAGTCATATTTGCCACGGTCGCGAATCGTATTTTAATCAACATACGAGTACAACCTGACACTAACCCGCAAATTGCAAAAACTGAAGAAAATTTGAATTTCGCGCGCTACCTTAGGCATTCCCCATAACAGCTTGAGATACTCAAACTCTAATCATTTATTTCAATTAAACCATTTACAGGCACTTTTGAATTGTCAAAGTTAAATAGTCGGTCAGTTAGTCAGAAAGTTGAAGCTAGTCGCCCATTCCAAAAACGTAGATCTCAATGGAGAAGAACGGGCAAGAAACTCCACGGACACTCTTTTAAATCAAGATATTATTACAAAATCCTGGGTACATTATTCTTATTGCTTCTATATGTGAGAACAATGTAAAAAAAAGAAACAATTTAAAATATAACATTAAAAATAAGCCCTGGCAGTTAAGAGATGACCAGTCTCAACCAACAGCGCCCGTTCACGAACATGACGCGTGGATCAGCACCACCCAGCTCAACCATTTTGTAGGGAACCGAATGATCCAACACACGCGCCACCATCAGTGAGACATTTAAGTGAGCATGACATATTCTCAACTGCCATGCTCTTTCAAGTCAACATCAAAATATCATAAAAAACGGATCCATGGTTCTTACATTTACAAAATTTAAAAAATGCTTCTAAATTATACAAAACTATAGTTTGCAACTTTCTTAACAGATAAGAGAAAAAAAAAAATATATATATAAAAAGTTACTACCAATCTGGAAGAGGTATTTAATATTGAAGTATTCAAAATTAATCTTGATTGAATAAAATAAACATTAAATTCATAATGTCAGAAACATTAAAAAAAAAACAAAAGTAAAAAGGGGAAGCATCTCCTCCAAAATATAGAAATTGTGATCAACTAGTGAGCCCAAGTGCCTGTGGAGCAGGACCAGCATTAAGCCAAGCATTTTTATCTAGTTAATCTAGTATATACTCATCCAACTTATAATATGCTTGTCTACATAGTGTGCGTTTAATGCATGTTTTAAATTTCTTCTCATTTAGTTGAAGAACATCGAGTGGTATTTTATTATAACATTTTACACAGTACCCCATAAAAGAAGTTTTTACTTTAGACAATCTGAAGCGCGGTTGATCTAGTTTGTTCCTATTCCTAGTGTTAAAATTATGCCTGTCACTTATCTTACTAAAAAGATGTAGATTTTTTCGAACGTACATAATGTTTTCGAATATATATTGACAAGGAACCGTCATGATGTTAATTTTTTTAAACAGCTCTCTTAGAGATTCGCGTCTGCTGAGATTGTAGATGGCTCTGACAGCCCTCTTTTGCAGAATGAAGATAGAATCAATATCTGCAGCTCGTCCCCACAGCAAAATACCGTAAGACATGATGCTATGGAAGTAACTAAAATAGACCAGTCTCGCGGTATCCACGTCTGTTAATTGACGGATTTTCCAAACAGCGTAAGCGGCTGAACTTAGCCGCCCTGCAAGTGATGTTAGGTGAGGACCCCACTGCAGCTTTGAGTCAAGCGTGATCCCCAAGAAAACCGTATTTTCGACGAATTCAAGTATCTCCTTATTCAATACAACGTGACATAAACTACTTCTAACATTCGGTAAAGCGAATCTAATGCATTTAGTTTTTTTCTCATTTAATACTAAATTATTTACAGTAAACCAATTATGGACCATAAGCATAGCGTTATTTACGTCGTCAAGCTCTTGTGCACGTCTGTCTACTTTAAAAATCAATGATGTGTCATCAGCAAATAACACCATTTGTGGTCGGGTTTTTAGTAAATGAGGTAAATCATTTATATATACTAAAAATAGGAACGGCCCCAATATTGAGCCCTGCGGTACACCCATTTTGACTTTTAACCCCAATGAATTCACACCGTTTATTTGAACTCGCTGAAATCTTTCATTTAAATATGATTTTATTAATTTAAGAGCTAGTTTACCCAGTCCGTAATGCTCAAGTTTCAAAAGCAGTGTTTCGTAATTAACGCAGTCAAATGCCTTGGATAGGTCACAAAAGATACCTATTGCATCTTGTGCCTCTTCCCATGCGTTAAAGATGTGTTTTAATAAAGTGACACCGGCGTCTGTTGTACAACGTCCTTTGGTGAAACCATACTGTTGATCGTGTAGGATGTTGTTACGATTAAAATGATTGAGCATTTGATCCAACATTACTTTTTCAAACACCTTGCTGAAAACCGGCAAAACCGATACGGGTCTATAATTATTTGTGTCTTTGCTGTCCCCAGATTTAAAAAGTGGAATAACCTTACTGAACTTCATTAAATCCGGGAATACCCCTTGATCTACACACAAATTAAATATTAAAGCTAAGTAGGGTGCAATTGTCTCAATAATGGATTGACAGACTTTAGTAGACATGCCCCACAGATCTTCGGTAATTTTGATCTTAAGTTGCTTAAATGCTTTTATAATGTATGTTTAAATTTAAATTCCACAGTACAGGCTGAAACATTCGCTCTTAATAATTCTATAGCTATATACTCAAGTTATATGCACTGTCATACAATTTGTCTGTCAAAAGCACAAGGGAACAATGACATATTCAAACCTCGACGTCACACAACTTACTTTTAATAGTCTGTTTCAACTCTGCGATCTTTTCCTCATCATTGCCAAGCAACGCCTTCAGGTTCTGCAAGTAGTCTTCGTTTAGGTCCTCAAACTGATAATCGGGGTCTTGGAATCTGTAGAAGAGGAAAATACTATACTGACCAAAGACCAATAATAGGACCCAATATCGACGAAAGATATGGAGGATGAAATTATTAAAGTAATAATAACATTTACACTATCAGAGAGCGAAATGCAAAGGCCTAGAGACCTCATACAGACAAGGAACAACATAATCAACCTATATGTATGTTCCCACTGCTGGGACACAGGCCTCTTCTCGGTGAGGGGGAGTGGGCCGTAATCCACCACGCGGGCCCGGTGCGAGCTGGTAGATCTCACATGTCTTCGAATTTTTGAACAACACAGGGGCTGTTCATTTATTACGTAACAAGATTTGAGGGGGAGGCGGTTCTAGATTCTAGATAGGAGGGGTCTAGATAGTTCTTACGTAAGATCACATTTTTATTTTTATTTATACCTTTTCTTTGCCATTTTGGTATATCTTACGTAAGATTGAAAGGTGGGGAGGGGGTTCATCCAAGTCTTATTTTTCTCGTTTCACGTAGGGGAGGAGGGGTCAGAAAGTGGCCAAAATTGTCTTACGTAATAGATGGACAACCCCCCATGGTTAACATACATGCACACTGCGTAATAACGATAAAAAAAAAAGATATTTGAGAATAAATCTTAAACCGAACCATTTTATAGATCAGCTTACCTGATCCAGCACTTGTACAAGTAGTCCCTGCGCAGACACGACAGCTCGTCTTTCCCGACGTACAGCCACTCGTCACACACCGGCATTTCCTACAGCAAAAATAATCTCCTTAAATAAAAATGAAATGCGTTCGTTGGTAAGCGCGTCACTTGAGAACGGCTGGACCGATTTCGTTGTTTACGGCAGTGAGCAATGTAACACACACAAAACATTGTGCTTGTGAATGCATACAACGATACAGGAGTTGTGGGGTATTTAATCTAATTTTACCAAAATTAAGTTATAACATTTAAAACTTGTTTTTATGACTTGACTTTCAATATCTCCATAACCAAAAGGTTCCTAGGTATGGTTCAGTACAAAAAAAATATCACAATTAGTTTTTTTTTTTTCAATTCTCGACTTTGGGGTTATACTCACAATGTGGGTGCCGAGGTCCAACAAGTACGCTATAAGCGCCAGCGCGTGCGGGAACGCGTGCAGAGTGTTGACTGTCTTCAGCCAGGACTTGGAGACTGTTCCAGGGTACAGCAGACGCTTCGATAGGTGTGGCAGCTGGTGATAGTGAAATATTATATTTTATTTTCCAACAGTTTTTAAATAGTTAGGCTCAGTTAGTATATTAGATCCTCACGTGTGCAGGGCATGCGGCGCAAGATAGGTGGGGCACTGTCTGTACCATGGAAGTATTATCTATTGGAGTGATAAATGGAGTCGTTACTTCCTATCTATACTAATAATACAGCTGAAGAGTTTGTTTGAGCGCGCTAATCTTTGGAACTACCAGCCGGATTTGAGAAGTTATTTTGGCATTAGATAGCCTAATTTCTCAGAAAGGCTATAGGCTATTTAACATCACGCTAGAACTTTTAGGAACAGAGCAAAATAATAAAAAAGAATACTAAGCGAAAAAGAATAACAGCGCAGGCAGGCGACGCGACGCGACGGGTTGGGTCGGGTGAACAAGGAATTTCACGCGAGCGAATTCTTGGTCAGAAGCTAGTTTCATATAAAAGGCGTGTAGAAACGTACCTTAGTAACATAATTATCGTTATTAAGCTTGGCGTCCCCGGTGATAGGCACCAGCAGGGCGGCTGCGATGTCCACGAAGCGCGCGATGGTGAGCGGCCGGATCAGCGCCATGCCCGGGCCCGCGCCGCGCCCCGCCAGCGCCTCGCCCGCGCGCGCGCACTCGCCGCGCTGCCACGCCACGGCCGCGATGGGCCTGGGGACACGACACAAAGGACACTCGACTATGAGAGAGGAGTGATGTAGAGAAAAGTTAAGCTCAAATTATTCTTTATCAAGAATACCGCGCCGGGCGCCTGCGAGCCGAGCTGCGAGCGCGCAGAGGCCGCTCGCCATACGCGCGCGCACTGCGTCGTCGTCCGCGCTACGGAGCGATTGCATATTTCTTTCTCGTCAATGTAGTTGACCGTTTGTTTTCCTTTGAAGAATTTTGTAATACAGTCCACTATAATCAAGTTACCGTGTTTTAGTTCTCATACCACCGGAAGGCTTAAAGGATAGTACACGTTCATCTTTAGACAGTCTAATTTCATTATTTTGCCGAAAGTGTGTTTCAATACTAATATCAACCAGGGAACTAAACTTACCTCTGATCTTTGATAGTAACAAAAGCCAAAGCTCTGTCAAGAGAAGTTTGCCAGCTGCGACTGGCACGATCTTCTGATGGTGTTCTCTATAAACAGGAAAGAATGTCATCAAGACTATCATTCTTCAGTTAAGCACAGGATCATATAAAAACTATTTAACCATTAAAAAGAATGATTGAGCCAGTCCTGTATTCAGTATTCAATATAGGTAATAGTATAGAGGTATGATGAAGAACAAGGTGTAAAGTTCACTCATCCTCCATAGAAAAGGTAGGATGAGTCAACCCTCCCAATAGACTGGTGTCGTGTTTGGTTTGGGGCAACTGCCCTACGATTGATGTTGGGACGTTGTATATTATGCTGGTTGCATGGTAAACTCTGCTAATTCGGGCTGGTGTAAACAAATATAGTTCTAAGTGGTTTCTAGTTTTACTTATAAATAGTAGAAATACTTACAACCGGTGTTGTAGTTGGTCTGGTAGCATATTGACTGGAGCGCAGTGGTGTCATGGAGGACTGACCGAACCTCTCTCCTTGCTGGGAGCGGGATCTCTGCACAAGTATCTTACATTAGAATACTGCCTATATTCATTGCTCTGTTGTACTAAATCTTATTACTTGGGACCAAAACATATCTGGCATAATGTGGGGGAACTATAGGCCACTGCCTTACCCTTTTTGGGGAATACAGGTGCCACAGATAATATGCTCTTCGGTACATATTGTGGCCGGGTTTTCAAGACAAAATTTGGTTTTGCTAGTCATCAGAGAGCTCATGAAAGGAATGAAAATTACTGCAGGCCGTTGCCGGATACGGTGAAGAGGATATTTTAGGATACTAGCGTATCTGTGTGAAGTTGCATTTGCTTACTTATCAGTAGTGTAAATCCTCTAGTAATATAATGTAAGTAGATAGTCAATTAACTATGTGAGAGGAGGGCCCAAGAAGATGGAAAGATTGTGTGAGGATTGTGAGGAATGATATGAAAGAGAAGGTAGTGAATGATAGCATGCCAGTTACCAGGGGAGAATGGAAGAAGAATACATGGGACAAGGCCAGGAATATGATGATGATAGTCAGTACATAATAGTTATTAATGTTATTATAAACCAATCTCTTACTACTCATAAGTAAAGAAAATCATTGAGACAGTGTAAACTGTTAGTCACATGTGAAGATATTTTACAGAAAAGGCACTATAATGAAAAACAGGCCCTACTTACTCCATTCAGAGGTATCTTGGTAGCAGAAGCTTCACGACTCAGCCTGCCGCCTCCAAACGTTCCTCTGGCAGGCTCTGCACTGCTAGAGCGGTGTCCCACAGCGCTAGGCCGCCGAGCTTCAGTGGAGAGGCGGTCCGTGGAGCCTGGCCGACGGGGCTTCGGAAGCAACGATCTGCCTTCTAGTCTGGAGTTATTGAACGACACAAGAACTTAAGATCCTCGGAATCATGTTTATATTAGTGCTAAATCGTAATGATCAATGATTTTTGGCTAATTATGAAATAAAAGGGTATCAATGAAACTATTCTATGGCGAAACTCATATTAAAATAGCTTAAAGGTACCTTGGATTGGGCTTGGACTTCCGCAGCGCGCTGGATTGACCAGAAACATATCTATTTGGATTCATTCTTGGAGAAATATAACGCAAAAGAGAGACACAACAAGAAAGAATTACAATTTATTTCACTTTTCAATCACAACAAATTCAACAACTTTTCGTTTGAGTTTGAAATTCAAAAACCTGTCAGAAGTACAGAAGTCAAAACAAACTACGACCACAGATAATAGAACGTCAAAAACGATGCGTTCATAGATAAAATTAGGCATGGTACACACAAAAGATTGATTGATCATTTCTAAGACTTCTTTATTATTTCATTGTTAAGAACTTTTTCTGCGTCAAACACAAGCTGTGGGAATGTTGGGTCCAATAAACATAGTTTCATAAAATTGGTCAAATTAGTTGGTATGTTAGAAGTACTCATCATATCTGGAAACAATAAAAATTACATTGCACCTTTAGATCTTCAGCAGCCAAGGAAAACAATATAATAATAACTATAAAACGGCCAATGGATTATCTTCATAGATTATTGTCAATCAACTATTTTACATACCCTTATTTTCTAATACATGTCTTAGAACATCGTCCAAATTTCGATATTTAGCGTTAATAATATGGCTAGCTTGTGTACTATTATGGTTTATGACAGGGAAATGTTGACCAAGCCTCTGAAAGCATTGCGGTGGATTGGATTTCATTTGAAACTTTATTTTCCTTATCTGAAATTCGATTTTTTATAGAATAAAAAAACAAACTATAAAATGATGTCCCAACCAATCAGTAATATATTTTGGGGTAAAAGTAGTAAAAATATGGTAAGTTTATAGGGACATCCCCCTGCGATGAAATTTGTCGCCAGGTGTTAAAAAAAAATGCTGTTCCATACATTTTGACCGCGCAGGTATTGCAATTATTGTAGGAAACAGCTGAATCCAAAGTAACAAGCGGTGTGTCGATGTCCCCTGCCACCCTATATAATTTGTTGACGCAATTACACATTTCGCCATAAATTGGCATGCAAATCTCAATGCAACAAGATGCTAAATTTATTAAGCAAATCTCTACACAAAATTAAATGAAACATGATTATATGACTATGCCAGCGTGTCTGCTCTACTTACAACAATTTGAATTCACAATCTGATAAGATTTAGGAGATGCTAATGTGAAGTAGTGGACGGCGTAAATCGTTAAAATAAACTTACTTCTTGACAAGAGTTGCTAACGATAAGGATAAGAACATCTTCTTTATAAATTCCTTTTATTTTATGATGCATGTTAAACGATTCCAATATCTTTGTGTCCGCCGTTATTAGAAGTTGATCGTACTGAATACGAAGGAAAGAGTTCGATAACTTGGAATCGTATTTGGTCCAACTTCCTCTCCATAACATTAGCTTATCAATCGGGGTCGCCCATGAATCTGAAAACAAAGTAAAATTGAATAACCAATGCAAAACTAAAACAACTTGTAATGTATACTTATTACTTGTGTTGCTGTTCATTTTGTGTTATTATTTTATTAATTTTTTTGCTGTTACAAAGGCGACTGTCCGACGAGTTCCCGCCAATTTCGATTTTTTTTGAGTGAGACAGATTGGCACAGGTGACAGACTTCTAAAGGCGCGTTCACACTAGCGCTACGTGAGATTTTGGTGCTTCGAGGCACGGCCGGAGCCACGCGGCTCAAATTTGCTAATCTGAATGCATCAATAAGTTTGACAATTCGTGTTGTTCGGAACGGAATATTCATTGACAATTGACATAGGGAATATTAGAAAATCTATTTCAGATTCAGATTGACATGGGTAGGCAACTATGAATACTAAGATGCATGATTAATCTTCCATCTCTTTTGTTGTACAACACCTGCAGATACTTTTGTCTTTGTCTTTCTCAAACAAATGTTGGTAATTGGTAAACTTCATTAGTGACATTTTGTAACAGTGTATGACATTATTTTGGGAATTAGGTGACACCTACAAAAATAAAGGTTTCATGATTTACACTGTTTTCTCTACAGTTTTATGAAACTAAAAGTTCAGGATGTCGGCAGGAACTTACTATTTTGTCATCGTCGGGCACTCCGACAACCCAATATTTGAAATGGATTTCATTCCAGTCACGAAAGAACCAAAGGTATTCGTCCCACTTTTATTTTGCATTTCTCCCTTAATTTCCCTGTTTTCTGTCTTCAAGAGTTGAGGAGCCACTGTATCCATACTTCGCTGCGCCTAGTTTGGTTGTCTATATGAATATTATTATTACAGAAAGAAGATAACAGACATTTGAATCAGTTCATAGCCCATGCAGCATTAGACCTGGTGGACGAACATATGTGGAAAGTTACGAACACATATTTGAAGTCAGTCGATAAGTTCAACCAGTGGTTTGTCTCTGCATTTGTGACTGCTAGCCAGGTAAGCGTGAGCCTATAATCCTTATAAGAAAACTATTTGTTCCTTATTTTTAATTGAACTATGTTATAAAACACTAAAGACAGACCCACAAAGAAATAAATGATATACAATGTGCTGGTTACAAGCAGGTTGATGCTATTACAGCTGCTATCTTCATCATCTTCAATGGACTATATTTTTACAAAATCTGGCTATCATTAAAATGTTGTCCCTTGTCCCATAACAACAAACAAAGCTTGAGTTGTTAGTAATTAGCTCAACAAAACATTTTCATTATTTTCCAGATGAGATTCATAATGGTTCATGATGCCCGCAATGAGGACAGCATAAAGAATTTCTTCACAGATGTCTATGAAGCGTACATCAAGTTGATGTTGAACCCCTTTTACAAAGAGGACACACTCATCACATTGCCAGCTTTCGAGAAAAAGGTCCAGTTTCTAGGCAAGAAGTATTTAACATAAGCCAGTGTTAGTTGTAGAGGATAAGATGTATTTATTGGAGCTAGGTAAATAAATAATAAGCTAAAACTGTTATACATTGAACAAATAGTTCTAACAATACATAAGCTTCAATAGGTTCTTCCTTCTGGAATTTCTTAATTGTTTCCTGGGGTTTGCCCCCTGTTACTGTGAAATGCCATACACAATATACAGCCTGTATTGCCTACTGTGAAAATAAGCTTCAATAGGTTCTTCCTTCTGGAATTTCTTAATTGTTTCCTGGGGTTTGCCCCCTGTTACTGTGAAATGCCATACACAATATACAGCCTGTATTGCCTACTGTGAAATGTGGGTGTACTATATAGTTACCACAATAGAAGAGGTGGCACGCGACCAGCCCCGATTACGCGACGGAGAACCCGAGCGCGAAAAAGGGCCGGACGCGGAAGTAAGAGAACGGCCGCAAGTACGCGTGGGGGCAACCCAGCGCGAAAAGCGGCCAAACGTGGAATTACGCGACCAGCAGCCAGTACGCGAAGGGGCAACCCAGAGCGGAAAGAGGCCGGACGCGGAACCACGCGTGCAAGGGCAAGTACGCGAGGGGGCAACCCAACGCGAAAAGCCCCTGCACACGACAGAGCCCACCGGGGACGCCAGCCGACCCCCTCACACGGACACAGACACACCCCGCGACGCACCCAGACCCAGACACCACAGAGGGAGGCGGGGTGGAGTCATGCACGCTAAGGCGGCCACCCAGCCGGGCACCTCCAAGCCGCAGCCTGGACCGAGCGGTACAGGGCCGGCGAAGAGGGAGCGCCCAGACGACTCGGCCTCACCGAGCACACTCCAGGGGGACGCCAAGCGTGTAAGGGTCCACTCCGCCCAAGGGGAGCCGAGAACCTACGCGCGGGCCACTAAGGATATTCCTGCGAGGCTCGCCGTAGCAATCTGCTTCCCTCCCCCCTCCAGAGACTTGACTAAGGAAGAGGCCGAACTGGTCAAGGTAGGCCTGGAAGACCTGCTCATGGACGCAGACTCATCGTCACCACTCCCTGCCTTCCGCGGATACCCACGGGTAGCGGAGGGTACCGTGCAGATGTGGTGCGAGGACGACAGCGCCCTGACATGGCTGACCCAAAATGTCCCCCTCTTACAACTCCCAGACACTGAGCTCAAACTGACAGTTCTAAAGCAGTCAGACGTGCCCACCCGTGTCAGAGCCTCGCTTTTCGTCCCTCGGTATAGAGGGGACGTACGGAGGCTCCACAGTGTTCTGATCCGTCAGAACACGTGGTATGACATTGCCAGGTGGTCACTGTACAGGGCAACTGCCGTCGGTGGTGACAACTATGGGACTTTTTTGACCCTGGGTGTGCCACCGGAGGAAGTTCAAAAGGTTTTGGACCGGGAGCGTCGGATATCGTATCTACTAGGTTCGATATACGTGCGCTTCTGGCCCACGACCCAGCCCTCTGACTGCAAGACAGACCAGACAACGACACCGACAGAGACACGGACAGACGACACGGACACAGACATCGCCCACCTGGAAGAGGTCATGGCCCGAGCGGCGATGGCTGACGACGAGTCCACAATTCCGCCCACATCTCCCGGCTGGAGCGAGCAGCTCCTCGCATCGTCCCCGGGGGACCAACACGACGGCCCGTACAGGGAAGAGGCGGTGGAGGGACTGTCCGATGGATCCATCACCGACTAACCCCCCCGCCCCTTCATCGACATTGCCCACACTCAACATCATCCAAGCTAACCTCCAGCATAGCCAGACTGCCACGGCTAGCTTACGCAGGGCGCTAGAGGTTAACCCCCAAACCGTCGCACTGATCCAGGAGCCGTGGATCAGAAACAATAGAGTATGCGGCCTCAGTAACATCGGAGGTAAGCTAATCCTTAACACACAGAGCTCAGACAAACCCAGATCCTGTGTGTATACACCCAAAGACATCCCTACCACACTGCTCACCCAATTCTGTTCCAGAGACTTGACAGCTGTCAGGCTCCGGACCGAGGATGACCTCCCTGACGTAGTACTAGCCTCGGTGTACATGCCGGGCGAGGACACAAACTGCCCGCCGCAAGAAATGGCCGATCTAGTGCAGCATTGCGAGGTCACTGGCCTGGACCTGATCATCTGCACCGACTCCAATGCCCATCACCCGCTCTGGGGCAGTGACACATCAAACCCCAGAGGAGAGGTACTATCCACCTATTTATTCACTACTAACCTTAATATTGTTAACCGAGGCTCCGAACCCACTTGGGTCACGGTCCGAGGACAAACGATCATAGACCTAACACTTGCTACAGAAAACGCGAAAAACCTCATCACAAATTGGCACGTGTCGGACGAACCTTCTTGCTCGGACCACAGAAGGATCCGCTTCACACTAACCACCAACACTAAGAAACCCGCACCGAGAAGAAATCCGCGGCGCACCGATGTGCCCGGGTACAAGCGCCTCCTGGCCGCCCTTCTAGCTAGACACCTATCACAAATAACGATAAGAGAACCAGCACAGCTGGAATACACTGTGACAAAGCTATCAGAATACCTTACCGAAGCTTACCACGCATGTTGTAAACTAAGGACGCCACGAGCCAACAGCGAGAGAAATCCCTGGTGGAATGCCGAACTTGGTAAACTCAGACATGCTTTACGGAAACAATTCAACAGAGCCAAAAACACCAGACTCCCGGAAGACTGGGAGATATACACAGAAACCCGATACACTTACAAAAAACAAATCAGAACCGCCAGAAGGACAGCATGGCGGAAATTCTGCGAATCCATAGAAACCAATAATGAAGCCGCAAGGGTAAGGAAGATCCTATCAACCGACCAAGACCGAACCCTCGGCACGCTGAAAAAACCCGACGACACATACACACTAACGGACCACGAGACCAGCAAGGTCCTTCTGGAAACACACTTCCCAGACTGCAAACTCCTAGAGGACAGGACCTGGGAGGACGTACCGGATTGGACCCCAACGGAACGGGACTGGACCTGTGCCCACAGGCTAGTAACGGAGGACCGGTTAAAATGGGCTATCAACACCTTCAAGCCATACAAGTCCGCGGGATTGGATGGCATTTTCCCAGCCCTACTACAATGGGGGCTCGACTACATTACACCATGCCTGATGGAGATCTACCAGGCCTGCATAGCACTCAGATATATACCCCTGGCCTGGCGCGAAGTGAAAGTCATCTTCATACCCAAGCCAGGCAAAGCCGACTACACGCAACCCAAGGCGTACAGACCCATAAGCCTCACATCCTTTCTACTAAAGACCCTGGAGAGACTATGTGATCGCCACATCCGAGACGGTCCCCTTAGGGCAAAACCACTCCACAAACAACAGCATGCGTACTCCACAGGCAAATCCACAGAATCCGCGCTGCACAGCGTGGTATCCAAGATTGAATGCGCAGTGGACCACAAATGCTCAGCACTAGCCGCCTTCATTGATATCGAAGGCGCCTTTGACAAAACCACATTCAAAAGTATCAGCACAGCCTTAGACAGACACGGTATAGATCCGTCTCTGAGCGGCTGGATTACCAATATGCTCGAACAGAGAGCTGTACAAGTGACCGTAAACGACACCACAAGGGCCATTGTGGCAAAGGGCTGCCCACAAGGGGGCGTCCTTTCGCCGCTTCTATGGAACCTGGTAGTAGACAGCCTGATAAAGGCACTTAACGATAAAGGCTACTTTACCGTAGGCTACGCCGATGACCTAACCATAATAATAAATGGCACACACGAAAACACCCTGTGCAACCTAATGCACCAGGCACTGAAAATAGTAGAGAACTGGTGTAGTACACACCAACTATCAGCGAACCCAACAAAAACCGAACTGATCCTCTTTACAAAAAAGAGGAAACTTGCTACACTACAACTTCCACGATTCTTTGGAACTACCCTAAGCCTATCAACTGAAACCAAATATCTGGGCATATTTTTGGACAAACAGCTGAATTGGGCAAAACACATCAACCACATCACCACAAAGGCCAGCATTTCCCTGTGGCAATGCAAGAAAATGCTTGGGAAAAACTGGGGGATTAACCCCAAGACTACCTACTGGCTTTACACCACAGTTATCCGACCAATTATCACATACGGCTCACTAGTCTGGTGGCCCAGAACAGACCTGAGCACAGCCCAAAGAGATCTCGAAAAGCTACAGCGTTTTGCTTGTGTGGCAATCACTGGCAGCATGAGAACTGCACCCACCGCTGCCCTACAGGCCATGCTCGGACTGCCTCCCCTACACCTCATCGTGCGGGAGGAGGCGACCCTGTCTGCCTTCAGACTCCATATATCAGGAATCCTGAGTAAAGACTCGAGGATCAAGCACATACGCCTAAAAGACGAGGCGATCAAACGGCAGCCAATGATGGCATCACCCTGCGACAAAGCCCCAAAGCAATACTGCTTCCAAAAGCACTACAACATAGTGCTTAAAGAGGAGCAGTGTGACTACTCAGGCCCGGGAGAGCTGAGGGTTTACACGGATGGATCAAAGACCGACTGCGGAACTGGAGTCGGAGTCTTCTCACACGACCTCAACATAAACATATCCAGCCCGCTAGGAATGCTCAACACGGTCTACCAAGCAGAGTGTGTGGGTATAATACAAGCGGCCCATGCCATAGCAGCCAGGAGAGTTACGGACACTCATGTTCGTATACTCTCTGACAGCGCCTCAGTCCTCCAATCCCTACAGAAGGGATGCATCACATCAAATCTTATACTAGAATGTCACAAGGCGCTTGAACAGGTAACTGTATCGAACCGCAACACAGTGACACTACAATGGATAAAAGGACACAGTGGGTCACTAGGTAACGACGCGGCTGACGAGCTGGCCAGAAGGGCATCCAGCACGCCAGTCTATGGGCCGGAACCAGTCGTACCCATCCCCTTCAATCAACTACGCAGGTGGCTACAGAAGCACACCCACGCACAAGCAGAGAACTGGTGGTCCTTGGCACCAGGCTGCAGGCAGTCCAAGGAAGCCATGCCATCACTAGATGGCAGGCTAACCAAAAAATTACTACGCCTGGACAGGAAAGGCCTGCGCCTGATGACGGGGACCATCACGGGACACTGCTCACTAAACAAACATTTCCACACGATAGGCATAACGGACAGCCCCCTGTGCAGAGCTTGCATGGAGGCTGATGAAACCGTCGCGCATGTGCTCTTTGAGTGCACAGGCGTCACCCAGATTAGGTCGCAAACCCTCGGGACACCCAGATCTTACACAGATGTTCTCAACAGACCAGGAGACTTAATAAGCTTCTGGAGGGAGGTGGGCTGGTTGGAATAACCACCGACGGCCGCCATGGCCCACGCACAATGGTCCACTTGCAGGACTAAGTGCGGAAACCAAACCCGTAACATAGAACATAGAACATATAGTTACACCTCTGCCTAACGCTTCAGGGAATACAGGTGTGGGGTTGTTATGTATGTGCAAGTCTTATCAGAGCCGAGATTCAACAATCTTGGCTTGTCAGAACTTAGCACGGAAGGCTGTGCAATCTTTTTTTTAGGAACCAAATGTTTACATGAGGCGAGTGTGAGTGAGAGCATATCTGCGAAACTTTAGAGCCTATATTCAGACCAGCCAAGACAAATTGGCCGTATTGTACCTACTAGTTATTCATTAGCAGCTCTTGCACCATACACAATATCAATTTCAGACAGAATCTTTTTGAAGGATATTGCTAATACATTGCGTCATATGTTCGGAAAATTTGTCTGCTCAACAACGTAAAAAACGCAATGAATGTTGTTGAACTGTCAAAATGAAAGCCATTAGGGTTTTGTAACACAGCCTGAGCCTGTGTTACAAAACCCTCTGTGATGTTAGGACTTGGTTTTCTGTCTATAACAGAATAAGCTGGATGGCTATATTACGTTATGTTGTTAATAATTTTCTGATGAAAGAGTGTATCATTGTAAAATAAAAGATGTAAATATAACTTATAATAAATTACTTTTATACCAATTTTAATCACATTTTATTTCAATTCATTTTGGAAATGTCTCAAATGCTTGAATTATAATACTGAAATATCATGTGGATGTGCCACTGTGATAGATTTTTTAACTTATAGCAAAAACAATGATCTCCATCGGCGATAACGCCCTCTCGTGGGTGTTTGAGACTTTCAGGGGGGTACTGCCCAGGAACCAGAGAAAATTATATATCCAATCTTACGACTGTGACCCGTTTAAATATAATTGTGGCAATAGCTGTTTAAGATTCGCGACAACTGGTAAGTAAAAAAATTGTGGGCTCTACTAAAAAAAAAAAAACTCAGTGGGCAGTGGGCAAAATAAGGTTGAGAACCTATGTATGATTTAGATGCAGTAACAAAATTATATACTGTACAGTGACCCAAAACTAGTATAACAGTAATTTTCAATGAAGGTGGATCAATTTTGAATAAACCGTGTATTATTTTCCATTAGCAGAAAATTCAATAAAATGCACATTTCTCAAATAAGAATATAATTCATCATCAATAAAATTGCATTGTGTACAAGCTGCCTCATAATTCAATTATCTGACAGTCTTGCAAAGTCAACAAATGACATACAGGAGACCCTAGATAATACTTATTTCTATGCAGGCTGCAGCCAGCTTAAAACTTACAAATTCATAAAGTGCTTAGGTATAAACACGAGCAACACTCGTCGACGACAGAGGCAACTGCATCCGTCGTGACATCGTGAAGGTTGTGTATTTGAATATGGTGCCCAAGAGTGACACGTTGTCGACGGCAGCCGCCGACGCGTCAACGGTTGCAGTTGCCCGTCGTCGACGCATGTCGCTCGTGTGGATGATTTCTGAGATCACTGAGGGAGTAGTGACTTATTTACTGACCAGTCTCACTGACTGTGATCAATAACATATTTTAATTAACCATTCTCACCCCTATGATACATACATAATTGTCAAGTCGGGGCTCACTGACAAAACAATATATTGTAAGTAACTTGTAACCTAGCTGGAGGTAATATTTTAAGCTACTCATATTGTCTCAACTTTGTGAACCTACTTACTGCATTACCTGGACAATTAAATGTCTCTTGCGAAAATAAGGGGAGTTCACTACAATCACAGAGTACATTATACTATATGACTACAATTGTCAACTTAATACAGCATCCCAACACTTGTTACTAAGTTGAGAGTAGTTCAATAAAACAGGCCTATTTGAGCAGAAATTACACCTAGGATTTTAACATAAATTGTGGATTTTCTGTAAGTGAAATCTGGCTGCACCGTTTACTTCAAAATATCAACAATATGGTTGGTGTTAAATCACCAGGTCATATATTACTAATTATTACTCATAGCCTTAATTTTAGCATTGTTATCTTAATTTTCAGTACAAATCAGGGAGGCCCAGGTCATCATCTTCTACACTTCCAGTTGAGAAATCATCTGAAAAAGAAAAAGTTGTTATCGGAACAAGTAAAAAATACAGGGTGGCAGGGACATCTAAGCGCAAACTGAAATCATTAATTCAGCACATGATTATCAACCTCCCAGCGAAGATATTTCTTATTGGTTATCAAAAAACATCTGCTGTTTCACAGAAAAGAGGAGAAGAAGTATCCATGGTAACAGGTTGCACCTCGATGTCCCTGCCACCCTGTGTACCTCACTAGGTCAAACCATGCATAATATTGTTTTGCTCCATGTTATTTTATGTAAAAGGGAAGTTCAGGGTACATCTATTACTAAGCGCTACATAAAGGTCAAAGCTGTCAAGCAAAGAGATAATTTGCCCAGTTTGAATCATCATCATTTCAGCCAGGAATCACCTGCTGGGTATAGGCGTGAGACTGACAATATTGTCAACCCTTTACAAAAACCTTTCCTTCCTTTGCTCAAACCCTTTCCTATGTCTAAAGTCCATTTCAATCCAATGCAGCCTAAAGCCCATCTTAGTCTTTAAATCAAGCCAAAGTTGAGCTAGTCTTGCAGTCAAGCAAGAAGTCTAGTCTTGCAGCTTAACTTATGTAATAATATTCTCAGTCTATAGATATGAAAAGAGTTTGACTTTGATATTATTATTTTACCTTTAAAGAATTCATCTTGGTATGAGCAGTTGAAATCAATGCTGTATTTCTTGGTAGCTGGTGGAGGAGTGTTGGGTGGAGAGAACTGCTTCAGGATCTCTGGTTCTGGCACCGGCAGGTAGTCAAATAAGTCCCTGTGGTGGTTGTCTGTGGCAAAAGTAAATTATGATATAACCTGTATGAATGGTTAAAGGATAGAATAGAAAACTTTTATTTCAGACTGGAGTCCGTAGGGTTAGTAACAATTTTACTTCTAGCGTTAGTAGGTTACACACAGATATACAATTAAAATTTAGCGTGGAGCAAAATGATTATGCTGTGAGTACAAATATTTGTTTGATAAGCAATGAGGAAAATCAAATAATATATTAAGGATTTTTTTGTTTTGCTATACACTCATGTTTTAGGAGTACTTTGGCTGTTTCAATTACTTAAAAAAAGAACAAGAAATAAAAGAGAAATAGAATAGGAATATGGCCTTTCTGGACATAGGCGAAATTCAGAGGGATTTTCAGGTATTTGCACTCACTCACACACACTTCATGTCACCATTTGGTTCTGGTGTTGTCCTAAATATTGTTTGACTCACCATACTTGTACGAGGGTTTGGTGAACTCCACATCATCCCCACACAGTCCCTTATCATTATTCTCGTCGCTGTATATCATGGAGCCAACATTGGCAGCTCTTGGAGTGAATACATTCCTCACAGGAGTGTTCTTCAATGCCTTCCCCGTGTTAGAGAGAAAAGATTTCTTAGGTAGTTCGGACTTCTTTACGGGCTCGTTAGGCTTCACTGGGCCAGCAGACGCAATCTTGCCTATGTTTTCTGAAAAGTTAACATTCAAAATAATCATTTTTATTAACAATGGGGGTAACTTTTAGGTACTGGACATTTATGAAAAATTCATGCTATCATGGTTTTATTAGGATCAGGGACAGCGACCAACTATGTCCTAAAGATACCATGAATATACATTTCTAAAAAAAGTGAGATTTATAAGTTCTTACCGATATTCGATAGCGGTTGGCGCGAAACATTTCTCACAACCTGCCTGGTAAGGTGGTCGCCGAAAATATCGAACAGTGACTCGGCCATGTCTTCAGGGAATCAAATTGCAATCTAATTCAATAACAAAACTCGAATTTATTCGAAAAATGTTATATTTTCAATTTTTGGAACCGCACAAACAAATACAATCGTTGAGCTGAACGCCAACGGTTTTTTGAATAATTTGTTTTTGTTTTTTTACCGACGCTTTAGCTGTCAAATGTGTACTCAGTCTTTTGGCATGACGATCCCAACGATGCGACATGCAACGAGATAACGAAACGAAACACGTTTTACATTTTCTGAACGAAAATTATTGTGTCAACAGGCAATTTATTTTGACAGATTGAGATAAATAATCACTTCAAAACAAACTCACGCGTACCTATTTATTTTATTTCATTGAATCAGATTTCATAGTGTGTAAGTTAAGTTCCAAACCGATAAAATGTCTGAAGATAAGTCTTCCAAGACGAATGGGGTCGGGCCTGACCCCATGCAACGTCTGGCTACGTTCAAACCACCCCGCGACCTCACCTTGGGCGGGATAAAAACGAATAAAAAAGTATTCACTCCGAATTTAAACGTGTCCAGGAATAAAAATAAAGGGTAATTATGTATTTCGTTTATTGTTTACGCCTTCGTAGATTTTTGGATTTCATAAACTCTGTAATGTTTTGTTCTGTAAACAACGCGAAATTGTAGGATTCTACAGCTTTTATTGGCATTGGGACTCTTGGGTAAGCTCTTAAGCTCTAGAATAAAATGTAATTTAACGTGTGAGCTGGTGTTCATCATGTTATATTTTTCTGAATCAATCACGGACATATTCCATTTACCATGGATATTGCGTATGTTATTATTTTGTTGGCTTTTCTGCTATCAAACCGATTTCATTCAAACCTGTTGCAGTCAGCAGAGTATTTTTATCAAGTGAGGTAAGATAACACTCTTGTTTGATGTTGAGGCATCATAAGCTGTCCTTTCTCTCTAAAAGGTTTGCTACATTTACTTATCTAGTTAGTGCACCTGGCTCTTCAGATTCCTGTTAGATTAATATTGAGGGCCGTAAAACTTCCACTTCTCACCTTTTATTACTTTGAAGTCACAAATGTGGTTAGAATGCATTATTATGTTTAAAAGCCTGTGATGTCCCACTGCAGGGCAAAGGCCTTGCTACTCTCCTTCCATTTCTGTTTGTTTAAAGTTCCTGAGGACCAGTTCTTGTTGAAGGAGTCCAGCTCATCCCGCTATCTCTGTCTGAATGCATTATTTTTTCCTGTTGACTTCTATGGTTATTTTATAATAAAGTTTAAGTTTTTATTATTTTGTATGATTTTCTTTTATCTATTTTGGTTAATTAAAATTTTTCATCCATGTTAAACTTGTGATACCTACCTAGATATTAAGCGAATGATGTGGTCTCCTACAATTGGAAGCTCACATTTGCATTTGTCCCTGTTTATATTAACATGCATGTAATTGTGTAGTCTCTGTTGGCGATCCAAGAAATAAATGCTGATTTATAACATCAATCCTTCATGCTAAAATTTAATAAAAAATATCTAATTTAAGTGCTTCATAAAATAATTCCAGCCCATCAAAACCACAACTGCATCAGAGAAAAGATGACAAAGACAGAAAGGAGAGAAGAAATGACAGAAATAAGAACTTCAGAAATGGACCCAACATTATTAAATCTAGTGGAGTGTTCTCAGAAGGTAATCTTACTAAATACAACAGAATAATAATGGAACAGAGTACTCTTTATTATGTACACCATAAATATTACAGATATAAATGTAGAAATTTTACAACGGGTGACACAATGAGCGGTCTTATCTCTAGAAGCGATGTTTTAAAGACAACCTTTGCATGTAGAAAGGGGAGATAATACTACAGGAAGCCTACCACCGGCCTATTTTTCTCCCGCTGCAGGGCAAAGTCCTCTTCGTAAACAGAGAAGGCAGCATTTATCATCATCATCATGCTGGCTCAACACAAAGTTTATTTATTTATTAGGCTGTTCAACAATGAGTACACTATTACATAAAAATTTGGCTATTTCAGACTTACATTTTGAGCCTACACAAGAGGATTCTAACTTAACTATTCTAACTCTTATACACAGTACTAGCTTCTGCCCGCGGCTTCGCCCGCGTGGGTGTCGGAAATAATCCCACGGGAACGTGCTACCAAGACAAAGTAGCCTATTTATTTCCTTCCCAAGGATGCCATCCATTTCCTTGCAAATTTTTATCGAAATCCGTTCAGTAGTTTAGGCGTGAATAGGTAACATACAAACAGAGTTACTTTAGAATTTATAATATTTGTATGGATGTCTGTACCACCCTGGGCCTTCCTGCTACTACAGGATTCTTTATCCAAAGAAGACATGTTCCTATTTTGTCTAAAACAAGCTTATACAGATAAACGTCTCTAGCCTTCTATCCAATTCAACTATCCATGACCACTACAGCAACTCCTAAAAATAATTTCCTATAATTAATTTGCTAACCACACATTCCAGGCCTGGGCAGTGCAGAGCGACACTCATCACGGGCGTCATACGGCAGCAGAGACTCAGATAGGGATACTGTACAAGCTATGCAGAAGCCCACCATTAGAGTTAAAGATTTTATCAAGGTAAGATAGAGTAGGTATCTGGAATTCTGGAGCAACATGAATGCAGGACACTGTCAAACAAATAAACCACCATCCTCACGCCACATACATGAAAACATGTTCAAATCATCTTAAAAAAATCACTATCTACTTTAAAGTTTCGCCATGTCCGTCTGTCCGTCCGTCCGCAGCTTAGCTCAGAGACTCTTAGTACTAGAAAGCTGTAATGTGGCATGGACATATTAATCACGCCGACAAAGTGGTAAAATAAAATCATGAATTTTTTAGCTTTAACTATTAAGCTTTTAAGTGCTAATTTTCGTTAGAGTCAAGTGTGCCAGCTAAATGGTTGTTTGAAAAGGTGAAAAAAGTCACGTTAGTATTATATATGTATAACGAAGTAAAAAGTTTACGAGTAATAGTCGACCAACTTACATTTGTACTTGAAAAAAACCCGGACAATTCAAAAGTGCCTGTAATTGGTTTACTTGAAATAAATAGTTTGAGTTTGAAATATATGGGAGAACTTGATTTTCAACTACAATTTTAAGTTTGTTCATGGGAAATTCATTCCAACTACCGAACCCTTCATTGTGCGTGGTCCGACACGCACTTGGCCGGTTTTTTACTTATAAATGCTTGCCCCTATAACATTTGGCGTCCCTACACACCTGTGATCACTCTTTCAGATATACAGCCGATGTTATATTAACGTGCTAATTTCTCATTTTCAGATCGACAGAGAACTAGAAGAGCAAAAGATAAATTCAGTGCTTAACGATGGCAGCAACATGGCGGATGAAGACAGCAATGAAGACTTCAAACACGTGCAGGAGAGGGACGCGCCTATCAAACTACCCATGGATGACGGTGGTACGTACTCTTTGGAAGGTTATAAACGTTTTGTTAGCATGGTTAGTTAGAATACTCTTTAAAGCGCACCAAATGAAGGAAAAAATCTTATTATATTTGCTGTAGGCAGTATTATTGCAATCGCGTTGTGTGAAATTTAGGAGAATTTAGTTAGAGTATCTTTGCATTGAGCGTAGATCCAGCGTATGCGTTGACTTCGCGTAAATGTTTATAAATATGTTTACTACACTGCGCTAGCGTCCCGTAGACGTGATTTTATTAAAAATACGTCGTGATTAAGCGGCTATAGCGTTGCGTTTGCGCAGCATATATACGTTCGATGCGTAGACAGTAGACAATGTGTGAGTGTTAGCTGTTAGCCCACGTCCGCACGGTCGTAAAAATGTTGCGGCGGGATTTTATCGCGCACTGTATTTTCAACTCTCGGTGTTGGCGTTGAGACAATTGGAGTTTCAACTCTCGCCGCAAGGCAGAGGGTTGAAAATCCAGTGTACGAAAAAAAACACCTTGGGAAAAAAATCGCCCGGGCTTAAGATAGTCCAAATGTAGTAATTTGGTTTAGTTAAAGTTTATACCCTGTCCATTTTTTGACAGCTGTCTTAAAACGTACAAATTCCAGATTACGTAAAAGTTAACTTTAAAATGCGTAATAAAATAAATATATAAACTGCCTTATCTTATTCAATTATCTTATTTATGGCTTCTTACGTACATTATAATACCGTAAGTGTATCAATCAATGTATTGTGTGTTGCTGCAATCACTAGTTCCATCTGTCAAAAAACGGTTTACCTAATGGACAGGGTATATGTAGTCACAATATTAATAATAATTTTATTTTTGTGAATCTTCAAGTTCCATTTTTCAGGACCCATTTACTATGCCTATTAGAATCATCGTCATCGTGTAAGTCTAACGTTAAATGGTGTTGTTTATAGGCTGGAACAAAGTAAAGCCCACCGTGAAGGTAAAACAGGAGGTGATCGTCAAGCGTGAGCCGGAGGATAACGACTGCGGTATTCATTTATTGTTGTAATGTCCTGAGTTACGCGGTGTTGGGGATGCGCGGTGATTTTCACGATCCTAGATCGATTTCTAACTTTCCTTGTCCTATTTTTGTTGGCGTTGGTAATATTTTGACTGGTTGATGAAATATTAAATAAGGCTGTTCATTTATTACGTAAGACAATTTTGACCACTTTCTGACCACCCCTCCCCTTGCGTAAGATAAAATAAGACATGGATGAACCCCCTCCCCCCTTTTTAATCTTACGTAAGATCAGTATCTACCAAAATTGCAAAGAAAAAGTACCTAGCAAAAAATTAAAAACTTGTAATTTTTGTTTACTTTTATGATCTTACGGAGGAACAGTCTAGACCCCTCCCACCCCCACGTAAGAACAAATAAGACTTGTTTGGACCCCCTCCCCCCTCAAATCGTCTTACGTAATAAATGAACAGCCCCTAAGTACTAAAAAAATATATGTCATTTATAAAATCGGAGGCTTGACTAAAACTGGATATACATCATCATCATCATTTCAGCTGAAAGACGTCCACTGCTGGATATAGGCCTCCCCCAAGCACCTCCATTTCGACCGATTTTGTTCTTCTCACATCCAACGGGTTCCTGGATTAACAAATACAAATTTGTGTTAAACTAACCACTTTTTGCGCAGAAAGGCAACCGCAATGCAAATGGTCATCTCCCATTTTTAACTCGAATAAATCTGTCTAGTCTTTTCCCAACTATGTTGGGGTCGGCTTCCGGTCTGATCGGATTTCTTTCAGCATCTGTAATTTTTAGCTATCCTAGATTATAAATTAATTATAAACCTGTAATTAAGTATTTTATGTTTATGTTAAACAGTTTAAATCCTACTAATATTATAAACTCGAAAGTTTGTTTGTATGGATGGATGGATGTTTGTTACTCTTTCACGCAAAAGCCACTGAATGGATTGGGATGCCATTTGGCACGCAGATAGTTTATAACCAGGATTAACATATAGGATACTTTTTATCCCGATATTCCCATGAGATCGTACCTAACTTATGCGGGTGAAACCGCAAGGCGCTGCTGGTGCTTTTTTACACCACCCACGTAGGTAAGTCCTATTCCTCGTAACTCGGGACCCTACTCTATTACATTCGCAGCTCTGCATCGCCGTGGGAACTGTTTCCATCGGCTAAAGGAGCGGCTACATTGTCAGCGGATATATTTAGTTCATAAGGCACTTTCGATGCATTCCTTGTGTATTCGGAATTGGTGTTGGTTTATTGTATCTATGTTTTTATATCGTTTAACTGGATAAAAAGACCCCCTTATCAATACGGAAATAATATTTTGGTTTAAAAGTGAGTCCGTGGAGTTTCTTGCTCGTTCTAATGGGCAATTACCTTTAGCTACTACGCGTTGGAATGGGCAATTACCTTTAGCTGCCTGAGTGTTATATTGGTTTTAGGGCTGATTTTTCCATCGCCAGATCATAACTTTTATTCGAGGAATAAAATTGACGTCTGACAGTATTTGTATGGAAGTACTGTCAAAAATTCAAAATTATTCCTCGGATAAAGTTATCAGATGATGGAAAAATCAGCTCTAATTGACATAAATGCTTTGAGTTTGAGTTTAAATTCGGAGTAAAGTTTTACCCAACTTACACCTCGAAAAAAATATTTTAATATGAAGGTTACTATTTGTAGCTTTACTTCGCGTTTCTTAATAAGGGGGATTATGATTTGAAATTGAATTCTTTCTATTATTCAGAGATAAATTTCAGTGAAAGAAGCTGAAATAGTTTTTGTAAAAATCAAATTGTCCAATTCAACTATGCCATTATTTTGTGACAACAAATCCAGATAAACGGTAAACAGAAAGAACTGATATTTTAAACCAAAAGAATTAAAAAGTTTTTGCTTTCAAATATTGTACTGTATCTGATAATATTGTACGCTTTTACAGCATAAGCTTAAGAATATAAAATACATCTAATGAAGGGTCATCATAACCATTTCATATAGACTTCGGCAACTCATCTCTGTGTACTGGGGGCTTTATTTCATGCTCCTATACTTTGCTTACCTAAGGGTCAGGGCCCCGTTCACGCGGCAATGATCAGTATGATATACTAAGGTAAAAAAAAGTTGAGGTTACACCGTCACATCAATGGCGCCGATTCCCTTGTTCACAAACTAAAGTAAATTTAAGTTCAGTGCATGTTTTTCTTTCTATTTAATTAAGAAAAGGACAGAAGATAATTATTAGTTTAGTCCTTTCAAATTAGTCAGCGCCTGACGTAAATTGACGTATTTTTAGTCGCCATGTTTTTAATCACGTCTAAACTGTCTATGGAGTATCTTAATTTGACAGGAGTAAAATAATATTTATCTTCTGTCCTTTTCATAATTAAATAGAAAGAAAAACATGCACTGAACTTAAATTTACCTTAGTTTGTGAACAAGGGAATCGGTGCCAATATCCCACTGTTAAGTACCCATAAGGTTAAATACCAAAGCAGTTTGAAAGTGCCATCAATCAATCAACTCAGCCTTTTGTAGTTCATTGCTGGACAAAACCTTCACCAGACTGCGCCACAACACCCTGCCCTCCGCCTTCCGCATCCAGTCTGCCCCAGCCACCTTCTTAGGGTCGTCGGAACTGCCATGTGATCCCATAATAATTATACAATAACAATTATCATAGGTACTGATCTTCACCCTGTGAACGGAGCCTCAATTGTCTATGACTATACCGGCTGTCTTTTTTCACCGTCTGGCACAGATTATTCTTTATTTTACCCAAAAAATTAAATAAAAAATCTCTTTTTTTAAATTATGCGCGTAGAGTAGGTTGCCCATAAGTTGATTTGTATATTATTTGACAATTTATTCGTTTTATTTTGTAAAAAAAAAAGAAATTTCTGTGCTAGGCTTCCAACAGTTCACATTTTATACCCTGTTTTTGTCCAGACGGTATACTCTTGTTCAAAAGGCTAAACCAGACCATTATTGAAATTATGGTTCTCCATACACCTTTGCTTATGCCTGTGGAGAATATGTAATGTTTTGGGTATTTCGGTGGTAGCTTATTCACATATCCGCTTTTATTTAGCTAGAGTATTAACTAAAGTTTCCTTACAGTGTTGGCCGAGGCGGAGGAACAGGCTCGTCCTGATGTTAAAGAGGTGTTCGAAGATACAGACGTCGTCAATCTACTGCGGAGTGATCAGCCGACACTCATATTGTTACAGGTATCTAATTGATCATAATACCCTCGGGCACGCGTGCAGGTAGCGTCGCGCCCGGCCTGCACCCTCGGGCACGCGTGTGGTTGCTCAGCGGTCACTGTGTATGCAGCTGACGTGACCCGCCCAATCCCATTTCAGCTTGGCAGCCTTTTTGCATTCCCGCTTTGGAGAAAAGAGTATATTAATACATAAATAAATATTATCACAACCAAACTTGTCAATCGTCTATACTTAGGGGCCGTCCTTATTGTGTTGTTTATAGGGCTGGTGTCCGCTGCTGCTCCACTGCCAAGCGCGGACTTGGGCCCTTATCGGCCGAGTCTGGTCATTGTGGCCGTAAAGTGAAAGTGAAAACATCGTGAGGAAACCGGAATGTCCTAGAACTAAAAATTCGACAAAGATATGTGACATCTACCAACCCGCACTGGACCCGTGTGGTGAATTACAGCCTTCGCCCTTTCACTGAGAGGAGGCCTCTTTCCCTGCAGTGGGGACATTATAGGCTGATTATGGGTTCTTGTGACGTCACCGTATTTTTACGAAACGCAGTTTCTTTAGCAATACATAAACGAAACTAAACTAATAAAAGTTTATAATCTCAGTTACCAGATTCGCTGCCCGGCCGCGGTGGTAAAGTGGAAGACGACATGCCTCGACGCAAGGGCAATGAAGAACCTTCCACCTCCGGCGGCGAAGAAAAGGTGGAGAAACCAGTAAGTATGGTTGGCTGTTAGTGCCCGGGAAACTTGCTTAAACAACCGGCTAAAATAAACGTTTTCCTAAAATCGTAATTTTAAGTAAATAACTGATCACTGGGTCAGCGATCAGTAGTTAGGTAATTACAAACTATAGTTTTTGTTTAGAATTTTATTTTAATATTAAGTTCTTGCCGAATTGCCGATATCCATAGATAATTTATTTGAAGTCTCGCCAGATAACTAAAAAAAGGGGATTCGTCAATTATTTCGTCAGTGGTTAAAATAATATTTGGCAACTACCAATTTAAATAATTTAGTCAATAAATATTTAATTACGGACAGCGCCTGTCCGTAATTAAAAATTTAATGGCTGAATTAATGCAATAAATGCATTGCTTGTCGTGTAATTAAATTAAATATGTAAGGCTAAATCCCTAAACATTGTAACTAGCTTCCAGAATGTACAAAAATGGATATAAAATCATCCAAAATTTCCCAAAAGAGCAATAAAAATGATAGCCATATTTGTCAGGTGTGGGGTTCGAACCCACGCTCCCTCTCGGGAACCAGAGCTTAAATCTGGCGCCTTAGACCACTCGGCCAACCTGACATGTTAGATGACGACGAAATAGCAATACTATAGCCTGTAGTGATTCATACGTGCATGAAATAATTGTGAAATCGTATTGGCATGATGACGCCTTGTGAAATTATGACGATTGTTATCGTTTCACTATGTACCTACATCATTTTAAATCGTTCTTCTTGCTAGCGCGCAGTGGCTGAAATTGCCAGCTGCGTTGCGGTCGTAGGTTCGATTGAACTGATGAAATATTTTAAAAAGTTACAAATAATAATTTAATTCCAGAAGGCCAATTCCCGTAATTACAAACGTTCAAAATCTAGTCGCAATCTCATCACAGCGACAATCTATGTCAATTTTTTTTCAAAATTAGATGTAGTTATGTACCTATTTTTGACAAATTGAGACAGAGATCAGACTGTTCACGTTCTTAAAATTACTAGAATTGCCGCTCAGGTCTGGGTTTTTGTGAATTTACCTACTGTATTTGTCAGTGTCCCAACCTCCTTGTGATTTTTTAACACATAGACAGTCAGAGCCTGAGGTCGATTTCCGATTTCCGGGTCAAAGTATTGGGCATTTCAGTTGTCAATCCTTACAATAGTGAAGAAAAAAATATCTAACTGATACAAAAATAAAATAAAAGTGGAACATAATGTCGCTTCATCAACCCGCACTCCACATGCAGATTGATGAATCGCTTGAACACAGCCGCGTCCAACCTAGCTGCTGTCATTTCCAGGATGCTGCTGCTACTCCCCCGCACAGCTTTCAAGACTGACGCGGTTTTCTTCCGCATAATTGCATAAAAGTCATCTTCATGCGCGTGCGCAATCTATACTTACGACTGAATCAGAAAGATCTTGTGTAATACAGTCCTTACACAGTTTTTTTTTCTCTTAATTTATTTTGGGATAGCAACCGTCTAATAAGAGTTTCTTTTTTATTTAATCACTGAAATTGCATAGTTTCAAAATCACAGTGGTTATTCTCGTTGCAATAAGGTTGTAGTCAGAGTTTATATAACTGTAGGTACATGTACTATCGCCAAAACCTATATCTGACCATTTTGAAAACAAAATCCCGTGCACATGATGACCACAGCTGCATCCGTAAGTAAAACAAAACAGGATCCTTTTTAGATCGACTAATAATATGCGCTGCAAGCAGGAATAGTCCTTACGGTGGTCAGATATAGATTTTGGCGATAGTACGTGTACAATGCTGCATGGGTCTTATAGCGCTTGGAAGACGTTGACTGTGGGGCGACATTTTTTTTTTTTTTTTTTGTAAAAAATATTATTATTAAAAGCCTGTGATGTCCCATTGCAGGACAAAGGGCTCCCCCTACTCTCTCTTTTGTCAAAATATTATTGAAAAAAAAATCCTCGATCGGCGTGATCGAGGATATTTTTTTCAATAATATTTAGATGGAAAGCGATGGATGAGGTCTATGATGGAACGAGCGTGCCCAGAAGATACCTGTTCACTCTTGTTTTGAATGCAGACGGGTTAAATGTGGGAGGGCACTCAGATGCCGGCAGAGAGTTCCACACCTTTAGCTATGTAATTAAGCTACATTTATTATTGATTGCAGGTAGACAACAGATGTCGTTTGTCAGATTTAGAAGAAGGTCGCGTCGGGAAGCTGTTGGTGCATCGCTCTGGACGAGTCAGCTTATCTCTCGGTGATACTATGTTTGAAGTAAGTTTCCGTAGTCTTCCCATGTTTGTATCAGGAAGTTTGTTGTGGCGCTTCTTCTCCAGGAGAGAGGAGATTAGATAAGAAGACTCCTTTAATATTGATGACAGATATTGCAAAAATTAGACCTTTCTTCCCCAAATGGGTAGGCAGAGGGGTATATGGGACAGGGGACTTATACATGACAGGATAAAGTAGGTATGTGTACACCCATATTTTAGCCTGTAATGTTTAAGTCCCATTAAAAAACACTAATCCAGATTTGGGATCTTCCTATTGAGAAAACCTAAAAAAACCGCACGATCGCGATCGTAGTCAGGAAGGTGCGACCACTTTACTAACGATGTTCTCTCGTACGTAGCTTGTGTCACACGAGAATATAAGAGGATTTACGCATTTGAACCAAACGCGGAACTTTTCCTGTGCCTTAGGATAAAATACAGACGAATCGTAACGTAAACTAAAAATTCCATTAATAACGCCATGCACAGGCAAAATTCACTGATTTTGTATTGTATCTACTTATTTATTTCTCAGTACTAAGGTACATTGAGGTCTTATATTAAACATTGTTTGACACATATACTACCTTGCTGGTGTAGAAATATTAAAAGGTATGTACCTACATGCAGACTGGTTAAGATTTATCAAAAATGCATTATTTATGTCAAAATATTAATAGTTAAATCTAAAATATAAGTCAAAATGTCGAAAATATAAATCATAATGTCGAAGAATAAAATAAATCATAATGTCAAAATAAAAATTACAATGTCCAAGAATTCATAATAATGTCAAAGTACTAATGTCATTATTAAAATCTTAATTACAATATCAAAAATTATGATTTAAAAATTCGTTGACAGAATAAAAACACATGTCTTTGGCAGACCAAAGCCTTAGTTGTATGTATGGTATTTTTCCTCCTTAAAATAATGGTAAAATGTTAGAACGAATCCTAATAGTAATTTTTTTCATCCCAGGTCTGCATGGGCACGAAGGCAGCATTCCACCAGGAAGTAATGTCGGTGGGCACGGACGACGCGTCGCGCTCCGCCAGCCTGGTGGCCCTCGGAGCCCTGCAGCACAAGCTCAACCTCGTGCCCAACTGGGAGACTATGTTCCAAGACATGTCTGTATAGTGTACTCGGAATAAATGGTGAAAAATTGAGAAATTCGTTTCTTTTTTACTTAGAGCACAAAACTAGGGCAATGTTTCGTTCCACGGGATCGGGATCCAATGGATTGAAGTATCATTAGATTCTTCTTGACTCTGCTAGTCAATCAATTCAGCCTATCGCAGTCCACTGCTGGACATAGGCCTCTCCCAGGCTGCGCCACAACACCATGTCCTCCGCCTTCCGCATCCAGTCCGTCCCAGCAACCTTATTAAGATCGTCCGTCATCTAGCTGGGGGGCGTCCCACACTACGCTTGCCGATACGCGGTCTCCACTCCTCGTCTCCTTACCGGCCATCTGCGAGTGATACTGGTTAAAACCAATATCTGATACAATTTTACAGATAACTTTTATGTTTAATGGTGGATTATTGTAGTCTTGATTGTTTTTGACTGTCAAGCCATTTCCAGCATGAGTGTTGTGTACCGCTAAACTTTGTGGTCATAGGCTCTAAGAGAGGGCAGAATATGTATTAATGTTTATGGATGGAGTGAGGTAGATGCTGAAAACAGAACAGATGGATGGATTGTTTGAGGGATACATAGGAAGTGAATGATAGTGCAACAGATAATCAAGGAGAAGGAAAGAGGAAATCCTTTTATGCCCACTTCAAGTAACATGGGACAAGGGCAGGCAGAAAAGTATACTAATTTTATAATAGTCTTCACTTTTTCTTGTCTGTCATAGAGGAGGTGGGACCATGGGGTAATCGCTTATTATCAAAATTACAGAAAGCTATTGAAAACAGACTCAAATTCTTACATAATATTAACATTTTATTGTACCTAAATTATTTACAAAACAAACTATTCCGTTATGTCTAAGCTGTAGCACTGGCGGCCTTTTCTTCCTTTGGTTTAGTTATCTGTGTGTCTCTGCCTTCATGCTTGTTGCCTTTGAGGTCTATGGCAAAGTTGTAGTCTACGGGGTTCGCCAGAGCATGGTCTATGGCAGCTTCGAGGGTCTCTGGTGTTATGAATGTTGCACTCAGTTCCTGAAAAAAATATTTGTTTGTGTAATTTTCATAATCTGATTATGTAAAGGTTTGTTGTTGGATAGAAGGGCTAAAGGAATGTTGAATATTATGTAATGGAATTTAGTGAATTAATGACCTTATATTATACAACACACATACAGTATGACAAAAATGAATTTAAAATGTCATTGGTCAGTGCAAATGACCCTATTTGAGAAAAAAAGGTTTATTATGTTTTTTTATTTTTATTTAACCCCACACTAGGAATTACTCCTGTCCACAGGGTTTACAAACATTTAAACTCACATACACAAACAGCCAGACCCAGAACAACTACCTGTAGGCAATAAAAATATTTGTTCCGTGCGGGAATCGAACCCGCGACACGCAGCGCAGCAGTCGATCGCTCAGCCTCTGCGCCAACCGTGTCGTCAAATTTTATTAAAAAAGATAAAAGCGTGAAAGTTTAGCTAGAAAAGATTGCCGCCCCTAAGATGACCCACTGACCAAAAGATTTGTTGTTGATATTGTTTAATCACTCTGAATGATTACCTTCTGTAGTTTGACTTCCTCGGAAGCTATCGCGATTCTCTCTTTCTGCTTGCGATCGTGTGCCTCCATCCTCTTCAGGGCGTACTCCTCAAGTGCAACCACCTCCACTTTCCTTCTCTCCTCACGTTCTACGGCGACCTGCGAGTTCCACTTCTCGTTTAGCTCCACGCACCGATCCCATTCCTCGGCCTCCAGGCGTTGAGACATCTCCGAACTAGCACTCTCTCTCGTTGACTTCTCTTTGATCATCTCCTCGTGGTAGAACCTCCTTATAGACCGCATCTGAGTCTTGTAGTTATTGTGAAGACGCAGAAGCTCTAAACGCTCTTCTTCAGAAACAACGGGACGTTTTGGTATACGATAGATTTTACTTTTTGCGACTGGTAGCCATCGAGGTTTTCTGTGTGCCTCCGCGCATTGTACTAGCATGGGCCAGGTACGCTTTAGTAAAGAATTCTGTGACAGCATTATTTTTTAATAATTTTCCCGTTTTTGTGTTAATTTGTTTACAGAATTAAACCTTTTTAGAAACAGCCACCTAACCTCAATCTTTTATATTTGACGTTCGTTTGTCAATTTTATTTGTTAAATGTCAGTTGTCAAGACTAGGAATTCACGCGTTCATAGATTATATTTTACCACAAATGTTATTATTGGTAGTGTGCTTAAATCTAAAAAAATAGGCGATAAAAGGCATAAAATACCTGTGTTACGGGCTACGAATAATAAAAGTCGTTACGGGTAGTGATCAAATAATAAAAAAATCACGCATTGCAGCACCCAGCCATAACCACTATGGTCCAATCCAACCAATAAATAAATTATAATAAATAGTAGGGTAAAAGGTTACATGCTCTGTGTAGTAGGGTCCCTAATGATACCGCCCTTAGACTAAGAAAAGTATTCTTACTCTAAGATACCGCCAGAAATAAAATCAACCCGTATTACTTTTTAGGGGTAACTTATTGTTTTTATGTTTTTCTGAAATCTTTTTAAGTTTCTACCCTCATATTTCTGAACAAACATCCATTTATCTCGAATGTCAAACCCGACAAAACAGTAGTCTGTGGAGTTGTGGACACCTATTATAAATAAGGTATATAATATATGTTCTGTGGTGGACATTGGACAAAACAAATGTCAATGTTGTCGAAGTGAGCCGTGAGCCGGGTTTCGCTGTTTATTTATAAAAAAAATCAATGATCACAATAACTTGAACTAAGTATCAAGATGATAAAAATATCTGCTTTGAACGAAGAATCCGAGGAGGACAGCGGATCCGAAGAAGAAGTGACAAGAGAGGCGTCAGAACAGATAGCGTTGCAACAATACGCGAATGCACTTGAGCTTCAAAGAAAAGGTAATCTAAAAGATGCCACTCAGTTACTTAGAGACCTTCTCGATACAGAGCTGCTATATGATGTTAAGAAACCGGCGCAAGGGGAGAAAGCACAAGGTCCTCTGTTTAATTTAAAGTATTTATCGTATAAAAATCTAGCGACTATGTTAACTGGATCGGAAGAAGTAGATGCGGCTATTGAGGCGTATTGTGCGGCTGCAGAGTTAGATGACACTGACGTCACTCTGTGGCACCGCCTGGGACAGCTCTGTATGCGCGTCAAACGCTATGAAATGGCACTCCATGCTTTCCAACGCGGCGCGGACCTCAATCCTCGACACTGGCCCTGCCTCGACAAGATCGTCACACTGCTCCTCGGTCTAGACTACAAAGAGGAATGTATTTCAACTATACATGATGCACTACAATTAGACCCTGGATACTTGCGGGGCCTTGCTTATAGAAAACATATATTCACAGCTTATCCTTATATAAGAGACTTTATGGAATATCTTAATCCCATTTACAAATGGAATGAAAAAGAAGATGAACCATTTGATGAGGAAACAGCTGAGAAACTCATTAAAGAAGCAGATGAGATCAATGAAATATTTCTTGAGCAACAGAGAGCTGAGCAATTTAAATATGTATTGCCCGAATTAAAGTTGGTTAAACCTATTACCAATCTAAGTTGGAGCTCAGTTGGGGACTCACTTGTTCACATGCACCACCATATGTCAGAACATTACTATAGTCATGCCTGTAAAATCAATATTATTTATGAGAAAGAAGATATAGAAGTAACTATGGAGGTGTGTGAGGAGCCTAAAGAAGTAGAACTAGAAGAAAATAAGATTGAAGAACCTATTCCAGAAACTGAGAAGAATGCAGAAAATGTGTCGGAGAATGAAAACAATGATTTATCAGACAAGGACAAAGCAGCAACTGACACAGAAAAGATTGAGAGTGATGTTGAAATGGTTGCAGAAACTGCTGAGGCACCTTCTGACAGCAAAGCAGCTAAGAAAGGTCCAGTTAGAAGGAGAGGTAGTGCACTCAGCTTTCTAGAAGCTTGGGCATGGTGCACTAAGAGAAGATCTGGGCGAAAGAAACAAGTTGGCAAACAAGAACAAGACGATAACATCTATGAGACTCTGCGCAAAATGGTGCCTGTTTCTTTAGTGCCAGAAATGGTTGAGAAGAAAGAAAATCAAGCAAGAGAGACATCTCCAGACACATCAGACCTTGATAAACTATTTGAAGAGAAGGAAAAACTTGAAGAACGAAAAGAGTATTTTGGATCAGAAGATGAGCAATTAGATGTTAAGAGTTTCATTAATAAGTATACAGAAAACAAAACAGATATAATTGATATTTTGAAAGATTACCTGAATATTTTAGCTGTTAAGTGGAGAGAGAAATGGCCACTGGGTCTCCCAGAGGTATTCATTGAAGCTAACAAATGCTATCTCAATCATATTGATGTTCCGACATGCACCAGTGACAATGATGAGGAGCTGCTACATTATACCACAGTCAATATCCTGGTTGAAGAGTTTTCAGTAAATGACAAATTTAACACATCTCTACCAGATGACAAGCAGAAACATGATTTAAGTGTGATTGAAACTATCGGTATCACTTTGAGCTTGAAGCCTCATATTTTCGAAAGTACAGAGTGCTTAGAACTGACACTACGGTATCTGTGGGTGAAACTCCACATTCAATTGTTAAACAAAGTCAATGAGGTTGCTTTAGACTGCTTGTACCAGCTTCAGTATGAGTTTGAAGCCATGGGAGACCACCATGATACATACAATTTAAATGTTGTCAACTTTACATTTAAACCAACAGTCAACGAGAATGAAGTTTTAGCTGGCATTACGTTCCTTGAGAGAAACAAGAAGCTTTCCACTGTTATGGAGTCATATGAGAGAGGAAACTATGAAGATGTGTTATCAATAGTAATTGATACTTTTGAACATTGCAAAACTATGGCTAGGAATGAAGAAGAGGTGTCTCTAGATTTTGCAGTGCATTTATCTGTTATATTAGACACTTACTGGGCCTTAGACAAGCCAGATGAATGCTTCAAATGGTCTCTGACCTGCTTACATGAAGCCCTAAAGCATTACTTTAGATTCACAACAGGGTCTCAGGAATATGACAAGTGGACCCTCACAGTTGTTAAGATACTTTGTTGCATGGAACACATACTTACAACAGAAGGCCTGACATGTTTGGATACGGTGTCTCAAAAGGAGCTGAGTCAGGGTCTAGAAGATCTCATCAGAGTAATTGGCCACCAAGTGGAGACAAATGCATCTGAAATGCCTTTTGGCACCGTTATTCCATGGATCATAGTGCATTACATATTGCAGAGAGAGGAGGATCAAGGGAGGGTTAGAGTAGAAAAGGAAAAAGTTGCGTGCGATGAAGTTCCTAATCCTTTAATGGTTTTGTTTATTGCACATGAACAGCTGGGCAAGAGAGGTTGGTGTTGTAAGTCGGAAGCAAAACTACTCTATTTCACTTTAGACACGGTGGTGCCGAGGCTGCGGTCGCCGTCATTGGCCAAGTCTCTAGATCAAGTAGTCCAGTATATGGAACAGTGTGTTTATTGCTTGTTTGGGCATCCTGGAAGAAAAAATAAGTTAAAATATCTTGTGGATCATAACGTTACGCCGTCTACTTTAGACTGGAAACGAGCGCAGCAGTTGTATGAAATCTTTAGACCTCCGATGTTACCAGCTTTAGAAGGCAAGCTTCCCGGCATTACTGCTGATACCGAACAGTTGTTCCATAAAATACTTGCGCTGCTCCCTCCGGAATGTGACCCTCAGAAATACCTACCAGAAATCAGCAAATTCATTAAAGGACTGGAAGAAAAATTGACTTATACTCCATCACTATTACCATACAAAATGAAGGATATTTATTTTTTGCTGGGCGATTACTATTACAAAAAAGAAGAAGTGAAGTTGGGTGTTAAGTTTAACATGTTAGACGTTGTCGTGAACAATGACAGAGTAGAATCGTGGGCGAGAATATCTTTAGCAAAAGCTATCAATTTAGATACCATGCTTAATTCTTGCAAGAATCTCATCAACCATGAAAGAGAATATTTGAATCCTGCTAAATCTGTGCTACGATGTTTTAAAAGAACGATGGACTTGGATCCCACACTCGGTCACATGTGGACGGAATATGGAATGTTCGCGTACACAGTCCAGTCATTTTGCTCTCGAGTGCTAAAACAGGCGAGCGAGTCGTTGAGTATGGAAGACTTCGAGTCATTGGAGAAACAGAAGGACAATATGTTAGATACGACTCAGAAATGTTTCATGACTGTACTAGTTGATCTAAATAGCAGTACGGACGATGATGATTCGTGGCAGTATTTCTATATGTTAGGGAAAGTGGGTGAGAAACGTAACAAGTCACCATCTGTATACTTAGATTATTACATGAAAGCCGTGAAAAGTTTAAAGGAAAACGATGCGACGTATCCTCTGAAAATTAATTACAACACACCGACCCATTTGTGCATAGAAGTGCTAGAGGTACATTATCGAATTCATGCATCTATTTTAAAATACATAGAACAACATGAAAACAAGCCTATACCTGCCTCAGTGGGCAAGGTTTTCTCAACGTGCATTGAAGATTGGAAGAAAGGTCCTTTTACTAGAAGACCTAAAAAAGATGGTGCAGTTGATATAGAAACGAACACAGAGCCGAAACCTGCTGAACCAGTTCATCCGGCCAACATTCTCAAGCGATCCATCAGCGACGCCGGTGAAGAGGAGTCTCATGAAGCCAAGCGATTGAAAATGGAAGCCGCGGCAGCTAAGATCAGGAGGTCTGCCTCCTACGACACGGAGAGAACGCCTAAAGAACCAATTGTGCAGGGTACAGAAGAAACTGACGCAAAACTCGCTGCGAGCGCAGAAGAAAATAAACAAGAAATTGTTGTTATAGATGATAAGTCACCACAATCAACTCTGCCGTCGCCCGCACCGCCACTAGAACCTGTTAAAGAAAACACACCAGAAGTAGAAAAGCCTCCGGAAGAGAAAACAGACGAAACGGATGCTGAGAAAAAAGAAGACAGTTCAAGTTCCTCATCCTCGTCATCGTCAGATTCTAGTTCCAGTGAGTCCTCATCAGACAGCAGCAGCGACTCCAGTAGTGACAGCGACACATCCAAGTCCTCGAACGACTCTAAACCTCTCACAGACGACGAAATTATGAAGATCGTGTCAGCCTGTCTTGACGCGCTAGAAGACTGCGCGAGCCGCTTCCCTCCACACTACAAAGCCATATACAGGCTTGCTCACTATCACTTTTACTATAAAAAGGGTAAAGACATCGAGAGATGTCGAGATCTCATGTTATCCAATTTCACGTCAAGAGCGGGCCAGAAATTAGGAGGACTATTCAGTGAGAAGAAACCTTCCAACTTTTTCAATAACATATGGAAAATACGTTCATCAGAAGTGGACAGACCGGGCAGCTTCATTTTCCACATGAATCGCTCTGTCCTTCTCACTTTGGAGATATTGAAAGAAATAGACGATCACAAAACTCTTTTGGACCTGAGCTTGCAATTGCAGAGAACACCTGATCCTGACAAGAAGTACCTCCGTGACTCTGACCGAGAGGAGCTGGCTCAGCAAGCATTCTCGCTCTGCGTTCAATCTCTAAAAGGACAACTGACCAAGTTTAGCCAGCAACCTGATTTGAAGAGTAATGAGGTGGAGCGGCAAGCGCTGAACAGTTTAATGTTGGATATTTACAGAGCCTACCAAAAAGTTCAGAAACAACCGAACTCGAAACAATTCACGAACTTACTAATAGAGGGTTACAAGCTAGTTACGAGTGAACCCATCGCTGAAAATAGTAACTTGGTCGACATCAGTATGAAATACTGTCAGAGGTTGATCCAAAAACTGAAGCATGAAGCGACGATGGCGAGCTTGGATAAAAGTCAGAACGCGCAAAAGAAGCAAGCTGCTAAAGCTGTTTCTGAGACTGTGAAGGCGACTCCTTCCACTGTGACGAGTCTGCCGAAGCCGGAGCAGAAGGCGCCACAGCCTTCGACATCGACGGCAACGACTTCAAGTTTACCGAAAATGTCTGCTCATGACATGGCGGCCGCTTTCCAGAGCTTTATGCCGATGCTGAACGATCCCGTACAGCAGGCTGCAGCCGCTCTGTCCTTGTCTTATCTTTCCAATATAAACGCTCTAGCTTATGGCCCGTCGTTGCAGACCGCATTGCAGAGTACTCTGCAGAATTCGTTCCAGGCTGAGTTCTACCGTCAGTTCTTAGGACAGAGCTTCTCGTCGTCGTTCATGCCCCCCGCTAAGAAGCAGAAGCGCGGTCCGAAGCCTGGTTCGGTGCGACCTCCGGCGAACCCTCAGATGAAGGCGTCGAAATCTTTCACTGCACCAACAATGCCTTCAGTGACCAAGGCTGCGCCTACGACTGGGAGCGCGCTTCAGAAGTCCAATTCGACTCCCTTAACTCCGAGTATGGGGACGGTGCTTCAGAACCTGCCTGCCTCGATGACTGCCAACTTGTCCTCGTTCGGGGCGGTGCACTCAACGTCACACTCGGCACATACCACGTCACACTCTTCGCACACTACGACTCACTCGTCGCACACGATGCCTGCGCAGGCGCACATGTCGACAGCGTCGACTATGAGCGCGGCCATCCATACAAAGCCTCCGATGCCGCACCAACAAGTCAGCCCCGGGAAGACGCTGCAAGAGAAGCTGGCAGAACGGCAGAAACACCTCCCGATATCAAAGAGCCATGAGATCAACGCTTCCATCAGTAAGCTGCCATCGTCGCTGACCATCACTAAGACCTCGGTGCCTAAGCAAGGGATGAAGAAGCCCGACGCTAAGAAACAATTGCCTTTCACGGAGAGACCCAAACCTATCACTACAGATGAAGTCATAGTACTAGATGATGATTAAATTATCATTATTTATTTTTTATCAATTAATGTAGAAATTACTCAAAAATGTATATCATGGACTTATGTATAACTTTAGATTCAATAAATGAAATACAATCAGATAAACGTATTTTAATTTATTTCTTATAAAATATTAATTATTTTACTATTTACAAAATAATGTAATTATACCAAAATAATTGTAATAGTCGTTACATTATGTTACATTGCTCACGTATGCTTTATTATTTAATATCAGCGAATTAAGGAATCATTTCGAAGGCTTGCAATTGAAGGTTTTAGCAAAATCAGTACAAATGCTATAATTTAGTTTTTACCGTACAAAATCTAATTGATTCCTCTAAAAGCAACCACTGAATACACATATTGAAATGAGTACATACTTATACAGGGTGGCAGGGCATCGACGCGCAAACTAAACACGAATTCAGTACGAGTCGGGTTACCAAAAAAAAAGCCTTTTCATAGAAAAGTGTATAATACCTACGCGGTCAATGTACTCAACAGCAATTTTTTTTTTAATAGCCGAGGAGTAATCTCAACTCCCGGCACTTCAGAATCATGTACTGAATCCATGCTTACAGCGGAGTAATTGTGTACAGTAACAATCAGAATCAGAAATCATTTATTTGCCAAATGCAATGGGTTTCATTTTGACAGTTCAACAACATTCATTGCGTTTTTTACGTTGTTGAGCAGACAAATGTTTCGAACATAATGAAGCAATGGATTAGCAATATCCTTCAAAATGATTCAGATTGTGATTGATAGTGTGTTACGCAACTAGGGTGCAGGTTGTGCGTCGATGTCCTTCTCAGCCTGTATTATTTTAACTTCGTGTGACACGACTATGTCGACACTAATAAAATACAAGGTGGTTATTTAATGGCATCCATCCCGTTGATTAATTATTAAATAATCTCAATCACACAAGATTCTCATACAAAGTGGTATACGCGTATTCAGTATTGTCTCTCCTATTCTCGTCATTCCTCACCTTAACATTATGATAGTACAGTACTTTCTATGTTATAACACTGCAAAAAACTGCACCACTTGTAAAATTAAATAGGACTCTATTTTAGTTGTGATTTCATTTATTATCCACTAGACCACTAGCTGGCCCGCCTGTGTGACTTCGTTCGGGTGCACGTCGGAAAACAAATTTGATTTCATGGGTTTTTTTTTTGCGCCGTACCCTAATTATTTTTCTAAAATAAAAGTACCTCCTTATAACACCAGCTATCTGCCAGTGAAAGTCCCGTCAAAATCGGTCGAGCCGTTTTAGAGATAAACAGACTTCCTTTGGAAGGCGTACGAGGGGCCGAAGCCAACTCGCAGAGGCCCGTTAGATGCTTTTAATGAAATGAGGCACTAACCGACGATTATCCCTATACACACTATGCAAGTGCACCCAAGGAGAACCCCATGTGGGTGTAGGACTGTTGCAAGATATGGAAACAAATATATTGGATTATGGGTTTGGGTGGCTAAAGTGAACTGATTATTTAGGACTATGTTGCGTTAGTTGAAATAAAGTTGAAAATTGTTTGGCAAAGAAGACCGCATTACTGCGCTTCGACAGTTCTGCGCCGGCCCGAGCGAAGCGCTACATTTTCATAAGAAATCTTCTCCTACCCTCATTAACAAGTGATGCAAATGTTTTCTAGATCAGTGCAGTATCCTCATCATGTAGAAGGACATGAGCATTTCGCTGAGGTTCCAGCCCATGAGGATGGTGAAGAGGTAGGTCAGCACGAGGATCGGCAGCGGGAGCAGGAACACGCGCGCGTTGTGGAGCATCGGGAGATCTGTAGGACAAGAGAAAACGGGAATAAAAACAAATGCTAGCCGTGCTCGCAAACTCAGGGTTCCGTACTACCGTACTATTACGGTCTTATTCAAAAACAAGGGTTCCAGGCATTTTACTGTGTAAATTATTTCATCACCGCTGCTCACAAAAAGGTGAAGGAAAACATCGTGAGGAAACCGGCATGTCTTAGAACCAGAACTTCCAAGACATGTGACATCCACCGACCAGCACTAAGCCTGAGTGGTGGATTACGGCCACTCCCTCTCACTGAGAGGAGGCTTGTGTCCCAGCAGTGGGAACATTATAGGCTGATTATGAGTATGGAATAAAGTGTATTTTTTTATAAGTGAACTGAATGACATCCATCTATTTTGGAGTAGTAGTGGCTAGGTGCCAGCAACGTGGTAACGGGGCTTACTATTTATTTATTTATATACGCAACATCACTACTTTAAGTTATGTTAACCTTATGTATTATAAATATATTGTAGTTGTTTATTATCCCTTAATAAATAAAATAAATAAAAATACATCATGTTCTTCACGTTACCCATAAACTTTGGCAAACGCTTCCATAGCTTTTACAAATCAAATCTAACAAAGAAAGTAGTACTTAAAAAGGCTTCGTTACTAAGATATTTGTAATTTCATTTAATTGAGCTATGCAGTAAGAAATGGTCTTAATTTGGTCTATGTTGCCGCTGAGTGCAAAAATTTAAAATGATCTATCAAATGCTTCGGATAAAGAGATAAAGACGCATGCATATCGGGTGATTTACGGCAAGATATTTAGTTTGTATGAAAATTAACAAAAAAATAATAATTCATTATTGTCCATAATGAAAAATTCTTATTCCCATGGTCGGAACACGGTGTATACTTTATTGTACACCCCAAAAATACATAACATAAAAATACATCAAACACTACAAAATATACAATGGGCGGCCTTATCGCCTTCAGCGATCTCTCCCAGGCCACCTTGGAATGGACAGTGATTTTCGTTTTTAGTTTGCTAGTTAGATCTTCCTCTACAGACAGGAGCATATTCCATATATTTCTTGCCAATAAGAGATAAAAAGTTATGAAACCCATATTTTAATGTAAATCAAGGTACAGTATTTCTATCTCACGAAGCGAAGCGCGCTTTACTTGTGGTAACCAAGTGTACAAACACGCTGTGGATGTGTGCGTGAAGATGAGTAGCGTCAGCACATACCACACACACACACACTTCCGACTTCGCCATTGTCTCGGGCGGTACCGAGAGCTCCTGCCATTACACACACATTCACAGCGTGTTTGTAAACTTTGTTACCACAAGTAAAGCGCGCGTCGCTTCGAGAAGAAGAAAAAACCTATATTCCTCATTCATGTTCACACTTACCCCAATCGACAACTTTTCCATAATCTGAAAGTCAATTTTCATTTTAGTTCTTATACAGTCAGGGGCAAAAATATGTATACACATAGCGAAATTGGAGTGACTTTACGAAATAGTATCTAATATTCAACCGTTGACCGAACTGCAATAGTGTTGTGAAATTTCTAAATACAATGAGTGAAATGAATTTAATCGGTATTGTAGAAGAATCTCACTTTAATTTTGCTGTGTATATATTTTTGCTCATCTGCAGATTATCGCTAGCTAATTTAATTTGACCCTGTGTATATGTCGCAGCCAACTGGTTAAATTAGCCGTTTAGTCAAACGCCTGGCTTTTGGAAGTAGTGCTCGCCTCGCTTCGCTCTTTCGGCTCACACGCGGTTGATCACAGTTCTGTCGGGGTGCCCTGGCTTAGTTACTGCGACCAATTCGGCTCGCACGTGATTGGTTACAGTTCCAACCTAAACTATAATTTATTGAATATCATTCAGGCCGTTAGTTGAACGGCCGCCGTTTAGATAAAAGATTAGGTGGTTAACTTAACGGCTAATTAAACCAGTTGGCTTCGACATATTTATAAAGAAAGAAATTTTTTAAATTGTGAGATATTTAATATACAGTATCTGTCAACACTTTATATTACGGTGACAATCATCAATCAAAACTTTTGGAAAAAAATCGAAAGTGTTTTCATATTTATGCCCCTGTCTGTTCAATAGAAGTGATACTTACTGCTGTATCCCAAGAATGTGATGTACAGGTAGTAGATGATGGAGGCGAGCCAGAACGAGTTGGCGATCAGGCAGGAGAAGAAACCGTGGCGGAATAGTATGTCTGGAAGAAGAAAAATGTACTTTATACTATACCTGCGTTGACCACAACACACTGATCTGTAAATTACACCACTACGGCATTCGTGGACAAGCTGCTGATCTTGTTCTTTCTTATCTATCAAACAGGCAGCAAAAAGCAAATGTTAACGGGGCGACGTCCTCGGGGGTCTTTAAATAAGATGGGCGTGCCTCAAGGTTCAATTCTTGGCCCTTTCCTATTTCTAGTGTAACTTATCTACCTACATATACATAATATAAAATAATCTAGTATTATAAAGAGGTAAAACTTTTTTTGGTTGTGTGTGTAGAGGGTAATCTCCGGAGCTAATGATCCAAATAAAAAAAAAACACAGGTAGAAAGCTATATTATTCGTGCGAGAAGTGTAATTCGCGTCGTCGCGACAATGTAGCCGTATCATGAGTAGTCAACTAGTCACACTGTGCTAATATAGTTGTAGAACATGGTGCTTACTTTCAAAGAATACGATCTGGAAGAAGTGCAGCAAGGACAGCGGCGGGAAGAACGCGTTGATGTGCACGTCGAACGCGTAGCCCCACTCCACGTCCGGCCCGTCCTGGTCGCGCCGGAAGTACTTGTTGCTGACGTACCTGTCCATTATAGTATTATCATTAGTTATTATAGTAAAGTAGTAACTACTATAGGTACACTATACAAATGTAGTATGGGTACAGTCACGAGCAAAGGTATGTATGCACTCGGCTTTATTCAAAAGCGATTCGCTCCTTTATTTTTGAATGAAATTGTATGTTGTTACGAAAATAGTATTTTCGAATAGGTTTATGTAATGTGTCGCATTTCAACGTTGCATTCGTTATTTCACGAAAAGATCGCAATTGAAAGTTGCCAAGTGTTATTGGTGCTCATGACTGTACACATGTAGCCTAACCCGTTATTAATATAGTCATTATTGGAAAGAGAAAATGCAGAATTACGACAGATGATACAATCATCATTTGGTTTTAATCCTAGTTCCTACTAATATTATAAATGCGAAAGTTTGTATGGATGGATGGATGAATGTTTGTTACTCTTTCACGCAAAAACTACTGAACGGATGTGGATGAAATTTGGTACACAGATAGTTTATAACCAGGATACTTTTTATCCCGATATTCCCACGGGATCGAAACTTATGCGCGTGAAGCCGCGGGGCGTAGCTAGTAACTTTTAATATTTTATCTTTTTGTAAGATTCTTTTATATTTTGTGAATGTGAGTACGTTGTAGGCCTTGTAGACCATTCTCTATTAAGTACCTTGTACACACGGCTACACATCAAGCTATACATAACCAGTATAAGCTGACTTCTGATTGTACGAAAAACCTATACAATGCGAGGTCAGCTAAAACTGAAAATGTATAGCTTGATGTGTACTTGTTGACAGGCCTACACTGTACCTATTAAAATTGTAATTTGAAAACATTGTAAGGCCAGTTATTTAAAAACAAAAGTAACCATTTCATGCGGGCTCTTCTCCATATGGTACGACCAATTGGAACCGTGCACCTAGCTTCTGACGTTTCATAAGTGTCCATGTAGGTTTACGTGGAAGTGAAAAGGCTAAAAAAAATTTTCATTTGATTACGACATGCACTAAGAAAATGCCAAATTATACGAGCAAGTATGCTCTTTAACAGCACTATGTGAGTACCTACCTATGTTATTAGATTTTTCCAATTGGAATTTGTAGCAGAGTGGAGTACTTCCCGAATTTGTTATTGTTTGATGGTAATAGGGACGCCTCCTATTACATGTGACTTAAAAATAACTATTAGGGTGAAATGTTGGTGTGCTACCAGCCGCGGTCCGAGGGGGGGGGGGGGGGGGGGGGTCGTGGGGGTCATGACCGCCCCCAAAATCATTCAAGCTGTCGAGTCTGCATGCTTTACTTGCCTACTTGGGCTGCGACCGCGCTTGTGTGCTACACACCTCTGCCTACCCCTTCAGGGATTACACGCGTGATGTTATCGAAGTACTTACCACAGTAATGTGGATACGAGAACACCAGCTCCAATAAAGTCCACAAACACGACAAACAGCACAAATAACGCCACCTTTGCTGCAGACAAGCTCAGCACCAGCCCCAGACATATTGACGATACTGCAATATTACAAAGATTATGATTATCACAGTTCCATGGTTTCTAATAATAAAAGGGCTACACCAGCAGATGTACAAGAATTAACTAGTAATTCTTCAATTGTCCAATCTTTTCAGGACTTATATGTTCGAGCCATTTGGGGTTGAAACACTAGGACGGTGGGTCACGGGCCCCATGGATCTGAGTGCCCACTTAGTTTTTCGAGACATCGCCAAGCGGTTTCACGACTCTTCATGTGACGTAGCTGGCCTATTTTTCGCCCAAAGAATCAGTGTTAACATACAACGTGCTGCTACTTTAGGGCACTTTTCCTGTTGACAGTGATGCAGATGCCCTTTGGTTATTTCGGAAATTGGAAAACTAATCAAATCATTGTTTTTTGTTAGCCTACATTGTGTCCCACGGCTGTGCCAAGGCTTTCCTTTCATCATCATCTGCCTAGCCTGTTCCATTGGCTTCCAGTCTAACCGGATGCAGCTGAATACCCATTGTACATGGAGCCAAAGCCCTCCTTTATTCCTTGCAAATCTCTCTCAAACTCTGGCCAAGTTAGCCATATCAAACTAGTACATAATATTAAGAGTCTGACATGATATATTATTGGTTTTCATTTCAATTAGTTTGACCCATTTAGGTTAAACAGTACAACAGAATAATGTTACTAAAGAATCTGATAACAATAGATTGTTGATGACAATTGTTGTTGTTGATTGTTGTTGACATGTAGCTTTTAACTGTCAACTGTCATGGCGTCTGAATGTATCTATTTAATGCTTTGCTTATTTAATTAATTTTATTTTTATCGTGCTTGCTACTTAGTTTTTAGTGATCCTAAGATTTCTACTACCTTCCCTATGTCTACTCGTGAGAACCTGTAATTGGCTGTGTGTCGCTTGCACAATTGTTATTAATTTGGTTTAGCTGTTGGTTCTCCTACTTATAAATAAATAAACTGTAGTAGCAAATTTTACAGTGAAATCTACAAATAATCTATGGTAACATTGCTTACAGGCAGTAATAAATAGGTACTGTTCATTGTTCTATAATTTTTATGTTTATATGCGCAGTCAATAAAGTTTCAAATTAATGGTTTCATTGAAATAAATACTTTGTTGTAAATTTTTTTGAGCTCTCTGGATCTTCAATAAATGGATAAATTTGATAAAATAAGTATAGATAAGAAGGTATCACACATTGGAATGTGCTAATCCTGCCCAACCCTTAGGCAATGCAGGTATGATGGTATTAGTAGACCATAAGATACTTACAGAATAACCATATGCTAAGTAGAACTAGGAATGCTGGATCATCTCTTGCAAACTGTGACTTTGTATCTGAAATTGAAAATAATTTTATTAAGAGAAAGAAAAGAAATTGTTCTTGAAAAAATTATTTACTAAAAACAGTTTTCTTTTTCTCAACAAATAGTGTAAGTCCTGGTTTTATTTTGAGCATAGTTCTCTGAGCTTTGAAGAACCTTTTTGAGATGGCAACTAGCTTCATCTTTTTGACTGACCAACCCTTGACAATTCAAAAGTGCTTGTAATTGGTTTAGTTGAAATAAATAGTTTGAGTTTGTATGTTTGTTTTATATTTAAGGCAAAATTTTAGAGAGCTGTGGATTTTGTAATAAATAAATAAATATAGACCATATATCTAAAAAATATTGTGTTGTACAAAGAGTTCGTAGGTTCATCAAACTTTCTTATCATAGTTGTGTACATTTAACTGATAATAGGTAAATCATTCTTACAAGATCATGCACCATAACAGAAGATCTTAACTACTAAAACACGTTGTACATTTACACAGTACTTACGTTTTCTATAATTGAAATTCCTAAACACTTTCTGTGGCGCAACAAAAAGGTACACCATTTGCCATGCAGCGAATTCAAAGTCCATCTGATTGAATTGGAACAGTCTTTTGATGTACTTGTAGCGCTTCACCGCCGCGCTGGCCGTCGTAGGCTGGTAATTAGCCGGCGCTGGCAAAGGAGACGTACTCCTTGGATAGTTACTTGACCCAGGAGTTGGCGACGTCGGATACTTCATATTGAATAGATTTTTCTACCCAAAATTACCACAATCACGTCATTAAGACTTTTAGGAAAGTTTAATATGTATTCTTAAGGCTGTTTAATGGAAATTACAACATGTTTATTTATTTTAATCAAATAAAAACGTAAGTTTAGTCACGGCGTAACGTCAATTTATTTAGCCAAAAGATAAACGTCAAAACGTCACAAACGTCAACGGTCAACGTCATTGGTGAGTTGGCTCTTTCTAACGCAGTATGAGTAAGAAATGCAGCCATACCTAGTTTACATGTTTAAAATATGATTATTTTTTCAAAGATGACGTTTAACATTTTACGTTCGGAAATAATTTAGGATTTTTATACATTTATTCGAGCCGTAAACCTACAACTTCCCATTTAACAGTTTTATTTTAAATTATAAATGGTTACATTTATGTCTTTACTTCATCGATGACAAAATTAATTGACCTACGATTATGATCTAATTGAGAGCACATACGTCAAATTTTAACTTTTGAGCACGTGTGTGGGCCACATGACCCATTATGTTAATGCTTAGTGGCAATGGCTCGTATCTCCTGAATAAATGAAAATAATCTAGAATACATAGCCTCTAAAATTCTAAATTATTGTTTACAATTTTTGAGCTGGAATCTACCCCAGACAGAGGAATAATTAACAAACAGGACAAACGTAGGCTTATTATAGCAAATGAAACTTTTTACGCCGGTATGACTGTTATGAATGATATCCAAGATACAAAGACGACGCTCTGCAATGCATAGTCGATTTTTTTTAAACTTCTGTACCTATATTTATGGCTGCAAGTACCTTGCCTGAACCTTGAAAGTTGATGCTTTGATTTTGTGGAGTAATCAGGTTTGAAAAAATAAGAAAAACACTATGAATGAAATATTATTTTAATTCATTTATCTTAAAACTAACAGTCAGTTATAACATTATCACAATGATTAATTATAATTTATATCCTACAATTTAAATTAGAGAACAAGTTTCATTTATACTAGGTCAAGTGCAAAAGATTTCAAGTGAATTTAAATAAATTATTGTTTGAATTTAAATATTATTTTATCTTACATTCAACTTATACGTAGGTATTATTATGAGTTCATTTGGTAACATTATCGGAGATGGTAAAGTAGCACCTGAAATTATAATATTTCTTATTATTAGTACTATTCTAAGCTAGAAAAAAGGCGTAGCGACTGCATTCTTTAAAAACGGTTATTTTTTCTTTTTAAACGTTATTGAGTTTCATTAACCGACACTCAAAAAGTTGAACATTAATCACCTACATATTTCCAAATGTCTATATCTATAGCACTAGAACATAATTTAGATAAACTTACTAACACTTTGACTGTAGGTACTTAAGCGTTACAATATTAATCTTTACACTGTATTCTGCAGCAGCCAGTTGGAGTAATGCGTGACCCTGGTATAAACGCCAGGGTAGCCTGGCTCCCCGCACTTGTTTCCGAACGAAACTACACCGATCTGCGTCCAGCGACCGCCCACTTGCAGCATGAGAGGACCTCCGGAATCACCCTGGAACATAAGATTTTGGTTTTTTAAAAACGTTAGAAGTTTCTTGTTACGAGGGATTTGCAAAGCAGGTACTCCAACGACCGAGGTACTCTAGTTTAAGGTGTACAGACGCCAGCACATCAAGTTACTACAATCTGTCAAATTTCTTTAATAGATTTTCAACTTTATTTTCAAGGTTGATTAGATAATTTTGACAGTTTCGGGTAGCTTGACCTGCTGGCGTCTGTACATTTGAATAAGTAAGCATGAACGTGCCAAATGAATAGGGCCAGTACTTTATCTGTGTTTTTACTTCAAATGCTCATCTTAGGATTTAAGTCGTTGTTCATGGTTCGCAAAAACTGCTGGATCTGGGGATCGAACCCAAAATATTATAATTAGCTGAATTCTTGATAACTGCGCTAATGCTGCAGAACATCTTTACCTGACAAGCATCCACGCCACCCCTCGCGTACCCCGCACACAGGAACGTGTCAGTGATAGGCTGGAAATACGCGCGGTTACAGTCCTCATTCCTCCACACCGGCAGCTTGGCCTCCAGCTGCTTGGAACTCTCCCCCCCACCGTAGCGAGTGGTGCCCCACCCCACTACGGTAGCCACGGAGCTGTCGAACGACTGTCTCGTCAGCTCACCGTGTGGTAAGCAGATTGGGATCACGTATTTCGATTTCTGGACGTTTTCTGTAACAGTTTGAAGTGATTGTTAGTATTTAGATGCTAACATTTTGATCGTCTCTGGGGTGCCCTAGACATAGTCAATTAGGCGTGCTTAGCCGGCTGAATGCCGTAATACAGAAACAATTAAAAAGCCATTGTATCTCGCGTGGATCCAGTTTCGATACGAAGGGTTAATTAATTGTACACTATTGTTTATCTGTTTTTGCTTGTTTTTTATGCCCATAATTGGTGTAAACAATCGTTGGTAGACCAATAAATAAATAATTTAATAGCCAGGGCCATTTTAAGCCATATCTAAGAAAACATTGTGTGAGTTACACATAACATCACGCCGGTATTTCCCGAAGGGATAGGAGGGGCTGATGATACCACACTCTTTCTTTCCACTCTGTTTTCTTTCTCCTTTCTTTCTAATAAGTGGTGAACCTAGGGAACAAATCCAGATTTCGGGCTCTTACTAAGGAATGAATCAATTCCTACTGGAAAAACCCAATAAGACCACCTGACCAGGGGATCGAACCCAGGTCTTGAAAGAGAAAGACAATCCTGGCAAAAAACTGTAGATGTGACGTGTTTACCTGATAGCACTAATATTGCTATGTCGTTATAAAAGCCGACCCTGGAGAACTGGTCATGCGCACGGACTGCCGTGACACGCAGTGTGACAGGCCGGGACGGTTCATCATCACGAGCCAAGTCCACGTCCCCCAGTCGGACACTGAACTGACGGGCTGGGAACCTGAGGAGTACATACAAAATTAGTTAGTTAATCGGGCATTGTCTTCTCCTGCAGTTGAATCACGTGAAATAGGAGGTCACAGCAAATAATAATGTTACTAGCTCATCCCTTCATGAATATTTCAGTTAAGAAGATGCGCCTGTTTGTCGTCAGACGGTTCTGCTTCTAGTCTAGCACTTTAGCATCCAGGGGCAAGGAATTTCGATACTTTTGGGCAACGGGTCTTCTTACGAATTGCCAAAAGACGTTCGGACATAGATATCATTAGTGGAGAGCCTAGAAAAGATGAAATCGCTTTCAAAGCGCTTTATCTACAACGATTTTCAACAGGATTGACATAAGCTTTTTCATAGTCAATCCAATACATTTTTGAATTTTCTATCACCATTATCGCTGATTGAGTCACTTGGCCCTTTTCTTGGCCTTCAGCAATCTTCTCTTGTCTATGGAAATGGCAAGGACTACTCACGGCCTCTGCTTAGAATCTCTGGTACAATGAGCAGCGGTGAGGACATGCCTCTTCCCGACCAGCGTGCCGCCGCACCAGAACTCCCTGCGTTTGCTGCCGTGAAGGTAGATGGCTGCCATCCACGGCCACGCGCCTGGCTTCGCCTCCGTTCCACCCACGATGCGACCACCTTCATCTTCTCGCTGGCCACAATCTGGAATCAGGGTTTAATATTATGTTAATAAAGGTCCGTTTGAACTCTTTTTTTACTGAATGTATTGTCGAGATTTCTTTAGAGATGCATGCAGTAATATTATGTAGGTCGACAATACATAATTGCAATATTGTATGGCAAAATGGGAAATGTACAACTTACCATAGCTTACTCGTGCTTTTATTACTATTAATTCTAAAATCATATTCTTACCCTCGATATCAACAACATTGGAGAAATTAGTGATAACAGGTGGCGTGACTGTGTAGTATGAAGTGGTTCTCGGTGTAGTCACCGTGGTCGTGGTCGTAGGTCGCCTGGTCGTGGTCTGTGGTCGCTTGGTTGTGGTTGGCGGTCGCTTTGTGGTTGTTACCGGTTTCGGTTTCTTGGTCGTCAATACCAATACAGCTGATGGTTTCTTCGTCGTTCCAGGTTTAGGCTTTTGCGTCGTCACTGGTACCAAGTAAGTCGGCTTACTCGTAACTGCAACAATCGGTCTCTCTGATTGCGGCACTATCGCATCTTTAGGACAACACACCCCAGGCACAAACAGATCTTTGAAACACAAAGATTCCCTGAGATTCACCAAGTTTAATAGCAGCTGGGGACAGTTGCTCAGGTCTTCACAAATGCCTTCCTCTCCTTCAGGCGTCGAACAATACTTAGCGTCATCATCATCATCCACACGGTCTGCTGTCGCTATTTTAGTTATAGGAGCATCTGGTAACACTTTTGGTAATGCCTTCTTTACTATAGGAGCTATTTTATCAGTTACATTTCTGCCCAAAACGTTTTTACTTATAGTGTATAGAGCTTGAGGTAGTCGCTGTATCGTTGGGTCTGTCTCGTTTCTCTCATGAGAGTCATTAACCATGTCCACTAAGTAGTGGCCGACAGTGTTTATGGCACCTAGAGTCTCGGATATTCTGGTAAATGCTGAGTCTGATAGAAGCCTAGGATCGTTTGGATTTCGCGGATCTGCTTGGATAAATCCAACAGAAGATCTGCTGTCGAAGTATTGAGGTCCTTGAAAGTTTGGCACTGGGTTGTATTGGTTCGGATTATACTGGTTTTGGGCGAATTGAGTTTGCTCATACTGGTTGCTTTGTGCAAATTGTGATTGCTCATATTGGTTGTTATGGGCGAATTGAGGTTGCTCATATTGATTATTTGCGTAATAAGGACTTTGAATGGCTTCTGAGGATCTTTTCCGTGGCGAGGAGAACTGATGCCATGGCGGATTCCTTTGCTGTGCATGAGGATTCCAGTCACCCGGCGTCTGCATGTGGCTCACTGGAAAACGAAGGCTTGCTTAGAGTTTTATCAGGAAGGTGGAAGGGAGTGGGTGACTAGGAGCATTGATGCGTACCTACCCATGTGGTGTTCTGCGAACTGGCATTCTGCTGGTGATGTTAGTATTAAGGTACCTGCAACAACAAAGAGGAAATATAAGGCTAAGGAGATTTATATGGAGCCTGGCATACCTTCTTTCGTGCCATTTTGTTTTTTTTTTCAAAATGGAGGCCACGAATGAAACCTAAATAAATCTTAGGTGTTTGAAATAATCACTCTGAAAGTTTAAAGTAATCCAACATATATGGAACAAGCTGTATGATGTCGTGTGATTAAATTTGAAAGTTAATATCTCGGAACGGGGTTTTGTCCTATTATATTTTCCGTTTGCAGTAATGTCAGTTATCAATTTATACAGGTGTCATGAATACCAACGGACTGACAATACCACGGACCTTCGAAGGTTAATTGATTGTATTATAAGCTTTAATAGACATAGGTAAACTAGCAAACTGTATATGGATGCTAATTTATTGTCTTGTTTCAAGTATCCACGATATCAATAGTTAAAGACCTTAATAATAATTTAAGTGTTTCTGCATTGTTATCCTTATCTACGAGTATGTCCGAACCTAAATCGAACACTCGAATTCTTAGGAGAAATCGTGAGAGCTACAATGACCCAAAATTTCAGAAACCGTCCTTCCATTTTGGGTGGGTCCGTAAGACCAGTTTCTCCTAATTCATAGATAGATTAGGAGAAACTTTTAATTTCCTTAGGAGTGATGATGAAACTGCTTACGACAAACAAGAGTGAAACGAATGCTTTCTTCGAACAGTTAGAACTAAGTTTTTGTTTTTATTTGCCAAGTTTATTAGTGAGGTGTCGTGAAAGAATTTTTAACGAAACCGTCGCGAGATTACTATCGTGACTATTGTTTTTGACGGAAGTCACGCAAGGTAAACTAAGTAATTTAAAAAAAATGGCTGGTGCATCTTATGAATCATATGTTGCGGCGTTTTTGAATGGAAATATGTATCAAGACGGTATTTAAATGAAACTGTCTGTTGATATTAATGGTGGTCAATTTAAATTCTAATGTACCTATACACAACACAACATTTTTACATTATCACTATCAGCCTATAACGTTCCCACTGCTGGGACACAGGACTCCTCTCTGTAAGAGGGAGTGGGCCGTAACGTAATCCACCAGGCGGGCCGGTTGACGGATGTCACATGTCTTCGAATTTTTAGTTCTAGGAAATGCCGGTTTCCTCACGATGTTTTGCTTCACCGTTTTGAGAAATAAATGATGAAATAATTTACATAAAGTGAATTGCCGGCCATCCATCCACAGACCAACCGCGGCAAGCGTGGCTTAACATGATCGATCGACCCGTGCGGCTGTTTTAGCCAGGGGCCCTATTTCTGTTATTATTTAGCAACGTTTATGAATAAAGGGGTAAAAATCAGAGTCTAGTCAATTTAATTATAAAAGATTTATGTCCTGACCTGTGCTTTCTCTAAAGAGGTAAGGTACGCCTGCAGAAATATATTATTAATTATTATGTATTGAATAGAAAGGCTATAACTTATCCCGATAATAGTCAAGTATTCGCGACCTAGTTCTCGAGAACATAAAATTTCTCTATTGCATATCAAAATGGCGGCTATATGGACTAAGGGAGCCATACTCACCAGTATTTGACATTACATAATGAGCCTATAATGTTCCCACTGCTGGGAGACATCCTCTTGCGGGCCCAGTGTGGGTACTAGATGTCACATGTCTTCGAATTTTTGGTTCTAGGCCATTTTTGGTTATCAAAAAAGGCTCTGTATTGGACAGTGGTCATTATGTGCCCGTTCACCGCTTTCTTAGGTAACCAAAGCTTTATGGGTAAGAGACGACCATGGTTGGAAACTTCGTTCCCATGTTTAGGAAAATAGACTAAGTAGGTACCTAAGGCGACGATAGCGGCACTCCACAATTTGATATTGTGATGATACCTTCTGATGATACAATTATAAACTCTTTTTAAAGGAGTTCTAATACGAGGACCTCTAGTTCTAGTAGTGGTTACATTATTTTCCTACATAAACAAACCTTGGCCTGCTTGCCTAAGTGAAGAAAGAAAGAAAGGAAAAAGTTTATTTGGATACAGTTCGTGAAACACAAAATACAAAATTAATAAAATAAAAATAATGTTTCAGACAACAATATAGTGTGTGCCTCACGGCTGCGCTAAAAAGGTTCATTTCAGCATTAATCCCAGACAGATGCTGTCTTACGCTGGTTTTCTAATGAACCTTTAAGGAGAGATGAAGTGTCCAAAGTGTTCCCACACCAGCACTTTAGAGGACATTAAAAACGTCACTGACGCCGCGATGAACGTGACCACATAGATACAGGACTTTTTTTAACCAGTGCGCAACCTGTAACCATGAATTCAGCACATGATTCTAGGCCCATCTAGCGTAGAAATTTTTGTCGGTTATTAAAAAAAAGTAACTGTGTCATAGAAAAGTGGTCAAAATGTATGGCAGAGCTAATTTCTTTAATAGCCGAAGAGACGTTTCGAGGCCCCTGGGTTTAGAATCATGTACTGAATGCATGGTTACACTAAATTTATCCTGTATATACGAAAGCAGACCAAGAATTAACACCATCAACTCATTCATCCTTAAGATTCCAAACATTAATCTTTATGACGCGTAAATCCAGCGGAATTAGCATCCAAGATGGCGGTGACACTGAAGTGCGATTACCTCGCGTTATGGTCATCATGACTCAGTAGAAAGTTTATGCAAACTGAGGCAGTTGTGTAATGTGCCCTGAGGACGGCTTTTGTTTTCGTGTGCTGATGACATGGAGGAATTTTGACATGGTGATAGGTTGCAGCCTTCCGGACTGATATGACCTACTTATTTTTAACCGACTTCAAAAAAGGATATTCGATTCGTATGTATGTTTGTAGTCCGCGATTTTCTCAAAAACTACTGATCCGATTTGGATGGGGTTTCCGTTATTTAAATGCTTATTTTACTGAGAAAGTTTTTATGTTAAAAAAATGGGTTGAGGGTGCGTGCCCATCATGCAAAAAAAAAAACAGGTCACAAAGGCGAAGAGAGGAATTGAGAGATCTATTGAGAGGTCTTGTTAGTCGTGCAGCAGTTTCTTATGTGTAATCTATACTAATAATAAAGCTGAAGAGTTTGTTTGAACGCGCTAATCTGTGAAACTACCAGTCTGATTTGAAAAATTCTTTTTGCAAAAGTAAAAAAGAACGCTAAGCGAAAACGAAGTATAGTGCCGGGGGCAGGCGATGCGATGTGACGGGGTGGGGCGGGGGAACAAGAAACTCGCGGGTGAAGTCGCCGGCAGAAGCTAGTAATCAATTAAGAGTCAGTGATGCTCGAAGTGAAGAGCCCATTGTAGTCAATGTAATTAGAATAACTTCTTTTAGTTGTCTAGGTTTAATTGCCCGTGACATCACAGCGGGCTCTATCAGAATACCAGCGCTGCAACATTTATTTTTTTAAATGTCGAAGCATCATGCTGAGATTGGAGCTTTTTGGCCTCGTATAGGACTTTCTGTTTCATTTTTCTTTTTGTTACTCTTTTTTTATATATTTGATTGTGTTTAGTTTAGTTTTATGATCTTCCTGTACGATTCGCAATAAATACTTTTTCTTTCTTTCTTTCTTTCTAGGTGCTGCCGAAGAAGCGAAGTTAAGGATAATTTAGTCCTGAACAAGCAAAGCCCAAAAAAAACGCTAGCTTGGATCATTTCATCCCTTATGAGCGCTATTCTTAATAACTTCAATCCAAAACCACTTGTCACCCAGATCATTGAATCATACTCGTACATACATACACTCACGTCCTCTTCAGCTTCTTCCCATGCTACGATCCTTTACTCCTTTTGCCTCGTTTACGTTCATACATCTGAGGGGTGTAATTCTCGTAATTTTAAGAACGTTCACAGTCTTATCTCAGTCTCAATCTGTCAAAAATACCTCTAATTTCCTTACATTTGTGACAAGGTTTTTGACATTGATTGTCGCTGAGATGAGATTGAGACGACTACATTTTGAATGTTTTTAATTACGGGAATTGACCTTCTGGTCATACACGCACGCCGGTTGTGAGTAGTGCGCACCTGACCTTTCTGAAGAGCATCTCCAATAAGGTCAGTATATGTCCTTCTAGGACGTCCCCTCTCGGCGATTCCACTATCATATGCTCGCCATTCACTCATCCTCTCAACATGACCAAACCAGCTGAGCATACTCTTTCCAATTGTTGTCACTACATCTTTTAAACAGCACCGTTGTTAAGTATTGGAATCACTCTATTTATATTGTTTTCATTTCGTGACCACTTTATAGGAGTTCTTCGTCGATAAAAGGCGACCTCATTAACAACGTTACACGAAATTAATCTTGAATCTCGTCCCTCGTCACCTCAAAGGTGAGGAGGAGATCATTACTAGCCATTCATTGCTTCATTAAAGAGCGACTCGTGTAAACAAACGATGTAACACTAGTCTACACGGCATTTGTGACGGAAACTGGGTTAAGTACCATCTTATGCGTGTTCTTTACGTAAATAAAACAGGAGGGCAGCGGTTCTGAAAGTAGTGGTAGGTGCATTTGACTGCAGAACGAATTTGATTGTAGTTTGATGGATTGTTTCATCACCACTGTTCTCAAAACGGCGAAGGAACACATTGTGAGGAAACCGGCATGTCCTAGAATCTATAATTCGAAGACATTTATGTGACATCTACCTGTCCGCAATGAACCCGCGTGGTACATTACGTTACAGCCCACCTCCTCTCACAGAGAGGACGCCTGTATCCCAGTAGTGGGAACATTATAGGTTGATAATGTTATGTATGTGTTGATGGTATGATAAGACAACTTCTTTTCTTCAAAAAGGCTGACAAATTGGCAGTTATGGCAAATTGAGCCAGTCAGCATTGACTGACGACTTTGTCTTTTTAGTTACAGTTCAAAACATTCTACTTAGCCACCTAATAGACGGAAAATCGGACCGTGGAAAAAATCTTAAGTAGGTATAGGCACCTTAGTTTCAAAATTGCAGGATATGCAAATATGACCTGATAATCTGCTGACAAAGGACAGAAAAAAAAGCCGTCCCCAAACAAAGGTAAGTGCAGAATAAAGAAGGCATATGTTAAAACCTTATTTGTAGGTTAAGGATGGTAGTTTTTCCATAGTTTGAGTACCACTGTTAAAACTTATTTGTCCGTCTTAATTGCAACTCTAAAATATTAGAATTACCGTTTGACGTTTACTGAACATTATTACCGTGTATTGACAGACAGCAATTGTTTCTATAGGTACTTGTGCGGTGATGTCTTGTGAAATTATTTAGCAACTTAGCTATCCGGCTCAATAACATTACGCGTGTACCTAGACATTCCTACCATCCATTCTTTTTTTCATTATTCATTATTACTTCTTTTCATTCTTCATTGGTATAGCTATGGGTACTGCTTCGGGGAATGTTGGGTCTATTGTTGACACACCCTTGTCAAGTGCGGCGGTGTAAAAATCTCACCGTGAAAACTTGGGTGAAGTGAGCTTGAAGTGAACTGTCATTCCACCGAGATACTATGAATTGACACTATTCACAGTTCACTTCACCTACGTTTTCACGGTGAGATAAGAAAAAAAAAATACAGAATAGATCTGCTGTACTTTGCTCTTGTGGGAAGCAGGGACAGGTCGCTATTCATATAGTAAATGTACCTACCTATAATAGGAATAGGTACTTCAGATAGTTTCAACAGTATCTATTCCACATTATCAGAATAGTACTCAGATATTCCACGTCAATTTGTACCGCAAACTAGAATCAGATAAGCCAGTTCTAGAAACAGGTCTATTATAAACCGACCTGAAATTCGTCCTAGATAGCCGCTGTCAAAGTTTACCGTAATAGACAACTTCCAAGGAAATAATATTGTACATGTTATAGAAGAGAAACTGTTAGTTTGTTTATATTCCAAACAATCAATTAGAAAGATAAATATAGCATTGGGCTTTGTTCATCAAGAACATCAATATAAATAGATAGATAAATCATTAGTTTAGTGCAACACCACAAGAAATTGCACTGCACACAAAAGTATTATTAAGCTATAAATACTACTAATAAGAGAGTTTCCGAAAATCGAGTTGAATGGCGTGCAAAAGGAGAGGCCTATGTCCAACAGTGGACTGCTATAGGCTGATAATGATGATAATGGCTGCTAAGAACCTCCATAAAAAAAAACAACACAAAAATAAACCACATCTCTATGATACTGTAGGTAGTATCTAAAGTCTTAAGAGCGTTTACAACGTACGGCATTTCATACAAACTTTCAAGTCTTTGTTTGCCGAAATGCAAAACTTCATACGCTTATGCAGGATACATAGGTCAAAAAGTTAGTAAAGAACACTTTCAAAATGTCTTATTTAAAAAATAGTATATTTGGAAATCTCTGTTTCCATGGATAATTTAAAATCGGTCGAATTTAGCTGTAACACTATTTTTAGAAAATGTTCTCAATTCACTTTTTAGACCTACATATTATATCCTGCTTATGCGTAGGAAGTTCAATTAAAATCGGTTTATGCATTTCGAAAAACAAGGACTTGAAAGTTTGTATGAAATGCCGTACGTTGTAAACGCTCTTATGTAGGATAAGAAACAATTCAAAAGTCTATAGGGCACTGTTCCGTTTATAAAAATACATAACTGCCGATCTATTCTGTAAAAATCTCATCGTGAAAACTTAAGTGAATTGAGCTGAATAATTAGCGTCATGTGAGAATAAATATCTAAGCATTTCCGAGAATACTATAATAGAAAAAATGTCCTCCTTATCCATTTTCAAGAACTGTCTTTTCTTAATGTCTATCACCAAAAACAAGTACCTAAAGAAAAGCTTTTTTCCGAGAAAACTCACGTAAAGCCAGGGCAGGCTTCAAATCAAATCAAATCAAATCAAATCATTTATTTTTGCAAACATGGGTAATTCATGGATGTTTTCCTAAAAATATAGTCCTCCATATTCTACCGTCTCATGGGCATGCAAATAATATTGAATTCTAGAATAAAACAGATTCTATTGACACCGAATAAATATAAATGTCAAATTATTAGAATTACAACAACAAAATAAAATAAAAAAACAGACTATTATTAGTAACATTTTTCCAGTAATGTCAAAAAATAATTAAGTATGTCTAAGTGTCAATCAGGATAAAAAGTGTCAGAATAGGAACATGTATGTCAATCATAATAATAGTTTATCAATCAATGTAGAGATTTATCATTTAGGAAGTCGTCAATTGTGTAATAGCTTTTCTCAATTAATATGTGGTTTAGTGCCCGTTTGAATTTTATTACAGTCATATTTTTTATCACATCAGGGACTTTGTTATAAATGCGTGGGGCAATACCAAAAAAACTTTTCTGCATAAGTGCGGTTTTACATTTCACTTGGCATAGCTGGTTTACATATTTAGTGCGCATCGGATTTTTTCGAACTGCTGACAGTTTTACAAACAATTGTGGATTGGTTTTTACAAATAGAGCTGTTTCCAAAATGTATAAAGATGGAAAAGTTAAAATTTTTAAAGACTGAAAATAGGAAATACAGCTGTCAGTTGTTTTAAGACCGCACATTGACCTTACACATCGCCTCTGCATTCTAAATACTAGTTCCCTATCGGTAGACTGCCCCCAAAAAATAATGCCATACCGCAAAACCGAGGCAACAAGTCCATGGTATGCTGATAAAAGAGCCTGACGGTTGACTTTTTTAGAAAGTTGATGGAGAGCATACGCGGATTTGCTAAGTTTTTTGCACACAACTTCAACATGAGGTTTCCAAGTGAGTTTGCTGTCAATCACTATACCTAAAAACTTCGCCTGACTGTCTTCCTCAATATTACAGTCTTGGTGAGCAATACTAATATTTGGGTTTTCGCTGCGTTGATGAAATTGCATTATTTTCGTCTTACTTAGGTTTATTACTAAATTATTATTACTTAACCAGTTAATTATGTCATGCAAACAAGTATTTATGTCCTGTTCGTAATTACTATGATTTGTACACTTAATTACAGCTGTACTGTCATCCGCAAAGAGAACCATTTTGTTTGATGTTACTTTAGGGAGATCGTTGATGTATATCAAAAAAAGCAGCGGTCCCAGTACGCTACCCTGTGGTACACCATATTTTACATGTCTTGGTTTAGATGTATATATGGTTTCTATTTTTCTTTTCGGACAAATTCTAGAAATTTCTATGTATTGCTGTCTATTACTTAAGTACGATTCTAGTAACTGCAAGATATTCCCTCTTATACCGTAACTATGTAGTTTGTGTAGTAGAATTTTATGGTCTACATAGTCAAAGGCCTTGGTCATGTCAGTATAAATAGCACAGACTGGATTTCTCCTATCTACAGATGACATGATATTTGATAGTAGATCGAAAAGTGCCATATTAACGGTAGTATTCTTACGGAATCCTCTTTGTTCGTGACAAAATAAGTGAAATTTTTCGAAATAAGTATAAAGAGAATTGTAGATAACTTTCTCAAAAATTTTAGAAAAAATGGGAATTTTCGCTATAGGTCTATAATTTTTTAAATCTGTTTTGTCATCTTTTTTATGTAAGGGTTTTATTACCGCTTTTTTGAGCTTATTTGGAAATACGCCATTAGCAATACACAAGTTAATTGTATGCGCTAATGGAGGTGCTATCACTTCTTTAGTGAATTTTATAACTTTTGTAGAAACTCCATCGTAACCTACAGTATTTGTGTTTTTTAGGCTAGAGATTATTTTTATAATGTCATCAGTTGTAACAGGTTGCATGAACAGGGAATTTAATGTCTGTTTGATTAAATTAATATTATATAATGTGATGTCAGTTTTAGTATTATTTTCAATTTCGTCAATAAAATAATTATTAAATTCGTTAGCAATGTCTGTTGGGTGTGTAAACGACCGATTGCCTCTCTTTACGCACAAGATAGACTCCTGTGGCAAACACAGTTTGGTTTTATTTATTCAAGCGACGGGTTGTTATAAATATTATACCAGAAATGGTTCTTAGAAAATGTATCGCTTTATATTTTCCTGGAGCTTCCACTTGGATCTAGTTTAAATCATAACTTTCGTGACTCGTGTTTTAAAATGCTTCTTGTTCTTGGGAATGAAAAGGATTTTATTAGACTGTTATGACCCAGTTAGCATAATCAGCGTATAATGTTCCATGTTCCAATGTTACGTGTTGTACGTCTTAGGTTCGAACCCAGACAGGTGCTTTACGTTGTGTTGTGTAAATAATTTCATCACTACTGCTCTCAAAACGGCGACGGAAAGCAACATGTCTTAGAAACAAAAAACCGAAGACATGTGACAGGTTAATGGGATGTGTGTGACCTGCACTGGGCCCGCGTGGTAGATTACAGCCCACTCCCTCTCGAAGAGAGGAGGCCTGTGTCCCAGCAGTGGGAACATTATAGGATGATTATGTATGTATATACATGAAGGAGATAAATGTAATCAGTTGCCTAAATCCAAAAAGATTTTAGATAGGTACAGACGCCAGCACATCAAGCTACTACAATCTGTCAAATTTCTTTAGATTTTCAACTTTATCATTAAAGCATTAAGGTTCAAGGTTGATTGGGAAAATTTTGCATTTTCGGGCAGCTTGACCTGTGGCGTCTGTGCAATATGGAGCAAAGAGATTTGATATTTAAATGTCTTTGCATAAATGACACGAAAGCGAGTAATTCCTAAGATCCGGCTTATCAGGATAACGAATCGGGGCCGGATGATCAGCAGCACGTATACCCGAGCAATATTAAGGACGTGTCGTTTCACAACTTCGGCCTCGATGCCGCAACCTCGGGAAATACGTCTCGTTACGTTACTCATGCGTCCGCGCCTTGATCAGGGTTGGGTGGACCTACTAGGTATAGTTGCGCAGAATTATGTAATGTAATGGGTGTTGTACGTTTAGGCACTGTTATTGTTTTGTTTGCCTTTGGCGTCTTACAGCAGCATACATGATCGTTCAGCGTCTTCACCTTTCTCGTTTAATTATTGCCTCCAATCCTTTCCAATCCAATCCTTTAGATACTAAACCAGGTTATCCGCCCCAACTCTATGTTGAAACGATGACTGGTTAACATTATTATCTGGCCACAAAGACACCTCTTGTTTGCGTACAACCTTGTACGGGTTTCCCTGTCTGCCGTTTGTGGTATTCCTGAAAGCCTTGTTTAACTAACTTTGACGACACAATATGCATAGTGCTAACACATTTATTCTTTAGACCGTTTCCAGTCTGCGGAGCATAACAAAACAACAAATTCCGTTATTAATTCAATTCAATTTCATTTATTTCAGATTATAAAATCCAATTTGTTAGTATATACCTACACACACAACTTAAACACTAGTGTTAGTACATTCAACATATAACATTCATAATAATTGTTAGTTACAAAGGTCTTAAAACTATGTTAGTACCTACCTATACATATTACACTACAAACTAAGTAAGCAAAACAATAATGAAATATAATAATTATAATATTTTTGACAGGTATGCCAAAAAATCATTACAAACAATCATTATTAATTAATTAAAAACGTTCAAAATCTCAGCGACAATAATTAATGTCAATGGAAACTAGAGGTATTTTTGACAGATTGAGACTGCGATCAGACTGAACATTCTTAAAATTACGGAAATTGCCCCTCTTATAACCTTATCCTCACAATGCTAGATGGTATGCATTTGTTTATTTTCCCTCTTGACACAAGAAGCCCATGACCCTAGATTATGTAAATGTTTACGTTACATAAGCATCATTGAAGGAAACTTTCGCCACAAGAGAGTCTTGAACGCACTACAAGGACATGCAATGAATCACGTTTACATAGTTTGCGTCAGTTACTGAACTTGGATGGCGACTTGTGCATAATGTATGCTCATGTAACTAAATATCCGTCATCATCATCATCATCATCATCATTTCAGCCGAAAAACGTCCACTGCTGGACATAGGCCTCCCCCAAGCACCACTTCGACCGGTTCTGTGCTTCTCACATCCATTCATGCGGCCTTCACAAAGTCATCGGTCTACCTTGTGGGACTTTGAATCCGAACCTGATAGAAAAATAATCTACATAATAAAAAAGCTGAAGAGTTTGTTTGTTTGAACGCGGTAATCTCTGGAACTATCAGCGGGATATGAAGAATTATTTTTGCATTTGATAGTCCTATTCTTGAGAAAGTCCGAGAAATAAGAAAAGGAGACAGGAACAACGCTAAGCGAAAACGAAGTAATAGTGCAGGCAAGCGATGCGATACGAAGTCGCGGGCAGAAGCGAAGTATAAGAATATAAAAATAATACATTTGTGCCAAAACCATATAATAATGTGCTGAATAAGAAAAGACATAACAGAATAAATAATTGCCTCAGAATGATCAGTATCAAGAGGCTCTTCGATATAGGTCAAGAGCGTAATATTATACGAATGAAGAGCGAGTACATTATACAAAAGATCCCAGAAGATCTCAGACTCCTCCAGAATCGTCGACCATGCAAGTTATTGACCATTCCTTTTAGCGCTGAACAATAAAACGGGACCCAAGTCGGAGTTTGGGGAAAAAACTGCTGTAATTCAGCACTTGCCATTACTGTCGGTTTCGTTTATTGTTTATTTACAAAATGTTGATGGAACTCAACAACGAATCAATTCTACGTACTTTTGCAATTCTGACGGGAGCCTTAGTAAAGACGGAATAGAAATTGTCACCTTTTGTTAAATGTTTTTACAAACGTCGCTCACGTCGGGGTTACCAGTTTGGAGGTATGGGGAACAGGATGTAAAGTTCACTCATCCTCCATAGAAAAGGGAGGATCCTCCAACCAGACGGGTGTTGTGTCTGGCGGGTAATTGCCCAACGATTGATGTTGGGAAATTGTATCTATGCTAATTGCGCGGTAAACTCTGCTTGCGAGATGCAGGATTTGCGTGACGTCAGAATTACGCGTTGTTCGCATCTGGCGTTGTAGATACCGCTACAGCTACTTTCAAGTTGGTCGCAGTAACTAGGCTAGTGCTTATCACAAAAAGATGACCAGTGAGTAAATTAGCGTAAAGATGAGTATTTTTAGCAAATCAAAATGAGAATTATTTGGAAATCGAGTATATATGTCACCGTATGATTGTAAATGATTGTATTTATAAACTAACGGTGTTCCCGTTAGTTTATAATCTATCTCGCGACATTGTAAACTGTCGATAAATTGTGAACTGTACCATACTGCTTGCAATACATATAATGTATTTCTTTCGATAGTTTATAATCTACCCATGTCAAACCGTCAAATTGTGAACGAACCTGCACTTATCGACAGCGCAACCATCAACCTGCAATTATCGCGTATCGCTTACCATCAGATGCGTCGTGGTCCTCCCTCCTTAGTCGTGCATGCATTCGTGCAATATGCGTATATGTTGCAAGTTTACCCCACTTAAAATAAATGGTTTTAGCAATAATGTTAACAATATGTTATTGTTGCATGTGAAGCGGTACTAATGGGACACATTGTGGAGAAATAAACTTGTCATAGTTAATCATATTTAGCCATGAGAATAGAAACACATTGTGGATGACTTTGGGTGTGTCGCCATTTTTTTCCTTGAGTACCTTGTGATTTTCTGCTTCGTTCGTCTAGTGGTTGTAATTGCGGCTGCTGAGCGTGGTGTCTTGGGTTTGATAACCAGGTCTGGCAAAGTGGTTTTGGGGTTTTCCATCAGGAATTTCTCTGTACCAGCCATTAGTCTGGATCTGGATTTGTGCTCGGTTAATGGTCATATGCTCACCGCGTAATACATAGGACTAATTATAACTGGCGAAATGAGGGCTGAGTAGGTACTATATACGACTCTCTACCTCTTCAGGAAAAGCAGGCGCGATGTTTCCGTTAATGAATGTTCAGCATAAAGCTTCCTCTAATTAATTTCCTTCATTACTGCTATGCACATATACTCGGTATTATTACATATCTCAGAACGATTATATCTGAAATCCAAACGATGTTGCTGGTTCATTTATTAGTTAGCTATCTACGCATACAGCTGTAAACTATTGCATCAGCCTGGAATTTCCACTCGGAGTAGGTTTTCTGTTTCATAAGTATTTTTTACTAGCCTTGTTCCGAATACGATATTGCATTTGTTTTTAAAGTCGGTTGGTATGTATTGAGTGTAGGCGTGTTCAAAACTACCGTAACGTTATTCAATACCAACGTCGTTGGTTAGCCGTTTTCTTCATTGGTTACAAAGTGTCATGCGTTTCATCATGTGCGTGCATCTATTTATATATACTTTATGGTACACCACAAAAATACATACCTACCTAACAAAACAAATATCGAACGCTACAAAATATACAATGGGCGGCCTTATGGCTTATGGCATATTACTATCATCATCACCATCACTGGCAGCCTTTTTCGGCCCGCTGTTCCTTCTTTTTGTGTCACGCTACCCCGGGTCTTTGCTTGTGTCATGCAGGTCTTACCAGCGCGCTTCTGAATATCATCCACCTATCTCCTAGCCACCACCTAGCTTCTTTAACCGTCTCACTGCAACCGTTCAGGTTCAGGCAGGCGCAACAGAGCCCTGAGGCTCTGTAGCACCTGCCATTACCACATCTCTTCAATTAACTATCTATACATATACTTATATATATATATAAAACATCGATTCTTGTCACCAACTGAGTTTTTCGATTATTCTAACTAAAACTCTCGTCGCTGATAGCCACAGTACTGATTTCACGTTTACATAGTTTAACAAATACCAAAACACCAAAATTGTATTCATAGATAAACTACATATTTTAACCAATATAGACAGCTCCTTAAAAGGCAACGAAAGTTGGATGGACTTCTAAAATAAACAGATGACTCAACATCGAAAGTTTTTTCTCGCGATCAACATCACAAACAGACAATATTTAATTTAGTATCCATGGTCACAACACAACACAATAGGCCTAAACTCCCTCTTAACATAACAAGCACTATAAAGAACGCATTAATGACAGTAACACTGTTTTCATCTAGATAAAAGCTGCAGAATTATAATTTCATCAAGATAAACCAATTAACATTCATAAGGTTATAGCTACGGAACAAATATGTGCAGAAGCTTAATTTCAGACAACACTTGGAAACATGTTTACGGAAGCACAAATATTGAGCATATAGCTTAATATTTAAATATGTCCGGCGTCACATGATACAGAAATATCGATTAAGCATGCGATCTGCGTACACGTAGCAATCAACAGAAAATAGAACGGATGATTTGCAATGGACGATGCTTTCAACACTGAAGTGAATGAAACAAAGGCTGATGATGAGGACGAAAAAAAGAAAAAAATTCAAGATGGTCCTTGATATTGATGCTAATGCTGCTTATTTTCTTGATGCTCTTTGAAAGTTTGAAGCATTTAAGTTATCTATGTTTGGTTATAACCTTACAACAACCGCGATATATTACAACAGCCTTATATCTCTTCCAATAAGAATGCAGAAAAGAAATACTTATCAACAAAAAATGGTTCGAAATATTATAATAACATATAAAAAATGTAACCGGTTTTAAAATATGCACAAAGTAATGGTTTTTCTCTTAACCTTCTTATTTTGTATTCAAACGTAAGTGGCATTTCGCGTTCAACAATGGGTTACATAAGCTGCGCGCGCGTCGCTGACATCACCGGCTTTCACTATCGTTCGGATAAGGCGGTCAATGAGTCAAAAATGCGGGTTAAGTCTGTCCACGTTGTTGAGGATATAAATAGTAGTGCAGTAGGTTTTAGATTATAAAAGTAATTTCGCGTGAACTGAGATGGACCAAAGATTGAACCATGTGGAACTCTGTAGAGAGAACAACCTGGAGTCTGGATTTGTGCCCGGTTGAGGTTCGCCCCCTATTACATAGGTCTTTAAACATATCTGGTGAAATGTGGGTTTACTAAAGGAATATCTCTGCCGCGCCCTTCGAGAAAATATAGACATTCGAGGGGGTTGAAGGGGAGTTAAAGTTTGAAAGAATCTTAACGCACTTATTATTAAAAAAGCTTTTGCAAGAAGTTAAAAAGGGTTAGTTATAAGGGAGGATTTTACTGCCAGATCTCATCAATTTTAAAGATGGTATAAATACCTACTAAGTGAAATAATAGAATTCGTGCAAAATGATTTTTTTAATCTACCCCTGGCAGAGTGAAAATGAGGACTACATTTTATGTAAAAAATCTCTTTCCTTTGATTTATGAACATGTAACTTGGCCCGAATTGTTGTTGGTGGGAGGGAAAATGCAAAATCCATGCGGACGAAGTCAAAATTCCAAGAAAAAAATGTAGGAAAAGCGTTCCTTATACAACGAAGGTTAGCACTAAGTAAGGATTTTTGAAAATTCATCCCCTAACTAAATGGTACCTAATAGGGGATGAAAGTTTGTATGGAACTTCGTCATTTTAACCGATGGAAAATCTCATCGGGCACACGGCTTTTAAAGCTGTTTATATTTCTTCGTGTGTGCCATTTACATAATAAATCAGCAGTTTAATATAGGTGCTATTTAGCCGACATTAACGCGAATATTATGCGCCGGAACGGAACCAGTTGTACGCATAGTTTAGCGGGTTGTACACATAAATTTTCGCTGCAGCATCTAGCTATTGGTGAAAAGTGCTGAAAGCGCTTTTAATTATACATATGCACAATGACAGATATGGTTCTAGTTACATTCTAGTATACCTATATCGATATCGAAACTCGTTATTAATTTAAATCGCTTTCCGTGTCTGTCTTTGTGACGCGTTGTTCTACTAAACTACGCTACGGATTTTGATGCATATTTTACATCATTTAGAGAATTTATTCCGGAAGGTTTGTGTGCACACTTACATATTATAATTAAAGGAACTCCACGTTTCGTCCAGTTGTAAAATCCGTGCGAAGCAGGGGCGGGTTACTAGTTGGATAATAAATTGACAACAATTCTATTTTTTCTTTTATGGTGGTGTTCCTCTGTGTGTGTGCTGACGTGTTGAATAAATACAGTGTATGATTTTTACGCGGATATGGCATGGCGGGTGTAATTAAAGTAATTAACGAGACACATGGCCAACATAGCTGAAATGTCGAAAGTGTTGAATGCGCCATTTAATTGATCGACTTGATATCCGCATAGTTGTGAAAGTATAAAATGCATTCGTTACTAAGACTGTAGGTGATAGGAGAGTTATCTAAAATACTAAGACAAGACGGTCATTATCTTATATGATCAGCAACAAAGATAAATTACTATCACCCTGAATTTGCAGAAAATATTGCCAAACTTTTAGCATAAGCTGCCTATAATGTTCCCACTGCTGGGACACAGGCCTCCTCTCTTCGAGGGAGCGGGGTCATAATCAACCACGCGGGCCCAGTGCGGGTTGAGGTGTCACACATGCCTTCGAATTTTTGGTTCTAGGAAATGCCGGTTTCCTCACGATGTTTTCCTTCACCGTTTTGAGAGCAGTGGTGATGACTTTACACAAAGTAGAGCGCCTGGCTGGGTTCGAACCCAAGACTCGTGAGTCAGGGCCATTAACACTGGGCCACCACTTTTAACAAAGAAACACACGAGGTTTGAATTTTGAAAGAAAACCAGATTCCGAATTCCGTACATACTCGTACATACCATGCCACCCTCAGAGCATAACAATAAAATTGTAAGAAACCAATTGCCAAATCCAGTAAAAATGTACTTAAACTTGAAGACCAGACAAATGACTCACACTTCGCAAGATGTTACGAAGAAAAATGCATTTCAGGATGTCCTGTTCTCAAAAATATTGACACACACGTTATGTCATGAAATTATCTACCAATAGCAAACCCAAAGTGTTTTGCAAACGGATCTAGACTCTGCAGCTGTCACACTACGATGTATAGTTGCAAAATAGTAGGTTAACAGCTGGTAATACGTCGGTAACGTTACCAAAGAATCATTCATATGCAGTTGAGTAATCTTTTGTGATGGTTCCGATTTGCATAATGTTATCGCGGATGTTATTATGCAGGAGAATGTTTTATTGCACATGTGTGGAGAGTTTTAGTTGCTTTATAACATAACATAACATCACCCCTGTATTCCCCGAAAGGGTAGGCAGAGGTGTGCCAGTATCCACATTTCGCCGTACGTTTAATTCCCATATAAAAGAGGGCAAGCCTATTGCTGTCAACCTGGCACAAATCTCGACCCCATGCTGCTACTGAAAACTTCCAGAAGGCCAATTCTCGTAATTAAAAACTTTCAAAATCTAGTCTCAATTTAGCAATCTCATCCATTTAATGTCAAAAATGTAGGGATTTTAGGGGGGTATTTTTGACAGATTGAGACTGACATCAGCCTGTGGATGTTCTTAAAAATACGAGAATTGCCCCTCATATGAAAAACACAATACAATTTTACCCGACCTGGGAATCGATCCCAGGACCTCCAGCTCAGCAGTAGGTAGTGCTTGCGACCACTAGATCAACGAGGCAGTTTGTTGTTTTATCTGTGTTTAAAATAATATTTTGTGTTGCACTTTCGGAATACGTAAAAGTTCTTGTAGTTAATAAGTAATTAGTGATCTCTTTTATTAGATTCTTTTTTTCTCACCTAATGTTTAAATATTGCCCTCTCTAACTCTAACTCATCTGCCTAGCCTTATCCAAACTATTTTTGGGTTCGGCTTCCAATCTAACTGGATGCAGTTGAATACCAGTAGGTATACAGTATATAGTAGTTACATGGAGCGACTGCCTATCTGACCTCCCCAGCCTCGTCCCTCGGTAACACGATACCCCTTGGTAAGACTGGTTGTCAGACTTTCGGGCTTCAGACGACCCGTAACGACAGTCAAAGATCCACAAATGAGAGAGAATCGGGACCAGAGGCACGGAGAGGTCTTAGTATGTAAATATGGTCACCTATCCACGAACCGAAAGCGGCATAAGTACCTTAACATGATCGATCGACTCGTGCGGCTGTTATTACTTAACCACGAGTCTCTACTGTTATAAATATTTCCAATAAAGATTTTATTTAAAAATAGTATCTATCATTAGACCTCGACAACTCAATTGAATAACTAATATTGTCAATAACTTCCCTAGGTCTTAAATAATACGTAAAAGCATATATAACGTCGACACAGAGCGGATTCTATTATCTGTCGGAAAGGGTTATAGAACTATATAGACTAATCATGCTGGAAGTGGTTGGCTTAAAAATAGACAATAAAGCTATCATCTCTGGATAAAGTTTATCGATAATGATCGATAATTTTATTTTTAACCCCCGACGCAAAAACGACGGGGTGTTATAAGTTTGTACTTGCGTTATTTTAAAGCTAATTGATAGTGAAAATATAAAGGCGTAAAGTGACTGAAAAGTAGTGTGGACATCGGTTGTCATGATATTGTCATGTGAGGTGGGGAAATAAAGAAAATGTCGTGAGGAAAGTATTGAGTATGAACGTGGCTTTGAAAGTAGGCGAAGACCAAAGAAACGACGGATGGACTGCGTGAAGATGATATGGCTAGAAAGGAGGTGACTACTGAGATGACAACAGATAGAGAAGTATGGAAGAAAAATAAATGTTGCGCTGACCCCAAACAAACTGGTATAAAGGGAAGAGAATGATGATGATGAATGGCTTCTCTTCTTCTTTCGTAAAAAGGTTTTCGTTTTTTGGCTAATATAGACTATCATTTCCACCTTTTTTGGTAGGGATAGAAAGCCCTCTAAAACGCTTAAAAACAAATCTATGATCCGCATACTTTATTGGCAATAATGCGTTCGGAAACACCACCAAAATATAAAGCATGGTGTAGGTTGTAGAAAGTCGAAAGCGTTCGTTTTGTGTCGTTTCGTTAAACACGCGCAGTTTTCTTTTGTTTTCAATGCTATTGTTTTTAAATGCTGGTGTGTGATGATTTTGAGGCCTTGCAAGATAGATAGACGGTTGTCAAGGTTTGCGAGGTTGTTGTTATGTAAGCTTCGGGTGCTGTGCTTAACTTAATTTATGTAAGAGTCAAGGTAAAGGAGCATTGTGGAATTTGTCGGTGAAAAATCATTTCATTGATAAATCTGTATGCAAGCTATTGTTGGGTTATATGTTAAGATTTACCAAAGAATTTTACCTACTTACACAAATAATGGGCCTTGCAATTACAGACATATCCTGTCTAAGTTTATCAAACTGGGTTAGTAGTAACGAAAAACAAAATTAGAAAGGAAGGAGAGATATGAGGAGTGAACAGGAAATACCCAATTAGAAGTGTACACAAAACTAAGTCAGATAATGAAAACGTAAGCAACAGAGATCTATTTATGACATGTCTATGAAAACTGTCACAAGCCAGAATCTAACTCCAGCAGCGATTACCAGCGCAGACAATGAAGCTCGACGAATCACACTAATATTATAAAGGCGATAGTTTGTGAGTCCGTGTGTGTGTGTGTTTACTGTATGTTTGTTACTTCTTCACGCTCAAACGGCTGGACCAGTTTTAATGAAATTTGGTATGAACGTAGCTGACCCTGGATTAACACATAGGCTCAAACTCAAACTCAAAGTATCTATTTCAATTAAACCAATAACAGGCACTTTTGAATTGTCAAGGGGTCGGTCAGTCAGAAAAATGAAGCTAGTGGCCCATTCCAAAGCGTAGTAGGTACCTATGGAGAAGAACGGACAAGAAACTCCATGGACACTCTTTTAAATCAGAATAATATAGTTACAAAGGGTAGGGTACTTTCTATCCCGATATTCCCACGGGATCAAACCTTATGCGGGTGAAACCGCGGGGCGCAGCTAATCATATATATTTTTGACGTTTAAAGGTCTCTAAGTTTAAGCAACGTTTATGAATAAAGGGAATTATTTTAGCTGTCACATTATTTTGATTCCAATAATACCTAGGTACTTATGTCAAAGGACAGAGATAGTTTACTTGCACATCGTTTAGAAAACTAGGCGTCACTTGAATATGCGAAGACACGGCGCACATAATTTATAGCTCGCGTCGCGGTGGGTGTCAAGGTTAACCCGATGCTACGGGGAAACTTTGTGTGTTGTAGGTAATTAAAGGCACAAATACACGTGTTTTAAATGTCCCTTAATTACAAGGTAGGTATAGACCATATAAAGGGTAATGTTGTAATTAGAATTGTTTAGTGTAGCAATGTAATTATCAAGCGTTGAAGTCTTTTGTTGAGTCGCTTTTATTAGTTCTTAACTTATATTTATTTTATATTTTTTGGATAAATGAAATTATTTGGTACCAATTACAATTTACAAGCTAGCACTAAAATAAAAAAAAATTATATCCTAAATTTACTAAAACTATTTACAAACTAAAATATAGCGACGAAGAAATCATCCGCATCGCTGTCGACTGGCAATGTACCCAAGATACTGGCAGTATTGCCACGTTGTATGGCAATGCTTAGCCTCTGACCAAGGTAAAAGCCAGCCCTTGGGTCATGGGAAGTGTCAACCAGTCGTTTCGAAATTTCCTTATTTTTTTACACACAGTAAAACAGATATTCTATACGACATATTGAGAACAAAGGTAATGCTTATTTCTTAAGAAATACAACACAACACAACTTTTTATGCTTTTAACATTTCTAATAGAAGTAACGGCAGGGTGGTACAGCCAATCGCATATGGGCTCACTTCGATAACGAGTCGTTATCAGTTTTTCGTCGATCAATTGTTAAACTACTGAGTCTGGAATTCTGGATTTATCATATTATGGCTGAGTGGTTAGCTGCTGCGTGTTGTAGCCATTGCAGGTTGGTTCGCCGTACGGAGCAAAAAGAAATAAAGTTAGAAAGAGCGGCTTAGAAAGAACGGCTGGCGATGCGATGCGACGGGGTGGTTTGGGGAACAACAAATTTCACGCAGTGGTTGGGGAACAATAAGTTGCGGGCAGAGGCTCGTACCTACTGGATACATTTTAAAAACAACTAAAATATGTAGGTACCTGTAACCATATTTTGAGCCAGTTTCATCCCAACAACATCCGTGTTAAATCTAAAACAATATTCTCGTATGATACAGGATCCAACATGGCGGCTATAAGGTAAGTTAGTTAGCTGGCGTATGACACAAACCGAGTTAGCGGCAGCGCACGACTCGACAGAGCGCGGCTAATGCAGTGCGCAGTTAAGGTGGTAATCGTATTGTATGTGATAGCAGTATGAGATGTAAATAGAGACCTTTCAAGCTTTTTTTACAAGACTGGCTTCAGGCATTTTGGTGTGAGGAGTTCACAATAGACTTTATCAACCTAGAGTTACTCTAGCATAGACAATCTATGTGCATTACGTTATTCTTAGGCCGAGATCTCATCTTCTGCCTAAGTTGACGTCTGAGTTGTCTTTCAGTCTAACCGGATGCATCTGAATACCAGTATTTTATATGGTGCGACTGCCTATCTGACCTCCACAACCCAGTTACTGGGTAATACAATAGCCTTGGTAAGACTGGTTGTCAGATTTTCGGGCTTCTGACTACCCGTAACAACTGTCAAAGATCCACGAATGACAGCGGGGACCAAATGCTTAACGTGCTTGGTCCTAGATCTATAAACGTTATTTAGCACGTGCTTTGGCTAAACGATACTTTTGTCACTATCGCACATCTATCAAATTACAAGTGTTATATAAAAACGGGAGCATGTGTCAGTCAAAGCCCGTGCTAAGTAACGTTTATAGATCTCGGCCGTAGATACTTTCGGCACGAAATTTTTCGGTGTGAAAAATAAAGTAGGTACCTATACAAATCCTTGCATTACACAGCACTTGCTTCGTGCAAGTTTATGTAGTGGGCGGTTTCCCAGTGAGGCACATACGTTATATAAATAAAACAGGAAAAGAGTTGCTTCCTAAGCAAAACAAGAGATAGAAAATAGGTCGAGAAAATACTATAATCGTAGCGGGGATAGAGAAAAATCCACTTCCGTCTGCCATTAGGTAAAAGCCTTTACAGGAACATTTTACAGTCAAAATAAAAACAGAAAGCAAGCGTTGTGTTCTGAGAATGGAAATATTTAATGAAGTTCCGCGGTGCGCTTCATTCACTAATAAATGATATTTATTAAAAAGTTGTTAAGAACATTTTATATACTGCTACACGAGTCTCAAATTAAAAATGGATTGCGATGTACAATTTATTAACAGATGTTTTTATTACATAAATAAAACTGCTGTAGGGTCGTATAATTAAAAGTTGTGTAACACCAACAATTTTCCGATAGTCGTCAATAAAATTTTTATTGAAGTTTTTATTAATTAACGAACTATTCCCTAGTACTATTTTGTTTGTAAAAGCTCTTTGAAGTGAACCACTAGAAGCTTGTTTGACGTCAGATCCGTTTTAGGTACCTACTATTATATAAGTAGAAAAACATGCACTGAAATTAAATTTAGTTTAGTTTGTGAACCAGGGAATCGGCGCTATTACCTTCACTCTGATTCTGTGCCTACAAAGATTAAAAAAAATCACGTCACCTACCGTCGAAAAAAAAGAAAACAACTTGACAGCTTGTTTTTTTAAATGCGCGTAGATAGTTAGGCACTGACACAAAAACGAACACGTAGCAAATTAATCGATTAGACCGTAATTGTTACGTGAATGTGATAATCGATCATGCAATACGCTATTAAAGTAGTAACGTAACATTATCACGTTTTTTGTGTGCTACATAAAATAGTAACTAATACGTTTGTTACACGTCATTCTCAATTCATAAATACCGATTGTATTGATAAGCTGTCATAGGGGCGTAGTTTATATTCCATTCTTTAAAATATCTCGTTGGGTAACATGATTTATAATGTACGTACTTATTTAGGTGTACATAAAACTATTTCCCCTGGACCTGGGTTCGATTCCCAGGCCAGAAGGAATTTTTCATTTCTCAGAAGCAATCGTGCCCGGTTGATAGCGTTTAATACGCTCGCGTCCTACTACGTGGGACTTAAACATATCTCGCGAAATGTGGGTGGCGTGATGGTATGTTTTTTTATCCTCTTAAAGAACTACTTAGTAAACTTGTAAAAGATTCTAAAATAAACTTTTCTATTTAGGTAGGTAAAGCAGACGTAAAAAACTCAGCGGTAGTCTGACGAAACAAAAGCGTCTCCACTCTTTCCCTCCGACCATTTTATACTTTTTTCATTGAAACCTCCTCGGTTAATTGTTACAAAAGAAAAGCACGGCTTTCTATGTTAAGTTTCTAATTTAAAATGAAATATCTCAGTACCTACGTCGTTACGGAGAGATTTTTAAAAAGACTAAGTAGTGGCGTGTATTTCATTTTGTTTGTGTGTCGTGCGTGTGTGTAGGTACCTACTAGGTGTCTTGTAAGTAATAAATACTTTTTAACTGTTGATGTTATGAACGAAGGAAGTGTAACAGTTTTGCTCATCAGACCAGCACATCACAACTAGAAAATATTATATTAAAATAAGCGTGAGAAAGGAGGTGACTACTGAGATGACGATTATTAGAGACAAGATGTGTGATAGAAGACATGCTGGTCTACCCCAAATAAATTGGGATAAGGGAAATAAAGTGATGATGCATGCTTAACTATAGGTAAGTATGCAATTTTTATTCCATTGACATGTACGATAATAAACGTAAATATAACCATGGAAAAACACACATCATTGGTCTTTCAAAGATATGACTCCTAGCAGTGAGAAATGAGAATCTCTTACGTAAAGGTTTCTGACTGAAACAGTATTTGCCTGTAGGTACAGTCCGCAAGTTGCCGAGAATCGACCTAATTGGCGTGCAATTGGCCTATGTCCAGCAGTGGTCCTGGTCCTTCTGTAGCTGTAGGCTGATGTGGATGAGTGTCGGCAATAAAAATATCAGAACATAATTGTAATTATTTGGGTACAATTGGGCTAGATGTGGGGCACGGCAGTTGGAGCGTCCCTAAAGGAACGGTTGCTGAAAAACGGTACGAGCTACTGAAGACCGCAGGGAAGACCTAGATGAGACTCGCAAGAACCAGGGAAACATGGCGCAAAAAGTAGGAGGCCTTTAGTCAGCAGTGGGTAGAACAAGACTGCCAATGATGGTAATAATGATCAAGTACAATTTGGAAAGTAGAGGTGACTATAAAAATTATACTGTTTAAACAACAACATCATTTTTCTTTCTGTTTGTCATCATCTCATCATCTGCCTGCCTTTTCCCAACTATGTTGGGGTCGGCTTCCAGTCTAACCGGATGCAGCTGAATACCAGTATTTTACATGGAGCAACTGCCTATCTGACCTCCACAACCCCGTTACTGGGCAATAAGATACCCCTTGGTAAGACTGGTTGTCAAACTTTCGGGCTTCTGACGACCCGTAGCGACTGTCAAAGATCCATGAATTACAGCCGGGAACCGGCCAACGGTTTATCGTGCTTTCCGAGGTCCACGGACCAACCGCGGCAAGCGTAGCTTAACCTGATCAATCGAGCCGTGCGGCTATTATTACTTAGCCACAAGCCTCTCCTTTCTGTTATTTGTATCAGTAGGTAATTTAATGTACTAAGTAACTCGTGATTCTTAGTTTACACAAGCTCATGTAAAGAAAAAGCTTGTTGATAAGTTGCTGATATGGGTAGCGTGGTCTGTGCTTATCACAGCACAATTAGTGAGCGTGAGTTTAAAAGCCTTTCTGATATGAACGATACCCCTTATCGAGCCGAGACGGTACATTTGAGTTGGAGATAGAAGGCATGGTTTATTTCGAAAGCTTTGCACTGGAGCATATTATTATAATATTATTATTCCTTTAGTTCATTTTGAAATACTTATAGGTAAATTACAATTTTAAAAATATAAAAAAATTGTAGCCCACAGGTATCGGGAACAGGGTCCAAGCTACCGGCGGCGGTGAGGGCTACAGAGAGAGGAACCTCATGACAATGCGAGCCGTGTCCGTGTACCGCTTTTTGAATCAAGCCCTTAATCCAGTTGCCCAACGAGAGCCTCCTCAGGTGTTGGTCAAGGCGCTATGATTGCTGAGTGCCAATGCCACATGTTGACAACCTCGCGAGCCAAGTTAAGATTCTTGATTTGTTTATCTTTCTCGGCTTTCACGAGGTTCTCATCATGCGGGACGGTTATGTCAACAATCATTGCGTGCCGCTCTGCTCGATCCACCACCACTATATCAGGCTTATTATTATTATTATTAACCGTGATGTCCCACTGTAGGGCAAAGGCTTCCCTACTCTCTTTCCACTTATTTCTGTTCAAAGCTGCTAAAGACCAGTTCTGGAGCTTATAACAAGAATATTTTGTTCATCGTTTCGTCATTTTAAGGGTTGCAGAATGACTAACATATTATAGTGTTTGTAAGTACCTACTGCATAAATACTTGATGGGGCCTATTGCCCATTCCGGTTAGACTGGAAGCCGACCCCAACATAGTTGGGAAAAGGCTAGGCAGATGATGATGATGATGGGGCCTATTGCATAGGACTAAAAGTCTAAAACATAACTGATGAAATGTGGATGTATGTTACACCTCTGCCCAAACCATTGGGGAATGCTGAATAGGTTTGCAAGTGTTGTCGCCTATAAAATGTAAATTATCTTGATTACAAAGACTGTATTTAAAGTTCTGCATCAATTAAGACATTTGTAGGCTATTAACGGAATATCAAGTCTAGAATCTGCATAGATAGTCCAGTTGACAGTGCTTAAGATTATTTTAGTAGGTAGTACCTAATAAGATAAAAGTTAAATGTGTTTAATTGATGTAGGTAACGCTGTTTTATTATTGAAATGGAGAAATATTTTGTGTTGATTAAATTTAATGTTCGGAAGAAGTAGGTAAATACTTTTATTTTATTTACGTATAATATAATACGTAGATTAATGACATGATAAGTAGTTGAATTTGTATGTAATAGGTATTCGTTTAGCGAATAGCGCGAAATTTAAATTAATTAACCAATAGATAAAAGTTACCTACTGGAAGTTAAAAATCATACAAAAACATTAAAAATTATTTCATGTTTTTTTCTCGCAGGCTGAAAAACCTATTAAGTTATCTGGTCACGAAAAAAAAATTAACTCACCAAAAAGTCCGAAAACAGTAAGACACCGCTTCCCGAAACGAGCGATATCCGCCATAATAAGAATAACAGCTCTAATTAACGATTACGTCACGCCACTTTCACTGCGCCTGCGCGACCACACAATAACATTCTACAACCACTTATGAAACTGGGGACGGTGCACTCCAGAGTTCGACGCACTTCGAAAACAAATTAAAAAAAATATCCCAAAAAAGTTTATGGTTTTCGGACGAACTCCGTGTTGAGGTTGACTTTGACGTTTTTTTTGGCGGGAGATTTTGACATAACGCGTGAAGCGCGCTCACTCTCGTAATGGACAGTGAATTGGCCGCGGTGGTGCGTTTTGCTTTTACTTTCTGCGTTCAGTGGGGAGTATCGGTTCGCAGGTCCGTCTCGGTGATCATTGTCCTCAGTGCAGATGTAGGAAAGTCGTAATGAAACGACGGCACGAGCGTCTTGACAGTAATTGCGGGGACAAAAAAGGCTGAATGACGAGAGAGCATTGGTGAAGTTCCTGGTTCGTATCGCTGAGATTATTCATAGATTTGTAGAGAATGTGATGAATTGTGTAAGAGATGACACGGATTTGAAGAAAAGACTGTGACGGCTGTCGGCGATACAGTCAAAAAGTAGAACTACGAATGAAATATTGCTCCGACTATGCAACCGACTGCATGTAATTTGGAGCAGCAAGATAATGAGAAAGACGATTTATAGAAATTACGATAGTTACCAAAAATGGATTCCCGGTTATTTCAAGTTACGCTATGAATAGTCTACTCGAACACCTAAATCGTATGTAGGTAGATAGGTACATTACTTTAAAGGTTGTCTGCTGAAGTCGCCTTATTTAGTGCAGGCTGGCAATAAAATAACTCTGGTTGCATTCGGACAGTCAAGCGAGTTTAGAATGAGGTGTCAAGTATTTGTTTGGAAGAAAATAATGTTATACCCTGTCCATTAGGTAAACCGTTTTTCGACAGCTGTTTTAAAACGTAAATATTCCAGATTATGTAGAAGTCAACATTAAAATGCGTAATAAAATAAATATTTATATATAAACTGCCTTATCTTATTAAGTTATCTTATTAAGTTATCTTATTTAAGGCTTCTTACAGACATTATAATACTGTACCTGTATCAATCAATGTATTTTGTGTTGCTGCACTCACTAGTTCCATCTGTCAAAAAACGGATTACCTAATGGACAGGTATAATAGTTGGTTTGGAATATACGTAGAGAAATTTAATCATAACATTGTTTGATTTCTTACAGTACTAAGTAGGATTTCCTACCATATCCGAAAAAGCCGTTAATGGTGTTACCATTAACGGCCTACATAACTTATCGACAACCATTTCGCTACTGACTTTGTTATTACATTCTAAGCTCAATAAAATAACAGTGACTTGGTGAGAATGAGAAGAACGCATTTATTGCTGCAATTAGTAGCAACAATACCTAACGAGTAGACGAAAGTACCTACTTACCTCCATTTTATAATCAGTTAAACCCGTCCACGTTAAATAAATAATAATAAAGTTGTTTTATGTCAGTGGAGGCATCAACGTCGTAAAAATTATTACTTTTAAATATGTGCAATAAAATAAGAACGAACACATAGATTTTCTATTAATTAACCTGTTAATTAATAGAAAATCCATGTGTACGTTCTTCGTATTGGGGGTCAGATAGCCAGTCGCTCCATGTAAAATACTGGTAGTCTTGTTTAATTAAGGTAAGATTAGGATCATAGCATAGGGCACGCCGTTATAGCGGCGGTAAGACCCGTCATGGAAGCGTGGACCGAGAGGCGGCATGGCGCCCTCAGCTTCCGGCTGACGCAGGTACTCTCTGGCCATGGCTGCTTTGGGAAGTACCTGTGTCGTATAGGTTGGAAGCAGACACCGGTGTGTCACCACTGTGAGACTTGCCTTGAGGAGACGGCGTAGCACACGTAGGAGGAGTGCCCAGCTTGGGCAGGGCTGCGCCGTGATCTCATCGTGGCAATAGGCGGGAGCGATCTCTCGCTTCATTGCCACATAGGCAGAGGTGGAACAGCACGGTGGTATTAGCCGGTAAGAGTCCGGGTCCGAGCCCGAGTTCCCTCCGTCACCCCTATGATGTGATGGAGGAAGTCCATGAGGATTTCCACCGCGAAACCAAAACTAAAAAAAAAAAACTATAATAAGCTGACATACGCACGGAACGAAAAATATCGCGGCGGGATTTTCAACTCTCCGTGTACTGTCGAACATTGAGAATCCAACAGAGCGCATTCTGCCGCGTCAGAAAAACACACTGTTGGATTTTCAACCCTCGGCGCTGAGTAGTGCGTTGAAAATCCAGTGCGCCAAAAATAAATCGCCGGCAGAAAAACGCGCCCGTGTGTGGGCTTACCCAATACCAAACCAAAGGAAAAAGATATTCATAAACATGCAACATAAGTTAAAAACGTAAAAACCTAAATTACTCAATATGGCGGGCCGTGCGGTCGCTTCTTAAAATCGTATTTCAAAATCGGCAACTCGAGAAGGTCCGGGACTGATGGCCAAAAAGTCTACAAGTCTACGTGTATGGCCCGCTGTGCACAGTGGCCCCAAAATAAACGTTGTGTAGTTTTTTCCTTGTTAGCGAGAGAATTATGGGATTTGAAATAAGAGCTTTGTTTAATATGGGATTTATTAATAAAATTAGATTTAAGTACACTCGGTTTCAGAATTGAGAATTTGTAAAGTTGAGAACTTAAAGAAAAAGAGGCTTGTAGCTAAGTAATAACAGCCACACGGGTCGATCGATCAGGTTAAGCTACGCTTGCCGCGGTTGGTCCGTGCATGGGTGACCATGTTTACATACCAAGACCCCTCCGTGTCTCGGAAAGCACTGTAAGCCGTTGGTCCCTGCTGTTATTCTTGGATCTTTGACAGTCGTTACGGGTCGTCAGAAGCCCGAAAGTTTGACAACCAGTCTTACCTAGGGGTTTCGTATTACCCAGTAACTGGGTTGTGGAGGTCAGATAGGCAGTCGCTCCATGTAAAATACTTGTACTCAGCTGCATCCGGTTAAACTGGAAGCCGACCCCAACATATGTAGTTGTGAAAAGGCTGGGCAGATGATGAAGAACTTTTGAAGAAAAAAAAAAAGAAATTTGAATTGGTGAAAGCAATAAACAATTTTAATAAATAATTTTGGAATTTTGAAATTGATGGAATCACCGGCCACGTGGTCATTGGCGTTTACTCCGTACTACCGTATCCCTCTGTTTTCTCCCCGGTTAATGATACAATTTTAGAAACAAAATATAATATGCCAAAAACAAAACAGTGACAGACATCGGTTCACAGAGTACACTATAAAAAAAATGGGCTACAGTTCGGCCGCTCAGAGAACGCGTTCTTATCCGTCAGTTTCATGCAAACGAATATTTATTTTGCGAATTTGATCTTTATTAGTTACTAGAATTGTCGCCGCACTGACAGGTGTCAGGAACGCATTCTCTCGACGGCCGGACTGTAGTATTGTAGCGGTATCTACAACGCCACATGCGAACAACGCGTCATACTGACGTCACGCAAATCCTGCATCTCGCAAGCAGAGTTTAACGTGCAATTAGCATAGATACAATTTCCCAATATCAATCATTGGGCAATTGCCCGCCAGACATAACACCCGTCTGGTTGGAGGATCCTCCCTTTTCTATGGAGGATGAGTGAACTTTACACTCTGTTCCTCATACCTCCAAACTGGTGACCCCGAACATGAACGTCAGCGCAGCCTTCGTGCACCTACTTCAGCGTGACGTCATCATCATCATCACTCCCGCAAGCTTTAGCGGCGAGTCACCCAGCCAGCCAGCACCCACGGCTTCAACGGGTATCCTGACCACCAGCATGCAGCGACCGCGCATACCTGGTCATCACCCTCAGCCTCATCAGCAACCTCGGCACAGCACACTGCACTTTCGGCCGGTCAACAAGCAGAGCACCCTCTCCTGGTCGACGCAGCAGCCAGCCTCAACCCCGGCGCTGAACGACTTCCGACGCACTGGAGTATAACGCAGCGCCATCCACCCCGACTCACTAGGGCATCTTCGCAGACAGTTCCGACTCACCGTGAACTATGCGCCACCCCGACTCACTGGAGCATCTCCGCAGACAGTTCCGACTCACCGTGAACTATGCGGCAACCGGTTCCGACTCACTGGAACCTCAGCTGGCCTGGCAAGCATCGCAAGATACAAGACTCAGCCAACTATCGACCTCCGGTCTCCGGAGGGGAGTGATGTAGCGGTATCTACAACGCCACATGCGAACAACGCGTCATACTGACGTCACGCAAATCCTGCATCTCGCAAGCAGAGTTTAACGTGCAATTAGCATAGATACAATTTCCCAATATCAATCATTGGGCAATTGCCCGCCAGACATAACACCCGTCTGGTTGGAGGATCCTCCTTTTTCTATGGAGGATGAATGAACTTTACACCCTGTTCCTCATACCTCCAAAGTATCATTAACTAGGAAGAAAATAGAGGTATATCAAGTTAGTATGGAATAAACGCCTACAGCCAGAGGGGCAATCATCTTAATTTTAAAAACGTTCACAGTCTGATCGCAGTCTCAATCTGTCAAAAGTACCTCTAATTTCCCTACATTTTTGACAAGATTTTGACATTGATTGTCGCCGAGATGAGATTGCGACTAGATTTTAAACGTTTCTAATTGCGGGAATTGGACTTCAGGTGACCGCGTTTCCTCTTTATGTAATGCTAAAGGCGAGTTTGACAAATTCTCAATTCAGAAACCTGATGTAGAGTCTTACAAATATTATGTCTAAATGAGGTTCTTATGAGATGAAGGCACTCTTGTTAATCTGTACGAATTAGTTACCGCATACATGCAAATGCAGTAGTAGAATTTGAGGTCCTCTGACTCGATTCCAGGGAATCAAATAATGTTTGCGGAAATTCTGTTCAGTTCTGATTTCTTTAAACATTCTAAGTAGCTACTCTCGAGAGCGGCTTCGAGTAGAGGCGGAGGAGTTATAACTACATCCGTATTAAATAATAACTCCTTTGCCTTTACAGCGACAACAACGTTACAGTTTTAAGCGTAAAAACTCTATGTAAACTGTAGTAGTCGCTTCCTCGCAAGCTTCCTCGCTGTGTTATAGATATTTCATAGATTTGTAAAAGATTTATAATCATTTGAAGTTATAATACTACAATGATCTTTGGGCTCTTGAATGACGATAGAGGGGTGGTGGTGAAAAAACGTCGAAAAATACACGTTTCTTGTATGGGGACTCCCTTTCATTTTTAACTTTATTTTATTTTTATTTAGTTTTGTTATAGTGAAAATAAAAATACACACTCAGTGAACATTTCAACTGTACGTATTACGGTTTATGAGATACGTACGGATGGACAGACGGACAGCGGAGGCTTAGTAATACAAGATGGCTGCTATAGTTCCGATTTCAAAAGATTCTTGTACTATACGGAAAATTTAAGATCGTAGCCAATTTGCTAAAAATAATTTCCTTAACTTCATATTTGCTTTCAATTTGTATTCAAAACAATACTTATAATAAAAATAGAAAACATGTGAATATAATATGTTTATGATTTGTTTATCCTGTTGCGAGAAAACCAATCGTATTTGACGCGTTAGCCTAAATTGGCCTGTGTGCCTACGAATAGAGAACAAGGTTAGGCCACCTCGGCCGCCGATATCCGCGCCTGAAATTTCAATACCATTTCAATTTCCCCCAATCTTCGCACCCGCCATTTTGCCGGTAGGTACTGTATAAAAATTCTTGATAAAAAACAATAAATTCCCACCCCGGATACGGAGTCTACGTAGACAGGCTTCATCCTGCCTATTGTGAATATCTCAACAGTGTTTAGGGATGCGAAAGGTGTGTTCGAATATGATTGTTGGGAAAAACCTGTGCCGATAATATGACTTTGTATGCCCTAAATTTAGTTACTTTTGCATGTATTTTTTTGAAGAAGTATATGTATATATGGACTTCGTGTACCGTCTGTGTTTCTTCGCCTTGTGTTTCTTCGAAAACTTCTCTCTCTCTTCTCCTTCACGTACATAGGTACGTGAAGGAGAAGAGAGAGAGAACAGATATATGTATGAGATACCTATATGTAGTACTCACAATATTGTGAGTACTACATATATCTAGGCAAAATACATATATTTTAAGAGCATGTCGAATGTTCAATATCGGGTGCGCCTGCCGGGATGTTGAGCTTGATTTATTCACAAATAGTGTCCAGAAATTAAAAAAAAAATGTTGAGTAACTTTTTCTTTGAAGTGTAACTTGTCGAGTGATGTATTTTATTTTTGTTTATTCTCTTCAGTTGTTTCTGTGTTTAGCTCTCACTGGCTCTCACGCTGTTTATACAGTTTTGTCAATTTTATACATATTTTTATAATTGGCTTTCTTCTACTTAACTATCACTTTCGACTACTCGATTGTATTAGCTGTAAGTTTTCTTAAAATAATTGAAATATATTAAATTTTTGTTTGCTGATTCAGCGCAATTTTATTATAAGCGTCATATTTACTCTCAGAAAAGTACGTATTGAACTCTGGTACTCACTTTGGACCGCCTTTGTAAGGAGCTCGTGTCATGAAGAATAATTCCTCAGTAGGAGATATAATATAGCAATACAAGTACAGTTACTGGTAGTTACCGATAGTCAAAGTCTATTTCAGCTATAGACAAGTCATCGTTGGGTGACCACCAACCAAAATGCTCAATGGAATACTACCAACATAAACAACTGTTACATAACATAAAAGTTAAAATTATTTTTTATTTTATTACTCATAAGTTCATAACGATTGCTATTCTGTATGATGTGGTTGATGACTAATTTTATGATCATCGTAACCTCTGCTATGTAAGAGACTTGCCAAATGTAGATATGTAACTATCATTTTATAACGCAACCTCGATCAGTTCAAAAGATCGCGTCATCATCCCCGAAAACATACACCACAACCCTAGCATGAAGTCATCTATATTCAAAAGACTTGAGGGCCATTGTGTTGGACCCACCAGGTGCTATATTAGATCTTAAATAATACTCGTCGTATTTGAAAATTCACTCCACGCACTTTATTGAGAGTGCCTGCCATTTTATTGCGAGCAACGACCGCGATTTGTGCGAATATCTTTTGTGCAGGCGCTGAAGAGTGGTTTTGTAAATGATTTCAAAGGAACTTTTATGTTTTTCTCTTTTAAGAGATAGCAGGATCTTAGGTGAAATAAATTGGATTAGGTCGGTCGTATTTAAATTGCGGATTTTGTTGAGGTTCACAGATCGCGTATTGTGCGTAGGTTCCTTTTTTAAATCATGACGATTATAGTAGAAGGTTCCGGAATAGAATTATCTAAGAATTCAGAACGCAGTTTTTTTAAGTCAGAAAGTAAATACTCATTTTTAAAGAATGCCATCACATAGGTACTAACACCGTGATATTAGTTTCAAAGAACTTGTCAAAGCATAACTAACTAAACTGACGTTTAGTTACTTTTAGTTTAACAGGCTAGTTATAGGCTGTAGTGTCCGTCTGCAGAGCAAAAGCCACCCTCTCCCTTTTCGAAACATAACCTAATGTATGTAAAATTAACAAAAACACATTTAAAACGTTAATAAATTCTCGTATAACTTATTTAATACATAACTGGCTCAGCGTTGGCGGAAATCGTTATTTCCCCCTCTGCTATGAAACGCGAATCACGTACGGTAATTACTTAGCCCGGATCATGGCCGACGAAGCTGGAATTATGAATGGCTATCATAAAATTAAGATCAACATTTACATGCACGATATTTCCCCTATATACATAATATCACGACAATATTTCTTATAGGGGTGGGCAGTTTCGAAGCGTAGGTATAGTACACCTAATTTTTGCCAGAGCCTCTTGCATAAAACATCGTGAGGAAACCGGCTTTCCTAGAACCAAAAATTCGAGGACATGTGACACTAACCAACCCGCACAGACCAGAGACAGAGACAGAACCAGAGGGAGTGGGCTGTTATCTACCACGTGGACCCATCCACGTGGTAGATAACAGCCCACTCCCTCTCAGTGAGAGAGGACTGTGTCCCAGCAGTGGGAACATTATACGCTGATTATGTTCTCGCATATTACACAAATTCAGACACCGGACTGCAGCTGAGAATTTCTAGTGGAACGACGGGTGATCTGTGGGAACAATCCAATAACATAACACCATGCGGGGTAATTGCGTAACCCACTCAGCAGTCAACAGTTGCTTTGGCTTGCATTTTGACAGTTCAACGACATTCATTGCGTTATTTACGTTGTTGAGCAGAAAAAAAAATCGAACTTATAAAGCAATGGATTAGCAATATCCTTCAAAATTAGATTTTGGTTGTGATTGAAAGTGTGTTATGCTACGGATGCTGTAGCGATCAAATCAAACTCAGGACCCCATGCAGAGCCGGTGAGCAATCACACTTGCGACTACTAGACAAAGAATGAAGTCACAAAAGTAAAGTCAATCGCACATCAGTGGTAACAATATGATATTGACAGCGCCTTTATGCCATAGCAGTAAGGGCGGTTTTCGTAGTGTAAGAGTTACCACTGTTGGCTGTACATTCAGGTATGTAATTTGCAACACCACCACTACGCGTGGTGTGACCTATACCGATACATTACAAACTTCATTTACAATATCAAAGCTGAAACTCTCTGAAACCACATAGCATTGCTGACAAAGGAGCTTACCCACACGCCAAGTCAAATGTCAAATTAAAGGTTACATCGACTCCGGACGCGTGCCAGCGAGTGTAAAACTTTCGGACTGCAGTAGGTACCTAATAACATGAATATCAAACAGCTGAAGGCCATTGCCCGTAATTAAAAACGTTCAAAATCTAGTCGTAATTTCATCTCAGCGTCAATCAATGTCAAAAACTTGTCAAAAATGTATTTCCCTACATTTTTCACAGGTTTTTGACATTGATTGTAGAGGTGTTGTTGACAGATTGAGACTGAGATTAGACTGTGAACGTTCTTAAAATTACAAGAATTGACCCTCTGTTGCCCACGACTGCGTGTATTACATCATTTTTAACACAAATATCCAGCCGATCTATTCTGTAAAAATATCACCGTGAAAACTTAGGTGAAGTGAGCTTAGAGTGAGCTGTCAATAGTGTCAATCCCTAGCATTAGTTGGAATGACAGCTCACTCCACGCTCACTTTACCTAAGTTTTCACGGTGAGATGGTTACAGAATCGCACTGCTGGATGAAAAGTAGCGTTAGTACATTATGATATAAGTGCGGCAAGTTGAAAATTACAGCCGAGGCAATATTGCTAGCCCGAGCCGTAGGCGAGGGCTACAAGAAAGCAGAGGCTGTAATTAATTATCAAAGCGCACGTGTATCTATGTCCTACGACGTTTTATAACATATTTGCGAGGAAATAAATAAAACTCGGACTTTCTTAAACGAACTCAAACTCAAAATATTTATTTCAATTAAACCAATTACAGGCACTTTTGAATTGTCAAGGGGTCGGTCAGTCAGAAAAATGAAGCTAGTTTTGTAAATGTTTATTTATTATATTTTATGTCTCAATAATTTTATTCATAAAATGTTCACCACTTTTCTGACATAAAAACTCTTTGCTAAGATTTTAAAAAGTACCGTTCGTTTTAGACCGAGCATCTTGATAAACCGTGCGTTTTACCTTATTAAAAAGAAACTCGTGCGTTTTACATTACAATAACGCACAAGTACGTAATGAGATACAATACGATATTGAAATTGGTGAAATAAGAGACCCTTTACGAGCAAATGCGTTATACAATTTAGTTACATTATCAAAGCTGAAACTTTCTATAACTAGAGAAATAACATTGCCAGCAAAAGACCTTACTATAAGCGCAGGCCACACCGCCAGCTGGCGGGCGGGCGGGCGAGCCGAGCGCACCTTTTTTCATACTTCGGTAGCTTATCTCTTTAGTTCGTGGTGTGAACCCAAGTATGAAAAAAGGTGAAACGATGCCTCGCTCGGCTCGCCCGCCCGCCCGCCAGCTGGCGGTGTGGCCTGCGCTTAATAACACTCGCCGAGTCAAAGGTTACAACGACACGTGCGCTAACTATACAATATAACGTTTAGCGAATGTAAAAGTTTCAGACTGCATTAATAATATGAATATCAAACAGTACAGTTGGCACTCGCTCTTGTCCTCCGTTTGCGTGTAATTTGTAAAGGTATTTCATCATTTTTAATACAAATATTCAGGATGAAAAGTAGCTAATGAAATTTTATAACGATGGGTTTAGTGGTTATAGCAAACAAACAGACAGATAGATAGAGTAAGTTTCGCTGTTATGATATTAGTTTGGATACATATCTAAAACTATTTAGTGATCGCTGCTCTCTGTTCAATTCAATTAATTTATTTTTCAGGTCTTATATAATCCAATTTGTTAGTAGATATACATAACTGAAACACTAGCTACTTTTATTTGTGTACCTGATATTTGCGCGCCACACGTAGCAGAATGTGATGAGACCATATTGTAAATAACATATTCGGACAAATAAATGAATTTGAACTAGTGTTGTATATCCATAATAATTGTTAGTTACAAAGGTCTTAAAACTATGTTAGTTTTACACTAAAAACTAAGTTAACAAGACAATGAGCATAGAGCATTTTCTTAAAAAATATACAAAAATATAGTACTTATAATTACTATATATTTTGCTTTACTCTACACATACAATAGAACAGGGATCACCAATTCGTTTCAGTGGGGGTCCATTTAAAAAAAAATAAGGTATGAGTGTCGAGGTCCGTTTGGTACTCGTAGATGAGCCGTAGACCTTCTAGCAATCAAGTTTAAAAATATCAATTGAGGAATAGAACGAAAATATATTATTTTTTTATAAAGTAATAAACCACTTAAGTTATGAACAAAAATAACAAAGTAGGTGATTATAGTAGACATCGGATTATATACACTATCAAAATGCCAAAATATGCATGCAAATAAGCACAATTAAAAAACCATTTATTATTAGAATTTACGTATATTTTCACATTATATTTATATATTATACATATATTATTTATATTGTTATTATAATTTATTATTCTATAATATAAAAAAAAATATAACTTATTTATTATAATTCTTGTGACAATAAACAATAACATATTTTTCCAGGTTTTCTGCAGCAAACTTGTGACGTTTGTAACTTAATATTAATTTATAGGCTGAAAATAACCTTTCGACGTCAACTGACGTTACCTGACAGAATTTGACATCGCCGAGTGTGTGCGAGACGGACCTGTCGACGGCTTAGTACAACACGCCAAGCACGTATAACTACCGAAATAAGCACTGTCAATGAAAAAGTACCAAAATATGCAATAACGCTATAAAAATAGAATTAAAGTATGTATTTGCATATGCAAACATGCAAATGCATAATTATAATCCGGTGTCTAGTGATTAGTAATGTATTTTTTTATTTTAACACTGTTTACTTAATGTGTGCGCATTATAGGTTAAGTCTGTATCCGGACCGCGGTCCACGTGTGTTTTTTGTGAATTCTGCTATAGAGTTTACTGTGTTCCCCAAGATATGGGTGCCGGTGTAATTATAAGAAAAAAGGACATTTTCAACGCACGCACGCACGCAACGCACTTCCGATGCCTCTGGAATTTGAGATGAAGGCCAATTCTCGTAATTTAAAACGTTCAAAATCTTAGCGACAAACAAATGTCAAAAACTTGTCAAAATGTAGGGAAATTAGAAGTATTTTTTGACAGATTGAGACTGAGATCAGACTGTGAACGGTCTTGAAATTACGAGATTTGCCCCTTTGTTCAAAACTTCAAATATGCAGTGTATAAATATTAGTCACCAAATTTTTCATTTGTCACTCAAAAACAAAGATAAATAAAGTACCTAGTGACAGTCACCGTTACCGCCTCGTCGTTGACATATCCCTACACTATTATACATCCGTATTCTAAATCGTTTCCTCCACTCGACTCTACCTCCACTCAGCCTTGCTCAATCACATTGACAGCTGTTATAAGTTGACATTGAACGTCTTCAACTCAAGAGTTTTCCTGTGTCGAAGTTAGGAATCGTAATCGCTTTGTCGACATCAGCTTTTCTTGCCTAGTATAATAAAAAATAGAGTAGGAATCATACATTTTAAGTTAGAAAAAGACATGTATATGCGTATTAGTAATTAAATAAGAATACATCGAAATAACTCGCGAGAAACACATTACGTTACATCATCAAGTTCCATTTGTTCATTTATTTATTTAATGCGTTAGACTGTTCAACCAATGAACACAAGCCAAGTGCACAATATTAAGCGATAGACACACCATCATAATCAGCCTATAATGTTCCCACTGCTGGGACACAGTTGGCCTCCTCTCTGTGTTTTCATTTTACGGTTTTATTTCTGTTTGAGTAGGTATAGTTTTGATTTTTTATGGTTTTGCCGGTGTGTGCTAGCTGACATGTTGCAAATAATTTAATGTTTTGTTTTGCATAGTGTAAGTTATTTTGCATACTATTTTATAGAATCAAGTTTTTCCAAACAGCTGTGCTGCTGGGGAGTTTGATGCGCCACTTCTTCTTCCCAGCTAAAACACTACGAAATATTGAAGGGTGGGCGTTTTGGGGGCGGTCTTACGTAATTTTGACGTTCGAAAACTGCTGATACTCAGCCTAGTTTGAATAAATGATTTTTGATTTTGTGAGAGGGAGTGACCACGTGGGCCCAGTTTAGGTTGGCGGATGTCTCAAATCTTTGAATTTTTTGTAGACACAGCATGAAAAAACAATATAAAATCAAAAAGAAATACAAGATACTCGTAAGTGAAGAAGAAATTACAAAATATTTACACAATTCGTGTTCGTTGTCTGGCAGTGTACATATTTCTATTGCACTGTAGTTACTTGTCTGACGTGTAGAAAAAGCAGCTATGACAGTTAATATTTGGTGGTGGACGACGACATCTTTACCAGGGTGTGAAAATGTTATGGTTTAAGGTAAAAGAAATAGCGATTTAAATCATCCTACAGAAAAGAGGTAACATACAAATGAAAAGTAACATGCTTCATCTCTCTGACTGAACCGACTCCTTGACAATTCAAAAATTCTTGAAAACTGTTACTTAGATGATTTAATCGAAATAAATGTTTTGAATTTGAGTCGTGTAAATGACTGTCTTGGCAGTACTACTGTACTATCCTACTTGGTGGCAGTACCGGTGAGATGGTGGCTGATAAAGGTGAAGTAGGAGAAAGACGTAGAGTACGTAACCTGAGTAAAGAAGATGTATTAAAGACATATAAAAATGAAGGAATTAGAAGCACTGTCTCTTAAATAGATTGTTTGTACTATAAACAAAATCAAAGTACTTGTTTCACGCAACCCTCAACATCGCATTTAATAACTTTACACAAGTCACGGATCATCATTGTCAGATCGGTGGAATTCCCCGATGTTGCGGAGGTGGATGCAGCTCCACGCTGAAATTTAATTGTATGAAATTTTTTATCTGTGCCTACTAATACTAGATGTAAAGATAAATTGTAACTAACTGTATGCACTCTACCTGAAATAAAAGTTTTTTTATTTTATTATGAAGAACCGTTTTCTTTTTCTCAACATTATTTGGATCATTTCCACGTCAAAATCGCTCTCAGCTCGTGCCACGAACCACACCCCACATTGAAGGCATCGCGGCCATGTCAAACTTGTCACCGAGGCGCCCTCGTTTCTATCGGACCCGCACCGTACAGTGTAGACACCACAATTTAGTTGTTGTTGATACATTACGCCTCGTCAACTTTACTAAGGAACCTAATTATAAGCCCCTTTACCTACATCTTACTTTAATTATTATCCTACTAATATTATAAATGCGAAAGTTTGTATGGATGGATGGATGGATGTTTGTTACTCTTTCACGAAAAAACTACTGAACGGATTTTGATGAAACTTTACAGTAATATCTGTTATAATATGTCAGAATAACACATAGAATACTTTTTATCCCGATGTTCCCGTGGAATCGATACTTATGCGAGTGAAACCGCGGGGCACTGCTAGTATTATTATACAATTATTAAAAGCAACGTCTTTCTGTTTGTCCGTTTAGAGCGCTTATAACTCAAGAACAGTTACTGCTTAGGTACTGATTAATTGCATTTATTTGTAATTTTTACCGGAGCGTCGTGTATTATTATTATTAAGTTGTAATTGTGCGTTTTGTTTGTGCAGAATAAAATATTTTTCTTTCTTTCTTTCTTTTCTTTTTCGTTCGTTGGATATGATGTTATGTTCTTTGGTGTAGTTTTAGGCTTTTATTTAGGTTGAAGTTTATCAGATTTCTTTCGATTTGTGCGCTTGCATAGTGACTCTCTAACATTGCGCCTTTGACCAAATGTATCATTCGAAACATGATCTCTACTCGTTCCATTCTCAAAATTGTCCTCAGAACTCACATAAAAAGAACTTTAATATAAAATTACATCATGCATGTAGGTGCCATAATTACTATACCGACACGAGCTCAAATAAATTACCATCCGTATTGCAGCCACCATGTCTGTGCCAACAAAAGAGAAAAACTAAATACAAATGGCGACGACACGTGTTGGCTATTTCACAGGCTATTTTGTAGCGTACAATACAGAATTGTGTTTGAAATTTTTGGACAAATGCAACATGCGATATTTTACAGGGAACATCGTGGAAAAAGCTCCACGACCTTTTTCATTTTCCTTTATAAAGTATCGCCAACTGTGATACTTTATTCACATTACAATCTAGCCTCAATCTGCCTGCCTTTTCCCAACTTTGTTGGGGTCAGCTTCCAGTCTAACCGGATGCTGCTGTATACCAGTATTTTACATGGAACGACTACCTATCTGACCTCCACAACCCAGTTACGATACCTTTTGGTAAGACTGGTTGTCAGACATTCGGGCTTCTGACGACCCCTAACTACTGTCAAAGATCTACGAATGGCAGCCGGGACGTGCTTTCCGATGCACGGAGGGGTCTTAGTATGTAAAGATGGTCACCCATCCACGGACCAACCGCGGCAAGCGTAGCTTAACCTTATCGATCGACCCGTGCGGCTGTTATTACTTAACCACAACTAGCCTATTAACTAATAAGTAATTTGGTCGGTCGGTTAGGAGGATGAATGTAAGGGTACTAAGAAAAGTTATTTACAAGGCAGATGTGAGTGGAAACACCTTATGGGTGATGTGTATGACTAGATGTGTGAACATTAATGAGGGAAAAGGAGTATGTATGGATCGTAGCAGGTGATGTTCTGTAGTTACTGCCTATCCCCATGGAAGGAGGGCGTGAGTTTATGTATGTAACTAGCTGCGCCCCGCGGTTTCACCCGCATAAGTTTCGATCCCGTGGGAATGGCGGGATATAAAGTATATATTTATTTATTTATTAGATCGCCAACAGAGGCTACACAGAGACAGAGGTTACATGCATGTAAACATGAACAAGGACAAATACAAGTATGCGCCTCCAATTATAGGCGACCACATCATTCAGTAGGTACAGCAAGGTTAACAAAGACGAACACATTAAAATAAATCACAATACAATACACGAAAATTACTTATAGCAGGGAAAACAAATTTAAAAGCTAAAGCAAAACCTGCAAAACAGTACGAGTACAAAATAATAATAAATGTATCTTATGTGTTAGTCTTCGTTTTTGTTTCATTCAAATCCGTTCAGTAGAATTTGCGTAAAAGAGTAACAAACATCCACCCATCCATCCATCCTCACAAACTTTCGCGTTTATAATATTAGTAGGAAGAAGGATTTAAATATAACTTAAAATTTTGACGGCACGGTTGGCGCAGTGGTTATGCGATTGACTGCTGCGCTGCGCGTCGCGGGTTCAATTCCCACACGGAACAAATATTTGTATGACCTACAATTAGTTGCTCCGGGTCTGACTGTTTGTGTATGTGAGTTTATATGTCTGTAAGCGCACCCACGACACAGGAGAAATTCCTAGTGTGGGGCAACGTTTTAAAAAAAAAAATTATAAGTTTCTATCAAGTTAAGAAATCGTCCAATAACGTGTTTCTCATTTGATTTATATTCAGGGGAAGACTTGATTCACGTATTCTTTTTAATGGCTAGCTGTACGACTTGCGGGGTCATTGCGTAACACACTCTTGCTACTGTACAGCAAGAGCTGTCATTTTGACAGTTCAACAACATTCATTGCGTTATTTACGTTGCTGAGCAGACGATTTTTTCGAACATATGAAGCAATGGATAAGCAATATTCTTAAAAAATATTCTGATTTTGATTGAAAGTGTGTTACGTAATTAGGGCGCTAAAGTATGAACATTAAAGATTCGTTCAACAAAAAAACTAATTAATGTAGTTTTACTTATTTATTTTTGTACTAACGAGCTTATTCTACTTGAACCGACCGACCTCTCGAAAGGTTAATTCAGTTTTTAACAATTTCCTAACTAGCCTCATTCATGGGCACCCCAAATTGTCGGAAAGTTTTTCAATTTACTGAAAGATGATGGTTGTATCGCGACTCGAGTTGGGCTCGTCGTCCACGACGCTTGTCGACGCTACTAAATACCGCGTCAATTACCAGACTGCGCGATAGCAAAGACAGGGTTATGTTTTTCTGTTGTTTATCTAGTATTTGTTGTACCTTTGAAGCATCCTAACGGTTAAAGGCAAAAACAAAGTTTTTTATTTGTTAAACATAGGTCTGTGTTATAAATAATCTCTTTTTTTGCCGTTAACGGTGTACAGACGCCAGCACATCAAGCTACTACAATCTGTCAAATTTCTTTATTAGACTTTCAACTTAAAAAAAGCTAAAGCATTAAGGTTCAAGGGAGATTAAGAAAATTTGACAGTTACGGGTAGCTTGATGTGCTGGCGTCTGTACAAATATCAAATAGGTAGGCATACGTAATTACAATTTAGTAACAGATGTTTTGTTAAAATTCGTAATTACAGAAACAATTAAACAGCCACTGTGTCTCGCATGGATCCACGTTCCAACGAAGTGTTAATAACGTGATAATTACCCGATTGCGCGATAGGGTTATGTTTTTCACGCGTATATTATATTTATCTGGGTTTCTTTAGACTTTTGAAGCATCCTAACGGTTGGATAGATTTTCTTACATGAGATGTCTATCGACTAGTCTAGTTCACGCGATGGTTATAGGCTAGGTTTTTTTTTGTTTTTATAAAATCAAAATGGCGGATTTAGACGACAATAAGAAATGTATTGAAAAAAAATAATAAGTGTGGGTTTCAGAATAAAGGGTTTGAGGAGACAACTTCAAAAATATAAGGCACTAAAAGGTAAAAAAGAAAGCTATATTTTGAAGCAGTCTGTTTCAGTTGACGGTATCAAATCTGAGATTGAACTAAAATAACTGTCATAAGCTCCATGAGCCTGCTTGAAAGTGAGTTTGTTATGAACTTTTTGGTTGCAATCAGGTTTTATTTTATTTTTAAACTACCTAGTAGTATCTATGATTGGTTGTTTTGTGTACGCACGGACCTATAAAATAAACAAGTACGCTGGACTTCACACTATCGATGACAAAATGAAGACATTCGATGTTCGCCATTTTGGCGCTGACAGCAACGTGAGCGTCTGTGGATTTTTGATAGCGTGTTTTACAAGATGCGCATACTCTCAGGATAAAAATGTTCTGAATATCTCGTTGGAAACACAAAATACACAAAAAAGTCTTGTTCTACGATTTAGACCTAAAACATCAGAGACGTACGAAAACTAAACGGCAGTCATTTGCGGCAATGTGTCAATTTTAGTTCTTGAGACGCTCGAGCGGGGCGCTTTGAATCGGCACAAAAAACAACTGCCATTTCGTATAGTATATTTAGTCCAGTGTACTTGTATAATATAGGTCAGTGCGTGTACGGAACGCCATTGAAAGACCAGTGCAGTGACATTCTAGCCACTCATTGGTGATTAGAGTTTGTGACACGTTACTTTTGAGTATCGTCGTCGTGGACGATGGGCCTTAAAATGTCTGCTGTTGAGAGGATGTCAACTTAAGTAATTTTGTGTTTGACATTCTTTAGGGGTACTTATAATTATAAACCAATGGTGATTAGTGATTAGCCTGCACATTCTTTAGAGCAAGTGAGCTCGTTTAAAGAGGTTTCAAACAGGAAGAATCTTGGAAGAAATGTTTTGTGTTGGAGAATTTACAGGAAAGTAGAAGCTTTCGACGACCTCTGAGAAGAAATCTCGTCACAGACTTTAGGGTTGGGGTTTCATTTAAATTCTTTTCCTAGGAGAGTGAGACCAGCGGGGTAATTGCGTAACACACATACAATAGCAATCGATGACAATGCCTTTCATTTTGGCTGTTCAGTGTGCAGCCACCGTTATTTACGTTGTTGAGACGAATTTTTCAAACATTGAAACATTGAAAGACTAGTATTTTTTTTTTAAAGCTCTTGGATTGTGATTGAAAAAGTGTTACGCAATTCGGAATTTTAGGGAAAGAAAGAGAGAAGTGGAAAGAGAGTAGCGAGGCCTTTGCCCTGCAGTGGGACATCACAGGCTGATAATAATAATAATCGTTTTATCCGTATTTTAATTTTGACGCGCTTTATCCTTGTCATTTTTTGTTTGATTGACAAAACAAAAAATACGTGTCCATTATTTTTCGATAATCTAACTGACTAAACTGACTAAATATAATTATTATTTTTCTACCCTATTCGTTATATAAAGAAGAGGTTGTTAATCTGGCAGATTTGCAGTCATGCGGCCGAGCTCGTGTCACGAGTTCACGACACAACTTCACAAGTAATTGGATAGATCCGGAAGTCTGCAGCATTTAATTTCCGTGAAACTGAGCTGTTGCACGTGCGGGTTATAAACATACCGATGTATTATTTATATCATTTATTGTAGTGCATATATACATATACAGATTAGTAAAAGTTCGGCTTTGAAAGCGTCGACACCTGTGTGACAGACTCTTTCTGAAGCCCGATGTGTCACATCGATGTACGGTACTGCCATGTATGTTTCTATGGAGCAAGCATAAATAAATAAATGATAAATGATTTTATTTTGTAAGTAGGTTTGTACAAACACTTTTACACGTCAATCATATTTTAAAACTAGATAGGTCGGCGTTTCCTATCTGACTAGTCTGAGAAGAAAGGCCGAAACAAACTCAGAACTCCCAGTCTCTTTTAAAGTCCAGACATAATCTTGGTCAGATCATATGAAGACCATGTAGATCGATGTCTGAGATGTTCTTTTGAGGAAAGAACCACACAGATTGAGAGGAACTGTCCAGTCAGTGAACGCATTTGTCAGAAATCGTGCAGCTCAACTCAAAACTTCAGGAGCTCAACGATTCGATGAACAATACCAAAGAAAGGACATTTGGATAGGCCACATTAATTACTCAAACTGCCAGACCATGACAAAAACTAACAGAACAGAGAGAAAAATAAAATGACACACATTCACACACAATAATTAATTATTATTATTAGAATTCATTAATGTCAAAGTGTATATAAAAAAAAACAACAACAAAAAGAAAAAAAATAAAAATATTCATGTAAATATGTGTAAAAATTGGAAGCTGCTCAATCCCAAGCCTTTTTGTCCTCGATATAATCCTCAACGGTATAAAATGCTTTCTGGCACAAGTAATGTTTAATGAATGATTTGAATTTATTAAGGCTTTGGCTTAGATCTTCAACGCAACGGGGCTTGGAACTTTATTATAAAAGCGTATACATTGGCATCTGAACGAGACACCTATTTCTAGAACCTTGTTGTAGGTACAACTTTGTGTTTGTTCCTAGTATTTATATCATGGATATCTAAAGAGAATAATTTAATGTCTTTATAAAATTGTTTAAAAAATACAGTGATATCCACTCACTGTATTTTTTAAACAATTTTATATTTTTATGGGCATATAAAAGATTTTCATAAATACATACATACACATACATTGAGATAGCACAGTCATAACATTAATCTATTTAAATTTGTCTCTGAGCGAGTTAAAAACTTAATTTATAAATTGATTGAACAGCTCGCTTCTGCAAAACAAAGATTGTCTGAATATCAGCGGCATTTCCCCACAATAGAATACCGTACGAAAATAGCTAAAGTACACTAAACGGGCTGTCTCTATATCTCGAATTTTTCTAACAGTGTATACTGCGGAACTTAGCTTTTTTGACAATGTATCTATATGCGGACCACACTGAAGCTTAGCATCCATAGTTAAGCCCAAGAATACTGTGCTGTCTTCAGGATTCAATTTTTCACCCTTTATCAACACATTAGTTTTCACCTGTCTAACGCGAGATAGCGTAAACTTAATGCATTTGGTTTTTTTCTATACATTACACATACATTAGAGTTCGCGCTATTTACATCGTCATTAACCTGCTGCTGACGTTTAAGTTTAAACAAAAGTGAACTGGCATCTGCAAATAACACTATTATCATGATTATCCTTTATGAGGTACGGCATGTCATTAATTAAATAAGAAACAAGAAAGGACCAAGAGTTGAGCCTTGTGGGACGCCCATTGTTACTATAGATCCGGGAGATCCTTTTCCATTAACATCAACGCTCTGAATCCTCAAGTATGAAGTAAGAAGATCCAGAGCAGCGTTCCGGATCCTAATCATAATATACTCGTATGTCGGAGACGGTATGTGTGTCTCTCGTTAACATCAGGCATATTTTAATTACTGTGGGCGTACTATGGGTAGTGTTGGTTATAGCACAATAGAAAAACGGTTTGCAGTTCAAATAAGATTATAATTTACGAACAAGTTAGTCACACTAGCGAATCACACACTGTAGGTACACATTCAACTTACTATACTCTTTGCATTCAACGATACGGAACGCTGACAGTTTCTGAGCACATGGTGTTCGTACGATGTCCAATGTTTCAATCATCTCGAGAGCTCTGCTCAAACCGCTTTTGTAGCTGTTGCTCTCGTACCACCACGAACTCAGGCTAGACTCGGTCCATCGCCACGAGATGGCGCTGGTGTTCCGAATAGTCAAACGAATGACTCCGACATATATAAGAGTAGCATTATCAGCCTGTAATGTTCTCACTGCTGGGACACAGGCCTCCTCTCTATGAGAGGGAGTGGGCCGTAATCATCCCCCACGCGGGCCCAGTGCGGGTGTGCGGATGTCACATCTTCGAATTTTTGGTTCAAGGACTGGCCGGTTTCCTCGCGATATTTTCCTTCACCGTTTTCAGAGCAGTGGTGACGAAATAATTTACACAAAGTAAATTATTTCATCGTGCTAATTATTCAGACTGCTTGCCCACGACCTGCAACTCGTAAGTTTTATACTAGTAAGGTTTATACATATCTCCCAGATAAGTACCACGAACTTACGGTTTTAAAGTGAAAACGTGTTGTCTATTGTAAAATAATTAAAAACAGTTGCACTCTTCGTAGACTTCGGGGACCACACCGTGCACCGGTACCTGTTTCTGAACTGCACCCAAGCAGCGTTGCTGTGTTATGGCTTAAAGGTTTTAAGTGCTGATTACTTAATGCATAAAAAGCAGCAAAACGAGTACCTATGTAAGGATCATAGCTCAGGCGGCGTTCAGTGGTTTCTGCCTACTCTCATGGAAAAATATATGAGTTTGTGTGTATAATTGCTTACTAAGGCACATTTGTGATATTTCAGATTTGACTCTGGGGTGGAAACACACCTTGCACGCAGTTCTTAGGCGGTGATGGCCACTTACCATAGTTATAGTTCGTCGTTCGTTAGTCCCTCGCTTACACGTGAATGTGTTACTCGCAGCGATTCGCCTCATGTTCCGAAACGCCATAAAGCTTGAATGGCTAGTTCACCGCCATAAAAAATATCCTCAAAAACAACACATTTCGGTACAATCTTCGTAGAACCAAGCCAATTAAAGAAAATGACTCATTTACAATCCACCTGCTCGTCAGTTAGAAGTAGAACGTGTAATTATGCACTCCTGTGACGCTTAAAATATAATTGCAGTAACACACACACACAAGAACAAGTCACTCCTCTCCTCCTCAGGAGAGGAGTGACTTGTTCTTGTTGCCCTTACTTTGAAAGGTAGCAAGCTTACCTGTGCGCCTACTACTTATGTGTTTTCAGTTACATATACTTAACATATCGTAGCTACTACAGAAGGTGTACTAAGAAACTGGTACGATTTTCTGTGGCACAAAAAAAATTCGTAAATACACCGTGAACATGGTTATTTCCAACAACATCCATTTTGTATCTAAGATCACTCAAAATCAAAAGTAATTTATTCAAATTAGGCTGAGAATCAGCACTTTTTGAACGTCAAAATGACAAAAGACGGTCCCCCAAAAACGCTTGCCCTTCACCACTTCCTAGTGCTATCGCTGGGAAGAAGAAGTGGCGCAAAAAACTCCCCAGTAGCACAGCTGTCTGTTCAGTAAAAAAATACTTGATTGTATACAATACTAGGTACCTATGTTCGGTAATTATCATTACAAGACCAGAACATAATATTAAATTATTTGCCATATGTCAGCTAGCCACGCCAATATACCAACAAATGTAATAAAACTATACGTACTCAAGCTAAAAATTAATTAATTAAAATGTAAATTAAAAACTTACTACCCAAATAAAAGCCTCCAGGCATAAAGGGCGTGACAGCTTACATATCTATGCATTGCTGGGTTCTGTTCACATAGCTGTCACTCGAAGTCACAAATGATAAACTAAGACCATCGAAGTAAAATAAATAGGTAAATAAGTTAATAAAAATAACCTGTCAGCAAGCTAATTCTGGAGAAAGAACATAAACATTGTCTTGCGTTAAATTAGGGCGACCAACTATTCTTATCGTGTAAGTAGTCGTTGGTGGAATAGTAGGCCTTTGAACAAAGGTTGGATTTTACTTGAGCTTTAAACGCTTTAAAAGGCAAGTCTAGCAAAGAAAAGGGTATCTTGTTATAAAAGGTTATACCAAGCCCAACAAATGTGTTATGAACCTTATGCAGCCGGTGAAAGGGGGCACGTAATTTGTCCTTCTGTTTTTAGTATACAAGTATAGATGTTGCCTAATATATAAGATGTTGGCAAAGATGAATTGTGATGCAACCGTGAGAATACCAATATCTTAACTCACTAATGCTAATATTGACAACAATTTACACTTTATTCTGTTGAATCGTTGTTACACTAAACAGTAAAATAATTGACATACTACGCAATAGATAAAAGTGTTGCACTAACTATACCTACGTATAGCTTTGTACCTACCTAAGCGCAGTCTAGTAGCAACTAGTACACGTTACGTACGGCGTAGTACCTCCTACGTACGGCGTAGTACCTGCTACGCGCGGCATGATATCTGCTACGTACGGCGTAGAACATACCTGCTACTTACGGCGTAGTATCTGCTACGTACGGCATAGTATCTGCTACGTACGGCGTAAAACATACCTGCTACTTACGGCGTAGTATCTGCTACGTACGGCATAGTAGGTATGTGCGGCATAGAAGGTGCTATGCCGTGCGTAGCACCTACTAAGCCGTACTACTATGCCTATATGCTACGTACGGCGTAGTACCTGCTATGTACGGCATAGTAGATCCTATGTACGGCTTAGTAGGGGCTACGTAGAGCGTAGTAGCTGCAACGCCGTACGTAGAAGGTACTAGTTTACTTTACTCTACTAGTCTACTACGCTCTATTCTCTCATTGCAGAATTAATTAAGTAATGGTTTTGCGCCACAATAATATTGTGGTACTTCTGATACCTTCATTTTATTTGTCATGGAAAGTGGAGTACTAAATGCCTGAAGATTTCTGTTCAAAATGTTCAGTCACATTTGAACCTGTCTGGGAAATTATGAACAGGTACCTACACACACTCACAACACTTTGAACTTATACGTAAAAGCATCGTGCACAGTTCAATCATTCGATCAAGCAGAATTTAGCCGAGGCCTTACCTGTAGCTTCACCCTTTGGGAATCCCACGTTAAATACAGAGAGAGAGAAAAATTACTTTCTATAAAATATTTCTGCCAAAATTAAATCGAAACTGCGGCGTTTGAGGGGCGTTGCGGCGGACCAGGTTGATCTACGGATTTCGAGAGGTCTGTGATAATCACGGTGGCTAAAAACCTTCTTTCTCTGTTTTGAATTGATTCTGATACCGTTTTTAGATCTGATAGATTGCCAAATGGTAATAACGAAACACTTACAATTTCATTATGTCCGTCTGTCCGTTTGTCCGGATGTCACACTGAATACGTGTCATTCCGAATACATGAATCAAATTGATCATGCATTGAACAATTCATCAATCAATCATATGTATGTGGGGTATCGTTAGATCTTATAATTAAAATATGATTATAATGTTTCTAAGCGACCCTTTCTTGAGATATGGGATATTTTTGCTTGCAATCACAAACAAAGTTTTTTTTTTCAGAAATAAAAACTTATTTTTGCGGTCATTCAAATCAATAAGTGCTGTGCATTCGGAACTACGGAAGCATTCATCGTGTGTGGTCCTACATACACTTGGCTGGTTATTTCGAATTGATATTAATCTTGTCATAACGTTTAAGTTACTAAGTCTTTGTTTGTTTTGTAAATATTGATTTTGAAACTTTTTCGCAGCATTGAGCATTCTTAACATTCAGACTGATTTCCTTAACATTTTCGGCGAATAATCCGTTTGGGTGTCAGCAATGACGCATTGCCTGCATCGAAAACGTCATCAGACAAGGTACGTAAATTCAGGTAAAGCTCTCTGAATGAATAGGACGTGGGCAAACTTATCAGCGTGGGCCGTCATCCTCACCCCGTGTTATATCATAAACTCGTCTAAACGCACGAAGGAAACAATAATATTTTCCAAGAATGAAACTGCTGATTTCCTTTTAATTATTGTATTTATTTTTCCGTTTTTTCATCTAGAGTCTTTTGTTCCTCAACCGAGCTCCCCCTTCTGCTTCTTCTACATTGTAAACATTCATCCACTATCTCTTTCACTCCTTGACTACTTCGTACATTCATCTCTGTCACTCGTTTACGCTTCACATCTGTCATTCATCTTCACGTCACAATTCACTGTCCTGTGATAACGTTCTGTTCCTAAATACATGTAATGTATCTAGAGAAAGGTTATGTATTCATAATTTCTTGTACCCCGATCCACCACATCGGATCGCATCGCCCGTCCGCGCTATTGCTTCATTTTCGCTTACCGTTCTTGCTGCTCGGCTCCTAGCGTGATGTTAAAGAAGAAGATGATTTTTTCAAAACCGCCCGGTAGTTCCAGAAACTAGCGCGCTCAAACAAACTCTTTAGCTTTATTATTAATCTTTAACATAAAAATGAATCTCTGAATGTGTTGCTAAGCGCAAATCTCGAGAACAGCTGAACCGATTTCGCTAATTCTTTTTTTAGAATATTCCTTGAAGTACAAGGATGCTTCTTGAAAAAAAAATTTAAGAAAGTTGCTTCACGCGGACGAAGTCGCGGGCAAAAGCTAGTATAGATATAAATTCAAATTTTATTTATGTTTCAAATTGACGTTATTTCAAGTTAAACAAATATCAACTTTATTTTAATACCGATTAAGTTGATTTCAGAGTGACTAGCAAGCACTATTCAAGAAGTTATAATTTTTTCGAAGTTGTAGCGTAAACTGAACTATATTTAGTAGGAATTAAAGTTAGTTTTCCTTATACTCATATTTGTTTACATTTTTGGCGAATATGTCGCGATATTAGATTAGATTAACGTTACTTGTTGTGTCTGTCTGCTCCTGCGCTTACACTCATATTCACAGCGTGTTTGTACACTTGGTTATCACATGTAAAGCGCGCGTCGCTTCTTGAGATAACAATACTGTACCTACGACGCTGGCATTTATCATTATCATCATTACTCTCCCGCCCTTATCTCTATTTATTTAGGGTCTACGCAACATGTCTTTTTCTTCCATTCTTCTCAGATTCTCAGATATTATTAGTAATCATCTCGGTAGTCACAATTAATATTATAAATATTAAAAAAACAGCTGTTTTATACAAAAATCCAATACCTTCCAAAATGTTTGGAACAGCAATTTTATTTTTCGTTACTTAGTCTCAAAGAGAATTAAACCACCTTAGTCTAGACTAAGTTATAGTAAGTAATTATGTGCTGAATGAGATTACAGTTTGCGCGTCGATGTCCCTGACACCCTATATTATAATATGTCTACATTTCGCTGACATTATATTCAGGAAACAGTTCCTGGTTATGAAAGTCATACCTCATTTTCATTCAACAATGTATAGCTTCATTGATTTCTACGTCTCCCCTCATTAATATACACAAACATTTGCTGTAAGATTACCATAATTTTAGGAGCTCGCGCCAAGAGCCATGACTATCAAAAATATCGAGTTCTCATCTCGGCTGCACCGTTCTATTTATAGACGACGGTTGGGCCAATCGATTCTGATCGAGTCCTTGCAGTCTTCCATGTTTTTATTCCAGCAAAATATGTATTTACTATACGGTACTCGTGTGTTGTTTTGACATATCGAGCTGTAAAAAGAGACAGAGCGAACGCTCTACAATTTTTTTTTCTAAAACTTGATGTGTAATATTTAGTACTCAATATTTATGTATTTACATGCTACAGTGGTTTTAAAAAGACATGATTATTTTGGACACTGTCGGGCATGGCACAGTAGGAGAGACGAAGAGGGCTTTAATTTAATAATTAAACCAATTGTTTGAACCAATGTTATAATTGTTACCTTAGAATGAATCTCGGTCTGTAACTGTAAGCGATCTTCGTTTTGATCTTTACGGTGGACCCCAAACTAGGCGGCGCCTGTTAGTATCTTGAGGAAAATTTGATTGATTAGTTGGTATACTATTGGTATTTACGATGTGGTACTGTATTTACGTACCACACTGGGCCCCCGTGGTATGGCCCCACTCCCTCTCACAGAGAGGAAGCCTGAGTCTCAGCAGTGGGAACATTATAGGCTAATTATGCTGTATTTATTTTAGAGTACCTAAGTTGTAAAGAGCATTTTGTCTGACACGACAATAACGGCGTACTACACTTGAAATTAATTGGTTACGTGATAGAAAACGAATAAAAATACAATACAAATACGGGCTCGTGAGAGAAGGAAGGAGTTGAGGCAGGCCGTTGCCCAGGCGTGGGAAGGAGTTGAGGCAGGGCGTTGCCCAGGCGTGGGATCAAGCAAGCCAGAAAAATAAAAATAATTAAGAACACAATTCCAATTTACGTAACGAAGAAAATAACTAATTGATCGGATTCAAATTCAAGGCAATAAACTCCTAATTTCCTACACTACCTACCTTCTACCTGAAATTTACAGGAGTAGTTTACGAACCTCGTTTACAAATTATTTGCGCTTAAAATCCTCGCTCATCTAGTTGGCTGCTTGCTCGCCCGGGTCCCAATATCAAACGGATCGTTATTACTACCGGTCGCTATTTATTGCTTCTAAAATATGAAATAGTGTAGTCTGCTAATAATTATAATAGTTCTTTAGGCCGAATTTCGGCCATGACAGCCAAACTCAGCGGAGACTACCTAGCCATCTACGACACAGGTGCACTCACTCTTCCCTCACTCTCATAATCCGATGGGATAGTCTGCTACAAGGATAATAATAATACATCGGTATAACGACTATAAAAGTACGAATACAAACCGAAAACGATCGTTAAGAATCGGGCGTAAGTAATTTGTTCATTCATCCATTCAGGCAGAAAATATCATAGGTCATACACGATTTTCGTCAATTTTTTTTCACAAATTTGTGCTTGTGTTCCTGGTACGTTGTTGATGACAATAATCATCAGAGGTCTAGCAGGAGGGTAGGTTAAACAATAAAATGGTAAGTGGCCGTTATTAGGGTGTGCAGGTGGGCTCCATAAATACAGTAGTGAGGGAACGCGTCGCCGGGCGCGGTGCCACAGACGTTATGCCGTGGATGCCGTCCATTGCTGTGTTAGATTCTTTTGTTTTTTTTTAGTAAGTATGGATTGCCTTGAAAGCACGTTAAGTCGTTGGTCCCGGCTGGCATTCGTGCATCGTAACTGGGTTGTGGAGGTCAGACAGCCGCTGCATGTAAAATACTGGTATTCAGTTGCATCCGGTTACACTAGAAGCTGACCCCAACATAGTTGGGAAAAGGCTAGGCAGACGATATTGGCTGTGCACTAGCAAACGACAGAATTGTGTGGAAAAGGGAGAGTGACGTCTTTGCTCTGCAGACAATACTGATGGCTAGTTAGATTAGATACTGGCTGTTGATTTTAATCATAATTGCCTCATGAAGATTGGATGAAATTCTTTTTATTTATTCAGTACTTTTGTGCACAGCCCGATTCAAACTTTATGGCTCGGAACATGAGACAAGTCACTGCGCAGTAAAAAATTCGCTTTCAGCGAGGTTGAGGGGTGAGGTACTGCGCCGCGAGTAGCGCACTTCAGAGCCGCCATAAAGTTTGAATCGGGCTGTAGACTGATGGAGGTGGACTTTATGATAGGCTCCAGTCTTTGCCAGTCAATATTTGCGTTGTTAACACGTTGTAAACTCTAAAAAAAAACCACGAAAGCTGTATATTAAATTGGTTCCCAAAGATCTAAGTATTGCACATTTTCAAAACCTTGATAGTATAAATAACTCAAAATGTTTCAGGTACAAATATAATTTCTTATCAGATAATTAATCTTACAGTCAGGTAGGCCGTCAAACGTTGCGTCAGAACTTTTCACAACTTATTTTAAACTGTCGTTCACGCATCGCCATCCAATATTTATGACGAATCGGTGCCAAAACATATTTAGACGTCTGTCTGTCCGAGGTGGACAGACCGGAAAATAGGTGGTTTAGTTTTCATAATTGTCATGTTTCAGTAACAAATTTTTCAGTATAGTAATTGTAACATTTTACGAGCACGCGTCAATCATTGCAATTTATACTTTAAATCAATGAAATTAGAGTCACATGACGCGTGTTCGTGAGTTGCAATGATTTAGTGATTTTTTTGTATCGATACTGTTGGCTGGTAATTGGCTGAAGAACATGTTAATTGATGATGATTCAACCACTAAGTGGATGAATGAAAATGTTTTGTTGCTTTTTTATGAGGTAGAAGTAATTTTAAAGTAGTTTGGAATAGAATAGTATCCAAGGAAATGACGTTTGAAACTCTTTAGATCATTTGTATTTTTCTTTTTCCATTGAATCGGATGCCAAATTACTCTAATTTATGTTGGTAGCATTTTACCTTTGCAATTTTTGTTTTATTTATTGCCTATAGTGATTTCTGCCACTCTGTGTATGTACGTTACATGAGTGGCAAAAGCCACCATGACATGAATAAACTGTTAATTTAATTACATATGACATAATATATACGATTAGGGTATCAAAACATCGCATAGTGACCCTTAACATTCCCGAGCCAGCAATGGACGTCGTCCTTACATTTTCCATCAATTGTTCCTGAAGGCTGGCAGGCAGCAGGGCCGGATGCTGCGCGATCTCTCCGATCAATAGCAACGCCCGCCATCCCGCCAGGGCTCAGTACCGCGCCCGAGCCCGCCCCGCACACATTACGTACCTTTTTTAATAACTATTTTTTTAACAAACACGGTTTTTTTAAACGCCATCTTTTTATGAGGTTCTTTTTTTAAATTCGGAGTTGTGACGCTGCGGGGTCGTCTAGAAATGGGACTCTGTTGAGGTAAGTTCTCTTTTTGAATTTGACTTTTTTTTATTAGATTGTTTTTCTTATTTTTTTTTTATTAGGTTGTGTTAAGGGTTTTCTACATGGTTAAATGTGTGTGCGGTTTTTAAGATTTTTTGGTTTTAATTTTTGAGGTGAATATTTTCGGGGGGCGTGGTTGGCACTTACATATTTCTTAATCGGTCGGTGTATAAAACGTGTAAAAAATGTAACATTAAAAAAATGTTTTATTTACAGCAACATTTGTAGCCCCCTTTTACCTATAAACAAATTAACAAAGAAAAGGAAATCAATTAATTAATTAATCCATTTTTATTACACGAGAAACGATTTTTGTCAACGATTACACAGTATATTCATTTTTATAGGAATTGTTGCAATCAATCGATAAACCATCTGACCTTTTGACAGAGAAATTGTACAAGAAAGATCTGTGGTCCCTTTAAAAAATAAATACAATAAATAGGTAGGTATTAAATGTGCTTACTCATTGTGGTATTTATTGTAGGCAATAAATGTCATGCAATGCATAGTTTCTATCTAGGTCATGTTAATCACGGCATAGATAGGTAGCCTAGGTATCTACAGTTAAAAAGATAACTGCACTTTTATTATATGTATTTATTACTTTTTCCTTTTTAATTACAGCTTTGTCCTTTTACGATATTTATTTCAACACCTACCTTTTGTAAACGTGTTCACAAAATCCAAATGTCAAAAATATTACAATTTGCCGGCGGCCATTTTTTTTTTAAATAATTTTTATTTGTAACTCCAAGTGAATTTCCTATCTTTCTTTATTTACAAGTTTGACTGTAGTAAATGGGTAATAGAAACTGTAAAACATGTCATCACAGATGACAGGTGTCACGATGACAGATTGGGATAAATCGGGACATGACCGGAACTCTATCGAACTGGGTGGGGCGTTTGCTTGCAAGTCTGAAAATGGCTGAAAATACCAATGCGTTGATTGTAATCGTTATTTCATTTGTAGGGACTGATTTCGAATAGTTTGTGACAGTCAGCTAGTAAATCCCGGCGCCCATCTAGTTTTTAAAATATTAACCAACAAAATATTGACGTATGTCTTAAAAGATACTTACCTAAATAAACATTTCATTTCAAACATTATAATCTCATTGCGCCGGGCCCCACTATTACATGGGGCTTCAACATGAACTGGCGAAATGAGTGTGTACTATAGGTGCACCTCTCCCTAACCCTTAGGGGAATACAGGCGTGATGTTATGTTATTATAATCTACAGCTTTTAATCTTCGCGATGCACAGTAAGGTGTAAAGGCCTTTTCTTTATCACGTGATTACTTGCTACTTTTTAAATATATCAGTACAGATTTCTACACTATGTTTTCCTTTACCATATATTGTAATAGGTGAAGTTTTATTTAATTGTTGCACAATGTACACACAGTTACAGGCTAGCTGACTCTGTTAGCATAATAAGCTTCCAGTGCTGGGATACAGGCCTACTCTCTGTGAGAGTGGGCCGTAATCCGCCACGCGGGCACAGTGCGAGTTGGTAGATGTCACATGTCATCGAATTTTGCGGTTCTAGGACATGCCCTGTTAGGGAGCAGCAAATTGTGCTTTTTATGGAAAACTGTTGTGTTGAAATGGCACTTATACTAAACTCTAAGAAATCCTACTAATATTTTGACATAGGACACTGTTAACCCCAGTTTTCTGACAACCACGCGGGTGAAGTCGCGGGCAAAAGTTAATATTTCATTGTTATCAGTTTAAAAGTGGGTTTTTATTGGCTTTATTATTCATAAATGACATTGCATGTTGCACATTATATGGCCTGGAGATTCTAGATTACAGCCCTTGTAGTAGTGGTGCCTGCATGTCACACAAAATGACAAAGCTCTATCTGCAATTACATTCGGAGAACCTACACTTTTGAGGCTATTTGCTATGCAATCTTTTATCTACATATACCTATTATAAATTAAAGTCGCTTCAAACTTCACAATGGATTTCCATGCGGTTTTTACCATCATTTAGAGAAATTATTCCTGAAGGTTTATGTGTACCTATAATAAGTTAATATTTAACATAGATATAGCACAAAAAATTCTATGTTTTGACCACGCTGCTACATCAGTACATTGCACCCGTGTGAATCATATCTAAACTTATGTTATAAAAATATTTTTTGTATGATTATTTGTTATGCTTTCCCGCTAAAACGGCTAAACGGATTTTGATAAAATTTGGCACATGGGTAGATCATGACCTGGATTAGGACATAGGATACTTTTAATCCCAATATTCCCACGGGATCGAGATTTATGCGGGTGAAACCACGGGGCGCAGCTGGTAGTCATATAAATTGTTCGCTAATCCAACAATAACTCAGTTTAAACCGTCTGAAGCTATATATTACAATACCGTTTATCGATATTTATACAACTTGACAGTTGGGTCTTATTTATGGACGCGCCCTTTTACATCTGCAGTAAAGCGTCGTCTGCATTGGACATGGAAAAAGGAAAAATGTCAGTTTCAGCTCGTTTTTACCCGACTGTGCGACAGTAAAGATAGACCCAAAAATAAAATTCAGAAAAAAAAGTACTGCTGTGTTATGAGAAATGACCTCTTGAGCATTTTTTACAAAAACAACGAAAGTCCACCAGTAACCCCGGCTGCTATTTGAGATTGAAAATGCCAAAAATCATATTTTAATAACAAGTTAATAGTTAAGACATGTTCAGGATGTTAAATTCAATTCAAAAGTTGGTATTTCTTTAATGTTATGCTTAAAACACTGGCAGGGGTTAATTTTAGGATTTCACTGTAATGGCAAAAAATGCCCAAGATGTTATTTCTCATAAGAAAATAGTACTTTTTATGCATACACCCGGCGACACCCGTCGACGCCCGCCGTCGACAACATGCCGAACGTGTATTTGAGTACGGAGCTCGAGCGGGAGCGAGATTTACTCGAGCGGCAGCCACCGACAAGCATTGACGACAGACGACACTTGTCGACGGCCGCAGTTGCCTCTGCGTTTACGGGTATCGCTCATGTGTGTGACTCACTTAGATAACAACCTGTTTACTTACGATAAAAGCTGGTGATTCAAATCATAGGCAGCTAATATTCCTGATACCTAATAAGATCGTTTTTCACCGTGAAAAATATACATGGTACATCGTGATTGTGTCTCATGAGATCTCCAGAAATACCTAGTTTTGGTTCATTTCAGTTTTTATATGGAGTATAAGAGTACCAGCACTGTGTTATAGATATTTACGAAATTACGCGCAAGATTACAAAAACCATCTCGCACAATCTAACCATATTATCCAATACTAAGGTTGGGCTATGGCAGACATTCCTTCTTCTGTCAAGAAGGTCGGAAACACGAGGAGATGAGCACCCGTGTCTCTAAGTAACAGGACCCACTGTTACATGGTTTCATGTAGTATAGGTCCGGTAAAGGTTGTCTGCAAAATTCGACTTTATGTTGTGCAGGCTGGCCGGAAAAAAACTCTAGTTGCATTCGAACATTCATGCGAGTTTAAAATAAGCTTTCAAATTATTTCGAATATGTTTTTTGTTTCGAAAAAACAGTGATTTAATACTCGTAGGTGCGTTGTGTAAACACGTTCGCATGGAATAAATATAACGTTGTATAATTTAATAGTCCCTATCTCTCTCAGCCCTCAGCACGCGTAGAATCACTGCCGGAAAACGATAGAAACGTAAGACATTATGATAGAATTGTAGAAAGATTTCTACGACACGGTGTCGAAAATTTGGAAAATAAATGTTAGAAATAGAAAGAGACATTGCTAATATCCGTAGAGTAGAGAAGCGGTCCTGGTAATGTAGTTTCAAATAATTGGTGCTTATGCGTTTAGACAGTTGGTCGATAAAGAAAAAAAAAATTGCAAAAACATACTGTTCCTTAATATAAATAATAATTAAATGTTCTTACCCTTTACTTATTCAACTTTCTCAACTTACATAGTAATCTTTCTCGTCTTCTATTTCCCATTTAATCGACTAATTAAGACCAAAGCTAATGGTATCAACTGGTATCAATAACGAATCTATTTTCTAATCCCTTTTGACATTTCCCGAGAGGAATAAGAGCACGGGAAAATCGACCTTGTCACGTTGACATTTTAATTGCACGCCCGTGTCAAAGGTATCGCCGTATTCAGCCAAAGGGACGCGCGGTGGACAGTTACCGTGCGGTTGCCATACGGAGCGGACGTCGATCTACTATCAAAGTATTATATTCGAGAAACAGTTTGATGAGTACGGATCAGTAGTTTTATAAAATAGTGCAGTGTTTAATATGTTTAATAAATAAAAGTGTCGTCTAAATAAAAGAAGCACGTTGAGAAGCATTTGTGGGTTTAATTTTACTTCCGGATTTGATTAACGGTGAGTTTTCAACTTTTCAACAAGGTGGACGATAGGACTTTACAAAAAATATTAAATAAGAATTTTGTACAAAAAAATATCTAAGAGAGGTTAAACACAGTAAAAAATTAAATACTAAAATATTTTGCTGAAATATTTTACAATGCACATATTTCTTTCAGTCATAACAAAATTAATAGTTTCATATTAATAATTATTATAATAATGTAAAATAACGCTGAAATATCGTCTGACAGTCAGTTGACAACGTAACAAGTTAAACAGATATCTTGTAACTATATTTCCAACATCTGGCATTTGTCCAATTGTAAAAAAAAAAACTATCATTACGTATTTACCTTTTTTTCAACTGCAGATTTAACAGCATTGCAATAGAGTTCTTTTTTAAATCATGACAAAACCAGAGTTATTTTTTAGGGACATAAATATAATGACTACTTAATAAGGTGACTCCAAAGAATGCAATGAAAATATTTATGTAGATCTTTTATTGCTGTATAAATCTATAAAAACTAGGGAAATAACTTTTTTAAATAAATGTATTTTTTCTTTTTCGTTCCTTGGCTAAAACTACTTAAAAAAATAATTATAAATATTGTACCTCGCGGATAGATATCTTATTATCGTAGCTACGCAAGCTACTGTTTTGCGTAGCCTGCGCGAGTCACAACTTGCGTAGCTCCCACTGGTCCTTGACGACTGGCTTTGGCCCTACTAGCTACGTCTTGCATCTGCTGTGGCTGTTTGTGTATGTGAGTTTATATGTCTGTAAAACGCACCCACGACACAGGAGAAATGCCTAGTGTGGGGCAACGTTTTAAAAAACAAAAAAAAACCGTGTCTCCACGACTTTTGATTTCCCCCTAAGAAGCATAGTGAGATGAATAACATCCGCTCGGATCAAAGGTAAGTAAGTAAGTTGCGCTTGCCGAGTTAGGTCCGTGGATGGGTGACTATTCAAAACATATTTCGAAACCCTTCCGTGCCTTAGAAAGCGCATTAAGTAGTTGGTCCGGGCTGTCATTCGTGGATCTTTGACTGTTGTTACGGGTAGTCAGAAGCCTGAAAGTCTGAAAAACCAGTCTTACCAAGGACAGAGTCAGTCAGATAGGCAGTCGCTTCATGTTAAATACTGGTATTCAGCTGCTGACTTGAAGCCGATGCCAACATAGTTTGGAAAAGGCTAGGCAGATGGTGAACGTAAAAATAAATAAAATCAACTTGTGTAACTTGAATTCTGTAATTCGAATATGTCACCTTTACAGTCTAGCTTATTTTTTCTTTCTTTAATCATCTAAATGTCAAAATCAGAATTCTTTTGTACCCTTTGTACTTCCATTCATTCATTCACTCTTCACATTCAAAGTTTAAAGGTTAGTTGGTTCAAAGGATCGGAATGTCCCATTAATAGTTCCGAAGCAAACTGATGCAAGTTATATTAACTAACGAGACAGGGTATTGGATTGTTAGACTCTCTGTTATAGAAAAATGGATTTTAATGAGTGGGTACTAGAGTATTGTATTGTATTACAAATTATAGGTTTTTATTTAGTAGTACCTATTGTTGGAATAAGTATTTTATATTTGCTAAATGATTAGCTCGTGACTTGTTGTTTTTTTAATCCATTGTTATGAAATTACTCCCTCTTACCGAGAGGAGCCTTGTGTCTCAGCAGTGGGAACATTATAGGTTATGTTACGAAACGTCAAGGTCTGTTTTCGGTGGTAAAGGTACAAGATGTTCAGTGGATAAATGAGCAGTTCTAATCTGACTAAAATCCGTACCGTGGGTGGCTGTTACAGCCTCAAACGAGTCTAATAAGTGACTAATTGAAATATTTGACTTTTGACTTAAGTCCAAGTACTCGTATCTCTCAAGAATGTCAACTAAACTTTAAGATCTACGCGTCTACAAGACTCAGAGCATAATCAACCTATAATGTTCCCACTGCCGGAACACAGGCCTCCTCTCTATGAGAAGGAGTGGGCCGTAATCTAGCCCAGTGCGGGTTGGTAGATGTCACATGTCTTCGAAATTTTGGTTCTAGGACATGCCGATTTTCTCACGATATTTTTCTTCATCGTTTTGAGAGCAGTGGTGATGAAATTATTTACACAAAGTAAAAAGCCTGCCTGAGTTCGAACCTATACCTACAACTCGTAAGTCAGGCACGTTACCACTGATCACCAATTCTCGGAATCAGGCATTTGCTCTGATTCCGAGCATTGGTTTTTAGTATAGTTTTAATTATTTAATTAAAACTAAAGCAATCTTATAGTTTCGTGTATGTATCTAGTCAGATTGATTTGGCGTAGGTTCTTCTGTTCTATCAAATTGATCCATGGAATTAGTAAGTACTTTAAAGTTAAAGTACAACTTTAAGCTCCATATATTGACCTGTTCATGTATGGAAACCTAAAGTGCCAGAGACAACACGTGTAAATCATAAAAACGTGAAGTCCAATTCCCGTAATTAAAAATGTTCAAAATATAGTCGCAATCTCATCTGAGCGATAATCAATGACAAAAAACTTGACAGGAATATAGGGAAATTAGAGGTATTTTTGACAGATTGAGACTTGCTTGAGAGAGAATTGCCCCTCTGGTTTTGAAATGAGAATTTAAAGTTGAGAAATTGTCAAACTTTATTTTGGTATAACGGTGATTCCTTCAATGTTGTCGGTTTTCACCTTAAGTAATACTGGAGAAGGGTTTCATAAGTTCTCAATTTCTAAAGAAAATGGGTGTAAGATGCCTTAAAATAGAAAATATGGTTGTTATAGTTATTATTGTGGTTTCAAAACATTAGACGGTAATGTTTTGAGTGCGATTCGGTAACTATGCTGTAATTATGTAAACTCCACGAGAACTGAAGTGTGGAGATGTGTAGATTATCCGTTTATTTGCAACGCAGACCACATGGCAATTGAGAAACGATATAATTGACATAGTAACACATTGTTTGATGTTCAAACTGTAACGTAAAGGTCGATATACATTTGAGAATTTACTTGTAACAGCACATTGACAAGAGAGATCGTCAAATGCAGCGGTAACGACTCCGACTTACGAGTTGCAGGTCGTAGGTTCGAACCCATGCAGGCGTTTTACTTTATGTAAACTATTTCATCACCACTGCTCTCAAAACGGTGAAGGAAAACATCGCGAGGAAACCGGCATGATCTAGAACCAAAAATTCGAAGACATGTGACATCTACCAACCCGCACTGGGCCTGCGTGGTGAATTATACGGCACACTCCCTCTCACCGACAAGACCTGTGTCCCAGCAGTGGGAAAATTATAGGCTGATTATGTATGAACATCGATTCGATTTAGTGTGTCACTCTTTGCCGAAGAGAACATGGAACACGACACTCGATATTTTATTGCAAGTTTCTTTTAAAAAGGAACGAGTTCATTTAACATTTTATCGAGCAACGAGACGACCATGTGTGAAATTAACGACGTGAAATGGAATGCAAAAAAGATAGGGAATGTCACAACCAAAATGTTAAGGCTCTCCCTCGGGGGCTGGCGAATGCCTGTAAGGATTACAGGCATTCGCCAGCCGTAATGTAGCAATCCTCACACGCCAACAGCAACTAACTGAACACATCGTCGAGCATTGGTAAGAACGTACATCTCAATCACAAAGAAATGTTCGTTTAAATTGTGCTTTTGCGTGTATTGTAAAGTCAGTCAGTCACTTAAAGTCAAAGCATTTTGTTTGCCAAAAACACTGGACATGACGACATGACGTAAAGAACGAGCATAGAACGGAAGAACATTAGGTACAGACGCCAGCACATCAAGCTACTACAATCTGTCTTTCTTTAATAGATTTTCAACATTATCGCTAAAGCATTAGGTTCAAGGTGGATTGGGAAAATTTTACAGTTTCGGGTAGCTTGACATGCTGGCGTCTGTACATTAAACGCTCACCGCACTTTGCATATTCATTATTTAATTATTTTAAAGTGTGTCATAGCCAATAGTGTCATCACAATGTCTTGTATTTTTCTTTTATTTTTTTAATTATTGGCCCCTTGTAGCGATTTCCTAATTAGTTGTTATTTAATCGTGCTTTTGTATGTTGTGCTAAGTCTTTTGCGTGCGCCAAATAAATGATTTATTATCTATCTAAATGTAAATGCTGCAGTGTGTACTCGCCTCAACGTAACGTGAAATTATGCGTCGGCGCGCGCGCAACGCATTCCCACATACAAGAATAGTTCAAGCTATTTAAAGCTGTTAATGAGCTGATTCGTCTGTTATCAGCTGTTTCTGGTTTAATTCTATGTTGCAGATATTTGGTCGAACATATGTTCGGAGTTAATTTGTTTAATGTCATGTGATTTATCTTGATAATTCTAGTAGGTGTTTGTCGCACTGTTATGCTATGTCGCCGTGCCTCTGAAAAGTCACGACTGTCATTACATACGTAAATGAATAAATATATGCGTTAAGAATTAGTTAAATGTACAGCATTCCATCTGTGATTTTGTTTGTCATTTGTAAATATATTTAAAATGTAATTCTTATACATCAGAAATGTTATTATGTTTTTAACAATTTAAATATTGGATATTGGTATGTTGGGGTGTATGAAATATTGTTAACTTTGGTAGAGGATATTGGGGATAGTTTAACTCTGTTAGCTTGTCATTTAATTTTTAACAAAAATTTTAATACTAATTTTTTTTTAAATTACCTACCTACTTGATATTTGTACGCCATTAACGGCAAAACAAAGACCTCTGTACCTATTCTAATTCAAACACCTATTTTCACACTATGTTTAACAAATAAAAAAACTTTGACTTCGACATCGTTGACATGTACGGGTACTCAGAAGCGTTAAAGTCTGACTACTAGTCTTACCAAAGGGTATCGTGGTACCCAGCAACTGGGTTGTGGAGGTCAGATAGGCAGTTGCTCCGTGTAAAATACTGGTACTACGGTAACACTGGAATCCAACCAGTGTAAATAGTATTAAAAAGGTTAGGCGGATAGTGATTTGTCGCATTGTTACAATGTTTAGAAACACCATTCTATAAAATTATGAAGAGGTATTTGCGAGTTTTTATGTTGGTGGTAATCTTTGGAACTAATTCTTTCACTAATGGGATGCTACAGTATAGCCGACTGCCATTAGATATATTTTATGTTAAAACAAAAAAAGTGTGTGTGTGTCAGCTACGACGCACGATTGGAGTTTACTCCTTACGAACGATAATTATGATATATATCGAATAGAAAAAAAGGGTAAATGAACGCATCTGCTAAAATGATAAGAGAAACAAACATATATCTGTAATTATTCGGATTATTTATATTACTTCTAAATCTTAGACGTACATAAAAAATATTAGTACCTGTAGTAAGCTTATCTAATACTTCAACCTAGTTGTAAAATTCGTGGCAGTGGAATCAAACACTGTACTAAAATAAGGTTTCAAGTTATAAAAAAAGTATATTACTGGCATTTATTTTCAAAAAAGGTTTTATTTTGATAAAAAGTAAACAAAGATGAGACCCCGAGAATGAGATACGCTGTGTAATGTATTCCATCTCATTCTTTTACACGTTCAATCCTACAGATATATATGTTTGTCTCTTTCTACGTAACGCCTCAACTTTTCGTGTTACACTTGATTTTACTCCTCATAAAATTTCCGTACCGGGCCTTATAACTCAAATCGTTTCTTAAGGAGTAAACTCCAAAAATTTGACGCGAACGGAGTCACGGGCAGAAGCTAGTGTAATAGCATTATATTGTAACCAGGTTTGTTTTTAGTCTCAACACCCTGGAGGGTTTTTGTTGTGCGTAATAAAATAGGCAAAATGTTTGCAAATAAATAAGTAATACTGCACCATAAAGGAGGCTTTCCGAGTTGCATAAATGTAGATAAAAAATTAACTGTCACTGTTTTGGTCGGACCAATACTCGGAAATGTCAACCAACTGGGATAAAGAATTTACCACCAGTCTCAACCAATTGAATTTTTCAGGAAAATTCAAATTCACGTTAAAGCAAATTCTACGGATAGCACAGTCGTAGCGCATGTACTGATCCGCTACGAGAAGTTGTAGAGGGCGTAGCTCGTAGCTGGCTACGCCGTAGCAATTCTATTATCCTTGCTAGGACGAGAGCTACGGCGAAATTCAATGAATTTCAGATTCAGATTCAGATTCAGATTTATTTATTTGCAAAAACATGTGTAGATAATATACATTTTATGATGTTTATTACAGGTGTTACAGGATATACTTTGGCACAACATGTTTGACCATGGCTGGTGTACAAATTAGGTCGGAAGACCATAAGATTTAAAAAAATAATAAAAAATATCAAAGTTAAATAATCTAAAAATAAATAACAATTACATTAAAATTAGATTAAAAACAAAATAATAATAACAATAATAAAACAATTGATAAATATTCATGCTAGTCAAAACAAATACAATAGATTCAGTCAGTATATTAGAGCGATTTGTCATTTAAAAATTCATTGACATCATAGTAGGCTTTACCTGTCAGTATTTTTTTAAATGTTTTCTTAAACTGGTCTGTATTTAGTTTTTTGACACAGATAGGGATATTGTTATAAATTATTGGGGCTCTGCATACAACGCTTTTATACAGTAGTGCTGTCTTAGCTGGCTGAACACGAAGTTTACTATTATCCCTGCGATTTCGTAATTCTGGTACAAAGCAAGTGCTTGACTACTGATGTTTTTACATAGTGCGTCAATGTGTTCTTTCCAGTTTAGCTTGCTGTCTATAGTTAAGCCGAGAAAACGGACATTGGATACTTCATTTATTGTGTAATTATCATGAATCAAGTTTACATTTAATGGATTATGCAATCTTTGTCCAAAGTGCATTATTTTTGTTTTAGATAAATTTATTTTTAAATTATTATTATCAAGCCAAGTAATTATAGATGTCAGTGAATTATTTATGTCATATTTATAATTATTAATGTCCTTACATGCAATTGAAACTGTGCTGTCATCAGCGAATAATGTCATAGGTTGAGTCGTTGCCTTTGGCAAGTCGTTGATATAGATAATAAACAACTGCGGCCCTAGGACACTGCCTTGAGGAACACCGTATGTGACATTTCTCCTCACGGAGCTGAATGTTTCCTCTTTTTTGGTTTTAGGATTCACTTTAGTTACTACTGTTATCTGTTGTCGGTTCGTTAAATAGGATGTAATTAAATCTAAAATATTGCCTCTTATGCCGTATGCTTCAAGTTTACTTATAAGTATATTATGATCTACATAATCAAAAGCCTGTGACATATCGCAATAAATTGCACAAGCTGGAACGGTTTTGTCAACGTGGCCTATAATATTTTGGACAAATTCATAAATGGCCATATTAGTGGTTTTATTTTGTCGAAAGCCCTTTTGTTCATTGCACAAAATTTTATTTTTTTCTAGATATGAATTAAGTTCTTCATAGAGATACTTTTCGAAAATTTTTGAAAATATCGATAATAGTGCAATAGGCCTATAATTTACCATTAACTGTTTGCATTCTTTTTTGAATAAAGGTTTTATAATGGATAGTTTCAGATCTTGTGGAAATATTCCAGTTGATATTGACAAGTTTAGAATGTGACTCAAGTGATAGCATATATCCTCATTTACTGCTTTAATTATTTTTGTAGAGATACCATCATATCCTACACTGTTGGTATTTTTAAGGTTATTTATAATTTTGTTAATCTGGTAGGGTGAACTTGGTGCAAGAAACATTGAATTTGATCGGTGATTAATTAAAGCCGTTACATTTTTCCCGGCACCCGGAAGGGGGTCGACTTTTTCAATAAAATATTTATTAAATGCGTTCGCTATTTCTATTGGATTATCAAGGACGTTGTTCTCGTCAATTTTTATTTTATCTATGGATTCTTTTGGGGTGTTAAGTCTCGTTTTGTTTATAATCCGCCACGCTGTTCTAGTTTTATTTTGAGACATTAATATTTTATAGTTATTTTGCGCCCGTTTTGTTAGTTTTATAATTTTTTTGAATAACAGACTATAATTAGAGTACTTTAACTTATTGTCTTTTGTCGAGTTTAATCTGAATTTCCATAGCAAATCCTTTTTCTTTCGGCTGCAAATTTTTACACCACGTGATACCCACTTTGGTTTATGATTGACTTTTATTAGAAATTGGGTTTGTGGAAAACAAAGGTCGTAAAAAAGTTTAAAATCGGTTATAAAGTTTTGATAAGCTATGTTTGGGTCATCAGTGAGGTAAACATCCATGAAAGATAAGCTCCTAATACACATTTTAAATTTATCAATATTATCCTTGCTATAATCGCGTTTCATTGTCCGCCAATAATGCAATGTCAGATTTTTCTTAACAGGAACTTTGATTAATTGGGCTGTATGGTCCGACAGGCCCAATTCCAAAATTTCAGATTTACATCCCTTTTTAAAGTTGTGTGCAAAATTATCAATGCAGGTTCCACTTGCGAATCTGGTTGGTTCATGTAAAGCCACTTTTAAATTATAGTTTAACAGTAAACATTCAAAATCTAATGTTACATTATTGCGTTTTAGAACATCTATATTAAAATCACCTGTAATTATAATATTTTTATAATTCAATTTGGCTATATAAGTCAGAAGTTTTTCCAGTTTATGAAAGAACGTATACAAGTTATTTTGTTTAGGTACCCTATATATACAAACAATGATAATTTTATAGTCAAGTAGTTCAACTGCACAACCTTCTAATATACAGTCATGACAAAATTTGCGGATTTCTGGAATTTCCCTGAATTTGTGTTCTTTTTTAAGTAAGATACATGTTCCCCCTCTTTTACTATTTTTTCTACTGTAAAATGAAGCCAAATTGTAATTTGGTAGGTATAAGTTTGATTCAAATCCTGCCATCATAAAGTGCTCAGTAATACATATCACGTCCACATTTTTTTTACTGTCTACTAGTTCTTCTAAGTTTACACATAATGCATCAGATTTGTTAATTAAACCTGCAATATTCTGATGTAGGATATACATATATTTCTCAGAGAAAAAACTGGTTGTCGGTTTCTTTTTCATTGAATTGAGGTGAGTTTATAATAATATATGGTTCAGTTTGTATGCTACTATTATTCGGTATTATGTCAAACTGACCAAATGAGCACAAATCAATTACAATATTATTCATAATGCCGTCGTATATACGTTTCATTCCCTGTTTTTTTATTTTTCCTGTTGTGTTGGAGAACATGTCTAGTGATAGCTCACTGTTGCTGTCAAATAGGTAGGCGTAGCCATTATTTTGTAGGTCAAGATTTAACTGACGATTTTTCGATGGGTTCGACTTTTTTACATATCACGGTTGAATTCTCATAAAAGGGTAGGCAGATGTGTACAGTACTCACACCCACATTTCTTATATATTAAAAGTTATGTTTAAGCACCAGTTATGTTTTAATAGGGGGGCAAAACGATTGCCACTAACTGCGTACGTATACAGACTCCAGATTGCTACTGAGAATTTATGGTAGAAAAATCCAATAACACTTTACCCGACCCGGGGATCGAATCCAGGACCTCATGCTCAGCAGCCGTGCTTGCGACCCAACGAGGCGAGAGAGAAATAAGTCAATGAACTTCAAAAGTTCAAATTAACGTTTGAACTTCTGAAGTTCATTGGGTTGGATAAAATATTTAAATCAAAGTGTAAATGTCAAGTAACTTCGCTCGCTTTTCCACTTACAGTGGAATTAAGCCCTAAAGTAAAACCTATTGAAAACATCAACAGACTCGGAGGGTTTATTTACATACTTAATTTTCAATGTCTACTTCGTGCCTATTGAGTATAGTAATTTTATTCTAGGTCAAAATCAAAATCCAATGACATTTATTCAAATTAGGCTGAGAATCAGCACTTTCCGAACGTCGAAATTGGGCTAAACGCCCGCCCTGCACATCAAGTACATCGTCTTCGCATGTAATTCATTTATACAAAAATATTGTAAAACATTTTAAAAGAGTAATTATGGAGTAACATCCCCATGCTTCTCCATACGAATATTTCATCAACGTTTATGAACAAAGGGTTTAAATACAGTGTGGCGATTAGGTTATTCCATTGATTGAAACCACGTGTTCTACATTACGTATTTTAAACATACACAATTAAAATAAAAAATAACAATTAACATTCTAGCCGTGGGACCTTTTTTAGTTTTAAATTTTGTGATCATTTGGTAACAATACCATAAAGTTTGTGTTGAATTGTTGATACCATCGCCCCGCGCGTATTTATTTTTTTATTTCGTGCCAATTTTTACGCTATTTATTTTGTTTGATAAATTCAGTTTTCTATTTTTAGGGCTGATATTTTTAAATCATCTGATAACTTTATTCGAAGAATAATTTTCAAATTTTAACAGTTATTTCATACAAAAACTGTCAAACGTCAATTTTATTCCTCGATTAAAAGTTATCTAGCGATGGAACAATCAGCCCTTAGTAAAATTGTTTATTTTATTATTTTAACAGACTGATAACAACTTGTTATAACCGCTGTACTATTTAATGTGATAACCTAATCACCAGTCTGTATAGTTAAAATATTAGTTCAGGTCCACTTAGTAGTTTACCCCAGCCCACGATAGATGGCGTAGTTTAATGTGTTTACATCCGCCGCCATGACACCAAAATGGCGCCTAAAGTGATTGTAAAGTTAAAGGGCAAAAGTTAATTTAGTTTCATGTAACGGACACAGTTTTACTCGTTCATTTGAGTATTTCGGACCTTAGTTTAAATACAGACTTTTTTAAATAACTAAATAAAGTTCTATGCAAACGGCAAGACGCGTACTTTTTCAGGAAATGTGTACTTGTCTAGATGTAACCAATTTACTCGGGATTTGAAAACTCCTAGGATATAGCGAACCTCAATAAGTATATAGCTGCCGACCGTGATAATCTATTATACTTACATATATAAAGGTCAAACAAGCTCGGATTGCTTCGCTTTGAACGACACAGTCTGAAAAATAAATTCTTTAATTCAAGTGACATTGGCTCATAATAATACTCACATAGTCACATTCAAAACCAATATTATTAAAAAAAGGAGTAGAGGCGGCTCCACCACTACTCCTTTTTAAATTATATTTCTTTTAGTGGTTAGTGGTGGCCTAGTGGTAACGGCCGAGACTTAGGAGTTGTAGGTCATGGGTTCGAACCCAGGCGCTTTACTTTGTGTAAATAATTTCATCGCCATCGCTCTCAAAACGGTGAAGGAAAACATTGTCAGGAAACCGGCATGTCCACGAATCAATTGAAGACACGTGACATCTGCCAGCCCGGGCTGGGCCTGCTTGGTAGATTATAGCCCACTCCCTCCCTCTCACAGAGAGAAGGCCTGTGTCCCAGCAGTGGGAACATTATAGGCTGATTATGATGCGCATTAATTTTTTTTAAATTAAGTACATAAAATAGAAAAAGCGCCTGGAATAGCTCCCTTTAGACCTGTCTAATTTAAAAAAAATTGACATCTCACATCACGTTGAGCTGTACGAGGATTGCCTTAGTTATTTCATCATGTCCAGGGATATTATTTATTTATTTATTTATTTATCTGCTTAGCCTTTTCCCAACTATCTTGGGGTCGGATTCCAGTCTAACCGGATGCAGCTGAGTACCAGTATTTTACATGGAGCGACTGCCTATCTGACCTCCACAACCCAGTTACTGGGTAATACGAAACCCCTTGGTAAGACTGTTTGTCAGACTTTCGGGTTTCTGACGACCCGTAACGACTGTCAAAAATCCACGAATGACAGCCGAGACCACCGGCTTAACTTGCTTTTCGAGGTACGGAGGGAAAGATGATGACCCATCCACGGACCAAAGATCGTCACCTATCCACGGACCAACCGCGGCAAGCGTAGCTTAACCTGATCGATCGACCCGTGCGGCTATTATTACTTAGCCACAAGCCCCTCCCTAAGTTATGAGTCTCCCTTGTTTCATCGAAAAAAAATTAACAAATTATCATTTCCCAAACAATTTTCCGCATAATTTCATTTGTAACTCCATAGAATTCCTCAATTTTATGTTTTTGTGACGAGTTTGTAGTGTAGCTCTGTGTCCTATATTTAAATTCAAAATACCGGCTATGACAAGTCTTATCCACTTCTCAAAAAAAAAAAAAAAACTTTCTGTGCAAAATTGTCGGATCAGGTGAGGATTTGTATAGGAAGTCAAATTAGGTAGGTAATTATTAGGTTTGGCTTTTAGTTAGAGCATGGTACGAAACTATCAGTCAGCGAATACGACCCGCACTTGGCTGTTATAAAAACTACGGAACCCTACACCGCGCGTGGCCCGACACGCACTTGACAGGTTTTAATTATATCATTCCAAAAAAATCTTATTTTTTTCTTTATAATTTTTTTCTAACAAATCATTTGACTAAATGTTTACTGTCTAAACATTGATTGCTGTAATAAATCATTTGATTAAAGACCAAATGCCTTAATGACATTATCCAAGGTGATATTCTGCCGAGTAAAAATTTGGCCAAATGAAAATGTGCGTACTAAAATCATTCCAAATATTGCATTGGTATAAAAAAAGGTTGCTAAAACTTGTTTGGATAATTAAATTTTGTAACTTTTTTTGGCAAAACGTTATGGTCCCCTAAGTTATGCCTCCTATAAATTGCAAATAACCAAGAAATATGGTTATCCTGAATAAAACGAATGGACCTTTATAAGCTAAGAAGGCTTTCGCAGTTAAAGAATGGGATTCGCATACGTAATTGACTCCATGAAGACGTTATATATAACTGTGCCTCATTAAATATTCAAATCGTGTCTGAGCACTTACAGAAAATAATGCGTCTTGTTGGGAAGTTGTGACGTTTCTTTTCTTAGCCAAGACAGTAGCAAACTGTGCTTTTTTCATTTTGTTTTTTTATTGTTCGAAAACTCAAACATCTTTATACCCTGTCCATTAGGTAAACCATTTTTTGACAGCTGTCTTACGTACGTAACGTAGGTACAGTATGTTCCAGATTACGTAAAAGTTAACTTTAAAATGCGTGATAAAATAAATATATAAACTGCCTTATCTTATTAAATTATCTTATTTATGGCTTAGTATATATATTATAATACCGTACGTGTGTCAATGAATGTATTGTGTGTTGCTGCAATCACTAGTTCCATTTGTCAAAAAACTGTTTAACTAATGGACAGGGTGTAGAGGCCCTAGCACAATCTAGGGACGTAAACGAATCGAAATTACAACTATCCTACTTATAGCATATTCAAATAAAATAAGTATTACCCATACATATGAATAATGTCTTTAAATTAAGTAAATATTGGTGCTAAACAAGTAGGTATTTCAATTTTTGAATCGTTCGAATTTATATTATGTTTACTCCGCGCGTTCTTGCTGGGACCACAGAACATTTTACATACTCACGCCAGAAGGCGTAAGTTTATTATATTCCCATGGGGGTAGGCAGAAACTACCGAACATCACCTGCTAAGATCCTAACATACTCCCTTTGCCTCGTTTACGTTCATACATGTTTGCATACACGCACGACGGTTGCGAGTACTATGCACCTGACCTTTCTGAAGAACATCACCAACTACATGTTCTCCTGGCGTTTCCACTCACATCTGCCTTGTAAATATGTACCTTATAAACATAAAAACATTTCCCAGTCAGCAAAAAAACTTGCTCCCCTACAAAATAGGGGACTGATTATCCATTAAAATACATGACATTTCATTTTTAAGATTTGACTTACCGAAACTGAAACTCAATTTCACGATTCCAATCCTCTTCGTAACCAGACATTTTATTCAATTTCTTGAACGCCGGTCGTCCCTGTAAATTTTTTAACCACCCTCACTCCTGGCTATAACATTATTAACTTACAGCTCCTATTTTTAGCCTTTTACCTTTAAATAATCACAGTAGGTAAATAACTCGTATTTTTGTCGTATTGAGTGTAAAATAACCTACGGCCCACCTGGTGGTAAGCGGGCACCACCATGTATCATCATCAGCCTACAGCAGTCCACTGCTGGACATAAACCTCTCCTAATGCAGGCCAATCGCCACCCTGCGAAGATCGTCGATCCACCTAGCCTGAGGGCGTCCTACCGTACGTTTGCCGATTCGCGGTCTCCTCTCAAGAACACGTCTACCCCAACGGTCATTGGTTCTACGGCTAATACCACCGTCTATCGATGTCAGCAATACCAGAAGCGTTATAGATGCGTTGCCATTCGAGAGACAACGCTGTAATGCCTCATGTTCTTGTGATCACACCGGCCTTCAAACCGGAATACGGCAAAGGCGGCAGAAATAGATATGGTTTTAGATCTTCACCGTAGGATCTCTTTCATAAAGACTTCTACCACATAACATATATAATGAGCCTATTGTTTTCCCACAGCTGGGGCACAGTCCTTCTCTCTGTGAGAGGGAGTGGACCAGAAACTATGGTGGATGGTTGGTGGATGTCACATGTCTGCGAATTTTTGGATCTAGTACATGCCGATTTCCTCACGACGTTTTCCTTCACTGTTTTGAGAGCAATGGTGATGAAATAGTTTACACAAAGTGCCTTCTCGGGTTTGAACCCACGACCTACAATTCGTAAGTCGCAGCCATTACCAATGGGCCACCGCTGTTACTCAAGACTTATATTCATATTGTTCTTCCATACTTCTCTATTAGTTGTCTAACAACCAGTCTTACTCGTGTTCAACTGCATCGGTTAGACTGGAATTCGACCCCAACATAGTTGGGAAAACGCTAGGCAGATGATGACTTCTCTATTAGTCGTCATCTCGGTAGTCATCCCTTTTCTAGCTGTTCACACGGTCCGTCCATCATTTCTTGAATCTTCTTCTACTCTTATTGCCATCCACATGCATACTCAAAACTTTCCTCACAACATTTTCCTCGTTCCTACGCATCACATGGCGCCTTACGATTTCCTCACAACTTTAAGTCACTAGTGCCATTTCAAACTTCCTCTGATATGTATACTCATTTAGTAAATAATTCATATACTACTAAATACGTCTCCATTAGTCTCCATCTTCGTTTGTAAACAAAACTTCGTAATCGGCTCCTTGATTAAATATTCGCGTGTTCCTACCTCAAACATTTGGACGCCGGACGGTAGTTTCTAAATTAACGGTACATTTTTGAGGGTAGTTACAGTATTTAGGTCGGTACTTACTGTTACAGGTAATGACTTTAATTTTTTATTCAGTTAATGGGTACCATTTTTTATGGGAGTTGATTGCCGATTAATGCGTGGAAGTTGACTATGCTTGGTATGTTTTTTTTTGTTTAAAATGGAAAATCGTTGATAACGAGGATGTTTTATTAGGTAGAATCGAAACAATAGCAGAGGGGTAATTCTCTTATTTTAAGAACGTTCACAGTTTGATCTCAGTCTAAATTTTGAACAAGTTTTTAACATTAATTGTTGCTGAGATCAGGTTGCGACTAGAATTTGAACGTTTTTACTTACGGGAATTGGCCTTCAGATGATATTCGTCCATGGGCTGATTGTTCCAACGCCAGATAATTTTATTCGAGGAATTATTTTGAAATTTATTCATAATGTTTTAATTAACTTAATTTTAAATAAATATTGAGTGCGAACTAAATATATAGTTATGAAATAGATCTCCGAAAGAAAGAAAAACTTAGGATAAAAGTTTAAATAAGACAGCAGGTACTCCGTTGTCTTATTTAAACTTTTATCCTAAGTTTTTCTTTCTTTTCTAGAAAGAATTGTAGACCTGTTAAACATAAAAAAATGCGTTGAAGTGTATCACATAACAGGAAAAAATTGATATAAAGATTCGACGAGTCAAAAATCAAATATGTATCTCTTGTGATGAAATTATAATTGCCCGAATCAGGGTTCAGGGAATCGACCCTTTAAATCCCAATCGCTTTACGATCGGAAAGCTTTATAAATTCGATTATGCGGGTTGACGACATGTCTACCGGGGATATTAATTCCAATCAATTTTGAAATTGAAATGGGCCTCCATATTTGATTTTGCAGGTTCATATAGCTTTAACCCCTAGACAAAGTGAAATTCTACCGGTGATTATGATAATAGTACAGAGGCGTGAGAAACAGGGTGTAAAGTTCACTCATCCTCCATGGAAAAGGGAGGATCCTCCGACCAGATGAGTGTTACATCTGGTGGGCAACTGCCCCACGATTTATGTCGGGACGTTGTATAAATGCTAGTTCCGCGGTAAACTCTGCTTGCGCGATACAGGATTTTGCGTGACGTCAGTGTAATACGTAGTTCGCATGTGTTGTAGATGCCATAATTTACATAAGCCACCGGAAAACTTATATCAATTCTGTTGAAAGTCGCTGTAGAATTACGTAACGCTTTGAAAGCGATTACAACTTCTCTAGGCCCTCTAGCTAGTTGACCTTGTGAACACAAGCATGACTGCTGAGCTGATGTCTTGTGTTTGAATCCAATCCCAAGTTGGACAGTGATAGGGTTTTTCCCATTAGAAATTTCTCAGTAGCAGCTTGGAATCTGAATTGGTCCCCAGTTCGTGCCAATAGGCTAACCCCCTAATAAAGTAGACTTAAACATAAGTGGAGTAGGGGTGTAATAGACAAGATGGCAGGGACATCGACTCGCAACTGTTACCATGGATTCAGGACATGACAGGATTCTGAAACCCCTAGGGGGTCTAGAATCTTGTGCTAAATTCATGGTTACAGTTTGCGCGTCAATGTTTCTGCCACCCTGTATACTTCTGCCTAACCCTCCGTGGAATACAGACGTAATGATTTAAGTTATGTACATATAGCTGGTTTTCCTACAGAAGTTGTTAAGAGCCGAGTTTGTGCGTCAAAACAGATTATTATAATTAACGCGATAAGAACTGTTGGTAAAGGTTTTCTTTCAAACCATTATTTCGTTCATGGATTTCCGTAGCGTGTTTCGAGTACAAGAATCAGCTCAGCCTGTTCTCGAACAGAGAAGGAAAAGCTTGTTCATTAGTGCTGGTTATTGAACTACTCGTAACGGAAATATTACGTGGAAATCTGCACTAGCCCAAACTATTAAGTCCAAGTTTCTTTGTGTTACTTAGTTGAAGCTTAGCTTATACACTACGAAAATTGGACCACAGCGCAAAATTACGGAAGAGATCTTGTCCAGAAGTTGAAAATAGACATGCCATCCTAACCACTACTAGATCGCTGTACATTGTAGAAGCTCTTTATCACTTTCACGTGCAGCTGTCGACTATTTCTGTTCTATGTTACGGGTTTGGTTTGCGCACGCCCACGCACGCCCACGCACGCCCACGCACAATGGTGCACTTGAAGGACTAAGGTCCTTCAAGTGGACCATTGTGCGTGGGCCATGGCGGCTGTCGGTGGTTATTCCACCAGCCCGCTATTTCTGTTTTGTGCTTGTGATTATTGATGTATTATGTTTTTATTTATTTCAATTAAAACAATTACAGGCACTTTTTTGTCAAGGGTTCGGCCAGGCTAGTTGCCCATTCCAAAGCGTAGTAGGATCCTTTGGAGAACGGGCAAAAGACTCCATCTTATCACGTTCTGACTTCTTTTCTTTCGCTTGGCTCCTAAGAGTCATAGCGTGATGTTAAATAGCCTATAGCTTTTCTCAAGAATTGGGCTATTAAATGCCAAAACAACCGTTCAAATTCGACTGGTAGTTCCAGAGATTAGCTGAACGCGCTAATCTCTGGAACTACCAGTCGAATTTGAACGGTTGTTACAACAACAAACAACAAACTTTTCAGCTTTATTATTAGTATAGCTAGACAGATTAAGATAAACAAACAACACAACATCTCGTTACTATGATAGAGCGCAGGTTAATTGGGTCGTCTCCCGACCTTTCTCCGCATGTATTATAAATAAAGTGCATCGGACACTGAAAGTTTACACGGCTGGACGACCGCCATCTTGCATTCGTAATGTGGTCTGCCCCGCGCGGCAGAACAACTAGGGATGGCCTGGGCTTTCTGCAAAATGGGTTTTTTAATGAGATTTCGTGTCTTGGTTATTGGTACAGCATTTCAGTAGTCTGTGTCACTCATTGTGAAATGTATATACTTATGTTCAGGGGGTCTACTCCGAAGTGCAAAGTGCGAATGTTCGGATCGGACCGACACATGGCCGAACCGAATATTATTGAATAATGCGAAAAATTTTGGATCGGCTCAGTTGGGGACCATAGTCAATATTCGAAAGAGTGTAGGATCGGGACCGACCGAACCAAATAGTAACTTCGTAGCAGGAAACGGTCGAACATTCGGCCGATACTACTTCAGAGTAGACCCCCTGTAATTTATATGGTGTATGTACATAATAAAGAGTTTTCTATTCTATTTGCATAGATAGTAAATAGTAGGTAGTCTTTCTATAATTGTTGATGAAGAGCTTTATCATTTGCGTAGCCTTTTACCAACTATTTTTGGGTCGGCTTCCAGTTTAATCAGATGCATCTGTTTAGATTGGAAGTAGCTCCATTTAAAACCATGATGCGACTGCCTATCTGACCTCCACAACCCAGTTGCTGAGTAATACATTACCCGTTGGTAAGACTGGTTGTCAGATTTTCGGGGTTTCTATAACTACCCGTACAACTGTCAAAGATCTAAGAATGACATCCGGGACAAACGGTTTAACGTGCCTTCCGTGACACGGAGGGGCTTGATATATAATGGATGGTCACCCATCCACGGATCGGCCTATCGGACACTGAATTTTTACGCGGTTGGACGGCCGCCATCTTGAATTAATAATGCCGTCTGCCCCGCGTTAGCACAACTAGGGATGGCCTGTTAGTCTTCTGCAAAATTGGTTTTTAATGAGATTTCGTGTCTTGGTTATTGATATAGTATTTCTGTAGTATACAGGGCCATGTCAGTAAATGTCTGAGGCATTATTTTGAGGAAAGCACCGCACAGAATTGAGTTGAGCTATCCGATATTGCACGCATGTGTCAGTTATCGTGTGGCTCATCTCAGGACTTAGTTAGGACAGCAGACTTAACTTTTAAGCTGACTGGCATAACAGATCTACTCAACACTAGATAATTCAACAAACCCTACACATAGATTCTATTCACCTAGATACATTTTACACACATTTTTATTGGATTACATTTTATTCTCATTTCCCTATTTACAAATCATTTCCCGATGCAACGTGCCACTATCATACAAATGTTTATGTGCATACAAAAAAGTACAAGGTAGTTGAAAGGATATCAATAGGTAATGGTTATTAGAATAATGACAGTTTTTTACACGGAGCCATATTGGCAGCTGCAATAAACTCAAACTCAAATCATTTATTTCCATTAAACCATTTACAGGCACTTTTGAATTGTCAAAATTAAATAATCGGTCAGTTAGTCAAAAAGTTGAATCTAGATGTTGTTGAAGTTGAAGTTGAAGCTAGGAATGGTACAGGATTGAGGAATGTTAAACCAAATCGTAGTCACTTCACTATAAAAACCAGCAGATTTTATTGATTTTGTCATTTGCGATGGTTTGAGGTTTTCTTTGAAGCCAATTTTCTTTCAGTACTAGCTACCTTTTGAAAACACAGATCGATAATTTCATTGACACTATGTAGAAAGTCTAGAATGGATGGATTTGGATATATTTAGGGATATTGGGGTAGGAAACCCCTCCTTTATCCTAGCACAGGTATATATTTTACTTAAAAGGAGGTCTCTATGAAAGATTTACTGTAAAAGTTTTACAAATTTTGCAATAAACCTTTTCTTTTTTTACTTCTTCCATTTCGCCCGACGGTGTTTGGTGCAATGTTTGGGTTTAGACGGTGTTTTCTAAAATTTCCAAAATGAGAACTCTATTAAACTATTGTTGTTTGTTGCAGACGGAGGATGGACATCCCGCGGCCATCATGCGCCCTCGTATTGGTGTTGCTATTCATCACACATCGCACAGAGTAAGTACACACAATTTTTTTTTAATAATCATCCTGTCATTGTTCTACTGCCTTCATCTCTACTTCTTCTTCATACAGTGAAATAACAACCATCACGTTAGGGCGGTGCATGGCTGCAAATATTGGTTCTATTAGGTATTCACATTAGGCTTAGGGGACTCACAGACTGGATGCAGAAGGAAGGCGGAGGACAGGGTGTTGTGGAGCAGACTGGGAGAGGCCGATGACCAGCAGTGGACTGCGATAGGCTGAGTTGATTAGGCTTAGGTTAAGGTTATGGGCTTGTGGTGAGGCCTGTTTGCAAATCAGTACCCTAATCTCGTAACACACTATCAATCACAACCTGAATCATTTAGAAGGATATTGCTAATCCATTGCTACATTTGTTCGAAAAATTTGTATGCTCAACAACGTAAATAATACAATGAATGTTGTACAGTCACGAGCACCAATATGTCAACACTTGGCAACTTTCAATTGCGATTTTTTCGTGAAATAACGAATGCAACGTAGAAATACGACACATCACATAAGCCTATAGGTTCGAAAATGCTATGTTCGTAACAACATAAAATTTCATTAAAAAATAAAGGAGTAAATCGCTTTTGAATAAAGCCGAGTGTATACATACTTTTGCTCGTGACTGTACTGTCAAAATGAAAGCTATGGCCACCGTTAATGCGTGTTACGTAATTACCCCGCAGGTCAGTCAGTTCGCTGATTGACGCGTACACGGAGCCAGTAAGTACTGAACTGCCCTCAAATGTGTTTTTACACGAGATCGGTGTAAGGCCAGTGACTAAATTGTTAACTGCTGGCCTGACTCTCAAACTAGCCCCGTTTCAGGAGTCCATTAATGGTATCAGGAACTCAACTTCAGCCTTCATTGAATCCATAGTACTTACGTCCAAATATTTAATAATTATATGAGTAAAACTAAATGTTTGTCACTGTATGTGAAACTGATTTTTAATTTTCTGATTTCCTTGATCTTGACAGTAACTAATTGCCTACATACGTAATTGGCAAGTCAACCATATATTCGTATATGTGTAAAATAATACTCCTCGTAATATCTCATCTGACGGGAAATGCCCTCGTCTACAATTTAACTGTAAGATGTCTGTGATTTATTCTCGAGAACTTTCTTAACTTAATAGTAAGCTCGTAGACAGCTTTCTGACTTTTACATATTTATAGCTAGGTATATGAGTTTTTTTACGTGAAGATTTATTATTATTTACGCCCGACGGACGTAACGTTTACAAAATTGCGAAACACATGAAGAAACATTGAAATATTTATAGTTCCTTTTATTGGGCTAAGTAGTTAAAATAAGCTGTTCCCCTACGTATTATTTTGCTATAATCTATAAATAGAACAAAATTTTATCTACCTAATGGTTCCTTACGGAAATGAAAGTAGGGAGGATCCATTATGATCATGTTAAAGAAAATATACCTCTGTTGAAAATATGGTATCTTCATTTCTTTCTTTTGAAAAGAGTCAGAGTAAAATTTCAGGTGTAAAATTACAAAACAGGTTCTTTTTTGGTAATTCGTATTCAAAATTGTAAAAAGTTTAATAAAAAATGAAATAATTACCTAGGTAATTAACTTTGTGAAACTTTTATTTGCCAGTAATCAAACTCAAAGCATTTATTTCAATTAAACCATTTACTGGCACTTTTGAATTGTCAAATAGTCGGTCAGTTAGTCAGAAAGTTGAACATTCCAAAACGTAGATCTTTATGGAGAAGAACGGGCAAGAAACTCCAAGGAAACTCTTTTTAATCAAGACATTACAAAATCCTGAGTACTTACATTATTTTTATGTGAAAATAATGTAAAAAAAAATACAAATGAAGAAACAATTAAAAATATAAGATTAAAAATAAGCCCTGGCAGTTAAGAGATGACCAGTCTCAACCGACGACGACGCGTAATAAGCTTCTAACACATACATATGTAGGTATGTTGGCCAGGTTATACCAAATAATTTATCTTAACTGCTACCGTAGATCCTAAATCGTTTGGTAATTTAAACTCGTAAAGAACAATATTATTTCTTCACTTAAAGAATAATTTATAGTAATAGTGTAGATGTAGAGCCAGAATACCACTTACAATTTTATTTAACTGTCCATCACCATTTAGATTAAAGCATGTTTAAACTTATTTATGGATGAGAATTGATTCAATGTATTTTATCACAAAGAATAATAATATCAGTTAATGGAAATAGAAGCCAGTTCATGACTAATAATAACCAATCTTTATCTAAACTTTTTGCTATCAAAGTTCGTAACGACAGCTTTTCATTCTAGATAATTGCTGTCTGACTTCCCACATTATACTCCTCCGCCTTATTCTAAGTCTAAAGTATAATATCACACATATTTTTATTTATATATAACGTAAACAGAGTAATAAATCGTCCACATTTTTCTTTACTACGCTTTCATTCATATAGTACGCCCAAGTCCGCCCACGACTCAACTGGGTAATTTTCTCATATAACTGTTCTTATCTCCCAAAATTAGGTATGCGGCAGTTTATTCATATAATACGCTTATTTAATTTCAGCCTGGACTCGGTTTGTATAACCAGCAATTTGCCTAAATATTATTAATATTTGCCCAAATAGGAAATATTTCATATATTTAAGTCCAGTTTTGACTTTCAATAATTTTAAATTAAACATTGCCTCCTACTTTATAATATTAAAACTTGAAAGTTTGTGTGGATGGATGTTTGTTACTCTTTCACGCAAAAACTACAGAACGGATTTGGATGAAATTTGGCACACAGATGGTTTATAACCAGGATTAACATATAGGACTTTTTATCCCGATATTTCCACGGGATCGAAACTTATGCGGGTAAAACAGCGGGGCGCAGCTAGTTATAGTTAAATTTGTTGTTTCAAGTTGTTTCTTTAAGTTTGTGTCTGGCGCCACACCCACAGTTTGGTTGGAATTTATAATTTAATAAGACACATTTATCCGGCCTTACCCCTATCAATACATTTTATATTGGTAATTATATGCCGAAGATACGATACCTCGCGTTCGCAGTTTAGCTCGCTACCTCGATGTCACCTCGATGTGACACGCCACACTTGGTTGATATCCCGTCCAGTCACACTCAGCGCTTCTCCTCCACATTTATTATGCGCACAGCCAAAATGTGGTGCCAGCGTCTGTGTTTCCATCCATATTTAACCTATCTGCCTTCAAAGCAAGAGTGAACAGGCATCTTTTAGACACGCTCGTTCCATCATAGACCTCATCCATCACTTTGCATCAGGCGTGATCGAAGTCAGGAGCAGACCCATTCAGTGATAAAAAAAAGTTCAACATCTGGATCTGATATTCTTTATAATCTCCCATCTTATCTGTTTCACTGTATTTCTTACCTTTGATCAATGTTTGTAATTGTTTACACAACGTCAATTAGCCATTGTAAGACATGCTGTCAAAACAAACGATGCTGAGCGAAACCGAAGTGACATGTTGATAAAATAAATTAACATTAGGCCCCTCGTAAATTAGTTTGGTCCAGCGAACATCACGCCACATCTTCTTTAACGTATCAGAAACTCAGTTCGTTACCTAAATAATAATCTTATTATACTCGTATCATCTCCCTAGCCTTTTCCCAACTATGATGGGGTCAGCTTCCAGTCTAACCGGATGCAGCTGAGTAACAGTATTTTACATGGAGCGACTCAACCCAGTTACTGGGTAATACGAAACCCCTTGGCTTACCAAGGGGTTTATCTACTTGTCAGACTTTCGGGCTTCAGACGACCCGTAACAACTGTCAAAGATCCACGAAAGACAGCCGGGACCAACGGCTAACGTGCTTTCCGAGGCATAGAGGGATCTTGGTATGTAAAGATGGTCACCCATCCGCAAACCAACCGCGGCAAGCGTAGCTTAACCTGTTCGATCGACCTGTGCGGCTGTTATTACTTAGCTACAAGCCCCTCATAATCTTAATAAATAAAAAATTGATCTCTGGCTTACAAAAATGGCCATTTCAAAAAACTTCTTCGTCGGTCAAGTGGTTTCAAGCGCTACTGCTGAGCATGAGGTCCTGGGTTCGATTCCCAGGTCAGCTAAGTGTTATTGTGTATTTCCATCTAGAATTTCCCAGTAGCAGCCTGAAGTCTGGCATTGTGCCCGCTTGATGATAAGATAACACGCTCGCCCCCGTATTACATGGGACTTAAACACAACTGGCGAATTGTGGGTATGCTATAGGTGCACCTCTGCACCTTTCGGGGAATACAAGCGACATGTTTTGTATAATAATTATGAAAAATGTGGTAACAAAGTCTTACATAAGCCCTGTCATCTTGCGACATAATTTTGGCACACATAGATGAAAAGTGTTAATTAATTTATCAGTTCGCTGAGCCGTTGAGCAAACGAGAATAAAATTAAGGTCTCGAAACAAGAAGTAGATGAAAATAATATTTACATAATTTATAGGCTAGCAGTCTTCAAATAATATGTAGGGAAAGAATCATAGGGCATCAAGAAATTCGCCCGCATCGCTGTCAACAGGAAAAGTGCCCAAAAGCCTGGCAGCATTGCCACGTTTTATGGTGTACGTTTAAAATACAAAATTGTATTTTAAACGTACACAAGCTAGGATAACATAGTTTTTTTTAGAATTAAAGTAATCTCCACGCCACCGTTGTATTTTTCATTCAGTCCAATATAGAATTAGATTTATACCCCCACGGGAACCACTTACGCTTGCACTGATCTTTAAAACATGATATTTTATTGACATGCGTGTCTACCGGGTGAACACATACTCATACTCATACTGGCTCAGAAACATGATGTTAATAAAAAGCTGTTTTTATAGATCGAGCTATTTGCCGAAAAGAAGGTCAATTAACCGCTTGCGTTTTGGAAAATCTTATAAAACAGAGTTGTTATTGATTTTAGTGCTCTTTTTCCTCTGGTGTTGATGGGGCTGCCGCGTTTTTGTAACGCGTCCGGCATGTTTGCCGAACCGGAAGTTGATAGTTTTTCGGCCATCATGCACAAGAGATGCGCATCTCTGCTACGCCGTGTGGCGCCAACCCCAATACCATTCTTAGAACGTTGGCTGATAGGTGGAACTCTCCGATCTTGGGGCGGTGGATACGACTGCACGTCAAGTAAACATTCCCAAGGATCAGTGTGCTTCGTGCAGCTTAGAATAAATGTTACTAACACTGGTTTATAAGTTTACATTGTTACTAACAAATGGAACAGAAAGTGATTCTGAAATAAATGTTTATTTATTTATTAACAAAACAATTTCTACTCTTTCTTTTCCCTAGAAAAGTTTCCCGCTTTCCTAGGAAACTAACGTCAAAATTACAAAAGACAGTCCCCCAAAACGCCCGCCCTTCACCACTTCCTATAAGTGCTTTCGCTGGGAAGAAGTGGCGCAACAAACTCCTCAGCAGCAAAGTTTTACTTCAGATAAAAGAAGTCACTTAATAACTGTTACAGCTGACTTAAGGTAGGTAGTAATTATTAGACAATTTGTGATACAAGTTCCCACACAACAAATTAATCTATGCCTGGAACGCGGGAAAAATAAACACTTTTTTTATTGTTACTGATTTAAATTTCTTCGTAACATTCCACAGAAACCCGGAATTTTTGGCGGCAATAAATAAAACTGTTATAATTTATGTACGAAAAATATTCCTCGTGTAAAATGTAACATTTCTTGAATAGTTAAAAGGGATCAATTAATCTTCGTTACGTATCGCTCAAGAATTGTTAAAAGGGTATTTTAGTTAAAACTTTCAAGAAACGATAAAATCTAAAGTTTTAGAACTCAAATTAGATTATTTTTTTTGGAACGAAATAGCGAAGTTTTAACTCGGCTTCCGGTAGGAGTAAACTGGTAGAAATCATCACGTAAAGAAAAACCGTTATGCCCCTCCATGCGCCTTTCTTGACTTTGCTAATTATAATAAAAAAGAGAGAAAGAGAGTCATAGTCATGGTCTTCGAGGGTGGTGAAGTCAGATACCGTGGCCCCTGGCAGAGGCAACTGAAGGAACACGGGTGGGTTTTAGTCAGTAAAAGTGTGACACGCCCCCCCGCTCCGCCCAGAGCGGCAAAAGTCATCTGAAGATTTCCCACCCAAAAAAAAGGGTAGTGAAGCCATAGCAAGAAACTTCGGTCCTGGCGGGGGTCTCCGATCGCACACGTATTTTGTTTGTCTATCAAAGACTTTTTTACAATAATACTAAAGGCAGGTATTAATTGTGACGATGACCCAAATATGGTGCACGTCGTGCACCTCATACGTTTATCAAAATTCAATTTCCATAAATAAAGACAACCCGTGGATAGCCACTGCGTTAGATTGCTGCCAAGAACAATATTGCAGAGAAAATGTCACGACACAAACGTTTGACAAGTTACACCGACCACCGATTATGTTGTCACTACATCTTATGAGAGAAACGGCAAGCCGGCTACCAAATCATTAATAAACAGCAAAGGATGCACCTCCAATCACTTCATATATTTTGCGTTAAACGTACTACTTATCATCGTTGCATCATTGTCAAATTGTTACAAGTTAAAAGAGACAGAAAGGCAAAATGATGTTTCAATTGATGTTTCGAATGATGTTTAACCATTTGTGGTGCCATATAGTAGTTAAATCCACCTCTCGTTATCTTTAATAATGATGTCCTCTAGTCAGTCAATGTTAACTAGATTCCAGCCAATCCCAACACACCACGGCAATATACCATGTTACCACAGCACTCGTCACGGTAAAAACAAATGCAATAAAGACAATCAAGTTGAAAAGGAAACTTAACTAAACTCTTCTTTCCACAGATGCATGAACGGTGGCAAGATAAACTTCAGGGAGAAAGAAAAGCAGATCTTAGATCAGATCTTGGGCCCGGGGCGGTACGACGCAAGGATCAGACCTTCGGGGATCAACGGCACTGGTGAGCAACCGCTTGGCTTCGAGCTTCGTAAGGTCCGTGGTGGAAGCGATGGCTAGGTAGTGGTAGGGGTAAGAAAAAGTAGTCAGGATGTGATAAAAAAAAATTGAATTGTTTTAAGAAGGAAGGTGTACAGTTGTTAGTAGATGGAAAGTAAAATGTAGTCCGCAATGGTAGGATAGGAAGTAATGGAAGTGATAGGAACAAGTATTACGGGTGGAATAAAGGAACTAGTGGGTAGAAAGGCGGTCTAGAGTTGATTAGAGTCCTATATGTACAAATACAGATAGGAATAAGTGTTGTGGGTGCAATAAAGAAAATAGTTGAAACAAGGGAAGTCTAGAGGCAGGGAAATGCAGGCTGTTATAATGATAGAGGTCAGGGTATTGAAGGAAATAGTTGAACAGAGAAATACTTAGATGAAGAATATCATTGATTTATGAAGTATTATAATAGAGTGGAATGGGTTGATATTCCACTCTATTATAATACTTCATAAATCTTGGATAGTTACGAGATATTCAGGCACGACAATATATGAGGCATTTTGTTTGCATTCTATTTTAAAAAATAAAGTTAGAGCTTAGCCGTCGCTTAATTGCTAAATATAAGAAAAAGTATGTTTGTCGACGGACTTCAATCAATCAATCAACTCAGCCTATCGTAATCCACTGCTGGACATAGGCCTCTCCCAGACTGCGCCACAACACCCTGTCCTCCGCCTTCCGCATCAAGTCCGTCCAGGCAATCTTCTTTAGGTCGTCCGGCCATCTAGCGGAGGACTCATCTGCTACAACGGCCATCGCTCCTTCGACAAACATGGCCAGCCCACTGCTACTTCAGTGTGCTTACTCTGCGCGCTATGTCAGTAACTCCGGTTCTTTTCCGGATAATTTCATTCCTGATTTTATCCTTCAAAGATACTCCGAGCATAGCTTACTCCATAGCTCGCTGAGCGACCTTGAATTTGTGAACCAGCCCGACCGTCAGCGTCCACGTTTCGGCGGACTTAAAGTAAGGTTAAATTCGGTCACTGGCCTAATTTCTCATAAAAACTTAGGAATGTAAGTTTTGTATAAAGAAACGATGATAAATCTATTTCGTATTGGGGTAGAGCACTTAGTGCTCAAATCAACTTTTGAAAGGAATGCCTGTATAAAGAATTGTACAAGTCTAACAAAGAAAAGAGAACCATCTTGAAGTAGTTTTGACAACCATTTTACGGTTTCAGTCTCAATGTCGTGGCCGCCTACAATTTCTACTAGATTAATGACAAACCTGTTATTATTTGCAAAAGGTTTTCTACCCTTTTTCATTTCACTATCTCTTCATCCACTGTTCTTACTACTATACTTCCATGATCATATAATAATATGCTCTTCTGACTTCTACGGTTATAACCTTACTATTATAATTTTGATATAAACCTACAGTGTCCCACTGCTGGGCAAAGGTCTCCCCTATACTTAGCCATTCATCTTTGCCTGCTGCCTTTTCCCCACCAATCAGACAAGAAAGAGTCTAGATCGTCGAGCCAGCGTTTTTTAGGGCTGCCTCGGTGACGACGCGACGCCTATCTTCAGGCACCCACTGCATGACTGACTATTCTGTATCTTGATCTATCTTGACTATTATACGTATCATCTAATTATACTAGTTCTCTTATACCACTAAGCTGACACGATAGTCCATATTTACCGACTACTAAATTCAACTCCCCTCAGACTTGCCATCTCGTCTGCCAACTCAAATTCATTCATTCAAGACGGATGTCCCTCTGGCCTCATTTACAAATGTGTGATGAATTCCCTTCTCCCTAATGGCTTTGTCAAAGCGTCTAATGCTTGTATACACAACCGTATCTTCCATTAGTCATTTGTTTACTTCACCTGTTAATCTCCTATCTTCATCTATCATAGTAGTAGTGCAGTTTCTATATCTCTAAAGTTGGCAAGGTACGGTCCATTATGAGCACTCCCGGATGTATTTTATCAGTTTTTGGCACTTGTGCATGGGAATTAGGTGTAAACGCTCTTCGTTTATTAAACATGATAGCAATTTATATTAGCACTTCCCACCTCTTAATTTTAAAAGGTCACGGGTTATTTATTAAGCACTGTCTAATTTAATTTTTAATTAGAGAAAACTTACGAAAGCAAATGTTTAGTGGACGATATAGAACTATAAACTGAATCATTGTCGATTTCCTTTTTGATAGGAATCTAGAAAATACAGAACATTCTACTAATAAAGTAACAGCTATCGCTTCAACCACAACTGGACCCAAGCTCATAGTAACATTTGATAGTGAATTTTAATATAATGTAATAGAGTTCAAATTGGTATACTTGCTGATTGAATTATAAGTTTGTTTTCTATCTGTAAAATGATTTCAAAAGACGCTTACGGTGTAAGGTATTTTTTTTTTTGTTTTTTTAAGACTATGGTATTAATTTTGTTCTAATCTTTTAAATCGAACCCAACAACTAAGGTCAACAATTATTTTTTCTTACGTATTATACTTACCTACTGGCTCGTCGAACAAAATTATTTTTATGACACGTCAAAAAAAAGACAACTAGGAAGTCACCACACTATTTTTTTTAAAATAAAGAATGAATGGCAATTGCGTTTGCCAACTTTCGGCATCATACAGGCTTCGGCAGCTCTTATAAATATGCTGCATTTCTCGTTTATTTACCTCCGGAATGTGCGGACCACATGTGAACTGTAATAAATGTACGTCAAAAGGAGAATGCGACTTAAAATAAACCAGAGAATGTGTTTATTTTGATAGTGTAGGCTAAATGTCGTAATCCGAGTCATTTGTAACTGTTTTTATGTCTTCAATGAATAAAAATTCAGTTATTAGATCGTATATAAAGTTATTTGATTATTCGGTCAATATTTTTGGGGTTAATTCAAATATTTTGTAATTTATATCTGCGTTTCGAGTTATTTGGTGAATTTCACTTAAAGTTGACTATTCTTTTCGAAGTTTTTTTATACTAAAGTTAGCATAGATTTTGAATATCTTCTAGGCTATTATATTAATTTCGTAACTAGGTTTTGTTCGTTACCTGTGATTATTATATCATCAACGTAAAATAATTCATCTGTAAATCCAATTATCAATGTGGAGGCAATTTGATCATTTTCAGTAATATAAACTTTAGCTGTTTTAAATTCCACCTTCTACATCAGCGTTCATTGCTCCGAATATTTTGTTTATACTTAAAGCTAAATAGCTTTTCTGTAGTGTGTGGATGATTCTTTGAAAGGTTTTTTAGCTAATATCTTGGATATTGAAGGGAAGTCATTTGTCTGGCTGTCGGAACACATTAGCTTGATAATGCGGAAAAAAACATCGTAACGCTATACTTGTACTATGATCGATTACTTCATGTTTACATACGTTCTAATATTGATAGGTAATATTATAATTATTACGTACTTAAAATATCATTGTTGAATGGTATTCAATGTTTCTAACAAAAAAAAAATATATCTACAATTTCGCCGCTATTTTTCTGCTCCAAGTCCATCACCGCTGGGAAACATTATATCAAAAATATTTCAACGACGAGATCAGTCTTCTAAAGTGGTACTTACACAAAAAAGCATCAAAGTGCTACTCAGGCGCTACATCTCGTAATTTCCACAAGTTCATTTCGTAACAAAAGAGGAACGTTACGTGAAAACCATAAATCACGACGCATTTTTTTTCCGCCATTTTGTTACGGCTTCGCGCGGGAATTGGTAATGGAAAAACATTTCTTGGAGCTCCTAAGTGTGATTTTTTATGATTTTGTACAGTTTTCGTGTTAATGGAAAGGCATTTAGATCGTAAGAGGTTCGTGAAAATGTGAAAGTCAGCAGAGTTAGTGATTAGAATGAAATGGTTGGAAACTTATCGTTGGTTTGCTTTAATTATTCTCAGGATTGTATCCTTTACTCCTCGTAATGATGCTGGTGTTTCAAACAGATTTCTTTTGACATTTCTTCTTTTGACTTTTTTTATTACTAAATGGGCCTGCTCGTGACTTCGATCACGCCTGATGGAAAGCGATGGATGAGTCTATGATGTAACGGACATGCCCAGAAGATTCTCTCTTTCTTTGAAGACGGGTTAAATGTGGAAGGGAACACAGACTCCAGCACAGAGTTCCACACTTTGGCTGTGCGTATAATAAACATGGAGGAGAAGCGCTGAGTACGACTTTACTTAACACCAATCATTCAACAATTCATCTTCCCAATGTGCTTCCCGAGCTTTTGTCGTCTTCCTCCTAAGAATAGTTGAGTCTGATTCATTCAGTCTTCAACGATTTTATTTAAGGACCTAAAAAGAACCAATCTATCATTTAAGAGTTGAATGCGAAATTGAATAAGCGTTGTATAATGCAAAATGGCAGGATCCTCCTTGGACGTTTCATTGGTAAATGTGGAGCGTAAATGAATAATGCACATAAAGAAATTACAGGAAATGTATGATGAGCTGACGATTCATCATTGTTAAAGTGTTTTTTTCTTGAGTGCTAGAATATTTGAAGACTTCCTTGGCATTTTTAAGATTATAGAGGAATCTCAAGTGACTGGCGGGAATAGTAACTTGCAAGAGTAACAAAGCTGTCACCCGTTGATAAATGACCAAATGTTCACCAAAATATTGGGTGTCGTTAAAGTCGAAATGTCTTCACCAGGTACGGTTCACGCCTAATTATTTTCTTCAACAATATCTTTAAATTAATCACACACGTTCCAATAGAGCTGCTTTCTTTGTCCCCATCGTCTGCCACCATTGAATTGACCCCAAACGGCTCCGCAGAAGTTTCATTAATCACCTCCCTAATGGGTCAGGGCTGTCATGCTTCTGAATCAATTATCTATGCTCTAAAAATCCCAGGTCCAGTTGGAAGCTTGAGATTGATGGTTCGTTCAGTTTGGTCTTTTGGAAAATCGATTCTGATATCTAAACTATATAAATTGTTGATAGAAAATTTTGTTGATGAATTCTATACTTAGCTACTCTAACACTAAACTATACACTAAATTATATGTCACTATATTGTTAGGTTATATCTAAATAAGTTCAAGGGTAAACTGGTAGGTATGTATTTATAGTAAATGTTATTATAGTCTAGGTAAGTCGACAGCCCTGTTTATAAACTTTCTATTTGCGGTCTGCCCGGCTGTCAACTACAGTAGGTATTTTGAACTCATTTGAACCATTCACTAGCAGTTCGTTTTCCGTTTGGGAAAGGCTTTATGAGTTATTTTCCTACATTATAAACTTACAAAAAAATAGCTTTTTGATCAAAAACGGTTATTTATCTACCAATATTGATTTTAAATTTGCTATTTTTCTTATTCAAAACTACGAATTTGGTGACCATCGACATTTCCAGTACATTACTTTTCTTATTTTTGTTTTCTTTGATCGGATCTTCAGCCAGCTCTAATACTCGTACAACGTTGGCAGAGATTTCAAGATATCCAAAATTATCTTCTATTTCAAATTGTTACTTACCTGCTTATTATCAAATCGTTCAAGCTTTAATTGAATTACCCAGAAATTATAATCGTTTCCCTTCCGAACAGTTACAATGTTAATAGTAAAGTATTAATTTCCTTTTTCGGTCTACCTATTTACGCATGGGTACTACCGCTGAATTATTTATGTGTTAACTATCACGCGAACGGTTACTGTTCCCCCGTACGTTAGATTAGACTAAATCGTTTTGACCTACACACGTTACAAAACCATAGCTTTTCTCCTTTCTTCTAATAACAATTCGGCCTGAGTTTGACTGACTTATTTCAATCGCGTCATCCATTAAGTTGATGTGTTCATCATCATCGCCTATCTTAGATGCTTATGTCATAATGATTTCGCCTGTGCTTTTATACTTATTTAGTTCTAATAAATCTAACATAACACTAATATAATTCACAATTAATTCAATTCAAACAATTGATTATTCGAATTCACTGAATTGAATATTAATTGTTTCATATTTGAATGATTGATTAACGCGACAATCTGATTGATACAATTTTAATTGTTTAATGGACTGGTTGGTAGGACTCTGAATTTTTTTTTTATTGATTTATTTGACACGTTTTAACAGATGGCCCAGCTGTAGTTAATATAAACCTGTTCGTGAGAAGTATAACGACTATAAGCGACATAAAGATGGTTAGTAATGAGAAAGAGAGAGAGAGAGACATAATATTTTATGTTAGTGTCGTTAGATAACAACAGTATAAGGTGCCATTGGACAAGACCACAATCTTTGATCATCAAGGAGTTGGAAAATCAATGAAATGTATTGGATTGACGAGAGATCAATCGGTAACGTGATCCAAAAAGGTCAATCCATATAAATCCGTGACTTTTCTATTCCTCGACGACCATAGATTGCTGTCTTGTCTAAAAGAGCAGACCGTAAAGAGGTTGTAGCGTTTGTTTGCTATATAACAAAATTAGAATTATCAATCATTGTGACTTCAGTGTAAGGAAATACCAGACTTTAATTTTCCAAGCTCGTACCTGCACTTTTTGCAATACCTTGTAGGAAAATTTAGTTAGGCAAAAGTATAAAATATAGATTATTAAGACCTAATTTAGGCAGATTGGCACGAACTTAAAAAAAATAGTTATAATATTATTCAAAATTTTAATGTTTTTTTAGTTTTCATATTGGTATTTCATATTGGTATTTTTTTTTTTTGGTTTTTGATCTGGCACGTACATTTTTCTCATAATTATTTTACGATCTTGGACAAATTAATATTTTATTTGAACGTATGAAAACATCTGAAACAAATGTTACAGCCTATTTAAGTTTGTTTTCGTACGGGAGCGGGCGTGTTACGGTAAACGAGAGAGCAGTTCCTTCATTTTGTTTTTCATTACAATGATTATTTTCTATATTTATGGAATGATTGATATTTATAATATTTCATGTGCTGTCATTTTATTTTGCTGATGATTTTCTTGGTGATCCCAATTTAAATCCTTGTTATTATGGTATTTATTTTTATTTTCTGTGTTTTATTAATTTTAATTAATTTACATGATAGGCTTCCTATAGCTTGCATATACAGGTATTTTTTTATTACTAGCTTAACATTCAATTAGGAATGTCTATACCTATATAATTTTCCACAACGTCCTGACTTACAAAAAAATATTGTACCGCCTTATATGTAGGTATCTGTTTTTAAATAAAGACGCTGTAAACAAACATAATATGTCAAAATCATCTACTTTAATAGGGAATCCTATATTTATAATTAACCTTAATAGAGGCAAAAATATCTGATAATAATGAATAGAGGCAACGATATCTAGAGAAAACTGTCTTTTTTTTATAACGATGACAATAGAGTGTGCTTTTAAAAAGTTATCCGTTTACACGTTTCGTGACATTATCTCCATCAGTTACTTAACGAAATGTTGCAGTAGGTGCTATTAAAATAATCGATAAAATATCCGGATCACGCGATCTAAACGATTTGTTTGAAAAAAAAAAACGAATTGTCACGAAATGTTAAATACTTTGTAGCTTTATATCGAACAATAACAATCATTGTTCCAGTTTTTTATACTAGATTTGGTTCATGGATACTATCACGTGTAACTAAAAAACGAAGATTTATAGTTTAGCTTTACTTATTCGTATTTCAGGCAGGCTTTTAAAAAGGACATCCAATACGTTTGAATTGAAACCGATAGCGTCGTTGGAAAGCTATTAGGAGCAAAATTTCATTGTTTATTCTACAAATACCGTTAGAATGTTTTTTCTTCTGTAGTAGGACATTCTAAATTTGGATTTAGGAAGGCAGAAATAGGTATCTTTGTATTTGGAAATAGTCTTGTAAAACACTCTATTAAAAAGTTAGTATTTTTTTATTATTTACTCGAAGTATTGTTAGTATGGATGTTAATCTCTTACAGTAGGTACCGAGAAATTTTACTAAAAATATCCTTAAATATAAAGTTGACGATATCATAAGGATAATCCAGCATGTTTTGGGTAAAGCTGCAAACGTAGATGAACTTTCCAATAAAATTATGTAAACATCTATAAAAAATATATATATTCATATAAATCATATATAAATTAAATATACTAAATTCAAACTGACAGTTTACCTAATCCAGATTAACGTTGAACAAACTAAACAAACCCTATTTAACAAGGCACACGTAGCTTTCTAAAACAAAATGTTAATTTCCGGCACACGCCATGTTTCCCCTCAAGACGGTGTTCTCTCAACCCCGAAACGTGATGTAGGGTTTTTATATCGACATTAAGAAAAGTGTTACGCAAAATGTAATTTTATTAATGTAGGATGAAAGTGCTAAAGAACATATTATGAATATTAGGTAGGAGTAGCGAAATATAAAATCTTAAATCCACCATTTTTTTTTTTCATTTAAATAGCTTGTTTATCATTCATAGATCTTCGTTACGGGTAGGCAGAAGCCCGAAAGTATGACAACCAGTCTTCCCAAGAGGTATCGTATTACCCAATCACTGGGTTGTGGAGGTCAGATAGGCAGTTGCTCCATGTAAAATACTGGTATTCAGCTGCATCCGGTTAGACTGGAAGCCGACCCTAATATAGGAAAAGGCTAGGCAGATGATGATGTTTCTCAAATGAATGTCATTCTAGATAAGTTATTACTAATTTTGTTAATCTCAGCCCATAAGAGCAATAATAACCTTTAAAAAGTTCCAATTCTGTTTGAGTAATAATTTCTCCTTATATATTTTCTGTAACATTTGTTTATTTTATTTGTAAATTAAAAGATACTGCTCTATATTACACTAACACAAATTCTCGTTGACAACCGACATGGAGGATAGTTTGCAGCGTTTTATTTTAACCCAATGTCGTTTGATTTGATGTTAGAGGTTTTATTTGATCACAATTCTCTTTATGTTCGTTCGTGTGATCATACTGTCGGATCATTCATGAGCATAGTGTACATTATGTTTACAGGTGGACAGGTGAGTCGCTAGACACTGATATATATAACGCGCATTCACAAACTAATGTTAGGCCGTAGTTTCATAATAATACCGTGATTTATCGTATATTTTGCTTGGTACTTAGATGGGCCAGCGGTAGTGAGCGTCAATATATTTGTCCGAAGTATATCAAAGATCGATGACGTCACAATGGTAAGTCAATAAGGACAGACTGGGCCGCTACTAGTATTACAAACGTATACGTTTTCTGTATCCACGCGGTTCAAACAAGTCAAATGAATGGGCAACTCTCTCCTGTTGACTAGGAGTGATTTACCCGACACTATGTGTAATGTTCATTTTTTCTTATTCTTTATTTTTTCCTTTCGATTTCTCTTTAATCCCGTTTGGTGTTGACGACCAAAATCGTTTTTAGACGCGCGTCTGTTACTTCCTAGATCGCCAGTATTGGTATTATCCTAGCTTTATTTATCACCAAAAACTAACTTTACATAGAATAAAAAATATACTCTTTATAGTTTTTTTTTCTTTTTTAATTTTAGACTGGCTGGTTGTCCTTATGAGTTCATCTGACGGGGCATTAGCTTTCCATAATGAAATGGACTGGTCAGCCTGGTCTGCGGTGTTGTTGCGATCACTGTCGGCTCCATTTCATTATTATCTTTAAGCATCTAACATTATCATCAACTTGCGTACTTCTCTCGATGCTATTCGTATAGTGTGGTTAGGTGTTTTATATGAAGCGGTGCAAACAATAAATAAATTTAAATTGTTGTTTTCTGTCGTTAAGGCTATGCGCCAACGTTAGTCCATGTCAACATGTTTCTACGGTCCATCAGCAAAATAGATGATTACAAAATGGTGAGTGGTTTCACATGACCTGATGTAATCTGTGACGTTTTTATTATAAACTAAAGTTTAGATTCCTCTGTGGGACTTCGCGATCCACTGCTCTACCGTCGGTCAACCCTATAGTCCCTCAGACCTCGGCAGCAGTGGACCGCGCCCTGTATTAGATCTGTCTTGTGAACTTTGTTTATAATAAAAATTAAATATTATGCAATATCTGCACTACGCTAAACATTCTCAAGCTATTCGTAAATTATTGTGTTCGTGGTTTTGTTTCTTTTCGTTTCCCCTTGATTTTCTTTCGTTTTCTCTAATTTGTGCACCTTTCTTTTTCCTTCCCTAAATGTATCATTTAACCCACCCTTAATGTTGAAAGTTAAATGTTTAACTAAATCTGTTGCTAAATTAATACCGTGGTGCGGTGCCGCGCACATATTATTTTGTTTTATGTTTTTATTTTGTTTAAACTCAGACTACCTTAGTCTGATCACGTCTAAATGATAAATCCTACATCTAAAATGTATTGATAATCGAAATTGTCGCTTAATTTTCTTCATATAATTTACTTTTCTGTTTCTTTTTTTCTATTCCTTATTATTTTCGTTGAGTTTATATTTAGAGAACACTCCTGCAGGAGCGTCTCGAGCTGTAAAAACACGTACAGGATGGACTATTGGCACTAAAATTAGATAGCACTAAATTATTGATCAGCAAACATAACCGCTTCGGTATCACAGCAATGTTAAGTTCAAAATTCAATTTGAACTCAATTGCCTTAGAAACAAAAGATAATCACGAATGTTCTAAATTAAAAGAATCCGGCCACGCTTGTAGGTATGTACCACGGGACCGCGGCCCGCACCAGACACCATCATTTTATTTATTTTCCTTATATTTATTTGATCATGCTTGTTATATTGATTTCACGCAGATGAGAAGATTATAAAAACTATTTTGGTCGTGTACGTTGATTGTAATTAATTGTTGATATGTCTTGTTCATGTGAATTTGTGTTGTGTAATCGGGACTTACCGCCGCGCCCGCACTCGCCTTCGTGCTTGGAACGGTGGCTGCCCACCAATATGTGACACCCGACCCCAAACAACAGCTAGACGTATGGTAGCTCTAGTAATACTGGCCGATTGTGCATGAAGGTAACTAAAGCATTCCTTCAACGAATGCTGAGGACGGTAAGTTCGATCTGGGCTTCGCTTCTGTGCATGTTGCTTCGACTTGTGACGCTCGAACGTTCACTTTTGGAGAAGGATGATTTTTATTTTGGCCAGTGGAGTTAACATTAGGTCGAGAAACCTTCATTTCCTTCATAACATGTATTTTGAAACCGATATCTTTAAGTTCATCAAGTTTGTAAAATCCATCAACATCTCTTCTATCATGAACATTATTGTCTTTAACCACTTGTAAAATTGGAGTCCAAAAGTAAATTTTCGAGTGTGCATGTTTGAACTTCTTCTGTAAGCATCTGCCGGCTTTTGTTGTACGATAATTCATTTGACTTGCTGAGATGTCGAGGGATCCTCTAGTGCATTGTGCCTTGATGTCAAATTAATTATTGAGCGAACCTTCGACACCGTCCCTTCCCTTAGTGTAATATTTCTATATGTAAATCATGTTGTGCCAGTAACACCTGTTTTAAGCTTTAGCACTTAGAACTCTTAGCACAATTTTGTATTTATAGTAAAAAAAAGTTTACAAACAGGTTGATATTGGCACAAATAAAAACACGTTAAAAGCTTACTGGTAAAATAAAGTCATTAGTTAATTAGCTTTGTGCGTGAACTAAAAGACTAGACGATAAAGATGAAATTAAAAGTGATGAAGCTTTTAGATGCACAGATGCTACGAAAGCAAATTGGAGAAGATTTGGATAGCATAGAACAACTTGGTGTAACATTGAAATATTGTCAAAATGGCACATGTAATTTTGTACCAGACTTCGAGACCAGAGATACAAATGTTATATTTAATCGCAATTAGAGCGACCATGAATCAATCCATATATATTTTGAACAATTTCTTTTTCGTTTCCAGAATTATCAAATGAATCTTTATGTGTAAGGTTTTTGACAATGTATCAAATGTGTGTGTTCTGGTTTGCGAGAGCTTGCTACAGGTGGATGTCATGTTTTCAGGAATACTCAGTACAGTTAACGTTTCGAGAACAATGGTTAGATGAACGGCTGAAATTCAATAACTTGGGAGGTAAGTGATCCATTTTTTAATTCTATGTCAATATTTGATTGAAACCACGTATTTAAAGAGGGATATAGGGATATGTAATTTTAAGAAAACCTTTTTTTCGCAGTCTTTTCATTGCAATAAATAAAGGCTGAAGTGGCGTTGAAAATCCAAGATAATCTATTAATTGCACATTTTTATGTTACTTTATCATTCTTCCACATTCCAGACTCGAGCGTTTAAATCCGCAATATTACTCCAAATTATTTCCGTGTTTTTAATTAAACCTTGCCTTTCTCTGTGGGATTGAATTTATAAAATCTGTGTTAGTCTCAGAAGCAACTCTACATATCGACATAAATATATGTAATTCATCAATATATATTTCCTTTCATAAAATATTGCCTGTTAAAAACTTTGATAGTGAGCCTACTAAAGCTTTAATTCATCACAAGTCCTTTATGTGTTGAATCGTCTTTCTTAACTCATTCTCTAATTTTCCCATTTCTCCCCAGGTCGCCTCAAGTACCTAACCCTGACCGAAGCCAACAGGGTCTGGATGCCTGACTTGTTCTTCTCAAATGAGAAGGAAGGCCATTTCCACAATATCATCATGCCTAACGTCTACATCCGTATCTTCCCCAACGGCAACGTGCTCTACAGCATCCGAATCTCTCTCACACTGTCTTGCCCCATGAACCTCAAGCTGTACCCCCTGGATAAACAGACCTGCTCGCTGAGAATGGCCAGTTGTGAGTATTTTAATCATTACTTTCTTTATAACCATCATTATTATTCAACCGAAAGACGTCCTCTGCTGGACATAGACCTTAAAGTATCGCCACAAAGATCGGGCCTGTGCTTCCCGCATCCAGCGTATTCCCGCGACGTTCATTAAGTCGTTGGTCTACCTTGAGGGTTGCTGTTTATATGGGGAACACGTAAAGCCTTTGGTCTTCGCCCGATCTCGTCGTGGTCGTGTTGGATTACCGTCCCATCGGACTATGAGAGTGAGGGAAGAGTGAGTGCACTTGTGTCTGCACACACTTGTGCACTATACTGTTTCCCTCGTAGATGGCTAGTCTCCGCTGAGTTTGGCTGCCATAGCCTTAATTCGGTCTGGATTCTATGGACCTTTGTTATAAACGATCTATACGACCAAATATCAATTTGTCGACATAGAATACAAGATTACCCGTAATTAATTTCAATTTTCAAATTAATCTAACTGAATCAATGACCCAGCTATAACTGTTAACCGACGGTAAAACAACATGTCATGTACAAAAATTACTTAGCCCAGCTGCTCCCAACAGTTTGCGAGCAGATATTTGGGTGTTCCGTTTACATTTCATTACGAAATAACCTTGTTTACACTGCGTGCTGTCTTCACGAAACGCGTTGATTTTCACCACCCCGGTAAACAAAAGGAGCCTTGGATTTGTAAAAAGGTGTTTATTTTATTGTCATTCTATGTATTTTTTGTAATGAGAGTTTGAGAATAGCATTTGTTTGTGAATAAAACATCTAGTTAGTCATATTGATCACATGCCATTTATTTTTATTAGCTACTTAGTTAGTATCACGACATTTCATTAACGAATTGCTAACCAACATCATTACCATTGGCTGTTGTTGAACCATCTCCTAGTTTTAAGTCTTCTTTATTATTCTAATGCCATATACCCCTGTCCATATTTTGCTGGTCCTCACAAACATTTGCAATTTTGCCATTCAAATCAAGATCAGATCATCATAAAAGTTTCCCTTTCAGACGGCTGGACCACTGTAGACTTGGTCTTCTTGTGGAAGGAAGGCGACCCCGTCCAGGTCGTGAAGAACTTACACCTACCTCGGTTCACGCTTGAGAAGTTCCTCACTGATTACTGCAACAGTAAGACTAATACCGGTAAGTTGGAACTTTGGTCCTTTACTTTATTGCCTATCCTATAAATGTCTTAAAACATCTAGATATATATAGATAGGAGGTCCGAGTCCCAGCAGAGGGAACTTTATAGGCTGATTTTGTTATAATTCTAACTAAAACCGGCTGTACAAATAATTGAAATTGAAAGATTTATACAAAGTAAAACAGAAAACAAGTTGAAAGACATTATTTTAGAGTTGAACAATTTTATATTAGATGGACTCTCGCACCGATTAAGGCCCGTACACTGCGACATCCTAACTCCCATCACTATAACGTTGTTCCTCTTCCAGGCGAATACAGTTGCCTGAAGGTAGACCTGCTGTTCAAGCGGGAGTTCAGTTACTACCTCATCCAGATCTACATTCCATGCTGCATGTTGGTCATCGTGTCGTGGGTGTCCTTCTGGCTGGACCAGGGAGCTGTGCCGGCACGAGTGTCACTAGGTAATGTATCCATTTATAGAATTAATCTTACAGAATCGACTCTTCTGCTTGAAGGTTAGTGGTAGGTAGTTAGGGCTAAGTAACGTCCTACAGAATTATCTGTTCTCTTCTACTTAGGAAATTCTTATCTGCAAATAAAGGAAGAAGGCTATACATTTTCAGTACCAAGTGCCATCCTTAATAACAGGTGTGCTTGCATTTATAGCCTATAACAAGCAATATAATATTTCTGATTAAGTACTTCTGACAATACAGGTTCTGCTGATGCTATACATGGTTTATGAAGTATTTGAAATTGTATAATTCCAGTAAGCATGCATATTATATTTCATATTTATAAACTATAAACACCCACAATTTCAAAGTAAACCGAATGGGGGTATATAGCAAACTGATCGTAATTCAATGTAATTTGACTTTGCGTTGTGTTTTTGTGAAACATGTTCTGGAAGCAAGAACGTGAAACATGTTCTAGGAATTCTACAAATTCCAGGAGCTTGTTAGTAGCGTGAGCGTTCACATGACCATATGACAGTTTAAAAGAAAGCTCTGCGTTATGTTTTGTGACGTTGTTTACTGCTTCAGTTACATTCAAAGTATTCAGTTACATTGCCTTTCATTTTATTCTTCAGTAGGTATTTGAAAACAAACTTAATGGTTTTGTATTCTAATATTCTACGCAGTTACGTTAGGTGAAGTTGATAAGTTTTTTTGTTTTCAAGTTTGTTTCCACAGCAGTATTCAATTACCACTAATTGATTTTAATATTTTTAATTGAACGTGCTAAGGGTTGGTGAAATCGATTTACATATTTCTAAGGTTCTAATTTTCTATTCGCTTTGGCATGAGTCTGGCTTAGGCACCCGATCTACTATGTAGGTGTTTAAATCACGAATTCCCTGTTACAGGAGTGACCACCTTGCTCACGATGGCGACTCAGTCATCAGGCATCAACGCCTCTTTGCCACCCGTGTCCTACACTAAAGCTATTGATGTCTGGACCGGCGTGTGCCTCACGTTCGTCTTCGGAGCGCTACTAGAGTTCGCTCTAGTAAATTATGCGTCTCGCTCTGACATGCACAGAGAAAACATGAAGAAAGCGAGACGGGAGATGGAAGCAGCTAGCATGGATGCTGCCTCCGATCTTCTCGACACTGATAGCAATACCACTTTTGCTATGGTGAGCTCAAATCCAGTATTTTTTAAGACTTTTGTGATAGTGCTTTTGGATTGAAACATAGTGACGCTTTGACACATTTTCTTAGATGTTTTGAGTGGTATTTTGTCAATTTTGATACCTAGTTTATAGTTCATTATAATATTTTTGCATACTGTTTAGGCTTTTTCGAATATAGTCGTGATGAATTGAGTTTGAATGACGTGAATGATTAATTTGACTGATTGGATTTATTTTTGATCTTTAGTTTCGAATTATGTAGCATAGGTAGTAAAGACGACAGTTTTGGTAGATCTAGTTGCAGTACTTAACTTAGGATTTGGAGTGGGTACATATTTGAACGTCGAAAATTAAAATACCTACGGGTAAAATGACAATGTTCAAAACATAGAAAATTTAAATATCGATTGTATCGAAATATCGAAAATGATTATACCTAAGCTTACTACTTACCTAAGCTTACAGCTTAACATATTTTTGAATGAAAAACCAAAAATTTTTAATCATTCGATATTTTAATCACTCGGCATTTCAATCTTAGACATTTTAAGCTTAGGTATAACAATTTTCGATATTTCGATACAATCGATATTTAGATTTTCTATGTTTTGAATCTTGACATTTTACCCGTAGGTATTTTAATTCGACGCTCAAATGTGTACCCTTTGGAGTCCATTTGTTAGTAGGTAACGTTATTTTTGGAAACTTTTATTGCATCTCCGTGACCCAATATGCATGCATTTCATGGAGATGATTTAGATAAAAAACACAGACTTATTTTATTTAACAAAGGTAGAATTTGAATTCAAAAGCACATAGCCATATGATTTAGTCGAAGATGCAATATGTCCTGCCTCCCTGACCGGTCTGCAACAAACAGAAACCCTTGGTGCGTGGCGGCCCGGTGGAAAACAAGATGCGGCAGTGCGAGATCCACATCAACCCACCACGCAAGAACTGCTGCCGACTGTGGATGTCCAAGTTCCCCACTCGCTCCAAGAGGATAGATGTCATCTCCAGGATCACCTTCCCACTTGTATTCGCTTTGTTTAATCTGGCTTATTGGTGAGTATGATTCCGAATGTTTAGATTGGGTATTGATTGGGTATTCTCCTTGTCAAAGAATAAAAAATCAGTAACCTAATTCACCCTCTATGTTGTGAACTCCCTAGAATTAAATTTTGAGGTGTGGTGTTGGATCTGAGTTAACCATTCTTCTTTGCGAATAGATATTAAATATACTCCTCCCGTAGATGTAATAAGAGGTGACAAATGAAAGTCAAGAATGTGCAATATCCAGTTACCCACCCGTGTTCTAATAATTGTATTGTGAGTTATTGTGGAAAATCTTTCAGGACTATAAGTAAGGAATGAAGTCAGCTCTAACGCCGTCACTTCTTGACAATTCAAAAGTGCCTGTAAGTGGTATAATTGAAATAAATGCTTTGACTTTCAAACAATCATTTTAGACTTATAGGTTTTATTACTTAGAAAAGCCTTATAAATCCATGCCTTTTCCGAATCGTCATCATCGATTCCTGGTCTTCCAAATTTTTAAATAAAACTATGCGTATCGTGTGGTCAGGTCGACGTATCTGTTCCGCGACGAGGAGGAGGAGAAGTGATTCTCCGACTCCCTGGAGCGAGGCGCGGGCCCGCTGGTGCGCCTGGTGGCGGCCGTGCTGGTGCCGTACGCGCTGTTCGCGCTGGCGTACGCGCTGTGCTTCCGCATCGGCGGGCCGCGCGCCGTGGGGGCCCTGCCGCCGCGCGCCGCGGGGGCCCCGCCGCCGCGCGACCTGCCCGCGCGCCTGCGCCGGCCCCGCCGCGCGCGCCTGCCGCGCCGCGCCCTAGACGCCTAGAACTCACCCCATTCATTTATCGTGACATAGTTAGTGCATTCTTTTAATCACCGTCTTCCTTGTGGCAGATTCCCAATCAGTATTCGTTGGCGTTAGTGTAATTATTAGTAAAGCTCAAAGTGTCTATATGTATGTGCCCAGTGCCGGTATAGACCAGGCTTCCGTTTTAATATATTAGGAACAGTTCATTAATATTGTAAAACAAATTGAAAGATTGATCGATCGTCTAACAAACGGTACGTCTATTTCGGCACTTATCAAGTCCCAAATTTTTGTGTACAAAAATATCTTACTTTCCGAGAATTAAAAATTTTCGATAATTTTACCAAAGATATGACTCCTTGTATGGATTCGTACGTAATCTAACCTAGGTTAAGACGTATTAGAAACCACTTAAGAGGTTTCTACATGATACTTTGGCCCTCAAAGTGTTAGGTATTTAAGGACTAGAATGCAATGACACTAATGCGTTGATGTGAAGGGTATTTTAATATTTAAGTATTACATTAGTAGTTGAAAGTACGCAAAGGACTTTATCTATTAGAGAAAAGAAGTTCGTTTTAACTCTAGATTTAGATTACATGTCGGATTCGCCAGAGACGGACAGCTGTCATCGTTCAATATTAATATAGCGGGGACAATTCAATGTGCTAAGTCAAGGGTCAAGTGCAGTTGGCAGCCTTCATGAACCCGTAAAAGTTAGGGACTCCCCACCAATTCGTATCAAATATTGATAATTTGTAGCTGTTTGTCGATGGCAGCCGTAAAAGGCCTAGTTATGTATCATGTAGGTATCATTTACGACACATACTTATTTAAGATAAACGTGAAAGAAGGAATTTATAAAAACGTATTATTAGTCGGGTATTTTCTTGCTGGAAATTTTAATATGTTATTGTATCACGGAGGCCAATCCAGACGAAAATGCTAACTACTTATTTCACAAGTTTACAAGTGGACATGACAACGGGATACCATCAAAAAAATTATTTGAATGAACCATTTCCATTTCACAATTATTATTTTTTTGCACATTACTAAAAAGTACGCATGTAATAATAAATTAATGGCTTGCCCTGCACCAGCAATATCTTTGATTTTTAATCTAGTTTAAATTAACTTTGGAATCGAAATATTAACTGTAATTTAGTGTTGCTTTATGCTGATTCACCTTCACAGTTCAGAATAATTAAAGAATGTAATTATTTAAATTCTTATAAATAGTCAGCTATAGCTTCCATGATTAATTGCACATTAAGATTTTCACTAAGACACGTAGGTACCTAAATTGTAAACGTGTAAATAGTTGGGCCTACAACTTTCTACACCTGTGTCGCTCATTGTACAGTTACCTATATTTAAAATTACAATAAAATTATATCATATTGATTAACAAATGATAAGATTTTATTAACGTTAATTTCTCTGTCTGTACGTATCACTGTAAATATAACTCAATGTTTCCTAATTATATTATTCGTAGATAATTGTCCCTTGAGCTATTGTTTCAAAGTTGTTTAGAGGTTGCATTTGTCCAATTCACAGCTTATATCCTTTATATTTTTTTGACCAGACCGTAGATATGTGAGTTTTATCGCGCCGTATTCATTTACAAACTTTGTATCGTCAATCTTATTAATATTTCTTTTTATTTTGAATCCATGGCTCAAGGGACATAATATGGATACATTTAAATCTACTTCTCAATGTGTAAATGTATTATGACACCCACATTATAAAATATCACTAATGCTGTGTTCGGCTGTTAAATACAATAAGTCGTACGTTAATGGCTTAGGCAAGTTCGTTTTATTATTCGGCGGAGAGAACGAATCTGTTTTAAAATCTAAAGATGACAACAGGCTTCAACCGTACTAGAATTTGTTGACCTTGCTTCTCATTCTGAACTTAATTATAAGAGTCACAGACACATCTTGGTTCTGCAATGCTGCATAATCAGCTTATAATGTTCCCACCGTTGGGACACAGGCCTCCTCTCATCGAGAGGGGGTGGCTGTAATATACCACGCAGGCCCAGTGCAGGTTGCTGCGTCACATGTCTTAGAATTTTTGGTTCTAGGACATGCCAGTTTCCTCACGATGTTTCTCTTAACCATTTTGAGAGCAGTGGTGATGAAATTATTAACACAAAGTAAACCGCTTGTCCTTTTTGCTGGTTCACCACCACGACCTACAACTCGTAAGTCGGAGCCATGTCCCCTGGGCCTCCACCTGCTGCAATTCTAAAAGGTGCTAAATTCATCATACGGTACATGATTTAAACACCACACTACCTTGTTCGTCTCAGTTTGACTACGAAAGCTCTAGAAATGAATAAGGCTTTGATTTCATACAATTCTTGCTCATTTTTCTCTACCGTCCTTTAATTTGAATTTAGGTCTTAAACCCACAATGTGCAATACTGTAATCGTTTAGATGTGTCCTTAAATATGTATTCTTGGGCTGTGACGAGCGGTAGCATCTATAAAATATAATAATTTCGTTTACCATTCATTGTATGTAAGGAAAATATTAGCTAATGTCCATCGCTCAAAATCTCGTAGACGTATTAGGCACACAAACGTGTAACCTGTTCGTATGTATGTTAATTATTGTAGACTCGATGTCTTAATTGTTGTTATCGATAATACTGCGATCTGGATGGATTGTAGCCCGTAGTTTACTCAATACCCAATTTTGATCTATGTGGAGTTCATTATCAGTGGAGAAGTATTAGTTAAGTTACTATATATTTACAATTAAAGGTTCCATTATTAGGATATATAAATGTATTACTATTGAAAGCAGCTTTTCGAGGTACCACAGTTAATTGGGAGAACCTCTTGAATTTGCATTCGATAAAAATTAAACAGTAATATCGATGATGATTTGACTGAGTCTTTACTGCCTCGTGCGGACAAAATTATTAAAACATTTTCAATACATGTTCTACGCATGTTATTACCGAAACCCTCATATTTAATTGTAAAGTCAATTACATCACTGTATAATAATACATTGTCAACATATCTGTCACTGTAAGATTTCATTTGGTCCGACGACAGAGTTGCCCTTTACGTAAACTGAAGAACGTGACAGAGTATTATAATGCTGATCTGCTACGAGTAGGGAGATTAAATCTTTACGTTGAATCTGGAAGAGGTAATGCACGAAAGTAGGTTTAAGTAACTATAATATAATGACCAGAATTAAGATTTTAGAAGTCATAATGGTCGATTTACCTCTTAAGATTAAAGTAAAGGTAGAATGTTTCAATCATAAGCTATGTTGAACATACTTGATTTGACACAGCTAATGACTGAGCTAGGTCATCTAACGTTAAAAATGCATTCGAGGGTGATAAAGAAAGACGTAATACCTCCTTCTCTTACCATTTCCATTTAATTATAAAGGAACGATGTAAAATATAATGATTTTAATAAAAGTATACCGAAATATGTAAATGTGTTTTAATTAAAATAACAAACTGACCCAGAAATCACACTGATATAATATGTGCCTACGTAGGTACTGAATTCATGAGTTTTCACAAAAATAAAACAGCATTTGTTACTTATTTAATTTTACTAATATTTAGAATCAAAATTGTGCCGACCCCAATAAATTGGGATAAGGGCAGGAGAATGACGATAGTTTTTAGAATCATTGTAATTCATAAATTATCCAGCCGCTCACTTACGTACATTAATGTTATTATAAAGCCTAAGGCAGATAAAGTATGAGGAATATCTGCAGGCTAGAATTGTTAAACATAAAAATAGGGGCCATTGGGGCCACAGGGGAGCATTGATTTCACCAAAGCGTTTGACTCAATGAACCATCTCCCTATAATACATTATCTATCAAATATTACACAAGAATAATAGCTTACAGCATACTATAGATATATAACACATTTAAATAAACGAATCCTTTAGTAAATAAATTCTGAATGACGCATAAATCGACGGCTCTAATGAAGATTACATCTTCCCTTCACGTTGACATGCTCGTATTTTTTCTCCTTCCGTCTGTAAAACAAAATATTGATATTAATCTTTGAGAAATGGGTTAAGGAAGTCGGATAGCCTGGTGGTCTTTCAATCTTGTATCCTATGAAAGGAAATATATTGTACACCATCGAGGGGTAAGAAAAATACACGCTTGGACGTGGAGTTTCGAACACCAGCCAGTCATACCACTTAATAGAGAGTGTGTTTTATCTTGAGTCTATTCTCCAAAATAATATCGATAGTAGCATTTCATGAATACCTACGCTACGACCTGACCAAACCTCAAGTAGTGTCTCGAGGAAAATCGACCCCAAATGAAATGGGTAAGGTAAGAGTACCTACCTATTCATTAACGTGAACATATTTATTTATTTAATATATATTTTATTGTACACCACAGAAATACACAACACAACATAATCACCGAAAATAATTAAACCAAGTCTGAAATATTAACCCATCAAAATGAATGAAACAGATGTGTTTTGTCGTTATCATAGAGATGGTTGCATAGAAGAAGGTAAAGTTGCTGATGTTTATGAGTAGGTATATCCACCCATAAAAAGTTACGCTTTACTTATTACTAGCTTCTGCCACGACTTCGTCCGCGTCGTTGCGTGGTAGTCAACTATACTATGGAACATACCCTACGGCACTCGGCAATAGTGTACTACGTGTACAGTCACGAGCACCAATATGTCAACACTTGGCAACTTTCAATTGCGATTTTTTCGTGAAATAATGAATGCAACGTTGAAATACGACACATTACATGAACCTATGGGTTCAAAAATGCTATATTCGTAAAAACATACAATTTCATACAAAAATAGCGGAGTAAATCGCTTTTGAATAAAGCTGAGTGTATACATACTTTTGCTCGTGACTGTACACTATCACTGTGCTTTCTATCATTGAAAGTTAACGTAAGTAAAGATTCTATTATCTACTTATGCTTGACTAAATAAGGATCTCTTTGAACTCAATTTGGGTGTTCTTAATATCTCCCGAAGTTCAGATTTCTCTAAAAAGAGCTTTGTAAATATTTTATGAAAAATAGCTCAGAATGATGCATAGTAAACGATTAGCATTTTCTTTCGTTTGGTATTTTAATTAACTACTGAAGAATGCCCGAGTACCTAGTCGTTAGATGCTTTTAAATTGGTGAAAATGTAACCAACGAAAGAAAGTAAACGTATTTATTGGGACTCACAAAAACTAAGTAAAACACAATCAAGGAAACATACAATTAAAAAAAATGAAATTAATAAACAGAAAGTCCTGTACGAGGCTAAAAGGCTCCTATCTCAGCACGATGCTGCGACATTTGAAAATAAGTGTCGTAAAACAAAACTAAAGAATGCGTACTTCGTACGAGTAGTAACGTAAAAATACTTACCACAATAAGCTTGTATATTTGTAAAATCGCTTCCTCGGGGTTACAAATATCATTAACTTGTTCAGAACTGATGGCCCTCTTCCCGTTGCCCCAGCCGGAGCTGAAAGTCAACTGACCCTCAATAAGAACAGCTACAGCTGCTACCAGCAGGAAAAAGACGAGAATACGACACATTTTGATAATTTCTATAGTTTCCACAGCTCTGCTCCACACAGAATGATCATTTGAAGGACTGTCCCGAGTTCTTATAGCCTCTTGTATTAATTATAACGCGCCTTTAAGGTTTTCTATGCAAATCAAATGAAGCCTGTCCAATTCTAATGAAATGCCCACATTTGATGGAGTACTTATATCTCAAGTTTTTGTTGTGGAAGATAATAAAAATTATTTTCAATTGTTTTTTGGATGTTTGGTAATTTTCCTGTGTGACCTAAGTAGGAGGTAGGAGGACACTAAAAGGTCACCGTCGCGTCGGGAGCAGGATTCATGTTGTTTTTATTTACAGACCGCCATAGTACCTATAGTTTATTATTTAGACGGAGGTGTCTGTACCCTGTGGTGGCTACCTATTATTGGTTTCATCTACGACTTGTGACGTGAAAGGAAGGGGATGCATGTTCCTTGTTCAAGTCTTTTAGTACCTACACGCAAACAAACGCCAGTTATGTTTTAGTCCCAAGTAATAGGAAGCGAGCCTATTGTCCTATTGCCATCGACCGGCCACGAATCCCGACTCCAGGCTGCTACTGAGAAACCCAATAGAAATTGGCCCAAAATCAAAATATTTTATTTCACATAAACCTACATGGGCACTTATGAAACATCAGAAGCTAGGTGCACGGTTCCAATTGGTCGTTTCCTATGGAGAAGAGCCGGCAGGAAACTCTACGGTTACTCCGTACTTGGAAATCGAACCAGACTTCATGCTGATGATGATTGTTGAGCAGCAATCATCAATATCAACACATGGTATAAAACAAAGTTGCTTTTCGTATCTGTCTGTGTGACTGTTTACATAGTTCTTTAGAAACTACAATATTGTAAGAAATAAACAGTCACAAAATCCATTGGGATTTTGATGCGGTTGTCACCATCATATAAAGCATATAAGCGGCGTTCGAAACAACGTAGGGGACCCATTCCGAATGGTACCTATATTTATAATACATTAATAATAATTAACTTGAATGGTCAGGAGGTTCCTCTCTCTGGAGCCCTGACCGCCGCGCCGGTAACTTAGGTTCCCGATACCGGTGGGCTACTATTTTTTATATTCTAATATTTAAAAATATAATTTATATGTGTACAGACGCCAGCACATCAAGCTACTACAGTCTGTGAAATTTCTTTAATAGATTTTCAACTTTTTCCTAACGTATTTATGGTTCAGGGTTGATTGGGAAAATTTGACAGTTTCGGGTAGCTTGACCTGCTGGCGTATGTACCTACTTATTGAAATAAAGGAGATTAAATTAACTTAGATATAGCACACAAATCTCAATTTTTGTGAAGTCAAAAAAACCGTGCGTACCAGGGGCTGGTCGCCAGTCATTTAAATAAAATAAAATCATTCAGTGATACTATAATGTCCTTCGCACTATAAAGGATCAGAATACAAAAATAAGGAAGGATAATGTCAACATATCAACCCATTAACTATTTATAATCTTTATAAACCAATTGAAAGCAATTAAACAACTCCCCGCGTCACAAACATCCAATCACATATAAATTAAAACTGTTAAGGCTTCTTTCAATTCATCTTCACAGATTTGTTCCTATAAAAGGCCCAGATGCTCTCAATGCAGCATCAGATCTCCTCCACCCTTTCATCTATCAGCAAGTATCTGTTACGTCATCATCATCATCATGAACAATCTTGGTCTGTTTGTCCTGATCGTTGCTTGTCTGTGCATGCTCGCTGATGCCCAGTTGACTTTCACGTCCAGCTGGGGAGGCAAGAGAGGTGCTGTTGCTGCAACCATGTCTTGCAGGAGTGAAGAAACTATTGCTGCTATTTATAAGTTGATCCAGGTATGTTGATTTTTCTTGGTTTAATTATTAGGTAGAGCTAAGGTCAGTAGTTAAAACCGCAGGTTGAAAATGTAAACTGACAGTAAAAATTGCTTGATGTACCCAGTGCTGTGTGTACCTAGCTACACACGGTACTAGGTACATCAAACTATACATTTCCAGTTTTGGCTGACCTCGCATTGTATATGTTTTTGTACAATCAGAAGTCAGCTTATACTGGTTAAGTATAGTACTTATAGCTTGATGTGTAGTAGTGCGTACAATCCTCTAGGCTCTATGGATCTTTTGGCGCCTTAGAGACATTGACAGAGGGGTGTTAATTTCTATATTTATTTGTGAAATTGTATTGACAAAACAAGATGGCGGAGTTAGTTAGTTAGTTATAGGATGTTGGCCACGCGCCAAAAAACCTTTTAGCGTTGTACAGACGCCAGCTCATCAAGCTACTACAATCTGTCAAATTTCTTTGATAGATTTTCAACTTTATCGCTAAATCATTAAGGTTGATGGTTGATTGGGAAAATTTGACAGTTTCGGGTAGCTTGACCTGCTGGCGTCTGTACCTTCTTGGTCATCTGAGTGCACCATCCGTAGCGAAGGTCCGTAGCTGAACAGACAGTTGTGCTGCTGGGGAGTTTGTTGTGCCACTTTTTCTTCCCAGCAAAAGCGCCAGGAAGTGATGAAGGGCTGACGTTTTGGAGGACTGCCTCATGTTATTTTAGCGTCCAAAAGGTGCTGATTCTCAGTCGAGTCTGAATTTTTTATTTTGAACGAAGTTTAAGCAAAATATTATGCTCAATTAAAAAACACTGCCAATTGTTCAGAGACTTCCAGCGTAATTTCTGTGTAGGTGCGGACTAATAATAAGTATTTTTATTTTTCCAGAATGAGGCCGAGAAACTCCTGCTGTGCCAGAAGCCCTGAAGGGAAAACTTCTTGTCGAAGTTTTTTATCAAACGCCGCCGCTATGATTAAATGGAGAGTTTGTTTTATAATTATTGTTGTGACTACACGTTTTTAGCGCAACTTGGACACGACACGCTGTGTTAAATAATTTGTTGATTACGCTTTATATAAAATAAAATTATGCTTTGTTAATTTCTTTGTTTTAATTTAAAGGTAAAAATAGATACCTATAGGTAAAGATACCTAAATCGTTATTTGGTGCACACAACATACAAAAGCACGTATGACTACTTAATAACTAATTACATGAATGTTAGAAAATAGCTACAAGGTCCCAATATACATTAAAAAAGGAAGAAAACAGACATATTATTGATCACAATAATATGTCTGTTTTCTTACTTTTTTATTTCATAGCAATATAGCGCCATCAGACACTATTGCTATGACACACTTTCAAATAATATCTAATAAAAATACGCGCTTTAATTTATTAAAGCGCGTATTTTTATTAGATATTATTTAGTCGACTCGTATATTTTAATATACGTGTCGACTTGAGAACCTCTTCCCTTTTTCCGTCGGTTAAAAAGAAACCTTAAGATAACTAAATGCAAAGCTAGATTATGTACCTAATGGCTGCCTCGTTGATCTTCAGACAGCAGTCGCGCAGTGGGTCAGCAGTCGTTAAGCGTGGGGTCCTGGGTTCGATTCCCAGGTCGGGCAGTAGGTATTATTCGAGTTTTCAATTAAGAATTTCTAAGTAGAAGCCCGGATTCGGGATTAGTATCCGAGTGATGGCAATAGGCTTGCCCTTTATAAAAATACTATTTACTTGATTTACAAAAAAAAATGTTCATAGATCCCTACACGAGTCTCATTGTTGGTGTCATACTTACATAGATTTATATTTCTATGGTGTCATAAGAACAATAAAATAATTTAAGTATACACTACAGGGGACAAAACGCTCATTTTCCTTTCAGAGCTCGCTTCAATAGCTTTAGCATCCTATCTAATCATTATTCAGAATAATCTATATTCAGAGCTCTGGTATAATGAGTGGTCAAAAACCTAACCTTTTCGAGAAGCGTGCTAGAAATTTCGAGCTCGCAACGCTCGCTCTTACCAACATGCTACATTCTCCTACTTTTCAAAATGTTGTGCTTACTTGGGGGTCTCATTTAGCTTTGCCGCCCTGGGCCCCCGAGAGGCTTAAATACTACTTAGGTACATAATTATATCTGAACGTACCTGTAGGTGTATGACGAAAGTGTTTCGGAGACGCTTTAAGTTGGTCCAGGGGATCTTTCTAGGTTTATAGATAGGTAGGATAGTTTTTAATAAGTTCTTGTAGCCTGCAAAGATCGCAAAGCTATGTAAAAAGGGATTGTGAATATTTTGCGTCTTTTTAGGAGGAGACCTGAAGGACAATTCTCGTAATTTTAAGAACAACTCGCTTTCACTAAAGAAATATCGCCAGCCAGATACCTACTTAGCAACTTTTTGCAATAAGGAAACTCGAATAAAGCCGCATTCTCAAACGCAACCTAATTTTGACTCGTCAAGTCTATTGTCTTTTTCGTCACTTTAAGGTGTTAGTAGTAGCTTTTAAGTTGTTAATTACTATGACATAGTATAATGTACTCTGTGACTAACAAGAATTAACAAGGGATTTCTGAAGGACAGTGTATCGCAGCTTACATATTTTTAACCGACTTCTAAAAAAGGAGGAGGTTCTCAATTCGGATGTTTGTTTTTTTTTTTTTTTTTATGTTTGTTCGCGCATAACTCCGTCGCTTGCCAACCGATTTGAAAAATTCTTTTTTTGTTGGATAGGGTATACTTCCCAAATGGTCCCATGAAAATTTTATCGAAAACGGACAAGTGTTTTTTGAAAAATCAACAAAAATCAAAAAAATGATCACAACAAAAAAGTGAAAAATAAAAACTTTTTTACAAAAAAAAAACAACCGACTTCCATAAAAACACTACAAAGTGAAAAATAACTTTAATTTCGGAAGTCGGTGGCGAAAAACGAAATAAAAAAAACAAACCAAAGACAATACCGACTTCCGAAATTAAAGTTATTTTTCACTTTGTAGTGTTTTTATGGAAGTCGGTTGTTTTTTTTTTTGTAAAAAAGTTTTTGATACAAATAGATTTGGTAACATTCAATTTGAACCACGAAATATTAATGAGAAAGGAAGGTGAAGGAAAGGAGAAAATTAAAAAAAATATTAAAAGCTTGGGGACAAATGCGAAAGGTATGAGAGTGAGTCTGGATATGATAATGCTAACTTTACCTACCTACCACCAATTTCGCGGGCTACTCTGGCTTCCTATCAGAAAGGGACGGTTCAAGGGACTGGGTCCCTGACGATACGCTAAGAAGAATCAGAAAAGAGAATTTGGGGGCAACAAGCATAATCAGCCTATAACGTTCCCACTGCTGGGACAAAGGCCTCCTCTCTGTCTGAGAGGGAGTGCCATAATCGACCACGACCACCACGCGGGCCCAGTGCGGGTTAGTAGATGTCGCATGTCTTTGAATTTTTCAGTTCTAGGACATGTCGGTTTCCTCACGATGTTTTCCTTCACCATTTTATGAGCAGTGGTGATGAAATAAATTACACAAAGTAAAGCGCCTGCCTGGGTTCGAACCCACGACCTACAACTAGTAAGTCGGGGTCGCGACCACTGGGCCCCCACTGCTCTTCAACAAACAGCATGGGTTTTATTATAGAAATTATAAAATACTATCATTAGAGTTCATATAAAATTTATTTAATTATCTAATCATAATAATGTTACAACTTAAAACTATTATAGATAAGTCCTGTTAATCTTAAAATAATGAAATTGGAATGCTCCCAATCACTCATTGCAAAACATACCTACTAGTCTTTTAATTTGACAAGTCAGCTAGTTGTGTTGAGCAGTTAGAATGCAAGTCATCTCATGGTGTACCACATGACAAATCAATAATTTACCCGTTCATGCTAAGTTTACCGCTGATAATCTCCAAATATCGAGGAAACTAAAGAGTATTAAGATGTCAAATAATTAATAATCAGACGCGCTTGCTTCATGTTGCTTAAGCCATTGACCGCCACAGACGTCTATGGACGTACGTATTTTGATCTGTAAAAAAGTGGTATTTTCGACGTGCCATGACGTCGGAACCGTCGTGAGCACGTTTTAATTTGACGTCCACAGACGTCTGTGGCGGTCAATGGGTTAAGGTACTGAGACCTCGACTCAGCATTGCGGTTGACCATTTGGGATGCACTCTCCACGGACCGGCAAACTTAGCGCGAAGGGGTTGTAAGTTGCTCAGTGAACTTATTGAATGGAAACAATGCCGATAGAAACAGAGAATTATAAATTTAAAAAACTGCCACCTTCAAACGTTATAAATGAAGCAAAGGGGTCACATATTAAGTTGACTGACTCTGACTTATAACCAACAAGAGTTAACTTGAACCCATGCGGCTCCTCCTGACACCTGTGTTGTTACCACTCTCTCCATCGACCACCACAGTATCGCACGCTAATGTCATCCAACCAAAGTCTCAAGTGAAATCTTGTGGGTTGTACATGGATTAAAATTTTATGAAACTTATAAAATGGCAGTGTTTTTAATAAAACATTTTAAATTATCCCACATAGTTGTAATAACATGCCCTACACTATTTTGCACTATGACGCAGAAGGTGACAGCACCGTTGACACTCCACTTGTATCCAGAGACATCCTGCTGGACCCAGTCTGCGGAATATCATCTTCATCCAAGAGTTCTCTCATCCTCCGCTTATAAATCTCGCTGTCCGGGTTATTCTCTTGATTCCTACATCGGTCTAGCTTCTTTTCAATAAGTCTGACTTTTTCACGAGCAGGACTTTCAACCATTTTCACAAGAGATCTGATCTTCCTAACTGCTTCAATTAGTACAGCTAACTTGTCCTGCCCAGCCTCTCTAAATAGCATATCTGTGACGTAACTGTCGAGGTTCTCTTGCTCTTTACTGGCTGCATGTAGAACGGCTGCTAAAGCTATTTGTGAGGGAGCATATAATAGACAAGCATCAGTCAAAAATACCTTTTCAAGGAACTCATCAATGCCTCCTCTCAGACGTTCTGGGTTTGCTAAAGAACATCTTGTTTTAATATCAATTAGGAATCCTTCTACAGGTCGGAAGGGATTGTGAATAGTCAAGTGATAGTTTAACTGTTGCATCAGTAATAATTCGTTGTTCAATATAATGTCAGAGGCCTTATCCCTGTCGCCTTTAATATTAGCGACGAACTGACCGATGGACACGTTAAATTCTTCTACTTTGCAAGCCAAATACACGCAGGTCGCGAGAATTTCCTTTGGGTGATAGTCCATGGTCGAATTGTAAAGATAAAATCGTTTAAAATAGTGGAATGCGGTTCCAACAACACCCTTTGGCATGGGGGGGCTGAACCGCTTGCAGAACTCCTTCAGGTGCAGCTCATACTGTTTTAGAAGCAGTCTTTCCTCGTCAGGAGATAAAAAGAAATTGTACCGTTGAAATTCATCAATGTGTGTTCCATGTTTCGAAATATAGTTAAGGTTATGCTTTTCTCGCAGAATAGCTAGTTCACCCTCGTCACTGAAAGTCCAGAATTTTCTTTGGGAGCTCGTTGAAAACATTTTATAACTGTAACTGATTTCCTGGGTTTAAATTAAATACAAACACAATAACAAACCCCCACAAACGGCCTCGTAATTTGAGTTTGACAATTAATTGACATTTGACAATTCTAATAGATTGACATTGCGACACACAGGGCTGCCATACAAAAAAAAAATGCTCGAATAGAGAAACAGCTGATAGCTAAGATTTTTAACTATTTTGTTATCTTGCGCAAATTCATGAATCTCCCGTAGTAAGACACATAAACGGGAGATTCACAAATTTCACTGCACATAATTCATTAATTACACTTTACTTTTGAAAGAAATCTTATCATAATAATAGTATATGGCTACATTGCATCATCTGACTCAACACTTCATCAAACGCAGCAATTCTGTTATTATTGGTCCAAAATTACTGGTTGAACTGGAATTTTTCATTTCCCATCTTACATTTAGCATTTACACTACTTTAATTATTCATGTTAGCTTCATTTTCTTCGCTTACATATTTTTTTACAATTCAAATTCTAATACTGATAGTACTTTAGTAATTAATCGTACTTTCAGTAAAGGAACGTGCTCACACGATTTTATCTCTTTCCCACTTGTTGCGTTCCGGTTCTCCATCTCAGACGCATTTGAGTCATCTTCAGTGAGTGCTGCTGATTGTCATAAATTAAAGAAATTAGACTATTTTTATATCAATAATCATTTCAAATCGTTGATAACAAGTGAAATCAAAATGTCGCGACCGGGTGATAGACCAAACCAAGCCCAAACATACAAACTAGTCGTCGTCGGAGGTGGCGGTGTGGGAAAAAGTGCAATCACAATACAATTTATTCAGGTATTTATCGCCGTATTTGGCCGAGATCCGGCTGCGGAACAGATGTTACAGTATACTAATAGTTTCTATTGACGATTCTGGGAACTGGTTAGTAATTGAAATGATGCGTTCATGCATAAAAATAGTGTTTGTAAGGCAGTCTGTGTCAAGGCCTGTTTGAAGGCGACTCCGCCCACTGGCGTCACCGCATCTGGTGCTGAAATGCTATCATTTGGTCTTCCAGAGCTACTTCGTGACTGACTATGACCCCACCATCGAGGACAGTTACACCAAGCAGTGTGTTATTGATGATGTACCGGCTAAGCTTGACAGTGAGTACACCTCCTTAGCTTTATGGTATCCTGGTGGTTAAGTATTGTGGGTGGGTTGAAGAAAGCTAATTATTTCTTGTTATAAAAATATCAAGGGCATTGCCTCCATACTTTGTATTCAATGTTATTTATTAGTCATGGCTACCTGTTGCAACATGATCAAATTTCTTATAATAGATTGAAATTCACTTAATTCTGTGTAACCATGTGATGCACCAATGACAAATTCTCGCAGTCAAGCTTGGGGTAGGCCTATTTCCATAAGTAGATGTCTTTCTGCTGAGATAATGATGATATACACTTCCTGGTAGTCATGTGTTTATGAATGTGGAGTAAAACCAGAAACCAAATCTCAGCCTCATCCGAAGATCATTCCTTTGCTGGACATAGTCTTCACCCAATTACACCCTTACCCATCCATCCTTACCATCTGCACACACATAAATATACAGATTATACACAAGAATGATGCACCTAGCAACATCTGATGTCAGAATCAACCATAGTGTAAACACATATTCTTTCATAATTATTATCTCCACTATCAAAAACTCCTGTAAGTATCACAAGATAAATTATATCTGATACAATCTTGCAGCTTCATAAGTCATTTTATTTTTATTCAGTATGGGATGCATTTTACGCACATTCCTTTGATAGAAAACTAACTTCTTCCCTCAACTTAGGCTGCAAATTTTTTTTCTTTTTGCTTGGTTCCTAAGTGTTGTAGCATGATGTTAAATAGGCTGTAACCTTCCTCAAGAATTTGGCTATCAAATGCAAAAAGAATGTTTCTAATCTGACTGGTAGTTGTGACTAGTGCTTAAAAACCAAAGAACAAAGTCTTGATCGTTTTTGTATTAGTATAGATATACTTAATTGACCTTGTGCTAGATAAGAAGACTCCTTATTGCATTTCAATAAATTCAAATGAATGCATGATATACTTTTTATTACATAATTTGTGTCTGTATGGTAAAAGTAGGTTATTTTTTTATATTAACACCTGTTTGCCAATTTGTCTGTAAATGTATATGCCACAGAGAAAAAAGGTCTTTTGCCCAAACTGGGTAAAAAAATAGAATATTGATTGTTTGAATGTTCAAATTATATACTCAATACTAAATATATTTATTGCTTCCACATGTGACTTTAGGTGGTAGATTTTACAGAATATGATCATTGTGGATTATTATTATTTATAATCTATACTATAAATAAAAATGAATCACCAAAATGTATGTATGAGCATAACTTCCGATCAACTGCACTAAATTGGATAATTTCTTTCTTGTGTTTGTTATTGTCAGGACCAGCTTTGTATACATAATTGGATCCGGTAGGTGGCGCTGCTTTTTCGGGCAGGACAACATCTACCAGGTCCACTAGTGAATTAATAAATGAATGAAACCCAACATTAAAATCAATCTAACAAAGAATAAAAGAAACTAGGATGTAATTAACTTAAAGTTATACACTAGTATATTATATTTATGTTTATTAAATGGTTGCATAATTTATAAATGTATAATAAGTTCATGTTTTTTTTTTGTTGATTGATTTCATAATAAATCCCTGAAGTACAGACTTAATTGCAAAGTATATTTATGTTTATTAAATGGTTGCATAATTTATAAAGTATAATGATGAGCTTTCATGTTTTTTTTTTGTTGATTGAGTGATCTTAATAAATCTCTGATTTACATACTTAAATTGCAAAACATATTGTCAATATTAATAAACAAATCAGAAAGTGCAATATCACACATTTTTCACTTGCAAGTTTCTTTTTTATTACAAATTCCACAATGAAAAGGGTGGGCAGAGTAATAAGTATTTTGTCAATTGGTAAATGAAATGATCCCTAGAATGATCAGGTTGGGCTACTAAAAGATATTGCTTTGTCACCCATTTTAGAACTATCATAAGTTCATAACATTAAATCCTTACAAACAGTTATTAGCTGCATGCTGGTTGCCGCTGCGGACTACATGCTATTAATTGTGCTATGATAGGTTCGTTACTATGAGGCTGGTATAGTCAACCAGAGAGCACTGAAGCTAAAAAAAAAAGAAAAACACTTCTTTCATTATCTTTTTCTCCTTCTACAGTCCTGGATACAGCCGGTCAAGAGGAATTCAGTGCGATGCGGGAACAATACATGAGATCTGGCGAGGGTTTCCTCCTAGTCTTCTCCGTGGCTGACCATGCGAGCTTCGACGAACTGTATAAGTTCCACAAACAAATCCTCCGCGTCAAAGACAGGGACGAGTTCCCCATGCTGCTTGTCGGAAATAAAGCGGATTTGGAAAGCCAGAGGCTGGTAAGTGTCTCTCTTTATAATAAACTGTTTTGTATGCAGCTGGGAAGATCGTGGTGCTGGTTTTCTTGCCAGCCAGCAATGAGGAAGTGGCCTAAGACAAGTCATTCATGAATATACCCAAAGAAATTACGAAAGAACTATTAATAAGCGAGCAGTCTCATATAGTTAATTTCAATCAGGCACATTAAAGGCACTTAATGTAGTATTGATTCTAGTTGCCCCTTCCAAAAGGTATGGAGAAGAATGAAACTGCTTTTTAAAGATTTTTAGTACATACTCCAATTTGGCACTGCTTTCAAAACGGTGAAGGAAAACATCGTGAGGAAACGTGTTCTAGAATCGAAAATTCAAAGACATGTGACATCTACCAACTCGCACTGGGCCCGCGTGGTGGATTACGGTCCACTCCCTCTCACAGAGAGGAGGCCTGTGACCCAGCAGTGGGAACATTATAGGTTGATTATGCTATAGTAGAATTAAATCAAATTGTCCATACTACTGTATTCTCGGCACCCATGATGTCATCGTATAAAACAGTGTCATTGCCAGTTTGACCTGAAAACAATTCTAAAGAATAGTCATCATAGCTACATAATATTTATATTCTACATGATGAAGTTTAGTGAGGGGGGCCCGTGGCTTAATAATGACAGCCGCACAGGTTGATCGGTCAGGTTAAGCTACGCTTGCCGCGGTTGGTCTGTGGATCGTGCCTCGGAAAGCACGTAAAGCCATTGGCTCCGGCTGTCATTTGTGGAACTTTGATAGTTGTTACGAGTAGTCAGAAGCCCGAAAGTCTGACAACCAGTCTTCCCAAGGGCCAGGGGTATCGTATTATCCAGTAACTGGGTTGTGGAGGTCAGATAGGCAGTCGCTCCATGTAAAATACTGGTATTCAGCTGCATCCGGCTAGACTGGAAGCCGACCCCAACATAGTTGGGATAAAGCAGGCAGATGATGACATGATGAAGTTTAGTTTAATATAAGTCTGAAATTGCCAACCCGTCTTGAGCAAGCGTGATGGGTGATCAAGCCTCATGCTTTCTCTGAATGAGAAGAGCCCTTTGACCTGCAGTGGAACAATTATAAAATGATCGCTTTCAATCAATCAATAGTTCTATTATCTTCATTCCTTTTGCATTCATTGCAGTTATTTCTTTCCTGAGTTATAATATATCTCGGAGTTCAGTCTCTTGACAAAGGCCTCCTCTAACGATTTCCATTGCTTTCGGTCTTCTCCAGTTTTGACCTGTGTGAGATTGAGTTCGTCCTCCCATCTTTTGCGTTGTCGACCCCTATTTCCTTTGCCACCATAGGGTACCATTATGTCAGAATTATACTCCATCTATCCGGGGGGGTTCGTAACATGTGTCCCGTCTATCTCAAAATAAAAAGTCATTTATTCAAACTAGGCTGAGATTCAGCACTTTTTGAACGTCAAAATTACAAAAGACAGTCCCCAAAAACGCCCGCCCTTCACCACATCCTAGTGCTTTCGCTAGGAACAAGTTTCCCAACAAACTCCCCAGCAGCACAGCTGTCTGTCACTCCTGTCATCTTTGTGAGGATGTCTGTCACTCCTGTCTTAGCTCTTATAGATGTGTTCCTTTGTCAGTCTAGTTTAATGATTCCCAATAAACTCATCTCCATATCTCTCTGACAATGTTCTAACATATTCCTGTGGTGTTTGGAGAGTGCCCAGGTTTCGAATCCATAAGTGAAAAATGCTTACTTCACTGTAATAATAATATTACCAGTCGTATTATTATCGCAGCAAAGTAAACAATTTACAGTTATCATTCAAAAATGCTCAATAATTTCTATGGCATAAGGTTTGAAATGGAATTTCCGAATATCGGATTTTATAAGTCATAGGGAATCCTGAAACCGCAATTATTTCATGTATCGATGACATGCGTCAGGTTTTATGAATGACGTTCAATGTTTATCGTAAACATAATTATAGTAAACACGTATTCTTCCTGTTTCATTGTAGATTCATTGTATTTAAAAAATAACCATTGAGCTCATTCATAATAAATATCGTGTAAGGCATGAGTCAATGCTTCAGACGCGGACTGACGAGCGGTCGTGAGTTCGACCTGACTCCGACTGCACAACCGCCACCTACTATGAACAAAGTCAGTTCCTGATCAGCCTATAAGCAAATTAAGCAATTGCTTAGGGCATCACGCCTCCTCGGGGGACGCCATAAACAGCACCGAAAAAATATTTGCCCAAACTCGATGGGGTTGTGTCGTTTAATTACCGAGTTCCTATGGCCATCTTCCAGCTCCATAATCAGACCCTGGTTACCATCTAGCACCAAAGTACTCGTCAAGACGGTGGCACAGCACAGGCGTAAATTGTCACCAACAGTGTTAACTGAATAAGTTATTCATAATTCGGGCTAAATATTAAATCAGGATAATATTGTTTCAACGAATTGTTAGCGTGTAAGTTGCTCTAATAACTCGACGATCATAATATTGTTTACGAGGAAAATGAAGCTGGAGTACTGAAAACATAATTATTACGTATACACTTTGATGAAACTGAACTGCACGAATATAAATTCATTCGTGAATCATTCAATTGGTTTATGTTAATACTAATTTTCTCAAAGTCTGATCATAATAAAATTATGTCCATAATGCCCATATTATAAACCACACTAATGTTTACAGGTTTCACTGGATGAGGCACAAGCTCTATCGCGCCAACTCAAAGTCCCATACATTGAGTGCAGTGCGAAACAACGAATGAACGTCGACCAAGCTTTCCACGAGCTCGTCAGACTAGTCCGTCGTTTCCAAGAGGCAGAGCGCATCAACATCAAGTCAGACTATGGTAGTGGCAAAAAGAAAAAATGCACCATCCTGTAACATATTATATCTATGGTGAGATATGTTCAATTCATTCTACATTCAAAGTTCGCGCCGTTCCGATGACAGATGATTTTTTTTTATTTCTGCAAAGAAGTTTGATTGTTTATTTTTTTTTATTCTAGAGATGTACTGACTATCTAAGGAGGGTTTAGTCGACTACCAAACAATCCAGTTCTTGGAAAAGCTTTAATTTAAAAAATGTGTTTTAGCTCACTCATAAGCTAAACAGTCAATGATGGAATGGATAGTTTGTACATTTTTTATGAAATTATTCGGGTTGTAATATAATTAATATTTATCAATACATCTCCATCTCTATCTACTTCATTAGTTTTATAATGCAAACAAACAGTCTTCTTATTTTTATATTTATTTATTTATTACTTTTTAGTTCTTAAGCATTATTTGCATTATTTTAATGGAAAGCACATTGAAATGCAATTCACCTGTTTCATTGTTCTCGATTAACAATAAATGTGATACAATTTCACTTCTTTTTTATCATTTTGGTACAATTTTTTCTCTAGTGCCATACTTGAAGTAATGTCGGAATTTTAACCCGAAATAATGCATAAACAATGTGGGTTTAATTTAAACGATTTTGAATAATTAATTAACAATCATAGGGATAAAAAAAATGAGTAATTTTTCTTTATTTGTTAAAAATATCCGTCTACCGTTGGTACAGTCAGCGACAATAGTTAATGAATATTTAGAAAGATTCAAAACTGTAAAATAAAACTTTGAAAAAAAAAGTTTGATTTCTTCAATATTCACTAGACTTGATCATGATTGTAGTTATTCATTCTTTGGTAGCTAACATTTATATAATCTTTACACACACGTTTTCAGAAGAAAACGAGCCGTGAGTAATGCACAGTCGAACAAAATAAATATTTAATTTCGGGTGTGTGTAAAAAAGCTTTTCACAAATAACAGTTTACGTTGAGCACATTTCGTTATAAAACGGTGCTTATTATTATAGCTTTATAGTCTTCTAGCACAATTTTCGTGGGATATAATCCCCTAAGTTATTATTACAGGTCATTTTTTATTTGGTTTGCGTCTTCATAAGCTATTTTTTTTTTTTTTTTTTGTTATGCGATTCTTTGTTTTTAATAAATATTGATATTTATTATTATTTTCGTTTTGATTAGTAGTCAGGCCCGATTTGGACGCGGATTGTTTTTGGTTACTTGATAATATTGTCCCATTAGAGTACAATTATTGTTTGTTGTGTAATTAAAGCCGATCATAAGGCCCGTTGTAGACGGCACGGTTTCCTTACGGTACGTCGCGCTAGCCGCACCGTAGAATAATCGTGTGAGCTTGTATATGGCATGGCAAACCACCGGATGACGCCTCTGTGTCTGTCAACAAGATCCCATAGTGATCCATACAACACTGAAGATCGTGCCTACACACGGAGAATTAACCGTAGTTTTCACGACAAAAAAACGTGTGTACGGGCCTTACGCATCCCATTTTTTTTAAAGATTGTCTAAAAAGATTACATCGTCAGTGTCAATAGGAAAGTTCATTAAAACTATTGACTGGTGTAAAATAAATAACACATTATTAATTATTAAAATTGCGTGTATAACTATAATAATATAAATATTTGTACGTATAATATTATAGACGTCTAAATACCAAATACTAATGTGTATAAAATATTTTTGTTACTTTTTTTGTCGTTCAATAATTAATTTTAGGTTAGTGTTAGTAGTTTGAATTTAATGTGTCATTTGAATAGAAAATGTAATTTCTACCATTATTCCATTAATTAGTCGGATAGACACAATTTTATTGAACCGAATTATAATATTAAAATCGATTAAAATAAGCATTTTTTACATAGAAGTAAGTTTACTGTTCTGGAAAATATTTAATTATTCAAATGATATATTGAATTTTATACAAGCAGTTCGGAAATGTGTATCATAAAACAGCTTTCTGGTTATTGGTAACGACTAAATGGATAGACTTTGTATGAGTTGTCATCACAACAGATGAACAGACTATGTGCCAAACACAATATTAAGATCCTATGTGATCGGTCCCACACTCTCAAACTCGCCAATTACACAAGACGATATCTTTACATACACGTAAATCACACCTTCCCGTGGGGGGATGTTGATGCTATTTTCTCAATCATTTAGTGACTTTATTCCGAAAGGGTTATGTGTATCAATATAGAGGCTGGCTTCCAGGCTAACCGGATACAGCTGAATACCAGTCATCATCTGCCTAGCCTTTTCCCAACTATATTGGGGTCGGCTTCCTACCAGCATTTTGCAGCTGAATACCAGTATTTGACATAGAGTGACTGCCTATCTGACCTACACTTCCACAACCCAGTTACTGGGTAATACGATATCCCTTGGTAAGACTGGTTGTCAGACTTTCGGGCTTCTTAAAACCTGTAACGACTGTCAATGATCCACGAATGACAGCCGGGACCAACGGCTTTACGTGCTTTCCGAGGCACGGAGGGGTCTTGGTATGTAAAAATGCCGGATCCACGGACCAACCGCGGAAAGCGTAGCTTAACTTGATCGATCGACCCGTGCAGCTGTTATTACTTATATCACAGCTTAATACCAGTATTGTGTTTAATACATTAATATAAAAAATAAAAGAATCTCGATGTTTTGTCAAGTCACAAAAACCGGGCGAAGGGCGGGTCACTAGTTTTTAATATTTAATTGTGCGATGGTTAACATTAACCCTTACCGCTAACCAGAAAGCTCACGAACATTTCGTAAGTTAATTTTAAAAAGAGATATATATTTTTATATCATAGTATTGGTTTTTACACATTTTTTGCTAAGCATGTACCTATATTACTTAGTTGGTGCACAACTGATTTTGATATACATATTTACAATGATTTTATAACGATTTAGCTTTTAAAGTAATCTGTAGAGAGAGATGTTTTACACTAATTGTTTTTATCAGCTTTATAAAATTAGAGAAAAATGTTGTTTTGTGAACGTTTTTCGTGGATGTAAGACGTGGATTGGTCACGTTTTACTGGTAATATTTGCCAGTGGCCTGAACAATCTTTATTAAGGGGCGCTCGGTAACCCGCAACATTCAAATTATCTTACGTTTTTTGCAATTTACGGCCAGTGCCAGGGGCTGCAGTCTCGATATTCGATCGCTTTACGACCGAATTCGGTCGCAAAGTCCCGGATTGACAGGTGTAATGTATGGATTGACAGGACTTTGCGACCGAATTCGGTCGTAAAGCGATCGTTATGAATGTCGAGACTGCAGCCCCAGGTTGTATGTTGAACAAAATATGATTCGCGAGCGTAATAAGTATGTATTTGCAGAATTAAAATCATCAATACAACCTTGTAAGTTCATATAATCCTAAAAAGTGATATTTCATAAAATAGGATTATATGAAAATTGGAATTTCGCGGGCTACCCTGGCGGGTCCCCCTTAAAATAATGAATACAATTATATTAAAAACATGTTTAATGGAATCAACATTTATTTATTTATTAGCGACTGCATTAAATATTGTACAGTCAGTAACAGTATTTTTTTTTTGTGTTGTGAACTCATTCAATAAGTAATTATAGTGTCTTATGATTATACCTACATTATTATAATTTAAATACTGGTTCAGTTTTGAATGTTTTCAATGCGATGTCTCCGAAATATTCCTTTTTTGTACCTATGTATAGCTTAAATATAAATTGGTGTGAAATCTAGTTATTTTACGTAGCAACAGGCAACACTAAGTCAAAAAAAGACTTGAATTCTAATTTTGGAATTCAACACTGGAAACACCGATAACTTTTTAATAGTCTGTGTTGCCATGTAAAAAGACCAGAGGACTCGACTTGTAAATAAATTATTTTATATAATTGTGAGCTCGCTTGGTGTATGAAATAGATGATTATTCCCCGGAAGTAGCCCTTTACGGGTATATTGCCCGTACCATAGAGTTTGCAAGTATGGAGTCACACAGTGCAGGTGCAATATTGTAAGAAGAGCTTTAACTTGAGGCGGTCTTTCGCCGTAACCTACTAAAATGAGAACTGTTGTCCAGCTAATTATTGTATTTGTAAAATAAATCATTGTAACATATTTTCGCATTTTATTTCAGTAGTCGGCAAAATAAGCTTTGAAGCAACCTACTTTTTAATGACAGTTTTACTAGAGTTGGGCCGAATTGAACAGTCGTTGGGCCATAAACGTCGCTACTTTTACCCACATCACTAGCGCACTCTGAAAAAAATACCCCAACTACATATAGTTGGGGTATTAATATTCCAGGGCTAGCGCATAGGTACGCTAGCCCTGGAATATGAATGGTATTTTTGACAATACATGACGCTGGCAGAATATTCGACAACGGCTTAGTTGCCAAAAAGAAAAGAAAACCTCTATTTTACCATAAAAACTGCTCAAGCGCTCTCATATACTGTACTCTTTGCAATCGCTGCGCTGTCTGCGCTGACCCTTATTCCATGTCCAGCAATATTTTGTATTCATGGTAAAGAAAAACTGCGCAAAATGTTGCTGGCAACATTGCTCGCAGAACGTGTGAACCATGTTTCCACAAACTGCCAGCGTTTGTTTACGTCTTGAGGACTAGAGAATCCGTCAAGGTACGGCAGTAGGGTGTGATTGTGGAGCTGTCACTAACCATGCTCCACCAGCTCCTATCCTTCCTTCCTTGCCCTCTGTGACCCAAAACATGCAGTGTAAAGCCTCGGCTAGGGGACATTTTGTCCCGCAACATGACGCGCAACACTCAATCTACGTGTTGCTGCAACGTAGCAAAGCGGCCCGCAACATTTTACGTGACACGGGACATGTTGCTTCGCTCTGAGAGCGAGCGCAGGCGTCCCGCGCCAGTGTCGCGCCATTTGTGCAAAATGTTCCGCGACATTCTCTCGGGATATTCACGTAGTTGTCGAGCGCCATGTTCCGCAACATATCGTTCCATATGTCCCCTAGAGTATTCGAAGCTTAGGTGACCTCTGTGCTGCAACCGACAACGCCGTGGAAATGGCGTTTTGAAAACAAGATTTAAAATACAGTCGTGCTGACACGAAGAAGAAGTAGATAATCCAATAAAAGCCACAAAAACTAACTCGAACGATTATTTCTTTAATCACATTATATTACATATATAAATAGTCTACGGGTGTTCACTTCCTGGCGGCGAGGGCGGACAGGTCGGCGATGCAGCGGTCCAGGGTCGCCTTCTCCTGGTCGGGGGTGATGGCCTTGCTGACGTTGGTTACTACCCAGTCCACCAATTGCCTCTGGGCCAGGCGACGTTCCAAGTTGGACTTCTCGAGCTGGTAGTCAAGGCGGCGCTTCACCTGGAATCGAGGAGTGCGGGGTTAATATTGGTACATTTGGGCTGTCGAAACAATAGTCAGCTATGCATAAGCATGAGGTTTACGGCCTAAAATAATGATGAGTTATATTTTTTATGCCTGCATTAACTTCGGTGTGATCGGTCATGGAGTGCATATAAGTCTTACAACTGACCATTGGAAAACGGGTTTTCTAACAAGACACTGCAATTTGTCACCAAGAATACCTCTGCGGGAAGGTTGCACTTACGACGGACGGAAATCTACCATGCAAAATTAAAATAATGCAACTCAAGTGAGTTGCATTATTTTATCTTACCTAATGTAATAAGGGCTTAAATTGCTTATCCAAAGTATTTACCTCAGAGTAAGCGTTCATGAGACGTTCCCTGTACGCAGCCTCGAGCTGCAGCAGAACATTCTCCTTCTTAGCCTGGATGAGAAGCTCCTGGCCCTGTGCACGCCACTGGGCAGTCTTCTCCGCTTCTACGGCCTGCTCCAAACTCTTGATGGAGTCCGTGCGGCTCTCGTTCCATTCTGATTCGATTGTCTGGAAAAATTGTGATGGACTTTTTAGAAAATAGATGTTAAAAATGTGTAAATATAAGATTGTGAATAAATGGGTACATCGGTAGTGTACGGTCGTTTAGGGACCACGCGACGTGGGATCAGGTCAAATAAAATAAAGCTGAACTCTGCACTGTGAGAGTTTCTAGCTTGAGATGGCTAGTGTGAATGTCCCGTAGGGGCTTGGACTAATGTGTAAGCTTGTAAGCCTACAATATATCCACAAAAACACTGTACTGTTACATAAGTTCTACATGGAATATCTGCTTAGTGGATAAATGCCCAGTTAAATAATGATGAGTTATATTTCCTTCAGTGTGAATGCTATGCAAAAACAAGCATACTCTTGATGCATAATCTTATTCATAAATTCACCTGTTTGTTATAAGATGACAACACTGTGTAAGTCAAAAGCAAATACAGGATGCAAACATCAAGTTTAGAAAAAGTTTTAATTTGTTCTTAGTTTTACCATCAAGTTTAGAAAAAGTTTTAATTTATAATTAGTTTTTTGTTGTCTTTGTTACACACCAGTGTGTCTCTTTCTAAGAGCCATACCTTTTCTTTCTTTCTTATACCTCACAGGGATGCTATGGTAGCACACCAAGTGAGCCACCCAATATACCTGTATACATTTAGTTGGCAGCGCAACCTGGTGACATCACAATAGTGTCCAGGTGAGGTATGGCTCTAAAGCTAGATATCTCATATTAACAGCCAGGTACCATAAAAATTCTTAGATAGAAATGAGCCACTTACATCGACTTCCTTGTCCAACCAGGCAGCTATGTTAGGTCCGAGTTTCTTAGCAGCAATGCCGACCATCAGTAGCAGTGACAGACCAGTGTAGTACTCGTGCTCCATGACGTAGATCTCCTTGCTGCAGAGGTACGTAGCCAGACCAACTCCGAAGGTGTATGGACCAGTCACACCGGTCTTTGAGTGGAAGAATTGGAACCTGGAATGGGTAGTTGTGGAAGATTACAGAATGTTTAGTTTGTGAGTTATTCTTATTAGTCCAGTTGGACTGCAATAAGTCTTTAGGAAAACCAGCAATGCTCATAATTATTATGAACATTTTGTGGGCTGAAGGTTAGTTAAACCTAATAACATTTGGAAGCAGTCAACATTTACTTCTGATGGTTAATCTTATCTTTCTAAATCCTAACTGGAATTCACAATCTGAATTCTGAATACCATACATTTTATCATATTTTATTAGATGATTTACCACATACAAGTTTTTTATGTAATTATTAACAAATTGGATTGTATGATCTGGGAAATGAATGAAAATTATTACATATGTGTCTTTAACTGAAATTTCAGACACTAGTTTATCAAAACTGCTGAGATGGCTGTGGGCATTTTTTTTCTTACATTACAAAACCTATGTTTATTTTTCAATGTTTAAATCTCACCATTCTTCAGGAATAAAGCCAAGCCTGACTTTACCGGGCTCCCCTCGGACTGGCCTGGGAAAGTTTGTCTCATCGTGGTTACCGGAGACAGCTGAGGCGGAGCCCCGTGCGACCAGCGCTGTGGACTGTCTGGTCGCAGCTGTGGAGTTTTTAAATGAAGATTAAATATTAATAATATTACAAATAAAAAAATGGCCAAGGTGTACTGTATGCAGCATGATGGAAACATACTAAGAAAGAGTGCACACATTAAATTAAAATTGACAATCAATCTTGTCTGAAAATTAATAATTTAATCTTAATTAATTTTTGAGATTTCCAGATATTAGACAAGAGCAATGATAATAAGAAACAGGATACTACTATTCACTGTATCCCAAAAGTCTTATGTTATAATTTATGACACTAAAACTAAATCAGCTGCAGTGCAGAATAATTTATTATCAGCTGAACTCGTATGTACCCTTATTAGAGGTTATATTACTTTTCTATGCTCAAATATTAAAATTGAAGGGCTGAAACCCCATAAACTAATATTCACAACTCATAATATTCATGTAAAAAGGCAAATTTTCATCTAAATAATTTCCACAATCGCGGAGACACCCGTCAAATCGGTGATTACATAAACCTCCGTAACCCAGGGTTAAGGTTAAAAACTAAACTTTAACAACACATTTAATAACTTTTATACAAACTATTCGTTAATTACACATACCTGAACGCAAAGCTACGCGCGATAGCATGTTGTAAAAGCAAATTACAATTTATTTTACGAAACTCGACAGTCCCCGAGCAAAATGTACTTTGCGTTAGGGATGTACTACAACAGATCACAGATGAGATGAACAGATCGATTCAGAAAAAAAAAATAGTCGATCGATTATGTCAGGTTTAGTGTTGTAATTTCAATAGATTGGTACTGTTTTTGATCTAATACTCGAATAAAATCTAGAATAGAAATTAGATATTCTTAGTAAGTTTTTATTTTTTTAAAGCTGCATCCCCTGCAGTGACCTAGATAATGATTTTATTACTTGGTCATGATGACATTCGATCAATACTGGGCCTGGGACAGCTCCTATCCTATTGTTGTTTATTTGTGACTGCGTACTGCTTGCTCCCATTTTCTATTTAAGCAATTGGTATCGTTAGTGGCATTGTTATTATTTACAATTCGGTGGCTGTTAAGTTATGGCCAATATGCACCACTGGATCTGGCAGCGAATGGTGAATTGACGAAATTTATTTCTTTTTATCTTCACGCATAAAAAGCTATTATTTTGCAACTAACTTACAACTTTTATTTCAACTTCAACTCTTCTTCTGTGGAAGAGACACCACATTTTGCCAATATATTTTTTTATTTTATAAACTTGAATGTGGATGTCATTGAAGAATCCGATATCCTGACATTTGACAAAGTATATTTTGTTTTTTAAACAAACGGCCAGTTATTTTTAGAATCCTTTATTGATTTTTGAACGTAACTACGATAAGTTTCTATATATATGTTTTTGAACGCTCTACAATCTGTCAATATGACGATGGCGATTGACGTGTGTGTTATTGATAAGAAAGTGAGATTGTAGTTTTTATGTTTTTTGTGCAAAAACAAACTTTTTTCTAAAATGGGGCTCGTCACATCCTGCTGTAGGCCTTCAGCTTCCGAGGTGTTGACTCCTGACTCTGTAAGTTGCCATAATTCTCGTACAGATACGTTTAAAACCCAACTGGTATTCCACAAATCTTTTGTTACCTATTTATTATTTCTAGAATGGGTAGGAATATCATTTACATTTAAAACTGGTTTTTATTGTGACATTGATTATCTACTGCGTCCTTCAGCGTGATTTGTAGAGCCGGTAGAAAGTCTCATAACCATTATGTTTAGTTTTGAATTGTTGCAAAACACTTTTCACTATTTACTTTTTTTACAAAAATAACAACAAATAAAAACAGAAGGAAAGAAAATAATTTTATTCAATCCAAACTAAAAATGATTTCTTATGAAAACAATGAAGTTTTTTTATGTGCAAAATAAATACATATTATATTTATGGACCTCTTGCTTGGTACCAGGAAACCAGACGTCGTCAGCAGAGCGAGGCGGCTGAACGTCGCGCGGCTCAGGAGGCCTCCCGTGGAGTCAAGGACCCTAGCAAGATGGAGCGCAATCAAAAGAGATCAGAGGAAATGGAGAAGAGGGAACAGGAACTGAGCCGGCAGGGTGGACCTGGTTTGAAAGTAAGGATATTCTATATTCAGGGATACAATACAGGAGTCATTCCTAGTGTAAGGCAACGTTTTTATAATAAAAAAATTTAGAACCTTAGATAATCTTCAAGTTTTTTGAATTCCAACTCAATGTTCCAACTCATGACAAAGTTCAAATTTCTACAGCCAAAAAAAAATGAAGAGTATTTTATTTTAAATGTTTATTAAAAAATCAGCTTAGACTTCTTAACACTAAAGTAGTTCATTGATTGGCAATATGTGTGATTCTCTAAGATTGGGTATGAGAGGGACTATTCTATGGGATGGCAGGGACATTGACGCGCAAACTGTAACCATGTATTATTCAGACCCTCCCTAGCGCAGGGAGAAATGTTTCACGAGTTATAAAAAAAAAACTGCTTTTCATAGAAAAGTGCAATACCTATGCGGTCAATTAATAACCCATGAAAAATTTTGATGCAGGTGGATTCAGAATCAGTCTACGAATTCATGAATCCACGGTTGAGCGTCGACATCCCTGCCACCCTGTATAGTTGTTTTTTTTTTCAGAATCTCACATAATTATCAAGTTTTGGGAAAACAAACTCAATAGTCTCTGTATTTCATACATGACAAAGTTCAAATTCCATTTCATCTGAATTTTTTTTGGACATTTTTGTTACAAATTGTGAATCAATAATCAACTTAGACTACATAACACTAAAGTAGATAGTTGATTAAGTGGCAATACATGTTGATTGTCTAAGATTGGGTATATTATTCTTTATTTGAATTGAGAATCTCAAGTAATTATCAAGTTTTGGGAAAACAAACTCAATTTCTTATGTTACAAAGTTCAAATTCCATTGCATCTGATTTTTTTTGGACCTTGTTATTACAAATGGTCAATCAATAATCAACTTTGACTACACTAAAGTATATAGTTGAGTAAGTGGAAATACATATAAATTATGTCAGATGGGATATTCAAGCAAGAGGGAGGGAATGGGAATATTTATTTCATCATTACCAACTTTAGCAATTTAGTTATACATATATTACTGTTATTACAATGTTATTAGTAAGTAAGCCTTCCGAAAAAAAAGAAAACAAAACAGTAAACAAGGCATAGCTTGTGTTGAAGTATAATTAATATAACAGAGGATAAAATAATACAATAGAGTCTGTAAGATTAAATCAATATGAAGAACAAATGAAGTGTACTACTATATAACTGGCTTTTGTTGTATCAGAAAATAATTAAAAAACACATTTAACTAGGTATTCAATCTTAATACAAAAGTGACACAAAGCTCCGCAACAATACTTTATTAATTTATATAGTTTCTCATTTGATCAAATTCAAATCCATTTATTGTTTGCTACAGGTAGAAATGCAGTTCTTACCAAAATAATATATCGATTGCTGTAACATACACACAGGGCAAACAATAATTAGTAGACATTCAAAATCTATTTTATCATTAATATCATTATTTATGTCAAAACATTACAATCAATTAATATTATTACTCATGCCAAAATACATTATAACTAATGAATACTATCACTCATGTCAATATACTATATGAAGTTTTAGTAATTAATTTCTTTTGTGCATTTTACAGTGGACAGCCGACTGAGATCAGGCTCCCAGTGGGAGCGGTCAAAGCGGTCAGACTGAGCCCAAGAGCCCTGAAGACAAGAGCCCTAAGGACAAGAACGATAAATACAAGTATAAGAACTGACCGCATCAACAACACTGCCACAAATCTGTTCTACACAAAATAATTTTAGTTACACGAAGTATTAAGATATGGTGAGCGAATACAGCTCTTAATTTCCTTGCTTTAGTCAGTCGAATTAATTGTTAAGCAAATTGACTCCCAAATTAAATTGTCCATATATTCTTTGATACTTGTCAGTAGATGTAACACGACAAATTGATGTAATCTGCATTTTCGACATATTTGCCAAAAATGTAAACAAACATGAGTTTATGGAAAAATACCTTTAATTCCTACACAATAAAGTTCAGTTTACGCTACAACTTCAAACATTTTTATAACTTTTTCAATAGTGCTAGTCACTCTGTAATCAACTTAAATTCCATTAAAATAAAGTTGATATTTGTTCAACTTGAAATAACGTCAATTTGAAGCATAAATAAAATTTGAATATAGTGTGTCAATTTGCTTAACAATTTTTATGTTAGAATTTCTCAGTCATCGAGGTTTTTTTTTCTTATTGCGAAATGGGCTAGCTCGTGACCTCGATCTCGCCTGGTTGAAAGCGATGGATGATGTCTAACGCCATACTTGCGACAGACCAATGACAGCACACCGCATTCATCCATTGATTAGATGGATTATTCTCTGATTGGTAGATCCTTATTGGTAGAGTAGATACTTACTAAGAAAACCATTTCTTACTACTTTGTGATAAGCACTATACTACTGCAGCAATGCACCCTATCACATATCTTAACTAAAAGTGAAATGTATACGCCGTACATTTGATATTGAACCTTATTTGTAGAAAGATATGGTTGAAAATTGTATAAAGTGTTTGGTAGAAATATATTTGTGTAGGAGTTGTAAACTTTATGATAGTGATATAAGGTTCAATATTGTATGTTATATTAGTCTCGTTTCTGTCTGTTACACCTATATTTTAGCCACGTAAGAGAAATTGAAATAGAAATCTCTGGATGAGTCGAAAAAAATATTTGTGTATCACATGATTAATAATCATGCATGGCTTTAATATTGGAATAATATATTGTGTCTACTTATTAAAACTATACTTATGAAAACTATAAATTATATTTAGAAAAAGACATTTTTCTGAAGGGATTTAGCGTGACTGTTTTTATATAAAATTTTCGGAAGCATCTGCAGAAAATAGCAAATTTTTAATACCAGTTGATTATGAATATCTTTTGTGGAGTCACAGTAGAGATAAAACAGTAGTTCGCAGTTTCTTATTAATCCATGACACACAAACACACTTATACAGATTATCTATATTATTATAACCAGTAATTAATAAAGATTTGAATCTCTGGTACAGCCCGATTCAAAATTTTAAACACTATACTCCATTTGAAATAAGATTAAACATTTAAACAAACCTTTTTTACAGCCCGTTCAACCGATTTTAACTTCTATACCGTAGGCATAAGGATGGCATTAAAAGCAAAAAAGTGCTGCGCAGCGAAGAGCGCACTTCACAGGCGCCATAAAGTTTGAATCGGGTTGAGCATTTGGAAATATTGATCTTACCTTAAAATAAAACTCACAGATGATGACAAAAATGTCTATGTAGAGTTCAGCATCTACACTTATTAATACATATATGTATAAAGTGTCTATTCATACACGAAATATTTTAAGAGAAACATGTATAGTGTTCTCGGTGTTTGACTCTTGCTCGCACGCATTTTTCAGGCGCAAAAAGAGAATAGCGGAGTTACCTTTTCTAATAACAAAGTTAAATTAAATAACTGTTTTATATCTATTGTGGTACCTAAGTAGAATATTGATGGCTTGTCTACAATCAATGAATCTGCCTGGCCTCGTCCCAACTATGTTGTGGTCGGCTTCCAGTCTAACCGGATTCCGCTGAATACCAGTATTTTACATGAAGCGGCTGCCTATCAGAGGGGCAATTCTCGTAATTTTTAGAACGTTCACAGTCTGAGCTCAGTCTTAATCTGTCAAAAATACCTGTAATTTCCCTACACTTTTGTTTTTTTTTTGACATTTGCTTGTCGCCGAGATGAGACTGCGATTAGATTTTGAACGTGTTAAATTACGAGAATTTTATTGGCCTTCTGATCTCCACAGCCCAGTTACTAGGTCCTTGGTATGACTGGTTGTCAGATGGCTTGTCTATAATATTATATTGAATGTTTAAAATATAATCAAACGATACTTTTGCAAACACGCATCTTACTGTTTATTTTATTGTAATAAGTGTACCTATAATAAATGTTAGATATTGTGAATAATTTATGTTGTAGCCACTTTGCGAAACTTCTGGATTTGCCTGTGTTGTGCATGCGATTATTTGTTGTTTTATTTGAACTTGATAACTATCAGGTTTTTTTTTATAATTATAAGGGTTTTTGGCGAAAAATTTGGTATGATACTGGTTTTGGGATCATCGAGCAAAGAAATCTGCTTATAAATATTAATAAATACTGACTGAAGCTCGTATATTTTGATCAGTACTGTCGGAAATTATTGAAAATCTACAGAAATCGAGCAATTTTTACCTAATTCAGTTCACAGACATTGGCCTATTGTGAATAGTGTTATAGAAAAAAATTAAAAACTACGATTTGTCTCGAATTTTAAAAGTTATTGTATAATAATGCTCAATATTAAGAAAAAAAATAAAGTATTACCTTTACAAGGTTTTAGACCTGATGTTATAAATGATCAGTATTTTTGCTATCGAGACATACTCGTGAATGTCCTAATCTGCGATGTGGCTACTGCATACGCACTGATTGTTAGTTATTTAAGGTATTTATATTAAAAATAAATGTAATTAAATGTGTTATAAATCTGGTCGTTTTTATCTTTCCGTCAGATCATAATGCCCTTCCTGCAGCCTTGCGTGTTCCACTTGGAGGGTCCTGAACGATCTCCGAACCCAATTGGGAAGATGAAAGTTGAACCTCGTAAAGTGGGACTACCTCGACACGGAACGGCAGCAGGTTGGTTGCAGCTGTGGTTGTGGAGCTGTGTCACAAATTATGCTCCACCTCCTATCCTGCTCTCTGTACCGCAAAACACGTGTAGTCAAAATGATTTCTACACTTCCACCTATAACGCCGTGGCGAACTTTTGACACGAAGAGGAGAAAAGATGAATGTCCATTGCAGATAAAATCCCTTTCATATTTTTCGGAATGGTCATCATCATTCATCACTCTCCTGCCCTTATCCCAATTTATTTGGGGTCGGCGCAACATGTCTTTTTCTTCCTCTATTAGCCGCCATCTCGACAGTCACCCCCTTTCTAACCATATCATCATTCACACAGTCCATCCATCGTTTCTTTGGTCTTCCCCTACTTACTCCTAAAGCCATTCATACTCAAAACTTTCCTCACGACATTTTCCTCATTCCTCCGTAACACATGCCCATACTATGACAACCGGTTTCCACACAACTTTTCAGTTACCGGTGCCACTTTCAAACTTCCTCTTTTTTCGGAATGGTCATGGCATAATAGTGGTCGCATTACAAGCGCGACTGCTGAGGGTTGGTACTGGGTTCGATCCCGAGCACGGGTCAAGTGTAATCCGGCTGTGGACCCTTTCCCACGACCCCCACACAGTATTAACAAAACTATGCTAGCTTGGTCCTTGGATATTTAAATACAATTAGTCGATTTTCATGTTGCTGCACTACCGCAGTATGCAGATATAAATAAAGAACCTGAGTAAGGCTCCTCAAGAAATAAATTACATTAATTTAGAATTCTTCTATTGTTGACCCCCTATATGCTATGCCACTTCTGGGCAAAGGCCTCCCTCCACTCCTTCCATCTTTCGCGAGCCCGCGCGTCCTTCCAGTTTTGACGGAACCTATCCAGCTCGTCCCGCCATCTCCTACGTGGTCTACCGCGCGGCGATTCCACCTATTATATATACGTAATTACGTACATACCATAAAATGCTGAGGTCCGTAGGTCAACTTAACTTCATTTGGAGTAATTGTTTCTATCCTTTTTCTAACACAACGACTGATAACGACCCGGCTGCGAGTTGATGACTGAGAGCTTCTTTGCAGGACTGTGGTATGCTCCACACAACGAGATTTAGTGGATTAAATGATTAAAAATAAAGAAATCTGGAAAAAAAATATTTCGTGCTTAGAACGTTTCGTTTCTCATCAATGAAACGAAACCATTGACTTAGAACGAAACGCTTTTGACAATCATCTGTTTGCTGAAAGCCGAAATTGATGTCAAATCAAAATTGACAAGTAAAGTAATAAAACACCGCGCGTTTCTCGACCCGCGATCGGTTTGTTGTGGTAATCTCGTATTGTATCAGTATTATAACTTATAGGAATAATGGCTGACTCGAGAGACGGAGATAAGAAGGTAATAAATAGTTTTTATCTATACTTAGTGTGACTTTAAGTTTGTTATCGCACGAGTGCCAATCGGTTTGTTAGTCGCATTTATTTATCTTCCATGACCTTGCTACGGCTTAGAGGTCGACGATGGGTCATTTTATTGATTAAGTTTTGCTTCTATTTTCCTCACATGTCGTGGTCATGATAATCAAACAATTTTATGAATATCTAAGGAACTACGTTTATAGGAGTTAGTAACCTCCGCACTTTAAAAGCACTGCTAGGAGCACAATGAGTTTGACGTAAAAATAAATTGTGCGTAAATTGTTTGGCGCCTATTTTTGAAATTCGAATCAGTTTAATTTGGCATAAATTCAGCAAATATGTTTTTAATATAATATAACAGGCAGCTTAGAAAAATCTCCTTGGAAGTTGGAAAAAGATTAATTTCTAGTACCCACATGCAAAAATAAAATTACCTTAAAGAGGCCAGAGGCCATACTAGCCTTGAGCTGAGATAAACATTGTAAAAATGTGCTTCATCATTATTACCTGCTAACAATTTTCATACATTTTTTATTTGCAAGATAATTTATTAACTCCTTTAAATGACTAACAATTTATATTTGTATAGGTATAGAATTGCTATATATTTGAATCACTAAAGGCAAGTGTTATTTAAGTATATGTTGTTTTTTTTTTAATTAGGATATTAATATTAAAACTGTATAAGTATTAACTGTTGTCTCGGCAAAATAATTACCTAACTAAAGTATTACCAAACTCAAAGGTTCCCCAAGTTATCTTCAGAAAATCTGAAACTTAGATAAAATAATTGAACCTTTGACCGTGGTCATACTACACAGTGTAGATGAACTTTCTGCTTAAAAACTTCTTGCAGGAATAACTCTAATAATATTGTTGTCTATGGTGCTTAATATCTTTTTTATTCACAAACCTTTCAGGCTGATGACAACAGGCTGAAGCCAGCGGTAAGCTTACTTGGCTGCATTCTTCTATGTAAAAGTTTATAACAATTTATCATCTTTATGTGTTTCAATTTGGCGTAGATAATATTTATGTGGGTAATAGTGTTAAGTAGTATTTGATTAGAAATATTTTAAGTTCTAATTTTCTTCCTTAATTTTTGATGTGAAACATTTAATGCGGTGGGTCAGACCGGCTGTTGGTGTGGCGACGTGGCCAACAGCCAATAACCATCAGCCAAAATCGAAATGGAATCTAAATAAAGAATAATTTTCTTAAAAAATAATATGAATATATATATTGATTATAAGTGCAATATTTTTTCTTGCAAAATATTTTCTGTACAAAATATTTTCGATGTTTCATATCTGCCAGGTGTTCCATGAGAGCTCAATATATTATATATATTTCAATAGTTCTTCTTTTTATTGTCTGGTCTTAGATTATAGAAACTTTATCATCATTCCCATCATCATGCCTAAAGCTGTTTTTAACAATTTGTGTTTTTTTAACCTATGAAATAAACAAGTCTGTTTATGTCTATTTTATTATAGCTTAGTAAATATATAACATCTGGGTGGTGTTATTCTAATATTTATTTTTATGTGAAACATACATTTTTCAATTCTAAATCATAACAATTATCTTTTAATAAATATTAAGTTCATAGTAACCCTTATGTAAGTCTGTTAACAGTCATTTTGCATTATAGCTAGTATTATTTAAAAAACAATGACTGCATGAGCATTTTTTTTTCCTTGTTTGCATGAATTTAACATTAATTTTAGTCATAGATTTACGCACAATTGTGTGTGGCGGAAAAACCCATAGAGTAAACCTGTATAGTTTATTTGTAATAGTTTAAGGACGACGGAAAAACGTTTTTTTTTGCTACTACTTACCTACAACAGAAACTAACAGAATGATCAATATATTGGTATGTTTGATTAAATGTAGGTAACGCCAGCATATTGTGTGGTGTCAAAAATTATGATTATCTGTGAAAAGTTAAAAAAAATACCAAGAGTTTTTTTGTAAAGAGACAAGGGGGCAACATGACGTCCTGAGGTGCTTATGAGGAGTGGAGGGGTATTCCAAAACAGAGGAGGCAATCCCGGAAGTACGGTCAAGATCCCTACCAGTATCTTACTGGAATATAAATCCTCGCGAGCACGTTTGCTCATGCGGCTCTGAAGAATAAAAGCTAAAAAAAGGTGGGAGCTGTTCTCCCGGAAGATAGGGTCCGTGGGGTCACTACTGTCCAACAGCTCGCCACATGCTGCCCTGCAGGTTTCTGTATCTCTCTTGGTCTGGCTCTTAAGTTTTCACCTTAGCTTAGACCTGTTTCGGCAAAGTAAACTCTACCGGTAAATACCTAGAGCTCGGAGCGCGCAAGCCCCACGACGTCAACGTAGAGACACGACGGCGGGGTTTGAGTTCTATCACTACCTACTCCGTTAACCGGGCGTAGCTATACCTAGGAGGTTATGGAAATGTGTTTTCAAGACTATATCCATGCAACCACCAAAAAAGACAACTTATGACAAAGATGGTCCACTGCTTTAGCGAGTCGTCTCCATCGGCTACGTGTGCGCGAGCCCTTTCCAAATGTATGAAAAGTCGTGTCCCATGTGCATGTGCCCTTAGTAAACTGCGTAGCAACGCCTTTCATTGATTTTCGAACCGATTCGAACGTCACCGGTTTCGAGATAATGCGATTACCAACCGCGAAATAGTGACACACCTACTATTTTAACGCCTCCATAGTCGCTTCATGAAGGTCCCTCGTAAATAACGGCGGCAGAACTGATTGTATAAACTAAAAATAGGAAACCTGCGATAAACTGGCATGAGTAGTTTTAAAAACGAACAAAAACTAGATCCACTATTACTATATCTTTTCTCGCAGTTGAAAACAAGAGAGAGTCCCAAGATGTTTTCTGAAGAACTCGCTTAGAAAGAAAGAAAAATACATTTATTTAGCACATACCAAAAGACACACAATACATCAGATAGCAACTAATAAAGAAAACAAGTAGAAAGTATAAAACATATATTATGTAAAAAATTAGCAGGGTTCGAAATGGGTGCATAACTTCTGCTACGCCCGCTTTCTGTAAGAGGGGCTGTGCTTCTGTGCTTATCATAGTTATCATGTTAACACGTAAAACATAATCAGTCCTTTGCATCAGCTACTAGATTAACGACACTGTCGTAAGTGGGTGTGTCAGCAAATCTGATGTAATAACAACACAAATGTACCCAGCGTGTTTGCTACTGGGCGTCAGAATGTTTTTCGCAAGTCACTGTCAAAAATGCTCTCTCATTCAAACTTGCCTCTTCGGTAATACAAAAAAAGCTAAAAGCAGTCATCTTTGCAATGATCAGCGGATTTTCCGTTCCGTTACCATAATTATTGGTACCTATCAATGATGGATTTGATCCTGACATGGTTGGGTAAATAATAATATTGACCCTCCCTCCCTTATATCTATGGTAAATATGGTATCCCATAAGGAACCTCCTTCTGGACTGCCAGAGTCCAGAAAATCAAAAAGTTAGGCAGTAGACTCAAAAATAGACTTTTGTTTGACACCCAACTGAATCTTCGGACAGGCACAAGACTCATACGATGCGGGCTTCTCCTGCAGAATTGCGGTCAAACCTCAAATTGGTGTTTTATTGCTGTGCACTTATTCAATTGGGTACCAGTTTAGCGTCAGGTCGCGAATAAAGACGAATTAATTTATTGCTAACGACCTATGGATAGTTATAGAGACTGAACTATATTCAGGAAGGCATGTTATTGCATCCTTCCTTACCCTCTGCAAATTGTAATGTTTTCTTATTTACTTAACACCTCGCTTGAATGCAACATGCAAATAACAAAATCAATATCATTTATAACGACATGTTATATTAGGTACAGATACAGCGGGGCAATTGCGTAACACACTCAGCAGCAATAGCTTTCATTTTGACAGGTCAACAGCATTCATTGCGTTATTTACGTTGTTGACAAGAAAACCTTTTCGAACATATGAAGCAAAGGTTTGTTACACATTTATTAATGATAGCATAAAATTATACACAAATGCTTTCCGTATGGTAAATTTATGTTTTCAACTTACGGAAGGGACTGGACCCCACGACACAGGGAATCCTAGTGTGGGGGCCAGAGATAAATTGATTTTTTTTTCTCTTGTGAAGCTAAATGACATGTAATAATGTCATGTATTGTACTAGTGATGGAATGAATAAAGATTATTATTATTAATGGATTAGCAATATCCTTCAAAATGATTCGGATTGAGATTGATAGTGTGTTAGGTACCTACGCAATTAGGGTGCTGCTCTTTACACTAAGGATACGGCGTGCCCAGACCGCCGGCTTAGTGTAAGCTAAAAATACAACAAGTAGGAAAATTGTTTTTCATGAAAATTAGATAGACAACTGAAAAGCAAACGAATTTTAAAGCCTCAAACAAGTCCTTGTGCTTAGTTTTTAACTGACTTCAAAAACAGGAGGAGGTTCTCAATTCGGTTGTATTTTTTATGTTTGTTGCCTCCGTCATTTATAAACCGATTTGAAAAATTATTGTTTGAAAGGGTATTATGCATAATGTCGGTAGGGTATTTTTCTTATTAAAAAAAGAATCCGGTTTCTGGTTTTGTGTCGCTTACGCTAAGCTGTTGGTCAAGGTCCAAGGTTCGAGTAGTCTTTGTGGTTTTGCTGCACTTTATGATATTAATATTATGTATGTAGGTATGAAACGTACCTGCACGATTTTTTTCAGGGCATCTTCAGTTTTTGTCTTTTTCCGTAAGCGAAGAATAATAAAATAGTACCTATATCACAATTCACAATCAATCATGTATGTACATGGCCAGTAGTAGACAATATTTCAAATCATCTGAGTTAATAACTGTTCACACGCATTCACGATGATAACTTATCAACTACTTATATATTATTTGTCACAATCATCGCAGTCTGTAGTCGGCCATTGCATTCTGAGCGAGAACGCGCGTCGTCTCCCGCTCAAATCTTTTGAATTACGAACGAAACCATAGTGCTTGTGATTTTTTTTAATATTTCGAAAAAAGAACAAGGAATTGATCACTGAAATGGATATACTTAGCAAGGTTGGTTGACATTCATTGTTTTTTTTTTTAAATAATGATAATTATTTTCTTGCCCTCTAATGTTCTTTTGCGGTCGTTAGTTCATGAATTGATAATGCGGTTGTGAATGAGTGATTCTCTTCTGATTATCATTGCCTCGTTGGATGCGTGACGAGTATGTCTATCGCAGGATTTGCCATTGTTTATATATTTTTCTCATCCAAGAATTTCTTAGATGATAAGTTTCGTTGTACGCACGGCTACACATCAAGCTATATATAACCAGTATAAGCTGACTTCTGATTGTACGAAAAATCTATACAATGAGAGGTCAGCTAAAACTGGAAATGTGTAGCTTGATGTGTAGCCGTGTGTACATACTTGCAGTTGTAGGTACCTGCCCAGTTGATTTTAATTTATATAATATTTTTTTCATTAAAAATACACCAAGTTTTATCAATAGCTACCTACTGCAATTCGCTTCCCATTCTTATACCGTTTTGTGTTTTAAAACAGAAATTAATTACAGATAAAAATACTAATAAAGTACCTAACCCTACCTATTTGGGTGAAATAATGATGTTGACCCGTATCACAGATTACTAAATAGTTACTGTCTATATGCCAGACACATAATGGACTTGAAATAGTCTTTGTAGTTACAATGTCATTTAAATAGACGGGAATGTGTGAATACAATGCTAAATTAGGGTTGTCACAGTGCGTGCAAAGTTACCTACTATATTTTGATATGACCAACTTGTTCTTAGTTTTGATTTATGATGGTAACTCGGTTTTGCTTAGTGAAAAACAGATGTATCTAAAAGTTATGAAAAAAAAAGATATAAGATCACATTTATCGACTAAATCCATTTTTTTTATTTATATTGAATAGGTAAATAACTAGTAAAAATTTGTACATAATTATAATTACATTGGTTTTGATAGATAATAAATTACCTACCTATAAAAACAAAAACTGAGCTAATGAAATATCCGCCTTCTATATCAATTTGCTAATAACTTTGATATACGTTTTACTCAATTACTTTGAAAAAAAGCCCTTGGATTCTTATTATTTTTTAAATCTATTTGATTTTGTGTTCAATAGGTTCAGTTAAAAAAAAGGTTTAAAAAAAACTTAGAACGTTGTTTGTCGTAACTATTTAAGTATGTCATAATAATTATTGTTTCTCAAATCGACAGTTTTTAGCCCGTGGTGTTATCTACTGTTTTCGTGTGCTTATCAAAATTTTTGCCTCGTAATAATGACCCTTAATATCAGCCACTTAGAAAGATATTGTTAATTATAATCAGTACGATGTCTGCTGTCAACAATTGTTATCTTATGTCAGTACAGTTAAGTACGAGAATAGCTTGTGTCGTAGTAACAAGATTAGCTAGATCAGCAAGGCCGGTCAGGGTTGACTACTCAGGATGCGCTGTATAGTCAGCAAAATTGACAAGTATCCAGGCAGCTAACTTTTAGCTTTTCTTTTCTCTAGGGTAATGGCGTAACACACTAACAGTAGTAGATAATGGCTTTCATTTTGACAGTTCATCAACATTCATTGTGTTATTTACGTTGTTGAGCAGACAATTTTTTCGAACACGAAGCAATGGATTACCAGTGTCCTTCAAAATGGTGATTAATAGTAGTATTACGCAATTAAGGTTCAAGGTACAGACGCCAGCAGGTCAAGCTACCCGAAACTATCAAATTTTCCCAATCAACCTTAAACCTTAATGCTTTAGCGATAAAGTTGAAAATCTATTAAATAAATTTGATATATTGTACCTAGTAGCTTGATGTGCTGGCGTCTGTACAAGGACTACTGAAAACAAGATTTACCGTCTTATACAAAACGAAACCTAACTTTAGTTCTAGCCTAAACTATTGACCTAGTACTTGTATTTAGAACTTTATTTCGATTTAGGCAAAGTTCTTAATACTAAAATGACAACTTAGCACCGAACTAAGCTTTCATTTTTGTATAAAGAACTGCATTTCTCTATCAGTTGGGTTCCTAATTCAATAACTGGATCAGTGGTTTAAACCTGATCGAAAGAAAAACCTTGTTTTGTAATATTAGGAAGGGGGATTAGGTTTATTAGCGTCGATAATTAGCTACCTTATCATTAAAACGTATTACAATTTTATTCCGAGTTCGCCTATGTAGATACCTACTTCTTAAATGAATGAATTTTAATGAATAAATAATTGCGGACGATATGTAAATGGCGTTGTTTATTTAAAACCACTCATTCAACATTGACAACCTTACGTAATTGCTACGCAATCATCATCATAATAGGTCTAGATTCATACGTTTCAACTGCGCACTATTATATTGATGTCAATTTACTGTAGGTAAGTACATACACAGTCAACGTGACTGGACAAACAGGTATGAATAGCAGCGAAACAGCTGTTTTTGTGGTTATAACACATGTTTTTATATGAAAATCTGTTAAAAACAACCAGTAAAATAACTTCTCGGAGGTAAAAAAAACACGGTTTTTTAAATTTCGAAGTGCAAAGATAACTAATTTGACGTTTCGCACTTTTGACTAAGTACATAAAACACGATTTTAAATTTTTTAGTGTTGATAATTACAATAGAATTAAAACTAACAATGTAACATTTTGATAGCCCTATGTAGGAATGAATGTCGTAATAAATAATTATAATGAACGATTCTCTAGTCTGTGGTCTGTGGTGGTTTGCGCGGGAAATTGACTGACGTTTGGCACGTGTAACTGTCGTCAGTCGTCACATACGTCATTTTAGTTTGTTTGATTTGCTTTCATTCATGTTATAGAAAAACACTGCACTTTTATTTATTTCAATAAAATGTCAACCTAAAAGAAGGCAAATAACTTTATCCTGCCTACTCATACAATCAATCTGTATCTTATCGCATTTTGTCGTAATGAAATCCACACTGAGTCCTTCCATTAGTCCATTAAATAATAATAGTATATGTAATAAAAACTTCTTAAAAGATAAAGAATAAGAGAGATGTAGTGTACGAGACAGAGATATCTGACGCGTCCTTGATATTTCACTCTCAATTCTCGTCCAATTATATAAGCGCCGCCTAAGAAGTTACTTAAAAAATTACAGTCAACTTGAAAAACAGCAGTTGATGACTTCCCAAGGTTTTGAAGCTCCGTGTCATAAACTATTTACCAATTTAGAAAAATAATTGATCCAATTGCCTGCCATTTAAATTCGTTTTCATGGCGAGTTTGTAAAAAGTTATTGAACTGTAGTAGGTATCCCCTGACTGAAACTTATTTTTCGAAATCAGAATCCATTTATTAAAAATAGGCTGAGAATCGGCACTTTTTGAACATCAAGATTACATAAGACAGTCTTCGAAGCCCTTCACTACTTCCTAGTGCTCTAACTGGGAAGAAGTGGCGCAAACTCCCCAGCAGCACAGCTGTCAGTTCAGTTAGAAGAACTTGATTTAATACAATATTACTCGTAATATGTGTTTAGTAACTTTTACTAATGCTAGATAGCGGTCAGCAGATGCGTTATCAACTTGTCAGTTGATAAAGAAGATGACTTTCTTTGATGTCTCAAAGAAAGTCATCTTCTTTGATGTCAGTTGATAATGCATTTAATTATTATAATAATGAGGTCACGAGTTCTCCTTATCTTTCCTCAGGTTCAAAGATTACCGTTGTGCATTAAGTGCAGCAGATTACAATTGCACTATTAAGTCGGTATATTCAAAGTGATCAAGCGAGCAAGTGCCCAGTTACTGTTACTGTGAGCCTGCATCATCCTACTCCTGGGCAAAGGCCTCTCCCCATGACTTCCAGCTCTTTTGGTCCAGGGTTAAAGTGGATCACTGTTCGTTAGTTTTGTCCAGCTCGTCCCGCCATCTTCTACGGGGTCTGCCGCGACGCCTTCTAGCTGTAGATATGGTTATATTTACATATTTCACCTCTTTGCTCTTTGCATAAAAAGATAAAAAGCAAATGGGTAAAAAAAAATATGTTTAGATATTTGCGGAGAACATGACGCAAAGAAAGAATACAAACACAAAAAAATAACAAGTTGGGGGAAAATTGCATTGTCTCCACACAAAACGGCCATCGCTCAGCATAATGCTGTCCTTAGCGCTGGTTTTCATCGGCAACCGGAGTTGGCGTGAGGACTGATGAAAAACGATGTTTTTCTTTCCCAGGGTGTCGTCCGTGCCTTCTCAACCAATCACAGGCCGAGGACACGCCTTGTTATTTGACAAAGCGGCACTAATGGCCAATAATGCATTAAAAACTGATTTGTTATGTGCAACATGCAACGCCGAAGAAAATCCTAAGGCTACCATACCCAATCGTGAATACATTTATTTACACAACTGTTTTGAGCAAAAAATGTTTATCAACGGAGGTAAAAGCAGATGTTCTATATTGCTGAATAACGTCATTATTTATCTTTAAAACGTGGTTATTTTCAATAAAATATACTTAATACAAAATGTAATAGGGGGGGGGGGGGGGTAATAGAGGCTCGTCCTCTATTACATAGGTCTGGCGGCGAATTGTCGGTGTACAGTCAACAAAAGAGATAAGTATGCAGGGTCGTTGGATATAGTTGAAGTTTAGTAAGAAACCGCTGGATGTTTTCGAATGAAATTTAGTTTGATAAATGAACTGTTTGTTTTTTATAAAATTTTTTTTCCTCAAACTTCAATCCGTTTCTTACTAAACTTCAACTAAATCCGACGACCCTGCATACTTATCTCTTTTGTTGACTGTACCTACTATAGGTGCACCTCTGCCGAACCCTTCCGGGAATACATGCGTGATGGTTTGTTATGTGTTATTTTCATTCCATTGCATGATATTTATAAAGGCTTTGTAGACGTTAATTTATTATTAGATAATTATGTAAACTTTAATGAGTTTCTTTTTTTACTTAGGGCTGATTTGACCAAATTCAGATATCTTTTATCCGTGGAATAAAATTGACGTCTCAGTTCTAGTATGGAGAAACGGTCAAATATGATAAATTTATTTTCAGTATAAAAAGACTTATTCTAGGTACCTATAAGAGTTTGGTGGAATTCGACCTTAATAGCATAGCAACATACGAATAGTCGGCAATTCCTTGCCGACTCGTAGTCACACCAGATTATCACACCAGTATGACAAACAGTGCTTCCTGGACAATCGGGTAAAAAGACTTGGTAACATACGGCTGTTCACCCGATCGCCTTTTTTTTGGGAATAATATCTCGCAGGCTGCTTTATGGCATATGAAATTAAGGCGTCCAGCGGTCCAGCCAGGGCATGAAACTTATAAACTAACTGCCACTAGACGCTTATGGCATTCTCTGTGGGGTACAGACCTCGGCTTAGGGTGCGAGGATGGCAGCAAGGGACAGGCTGGATCAGATCGTTTACCCGATTGCCCTAGAAGAAGGAGAAGGGAGAAAGGCATAGAAATATTAAAAAAACAGGAAAGGGTAACTTTTCTAATACCTTTTTCAGTTACTTATCATATCTGGGTGAGACTGAACTGGGCGGGCTGCGTCAGCGCATACCTAAAGAAATACCGTACCAACATAGGTAACAATCGAAAAAACATATAAGAATCAACGTTGGTTGTTCTTATCTACGTTCAATATAATTAGTCTGACGTCACTTAGTTTACCAATAGGTACACACACGCACTATCAAGGTCAAGGTTATAATAAACCAAATAGATTATGTATTCCTTGTTCAGCTTTGGAAGTAGACCCTGGCTGGCCGGGCTCCCTTTTCAACCTTGCCTTAGTATTTTTTTAATTTGGTTCGACACTAAAGAAATTATTTCGGCAAGTCGACAATGTCAAGTCCATTCAGTGTTAAGTACATCCGTGCGCAAGCGCGATAAGCCGAATCAGACGCACTGACGCAGTCAACAGATAGAATTGGGCAACGACAGACGTGTTTAACGAACACTGTATATTCTGTTTGTGAAAATAGTTCGTGAAAATCATGGATTTTGAGGCTGAACTGTGCAGGTCCTGGGTATGTGAAGTTATTTGACTTCTCATGTGATCGTGGAGAATATAGGTTAGGTCATGTGGGCTGTTTTGATTGTGTCACATAAATTGGTCTGACCGGCAAAGGACGCGCAACTCAAGGCTGATTCAAGAAGACACGCAATGCTGACCCTTATATCTAGTTCTAGGTAATGCTATAAAAAGGAGACAAATGAAAAGAGAGAAAACAAAACAAATATATTGAAATAGTGGCCTCTTTAGACGTAAACCATAGACAAAATAAAACGTAGATGTATAAGTTATTTGCATATATGTACTTATTTAAATATTTATTTATTAATGTGGGAAACTCGGTAGGTGACCGACACAAATTAATTATGTAATTTCGACGTTGTCAATTGAGTACGAGTTTCTGTAGATAATTTTTCAATTAAGTAACTATTAGTCATTATTTATTACATAGGTATTTTAATTCCTACATAAGATCACTCCGGTATTCCCCGTAGGGTTAGGCAGAGGTCTACACCATAGCTCCTCCAATATTTTCACCAGTTTAAGGTGAAAGGGCACAAGGGCGCATTGGGGAGGGGGGTATAAGGGGGGGGGGTCTATTGCTATCAACCAGGCACAAAACCAGACTCCGGGCTGTTACTGGGAAATTCCTACTGGAAAAACCAAATAACACTGCCCAACCCGGGAATTGAACCCAGGAGCTCGTAGCGTGGCACAAATTCCGACCACTTTTTTCTAATATTTGAGATGTGCATGTTTTTGTTTATACACTGGGCGAAGGCCTAATAATCGAGGATAATAAAGACCAACTCACCAAAACTGACCTCCCAACAATATGAAAACATTATCGTGTGATAAGCACTTTTGAATCGCTACATATTCGACAAAAATGTAACCAAATATGAATTTATGGGAAAATAAATTTAATTCCTACACAATAAAGTTCACTTTGCGCTTCAACTTCAAACATTTTTATAACTTTTTCAATAGTGCTAATCACTCTGAAATCAACTTTATCACCATTAAAATAAAGTTGACATTGGTTTATTTGAAATAACGTAAATTTGAAACATAAAATTTGAATTTATATGTAGATATTACCTATCACACGATAATGTTCTCATATTGTAGATACAATCTCGTATAGATAATTATGATCTCTGAAAGCAAATCGGATCATAATTCTATACACTCTGTATCTACTTACGATAAGATTAAATATAAACATAACAATAGATACCTACGTTAACCAATAATAACTGACTAACAGCATTACAGCATGCTGAAGTGGCTTTTCAGCGCATTTCAAGTGCATGTCAATTGACGAATTATTTAGATTTTGCCCATCAATTCATTTCAGTACGAGTAAACTTGATTTATTATTAATTAAGAAATTATAATAACTGCAATCTGCATAGTTAAAATTACAACAATAAAATTCATTCTAAAATAACTCTGGTTTTATGAATCTTCGTGATTTCAAAATCTCCCAGTTTACCATCATATCCACATATCCACCCTTGGACTAATGCACAAGGAGTGCTACACATGTTCGGGTCGGCTTGATTTGGTCCAGCCGTGCGGCAAAGTCGAATAATTTATAATTATAAAGATATAATGTTCGGGGAAAAGCCGCTCGGCTTGTATCGAACCGACCCGAACATGATTTAGGGATGGTAGATGTCGAACGGAGATTATCGATCGGCACGAGACGGAAAAAATATGTGTTGTCATTGTTTGATTGGGCATTATGCTTAATAAATATGTAGCGGTGTCTACAACGCCACATGCGAACAACGCGTCATACTGACGTCACGCAAATCCTGCTTCTCGCAAGCAGAGTTTACCGCGCAATTAGCATATATACGAGTACATATTTTCCAACATCAATCGAGGCAATTGCCCGCCAGACACAACACCCGTCTGGTTGGAGGATCCTCCCTTTTTTATGGAGTTTGAGTGAACTTTACACCCTGTTCCTCATACCCCTATAATTACTAAGCTGCTGAATAGAATGTGCCGACCCGAACATGTCTGAAACCCCTAAGATATCAGTATATACTTCGTTTGTTTTTCCCAAAAACGATTCCTTCTGATTTATTTATACATTTTCAATAGCGTTATATTCATGCCATTTCTTTTACGAAGTTCATCGCATATTCAGAAAGTGATTGTGGATTAGGTAAAGCAGGACCTTGCGTTTGGCAACGGGTATTAAAAAAAACATCATATTGTTTATGGTTACGACCTTCCATAGTCACGCTATGCAATTAATTGGAGACCAAGTAAATATTTAAAATAAATACCTCTCAATGGCATTGCAATGTAAAGAATATTAAGAAAACATAGTGAGGTCGGTGTGTGTCTGTTAGCTCTGATGGTACTACGTTGTTGGTCTAAGTCTAATAATATTTATATAGGTTTACTGGTTCACGATGATTATGATAACCCATAAAAAAGTATGTAAAAAGCTTTTAAAATAGTACATTACGATACGTGTGACTTAAGTCGTCCATTATTGCACAGCGTCACGTCACGCCGTGCATTATAGATTACCTAAGTAGGTCACACGTTACTGTTACTGTTAGCCAGCATCGTCTCAGTGCTGGGCAAAGGCCTCTCCCCATGACTTCCACCTATTTCGATCCAGGGCTAAAGTAGACTAGCAACCTAATAGCGTAACACACGATCAATCGGAATCGGTTTCATTTTGACAGTTCAACAACATTCATTGCGTTATTTACGTTGTTGAACAGACACTTGACACATTTTTTGAACATATGAAGCAATGGATTAGCAATATCCTTCAAAATGATTCAGATTGAGATTGATTTTTTGTTACGCAATTAGGGTGCAGGTCACACGTATCGTATACTATTTTATAGCCCGTGTGACCTAAACCCGCATTTAAGACACGCATTTCTTTGTCAAAATGGACACGCTATTCTGTGACTTAAGTGCGGGTTTAGGTCACACAGTGCTATAGATTATTTAACAATAGGTCACTTTTAACATTTCTTTAAAACACGTGTAAATTTTGCATTACATTTTTTTAAATAAGGCTTAGGTAACGTGTCCTGCAACCTTTTCATGAAATCGCAAACAGTTATCAGTAACCCTGTATGTAACAACCACACAAACACGGTAAGATATGATATCAGACGAAGGTAGAACTAACCATGCATATCTTTAGAGACACACTAGGAAATGTTCGTTCAAAAACCAACCCTATGTAGTTTAGATTTCCTCCTATTCAGTTCGTAAAATCCTCTGTATGTAACTTAAAAAATATTCAACTCTAAATCTGACTTCCAGATCCGCAGCCACCAAAGAACACCTTCAGGTTCCCGGGACTTCAAGGAGGCGACGAAGCGCGATGCCCTCACTCGGCTGGAGGTGGAGCTGGAGAGACTCCTGGCTGTAGTCCACGAGACCAAGCGCCCTCTGGTTGAGAAGGAGTACAAAGGGTTCAAGAACCTCTTCGGCAGATTTTTGGCTGAACGTAAGTCACCATCATTCTCTTATACCAATTTATTTGTGGTCGGCGCAACATGTCTTTTCCTTCCATACTTGTATTTAGTCGTCAATTCCGGTTGTGTCCCCCTCCCCCTTTCTAGCCAGTACCATCCTTCACAAAGTCCATCCATCGCTCCATTCTCCCCTATTCTTATAGCCATCCACATTCATACTCACAAGTTTTCTCACGACATTTTCCTCATTTCCCCTTTGACTGAACATAAGTGGATTCTGGCAATTTTCTTTAGGAGAACCGTACCCAAAGCTGTCAACGGGACTCATAACCCACCGTTCTACACAGTCTATCTGTGTATGTCATAGGGCTGTATCTTTTTAACCATAATTAGTAACCACTTGAGTCCCAGAATACGTGTTGCCTGCTATAGTAAAATGCACTCGCACTTGCTCTCTCGCTCACTCTATTGTTAGAGTGAGCGAGAGAGCAAGTGAGTGAGCAGTGGTGGCCTAGTGGTAACGGCCCCGACTTACAAGTCTTAGGTCGTGGGTTCGAACTCAGGCAGGCACTTTACTTTCTGTAAATAATTTCATCACCACTGCTCTCAAACCGGTGAAGGAAAACATCGTGAGGAAACCGGCATGTCCTAGAACCAAAGATTCGAATATATGTGTCATCTAGCAACTCGCACTGGGCCCGCGTGGTACATTAAGGCCCACTCCCTCTCGAAGAGAGGAGGCCTGCGTCCCAGCAGTGGGAACATTATAGGCTGATTAAGCTATACAATAGAGAATAGTTTTGGTGATGTGTGTAACTCGCAATTGGCCGGGTTCATTTTTTTTGACAGCTTAAAGATGAACGCGACTTGATGCTGAACGAATTAAAGTTAAACAGGCTGGATGTAGGTCTGATTCAAAGCATTTTGGCAAACCCTAATTCGGAAGCAGCCAAGAAATTATGTAATTTAGTATTAGTCGTGCAGCAGCCTTTTAGTATTACTATATTGTAATGTGGATTTGTTTCTCCTTGTGTATTATATCTAAGTGTATTTACATTGTAATAAGGTATGATGGGGTTGACATATATTATCCTTATTGGACAAAAACCCCTATTAAATTAAAAAATAAGGATATAAAAAAAAAACTTTGACAGCTTTAATGTTGCTGCAATAAACTTTTTTTTTTTTTAATACTGAATTAAGGAATGGTTCCCTTTATGTCGAGTCCCTTTACATCGAGCCGAGAACCATGTCTCGCTTCTATTACCCCTACGTCGAGTCTACGATTTCTGTCCCGTTTCTGTTCTCTTAACGACGAGTTTCTTTACCCCGCTTTTACTACCTTTACGTCGAGTTTAATAATATCATATTTTGAAGTACAGTCAGATTCACATATACCCCTTTATTCATAAACGTTGCTTAAAGTTAAGCAGTGATTAGCGACTGTTTAACCATACATTTTTGACGTTTAAACGTTACTTTACTTTCGTCATCGTTTATGAATAAACCCCGTTATGTTTAGGAAATTTAAGACCCATTTATGTAGTTGTAATATTTGTGGCACTCTTTGGGTATGGGAACCTAAACACCAATTCCGGTTGTGGCGAGTTAACTTTAAAGCTGACAGAGCTGTTTAGATAACACTCAACAATTAAGCGTATTGTATTGTTTCAGAAAACTTGTACTGGCCATAAACAAATGCCATATTTTAAATTAAACAAATCATTCGTCCACCATGTTTGGTAACAACAGTACGTTTAGCTACCATACCCTGCTGTTAACATTGGCTCATAGTTTTTTGAAGAAATTTAAGGAAAGGCTCTGTAGAGCGTCGTCTTCTGTCATTCATACTCGTGTGTCTCTCTTTCTAAAGCGCAAGGACTGCCGCAGACCTGGCAAAGCGCAGCACAGATTCACTGTCAAACAAAAATCAACCTTGTTTTTGTGAAAATAGAGCTTCAAAGCGGAAGGAGGTGTATGTGGTTAAGGTTATTTATTTTCGACTTTGTGTTTAGAAGTGTAATGTCGAGTGTATTTATTTGGCAGGGTAAACCGCGCTGCACTTTGGTTCGTTAGGTCTGACCTGACTCTGATGTTACCGCCCGGGTCCAGTACTTAGATACCTAGAATAATTTTACTATGCAGGTAGATTTACTTCCTGCTTAAATAGTAGAGTAATTTTTAATGTCAATCTCATGAATTCTTTTCATATAACCTTTCATCAGAAGCATAAATAAGACTGTAACCAAAATAAATAACTGAAAAAAAAAAATTCCCTTCATTTCAACTCTACTTCGAAAACGAGCCAACGCAACTTAAACTATTAAAAATCTTCAATTTTCTTCTTACAGAGGGTCCCTCAGTGACATGGGAGAAGATCCAGAAGCTGCCAGAAGGCGCTGTGATCGACTACTCTTCTCTCACCACCCCCACCACCGACAATGTTCACCACATGCTCGATAAGCTGGTGGTGGTCAAACTCAATGGTGGTCTGGGCACATCTATGGGATGCAAAGGTCCCAAGTCCGTGATCCAAGTCAGAAATGATCTGACGTTCTTGGATCTTACTGTACAACAGATTGAGGTTAGTTTGGATGATATATTTTTTTATGTTGTTGGTTAGAGTTAAGGTAAGTAAGTTGGGCAGCGGGATCGTCTGAAAGGGTTACCGCTGCCCTGGAACAGAAAGGGCTAAGAAAGGAACACGGGTGGGTTTTAGTCAGTAAGAGTCTGACACTCCCTTCCGCTCCACCCAGAGCGGGAGGGGTCATTTGATGATTTCCCATCCTCAAAAAAAAAAAAAAGGTAAGTAAGTTTTTTTTGTGTTTTTGAGTGGGAAATCGTCATATCTTCTCCCGCTCTGGGTGGAGCGGGAGGGCGTTGACTACAGCCCACTCGTGTTCCTTCAGTTGCCTGTGCCAGGGGCCATGGTATCTCTTTCGAACAACCCGCGGCCCTGGCAGGCATCGGCGGCCGCAGCGGACCCCGTCAGTTCGTGCTGACATCTCTATGATGTAGCGTAGTAACTAACGAAGTTAAGTTATACCTAACTTCGCTAGTTGCCTCGGATCGTTAGTTTGCCGTTTTTGAGAAACCGAAACTAACTCGACTTTGTTTTATTTAATTATAAGATTTGAAACTGCCGTCTGGAAGTAATGATATGCGTCTCTAATGGTTTTGTATCCTCCGATATAAAAGTTTGAGATAGGAATCCTAGAAATCATCGTATATCTTCGGAAATACGAACGCGCGATGATGAAATGTAAATAAAGACCTGTTACAAACATGAAAGTACATACTTGCCTATTTTGTAGTTCCAGTTCCATGATTATGAAATTATAGATTAACAAGTGTATACAATTCCATAAAACTTTTATTTATGTACTTTTAAGTGATAGATGACAATCTGCAACTGAATAGGTAACAGAGGGCAAACTTCATAAAAAAGCGTAATGATTGGTGCACTACTAGAAAGCGAGGCAGTACATAACTTAGGGCTGATTCTTCCAACGCCAGATAATTTTATCCGAGGAATCATTTTTAATTTTTGACGTTTCTTCCATACAAAATCTGTCAGATGTCAATTTTATTCAACAAATAAAAATTATACAGGATGGCAGGGACATCGACGCGCAAACTGTAACCATGCATTCAGCACAGCAGTTTAGACCCCATAGCGTCGAAAATTTTCGAAAAAAAAAATATTGTTGTTCCATACGTTTTGACCGCGTAGGTATTGCACTTTTCTATGAAACAGAAGATTAATTTTTTGATAACCGACGAAAAATTTCTTTGCTATGGGGTCTAAACTCATGTGCTGAATTCATGGTTACAGTTTGCGCGTCGATGTCCCTGCCACCCTGTATATGTCGATGGAAAAATCAGCCTTTAGACGTTTTGCCTCTGTGGGGGCGCGACGTTCGTGCTAATTCGGAAACACAAAAATTACCGAAGCGCATACTTTTTCTGGTTTAACTGTAAATACATTTCCGTGATGAAAAAAAAACATGCCATTTAAATTTTCAGCACCTAAACAAGACCTACAAATGCAACGTCCCCCTAGTCCTGATGAACTCCTTCAACACTGACGAGGACACGCAGAAGGTTATCCGCAAATACCAGGGTCTGAAGCTGAAGATCTACACCTTCAACCAGTCCTGCCACCCCAGGGTCAACCGGGAGTCCTTGCTGCCAGTGCCCAGGCATGCTGACGTGCAGGCCGATATTGAGTCGTAAGTATTAATTGGAATTGTTTTTTTTTTACGTTTTGTGTATTTATGTTATGATATGGTTAAAGAAATGTATTTCTCAATAAGAAATTACAAAGACTCACTTACTCGTATTTGAGAACAATCAAAATCAAAAAATCAAAATCAAAAGTCATTTATTCAAATTAGGCTGAGAGTCAGCACTTTTTGAACGTCAAAATTACAAAAGACAGTCCCCCAAAAACGCCCGCCCTTCACCACTTCCTAGTGCTATTGCTGGGAAGAAGAAGTGGCGCAACAAACTCCCCAGCAGCACAGCTGTCTGTTCAATTTAAAAAAATACTTGAATTTATACAATACTAGGTACTTATGTTCGGTAATTAACATTACAAAACCAGAACATAAAATTTAATTATTTGCCATAATATGTCAGCTAGCCACGCCAATATACCAACAAATATAATAAAAACTATACGTACTCAAGCTAAAACATAATTAATTAAAATGTAAATGAAAAAACTTACTACCCAAATAAAAGCCTCCAGGCATAAAGGGCGTGACAGCTTACACATTTATGCATTGCTGGGTTCTGCAGTAAGCTAATTCTGGAGAAGGAACATAAACATTGTCTTGCGTTAAACTAGGGTGACCAACTATTCTTATCGTCTAAGTAGTCGTTGATAGAATAGTATGCCTTTGAACAAAGGTTGGATTTTAGTTGAGCTTTAAACGCATTAAAAGGCAAGTCTAGAAAAGAAGAGGGTATCTTGTTATAAAAGGTTATACCAAGCCCAACAAATGAGTTATGAACCTTATGAAGCCGGTGAAAGGGGGCACGTAGTTTGTCCTTATTTCTAGTGTTAACACTGTGAATATCACTATTTTTAGTGTACAAGTGTAAATTTTGCCTAATATATAAAATGTTGGCAAGGATGAATTGTGATGCAACCGTGAGAATACCAATATCTTTAAAGAAATCTCTTAGAGAAACTCTGGCACCTAGCTGGTAAATTGCTCGAACAGCTCGCTTTTGAAGGACAAATATATTTTGTATATCAGCGGCTTTGCCCCACAGCAGAATACCGTAGGACATAACGCTGTGAAAATAACTAAAATAGACTAAACGAGCTGTATCAACGTCAGTATATTGTCTTACTTTCCTGACGGCGTAGGCAGCCGAACTGAGCCTTCCTGCTAGACTTGATATATGAGGTCCCCACTGAAGTTTGGCATCTACTGTTAGTCCTAGAAAAATTGCCGAGCCTACAGTTTCAAGCACCTCTTTATCTAAGACGATGTTGGGTCCTAGGTTTCTAACATTCGGTAAGGCGAACTTTACACATTTGGTTTTCTTGGCATTGAGAACTAAGTTATTTGACGTAAACCAATCTGTAACTATTGAGAGTGCACTGTTTACGTCGTCAAAATCTTGTCTATTCCTGTCTACTTTAAAAATAAGAGAGGTATCATCTGCAAACAGTACAACATCACAGATGCCCGTCAAATGGAATGGTAAATCATTAATGTAAACTAAGAACAAGAATGGACCCAGTATTGAGCCTTGCGGAACACCTAACTGAACTGGTAGCCCGGATGATTTCACACCATTAACATCTACACATTGGACCCTATTATGTAAATACGAAATAATTACGTTGAGAGCTTCGTTTTGGACACCGTAATGACGTAATTTACGCAAAAGCGTGTCATGGTGCACGCAATCAAAGGCTTTGGAGAGATCACAGAAAACTCCAATAGCATTCTGTGATTTCTCCCATGCGTCAAATATGTGTCTCAACAGAGCAACACCCGCATCTGTAGTTGAACGACCTTTTGTAAAGCCATATTGCTCATTATGGAGGAGGCTATTTAAATTAAAATGTCTTAGCAGCTGCTTGAGTATTAACTTTTCAAATATTTTGCTAAATGCAGGTAAGATAGAAATAGGCCTGAAATTGCCAACGTCATTCTTATTACCTGATTTAAATAATGGTATGACTTTACTACTCTTCATGAGGTCAGGAAAAGTTCCTAAATCAACACATTTATTAAAAGTAACAGCTAGATAGGGGGCTACGATGTCTATTATATTACTTATAAGTTTAGTGGAGATGCCCCAATAATCACCGGTGTTTTTAGACTTAAGTGTATTAAAAACATTAACTACATCACGCGGGGTTACATGTTCGAAACTAAATAAGGGACTACATTTAGGTACACTACTGTGCAAAAGGTTTTCAGCTTTAGACGAGGACGAATTTAAGGAGCGAGTCGTAGTTATCGGTATGTTGGCAAAAAACTCATTAAATGCCTCAGCTACGTCAGCTGCTTTGTTAACTAATTTGTTGTCGACCATAATCTCAAGTAGTTTTTCTTGTTTAACCGATTTTCCCGTTTCATTATTAATAATTTTCCAAGTGGTTTTTACTTTATTAGTAGAATTTTTTATCGTATCGCCTAAAAATTTTGATTTAGCAAAAGCACTAATCTTTTTGAATAATTTTGAATAAGTTTTGACATACTCTAGGAAGGGAGTATCAAACCTGTATTTTTTCAAACCATATAACTCGTATAGTCTCGCTCTACTTTTATAAATACCGGGAGTAGCCCATTGGTTAAAGCCAACAGAGGATCCATTAATGTTAATAGTTTTGGTCTTGAAAGTGGATTGGTATTCTTTTTGCACAACATCAAAAAGGGCACCATAAATTTCATTAGGATTCTCGTGTTCTACTATCGATGGTGTAATTCTATGTGCTATATTATTTTTAAACATTTTGCAACGACTAGCTGTATAAGGCCTGCATTCAAGTTTATGTGGCTTTTTATGTAATGGCATGGGGAAGCTAGCTAATAAACCACAGTGGTCGGACGTTAAGTCAGTTAACACTAATTTATTTTTGGCATCACAATCACTAAATATATTATCAAGACAAGTTGACGAAGAAGCTGTGATCCTAGTAGGTTCAAAAAACAAGTTAATTAAATTATAAGACCTCAAAAGATTGAGAAGTCTAATACTTAATGGAGTAACATCTAAAATATTAATATTGAAATCTCCACATAAAATAATACTTTTGTTATTTGATTTTAACCTATTGAGAGTATCTTCCATTACCGATTCGAAACTAATAAAATCCCCAGAGGGGGGTCGATAAACGCAAATTATAACATATCGCTCAAGTTCAACACAAGACAACTCTATAGTGCGCTCGATTGAAAGATTAACTAAATCTAAACGTTGTTTACATTTCAACTTGTTTGAAACAAGAACTAAAGAGCCACCGCGAATAGCACTTTTTCTCACAAATGCACTCTGTACGGTAAAGTTTTCATCATTTATAAACACTACTTCATGTTCCTTCAACCAGTGTTCAGTCAAACATAACACCTGAACCTCATAGTTCTCCATAAATAAACTTAATTCTAGCTCTTTGCCGGACAGACCCTGCATATTTTGATGTACAACATTCAACATATGTGGCTGACCCGTTGTCGCACTAATAAAACTTATTTTTAAAAATATTTATAAAAACTTTGCCAAACAAACTAAGATGGTACAGGATTTGTTTTTTAACAAACCATTTAGTAAAATAACTTTTCATGATCACACTCAAAACTCTTTCCAGATGGTATCCCCCCGGCCACGGAGACTTCTACGAGTCCTTCTACAACTCGGGTCTTCTCCAGAAATTCATCCAGGAAGGAAGAACCTACTGCTTCATCAGCAATATCGACAACCTCGGAGCCACGGTCGACCTGAACATCCTAAACCTACTCCTCAACCCAGACCCTCAGAAAATTATCTCAGAATTCGTCATGGAAGTCACTGATAAGACCAGAGCCGACGTAAAGGGTGGTACTCTCATCCAGTACGAGGATAAATTACGACTGTTGGAAATCGCTCAGGTGCCGAAAGAGCACGTCGATGACTTCAAATCCGTCAGTCAGTTCAAATTCTTTAACACGAACAACTTGTGGGCTAAATTGGATGCTGTCCAGAGGGTGGTGGAACAAGGGTCTTTGAATATGGAGATTATTGTTAACAATAAGCATTTGGCTGATGGTCTGAACGTCATTCAACTAGAAACAGCTGTAGGCGCAGCTATGAAGTGCTTCGATGGAGGAATCGGGGTGAACGTCCCAAGATCTCGGTTCTTACCCGTCAAAAAGACCTCAGACTTGTTACTAGTAATGTCCAATCTGTACAGCCTGTCCCACGGATCGCTAGTGATGTCCCCGCAGCGCATGTTCCCGTCGACTCCGCTCGTGAAGCTGGGTGACAACCACTTCGCGAAGGTCAAGGAGTTCTTGAACAGGTTCGCGACTATTCCAGACTTGATTGAGCTGGACCATCTCACGGTTTCCGGGGATGTCACCTTCGGCAGAGGAGTCGCTTTGAAGGTCAGTTGAGACGATATAACTTATATTTATTACTAGCCTTTGCCCGCAACTTCGCCCGCATGGCGGTCGGAATTTATCTCAAGGGGACGTATTACTAGGATAAAAAGTATCTCATGTCCTAACACATGTCATGGTCTACCTGTTGGCCAAATTGTGTCAAAATTAAAGCGATTGCCATTACGAGCGAGTTTTGCTGTACATTGTGATTGTTTTAAATAAAAGAGCGTGGAGTTTCTTGCCCGTTCTTCTCCATAGCTACCAACTACGCTATGGAAAGGGCAACTAGCTTCATATTTCTGACCTACTCCTTGACAATCCAAAAGTGCCAGTAAATGGTTTTAAAGAAGTATGGGAGGGTCGACCGACCAGACGGACGTAGTGTCTGGTGGGCTATTGCCCGACGAATGATGTCGGGACGTTGTATATTTGCTAGTTCCGCGGTAAACTCTGCTTGCGCGATGCAGGATTTTGCGTGACGTCAGTGTAATACGTAGTTCGCATGTGGGGATGTAGATGCCGCCACAGTTCCATTGAAAAATGCTTTAGAGTTCGAGTTTTATACAGTGTGGCGATTAGGTTATCACATGAATTGAAACCACGTATTCTATATAACGTATATTAAACATGCACAATTAAAAGAATTAATAACAATTAACATTTTAGGGTTGGGACCTTTTTTTCGTTTCAGTATTTACCTAACAACATTAAACTTAATTTGTGTTTACTTAGTAACAATAACATAAAGTTTGTGTTGAATTCTTGATACCATTGCCTCACGCGTGTCTAGTGACTTATTATCATGGTTATTATATTAGGATGGTTTATTTCATGACAATTTTTATGCTAATTATTTTATTTGGTTTTTATTTCTATTTTTAGTAAAATTAAAATTTTATTATTTTAACAACTTGTTGTAATGACCGCTGTACTATTTAATGTGATAACCTAATCGCCACTCTGTATATGTAATTGATGAAAAATAACATTATTTTTTTCTGTTTGAACAGGGCACAGTGATCATAATCGCGAACCACGGCGACCGTATCGATATACCATCGGGGGCGCTTCTAGAAAACAAGATAGTTTCCGGCAATCTGCGTATTTTGGACCACTAGATCTGAAATATACTCAATAGCTTCAAAACTAAACTAAATAAAGCCTGGAGGCATATTCCTGTATGTAAAGACGTTCAAAATCTAGTCGCTGAGACGAGTTTTCTCAGCGACGACCAATGTCAAATGCTTGTCAAAAATTTAGGTAAATTGGAGATATTTTTGACATATTGCGACAGATTAGACTGCGAAAGGGATTTAAAGATAAGGGAATTGTCGTCGGACTTTAAAACTGTACCTATTCATCACTAAGATAATGTTTATTTTGTGAAAATAAGGCAAAAACCAAAAAAATTGGCATCGTAAAGTTTCAAATTAATTTTAATTCTTAAATTAAATATAAAACAAAACTGTCTATAAGCAACTTGTAACAGTTTTAAAAATAAGTTAAAATATTTAATAAATAATTTATTTTTATGTGCTCTGCGAATTATTATACACATAAAATATTTTTTTTTCTATTTATTCATATTTTATATTTAAAATAGGCTAGATAGCACAATTTTATATAGTCGAAATATTGTTATTTATTATATTAATATACTGCACTAAATTTTTTCTTAGTTATATAATTTTTTAATAATAAATGCGAGAATATTTTTGGGAAGCTCAGCAAAGGCTATTTTTTATTTATCACTCAAATAATAATTAAGAATAAGCTATTATTAATTCTAATATAAATAGGGTTTTTTAATCAATCAATCAGGTAAATTTAATCAATGAAATTTTTTTGTGGGTTTTGTAAATTAATGTTATATGTATACCTATTTATAAATCTATTTTATTTTTTGTATAAAATAATTAAAAAGACGTTTTGTCTTTATTAAGATGTTTGGTAAAGTTTTTTCGTTTTTATTTTACTAAAAAAATGGTTCCCAGAAGGAGGAATCATTTTCTATGGTTGACTAATGTACTTAGTAAACGACAAAAATGTTTTTTTTTTTGCATAAAAATCATAATTTGTATTACCTACTTAAAAACGAAATCTCGATATTTTCGATCAAAAATCTATTATTTTTATAAAAGTAAAAAAAATCTTCATTACAATTTCACCACAAAAAGTGTTAACGTGTGAGTTGAGCTTTTTTAAATTGTTAAATAAAAATATACCTAAATAATATTCCTAGGTGTCAGGTAAACGTTAGCCTCAGCCCAGGTATATATTGTAACATAACATCGCGCCTGTATTCCCCGAACGGTTAGGCAGAGGTGGGCTTAGTCCCGGGACGGCCATTGTTATTGAGTTTTCCACCTGGAATTTCTCAGTAGCAGCCGGGAGCCTAGATTTGAGCCCCGTTGATGGCAATGGGGTCGCCCCTGTTACATGGGACTTGAACGTAACTGGCGAAATGAGGATGTAAATTATTGTAAGTAGGAAAATAACGCTGATATAATAATTATCTTGTTAATTACAATACGTAATCAAACTTGTGTCGTCTGAATTAGTGTTTCGCTGGTGCAACTTTCTGGCTATATATTAATATAAATACTGTTCTCATGGTGGTGCACATTATTTGGCATACACAAACGATTCCACTCTGTAAGAGTTTAGCCTGAAATTCAAGGTAAACAAAAGTTGTACATCATTTTCATCAACACGTTTTTGTGTAACTTTTGCAACATTTAATAAATTAAGGCTCAAGTGTAAAACATACTATGTTTGCAATGCAATGTTGCGTGACAATGTTGAGCGACTTGTTTACCATAATTTGGGGTTTATATGTTTGCAAAACTACAATATAATACACTATGAAATTAGTTTAAGAGTTAGTGCCATTATCTACGTAGGTCAAACTGTTGTAATAAATATTATTATTATTATGTTTTAAAAGACTATTTTTTCTTATTCCGACCCTCTTCCGTTTTCTCATTGCGACGCCCATTACCTACTCAATCTGCCTGACCATTTCCCAACTATGTTGGGTACGGCTTCCAGTCTAACCGGATGCAGCTGAATACCAGTATTGTACATGGAGCGACTGCCTATCTGACCTCCTCAACCCAGTTACTGGGTAACACGATACTCCTTGCTAAGACTGGTTGTCAGACTTTTGGGCTTCTGACGACCCGTATCGACTGTCAAAGATTACGACTGACAGCCGGTACCAACGGCATAACGTACCTTCCAAGACACGGAGGGGTCTTAATATGTAATGAATGGTCACCCAATCACGAACCGACCGCAGCAAGTGTAGCTTAACCTTTGATTGACCCGTGCGGCTGTTATCATTTAGCCACGAACTGAATCGTCCATTAAGTATTTATAATAGGAAAAAAAAAACTTATTTTCCCTCTTATCTCCCATCGTAACAAAAATTTATTTAAAATAACCTTAAATCTAAGAATAAATTATGTAACTAAGGGCGAATTTCACCAAACTTTTATACATTTTATACAATTTCACCAAAATTTTATACATAGAATCCTGAGAATAAATTTTGAATTTTTGACAGTTTATCGCTACTAGAACTGTCATGCGTCAATTTTATTCCACGGATAAAATATATCTGACTGGTAAAATCAGCACCGAGTGGTCAAGCTGTACAAGCATACAAGCTGTTATTCAAAAAGCTAAGCGCTGTTTACCGCCGCAGACGCAGAGGGCCGCACCGTAACGCATTTTCATTAAAAAAAAGTCCGGTGCGGCTGGCTTGCGAGCGTTGGTTCATAGGAAGTGTATGAAAGTGATAAAGGAGTATGTTTGCGATGCCTGATGGCCCGCCCAAGCCTTTAGTTAGGTACCTCTATCCAATAGCGGAGTTAGTTGGTTTTAATAGAGTTTGTCCAGCACGCTAATTGCGTAACACACTTTCAATCACAACCCGAGAGTTTTGAAGGATACCTATTGCTAATCCATTGTTTCATAGGTTTAAAAAAATCGTCTGCTCAACAACGTAAATACCGCAATGAATGTAAATGAACTGTCAAAATGAAACTCATTGCGATCAATTTATTGTCATTTTATGTGTGTTACGTAATTAGTGTAATTACCCCGCTGTACATTGTTCAAGCGCATTAGATCTGCATCAGGCCGCAACGCATCGCATTCCAATACATAGGTAATTATACAACAATAAATGGCTCGCCTGGTTGACTTGGGACTTTAGTTTGTATGAGAATTTTTGCAATGCGTCGCGGCCCCAGATGTAGGGAAGTCAGCCTTAAAACAACAATCTGTGGAAATATTTCCATGATTTTTCATTTTAAACTACCTATCTATAAATATTAGCACTTTTATAGGACTTATAAAAGTGAAATATTGAGGGGGACGCGCTAAGTTAGCCCAGCCCGCAAAATTCAAATTTTCTTACGTTACGTCGTCGTTTATTATTATTATTTATAATTGCAAATAAATAATAATAATAAACGACGACGTGCCACTTGTGGAGCGCGAATAACCGCTCAGATTGTGTGTTGATCAAAATATGATTCACGATCGTGACAACTGTTTTATATATTTCCAGAATTATAACAATTAGAATCATTAATACAACTCTCTATTCACGGTCATATTTGGATCAACATAATAAACTGATACCTACTCATCTACAAAAAACGTAAGGAAATTTGAATTTCGTGGTCTACCCTTGCGCTTTCGCCTTAAGTGTCATCATAACTCCATGGTAGGTTCTTTTGTTTCCGTCGGCAGTCGGCTGGCGAGGAGACTGCCGGCGGACGCCAGGGCTGCCAGCAGCGCGCTGGTGGCGCACGCGATCCATAGCGTGGGCGCGTGCAGCAAGCAGGCGTCGTTCGAAGAGTAAGCGCATGTTTGATCTGGAAATGTTAAGAATGTTATATCCTTAAATCGGCGGGGTGACTGTGTACCACACTAACAGTAACAACGGGTTTCATTTTGACAGTTCAACATAGGTATATTAGTCTATGAGTTCAACAACATTCATTGCGTGATTTACGTTGGTGAGCAGACAGATTTGTCGAACATATGAAGCAATGGATTAGCAATACCTACCCTTCAAAATGATTCAGATTGTGATTGATAGTGTGTTACGCTATTAGGGTGCAGGGTTTAATATCCGTCTGGATTCGTCCAGATATGTCCGGCTTTTTTGTCCCCCGTCCGGAGTTTGTTCGGCCTTGTCATTTGTCCGAACTTATCGAAATACCCCCTTTTTTTTGTAAACAAACACTTAAATGTTTAGTGAAGTTTAAAAAGGGAAACGGAGGCCTTTGTCATACAGTGGTACAATACAGGCTAGTTAAATGAGACTATAGAGTTTAGGCACAGACGCCAGCAGGTAAAGCTACCCGAAACTGTCAAATTTTCCCAATTAATCTGGAACCTTAATTCTTCATCGATAAAGTTAAATATCTATTAAAGAAATTTGACAGATGTAGTAACTTGGTGTGCTGGCTTTTGTACCATTAAAGTTTTTTTTTCAACGGACGAAAAGTAACCTTGATGTCCTATTGGACTCTCCTCGCAAAGAGGTGTACTTACGACTGATGAGCATGTAGATCAGGTGTCCTAGCACGAAGGAGAGAAGTGCGACCACGGACAGCGAGCTCCCGACGGCTATCACCTTGTCAGCTGGCCGCACCGCGCGCATCACCGCCATGCCTTGCATCAGGAAGGAGGCCGCTGGAAACAATCGGGTATTTATTAAAAGCTGTTGAATTAATACACGAACAGTTAGGCCTTTGTACACACGTTTTTCTTCCCATGAAAAACTACGAATTATTCGCCGTGTGTAGGCACGATCGTCAGTGTTGTATGAATCACTGTGGAAGCTTTTTGACAGACATTTTTTCTACGGCGCGGTTTACACGCCGTACCGTAACGAAACCGTGCCGCGTAGAAATGGCCTTAAACAGTTCAATACACGAACGGATTCACATTCATTTCGTCAAGCATTATCAAGCTCAAACATATCAAACTTAATTCTAGGCCGTCAAAGTTGTTTTACAAGTATTTTCATTTTTAAAACAGTACTTGCCAAATTTCATAACCTATATTATACATGACACAACTGTAACCATGACTTCAGCACATGAGTTTAGACCCCCTTATGGCGAAAAAATTTTTCGCCGGTTATTGAAAAAAAAAACAATCTTCTGTTTCATAGAAAAGTGCAATACCTACGCGGTCAAAATTTATGGAACAGCAATATTTTTTTTTAATAACCGACGAAAAATTCCGACGCTATGGGGTCTAAGCTCATATGCTGAATCCATGGTTACAGTTTGCGCGTCGATGTCCCTGCCACCCTGTATAGCCACACGCTAAGAAGAAGATAAGCAGGGCCTATACTTACCAGAAACCGCTAGCATGACGGTGTACACAACCTGGTAAGCGGAGTAGACGAACATGCACGAACTGAGCGTGCACGAACCACGCACCGCATGCTGCAAGCCCGAGGCACACGCACAATCGTGGTACAACCTGCAACCAATCGGTGAAGGAACATTTCAGGCAATGTCTTTTGTAACTAAGCTTTTACAATGTGCTGTTTCTTAGCCCATATATAGCAGTTGACTCCTTGTACTACAATCATACGAGTACCAGTAGGTATGCTGTTATTGTCCCACTGCAGCTAAACTCAACTAAACTAAACCCCTGAACTGATCGTTACTAATATATATAAATAACTAGCTTCTGCCCGCGGCTTCGCCCGCGTGGATGTCGGAAGTTATCCCACGGGAACGTGCTACCAGGATAAAAGTATGTGCTTCCCCAGGATGCCATCTATCTCTTTGCCAAATCAGAAGTTCAGTGGTTTACGCGTGAAAATATAACATACAGTTTCAAGTTCGAATCCTCCCCTAAAAACCGAATTACCGCTTATTGCCCCGTCAGGGGTGAATTTTCGACAACTTTACATACAATAAGTATGTAAAGTTTTTATGACAACTTTACATACCGTACTTATTATTAATAATTATTTTCTGTCAAAAGCATCAATACTGAGTTTCTAGTTAATCAGACCGCGCATTCAATTTCTTCCACACAAACTTCAACACTCATAAAGATAAACTTTATTACTTACTTAGGCAAGTATTGTTGCCAAGTTTCAAGTTTATTAACTAAATGAATAAGATTTATCATATAAACTGTATCCCCGCTTTTCACCCCCACAGGGGTGGAATTTTAAAAATCGTTTGGGATATATTCATAACTTGACTCAAAGATTATTTATAGCAATTTTCTAATTAATCAAGTCACGCATTATAATCCTCTTCTGTAAAGTTAACTACCCCTTTTCACCCCGTTAGGGGTAGATTGTCACCCTCATACGTGTTATTATTTATTTTTAGTCTTAAGTACACACACCGAGTTTCGAGTTAATCGGACCGCGCGTTCAAATTCTTCCACACAAACTTTAGCACCCCTATATCCCCTTTGAGGGGTAGTTTTAAAAAACAATAAAAAAAATGATAAACTTTATTGCTTACTTAGGCGAGTATTCATGCCAATTTTCAAGATTATTAACCTAACGAATAAGATTTGTCATATAAACTTTATCCCCGCTTTTCACCCCCACAGGGGTGGAATTTAAAAAAATCATTTGGAATGTGTTCATAACATGACTCAAAGATTATTTATACCAATTTTCGAGTTAATCAAGCAACGCTGTAAAATCCTCCCCTGTAAAATTGACTACCCCTTTTCAGGCCGTCAGAGGTAGATTTTCGAAAAACCCTGATACACATTATTCTTTCCTTTCAATTTTAGGTATAAATACTGAGTTTCGATTAAATCGGACCGCGCGCTAAAATTCTTCATTACAAACTTTGAAACCCCCCAATCCCCTTTTAGGGGGTAGTTTATAAAAACAAAAAATGCCCAACTTCATAATTTACTTAGATAAGTATTCGTGCCAAGTTTCAAGTTTATTAACTCAAGGAATAAGATTTTTCATACAAACAAAATCCCCCCATTTCACCCTCTTAGGGGTGGAATTTCGAAAAACCCCTTCTTAGTGGATACCTACTCTTCACGAAGAATACACCCTCCAAATTTCATATCTCTAGGACCAGCGGTTAAGGCTGTGCGTTGATGTCTCAGTCAGTCAGTCAGTCAGTCAGTCAGGACTTTGAATTTTATATATATAGATAAATTCTTAATTCTAACATAGAAGACTTACAAGAATCCGTTAAGGTCCTCGTATCGCAAGCAGCCGGCGTGGCAGGCCGAGAAGTAGGTGACGCTGGTGTTCAGCGAGCACACGGGACTGTAGCCGTAGCGCTCCGAGACACACCTGGAACGAAAATATTTTAAGCAGTCAGTAAAGTATGTGTGACAGATGATATGGCTAAAAAGGGGTGACTACCGAGAGAACGACTAATAGAGAAGTATGAAAAAGACATGTTGCGTCGATCCCAAATAAATTGGTATAAGGCAAGGGCAGGAGAATGATTATTAGTCAAAGTCAGATATGACACTTGAACGCCAAAAAAGAGTAAATATAATTGAATCTAGCGGCCCCTTCCAAAAGGTAGTTTCGTATGGAGGAGAATGAGAAAGAAATCCCTTTTATTTTTTTACAATTTGTAATTTTTATTTGTCATTATTATGACATCGCTTATGGCTAAGTAATAACAGCCGCACGGGTCGATCGATCAGGTTAAGCTACGCTTGCCGCGGTTGGTCCGTGGATGGGTGACCATTTTCACATACCAAGTCCCCTCCGTGCCTCGGAAAGCACGTTAAGCCGTTGGTCCCGGCCGTGGTCCCGGCTGTCATTCGTGGATCTTTGACAGTCGTTACGGGTCGTCAGTAGCCCGAAAGTCTGACAACCAGTCTTACCAAGGGGTATCGTATTACCCAGTAACTGGGTTGTGGAGGTCAGATAGGCAGTCGCTTCATGTAAAATACTGGTATTCAGCTGCATCCGGTTAGACTGGAAGCCGACCCCAACATAGTTGGGAAAAGGCTAGGCAGATGATGATATGACATCGTGAGGAAGCCGACATGTCCTAGAACCAAAAATTCGAAGACATGTGACATCCACCAACCCTATGGTATTAGGTAGTACAGACGCCAGCAGGTCAAGCTACCCGAAACTGTCAAATTTTCCCAATCAACCTTGAACCTTAGATAAAGTTGCTGTAGAGATAAAGTTGGAAATCTATTAAAGATATTTGACAGATTGTAGTAGCTGGATTTGCTGGCGTCTGTACCTCGTAGTCGTAGAGCGTTATCACTACCCTCTCTTTCATGTTTGGGGTATCGTGTTACCCAGTACTTAACTAGGTTTTGGAGGCCATATAGGCGCTCCATTTAAAGTCGGTGGTTTTTTTTAACACAGAAAACAACCTGCTGTCACAGCCGTTACCTTCGCATTCTGTACATCAATCTCATGTTACTGAGATTGATGTACAGAATGAAAAAAGGAGGAGGTTCTCAATTCGGATGTTTGTATTTTTTTAGTGTCAAAAATCTCTGTACCAGCAGACCGAAAAAATCACCACAATGACAAGAAGCACATTGTACAAGTAAAAAGCAAACGGAGGTTTACTCACCCACAAGACTGGCTGCAGTCAGGCTGCTGGTAGCTGCCATTCTGCAGCCCATTGAGGGTGCCAGTGTCGCAGCTCAGCACTGCCAGCACGACGAAGAAGGCAGCTACCAAGATGGCGGTGACGCCAGCGACGCGGGAGGCTGTGTTGGTCTTCACTCCATCTGGCCGACGCGACGAGAAACGGACGCGGAAAATCTGGAAGGAAACACCACTCTTTTTTAATAATAATGATTTTATTTTTTAAAGTGCGTTTGCACAAACTCTTTTACACGTCAACCATATTTTAAAAACTAGATGAGGTCGGCGTTTCCTATCTGACTAGTCTGAGAAGAAAGGCCGAAACAAACTCAGAGGTCACAGTCTCTTTTAGTCCAGACATAATCTTGGTCAAACCATATGAAGACCATGTAGATCGATGTCTGACATGGTCGAGCACACAGATTGAGAGGAACTGTTTTAATAACTTTTTTGTAAGTTGAATACTTAGTGTGGCAGTGTTGGCCCCGTGGTTGGCCCGGTGGTTCGTCCCCGACTTACGACTTGTGGGTCGTGAGTTCAAACCTAGTCCACTTTGTGTATTTAATTTCATTACCACTGCTCTCAAAACGGTGAAGGAAAACATCGTGAGGAAACCAGCATGTCTTAGAACCAAACATTCGAAGAAGTGACATCCACCAACCCGCATTGGGCCCGCGTGGTGGATTATGGCCCACTCCCTCTCACAGAGAGAAGACCTGTGTCCCAGTAGTGGGAACCACTTAGACCGGTTCTGTGCTTCCTGCATCCAGCGGATTCCACCTGCATAGCTATTCACAATCGTTCGATACGCTTCCGTGCCGAATCGAACATCAATCGATATTACAAAAAAAAGTTAGACCATGCCCCACTTTCTGGAGTGTCGTTATTTCTTGGAATACGATCCCGTCCCTCTCACAGACAGGGGGCATGTGTCTTAACCTAACATTGGAAATATTGGTACAGACGCCTGCAGGTCAAGCTACCCGAAACTGTGAAATTTTCCCAATCAATCTTGACCCTTAATGCTTTAGCGATAAAGTTGAAAATATATTAAAGAAATTTGACAGATTGTATTAGCTTGATGTGCTGGCGTCTGTACAAGAGTTCCGTCTGTAACGAAAATGAGCATTATGGAAGGATTTTTGAAAATTCAACCCTAAAAGGGGTTACATAGGTGATGAAACGGGTTACATAGGGAAATTCCATCGGGCGCACGGTTTGTGCTATAATAATTTCACGTTTACTCGTGTTCTTACCATGACGAAGAAAATGATGACCAGAGCCCGGAAGATGTCGGAAAGACCTCGGGAAGTACGAGGGTCCTGCCGAATCGACTCCACTCCGAATCTCGCCTGGAAATAATAATATACAGGATTTAGTTTACGGATGGGTGCAGTCAGGGTCAGATGCGTACATTAATCAGGACATTGGACCAACGGCTTAACGTCCTTTCCGAGACCCCTCCGTGCCTCGGAAAGGACGTTAAGCCGTTGGTCCCGGCTGTCATGTCGTCAGAAGCCCAGGAAGACCAGAAGTCAGAAGGGGTATTTGATCTCCACAACCCAGTTAGTGGGTAACAACCCAGTAACTGGGTTATGGAGGTCAGATAGGCAGTCGCTCCATGTAAAATACTGGTATTCAGTTGCATCTGGTAAGACTGGAAGCCGACCCAAACATCGTTGAGAAAAGGCTAGGCAGATTGATTTTGGCGGGCTACAACCCAGCGCTTTATAAACGGAATGTGCATTATAATCAACTTCTTCACCTTTTGAATAAAATATACGTAATTTGAGTTAGCGATCAGTAGTCGCATATCATTCACTTGGGCTAATATCAAAAGAACTCTTCCACTGCGAGTCGATTATTTATCATAGTTTTTGATGTTTGTACTTTTTTTATTTTTTTAAAAAACGTTGCCCCACACTAGGAATTAATCCTGTATCGTGGGTGCGTTCACAAACATTTAAACTCACATACACAAACAGCCGGAAAAACTACCTGTAGGCAATACAAATATTTGTTCCGTGCGGGAATCGAACCCGCGACACGCAGCGCAGCAGTCAATCGCTTAACCACTGAAATCAGTTTACCTGAATGTAAGCGTTGTCGTAGTACACGTAGATGAGCACGGCTGTGCTCAGGCAGGATAGAGCCAGGGTCTGTGTCACCAGCGCCTTGTTGCCCACCAGTCGGCGCAGAGATGACCAGAATCCTGATAAAGGTGGATAACTTGGGTATGGCTCTTTAGATGAGATAGTGGTCGAAAAGCTTACCTTGATGGCAAAATAATCGTGAATGTCTCCTGAGATAGTGGATAAATTCAAGAGGGGCAGAAGTCAGTGCCAGAAAAAAAAATTGCCTCGCCAGCCTGTCAATATTGTACCCGGTAGAATTCTCGAAGATATTGACGCTATTAATTTTACTATAAATTGGTTAGGTTCATGAGGTATACTAAACTGTACATCATGGAAAATGGAGGGATCGCTAGAAGCTGGTCGAGTAGCCATCGTGCCCAATAGTAAAGGTGATGAGCTAAGCATAGAGAGATAAAAACGACGCTACGAATGTGCCGCTCTTGTCTTTCAGTCTTTGCAAACTCTCTGCCTGGAAGCCGCTGCGATGTGTGAGCTTCTGCTTATCCTGCTTGCCACACCGTTCTTTGGTCGCTGGGGAGGCCACGAGACTGGCATATCGCACGCCGTTGTGTGTTGCTGATAACGCGCACTTCCAGGGTTCCACGACAACGACTTCACACTGCACGCTGCTCAGAACTGCAAGCTTAGCTGAACCGCACGCTCCTTGCGGTCCTACCAGATCTACTAGACCTAATCTCTGCGGAGCTTGTGCTGACAGGCCACTACATCTTCCACGTGCTGCCAAGGATGGTAACATGCACTGTGTTGTGTCCACATTCTCCGCAACATAACCTCACATAGAATAAGTACCACCTACCGCTATCAACATCAGAATCCCTCCTCTCATCCAGCTCCTTGAAGGACGACATTCTGGTGGGGAACAGAGTGAAGAGGAAGGCGAACATGAAGGTCAGCATGCAGACGGACAAGTGAGCTTGCCACCAGTCTTCTCGTTCAGAGCTGGGGCGCAGCCAGTTGGTACCGCTCATACCCAGCGAGAGGCGGATGGAGATGAGGATTCCTAAAAGTACGTAAGAGTTAGTTTAATTGGGAGCTTTTTCTTTTCCGAAGGTAAAAAAGAAGGATATTAAACTACAACTGGGGGGGTCAGAATCATGTACTAATCTATGGTAACAGGTTGCGCGTCGCTGCCCTGCACCCTGCCACCCTCTACTAGAACCATGTGCTGAATTAATGGTTTCAGTTTCGATATCCCTGCCACCCTGTATTTTAAAGCTGGACAGTCCGTAGGTATTACAATATTGTCGATCGATATCTTCATCATCATAGTCAACTAAAAGGCGTCCACTGTTGGACATAAGCCTGCCTAAAGCATCGGTACAACAGTCTCTTTGAGTGGTACAACTTACCGTAAAAGTACGGTCCATTCTGAGGGTCATGGTCATCAAGATACGTCAGTCCGTGTGCCCAAATGCTGAGCTTGGTTAGCGCACACAGCACTGCAGTGATGACCAGGAAAGCAGTTCTGGCTGCTACGATGTTGTCCGAAGTGAGGTCGATGACGGTCACCTCGCCACATAACTCTGGAAACGATTGGATGTTTTGTTTTACGGTGAACCATCGGTAAATCGCATTTGTATACATCGTAATTGACAGAAAAATTGGTTTATAGCAACAGAAACACGTGCTTAGAATCAGTTACAAAAATCTGTAATTACGAGCACAGAATATTAATCATAGGTTCTCATGCCATCTATCGCGATTCTGAAACAGCTATTGCCACGATTATACGTATTTAAACATGTAATATTATAATATATTATTTTCTCTGGGTCTTCTACTGCACATGTTGAGAACTTATGATATAAATAGTCGGCAGTCACACTGTTAGAAATTTTAAAGTTTAGAATGCTCCCGTCAACCCCAGCTAACTTCTTCAGGTCATTCGCCTCTCAGGACAGGATGATGATGATGATTGGGGATTTCGCCTCATATCCAATAAAAGTTTTTAAATTCTTAGCAGCCTGAAATTTGTATTTTGCGACCCGGTTAGTAGAAAACTGGCAATAGATTTTAATGTAACTTGCGTACTATATTACATCAAGTCAATACTCAATCATTTATTGCATGATGATGTTGATGATGATTATGGAACTTATCGGGCACAGCAAAATAGTAAGACAGAAAGCTTATCTGTTCTTAACTATATGCTTTTTTGTCCTCTACAGGCAAATACAGGCGATAAGTTATCCGTTATTTTTAATTGTCAATTAATTCAGCAACTTACGGACATTAGCAGGATTAGATTTAGTGAACGGGAAGGCGAGGACAATCAGTCCAGCAGCTGAGGTGGCTACCAGCCAGCCTGAGATAGCCAGCTGTCTTCGCCGCCGACCCCACCAGGCCACGGCAGCACCCAGGATGAACTCTGCGCCCGCAGCCCCAATCATCACATGGTCTGGAATTTTTGCAATTGATAATTGAGTTTTTTTTGCACTGCATCCGACATAACCACGTGATTTTATTTTAGACGGATAAAACTCTTTTAATATCCTTCAAAATGATTCAAATTGTTATTGAAAGTGTCTTACGCAATCAGGGTGCTGGTATACCGTATAGGTACCCACCGACCTTCCTAAGATGTTTGTAAACAAGCGTGATGACCTGCATGTTTACCTTCAACGACAGGCATGTTTACCTTCAACGAGCGCCGAGTGGTAACCTTCATTAGCATCTCTCCTCAACAGCAGGTACACGTTGGTCTCCAGCAGAGTGACCATGAGGAAGGCTCCCTGCAGGAACAGGTCGAAGGTCTTCAGTATCAGCAGGTAAGTGCGCAGGAAGTACCATAGCTTGTGGAAAACTGAGGACAAGGGTAACGGATGTGTTAAGTCATAATAATTGGGCACAGTTGTGAAATTCAACTAGATTGTAATTTATTATGAAGTTTTTACCGACATAGCTATAACATTATTGCTCATATATAGGTTATCACCCCACCGTGTATCTACGTCGACATCATGGTGGGGCTTGCGCGCTCCTGAACTCTGGGTCAGTGCCGGTGGAGTATACTGTGCCGAAGCAGGTAGGGTAGGGAGCCAGACCAAGAGAGATACAGGAACTCGCAGGGCACCAAGTGGCGAGCTGTTGGGCAGTAGCGACCCACGGACTCTATCTCCCAGGAGAAGTTTTGATCTTCATCTCTGGCTTGCTTTTATTGACCGTCCAGAGTGAACACTGACGACGAACAGAGCTCCCACCTCTTCCTTGCCTTTATTGTAGGTTATTATTATTTGGTTCGACACACACGTAGCTGATGCGTGTGTAGATATCAAATCGCGCCTAATCGCGTCTACGGTTGTGTCGGATTGCCGTCCCATCGGACTATGAAAGTGAGGGAAAGAGAGTCCACCTGTGTCTGCGCACAGTCTTGTGCACTATAATATCTCTCATGCCGAAGTCTCGTCTTTGTTGAGATTGGCCGCCAAGACCGAAATACGGTCTGGAGGACTTTTATTAGATATCAAATAGCTTGAAGATATTTAATATTTCCAGCTGATTCTTGAAGCCGTTCAGTGTGGGAGCCATCACAAAATTTTCCGGGTGCCTATTCCATGCTGTATAACTGTACAGCATGGATTAGGCGGATTTTTTTTCGGTCTAGGTCCTTTGGACTTTTGTCTCTGAGAAACTCTCTTTTAAATGCTATTGCTAACTGGCTATACTTAATATCGTTCAAAAGCGTCTGCCTCTCGCCGTTTCTTTAGCATCCCACTTCCATTCATCCAAAAACATCGTGTGTTATGTAATATATTTTTTCTTTTCTGAGGCGGCATTAGCTGATTGAAATCGGTAATTGGATGAAAAACCTACTGTTATCTTTTAAATCCGATTAGTACTACGATACCCTACGATACCCTACTGCCGTTGTAGTAGGGTATCGCTTGAAAATGAAAAAAATAAAAGGGTTTGTAAAGGTTTGATTGAAGATTGAAAAACGGAAAAGGAAACAATGATACCGAAAACCTTACTAATTACTTAGTAAGGTTTTCGGTTTAAAACTCAATTGGTTTTAGGAAAACACTTTTTCCTTGATACTTCCCGCTACCCGAGGGTTGGCTTTTACCCTCGCGGCAATGTCGCCAGTCTTCTGGGTACATTACAGTTCAATACATTACAGTTCTATCTGGGGTCGGGTCTTCTTGTACAGCGGCGCCAGGACGCTCTGTCCTGGGTTGTCAGAGGAGTTGGTTCTGCGTTTTCATCTCCCTCTCGATACTGGACCACCAATCCACCATGTAGCGGAGGTCTTCCTCTTCCCAGGCGTTGCATTGGGATATTTAAGACTGTTTTATGATAAACTGTTGTCTCTTCTCATTACGTGGCCGTGGCTTTTAGTTTGTCCGTTATTGGGGCCACTCCGAAATATCCTTTCACGTGCTCATATTCTGTTCAGACGTGTTACACCACCCCCCTAGCAAGAGCAGCATCTTTATCTCGGCTGTGTGCAGTTGCTGTTCGTGCTTTTCCTGTCGTCCAGCACTCCACTCCATACAAAATTGCGGGTTGGACAGCCGTTTCGTAGATTGTGCCCTTAGTTCGTGCATCCGGGTGTCACAGAGTGCTCCAGTTAGAGATCGCCATTTCAGCCATGCGGTGTTGACTCTATGGCTAACATCTATGCGGTGTTCACTCTATGGCTAACTCTATGGGCGTCAGTCTTAAGAACAGAGCCAAGATATTTAAAGTGGGTGACTCGTGGTAGCGTAGTATTTTCAATGTTAATGTTGCAACCTGTCTCCTCGTCAGCACCGAAGTCACATTCCATGTACTCTGTTTTTGAGCGACTGACTCGTAAGCTATGCTATTCGTGCTCATTCACCCATTGGCTGAACGTCTCCTGCAGATCCATTACACTCTTCACGGTGAGGATGATGTTGTCCGCGTATAACATGCACCATGGTATTGTGCATTGTAAACTTTTGGAGACGTAATCCAAGGTAAGATGGAAGATCAAGGGACTAAGTGCAGATCCTTGGTGGACGCCCACGCCTTCTTGGAATGGGTTGCTGATACCTACAGGGCTCTTAATCTGAGTATTAGCATCTAGGTAAGTACATATCTACAAATTATTAAAATAAAAATATATAATATCCTATACTAACTAAAACTATTAAAAAACTAAAATATTGCGTCGAAATATTCCTCCACATCGCTGTCGACTGGTAATGTACCCAAGAGGCTGGCGGCATTGCCACGTTGTATGGCAATGCTTAACCTCTGGCCAAAGCCAGCCCTTGGGTCACGGGAAATGTCAACCAGCCGTTTAGAGAGTTCATTGAACAAGCAATGAGCACTCGGACCCCATGGCCCGAGGGTTTCAACCCCAAACGGCTCGAAAATATAATTTCCGATAAGGATTTTATATTTTCGCCGCTTGATGTTTTCCGCAGCCGCAGCAGCAGCGCTAGCCCAGCACGTCGAGCCAGGAAGATGGGATGGCGCAAGAGTATCGACACACGTTGCGTCCTATACTAAAGGCCTACCCACCTTCTCTTCTTCTTCTTTTCTGGTCAAGATATGTACTACTCGTATAAACATAATATTTCTGTAAATATTATGTTGTACATATCTTGAACGAGGGTGATGCATTGTTCAGGTACATTTTGAGCACGCAGAACGAATTTCCTTGCGACCCTATCAAATGCCTTTTCAGTACCGTAGCACAGTAGTTTTGTGTCTTCTGTAGGTAGGTAGTAGGTACGGAACACAATCTCAGGTCCACCTTCCTCCATGCCAGTAATTTATCGACTTATTACGGATTTATAAATAATTAAGTACCATATAATTATTCTTCTCTTATCTAAAGTGATAATTTTGATAAGCAAATAAATTCTATTAGAATTTATTTTTAGATAAAAAATGTAAAGCACGTGTGTGTTACTAGGTAATTATTTGAATACGCAAAATACACGCATTGGCGTGGAGTTACGGACACCAGCCCGTATTACCTATTAGGTAATTATTTCAATATTTTTTTTTAAATAACAGGTAAAATGAGGAGGGATGGGGATAAGCAGAGGTGTCGTGCTTATCCCCTCCGTGGGATACCGATGTTATGTCAAAATGACATACTCTGCCTCGTTGGCTATAGTCGCAAGTGTAGCTGCAATATAGAGATCGGTTTGAATTCCAGATCGGACAAGTCCTACTGGGTCCCATCGTAAGATGCTACCAGGGGGTCTACTCTGAAGTGGTATCGGCTGAATGTTCGGCCGTTTCCTGTTAAGAAGTTTCTATTTGGTTCGGTCGGTCCCGATTCTACACTCCTACACTCTTTCGAATATTGACTATGGTCCCGGCCCAACTGAGCCGATCCGAACTTTTTTCGAAACTTTCAATAATATTCGGTTCGGCGATGTGTCGGTCCGGTCCGATCATTCGCATTTTGCACTTCGGTGTAGACCCCCTGGTTCTTATGGCTCTGGGGAGCGGTGAATGCTTACGCGAATCCCACACCCCCCGGCCATAGGCAGAGGTGGAGCACCGCGGTGGTTTTAGCCGGTAAGAGTATGGCATACCCCTCCGTCACCCCCAGGATGAGGATTTCCACCGCGAAACCAAACATAAAAAGGCTCTTTTGGCTCTTTGAGTCTACTGTGAAATTGTATTGAAAAAACTAAATGTACGGGCCATTTCCAATTGTTCTACTGTGATTGCCTGTACCAAAATATCGATATAATTAATAATATCCGACATCCCACAGTGCATTTCAACATAAATAAACAAATGACAAACGGCCGTTTCATCGGTCGGTCCTAGACCATACCTATTCCTAGGTCTCTCGCTCGACCCGGTGTAAGGGACCTGTGCCACCGCCGACGATTTTCTCGTTCAAGACACGTACAAAATTGTATTTTTTATTGTAGGTCCCGTGCAAGTAAAAGAGATACTTATATAATTATATTAATAGTTGATTGCTGAATGTTCTAACCGCCGGCCAGTAGGTACTAGTTTGTGGCAGCTACAAGAGCTATCATAGAGAGTATTCCCTCATCGATGCTAGCTTGGTACATACGCCAGCACATCAAGCTAACCGAAACTGTCAAATTTTTCCAAACAACTTTGAACTTGGCGATAAAGTTGAAAATCTAATAAAGAAATTTGACAATTTGTAGTAGCTTGATGTGCTGGCGTCTGTACATACGCATAGCAGAGAGTAAATAATAAATTAAAAAAAACAGGCAGTTACTTACTGGTTTTTCCTTCTAACGACATCATTTTGATTAGCTATATTAATATTAGGTACCTACTCCACTTTTGAATTCACAACACCATTTAAATTCACTGTCTTAAAACTAAGACGTTGAAATATACACAGGATTATTTTCAATCACAACATTCTTATTAATTAACTTAAGAAAAATAAGTACGAATATCATTGACAAATATGCTGCTGGGGAGTTTGTTGCGCAACTTCTTTTTCCCCGCGAAAGCACTAGTGGTGAAGGGCGGGCGTTTTGGGGAACTGTCTTTTGTAATTTTGACGTTCGAAAAGTGCTGATTCTCAGCTTAATTTGAATAAATGACTTGATTTTGACTGTAAAAAAATCAAGACAATTTGAATGAGTATGTACTTTCACGATCTGACTATAATTTATTAACCATTTGACAAAACCGGAATAGTTTCTCGTGAACCAACACGCGTGTGTAGCACCAAATATTGTCACTGACTACTGTTATCACTTAAGCAAATACGACTTATCACTGGCCAATCGCGGAGTATTAATTTACAATAATCTCTGAGCTGATACACGGATAAAATGACGTCGCACCAGATAGGATAAGATTTCTATAACTTTGTGTAACAACTATCTGTCTTTGTTCCTTCCTTGTTATTATATGGGAATTTGTATAATGTTTCTCATATCAAATTACATATGAATATTTCATTGATTACCCTCAGACGTAACAGAACATAACAGCACGCCTGTAATCCCCGATGGGTCTGGCAGGGGTAATTGTACATTCACATTTCGTTAAACTCCGGGCTGCTGCTGATAATTTCCTGATGGGAAAACCCAATAACCCTTTGCCCGACCTGGGACTCGAACTCAGGACCTCAAGCTCAGTAGTAGCACTTGCGACCATAGGCCAATGAGGTAGTATCTGAAACGTAATACTTATAAAATAAAATGCAATTCTGAACGTTCTGGTTTTAGATTCTAAAAAAATCAGAAGGGCATTCTGGCTGCTTACACCCGTGTAACCGACCTAATGATGGAAGGTAGTTCATATTAATAAAGCTTATTTTCAACAAGTTAAAATAAAAGTCGACAAATTTAACGTGAGCATTTATTAAATTAGAATCACTTGGTTGCGTATCCATCCAGAGTATAAAAATATGTTTAGTGACAAGAACTACGCTTACAAATACCATTATATCTATAAACATTCATGATAACAGACGTCAATACTTATATATAAATTATAACTTAATTCTTACAACAGTTAAATGAGAGCTTATTTGAGATTTACTTAGCGTAGCGTCAAGATGTTACAACTTCAGACGAGGCTGCCTCGATTAGAGTTAACAGTTCTAATGGTGGACACACACAACAACATACATCGCCGTTGACGTTAAAGTATAGGTCACTGATGAAGTTAGAATACATTAAATATCACAAAAGAAGAAAAAGAAAGAGTAACAACAAAGAATACAATACTATACTAATCTAATATCGTGACATATTCGCCAAAAATGTAAACAAGAATGATGAGTTTATGGAAAAATAACTTTAATTCCTACATGATAAAGTTCAGTTTACGCTACAACTTCAAACATTTTTATAACTTTTTCAATAGTGCTAGTCACTCTGAAATCAACTTAATAACCATTTAATTAAAGTTGATATTTGTTTAACTTCAATTCGAAACAAATATAATTTGAAATAAAATTTTGTGACAAAAACGATATAACTACAGACAACTTAATATGAATAAAAACAACTAAATGCGACCCACGCACAACGGTCCACTTGAAGGACTAAGCGCGTAAACCAAACTGTCTAACATAGAACAACTAAATTCGAGGCAGCCTCGCCAAAAGCAACATATAAAACTGTCTAAAGTTAAAGCCTTAGAAAGTTAAATTAATCGAAACAAAGTACAAGATCACAGTCACGTGGAGGAGTATCCTACAATCTTCTCTTCGATCCAGGGTACGAAGTGCGTCACCCTGGAGTATACACCAGGGAAGTTGGCTTCGGCACACTTCTTGCCGTAGGAGACCACGCCGATCTGGTAGAAGTACGTCTTAAATGTTTCTTTATTCCACTGCAAAAGAGGAAATAACATTTTAATTGTCTGTAAATATGTTTTCTGGAAGCAGCAGATTTTATTTTAAAGAGTAATGTCTACACCTACAGCTACAGCTTTGTGGTCTACAGATTTTTTTTTAGGAGAAAACGACTTTGTTTCTCCCGGGATGCATAATCAACCTAACAAGTCTCCTCTCTGTGAGAGGGAGTGGGCTATAATCCACCGCGCGGGCCCAGTGCGAGTTGGTAGATGTCACATGTCTTCAATTTTTGGTTCTAGGATACGGCGGTTTCATCACGATGTTTTCCTTCACCATTTTGAGAGCAGTGGTGATGAAATAAATTACACAAAGTAAAGCGTCTGTCTGGGTTCGAACCCCCGACCTGTAACATCTCGTAAGTCGTAACGACTGCCAAAGATCCACGAATGACAGGGACCAACGGCTTAGCGTGCTTTCCGACGCTCGGAATCAGCCTGTACTATTATCAGTAGTAATACTCACAACAGGCAGCATCAGTGGGCCACCGCTGTCTCCCTGACAGGCATCCTTTCCTCCCTTCTTGTACCCTGCGCACAGTACTCGATCGTCGATCGTCTGCGCCGTGTACGCGCTGTACGCTTTAATACAGTACTCGTTGCCCACTACTGGCAGCTGTAATACTTGCAGATGTGAAGCTCCTTGACCACCTGGAACAGGATATAAAGATGAGTAAAGCAACGTGGGAGGTTCTACGATATTCTAGTGTTGACTGGGAATTTGTCGTGTCTTTCTTGATACTTGTTAAATGCACAAACACCCAAATCATATCTCCTCATCTTCATCTGCCTAGCCTGTTCCCAACTATTTTTGGGGTCGGTCGGTTTGGGGTTTTTCCAGTCTAACCGTATGCAGCTGAATACCAATATTTTATGTGGAGCGATTGCCTGACGTCCACAACCCAGTTACTGGGTAAACGATACCCCTTGGTAAGACTGGTTGTCAGACTTTCGGGCTTCTGACGATCAGTAAATACTGACAAAAATCCACGAATGACAGTCGGGACTAACAGCTTAGCGTGCTTTCCGAGGCAAGGAGGGGTCTCGGTTTGTAAAGACGGTCACCCATCCACGTACCGACCACGGCAAGCGTCGCTTAACCTTGGAGCTACCTGTGCAGCTGTTATTTTTCTAATATTTATTAAGAAGATGAACAGCTACAAATGAGGATCAAAACTATTCATTGCAGCGGGTTTCGGGAAGTTCATTCAAACAGCATTGAACGGTTTTGACCAACAATGATGACAGGTCATCATCATTCTCTTCCCTTATCCCAATTTTATTTGGGGTCATCATGTATTTTTCTACTATACTTCTCTATTCGGCATCTCCGTAGACCAACCATCGTTTCTTTGGTCTTTCCCTACTCGTATAGGCATCCAGATTCGTACTCAAAACTTTCCTCACGACATTTTCCTCATTCTTCCGCATCATATGCTAAAATGCCCATACCAAGTACTAATGTCTTTAAAAGTAGCTTACGGAATTCAGTGTGACCCCATCCAGCGATCATAGGGTTGTGGTCATCGAAGGACTGTGATCTCAGGTTCCTGTCCTTCGGGATGCAGATCGGTCTGATCAGGTCTGAAATGTTAAAACAAAGCTATTAAGTAAAACCAGAGCGGCAATTTTTGTAATTGTAAGAACGTTTACAGTGTGATCTCAGTCTTAATCTGTCAAAAATACCTCTAATTTCCCTACATTTTGACATTTATTTGTCGCCGAGATGAGACTGTGACTTTTGAACGTTTTAAATTACCTATGAGAATTGGCCTTCAGCTGTAGAATATACGAAAGAAAAATAGTTTATTCTGCACAAACAAAACGCACATTACAATAAAAAAAAACCAGTCAAGTGCGAGTCGGACTCGCGCACCGAGGGTTCCGTACACATTTGTAGGTATCTAAAAAAAAATTTACGGTTTTCGGATATTTTTCTTTACTTGTGCTACATGACATTGCTTCTTGTCAAATTGCATGATTCTAGGTCAACGGGAAGTACCCTATAGGTTTTGATTCCGGAACATAAACGCCCGTATCTGTTGATTGCGTTGATTTAGACGTTTGATTTTTTCACTGCTTCAAGGGATTTAAGCCTTGGGTATTTGATATTAAATTCAACTTGATAACTTCACGCGTTCCTGAGAAAAAGGGTCTTAACAGATGGATAGACAGACGGACAACAAAGTGATCTTATAAGGGTTCCGTTTTTCCTTTTGAGGTACGGAACCCTAAAAATGGCATGAGATACATACAAAGTAGCCAAAAGCCTCGTTCTCAAGCCGTAAAAGCTTGACAATTTTGTCTATTGCTTGATGCGGATAGCAAAGCATAGTCTGAAACAGGTCTTGAACTTGTGTTCGAGACCCTTTTTCTGGTCAGTTATATCAATAATTACACCCCAAGGCCAATTATTGTATTTGAAAACGTTAAAAATCTGGTCGCAATCTCATCTCAGCGACAATCAATGTAAAAAACTTAGGTTACTTAACTAAACTGAGATTAGACTGCGAACTCTTTTAAAAGAATGGGAATTGCACCCCTGTTATCACAGCTCTTGCCAATAAAGAAAGAAAGAAAGAAATTTAATTTGACCCAGGTGAGGCTAAACAAGTGAAGAAAGCTTACCAGTGAACGTGACGCCACGGTCTAACACCAGGATCCCGATGTCGTTGGTGAAGGCGGTAGCACTGTACTGCTCATGCTTGTACTTTTGCTTGATCAGGACGTCTAACGGAGTGGCACCCTCGTCTTCTCGAGCCAGGTCCAGTTCTCCCAGACGGACTACGTAGCTGAAACAGGTATTGTTTTAATTAGATAAGTTGAAAGTAATCGCTTGAAGGACAATGTTCGAGTAGAAGTTTTACTTTTATTGCGTCTGGTGGCGGTTTAGAAGATTAGCACGTTGACTGCCAGACAGCAGACACAATAGAAAATCTATTGGTGGTGGACACTGGTGACAGCGGTGGCAGTCAATGACTTAAACGAGCAAATGTTCATTCTTCCAAATAATTTTTGTGTATAAGAACATTTTTTCGTTTGTCTATCTATATATTCTATAAGCACGTTAAGCCGTTGGTCCAGAGTCTGATCTGTCTCCGGTCATGACGGATTGCCGTCCCATCGGACTATGAGAGTGACGGAAGAGAGACTGCACCTGTGTCTGCGCACACACTTGTGCACTATAATTTTTCCCGCGCACCGTGGTCCCTCCGTAGGTCACAACAACTGCAAAAAGACAGTTGTCAAATACCCATTATGTAATTACACATAATCATCCTGCGATAAACAAGCTAGCTGAGGATATAAATATGTCACCCATTTTACTCAATTATCAGCCCCGATCCTTGCTCGAGCCGGCCCGCGTCGCTAAGCCTGTGTTTTAAATTCGTCCCTAAATAATTTTCCGATGCTGCTTGTCCCTTGCGGGCGGCAAGACTCTCTCCAGACTCCTTAAGCCAAGGTCCGTACCCCACAGGGGGTGCCCTCAGCATGTAGTCGCTTAGTTTTTAACTTTGTTAAGCCCTGGCTGGAGGCTTATTGCACAGGTAAGTCCGGTTAAGCAGATGACAACCCCATAGATTGAACTGCGAGATGCCATTCCCAGAAAAAACAGAATTATCATTTATGTTTTGACCTCTGACGTAAAAGCATAATTACATTTGCACTTGTCGTTATTAGTGACTCTTCCGAACCTGTTTGTGCAATTGTAATTTCTTAGAATTGTTTTGTTTGTGACATTGATTTCCAAGTACAAGGTATATTTTCACTATTTAGTTGTATTTTTTACTTTTAATTCGATACACAAGAAACCGGCATGTCCTAGAAACCAAAAAAAACGGGTTGCACTCCGGGAGAAGTGAAAACTTGAATATTAACGTTATGCATTTTTGATATTTTGGAATGCGGTCTACTCTCCCTTCGTCTTACGAATTTTCGATCAGGTCACGTGTCCTGACGCGAGCTCCGTCTTACGAATTTTCGATCAGGTCACGTGTGACGCGAGTTTAACATTTTTTACCCATCACAACAAAAGTGCACAACGCCGCTAAAGAAGTTTTCACTTCAAAAATCGAAGATATGTGACATCTACCAACCCGCACCGGGCCCGCGTGGTGGGTTCCGGCCCCACTCCCTCTCACAGAAAGGAGGCTTGTGTCCCAGCAGTGGGACACAAGGTTATAGGCTAATTATGTTTATGCTTTACAAGAAATTATCGACTTCCTTAAATGCTGGTTATATCATTTTAAATTTATAGTCTATTACTAATTATAGAGTTCACTTATTTATAATGTTCTATGCCTACTATCAGCAATACGTTCCGCAGTTGGTCAAGTACAACTAGGATATAAAACTATACTGCGGCGAGGCGCGTGTGAGTTTAATGTATGTGCTTTATACAGGCTGTTGTAAGAAAGTTTATGTTCTTGAGCATATTATAGTAAGTAAATGCAGCTCAATTTGTCGTTTTCAATTCCTGTTGATGTCAGCATCATTTCCATCTGACAAGCCCTTTCCCGCTAAGCTTCCAGTATAACCGAATGGAGCTGAATATCAGAGAAGCAATTCTCGTAATTTTAAGAATATTCACAGTCTGATCTCAGTCTCAATCTGCCAAAAATACCTTTAATTCATTCATTTTGACATTTGTTGGTCGCCGAGATGAGACTGCGACTAGATTTTGCCGCGACTGATGATGACGAATTAATGACGAAAAGAGAGTTTAGTCATCATCATTTCAGCCGAAAGACGTCCACAGGTGGACATAGTCTCCCCCAAATTGATATAAACGCTCTTATTTATTTAAATTTCCAAATCGATATCAACTATCAAATGATACCAAAAAATATATATTTAGGAACCCCATTATCTACGAGGTAATAGAATTCTTCATCTGATTTCTGAACTAACAACACCATGTACTTGTCTCCACGTCACATTGTCAGCGCGGGAGCATCTTGCTCAATTCGATTACAAACAACAACCGGTTTGCCGAAGTACTGACTACTGATGTAGTAATTCAGTGTGAACTTGACGATGGATCGGTTCCGATACCTTTTTATGTCCCAACCAGTTTACAAACATGAATCGGAAATCGGAAGCCATTCATAAAATGCCTGCCTGATAACGGTGTACGTACTACTTGTTTTAAGTACCATTTTAAGATAAGCTAAATTGGGTGAGCAGGATATGTCGGTTCTTTTAAATGTCAATAAAATTTATTTTAAGAAATAGTGTTTATGAGTTCAGAGTGCATTAACATTGACGAATGGTGATGGTTAGAATGCAGTCTGTCGCATCCTGGGTAGTCAGCCCCCACGCCCCCCACACACCTAGCTAGGGAATGCAATCTCGGGGCGAGATTGGCAACTCGAGATTTCGCGTGCTTAGTCAGGTGTTGAGATTGGTTATTCGAAATCTTAACCTAGTTGACTGTCTCTTGTTAGATACTACAAAAGGGTGTGCAGGGTGGCAGGGACATCCGAATCGCTGCCGTAGGTACCGTGATTCTGAACCCCCAGTTATTTACCACAAAATATTAAAAAACAAAATTGCTGTCTAATTGCTGTGCATTTTAACTGCGTAGGTATTGCAGTTTTCTATGAAACAGCAGATTTTTTTGATAACCAACGAGATATTACTACGCTGGTCTAGAATCATGTCGAGTTGAATTCATGGTTACAGTTTGCTCGTCGATGTCCTTGCCACCCTGTACATATATTGCTTGTTTTCTTTGGGTGCTAAGGTCCAATTACATAGGTTGTCTTGACATGTGAATAAACTCAAATAACTGTGATCTGAAATTGTATCTGTATTACTACTAGCCGTGATCAACAATCATTTTCGTCATGACCATACAACGCGTGGGAAAAACTATGACGTTGTAACATTCCAAGAATTTGTATCAACTCATTCATGATTTCTTCATGAGTTGATGTCAATTTTATATGTAGATAAAGACGTGGTTCTTTTTGAGAAATGCTGTAGGTAACTCAGAACTGACTGTCCAAGATGCGCCTTACTAACTTAACCCTTACCTAAGTGTAATTTACACGACAATTTTTTAACCAGTGCGAAAACTGTAAGTAACAATGTGTAGTGACACAGTACCTGTCACACAGTTACCAGAGAAGACGGAGGTATCTTCACGAAGTGCGGTACGTAATCCTAGGAGAACTGTGGGTAGTTCCTCGCTCCACCGTGTCGCGGCTGCTCTCGCCATCAATGCTGACTTTAGTGTGCGGTGCCATCGCTCGACTTGACCATTCGCTTGTGGGTGGAATGCAGTGGTGCGAATGCGATTGATGCCGAACTTCTTCATCAGCGATGTGAATAGCGCGGACTCAAATTGTCGCCCTTGGTCTGTAGTGAGTCGTAACGGGCATCCGAATCGTGATATCCACCCGTCGTATACGGCTTTGGCGACAGTCTCTGCGGTGACGTCACGCGTAGGAATCGCTTCGGGCCACTTGGTGCAGCGGTCGATCATCGTGACGAGGTATCGGTAGTCATTAGATGGAGGTAGTGGTCCGACGATGTCAACATGAATATGTTCGAACCGTGTTGACTCTTTGAATTCGCCGAGCGGGCTCTTCACGTGTCGGTGAACCTTCGCGCGCTGACAGCCGATGCAGGCCCTTGCCCATGTAGTGACGTCTTTGTTCATGGAAGGCCAGAAGAATTTTGTTGCCATTATTTTTCTTGATGTTCGTACCCCGGGGTGACTTAAGTCGTGTTGCGCTTTGAAGGCGGCAAAACGATAAGTTTGTGGTAAATATGGTCGAACGTTGTTTGTCGATGTCTCGCATAGTATGGGTCGTTGAACTCCAGGCATAGTCAGTCGGGTGAACTTCAGCTTGGGGTTGTTGAGGCATGATCGTAGTTCGGAGTCGTCTTCATATTCTCCAACAAGTTGATTGTAGTCGATAGTCGAGTTTAGTAGTTCGACCTCTTCTATCCGTGACAACGCGTCAGCTGCCTCGTTCCTATCACCGTGAATATATTTGATATTTGCGCAGAATTGGCTTATATAGTGGAGTTGTCGTTCCCTTCTCGGCGTGTCTGTACTGCTCGGCGTTCTTGTGAGTGCGTACGTTAGAGGTTTGTGATCGGTGTATATTATTAGATCGTTGCCCTCTATTAGCCGTCGTAGATGTTGGACAGCGGTGTACATAGCCAATAATTCGCGATCGTACACGCTGTAGCGCCGCTGCGTCTCGCTCATTGTTTTTGAGTAGAATGCGAGAGGTTTCCACACGTTGTCGACTTTTTGTTGAAGGACGGCGCCGATGCTAGTGTTCGATGCGTCGGTAAACAAACATAGCGGTGCGCTAGGTACCGGGTGCGTTAGCGTAGTTGCCTCGAGTATGCTTTGGCGGCATTTCTCGAACGCTTCTTCGGCTTCAGGCGTCCAGGCGATTGGTGATTTATCGTTCTTTTTGCTGTTGTGTAGGTATTTGTTGAGAAGTTTTTGGTGTTCGGCTTGATGAGGTAAGCAGCTGCGGTAAAAGTTTAGCATTCCCAAAAATCTTCGTAATTCTTGTATAGTTGTCGGTTTAGGGTAGTTGGTTATAGTTTGGATGCGGTCTTGTGTGGGTTTGATTCCTTCTTGTGTGACTTCATATCCGAGAAATTGTATCTTGTTCGTGCCGAACTCGCATTTTTTTATATTGAGTGTGATGCCGTAGTTGTTCAATCGTTTGAGTACTTGATGTAGGTGGCGCTGATGCTCTTCTTCATTATTTGAGTAGATAAGTAAATCGTCGACGAAACAAAATACGATATCGTCGAGTCCTCGCAGTACTTCGTGCATGAAGCGTTGAAATGTTTGACCCGAGTTGCGGAGGCCAAACGGCATGCATGTAAACTCGAAGAGACCGAATGGCGTTATAATGGCGGTCTTGGCAGCGTCTTCTTCATTGATTGGTATGGAATAATAGGCCATCTTCATGTCGAGTTTCGAAAAAACTTTCTTCCCATGTAGTTGGTACGTAAAGTCTTGCATTCTCGGAATTGGGTAGCGGTCGGGTACAGTCACGGCGTTAAGTCTTCGGTAATCGCCGCATACACGTAATGAGCCATCTTTTTTCTTGACGACGTGCAAGGGACTAGCCCATGGGCTTTTAGAAGGTTTACAGATACCCATCTCCATCATCTTCTCAAATTCAATTTTTGCTGCGTTGTACTTGTCCGGAGGAAGTGGGCGTGGCTTTGAGTAAATAGGTTGGCCTGTTGTTTCTATGTGGTGTTTGACGTCATGTTTTGCAGTAGTCTTGAGTGATATGGGTCGCAGAACATCTGGATACTTCCTCAGTATGTCGTGGTATGCATGGTTACGGTCGATTAAGTAGACGGCTTCTTCTGTGGCTTGAATTCTTATGGTGTTCACGGCGAGATCGGTAACGCGGTCGATGAGTTTCCGTTGATGTAAATCGACTAGTAATTTGTGTTTTACTAGGAAATCTGCGCCCAGTATTGATGTCTTGACGTCGGCGACGACGAATGTCCATTTAAAGCTTCTACGCAAACCTAGGTTGAGCTCGAGTGTACGCTCTCCGTAGGTACGTATTTGTGTGCCGTTTGCTGCGAATAATTTGTAGGTACTGTCTGCCGGCTTCGAATATTTCTTGTTTCTTGCTGCTAAAACTGATATGTCGGCTCCGGTGTCAACGAGAAACTTCTCTCGGTTGTTGATATCGATGATGCAGAGGCGGTAACTTCGTTGGCTTACATCGACTTCCGCCACAGTCGATGTATGTTCTAGTTTTCCTTCTTGATTTTAGAACAAGGTGATTCGCATTTGCGTGCTTTGTCGCCGAATCGGTAATGATAGTAGCACAGCCAATCAGCGTCGCCCGGTTTGCTCGATCCGCGGGAGTTTTGGCGCGAAGTGCTGCGGTGGCGCGACCACGATGTGTAGCGGGAACGGGAGCGAGAGGGGCGGGCATGCGCAGTGCGTTGTTGCTGGCTTGTGCGTAGCTCGGCGATTTCAACTGATAACTTCTCGATTTGCTTCGATAGCAAATCTACTTGCAAATTCGTGATGGCTAATGATGAGTGATGACTTCCGCAGCTTGGCGATGTCGTTGTGGAGACTGCGGCCACTGATGCCGGTTCGAAGTGTTCCATCATTTTGTCGGCCATCGCAGCCAGGACTTCGAGCGTGGATTCTGTGTTCACAGAGATCACGGCGCGAACTTGCATGGGTAGTTGATTGAGCCACATCACCTTGAGCGCTTCGTCTGACATAAGTTTGCCGCTCAAATCGCGCATCTTGCGGAGTAGTTGGCTAGGCTTCTGGTCGCCGAGTTCGAGCCCGGCGAGCAATTTTTGCAGTTGGCGATGGTCCGATTCTTGGTATGTCGATATCAGCCTGTTCTTCAGTGTGCTGTATTTTCCCGTGGAAGGTGGATTCAGGATTATGTCACCAATCTGCTCCAAATCGCTGTAGCCCAGCAGTGGAACGACGAGGTTAAATTTCTGATCTTCTCCGATCTTGCTTCCGGCGATGGCGGTTTCGAATTGCGCGAACCATAGTCGAGGATTTTGGCGGTAAAATGGTGGCAAACGCGCAGGCAGCGATATGGCAGCGACATCGCTCGTCCCCGTTGCGGCACCGTGGGCATCGCAGAAATCCTCGATCTGGTCGTCTTTTGACATTTTGCTTGATCTCGATTGTTCTCTTATATTCAAGTATCAGAAGGTAGGTAGGCGTCTTGACTCCTCTTAGGATTGCGGCTTGAGTTTTCGGGGTCACCAATTTAGGGGTGAGCGGGATATGTTGAATCAAAGACGTGTCCGGATGATCTGTGTTTATTCGGTAAATTGTCCTATTTATATTTACATTCACGTTGGTACAAGTAATGCTTAGCCTAAGATATTTACATATTAATATATCCAACCACCACATTCGTCAGATGTCGCTCGATGCGCCGCGCATGCGCGGTGCTCACATAATAGCACGGCCAATCAACGGCGTCCGGCGGCGCGCGCCGCGCTCGCCTATAAGTAGCTGCGGGCGCGCCGCGCGCGTCCTTTTCTTGGGCTGCCGGCGTTGCGTGAAGATCTCTGCGTGTCTTCGCGTCGTGTGTCCACCTCTGCTGCTTCGATGATCTTCACGCATGTCGTCAGCCCTGAGCCCAAACCGTTCTTTTCAGAGCGAACTTCTTATTTCTTAACAGAGTTACGTACGTCCTTTTCAGGGCGGTCTTCCCTGTTTCTTTAACTGATTTGTCAAACACGTGGTAAGGTAACTGGTTCTCTGGTAACTGTGTGACAGGTACTGTGTCACTACAAATGAATTCAGTACATGATTCTGAACTCCGCTGCGTTGAAATTTTTCGTCGGTTACCCCGCCGCGCCGATCTTCACAAGAGCGTAAGAGATTCCATGTAGGTAAACAAAAGCCATGCAGGTAAATCTGAGGAGCAATTCTCGTAATTTTAAGAACGTTCACAGTCTGATCTCAGTCTCAATCTGTCAAAAAATACTTCTAATTTCCCTACATTTTGACAAGTTTTTGACATTTGTTTGTCGCCGAGATGAGACTGCGACTAGATTTTGAACGTTATAAATTACGAGGATTCCGGCCGGACGGCCTTCTGATTATAACTACGCACCTGTACACATGCTGGTTGAACAAACCTCGACTAGCTAACCGCAAACTATTGACGTATTTTTTAGCACATCGTCGTGTGAGCATGAACCCATAGACAAATAGTCAGCCGGATGCCATCTATTCTAGGAATCTACTTATGTTACCATCTTCCCTTCATATTCCATAACCCCTCTGGCATGGACCAGTGGTAATCGCTTTCAAAGCGTTTCGTATCTCTACAACGACTTTCAACAGGATTGACATAAGGTTTTCGGTAGCTTTATGACAATCTAACACATTTTTGACTTTTCCATCATCGTTATCGCTGCTAGAATGTCACTTAGTCCATCGTCTAAACCCTTTGCTAAAAAGTCATTTATTCCAACTACTTAGGCTGAGAATCACTCTTTGAACGTCAAAATTACATACAGACAGTCTGTGTAATACAGACAGTCCCCCAAAACGCACGTTCCCGCAGTACAAGTTGATATACAGGGTGGCAGGGAAACGCTTCCGAAAACGAAGACAGGTGATAGGGCTACTGATTCTCGATACGATACCATAAAAAAATGAGAAAAAAAAATGAACAATTTTACCTATTTTTTTTAGCATTTTTCGTACACTATGCTGTGAGAACAGTTAAATTAAACCATTATTTGCTATTAAACACATTTTTTTTCTTTACAACTCTAACAAGCAATGTATTCGTAAATAAATATCATCTGACGCTTGCGCGTGACCTCAAGTTCAAAGTGCGCGCGCGCTCGCCGACAGCTGTGCGGCTGACGACCCCAAGTCCACGTGACGCGCGAAAATAATCAATTTCAGGCGAAAGGTTAGTGGTATCCGTTTGCATAAAGGTTGTATATAATCTACGTTCTGGCTTCGGAAGCGTTCTCCTGACACCCTGTATAAGTACCTAGGCAGGATAGATTTTACCGAAGAAGGTATAACAATTGTAGGAAAATATGTTGTAAAAAAACTAAGTAGAAATTTATCATAATGGGTACATATTGTAATTGTGCAAGATAATTAATAATAACTCGGGAAATCCGCTTGATTGCATAGCCGCAGATTCTATTTACTTAACAATTTCGCGTAATGTGCTCCTGCGCATCATTATGTGCAAATATAACCTCGCGGAAGTATTGTCAACATTGTTAGTCGCCATGACCACTTATTCATGACGACTAGCGAGACTAGAAGAGACGGACAAACGATTTTAAGGTTATGGTCAAAAAGGTTTTTGCTAATCTGCAGGTTTTTTTATGAACACATACACGAATAAGAGAATATCAAGCAAATCGTATAATTATTATGGAAACGATTACATAAGTCAAGACGTAGTAAAAAAATCGCAAGTCATTAATATTGCCTACTATGGTCTGTTCAAAAAATATCTAGTGATAATGTAAACAAATGGAACAGAAAACGTAACTGTGGATGTCAATTTGTTACAACTCTTAGAAATTGCGTGCTTTGATTTGATTATTTGAAAACTGACACCCGAAATTCTAATATTAACTAGGGCTGATTTTTCCATCGTCAGATAACATTTATTCGAGCAATAAAATTGACGTTTGACAGTTTTTGTATGAAATAAAAAAAAAACAATCAAAATCAATCAATTTTTCAAAATTATTATTCCTCGAATAAAGTTATGTGGCCTTGGAACAATCAGCCCTAAATCACTTTAAAAGTGCTTTTCATTTGACATTTGAAGTTAATTTTATAACCTCAATTTTCGTCGATGAGTTAAGCCGTTGGTACCGGCTGGCATTCGTGGATCTTTGACAGTCGTTACGGGTCAGAAGCCCGAAAATCTCAGTCACATCTCCATGTAAAATACTGGTATTCAGCTGCATCCGGTAAGACTGGAAGCCGATCTCAAAATAGTTGGGAAAAGACTAGGTAGATGTGTGTGTTGTGTTGTGTGATGTTTGTTTGTGTGTGATAGTTTTGTTTACACTTTCGTCAAATACTTTTGGAACAGACGCGGTGCATCAGACATACTTACGGTCTACTGGTAGAAGCATACTTCTACCAGTAGACCGTAAGTATGTCACAAGCAGCCGTCACTGCTTGTGACTAGTCAGACAAAAGAAAAAGGAGAATACTTACAGGTCATCCTCATGGTTGTGGATGCAGTGGGCAGCGGTCAGCACATGTCGGGAGCTGACCAGGGATCCTCCACACAGCCAGCTGGTGCCACCAGTTCTCTTGCTCTTGTAACCCAGGAGGGCCATCCAAGGGAAATCACCTGGTGGAGAAGGTGGATTTGTTAGTAATGCTGACGAAATTGTGCTATTTTGTAGTATCTTACAGTTTAGAGTCGGCGCAGCATGTCTATTCTTTTATACACATACTATGGTAGTCTATTCCAAATTGATGTTATTTTAAGTTAAACAAATATCAACTTTATTCCAATGTTAATTAAGTTAATTTTCGAGTCAATACTCAATACATTTATTTGCATTCCACAATGTGAAATTAGGTGGCTGGTGGGTGGTGGTGGTAGTGACTAGCACTCTTGAAAAAGTATAAAAATGTTTGAAGTTGTAGCGTAAACTGAACTTTATTATGTAGGAGTTAAAGTTATTTTTCCATAAACTTATATATTTGTTTACATTTTTGGCAAATAAGTTCGATTGCAGATTATATGCACCGTCATTTCAGCAGTCATCTTATTTCTAGCCATAATTAGCATCTTCTTCATCGTTTCCTTGGTCTTCCACTTGCTCTTAAAACATATTCTATACCTACGAGTATCTTCTTAAGCCATCCTCATTCATACTCATAACTTTTCTCATATTTTTGAGTTTAGCGCGATATGGTAACTATGCATTTTACACCGAAAAGGTTAAGCCAATACATATTATTTTCGTTCATGTCTTTTGAACTTGTAATTGTCTAACGGTTGAAAATTCTCTCGTTTTATAAAGCGAGAGAATTTACCGATCTAATTACACGAACTCACAACTATTTCCATTTCTATTTTTTTTTTATTTATTTATTTATTTATTTTTTTCTATCTATTATATGTAGGTATGTATTTACAAAAAAAATAAAAATTGTATATAAGTAGTTTATCAGCCATCTTGTTACCATAACAAAAGCATTAGGTTGCTTAGCTTGGGACAAATGGTGCTGTGTGAAATGTCCAGGGATATTATTATTATTATTTATTTATTAATAACCAATTTAACTTTTATTTATAACTAACGGATAAACATTGGCAAGTCTTACCTAGTTTAGCGGGAATTCCTCCTACCACTCTGCTGAAGGAAGCATTACTGTGTCCACAGACGGGAGGATCAGGGAGTGCGTCCTCGTAGTCCCCGGAATTGGTCTTGGGTGCAGCAGTCTGGGGCGCCTGGGTTGGTGCAGGTGTCGGCGCAGGTGTTGGGGCTGGCGTCTGTGGCGCAGGAGTAGCCGGTAAACCTTGGCGGGGGCAGCATACCTGTGGGAAAGATATATATAGGAAAGTTTCTCAAGGATAACATACATGGCAGGTTCTATATTCAGATCTGTAATGTATCTGGGATTACAATACCCCACACGCTTACGTGCATTGAGTTTTTTTTATTCCTCGGTTACCACGGTTGTTTGGGGAGTGCCATCCTAATATTTTTTTTCCTAGTTTCTCAACACCATCGTTTAACGGTACATGGAATACTTATTTCCAAGAACATCTACACCATCATCTGCCCAGCCTTTTCCTAACTTCATATATTATATTGGCGTTGGCTTCCAGTCTAACCAGATGCAGCTGAATACCAGAATTTTACATGGAGCGACTGCCTATCTGACATCCACAATCCCTTTAGTAAGACTGGTTGTCAGACTTTCGGGCTACTGACGACCCGTAACGACAATCAAAGATCCACGACATCAAAGATCCATGACAGCCTACGGGGGCCTACGCCTTAACGTGCTTTCCGAGGCACGGAGGGGTCTTGGTATGTGAAGATGGTCACCCATGCACGGACCAACCGCAGCAAGCGCAGCTTAACCTGATCGATCGACTCGTGCGGCTAGTATTACTTAGCCACAAGCCCCTCCTCCATAATTATATAGTGGTAATAGTCTCCACTTTGCCATTCGGCTACGAAACCCTAAAAATGATGCATCTGCCTTACCTTAGGAGCATTTCCTTCGAAACCACAATGGGCTCTCCTCAACAGCTGCACAGCATTAGGGTTGGTCCTGGAATCCTGCAGCAGGCTCATGTAGGGCTGGCATTTCAGCACCGAGACGCAGCTGCCGACGCCACCGTCCACCGTCTGACAGCTCTCCGCTGAAAACAGGAGGCTTGGTTAGTTTCAAGATAGAGACACTTGTTGACTCATAGGTGCTTCGATTAGGTAGTTAACCATTTTCTATTTTGTTAAGCACCTAGTTCATGTTGGCAGGCCTACGTTATTATTACGTTGGAGAAAAGAGTGTCCGTGGTGTTTCTTGTCTGTTTTTCTACCTACCTACTACGCTTTGGAATGGGCAAACTAGCTTCATCTTACTGACTGACCGACCCCTTGACAATTCATAAGTGCCTGTAATTGGTTTATTTGAAATAAATGCTTTGAGTTTGAGTTATTTTTTTTTTGAAAATAAAGAGTAACCGTGGAGTTCCTTTCTGGCTCTTCTCCATAGGAAACGAGTAATTGGAACCGTGCACCTAGCTTCTGACGTGTCATAAGTTCCTATGTAGGTTTATGTGAAATAAAGTATTTTTAATTAGAATAAGTTTGCATTTTTTCTATTGAAAGTGGTTTTTCTCCACAACATACCTCTAGGGTGCACAATAATAAGAAACACTACTTTAAAAAAAATCCAAGACTTTAAAAAATAACACTACAAAGTGAAAAATAACTTTAATTTCGGAAGTTACCTATTTTTGGTTTTGTATTTTCGTTTTTTGCAAAGTTCTGAGGTAACAAACATAAAAAATATATATATTCAACCGAATTGAGAACCTCCTCCTTTTTTGATGTCGGTTAAAAATGAATAAAAAGAATATTCTAACCCGGATAGCATAAACAGAAAACGAAACTATACAAATTGTTACAACTTGACTTATTTTACCTATTTCATAATTAAACGACCTCTGTACTTCTTTGAGTAATTAAATCCCAGTACCTATAGCACCTGCCTATATTGTCGTAACAAAGGCGCGGAAACCGGTTTTTAATGTTCATTTACATACATCTTTGTGTATTTTTTATTTAGTTAGGTATATTTCATCATTAACTTTATAAAACAGAGTTAAGTTATGGAAGTTTTATATATTTTACTTATATCCCGATGGCAAGTACGTACAACCTGAAGGACAATTCTCGTAATTAAAAACATTCAAAATCTAGTCGCAGTCTCATCTCAGCGACAATCACTTTCAAAAACTTGTCAAAAATTTGGTAAGACTGGTTGTCAGACTTTCGGGCTACTGACGAGCCGTAACGAATGTCAAAAATCCACGAATGACAGCCGGGACCAACGGCTCAACGTACTTTCCGAGACACGAAGGGGTCTTGGTATGTAAAGATGGTCACCCATCCACAGACAAACCGCCGCAAGCGCAGCTTAACCTGATCGATCAATCCGTGCGGCTGTTATTACTTAGCAATAAGCCCCTTGAGGTGGGTAGTTAGTTTATCTATCTATCTATTCTGTAATGTCCCACAGCTGGGCAAACGCCTCCCACTCCCATTTCCGCACACGACTGTCCTTGCCGTTGTGGGCCATAATTTTACAGAAATGAATCGTATGAATAGTTCATCTGTGTATATCTACGCATTTTCCTTAATGTTTGAGACGCGCGCAAATACTTCTGATAAAAAATAGGAATGAAGGAAAACGTCGCTAAGAAATTGCAAGCAAAAAATCACAACAAAATATATTTACTTAAAGACACTTAAAATTAGAGACGTTAGTACGTTATACAAAATAATGATTACAAGTAATTTTGGTAATGCTGAATATGATACCTGATGAAAAAACCCAATCCCACTTTGCTCAACCTGGGAATCAAACGCAGGACCTCATGCTAAGCAGTAGCGCTTGCGACCACTGGACCAATATGGTAGTAAATAATATTTATTGATAAACAAGCTATAAACACCTTGTACCAATAGATTTGCAAGCTAATAAACACTTAGAAACGACTCATATATGTACAGTGTGCAGCTTTAATGGCGACATTAATTTAACACACGTATACGATCTCGCGTTTTTCGTTTTATGAACATATTTTAACTTCATGATCATGAAACGTTTACAATTTCCTAAAAAAGCATCTTGGAGCAATCTTTACTTAAAGAACTGTAACGCGGGGGGTCATTTGCTGGGGTCACGGAACATAGCATAGCATCATAACGTTATCATAATATCGCATCAATGAATTTAAAACGAATTTTAATTTTATTGATGCGATATTATGATAACGTGCAAACAGTCTGTAGGCGAATTGAAGGAAAGAGAGAGAGCCCTATGTCGGCGAGCGGCGCAGGCGGTACTTAGTTTTCAAATTACGAATTATTTTATGTTGTTATCATTTTCATAACTGGCCACTAACCTAAGCTCCAGAACCAAAGATTCGAAGACATGTGTGACTTCTACTAACCCGCACTGGGCCCGCGTGGTAGATTACTGCCCACTTCCTCTCGAAGAGAGGAGGCCTGTGTCCTAGCTGTGAGTACAGCATAGGTGATTATGATTATTAATATTTTTTGGTTTTATCATTTTTAGATATCGATTCCCATCACGTCTACGGAGTTTCGCTAGCTAATTTATTTTGACCCTGTATAGATTTACAAGCTAAACGCTTAGAAACGACTGCTAAGTATGTTCCTACTTAATATTTCACGCCCGATCGATCACATTGAAGGACATTCTGACACTTTGAGTAGGTACGTAAGAATGCAACATCCGTCTCGAGTAGTTCTGCACCTACTGCGTGTTATTTAATTTGATCCTAACGTTACTTGCAGGTAAATGCCACAGACTTGTGAACTGGGAACATGTTACACCGTATCTTTGCTCAATTTAATACACAACTGAACCTATCTGTCAAGCCTTTTCCCAACTATGTTGGCGTCGGCGTCCAGTCTAACCGGATGCAGCTGAATACCAGTATTTTACAGGGAGCGACTGCCTATCTGACCTCCGCTCCCCAGTTAAGACTGGTGTTTAGAGTTTTGGGTTTCTAACTTCCCATATCTACTACGAATGACAGTCGGGATCAACGGCTTAAAACGAACATGTTTTCTGAAGTACGAAAGGGTCTGTCACCCATCCACGGACCGACCTGTTGTTGTTGATCGACCTGGGTGGCTGTTATTATGTAGCCACGAGCCCCTCTGAATATTTGTACAAAAAGTTAGTAAGAAGAAGGCTCGCCTATTACCTCGGGCTTAGCATACTACTGGGCAATGTGACTGTGTCATCCTACATATACCTCTGCCTATCCTTTTGGAATAAACAATACCATGATCCCTCCATGATTCGGCCATGATTGATCGGCCGTCAATATTGTATCACGTTCGTCTACCCGCATAGTTACAAGTCGGTGTCGCAGCAAGCCACACATCTAAGCTACAAAAAGTTTGACCCGTGCGTCTGACCAACTCACTGACCTTGGAACAACGAACACAAAGACCGGCCACTTATTGTTGTTAGACTTTTTTTTAGATTATAAAATACATTAACGTTCGTGGATGGATGACCATGCATTACATACCGAGAGCCCACCTTATCTCTGAAAGCACGTTAAGCTGTTGGTCCCGGCTCCCGGCTGACATTCGTACATCTTTGACAGTCGTTGCGGGGAGTCAGAAGCCGAAATCTCCGTATTACCCAGTAACTGAGTAGCGGAGGGCAGATAAGAAGTCGCTCCATGTAAAATACATTATGTTATTAATAAAATAATTTTTATTGGTACGCTGAAAAAGTGCTAAAGTGAAGGATTTTTCTTCTTCCGTTACGAAATAATAATAATATGTAAGCTGTAAGCCACACATACAATGTAAGCTGTCACGCCCTTTATACCCGGAGGATTTTATTCAGGTAGTAAAATTTTGTTAACATTTTTATTTTTTTTGCTTGAGTACGTATACTTTTGTATTTGTTGGTATATTGGCGTGGCTAGCTGACGTATGGCCAATAATTGAAATTAATTTTCTGTTTCTTGTAATGTTAATTACTTTGCATACCTAGTATTAGATACAATCAAGTATTTTCTCACTCAACAGACAACTGCCGATCGATTCTGTAAAAATGTCACCGTGAAATGTTAGGTGAAGTGAGCTGTCAATAGGGTCAATCCCTTAGCATTATTTGGAATGACAGCTCACTTCACCTAAGCTTTCACGGTGAGATGGTTACAAAATCGCACTGCTGTGCTGCTGGGGAGTGTTGCGCCACTTCTTCCCAGCGAAAGCGCTAGGAAGTGGTGAAGGGCGGGCGTTTTGTTTTGTCTTTTGTAATTTTGACGTTTGAAAAGTGCTGATTCTCAGCCTAATTTGAATAAATGACTTTTGATGTTGATGGATGAATGAAAAAAAAGGCGGACCACATTAAAAAAAACGGTTAAAATTATACACAAATTGTATTTGAAATATTTTATAAAATTTGACACACTACTACTGCAGTCTAAATATCTTTCATTAGATGAAAGATATTTGGACTGCCAGTAGTGTGTCTGACTGCACAATTTAATGGAATGATCTTTACATGAAACAATCCAAACGAACCGCATAAAAACAAATTGGTCAAAAGAATTAATACCCCAAAATTATTTTCATAAAAAAAGCTCATGGCCAATGACAGTTTAGTAAAGACAGTTTCTCCGTATCTGTCATGGAATCGGATTACCGCGTGCTCTCAAATAAAAAAACCCTCAGTATAATCAAGAAGCAAAAAGTGACATTGCTTTGGCTTGCGTTGAATACCGAAATAGTACTTACGCACGGATACTATAATAGTTAAAATAAAATCGAACCGGAAGCGGTTCGATTTATCAGAAATAAATTTTTGTCTTGGAAGAAAAATAACAAAAATTCAAGTAAAGCCAATTCTTATATGCGGCGCGCGGTAACGTAACCATAGCGAGATCCAATTCGACGCCAACGCCATCTATCGAGCGAGGGGCAACTTTATTTACCGACGGACTTCATTTGCACGATGTTTTTGTTGCGTTTTTTAACGAGGGCCCAGGTTTTTACAGAAATATTTTACTAGCCTGACATAATGTAGTAAAATATTTTTGTAAAAACCTGGGCCCTGGGAGGAGTGGTGGCCCAGAGGTAACGAGATGTAGGTCGTGGGTTCGAATCTAGGCACACGCTTACTTTGTGTAAATAATTTCATCATCGCTGCTCTCAAAACGGTGAAGGAAAAGAACATAAGGAAACCGGCATGTCCTGGAAGTTCTAGGACATTTCGGTTCTAGAACCAAAGATTCGAAGACGTGTGACATCCTCCAACCAGCACTGGGCTCGGTAGATAACAAGCCTAGTCCCTCTCACCGAGAGGAGGCGTGTGTGCCAGCAGTGGGAACATTATAGGCTGATTATTCTTACACTACATATGTTATGCTAGGTACCATTGCAGGGCAGTTTAAGCTCAGTGTCGTGATACGAGAAGCTAGTCGTCATGTCAGTGTCAGTGTCAACATGGTGAAGCTTCATGTGACATGAAGCTTCACCATGTTGACACTTTTTATAATATATTTTCTTCTCTGTTATCACGTTTTTTAACCGACCTCAAAAAGCAGGAGGTCCCATCCATCCGTTGTATATGTATATAATTATGTTCAGCGATATCTTCTTGAATAATAACTTTGTCTGTGTTGATATTTAAGTAGGTACTTTACTTTTAGATAGATCGTAAGACGCGGTACGTAGCGGGTATTTACGTATAGCGAACCTACCACATTATCATTGTGCGCATGACCTTAAGCATTCAAATTTATGAATCGATATTAGATGCAATATACAACACCGGTACAATGGCGACATTAATCTAACACACGGGTAGGGCTAGTGGCCAGTAATTATAAAAATTATAACAACATAAAATAATTCGTAATTTGAAGACTACCGCCTGCGCCGCTCGCCGACAAAGGGCTTTCTCTTTCCTTCAATTCTCCTACTCTTTGTACGTTATTCGTTGTAATTTCATTGATGCGATGACCCCCCCCCCCCTGACCTACAGTTCCCTAATTGCGTAACACACTATCCATCACAATCTGTATAATTTTGAAGGATATTGCTAATCCGTTGCTTCACATGTTCGAAAAGTTTGCCTGCTCAACAACGTAAATAACGCAATGAATGTTGTTGAACTGTCAAAATGAAAGCCATTACTAGCCATTGATAGTGTGTTATGCAATAACCCCGCAGGTTGCTCCAAGATGCTATTTTAGAAAATTGTAAATAAATAATAAATATCAATAGGACCGAAAAGTGCCCTGTAGTCGAGTTTTAGATGGATGGCCATCTAAAACTCGACTACAGGGCACTTTTCGGTCTCACAATTTTCAATCTAAGTAAGTACCTACTCGTAAGTATATTTTTTCTTTTTATTATATTATTTTATCTTTATCGGACTTTGTCGTTTTCTTTTGGCTTATATTATTTTCAATTATGATAAAAATCTCTATAAAATTCATTAAACTGCCAGTGACATGTTAGGTTTCTTAAAAAACTTAATTAAACAGGGCAAGGCTCCATTAGCCGATAAAATAGGCTATGAATATGAAAAATATGAGTCAAAGTTATCAGTGAAGGTCGGGAGGTCATCTGCGCAAGGTGGACCTGCCCCCGATAGCCGTGACACACTAAACGGGATTTTTTGAAGATTAAAGTTGGAATAACAAGACCTTTAAGACTAGTACGATTCTTAACAAACGCGAGATTTAGGGCCAGCGGGGTTACTGCGTACACACTAACAGTAATAAGGGTTTTCATTTTCACTTTTCTTTTTTCACAGTTCAACAACATTCATTGCGTTATTTAGGTTGTTGAGCAGGCAAATTTTTCGAACATATAAAGCAATGGATTAGCAACCTCCTAATGATTCAGATTGTGATTGGAAGTGTGTTAGGGAATTAGGGTGCAGTTTCTTGAAAGGCAATTGGTTGAATCATTTATCCACAGCCAGTCGTAGCAATTTGTCACATTAATTTTGCGATAATTTTCGTTCGAGAAACGTCCATACAGACTCACTATACATGAACATGAATAGCAAGAATAAAAGGCTTAAATGGAAATAATAACGGAATACAGACAAGGAAAGAAACAACTACATAGCAATATCACGCCTGATTTCCCCGAGTGGTTAGGCAGAGGTGTACCCACATTTTGCCAGTTAGCTTTAGGTCCCAAATAATAGGAAGCACCGCCGAGGGTCCAGGAAGAGGTGGCGAGACGACATAGACGCGTACCGCAAGGGTTGGCTCGAGGTAGCTCTAGAAAAGGATGCCTGGAAGGATTTGGGGGAGGCTTTTGCTCAGCAGTGGGACAGAGAAAGAGAAAAAAAAAAGCGAACCGAATAAAGAGTTTGAGTTTGAGTAGGCTAAGTAAACAAAATTGGAGGCGAGCCAATATTGCTATCAACGAAGAACCAATTAATAAAAACCGTGATGGTAAATTCGAAGGTTTTAGTGTTCTTCACTCCACACAACATTGAACCTTACGTGGCCAGTCCAGCCGTCCGTCGAGAGAAAGCGTTTCTGACAAGTCGGAGCGACAATTTTATTCTAGCAAATAATAAAGATCAAATTCGCAAATGACGTATTCGTTTATTTGAAACTGACAGGTATCAAGAACGTTTTAGTGTGATTCATTTATTACTAGAACATTGACCCTTACGTGAGTGATGGTCGACTGTGCATTTATAGTGTCAATAAGGAAAGGTCATCGTGAAGTTGTTATAACAGCGGGGTAATAGTCTAACACACTTACGATGTACGATGGCAATGCCTTTCATTGTGACAATTGAACAGCATTCATTCATTTTACAGGGACAAATTAAATTAGCCAGCGAAACTCTGCAGCCCTGATGAATTAAAACATCTAAACACAATAAAATTTTTAAAAACATTTAGGGGGTCAGCGACCGCTGGCTTAAAGTATGAGTTGAGAGAAAATCGTTTTTCTTTTGTTTTATCGCATTTAGATGCCGATACTTCTATGAAGTATACACACAAAAAAACCTGATTTTTAAACTGATGTTGCAAGTCACAACACAAACAGCGATCGATAACCCCACAAAGTCATTCAATTAATTATTTTTTTGTGCTATCATATTAAAAATATACCTATACGGTACCTATCATCATCGTCTGCGGAGTTTCGGTAATTAATTTAATTTGATCCCGTATACATCTTCATGATGCGTAGTTTCATCCCGCACTTTCAACTGAAAGCGCCATTTTAGGTCTCCAATACTATATTATAGATCGCAAGACGCGTGTGTGTAAGCGCCTGTTTTCTTGGTCTTTCCAGCGCCTTCGATCTTGTCTGGCATGATGTGCTTTGGGAAAAGATGGTAAACAGGGGTACCTATACCCGCAGAAATATGTGGACTATTTCAGCATTGGTATGCTAATCAGAATCTGGAAAAGAACCGGAGTTATCGGCATAGCTTACAAAGTAAGCGAGCCGAAGTGGCAGTAGGCTGGCCATGTTTGCCGAAGGACTGAACAGACAGACGAGTCGAGTGGAGACCACGTATCGGCAAGCGTAGTGTGGGACACCCCCAGATAAATAGTAGAAGGTACTGAACTGGATGCGGAAGGCGGAGGACAGGGTATTGTGAAATAGGACGGTACGCTCTCTGAACCGAATTTATAACGTTACTAACACTGTGGCTTCTTTGTTCCGAAATAAATTCAGTGTCGCCTTATTTACGTTGTTGAGAATCTTTTAATCGTCATAAAAGTCGATTTTTCAAACATTAGGAATTTGCTTCAAAATCCTTCGGATTGTGAACGTGTGTTACACAATTAGGGTGTTGATTCCTTAAGAGAGCATTGCAATTAGCACATTGGCGCAAGACATTAGAGTTTAGTGAAATTAGTCACAATTTTGGTTTAGTAAAGTTGTTTATTATAGCGTTGATTGCGCATTTGCGCGACTCTCGCGTTCGGTTAGGACACAAGTATTAGTGGGTTTTATAAAAAAAACATGTATTTTGTTAAAAACACGTCTATTTATTACGATCAACTTACCGAAGGGACTCTGGTTAGACTGGAAATTGAAGTTATTTCTTGATTCCGTGTCGACAGTTGGCACTGGTGACAGTGGTGGTAATGTGGTGATCTCCTGTGGTGCCTTGGGAGTATCGTCGAAGTTCACCGCGTCATTTTCTTCCGCCACTCCCGTATCTGTTGAGTGTTTCATAGAAATTAAGATAGTGTTTTTGTCTTTAGCGTATTTGGACAGACTAATTTATTATAGGCTATTAAATCCTATGGCTGGCCCAGACGGAGATAGCGGGATGAGCTGGACTCCTACAGCAAAAACTGCCCTTAGCAAACTGGTCCTTAGCAGCTCTGAACACAGAGAAGTGGAAAGAGAGTAGGAAGGTATTTGCCCTGCAGTGGGATATTACAGGATAATAATCTATATCCAAATATGTATAACTCAAAGGTGACTGACTGACTGACATAGTGATCTATCAACGCACAGCCCAAACCACTGGACGGATCGGGCTGAAATTTGGCATGCAGGTAGATGTTATGACGTAGGCATCCGCTAAGAAAGGATTTTGATCAATTCTACCCCCAAGGGGATAAAATATGGGATGAAAGTTTGTATGAAACTTTGTCAAAATATACTTCTTAACGCGAGCGAAGCCGCGGGCAAAAGCTAGTATATATATATAAATGAATCCCTATTTCCCTTGGTCACGTCATAACTTGAAAACGACTTTACCGATTTCATCCATCGTTTTTTTTAAAGTTCTAGAAGGTTCTTATGGCAAAAAAAATAAGAAAGTTGCTTCACGAGGACGAAGTCGCGGGCAAAAGCTAGTATAATATATAAATCATATATGAGGATAAATACATAGTCAGGCATCATGTTTTCTTCAACAAAAAATGGCTTTCGTTTTGACAGCTCAACAACATTCATTGCGTTATTTACGTTGTTGAGTTGACATATTTTTCGAACATATGAAGCAATGGATTAGCAATATCCTTCAAAGTGATTCAGATTGTGATTCAAAGTGTGTTACGCACTTAGGGTGCAGGTGTGGCAACTTTCGAACATAAGATATTATGCTGTATGGTTGGATAAGGAATTCCAAGTCCACAGATTTTACTTGTCACTGTCTGACTGATTATGGAAATATGGATTATTTATTTTACCATTTATGTACACACATATATATATATATATAAACAGACAATGAAAAACAGAACAGAAAAAATAGGAACAGCTAGAGGCGATGCATTATTGGATAATTGAAGATCAAAACATGACATTTCCTAGAAACAAAAATTCGAAGACATGAGACGTCTACCAACCCGCACCGGGCCCGCGTGGTGGATTACGGCCCACTCCCTCTCACAGAGAAGAGGCCTGTGTCCCAGGAGTGGGAACGTTATAGGCTGATTATGTATGAAGACCCAAATATTGTTTTTTACGAAACTAATTTCTAAATAATCCTAATCCCCATTCTTAGCACAAGGGTTTTGGTAACATTGACAGTAAACAGCGTTCGTTTACTACAAAAAAATAAAATCGTTTTTCAGCAAGTATTTATCATGATCATCATCAGGCTACAGCAGTCCACTGCTGGACATAGGCCTCTCCTATTGCACGCCATTCAACTCGATTTTCGGCAACTCTCATCCAGCTGCTAAGCATTTATCATACCTACTCATACAATTCTGGTATTCTACCTAAACACAAAATAGTTGTAAATATTTTATTGCTTAAAAATATTTAGGTAGTGCAGGTATAATTAGTAGATTTGCGTTATTATTTATACGAATATAAATTATCATAATTTGAGGTAAATTATGATGCAGGAATTTTGTTGTTAAACTGGTTTAATCAAAACACTAAACGAATAATATGGGGAAAAAAACAAAAAGATATAAAAATAAACAACCAATGTGACCTATGTTAGAATGTGAGGAATTATTTTATTAATATCTTTAAAATATAATTTTTATGAATTTAATTAAAATAATTGTTGATATTTGATATTTGACTTTACGGATGAGAGGCTTGGTCAGTGTTTAACAAATTAATACGGTTATTTAACATATTCATAAAACTAGTAATTTTATATTTTTGTGACATTTAAATTGAGAGTGATTAAAGGGGATTTACTTGGATTGCTGCACTGGGAGGCAAATTATGCATATATTTTTACGTTAATGGATGGCATAATCTGAGGTGCTATTCTTTAAATATCCCAAAGTGAAAACTTAGGTGAACTGGTGAAGTGAGCTGTCAATAGTGTTAATCCCTAGCATCAGATGGAATGACAGCTCCTTTCAGGCTCAACACCTCTACAACCCAGCTACTGGATAAGACGATACCCCTTAGTGAGACAGGTTATATTATACATAATTATATACTGCTATTTTTGGCAATGTTTATATGAGCTGAGGCTCATAAACATTGCCAAAAAACAGTTTGAACGAGTTAAAATACCGTACAAATAAAAAGGTGATACGTAAAATCTAGGCACGTAACGGTCAGTGACCCGATTTTGTATGAAGTGGTGTCAAAAGGTTATTTAAAACACGTGTTAATAACCTTAGCCAAAACTATATAACTTTTGATAAACGTTTTATACAGTAGGTATACTTTGTCCTTAGGTATAGAGATCTTTGTCCGGTCATCCAATATTTGAGTAAATAATTTGCTGATTTTTTAATGCGTCATTATCACAGTCTCAAAAAGCTGGTTTTAGGAGAGCTATATACTTGACTGAACAACTGCATGTTGAAATATCTTCCGACTATAATATTATAAACGAGAAAGTTTGTATGGATGGATGGATGTTTGTTACTCTTTCACGCAAAAACTACCTACTGCACGGATTTGGATGAAATTAGGCACACAGGTGGTTTATAAATAGGATTAATATATAAGATACTTTTTGTCACGATATTCCCACGGGATCGAAACTTATGCGGGTGAAACTGCGGGGCGCAGCTAATTCTGTTAGTCTAATATATTAGACTAGCTTTTGCCAGCAGCTTCGCCCGCGTGGAGGTTGGAAATTATCCTACGAGAACGTAGTACCGGGATAAAAAGTAGCATATTTTGTTATTCAGGTTATAAATTATCTGTGTGCCAAAAATCTGTGCAGTTGGGTTTGCGTGAAAGAGTAACAAACATCCATCCATTCTCACAAACTTTCGCGTTTTTAATCTTAGTAGGATGTTTAAAAATATACAATAGTTTGCACCATATTATCTTGAAAGAGATGACGACTAATATGTAGATAAGTATGGAAGAAAAAGATATGTTGCGCCGACTCCAAATAAATTGGGATCAGGGCAGGAGAATGATAATCTTGAAAGATCTATCCGTGTGTGATGTTGAACAACTAAGTATGTAGATGTGGAAGTGGAAGACTGCTTATCATGGCGCAACTTGGGACTTGGCAGGAACTTATATCCTACCACGGAGTTGTGTACTGCGATAGGCGCTAAGTTGGGTACCTAATTAAGCTATCTATAGTACAAAATCTAGCATTCCGCCAAAAAATATGACCTTTACTCAAAATCGAAAACACATCCACAGCTAAATCCTCAGATTCTAACATAGGTCACATTGGCAGTCTTTTTTCTATTCCATTTCGTTTACATTTCCAAATGTACAACTAAATTCCTGCATCATAATTTACCTCGAATAATTATGTAATTATGAAAATCTAGCATTTGTAACTAAATGTAAGTTGGGAAAATGCAAACACGAAATGTTATAAAACATTTTAAGTAGGTAAGTTCTTACCTTCATTAGGCTTCAGGTTGTTCTCTTGGTTGTTCTCATCCTGGTTTCCATCATTCCCTACATCGTGAGCTGGTTGTACCTGAGTCACTTCTCCATTATCATAATTTGGTTGGAAGTTACCATTGCTTGGGTTAGGTTGGAAATTCACATTTCCACCGTTTTGCCCATTTCCATTCTCACTATAAACAGGATTATTATTTGGAAAAGCTATAGGTCTTCCAAAGTTTTGTCCATTATAGTTGTTTTGTGGGTTTCCTTCGTCAACTTCGATGACGTAAATTTTGTCTTGTTGGTAGGCAGTATTGATGTCTGCTGGTCTGTTAGGCTGCATATTTAAGAAGCCTGAATATCTATCCTGTCCTCTTCTGTGTCCTCCTTGAAAGAATGGCTGGAAGCCATTGTTACGGTTTTCTCTTTGCGGGAAGAAACCTGCGGAAGAGGAACGAAATTAGCTCGTTTGTTCGTTAACATGTCTGTTTGAGGCTACCGCTACCTTTGATAGACTGATTCTCATTGATCCAGGATCTCATTCAAGCACTGGAATCCAGCGACACTCGATCGATTTTTGACCAATGATAACACTTTTCAATTCTGTTAAATATGACAGTATCCAGAGCTGGATTCGAGTAGAGCAGCAGCTTATTAGCCAAACCAGCGTCACTGAATTGCTGCGCTGGATACGGGATACTGGATCAATGTAAATCAGCCTTTAGGCTGCCCTTCCACCATGTCGAATAAAGCTAAGCTACGAAACTATGTGTCTACTTCCACCAGCGGGGTAATTACGTAACACACTTACAATAGCAATGCCCTTAATTGTTACAGTTCAACAACATTCATTGCGTTATTTACGGTGTTGGGCAGACGAATTTTTCGAACATATGAAGCAATAGCTTCGCAATTTTCTTCAAAATCTTTCGGATTGTGATTGAAATTGTGTTACGCAATTAGGATGCTGAGCTAAGCGGCTCAGCAGGTAAGTTGTGTAAAAAAACTTAGCTAAGCGATGATCAAACGATCCTATTGGTTGATATCACACACATGCTTCGCTATGAAGAAGCAAATAGCCAAGCTGATTGATTGTGTACAAATTGACCGTGACCGTGATACGCATTTCTCGAATACAAGAAAGAAAAACTATTATCTTGTTGATATACTCATCCTGAACTACATACACCATGACAATCACGTTATTTCCTGCTATGATTTACGCGTTATTCCGGTTAAATACTGGTTCCGGATTTTACTACTTTTCAAGAACGTTATATGACAGTGTGGGCAGGTTTGACCGGTTACATATAGTTTTTGACGTCATGTGAAATACCGGTGTCATTTTGACCGTAGATAATAACTTCGTTTTAATCTTAATTGGAAAATGTAGGATTAATATTATAAGCGGTCTGAACTTGCCAATACGCCACACGTGATCAGAGGTGATTAACGCTTCAAATATTTTGTTTGGCATCTCACACCAACTTTATAGTTAATAGATCCGTAAATCGAAAGAGTGGCAGGAAAATATATGCTAAAACTTTAGGATACATCATTATACATAATATATCGAACTATTGTTGGCATCTTTTACGATGTTGTGGGCCATTGATCACATTGTATTCTTGTTCTAGTTATCGTTTTACGAATCTATTGAATCATTGCACTCTTTGATGCAATATTGAGATTCTTGATATACTCTGTATCGGTTCGCAGTTGCATCTACTTCTTTGATACGATGTAGTTTATTGTTAAATTCATCTTTATAGTTTTTGTTATTGCTCTGTGAATTGTACATAAATGTCATTCGTTATTTCTTTCATTTATCAAAAGAAGAAAATACCGTATTAGTATTAACAACTATTTTATCACAAGTCTCTTTCGAGTTATAATTACATAATCATCATCCTCTTGATCCCTATATCCTCCTATCTCTAGATATCCTATCCCTATTTATTTAGAGTTGGTGTTACTCTTCACTCGTCTTCTTCAATATTATCTTTATTTCATCATCGTCACCGTCATTTCAGCCGAAAGACGTCCACTGCTGGACATGGCCTATGTCCAGCAGTGGACGTCCCCCAAGTGTCGTCACATCGACATCTACACATACGTCTTTATACGGTTCCGTTATTTTAGTGTCCACTCCCTGGCTATTTCATTATTCTACACAATCTTTGTCTTTTGGTCTTTTCTGTTTGCTTCTAGCCTTTTTATTAGCTGTACTCGCTTTATAAACATATATAAGGATGACTCGATGATTAATCAGTATGTGTGTGACTTCATGTTTTTTTATGAAAATCACACTGTTTACATTATCAAACTATACCCCGACGATGTGCCGTGGTATTTCCACGCAGGCTACTATTTACATGGCTTTTTGCTGTTCACATAATAGAGTCGTTATATTCAGTGTCAATTGGCATCGTTTAGACTGCCTGCCTTTGACTCGACACTTTGTTCTTTTTATAGCTAGCGGAACTCATTATTATTTACACATGGATTGTATGTAACTGTTTTATTATTTCGATTATATTATTTATTATTATATTCTATTAACCTAACCTAGCTGGAACTATTGTTGAGAAAACAGGGTGTGTATTTACATTTTTTTTATTTTTATGTTTTTGTAAAGAGGTGTGGTACATCTGCCAGTAGATCTCGGTCCATTCATGGGACTGTATCGTTTAGATAAAATAATGGTATAATAATAATAATAATAATAATAATATCCCTGGACATTTCACACAGCACCATTTGTCCCAAGCTAAGCAACCTAATGCTTGTGTTATGGTAACAAGATGGCTGATAAACTACTTATACACATTTTTTTTTTTTTTTGTAAATACATACATATTATAGATAGAAAAACACCCAGACTCGGAACAAATACATGTAGGTCATACAAATATTTGTTCCGTGCGGGAATCGAACCCGCGACACGCAGCGCAGCAGTCAATCGCTTAACCACTGCGCCAACCGTGCCGTCAAATAATAATCGGTATGAATCTGTAATCCAAATGTAGTTTATTTGTATTTTCAAACTGGTATAGAGACTGCTATATTTCTGAAATTTCTGGTTTTATTCCTATATAAGTAGTTAGTTAGGTAGAGTATTTTATAGTCCAGAATAAGATCGTCGGACGACCTCGACATAATGACCGAATTCTTGATTATTTAATTCTTTGTTTCAAGATTGTTGTGAATCATACACAGCCACCTATATTAACGTCGACGTGCTATTAAACACGGGGTTCCATAAAAAAACTACTAGGTACGTCATTGATGGTCATTACCTTAATCACCACGCTTGTCGAGAGTGCGATTTTGCAAATGTACATACATACATACGATGCAAAGAAAATTAAAAATAAATTGTTTTTTTAAATGGACACTGTTTATTGTATTACTAGCTTCTGGCCGCGATGCACTATGCTGTTACTGTTAAACATACTCTATGGCACTTGGCAATAGTGTAGCTTTCTGCCAGTGAAAGAGTTTTCGAAATCCGATCATCATAGCTATTCATAACCACTGGATACGCTTCTGTGCGGTTTCGAACATCAAACAATGTTATCGGAGGAGTCCTTTAAATGCTGTTCACAAGTCCAAAACCCGAATATTTTGTCAGTTTTAGGGCTGATTTTTCAATCGACAGATAAGTTTTTATTTGTCGAGTAATATTGGCGTCTGACAGATTTTGTATTGAAGAAATGTCAAAAATTCTAAATTATTTCTCCAATAATTTTATTCCACGAATAAAAAATATCTGTCGATTGAAAAATCAGCCCTAAATCATATAGACGACCGCTATTCTGGCGACAGCTGTGTGCTGTCGGGGCAAGGCAAATCAGATTATCGAAATTTGTCATTTTCGATACGATAGTTTGTCGAATGGTTGTGAATAGCTATGATGTACTTCATTTACCTCCTACATCCAAGGTCACAAAGTTAACCTCTACAAAATACTGTACGGAGTACGTAAACTTCGTACCGAGCCAGTTTTTTTTTTTTTGTGTCATTCCCTTGTTTTAACAGTTATTCCGCTATTCGAGGCGGAGAGAAAACCAATAAATCAAAGATCATAAAAATCAGTCCAGCTGTTCTGGAGGTATAAATGGTGTCATTAACTCGACTGTAGAATCCTGTTGATTCCGTATTTATGTTGAATATTTTACTTCACTGGCTCACTACCACACCAAGCGCTAATAGTTTAGACCCTCTTTCATTTTTCTGTTTTCCCACCATTCCTCGTGACTGACAGATGACATTAGTGACAGCAGCTACTAAGCAACCTAATGCTTGTGTTATGGTAACAAGATGGCTGATAAACTACTTATATACAATTTTTTTTTTTTTTTTTATAAATTATTTAATTAGTATAAACTAATTGTTTGTTTGTTTAGTTTATTAAAAAAAAAAACAATTTACATTGTATTGAATTTTAAACACATGCAATTTACAAAACAAATACAAAGAACTACGACTTATTAATTACCATTCCAAGTGAAATTCAAAAACAGTGCCAAATAGTTTTAAAAATAATGTCAAACAGTTTTAAAATCTAATGTCAAACACTTTTAAATTTATAGTCAACCAGTAGGTTTAAGATATAATGTCATACAGTTTTCAATTTAATGTCAAAATATTCTAGACTATTTAATGTCAAGTGATTAAAAATAAAAAAATAACCAATTTATTAATTAATTCCGGTGCAGTTTAGATTAAAACTGGAATTCAAACTTGTTATATGATAGATACCAATTTGTTTATTCATGAAATTGTTGATTCACCAAAGTATAGCCGTCAGTCGTGGCCACTTACATTGGCTATAATAACAGTCCAATTGGCCTCAATACCAATACTTTGGGGTAACTCAACCATGAAGACCAAGGGGGAATCACAAACAGACAACACTTCATGTGTTTTTTTTTTACGTATTTTTGCAAATATCGCATTAGATCATTATAATAATAAACCGATATATTGCTATGTAAATATAAAATGGCGGATGTGGTCGCAGAAGGTGCTAACTAGCCGTTTTTTTTCGTTTCACGAGGAAAATGACGATGTATGCAATGAGTGTACTAAGATTATTATGCGGTTCCGTGTCTAGTGGTGGTGTTGCCATAATCAAGTTCAATTAATATAGTTCATATCACGATACTTGAGGGGTGAGAGTTGACCTTCAATGATTCTGCCTTTTATTAGGGTTCCGTACCTACGGGACCTACGGGACCCAATTACTAAGGCTGAAATTTTCACAGAGTGTGTACTACTATAGTCGCTATAACAAAAAATAATAAAAATTAAAGGGAATTAACGAAAAAAATATGTAGTTTACATAAATATTGTAGGGTGGTAGGTACGGAATCCTTCGTGTTCAACTCGCTCTTGGCCTCTTTTTTTTTCTACGTTCATAATCTTTGATAATAGTTATACCAAATAACTATTGACAGTAAATGACATTTAATAATTTAGATATACCGACTGACTTTTTTTACCGTCTGGACCAAAACAGAGTTTAAAAGGTGAACGGAGTAGAAACCTTTTTTTGTGAAAATAAAAAGAGATTTCGGTGCCATACCGAAATCTGTTTTTATTTTCCCAAAAAAATAGATTAAATCGACAAATAATAAATTATATAAATTCAACTTAAAGGCAAATTAATTCGTAACGAAATTAAATCCTTTGATGGAAGCCATTGGCCGGCTTCCATCAAGCTTCGGCTTTGGCTTCGGGAATTTAATGTAAAAAAAGAGATTTTTTATTTTATTTTAATTGAAAAAAAAAAAGATTTTTATTTTATTTGAAAAAATAAATTTCTGTGCTTCTACTCCGCTGACCTTTTATACTCCGTTTTTGTCCATACGGTAAAAATATCAGCCTGTATAGAAGGGGGATTTCCTGTCTATGTCTAAGTATGCAGGCAATGTTTGCGATTCACACTTGGTGGTCACGATTCTTAATGAAATTACCAATAATACGTTTACGAATAATATTTCCTAATTTGTATTTATTTACCTATGATTTGCGAAATAGCTCACGAGTTGTTTTTCTTCCATAAACATAAACTCGAAACAGGTCAGCCCAGTTTTCGTTTCTCTAGTAATCACTTCATACCTATTTTGTTTTTTTTAAGAAGTTTCTAGTGATTTGGGAATGCTTGATTTCAACCAAATTCAAGCAGGATAAGGAATCGAACTACTGATGGGAGACACCTTTCATTTTAACCTGTCGCACTCATCAACTGCTTAGCCATTTCCCAACTATGTTGGGGTCGGCTTCCAGTCTATCCGGGCAGCTGAATACCAGTATTTTATATGGAGCGACTGCCTATTTGACCTCCACAACCCAGTTACTGGGTAATACGATACCCCTTGGTAAGACTGGTTGTCAGACTTTCGGGCTTCTGACGACCCGTAACGACTATCAAAGATCCACGAATGACAGCCGGGACCAACGGCTTTACGTGCTTTCCGACAACGGCTTGTTATGTGCCCATCCCAACCCGACCGATTGACCCGTGCGGCTGTTTTTACTTAGCAACATTAACCTGTCGCATTACTGACGTACATTAACTCGTGTATAATCTACTATAATATACATTCCTAGTACATGTTGACAGGCCTACACTGTCCTCCCGTATCTTTTATCAGTGTAATTTGAAAACATTGTAAAAGCCAATTAACTTTAAAAGAGTAGCCCTGGAGTTTCTTGCCGGCTCTTCTCCATAGGAAACGACCAGTTGGAACCGTGCACCTAGCTTCCTACGTTTCATAAGTGCCCATGTAGGTTTATATGAAATAAAATATTTTGATTTTGATATCTGTGTCCCACATTATAATAGGAGTTAATTGATGAGGTAACTAGAAGACATTGTGTCTGCCACCCAGAAAATGATGGCTCAAAAAAAGTAGGTATGTTATCAATATTTATCATGACATGAAAGTCAAATAATTTATTTCAAATAGGCACTTCTGGATGTCAAAAACAAGAAAATAGAATTGATTCTAGTCGCCCCTTCCAAAAGGTAATTTCGTATGGAGAAGAATGGGTAAGAAACTTTACAGTTAAGTACTCTTTTAAAATGTTTTACAATATTTTGAATAGATTAATTATATAACATACTGACTGGATAAAGTTATAATACCAAGGGCTGATTTTTCCAACGCCAGATAATTTTATCCGAGGAATAATTTTGAATTTTTGACATATATATACAAAATCTGTCAGACGCAAATTTCATTCCACGAATAAAAATTATCTATCGATTGAAAAATCAGCCCTAAATAAACTAACAAACTATTAAAGTTAAAATATAATATCCTAACCTAACTAAAACTATTAACAAACTAAAATATTGCGTCGAAATATTCCTCCGCATCGTTGTCGACTGGTAATGTACCCAGCCTCTTACCTCTCAATAATATAATTATATATTAAGTGAAGTAGTTTACTTAGAGAAAAGGGGAAGTCCTTCCTATTTACATCCGTGCCACTGACCTTTTGATCTTAGATAACATTAGTTGTAAATAATCATGCTAACTACGATGCAAAGCGTCTATCTTATGTTTTTTACATCAGAAGTTATTCCTCGTTTTTGCCTCAAATGTAGATTGTTGTTGAATAAATTATTCATCTACCTACGTTGTATTTTTGTTAGTTTATTTACCAAGATCGTTTATTTTGGACTTTACTGACATCGCTCAAGGAAAAAGACATTGTGAGGAAACCTTGAGTTAATATAAGTCTATGATATTGCCAACCCGTCTTGAACAAGCGTGGTGATCAATGCTCGTGCTTACTCTATAGGAGAATAGGCCATTAGCCTTCAGTGAGTGTGACCCAATACAGATTGGATCCCTATTATTGTCCCACTGAAGGGTAAAGGTGGTGAAGGGGGTGCAGAAAGCACTGTAATTTATCAGAATGCTTGCCCTATTGGCTATGTCCAAGCATTGGTTTTCAGATCAGTGCAAAAGCATATCTACCCGTGGAGCCTACTGCCTAATATACCTATAAGTTTTTCTCTTATCTAACCTTTTTGGTCATCAAGACGTTCAGTAATAAAAATACAGGGTGGCAAAGACATCGGACACGCAAACTGTAACCATAAATTCAGCACATGATTCTAGACAGCGTAGAAACTTTTCGTTGGTTATCAAAAAGAATCTGCTGTTTCATAGAAAAGTGCAATACCGATGCGGTCAAAATGTTCTGAACAGCTATTTTTTTTTTTAATTACACGAAAAATTTCAACGCAGGATGATTCAGAATTATGTACTGAATTCATGTAATCAGAAGGGCAATTCTCGTAATTTTAAGAACGTTCAGTCTGATTTCAGTCTCAATCTCTCAAGAATTCCTCTAATTTCCCTACATTTTTGACAAGTTTTTGACATTTGTTTGTCGCTGAGATGAGACTGCGACTAGATTTTGAACGTTTTAAATTACGAGATTATTGGCCTTTTGGTTGTGCTTCAATGGTGTGCCACACTGTAGGTATGAAAAAAAACAAATGATGCAGAATGATGATTGTAATATAGCAAATCGAATCCAAGTTATGAGTAATTATGTTTTTTTCTCCGCACTAATTGCGAGATGTTATTGATAAAACCTTGCAGTTTATGTAAGGTCACTCATGTTTATGTTTTATTATTCAAATATTGTGGATAAGAAATACATTGTTTACCTACGTTGGTTTTTTTTTATTCAATTGCAAAACAAAAACTTATCAACCAAAATATTTTTACGAAAAAAAAAAAAGTTTAAAAAAAATCAACTCACCGAACTGACACACCACAGTTTGCACACACAAACTTACACACAAAAAAGCACAAAAACCCTTAGCCATCATCACACACACACGTCGTGTTCTCTCGAACACTTGGACTCGAGTGACACTTCGGCAGCGACCGACAGACTCCGAATAACTGCGAAGACTGAACTTCACGGTCGGATTGATGCGATATAAGCTTGATCATTGGATTACGTCACTGTGATAGGGAAATTCATATACAGTGAGTATATTTGGGTATTTTGATCCGCTATCCGGAATGGGGGATGAAATTTTGTGGAATTGACATGTGTATCTTTTACTGCATGGGTTGTCAAGGTTGCTGATTAAAGATAATGGGCATAAGCATAATCAGTCTATAACATTCCCACTGCTAACACAGGCCTTCCCTCTGTGAGGGAGTGGACTATAACTGTAATCCACCACGCGGGCCCAGTGAAGGGTTGCTGGATGTCACAATCATGTCCACGAAATTTTGGCTTTAGGACATACCAATTTCCTTACAACGTTTTCTTTCACCGTTTTAATCTGTCTAGCCTTTTTTCCAAGTATGTTGAGGTCGGCTAAAATTCTGGTATTCAGTTGCATCAAGTTAAACTGGAAACTTGATGCAACTGAATACCAGAATTTTACACGGAAGACTGCCTATCTGACCTCCACAACTCAGTTTAAAAGTAATCAATAGCCCTTGCTATGACTGGACTGAAAGAAATAAATGAAATAAAAATGATAAATGATGATGAAATAAATTGCCCAAAGTAGCACGCCTGCACGACTGGTCTAGAAACATGGAACCTACGGTCCCCTCCTAAGGACTACTGGGCCACCACTGTTCTCGTGAAAACCAGTATAAAAATGTACCCAGTATATTGTTACAATTATTTTGTTTTTTAAGAATGCCCACGTAGTTTCTTGGCCGTTCTTCTCCATAGGAACCTACTACGCTCTAGAATGGATAACTAGCTTCATATTTCTGACTGACCGACTCCATGACAGTTCAGAAGTGCCTGTAAATGGTTTAATTGGCGTAAATGCTTTGAGTTTGAGTTTGATGGACATCAATGAGTGTAGCGTGCCGACTGCGTGATGTAGACGATTAGGTGAGTATATAAGATTATCTCACGGGAGTTTTCTTCACCGTTGGTGCATCGAATTAACTTGAAACGTATGAACGACTTTGAAAATTGAAATTTTACTTAAGCACGCTATAACTTGGTGCTATATTAAACCCTATCCGTCTTATTACAAAACGAAACCTAATTTTAGTTCTAGCCTAAACTATTGAGCCAGTACTTGTATTTCGAACTTTATTTCGATTTAGGCAAAGTTCTTAATACTAAAATGACAACTAAGCACCGAACTAAGCTGTCATTTTTGTAAAAAAGAACTGCATTTCTCTATCAGTTGGGTTCTTAATTCAATAACTGGGTCAATGACGGCATGGTTGGCGCAGTGGTTAAGCGATTGACTGCTGCGCTGCGTGTCGCGGGTTCGATTCCCGCACGGAACAAATATTTGTATGACCTACAATTAGTTGTTCCGGGTCTGGCTGTTTGTGTATGTGAGTTTATATGTCTGTAAACGCACCCACGACACAGGAGAAAATCCTAGTGTGGGGCTACGTTTAAAAAAAAAATGGTTTAAACCTGATCGAAAGAAAAACCTTGTTTTGTAATAAGAGGGTACAAGTTATTTGACAGGTAAATATAAAAATAACTTAACACCACCCTCTCATCCCCTAAGGTCTAGGGAGAGTTGTACCTATAGTAAACCCACATTCCGCCAGTTATGTTGAAGTTGAAATCTAATGTAACAGGAGGCGAGCCTATTGCGATCAACCGGGAATAAACCCAGCCTCTGGCTGCTACTGTAAAATGACGAAAACCCCAATAACACTTCGCCCAACCTAGGTATCGAACCAGGACCACTAGAACACAAAAAAAAAACTTGATGCTGCTCCAAATCTATTAGACCAGGTTTTCATGGCCATCAAGTCCCTATTTCAGTTGTCGATAACTTCAGGTATTTCTTCAACCCTCCCTAGACACTACAATTGCAAGTCATCTGCATACAGATGATACGCACACTGAAGTTCGAAAAGTTATAAGATTAATAAAAATAGAAAACAGAGGTGGAGGAAGAATACAGCCTTGAGGAACGCCAGTTTCCAAATCACATCAGCATGATGGAGAATCTCCAATATTAAAGGACGTTCCTGAAGATAAGAGGAAAACCATACCAGTGCCTCAGGAGAGATCTTAACATAGGCCAGAATGGCTAACTAAAATGGATGTCGTGACTGACGGTATTAAATGCATTCGAAAAATCGACCAACACTAGTGCAGTAACTTTGGTGTCTTCCAGTCCTGCTCTTATTGGAATCGTGATCGAAACAACAAAAAGTAAGATTTTTGCCCGATACCCGCCATGTCTGGAACGTTTTAATAATTAATTAATATAGGTACCTAATTTGACCCGTGGGTCTACATCACTGCCAAGGCGGTCAAGCTGTCGACTGCCTCGGCCACCTTGGCCTATCCTGCAGTAGGAGCGCAAGCCGGATAGCATGGTTCACCAGCATCAATGACATCATCCGTCGTGCTCTTGACACCGCCGGGGTGCCAGCTGTTTTAGAACCCACTGGCATGCCACGCGACAAATGGGTGACTAGACGGAATGACCTTATTGCCTTAGAAGATAGTTCGGCCTTTGGTGTGGGATGCAACATGTGTCGACACTCTAGCGCTATCTCATCTTCCTAGCATGGCTGGCTGTGCTGTGGTGGCACAAATACTCCAATCTTATTGGGACTTGTATGTTCAAGCCGGGGTCAGTGTACCCACTTGGGTCAGTGGACATGGCCAAGCGGTTGGTCGACTCTTCAAGTGAATAGAGAGTTGGCCTATTTCTTGGCCAAAGAATCAGCATTGTCATACCACGTCGCAGTGCTTCTAGCCTTTTGTACACTTTTCCTGTAGACAGCGATGCGGACGAATTTTTTGATACCTAATGATTCTCTACTGTCCCTTTTTTATACACTTGTACTTATTATTATTATTATTTTAAGACTGTTAGCTTTTTATTATGAAAATACTAGCTTCGCCCCGCGGTTCCACCCGCATAAGTTTCGATCTCGTGGGAATTTCGGGATAAAAAGTATCCTACATGGTCATCCAAATCCGTTCAGTAGTGTTTGCGTGAAAGAGTAACAAACATCCATCCATACAAACTTTCACGTTTATAATATTAGTAGGATTATTTGACCCTGTATCGGCAGGCCTTTCACCCTCTGCCCTGGCACTTCTCTTTCCCGTCCTTTGAACTAGCAGAAGTTGAAAGATATAAATAAATAAATAAAGTCCTCCAGACCGAATTCCGGCCATGGCGACCAATCTCAGCGGAGACCAGACTTCGGCGCGGGAGATATTATGGTGCACATAGTGTGTGCAGACACAGATGCACTCTCTCTTCCCTTAGTCTTATTGGCCGATGAGACGGCAATCTGACACGACCGGAGAGGGATCAGGCGCAGGACCAACGGCTTAACGTGCTTTCCGAGACACGGGGGTAACACACTGCCAACTTCTCGGGGCTGTTACTAAGCCATTTACAATGGAAAACCCCATAAGGACGAAGAGACCAACGGGTGAGGTGAAAGATGATACTTACATAATGAATGATTTCGTTGAGGACTCTAGAAAATCCTTCATTAGTTATGTATGTAATTGAATACTTCGTTTACTACTTTATTTATATATGTAATTTACATCTTAAAGGTATTTATTTGCATTATTTGCATAGTCCGAGTCGGTATAAGTATTTATCTTATTAATTTGTATTCTGTAATTGTGGTTAAATAATAACAGCTGCATGGGTCGATCGAAGGCTAAGATACGCTTGCCGAGGTCGGTTTGTGGATGGGTGACCATCCCTTACATATCGAGGTCCTACGTGTCTCGGATAGCACGTTAAACCGTCCGTGGTCCCTGCTGTAATTTGTAGATCTTTGACAGTTGGTACGGGTAGTCATAAGCCCGAAAGTCTGATAACCAGTCTTAACTAGGGGTGTCGTTTTGCCCAGTAACTGGGTTATACAGGTCAGATAGGCAGTGGCTCCATGTAAAATACTGGTATGCAGCTGCATCCGGTTAGACTGGAAGCCAACAAGGTTGGGAAAAGGCTAGGCAGATGATGATGAATTTGTATTCTTTAATATAAGGTTATAAAACGCTTTTTAATAGTTTTAGTTAGTATAGGATATTATATTTTATTTTTAATAATTGGTAGTTTATTTAGTATTAGAAGTTTGTAAATATTATTGTTAAAACCGAGAAATGAATTAATATTACTTTTATTTTGGTAATAATATATATGTATATATAATTACTTAGATAACCAACTTATATATGATTATATTCCAGCCACATATTGCTAACCGGCATGACCAATCATTGTGCCAATGCTGGAAGGCTTTTGGGCATTTTCCCGTTGGCAGCGATGCTGACGAAGTTTTTAATGTTCTATAATTCCTGCCTCCCTTTTCACAAGCTTTTATTTAGTTTCGCCTGTTCGGATGTTTGTCTGTAATCAAATCTTGCAAGTTAAATTTGATCCACTTCCCGGTTACCGATTGAGCTGAAATTTTGCATGCATGTGTAAATCGGATGACAATACAAAATTATTATAACATGGAGCTGATCTGGTGATGGAACTGGAAGGTGGCCATAGGAACTCGGTAGTTAAACGACACAACCCCATCCAGTTTGGGCTCGTATGATTTGTCTTGCCGAGTACTTTGGTGCTAGATGGTAACCAGGTTCTGATGATGGAGCTGGAAGATGGCCATAGGAACTGGGTAATGAAACGACACAACCCCATCGAGTTTGGGCTCGTATGATTCGTCTTGACGAGTACTTTGGTGCTAGATGGTAACCAGGGTCTGATGATGTACAGGTAGCAGTAAACGCATATAACGGAAAAACACTGCTACGCGCTACGAACTACGCCGGAGACAATCTCGCATCAAAAATACTAAAAAGTTAAAAATAAAATTAAAAGAAAAAAAAACTTTTAAAAGAACCAAAAAGTTAAAAATTAATAGTTTAAAAAACACTAGAAAATCACGCTTTTATAAATGCACGTAAAAACAAAAAAACAGCTATGATATGATTTTCCATCATGAAGTTCTAGTTCATATCTTCCGGCTCCATCATCAGATCAGTTCGACAGTACCATATTATTGTATTGTCATCAGAACTACATACAGCTGCCAATTTTCATTACGCTACGACCCTTGGAAGATGGTTAAATACGATGGTTAGTTACATACAGATCGACCTAATAAAAGCGTGTTAAAAATAATTTAAACCTGACAAGAAATAAATAAAAGCGTGTTACATTTTGATGGAACATTAAAGAACATGTAGAATATTACACCTTCATTATTTTTCTTTTGCAAGTGGACAGCACATACAATTTATGGTATAATCAAGTGTTTAAGTGTTTATCCTTAGGATAAATAGCAAAATTGCTATAATTGCAGTCGTCCATCAGATCATTAGCGTCACTATGTATAGTTATCAATTATTTTGCAGCGTAGATATATAGTTACATAAATCTACGTGTTTTATTTTTAAATTGATTCTAGGAAAACCAAAAAGGATAAACTGATACAAAAATATTAAATTGTGTTTGTGATATCTAGGTTAATTTTGATTTATTTATCACAAACTTTTCCCGTTTGTGTTGATAGGAGGTACCTAAAGTTTTTGATAATAATCAGCATTTATTGACCACAGTAAATAAGCTCGTGGAGGCTAACCCGGACTGCGATCAGTTGGCGATTGGCGAATTCGCTAATGAATTCGCCAACCTTATGATTATTGCCTAAATTTTTGTGCGAATAACAGTATTTAATTGTTGTTATTAGTTTATGTTGGTACTTATTATAATTATAGATATACTTTGATATATGTAATTGGTTCTTAAGCCGTGTAAATAAAATAAAATTTATATCAAAAGTGTGGTACAGTCTGTTACAATAGATTGAAAGAAAGAAAGAAAACACTTTTACTTGTGGTAAACATGACGCAGAGAAAGAACAAAACCCAAAAAAAGAACAGGTATGGGGAAAATAAGCCTCACATTCGCGCAGCATAATGTTAAGACCCTATGTGAGACAGCCCCAGCGCTGCCTGAGTTACAGCAACAGTCGGCTATGACGTCAACCGGTGCAACATACGATAAGATAAAAAATATATAATAAAATTATAATTGTACAAGTTAGAGATCAATCGTAAGGAGTGTAACAGATTACAAAATAGGGAACATGCATGTGATTCAAATAAGGGCCAAATCTATTTTTTTAATAAATTGAATCACTTCTGAATAATGCCTCCATTAATATTTCTGATTATAATTTCTCTATGTGCAAGAATTTTTTTTTTAAGTGCAAAAAAACTGGGAAATTCAAAAGCGACGCCATTAGTCAAAGCAAATGTCAATGTATTTGCGATTCAGTCCGTTGTCAATGTTGAACTATGACGTTGCACCAAGCGCGTCAAAATGGAGGGCGTTTAAGGTGCCGATGTAAACTAGTCCTAGCTAGGGTACGTGGTATTAAGGTTAGGTGTTCGGAAGGATAAGCGGCCGTCTGTTTGATTTTAAACTTACAATTTTAAGAATTTTCGATTTGTAAACAGCGTTTACAGGACTCCTTCGATAACATTGATTGATGTTCGATTCGGCACGGAAGCGTATCGAATGGTGGTGAATAGCTATGCAGGAAGGAAGTTACAGCATTGTGTTCACACAAACATGTGATTCTATCTAGTTTATAGAGCACAGTGTGTTTAAAAAAATGTTTTTTGTGTCTAAAAATCAAAAGTCATTTATTCAATCTAGGCTGAGAATCAGCACATTTTGAACGTCAAAATTACATGAGACAGTCACCCATAACGCCCGCCCTTCATCACTTCCTAGTGCTTTAGCTGGGAAGAAGTGGCGCAACAAACTCTCCAACAGCACGGGTGTCTGTTAATTGAATAGCCATCTTCTGGGCTTGCTCGTTCCGTCATAGACCACATCCATGGCTTTCCACCAGGCAAGATCGAGGACAAGACCTAGCCCATTTTGGAATAAAAAAACAATATGTTAGAAAATAGTAAATCTTACCTCCTAGAATTTTCCCTTTCTTCTTCCTTCCTCCAATCCTAGTTTTCTTCACCACAACCTGGTACCGATTCTTGGTATTATAAACTTGTGTGGGAGCATATCCTGTGGAACTAATGTTGCCACTAAGCGAGTAAATATTGCCTTTCTTCAGCCCATAAGCTCCATAGCTGGGGTATCCTTGTAGCCCGGAGGTATGGGTGTGGTAATTATTGCCCGTCGTATAGACATATTGGTAGCATGGCTTGGCACCACCGTAGGAGGGACTGCTTGACCATTTTTTCCCGTACCCATAAGAAGCATATTGACAGCTAGATACACTCGGGGTTTGGTACACAGGGTAAACATGTTCGTGTCCCTGGTTTCCATGGTAATCCTGGCCATATAAGCCTTGGAATAACGCATCTAAAGCTTCGTAGTACTCCGGAGAATGTGTGGGACTTGGTGGCTTGTACACTAAAGGAGTTTTAATACATTTCTGGGCATTCTGAGCCAGAATCAAAAACACAGGAAAAGACTGGATTAAACTACAAATGGTCCCTTCTTTGACCGTCATGGTGTGTTACTGGTGAAATGTCGAATGAAACTGATCGGAAAGTTGAGATTTTTTGTGTTTTCGCCAAAATTGGGTTATCATTCGATCAGTTGTTATTTTATTTCGTAAAACTGTTTTGTGTACCTATTGAGTAATGTTATGCATCCGTTGTTTCTGAATGATATGTGTTTTAGAACTAAACTAGCGACCCGCCCCTGCTTCGGACGGTTTTTACGACTTGACAAAACATCGAGATTTCTATACTTTATGTAACTTTCGTATATACTGTTTTATACACATAAACCTTCCGGAATTAATTCCGTAAATGATGGTGCAAATCACATCAAAATCCGTTGCGGAGTTTAGAAGAATAACGCACTCAGACAGACACGAATATGTATAGATATAGAAAGTATTGTGTTGTGGTATTGTCATAATTATTGCTGTTTGATATCGATATGATCTGGAGTTTCCAAAAAATAACGAGTCAGCTTTCTATTTTGTTGGAGTTAATTTTGTTCTGATGTAACATGGAATTTTTATCGGTTTATCTTAACTAGAATAGTATTTTTAACCTTATTTTCTGTCCGGTCTATTATGTAGGTAAAATTAATTTTATGGGCACCCTCTTATATCGACAAGACCGCCCATTATGTCACCCTTTGTAAAATTTCTATATTTATGTCAGTAATTTATATGTTAAAGAGGGTTCTATTCTTCTAAGGGCTTATTTTTCAATCGACAGATAATTTTTATTCGTGAAAAATTTACGTTTGACAGATTTTGTATGGAAGAACTGTCAAAAATTCAAAATTATTCGTCCGATAAAGTTGGCGTTGGAAAAATCAGCCCTAAAGGGCTTAAATAGGAGATGAAGATGATGATGATGCTTGAATGTTATGATGTTGGCTTGTTGCGCGCTTTGGTGTCTACTGTAAGTGCAGCAAGCAATTGATATATAAATAAATAAATAAATGAGAGATGGGTCTGGAAGTTCGTCATTTTTTCCATGGACGTGGACGCACGGCTTGTTTACCTAAAAATAAAGATTAAATTAGGGGTCCAATTTAGTTTTCAAGTGTGGTGATTATGCGGCGGGATCATCCGAAAGGGTTACCGCTGCCCTGGAACAGAAAGGGCTAAGGAAGGAACATGGGTGGGTTTTAGTCAGTAAGAGTCTGACACTCCCTTCCGCTCCACCCAGAGCGGGAGGGGTCATTTGAAAGAAAGAAAGAAAGAAAAATATTTTATTCTGCACAAACAAAACGCACAATTACAACTAAATAATAATAATATTTAAAAAAAAATAAGACAAAACACTTAAGATACACGTAGTCAAAAAGACTCGTACTCAAGCATAAAAAAAATGATGATCATTTGATGATTTCCCATCCTCAAAAAAAAAAAAAAAAATTGGGATTATAATCGTTCATTATCGCTCATTACTCTGCTCTAAACGACTACGGGCTTTCATAACATGACAAACACAAGGAGATAGGAAGTAGCTCCGTCTATCCAAAGCTGCGTTTGACATACAAAGTGACTTGTTCTGAAAAGCATTGAATGAATCACAGCTAACATTGATCTTAAATCAGCTTTTACCTATACAATAGCACAATAGCTCAGAGCATTTTTACATCTACTGCTGCTTTTGAATGCAAGTCATGAACCAAACCTCTTACAAATCCATCAATGTACTTCAAAGTTAAACATTTAATACGGCTAGGCTAGCACGGAAATCTAATTTGTCACTGTCAGTGCACAAGGTTGCTAAAGACAATTTTGTTTATGACACCTATACTTTCAAATGATACCATTTCTGTCGTATATCCTAGATATTAGTCATGGCGAGGGAACAACAATCGTAATTAGTAATATAGTGACATTATGTGGAAACTTAAATGGGAATTCTTGGCATACGGAATTCCGTTTCGATTTATCTAACATTAGTAAGATTCTTTGAACGTGCGTGTGGGTTAGAACGTGGGTGGAATTGGATTTGAGTGATTTGTTCAGGTTTTTCTTTGGCTTCGTTTTTCTCGTAAGATATCAAGGATTTCGGATGCTGTGACTTATGACGCCTATGATAATTAATAAGATTTATCATTAAACGCCTCTAGTTGCGTGGATGTGACGCATGTTTACCCCCAACTTGTTAGTTTTTTTTTGTGTTTGTGTTCTTTTTTATGCGTCATGTTCGCCGCAAATAAATGTATTTTCTTTATTCTTTCTTTTAGTTCTTATAATTGTACAGACTAATTAAATTAACACAGGAAAGGCAAGATTGAACAGGCTTCGTCAAGGCATGCTCTTTCTATCGTAGACTTCATCCATCGCTTTCCTTCAGGCGTGGTTCTGGATCACAATAAAAAAGGAATATATTTCATTAGGTAAAAACACTGCTGCATTTATAAAGGCATATATAATGCCAGCCACAGAGAGTTACATGCAGAATCGGTGTCCTTAGATGACGGACGCAATCGAACACGGCAAAGAACATGTCCTTAGTTATGTACATTTCGATAGTTGCAGGTAATTGACTTCATTACAGTTATCCAAAATAACAGGTTCACCTGTCATTCACCTCAAAATTCTAGCGACGAAAATACACAATGGCATTGTGCAAATTGTGGCTTGTTAAAATTAATCACTGAAATAGCCTTAAGGCAGATGGGGAGACAGACTCGCCTATCTCTGATTTTTAATTTGTTAGACCGAAATGACTCCTGCGATCATACATTAATGTCATGTTGATAAAGAAAGGTCGATTGCAGCTGCCATTTTGGCTTATTAGTCGACTCGCACGAATTTACTCGCCCGAAACGGGAGAATAGTATTTTTTTTTTTTTTTTTCTTTAGGCGACTTGCACGACGTCCACTTACTTGCAAGCGAGTCGACAACTCCAGAAATATGTATTATATATGTATAAATAAGCCGTAATTTTAGTCTAGCAAATTATAAATCAGAGTTTAATAGGAATGATACATTAATTTGACATAGCGTCAAAAATGCAGTCTTGCATTTGGAAAATATGCAGTCTTCGACTGGTATAGCGTCTTGGCCTAAACAAGCAACAATCAAAATGATATAACACAGAATACTAAAAAAGACAAACCGCAAAGTTCCAAGAACCTTACTATAATAAAATGCTACAAAAACTTAACAATTATGTTTTCATCTCAAGTTTTTTGCCAAAAACGTAATCGACTGAGAATACTAAGTTTTTCAACTCGAATCAAGCAAGACTGCAAGGTCAATGTTGTTGACTGTGACTCAGCGCAGGCCTCTTATATTTTGGCGAAGAATTCTGTGCTTTTCCACGAATTATCACGACTGTTGTACCTATCCTCCGAAGAGTTAGACAGAGGTAAATGGAACATCCTAATTTCGCCACAAACGTAATAAAAAGCGAGGCTTTGCCCATCAACCAGGCACATCTCCACACTCTCATCTGCTATTGAGAAATACTTATTGGAAAAAGGCTGCCCTGGGAATTGAACCTCGGACCTTTCACTCAGCAGTCACACGGCATCTGTATATTTACTTCGTACATGGCGTTCTGAATCCTGCACATATAAACTGTGGAGACAGTACCACCAAGGTTTTTTACAAACAGATGTGAAAGCCTTCAAGAAGAAACTAGTGTATGTCTCCTTAAACGGTCGGCAATTTATCAGCGATGCTACAGTTTTGTTCTGCAATTTATCACCGATGCTACAGTTTTGTTCTGCAATTTATCAGCGATGCTACAGTTTTGTTCTGCAATTTATCAGCGATGCTACAGTTTTGTTCTGCAATTTATCAGCGATGCTACAGTTTTGTTCTGCAATTTATCAGCGATGCTACAGTTTTGTTCTGCAATTTATCAGCGATGCTACACTTTTGTTCTGCAATTTTGTCACCACAGAACAGCAAAAGAGTTTAATTGTCCCCTAGGTTTATCATTAAAAACCTAGATAATTATGCTATGCTACTTAACACCTGGTTTATCAAAATCACGAATAAAAAATATTAGAGAATGCAATACGCCGCATTAAAGATATTGGTTTAAAGGGACAAGCCCCTTTAAATCAATATCTTTTTTAGCTTGCACGAAACAAGCTCAATGCAGGTGACTCACATTCTGAGTTGACAGGCTTTGATACATTTTGATTTACTGTCGACTTAATATGTCCGCTCGCCCTTTCTCGGCCGAAGGTTGACAATGTCGGATATGATGACTTGTATGTCTGTTCAAAGTCGCTTGTTAATTAGGTAATACCTATCTATGTGCTTTGTAAGTTGTATGTACAGACGCCAGCAGATCAAGCTACTACAATCTGTCAAATTTCTTTAATAGATTTTCAACTTTATCGCTGAAGCTTTAGGTTCAAGGTTGATTGGAAAAATTTGACAGTTTCGGGTAGCTTGGTGTGCTGGCGTTTCCAGCAGTGACAGGGCGAGGCCACAAGACTGGGTTGCGGCGTCGCAACGTAAAAAATCTACGACACACAACAACAAAATTTTTGCGATACGACGCCGCAACGCAGTGCTGGCCTCGCCCTTAAGGTCTCAGTTTTCAAAATTGATAAAATTAATTGGTGTAAAATTACTCTTATTTTATTGTACCTAAGGTTTATAATTTTTTATAGCAATTAATAAAACATTTCAAATAATGATTATTTTCATAATCTCTCAACTAATTATTTACGCAAGTGAAGGAAAACATCGTGAGGAAACCGGCATGTACTAGAACCAATAATTCGACGGCTCTCTCAAAGAGCAGACCTGGTTCCCAGCAGTGGGAACATGACAGGCTGGTTATGCTCACGTTGCTAAGACAGGAACCGGATTTTGGCATTCCACAGTTCATTACCGTGGACTGTGAAGAGATGGAATTTAAGATGAGATGAGTTACTTAAGATACAATTAAAGAGGAAACTTCAACGACTGATAATTATAGTGAAAGGAAAGGATCTAAGCCCACATTTAAAATGTCGCCTGTGAAACCATAGTTACTTGCACATCAAATAATATAAAAATATCCTTTTCAAATGTCATACAGATTTTCCTACACTTAGGTACAACTGTAGAAAATGTCACCATTCTGAATGTACCTACACACTCACAGACCTTTCTAAGAACGGAATAACTCGAAAATGACTGCCATATGACACACGGCGTTAATATGGTAATTAAACTTGACCATTAATAACTTAATGAGTAGCTAGAAGGAACGCCTACACGAGTAAACCGGTATTTTATATACTTACATAAGGTTTTTTGCTTCTTAATGGTACTTGACAATGTTTGCCAATAATTGCGTCTTATTTTTATTGCTAAATTCTTGGTTCCATCGTTTTGTATTGTAATGTTTATTTTAAGCTCCGTTTAAAAATGTCTCAATTCAATCAATCCAAAGCTTTGTTGGCCTGGCTTCCAGTCTAACCAGATGCAGCTGAATACCAGTATTTTACCCAGCCCTGCCTTTCTGACCTCCACAACCCAGTTACTGGGTAACACGATAGCCCTTGGCCGATGGCTTTGCGATTGTATGACGAAATTATAGACACATTAAAATTCATGTCCCCGCCTCCAGACTTTTATAATCGTAAGTCTGTGTTACCACTGAAACGCTATAACATAAGATTCTGATTGGTTGGGGTAGACGTGTTCTTGAGTGGAGACCGCGAATCGGCAAACGGTAGGTAAATAGGATGCCCTCGGGCCAGGTGGAGCGACGATCTCCACAGTGGCTGGTAGCAGCTGGATGAGAGTGGCTAAGAATTGAGCTAAATGATGTCCAATTAAGAGGCCTATCTGCAGCAGTGGATTGTTGTAGACTGATGATGCTGACTTTGTCTAGGAAATAATACCTGCGATCGCTCCGTATTCCTCCAACCATGAAAGATATGTCAATGGGATAAACCACAATCTTGTTGCGTCAACATCACCTCATCACTGTCACCTGCAATTCCTGTTTTATTTCATTTATATTTAATGAGTCAGCCTTTAATTTACGACGTACAGTCACGAGCAAAAGTATGTATACACTCGGCTTTATTCAAAAGCGATTTACTCCTTTAATTTTTAATGAAATTTTATGTTGTTACGAACATAGCATTTTCGAACCCATAGGTTTATGTAATTTGTCGTATTCCTTCGTTACATTCGTTATTTCACGAAAAAATCGCCATTAAAAGTTGCCAAGTGTTGACATATTGGTGCTCGTGACTGTACTTGTGTAAATATAAATAGTAAAGTTTACTCATTTTCTGAGAAGGTACGTGAAAAGAATTTAAAGCGGTACCTATGAATGCTTGAATTTAAAAGTAAGTAGGTGTTTAGTAGGCGGCCGTGACTTGCGAGTTTTAGGTCGTAGGTTCGAAACCAGACGCGCTTTACTTTGTGTAAATTATTTAATCGCCACTGCTCTCAAAACGGTGAAGGAAAACATCGCGAGGAAACCGGCATGTCCTGGAACCAAAAAATCGAAGACATTGTGACATCTACCAACCCGCACTGGGCCCGCGTGGTAGATCACAGCCCACTCCCACTTGAAGAGAGGAGGCCTTTGTCCCAGCAGTTGGAAGAATATAGGCTGGTTATGATGAGGTGCTTAGAGTCACCGACGCTGATGGACCTCTTCAATATGAGACATCGCAGGTGTGTTTCTATCTACATGGTGCTCATAATCTGGCCAAGATAATGTCTGGACTTTAAAAGAGACTTTTCCCCTTTTTTTTTTGGATGGGAAATCATCGAATGACCCCTCCCGCTCTGGGTGGAGCGGAAGGGAGTGTCAGACTCTTACTGACTAAAACCCACCCGTGTTCCTTCCTTAGCCCTTTCTGTTCCAGGGCAGCGGTAACCCTTTCGGACGATCCCGCTACCCAGACTTTGCCCCTTGAGTTTGTTTCGCCATTTCTTCTCAGGGGTAGTTAGATAGGAAATATTGACTCCATCTAGCTTATTTTTTTTTAATACGCTAAGGTAACCCGCGAAGTTCAAATTTTCTTACATTTTTTGCAATTTTCAATGTGCATGTGTATGCTGATAAAATATGATTCGCGACCGTAAAAAATAGGTACAAATGATTATTAATCAATTTGACTTTGTCTGTATCCATACGCTTTAAAACGAAGTAGAAGGCAAATCAACCATCTCGAAAGCTACTACGGAATCAGAAGAGGACATTTTTCATTTAAACGGAATAGTTATATGTTTATCTCACGAAGCGACGCGCGCTTTACTTGTGGTAACCAAGTGTACAACATAATCAGCATACCTATAACGTTTCCATTGCTGGGGCACAGACCTATCTTTGAGAGGGAATAGGGCGTTAATCCAGCACGCGGGACCAGTGAGGGTTGGCAGATGTCTTCAAATTTATGGTTCTAAGACATGCCGGTTTCCTCACGATGTTTTCCTTCACCGTTTTGAGAGCAGTGGTGATGAAATAATTTACACAAATAAAGCTCCTGTCTGGGTTCGAACCTACGACCCACAACTCGTAAGTCGCGGCCGTTACCACTTGGCCACCACTGCCCCAAAAGCACCCAAAAGCATGCGTCGCTTCGTGAGATAAATTACCAGTAAAATACCGTTGAAAATCAAGGTGACGATATGTTTGTCACCTATGGCGTTCACATACGTCACGGCATTCCCGGTAACCATGTGAGATTAATTAAATCATATAAAATTAATTTAAGTCATGTATTCAATGATTTCTTGTAAAACTTATCTCACTCGACTATCCGGAATTCCGGATGTTTTCAATTTGACATCCGCTAAGACAACCCATCCGGTCAGCGTTCATTTGTATGGGGGGCTTGTGTTTGTGATCTCATTCACTCGATATAGTTTCGACTTTACCGACTTGAGATTTATTGGAACCGGTTTTCCCTAAGCGAATTGTTTCAATTAATTTCTTCCATACATACATAATCAGCCTAAAATGTTCCCAATATTGGGACACCGGCCTCCTCTCATTGAGTGGAAGTGCGCCATAATCCACCACGCAGGCCCAATGCGGGTAGGTAGTGCCACAGTAAGAATTCGATGTTTTTGTTCTAAGACATACCGGTTTCCTCACGATTTCTTCCTTCACCATTTTGACAGCAGTGGTAATGAATTTAATTACACAAAGTAAAGTGCCTCTTTGGGTTCGAACTCACGACCCACGCTCGTAAGTCGGGGCCAATATCACCACTGCTATCATACAAATAAATAAAATTAAAGTATCTGTTTGTGATATGTTTGTGTGATGCTTTTTACTAATTGCATATGAAAATATATACGGAATTATAACAAAAAAACAATTTTATTAATTTGTTGTATGTATGTCTGTCTGTTTGTTCCGGCTTATCTCCGAAACGGCTGAACCGATTTTGATGAAATTTGTTATGAGGATACCTACTTTGAACCCTGGGGAAGGATACAGGCTTTTATCGGCGTACCACGCGGGCGAAGCCGGCTGAAGCTAGTATGTATTTTTTCTAGGAAAGTTTCCGATTGACGAATTGAAAAAAAAAATTGTAAGCGTTTGAGTCAGAAATTATAACTCATAATAAAATTGCACTAATTTATTATTAAAACATGCTGGTGAGATTGTCCGTCACGATCTTTGATTTTGCATCACTTAGCGATAGCACTAGGAAGTGGTGATGGGCGGGCGTTTTTGGGGGACTGTCTTTTGTAATTTTGACATTCAAAAAGTGCTGATTCTCAGCCTAATTTGAATAAATGACTTTTAATTATGATTTTTAATTTTGATTTGACTTAGAATCGTTGTCTGAAAAGCACCAGAAATCCGGAATCCACACAAGGCCGGGGTTTTTACCTCTCCCCTTAACCTTAATTACGTGTTCTATAATATAATAACTGTGCGTAATACATGAGTAAGTTTTACGCCTTGAGAAATTATAAGTTTTTCCTACACAAGTACCTGTATCTGTAGTAAGTGGTAACACTTGCTCTATGAAAAACGCCCTTACTGCCACGACATAAAGGTGCTGTCAATGTCAAATAGTTACCAGTGATGTGGTTAACTGTACATACAATCTACAATCTACAGGTATGCTATTGCTGACCACGGTAATATTTCACTACAATTTACTGCCTCGTTGTGTAGTAGTCGCAAGCGCCATTGCTGAACATGAGGTCCTGGGTTCGATTCCCAGGTCGGGCAAAGTGTTATTGGGTTTTTTCGTATGTCACGGATTTCTCAGTAGCAGCCTGCAGTCTGAATCAGTGCCTGGTTGATGCCCCATATAACATGGTACTTGAACATAACTGTCGAAATGTGGGTGTACTATAAGGCTCAATTTACACCGCCGCGGAACGGAGTGGAATCAAGTTTTCGTACATAGCAAAATGAACTTTATGTCAATGGTCCAACCTACAAACTAGATCCGAGCTTATTACTGCGGGAATTCCGCTGATACGTGACCTGTGCGTATGTGTGTAGGTATCTAATTTGTGCGTTACACTTTTGACACATGTATGTAAAGTTCATTATGATTTGTACAAAACAGAATCGCTTCCATTCCGTTACACGGCAGTGTAAATTGAGCCTAAGTGCACCTCTGCCTAACCCTTCGTGGTACAGGCGAGATGTTAAGTTATGCGTGATGTAGAATTTACAACAGTCACGTTTTATAACAAAACAAGTTTTCGTAAACATTCAACAGTCGGGGGTTTTGAAAGAACACGTTTCTAGTCAAATATTATACTGTATCCTTTGCAATTATAAAGTCACACAACAGGTTTCATTAATAGTTATTCAAGTATTTGGTTTTTATTGATGGTTGGTTGATAAAAATATTCTAAGGATGTTGCTAGGGGACTTGTGGGGATTTTTTTCCCTAGTAGTATAAGCATAACCTGCCTATAATGTTCCCAATGCTGGAACCAGGCCTCCTCTCGGTGAGAGAGAGTGTGCTGTAATCTCTCTCCTTTCTCTCTAAACCCATCCAAAGGTAGTCTTTAAAAGATCGCTTTTAGCGATAAGACCGCCCATTGTGTCACACCTTGTAAAATTTCTACATTTATACTCTGTAATATTTATTACTAGCTGCGCCCCCCGGTTTCACTCGCATAACTTTCGATCCCGTGGGAATATCGGGATGAAAAGTATCCTATATGTTAATCCTGGTTATAAACCATCTGTGTGCCAAATTTTATCCAAATCCGTTCAGTAGTTGTTGCGTGAAAGAGTAACAAACATCCATCCATCCATACAAACTTTCACGTTTATAATATTAGTAGGATCTACATAATAAAGAATATTCTATTTTATTCTATTATATTCTAACACGGGTCCAGCAAATCGACTCTGTAAAAATCTCACCATAAAAAGTTAGGTGAAGTGAGCTCAGAGTGAGCTGTCAATAGTGTCAATCCCTTAGCGTTACTTGGAATGACAGCTGACTCCACGTTCACTTTACCCAAGTTTTCACGGTGAGATGATTACAGAATCGTACTGTTGGTAAATGTCACATGTCTTCGAATATGTGGTTCTAGGACACGTCTTTCGGCTGAATGGTTATGATGATGAAGATGTTTGCGAGATTGTGATGATCAATGAGCTGTGGTGGCCCAGTGAGTGAGAGCAGTGGTGACGGCCCCGAATTACGAGTTGTAGGTCGTGGGTTCGAACCCAGCCAGGCGCTTTACTTTGTGGAATTCATTTCATCACCACTGCTCACAAAAACGGTGAAGGAAAACCTCGTGAGGAAACCGGCATGTCCTACAACCAAAAATTCGAAGACATCTACCAACCCGCACTGGGCCCGCGTGCTGGTGGTCACAGAGAGGTCTGTGTCCCAGCAGTGGAAACGTTAGAGGCTGATTATGCTTATGCGCAGTGTTTTCAAACTGCCACTAAAATGACCTCAATCAAATTAATGTAATAAATTGACCCCCAAGGATGACGTGATGGTTCAGTTGTTGAGGCCTCGTTTCTCGTGCACGAGGTTGTGGGTTTACATCCGGGCAAGCACTAATGTGTCTATTTAAATTCATAAGTAGTACATATTTCTGAGTTTATCTTGGCTATTATTAACATCGGAAAAAATACCTTGAAGAAACCTGAGGGGCAATTCTGGTACAAAAACCGTTCACAGTCTGATCTCAGTCTCAATCTGTCAAAAATACGTCAAATTACCCTACATTTTAACAAGGTTTTGACATTTGTTTATCGCCGAGATGAGACTGCGACTAGATTTTGATCGTCTTAAATTACGAGAATTGGCCTGCTGGACTTAAAGAATAGTATAAACTAAAAAGATTTAATTCTTTATACGTTCGTTTGTTACGCTTTGACGCTTAAACGTCAGAATTTTGGGCACATGGGTAGACCATCACCTGGAGAAGGACAAAGGTTTTCTGGGTCACAGACGAAGTCGTGGGCAACAGCTGTTTGTTAAAATAAGTCTGAAATCGCCATCCCGTCCCCCAGTATAAATCTGCCTTCTCTGTATGAGAAGAGGCCTTTGCTAGTAACTATTTAGTAGGTAATCTGTGCCTTTGCCCTGCAGCAGGGCAGTAATAGGCTGATATTATGAGAGTGGTGGTGGCTCAGTGGTAACTGACCAGTTGTAGGTCGAAGGTTCGAAAGTCAGGCGTTTTACTTTGTGTAAATTATTTCATCAACACTGCTCTCAAAACGACGAAGGGAAACATCGTGAGGAAACCGGCATGTCCTAGAACCAAAAAATCGAAGACACGTGACTTCTACCAACCCGCACTGGGCCCGCGTGGTAGATTATAGCCCACTTCGTGGGTTCGAAGAGAGGAGGCTTGTGTCCCAGTAGTGGGAACAATATGGCTGCTTATGATGATTATAATCCCAAAAAACCACACTCAAAATGAAGTCATTTCGGAAATGACGTCCATATCAACGATCTGCATCAGCTAACTAATATTCACAGCATGTATTATATATTGATCAGTTAGCGGCCATATCAGTGATTCAAGTAGCTTACAATGAGGTCAGGGTTTGACAAGATGACCGCTCGCCATCTGACTCGAATGTAAAGTATTTATACCTACGATAAATAAATAAAAATCTTCGTGAACCACTGGTTTTTCCTCAAATCGTCTTGAATGTATTCTGTTCTAAAAGTATCCAATAAAAAATGTAAACAAATTAATCTAAAAGTTTTTTAACTAAAATAAAAAATTCCTACCTGTGGATGCCAATTTATACTGTCATTTACTTTATGCTTTTGGCTTGATTATTTGAATATTTAAACCCGAAATTGTAATTATATAGAATCAACATAAATAAGGATGTTTTTTTAATTGTCATTTGTGGTACATTTCATAACCTCAATTTTCCTCGATGAATTTCAATTACAATTTAATAATGTTATTCAAACCATAATTGTAGGAAAAAGGGGTGATATATAAAGTTGAAACCTTCTAAATACAGATGAATGTGTTACTAACCCCCTTTAGTGCGTGATTGCGTAAGAATTTAACCTGAACAGCACCCTTATTGCGTAACACACTTTCAATCACAATCTGAATAATTTTGAAGGATATTGCTAATCCATTGCTTGGTGCAAAAAATTAGTCTGCTCAACAACGTAAAGAACGCAATGAATGTTGTTGAACTGTCAAAATGAAAACCATTGTTACTGATAGTGTGTTACGCAGTTACCCCGTAGGCTTTGTTTACACTTTCGTCAGATACTTTTGGTACCGAAAAAGTAGAAATAAGCTCAATAAATGAAAATAGCGAGTCCACATCATATAGTTCTAAATATAGTCAAACCAAATCAGGAGTACCCCAAGGAAGCATACTTGGCCCATTACTTTTTCTCATTTACATTAACGATTTACCTACAGCTTTACAACAACGGTGCATACTTTTTGCTGACGACATATCAGTAATTGTAACAAATGATAGTAAAACAGAAACCAGCCACGAAAAAAATCTTATTGAAACAGTAAACCGAGTGTTAAAATGGCTCGAAAACAATCATCTATGTGCAAATCTAAATAAAACCAAATACATAAATTTTCAAAATTACAATTCTAAACCAAAATCATATAAAGTTAATTGTCAAGGACAACAAATTGACGAAGTTAGTAAGTACAAATTTCTTGGACTTATCCTAGACCAGCATTGTAATTGGAAATTACATATAGAGCACATCTGCAAGAAATTAAACCAGTTTGTATTTGCTCTTAAACGTTTAAGACGTAACGCAAGTGAAGCAGTTGCACTTACTGCTTACCATGGGTATGTTTCCTCTCTTCTCAGGTATGGACTCCTACTCTGGGGGAACTCGACGAACGTAAATGAAGCTTTTCTAGTGCAGAAAAAATGCCTAAGAGCAATCTGCGGTATCAGTCCATTAACATCCTGTAGACCTCTATTTAAAAAATTAAAACTTTTAACACTAACAGGTCTTCTCATAATGCAAGCTAGTGTATTCGTAAAAAAGCATTCAAAATTTTTTATAGCATGCGACTTGCATTCGAAATATACTCGTCGAGACCCAACACGGTTAAGAATTCCGTCACATCAAAGTACATTGTGCCACAAAAATAGCTTTATCACAGCAATTAAAATATTTAACAATATTCCAAAAAAAATAAGGGAACTTCCTCTTAAATACTTTAAATCCAATCTACATAAATGGCTTATTGGTAATTGTTTTTATAGTATGCAAGAATTTATTGATAAAAAAGTAACAGATAAATATGGTTACTAATTTTTATTATAATTATTACCTACTTTTTAAAAATACCTATTATTGTTAAGAATTTCATTAAAGTTAGGAGACATGTTGGAATAATGTATCCTCTTAATTTTTTACATGTAACGTGTTTAAATATTTGTATGCCAGTCCTTGGCGAAACATGTAAGATCATAATCTATATATATAAAATTCAAAGTCCTGACTGACTGACTGACTGACTGACTGAGACATCAACGCACAGCCTAAACCGCTGGTCCTAGAGACATGAAATTTGGAGGGTGTATTCTTCGTAAAGAGTAGGTATCCACTAAGAAAGGGTTTTTAGAAATTCCACCCCTAAGAGGGTGAAATGGGGGGATATCGTTTGTATGAAAAATCTTATCCCTTGAGTTAATAAACTTGAAACTTGGCACGAATACTTATCTAAGTAAATTATGAAGTTGGGCATTTTTCGTTTTTATAAACTACCCGCTAAAAGGGGATTAGGGGGTTTCAAAGTTTGTATGGAAGAATTTTAGGGCGAGGTCCGATTTAATCGAAACTCAGTATTTATACCTAAAATTGAAAGGAAATAATAATGTGTATCAGGGTTTTTCGAAAATCTACCCCGGACGGCCTGAAAAGGGGTAGTCAATTTTACAGGGGAGGATTTTACAACGTGGCTTGATTAACTCGAAAATTGGTATAAATAATCCTTGAGTCAAGTTATGAACACATCCCAAATGATTTTTTCAGAATTCCACCCCTGTGGGGGTGAAAAGCGGGGATACAGTTTATATGAAAAATCTTATTCGTTAGGTTAATAATCTTGAAAATTGGCATGAATACTCGCCTAAGTAAGCAATAAAGTTTATCATTATTAGTTTTTCAAAACTACCCCTCAAAGAGGATATAGGGGTGCTAAAGTTTGTGTGGAAGAATTTGAACGCGCGGTCCGATTAACTCGAAACTCAGTGTTTATACTTAAGACCAAAAATAAAGAATAAATGTATCAGGGTTTTTCGAAAATCTTTCCCTAACGGGTTGTAAAGGGGAAGTTAATTTTACACGGGAGGATGATGATGCTTGGCTTGATGAATTCGAAAATGAGTATAAATAATCTTTGAGTCAAGTTATGAATACATACCAAACGATTTTTTTAAATTCCACCCCTGTAGGGGTGAAAAGCGGGGATACAGTTTATATGAAAAATCTTATTCATTTAGTTAATAAACTTGAAACTTGGCAAGAATACTTGCCTAAGTAAGTAATAAAGTTTATCATTATAAGTTTTTCAAAACTACCCCTCAAAGGGGGATATAGGGGTGTTGAAGTTTGTGTGGAAGAAATCGAATGCGCGGTCCGATTAACTTAAAACTCAGTATTGATACTTTTGACGGAAAATAATTAATAATAAGTATGTAAAGTTGTCGAAAATTTACCCCTGACGGGCAAAAAGGGGTAATTCGGTTTTTTAGGGCGGAATTGTACTTGAAACTGTATGTAACATTTTCACGCCTAAACCACTGAACTTCTGATTTGGTAAAGAGATAGATGGCATCCTGGGGAAGCACATACTTTTTGTCCTGGCAGCACGTTCTCGTGGGATAATTTCCGACATCCACGCGGGCGAAGCCGCGGGCAGAAGCTAGTTCTATTTATAAGACCTTAATGTACCATGTTTTAAAGCAAAGCAAATAAAATATATTCTATACCGACCATAGTTTGTCTTTGTCAGTTAGGTAAATCGATTTATTTGTTGGTTATTAAGTGCATTCTAAACTATGGTCAGCACGGAAAATCCACAGCACGATGGTCAAATGACGCACATATCCATCGGTGGTCCACTGCGCTTACAAAATCTTGCCATGATCCGAAACAGATCATAAATTACGCAAGATACGATATTGCCTTCACTACTGAGTCAGGAGTAAATGGTTTTTTTCCGCTTCGGCTTTCATTTTATGGTGCAATACAGTTGCAATAAATAAATAAAATCCCTGGACAATAAATAAATCCCTGGACATTTCACACAGCACCATTTGTCCCAAGCTAAGCAACCTAATGCTTGTGTTATGGTAACAAGATGGCTGATGAACTACTTATATACAATTTTTTTTTTTTTTTTTTGTAAATACATACATATTATAGATAGAAAAACACCCAGACTCGGAACAAATACATGTAGGTCATACAAATATTTGTTCCGTGCGGGAATCGAACCCGCGACACGCAGCGCAGCAGTCAATCGCTTAACCACTGTGCAAACCGTGCCGTCAAGATTGCAATCATATTTCTTTCTTTAATTTTCTTTATTTATTTTTCTTTCTTTCTAGACAAGGGGGCCTAACTTTGCTGCGGGGTTCGCTCTAAGTCTATCGGTCTATCTGTCTGTCTGTCTCAGAGTTGTAACCTTTTATCCCTAATAGAATAGAATTGTCTTTATTCGAGTAACAGAGACTCAACAAGATTGTTAGTAAAACTTACGACTATGTTAGTAAGCACAGACACTAAACAAAAACAACGAAAATAATACAAAAACAATACAAAAAATAATGGTCAGTCACCGTTGCGACATCCCATGAGAGACGGCACAACAGTGACCCACGTACACACAGTCTAGGCGACTCGCAATCATGCTTAAGACACTGTTGGAGCCGCCCCACACCCTGCGCACCAGAGAAGCGCACCTTTTACGCATCGTGCGTAAAAGCAATCTACATGCGCATCTGCGAACATCCCTGACGCACTACAGAAATGGGGCAACCCCACCAGTATCCTAAACACATTGTTATATTGAACGCGGAGAGCGCTGTACGATCTTTGCGTATAATTAGCCCACAGGCTGCATGCGTAAAAAGCAGTACAGTAGGCTCGAAAGAGCGTGATTTTAACAGGAAGTGAGCATCGTGCAAACCTGCGAGCCAGCATGTTCGCTCTAACCGACAACGCCCTCCGCTCCCGTTCAATGTCATCATCGTCTTTGAGGTTGGAAGTCAATATATGACCAAGATACTTAAACCTGTAGACTCTCTGCAAAGGTGTACCATGAAGTAATACAGGGGGTACTGCATCCGGACTTTAAAACCAGACTTTTTAATAGGTTGCCCTTCATCATTAGGCGAAAAGTTACCTACAGAAATAATTCATTAATTAAATATTAAGTGATGAGGTATTTTAATCTTCCTTCTTTTAAAATGTAAGCAAGTTCATCCCGTGGTTAACCGCAAAAGGGTAATTTAATTTTATGAATGCGTAGCTACTGAATAAGTCGTCGAAGTGTGATTAATAAATAAGATTCTGAAAGTCATGTAGGTATTTGCAAGTGTTTTACGATTGTGCAATAGAATTCAATAATAACTTAATCTGTACTAATATTAGTGAGTTTGTATATAAGTAGAAAGACAGTCATTGGAACTACTGATCTGAAAGAAAATTGCTAAACACACTAAGAGTAGGAATGGCTTACATTTTGACAGTTCAATAACATTTATTTCGTTATTTACGTTGCCGAGCAGACAAATTTTTCAACCATATGAAGCAATGGATTAGCAATATCTTTCAAAATGATTCAAATTGTGATTAGTTTGTGTGAAAATTCTTTCAGTAATGGGAAGCTACTGTAATGCCAAGTGTCATAGATATGGGCGGCGGGATCGTCCGAAAGGGTTACCGCTGCCCTGGGACAGAAAGGGCTAAGGAAGGAACACGGGTGGATTTTAGTCAGTAAGAGTCTGACACTCCCTTCCGCACCACCCAGAGCGGGAGGGGTCATTTGATGATTTCCCATAAAAAAAAAGTGTCATAGTTTAATGTTAAAACAAGAATTTCGCGCGGCCGAAGTCGCTGACAGAAGATCGTCATTGATAAAGACCTTAAATCCACCAGAATTTAGTTGAAAGTATAATAAAATCTAACCTCGCCCTTGCTTCATTAGCACCGACCGAGCCACGAGCATGAATCTTCACATTCACAAGGTAACACATCTATGTAGGTAATAGTGATAATTTGCAGTAGCCGGTATTTTTGTTAATCATAGCCGTAATACCCGAAGGTTTCGATAGTTGGTTGGTGTTTGTATATATTGTTATTTATTAACAGAAAGGAGAACTTTTTAGGCCTTGTAGACTTTAGGGGGTTTATTCATAAACGATGACTAAAGTTAAGTAACGTTTAAACGTCAAAAATGTATGGTTAAACAGTCGCTAATCACTGCTTAACTTTAAGCAACGTTTATGAATAAAGGGGTAGATCTGTAGACCATTTTTAATACTTTTTGATTTGGCGGGTCACGTCAGAAGAATGCATAGTGACCGCTGGGTAACATTCTCTACACGGTGGGTGCCTGAGGATGGACGTCGCCGCCGAGGCCGGCCCATGAAGAGGTGGCGAGACGATCTAGACGCATAGCGCAAGGGTTGGATCGAGGTGGCGCTAGAAAAGGATCATCAACTCAGCCTATCGCAGTCCACTGCTGGATATAGGCCTCTCCCAGGCTGCGCCACAACACCCTGTCCTCCGCCTTCCGCATGCAGTCTGCCCCAGCCACCTTCTTTAGGTCGTCCGTCCATCTAGCTGGGGGGCGTACCACAGTTAAAAAAAAAGGACTAGAAAAGGATGCATGGAAGGATTTGGGGGAAGCTTTTGCTTCTCAAAAGTGAGACTCAAAAGTGAGACAGTGAAACGTAAATAATAAAAACTATAAGTCTCGTCATTGTATAATATTTTAGAAATGTTATTTTGTTTTTATATAGGACCTTCAGATCTTAGAATGTGGAAGTTGTAAATACCAAAACCTGTAAAATTCCATTCGTTCTATTCATCTTTATTCTATTCTAAATATCTACTAATATGACGTCTATTTTTCTTATAAAACCTGCTTCTATAAGACAGGCATCTGCAAGTTTTTGGCATAGCCTTCAAATCATCAATAAAACACAGTGTGGTATAAACATAGTTTTAATTTTCCTTACAGTTTAACTATTTAAACACGTTATGGCTCGCAATGGTCATTTACTTCAACGCTAACGTTTATATATTATTTACACATTTATAATTTATAGTTTTTGTATGGTGTTCACGTTTTTATGACATCTTGATGAATCGTAACGGATCATGAGCAAACCATCATAAAAATCAACTTGTACAGACGCCAGCACATCAAGCTACTACAATCTGTCAAATTTCTTTAATAGATTTTCAACTTTATCGCTAAAGCATTAGGTTCAAAGTTTAATGGGAAAATTTGAACGTTTCGGGTAGCTTGTTGTGCATTGAATCGAATAATGGTTTATTTGAAAGAAGATACCGCGATACATATTTTTGCGCGAGTTTGATAAAACAATATTATACACCGTGTTCCGGACGATATACATACCTAAACTTCGACCAGATGTTCAGACCATGGAAATAAGCATTTTTCATTATGGACACATTAATTAATTCTTATTTTTTGTTAATTTTCATACAAACTACCAATACCTTGACGTAAATCGACCGATATGCATGCCTCTTTATCCGAAGGATTTGATAGATTTATCATTTTAATTGCACTAAGCGGCAACATAGGACAAATTACGACCCTTTGTTACTGCATAGCTCAATTAAACTTCATTGAATGAAATTACAAATATCTTTGTAACGAAGCCTTTTTAAGTACTACTTCCTTTGTAAAATTTGATTTGTAAAAGCTATAGAAGCGTTTGCCAAAGTTTATGGATAACGTGGAGAACACGGTGTATACCTATTTATGATAACGTGCACCGTTTGGTAAAACAATATTATACACTAATCGTAGTTTTTTCACTTGTGTTTCTATATACGCATTTGCTTTTTTTCTGGGCTGTCATAAGGCGTAAACAACTCTACAAAAAAAACCTTTGAAGACATCGCAAGGAGTGAATTGCACCAAAGTTCATATTATTGCTTATAATTTTGACATAATGGATAATTTATAGCATAGAGTCATTTAATAATTATAATAAAATATTATCGTTTGATGCAAATTAATCGCGCAAACAGTCGCGCAATCGATGGCGTGTTAATTAAAATAAAATTATTATTATCAGTAATATTTACATAAAACATAAGTTACCGTATAATAAACACATAACTTTTTGTTTGATAGAATTTAATCTAATTGAAACGTGGGATAAGTTAAAAAACACAAAATAGACCACTTTCAATATGTATACAAGGTTAAGTTAAATTTTCTAGCGAAACTCTTCAGACGTGATCGGTAAGGTTTCAAACATGATCAAAATAAAAAAATAATAATTTGATGGGTTTTTTTTTTGAGTTATCAACCGCAAGTAGTGTGGTCACTTGAAATATCAGTTGAAAAAATCAGTTTTCTTTGTGTAACCTTCACAGACGTGATAGGTATCTAAGCACGATAAAACAAAACAAAAACTGATTTTCTCAACTCATCCTTCAAGTGACAAAAACACTAGCGGTAGTTGACTCAAACAAAAATCATCATCATTTTTTTAATTATTATTATTTTGTCGTGTTTATATATCGATACCCGTCACGGCTGCAGAGTTTCGCTAGCTAATTTAATTTGACCCTGTATAGATAAGCACATCATCTACATAGACAATTTATGTGATTAATAAACCAAAAGGAACACTGTTTAGGACAGTCTAAACATACAGAATTATTATTTTTAATATTAACAAAAATAGTAATAATTTTAGTAAATAAGCTTGCAACACTGTTTTGGTGCAATTTTCCGTTGTGATGTGGCAACATTTTTTTCCTTCTTCTTGTCTGATTGCTATGTGTAACGGTGTGCCTCTTGACTGCATTTTTATAAGTTTAATAAACTCCATAAGTTTAAAGTTCCCACGCATTTTATTTCGTACAAACACTATAAATCTTTTAAGGATGCCATAATAATTATAATAAACCACATCAACTGTGGTTTATGTGCAAAAACCATTATATATGTATTTACATAAATACATAGCTACATTCCCAATAATTTATGGCGAGTTGATAGCCGGACGATAGATCCACGATAAGAATCCTAATTCACTAAGGCCACTTAAAGATTCCTTACTTCGAAACCACGTCAATTTCTTAGCAAACCCGCGTTCATTTCGCGCGGTTTCGTTTATAGAGAATAAGGCTCGAGGTATTTTTTTACAATCGTGCAGATTTGGAAACAAAATGATCTGTTGGTGCAACCCACTCATTTAGACCAATGGATAGATATAATGACTACAAGGCATATTATGGCTTTACTTATTCTTAAATATTACACTAACTATTTACAAAATTATATAAATTAGTTATATATTTGGTGGAATGTATTATGTACACTCTGTGTCAGTTTTATTTAGTTCCGAATGGGGAACAAAGGATTGCATACGGTCTTCATCCTTCAGAAGGATTGGTTTCAAACCCTCAATAGAGATGTGGGGGTTTTAAGAACACTGAAGATTTAATGCTCATTATTCGAATCTTGTACGGCAAATTTGTCAGTATATTTGACGAATTATGGTATATTTTTTTTTGTGACTCTCGGTCTTACTAGTTTTGTTGTACTTCGTCATTGACGTAATGTTTGAATTTCAATTTATTATGTAATTCCTAATGTCAGCTGTGAAGTTGCCTTTTATAAATAAACGAAATAAATTGGTGTTTCCACGTAACAGTGTCAAAAAATACTTAACCAGTAATTTTTTCTCTCAATTGAAGTTTTGGAAACTACCAGTAGGTAATCTGCGTTTTGTTCGTGTTTTAGTTATATAAAATTATTTCTCGGCCTCCTAGACACTAAACATGTACTCTATGTACTGGTACCCGCCTTTTTGGTAGGGTAGTTAACATTACCCCGCGTCCAAACCAAAAGCGACGTACCATAGACGCGACTTCACATTCCAGCTCACCGAACAAAAGTGACATGAAAGCGACGATCGCTTTGGATTAGAACGCAGCCTTACGCTTCAGTTATTGAAGCGATTCCGGTATTGCTATGTATCCAGACACCATCACTTACGAGTACGTCAGTTCCTTCTACCAATTTCCTCAATTTGAAATCACAGTCAATTACTATCTAATTTCGGTTTCGGATATCCATCCACTTTTGGTCCTCCATCTTCATCATCTGTTATTTTTTTAAGTAACCAGCTTGGTTTGTATACTCTTAGGTTATTGCCGTCTTCTATCGCTGTTGGTGCTGGTGATCAGTTGGAGTGGTTCCTGGCAGGGTGCGGTGTGTGCGCGGCGTGCGCGGGCAGGTGCGCGTGCGGCGCGTGCGGGGGGTGCAGCGCGGGGTTGGCCACGGCTATGATGCTGTCACCTCGCGCGGCAACCACTTGTGGACGGGATTCATCGGCATCCTAGAATTAGGGATTGTGTGTGTAACATATACATATTTATATTCTCTATTTTAAATAATATAATACATAGTATTTGTTTCATGGAAACCATATTTCCTTCTAGACATTTCGATTCCATTTTGTTTAATACACACGTACCACTTCAAAAGCAGTAAAAAAAACTTACTGGATATTGGAATTGCTATTGAATTAGAAAATCAGCAAATAAAGATTGGGGGGTGTTACAAAGTTTTACGAAAAATATGTTACTGAAGCTCACTGGTGGTGGAGTACTGGTACTGGAATAAGAACACCTGGAGTCGGCGTCGTCACTCTCAGCTTTCACGCCCCACCAGCTGGAAACAAAAGAAAACGAACATTTATTTTAACACCATCTACCATTTAATAGCACTCTTGTAATTAATGAGAAACAAGCCATTATTCTATAACATTGTGAACGTGGATGGGACTAGCACAGGAACGTGGAGAACGGTTCGAGCAGAGAGGAGCAGTGAATAAAGTCAGGCTATGCATGATGATGATTATGATGATGGTCAAGAAGGTAATAAGCCATGATGTGGCCACGGTACGGTACAGGACATGAGTCTTACTGGATCTTTTTACACACTAGTTCATGATAGAGAAGAAACAGTATCTTGGTATAGGAATAGTTCCGATAAGAAATTAGATGATAAGGTACCTATTAGAATTGCTCCGGGCCGCATCAGGACTTGCTCGGACGCCATTGCCCTCGTCGCCTTCCTAGATGTAACAACAATAAATTTGATTAATTTGTGACACTGAAAATGTGTTCTTATTAGTTTAGACTCTCGCGTTACAGTGTGCTGTTTTTAAAGGTCGTATTTTAAGTAAGAGTTACTGAAAGTGTAAAAAAATGTGTTTTTTTTTCAGATTAAACCAACTTTCTGATTTTCTATAAAACAACATCTTTGTGACTATTCAAAAATAATTGAAGGAGAAGTGTTATAGTTTAATCAATATTGTAAGCAACATAAAATTATTTTAATAAACCATGCGAATTTAAAATGTTAAATATTAATTTTCTACTCACCGGATCAGTATTTTGCCATAACCATTCTAAAACAAAATGTACTACAGTGCATACCAAATTATAAGAATTAGAGCAGGCGTTTGATTTAGTCATGCTTACCTTTTGCTATAAGAATACAAATAAAAAGTAAATGCAAGTACGAATAACATATTGAATGTACCAAATAACATAAATAATTTCATAAAATATCGAAAAATAGAGACAATTTCGTTAAAACTTTTTGAAATATTTTGGAGTACCCCAGGGATCTATTTAAGGCCCCTTAATTTTAAGTCACAATTTTATCTTGTGTCTCTTGTAAATGTAGAAACAGATAACTCTACATAAATTCTCCCATTGTAATAAGAAAACAGATTAGTATTTAAACCGACCATTCCTATTAGTATCAATAATATCTATTTTAGAATGTTATTGTTATTGCGATGTTAGACCGTGAATTATGGAATCTTTTGATAATCTATATTAAAAAGAAGTAAATAGCCAAAAACTATATCTTTTTCTAAATAACAGTAGGTACATATTGTTATCACGGAAAATCGATCTCCGGGTAGGGGTAAGTTTGAGATATGAACAATAATACTGGAAGACAAATTGAAAAGAAATCCCCCCAACACTAGAACACCACTAGCTTTAAATGCTGTTTGTACTTGTAGTGACATGACGAAGTACCTAGGTGTTTTAATTTCTGTGTTTTAGTGCTAATTTAGGCCAGGGGAAGGGTTTGATATTCCATTATGCTCCATATCTATATTATGCCTATTTTACGAGTTAGACTCTAGCGGCAGACTATCATCACAAAGATTCCACAACACACGTCTCCCGACCATCTACTTATGTCCTCTATGTTAGTGCTAATCGGTGGCTATATCCCGTAGTATTAGTTCTAATTCGTGAGGTCTACAGTGGGGGGCGCCACCTGTCGAGGTCGCTTCGGAGGCGTCTCGTCTTCGTCGCGCTCGCGCTCCTCGCCTGTTGACGCTGTTGGTAGGAGACTGAAATGAAAAAGAGAAATTTATGTAAGTTTCGATAGCAAACTAAAGTAACCTATGTTGGATGAAGAGTTAGTTGGACTGGAAGTGGAAGTTAGAAGTACCTACTGGTTAAAGTTCTTCACTTTAAGAATCCTAATTAGTAAAAGAGAACCCAACTGTTAAATGCAAGATTATTAAGTATTGTGCTGTGTGTGGATACCAAAGAAGTATCAAAATCGAAGATAGCGTGTAAAGTCTTAAATAAGCACATTTGCAATTCTTTAACAGTAGCTTATGGAAATCCTGTACGTGAATATACAACGACAAGAGAAGGAAAATTACGTTATTAGGTATCTCCTTAATGACCATTTACATATTAATTACAAGTACGAGTAATATGTTTTTAATCGTTATTTTACACGTTATTATTTTCATGGTTAGAATACTAATCGAAACTGTCAGACGGGGATGCAATTATACAATGTGGAGATGACAATGCGATAATAAATGAAAACACTGGTAATACCTACTTATGCTTATGAGTATTTTGGAACTACCAAATAAATCCTTACATCGAAATGAGAAAATGATTTTTTCAAATAAAGTATTATTAGATAGTGATGGGCTGACTGTGGATTTTGCCGATCAGCTGTGCAGCTAAAGTGAATAAAGTGTAATAGGTATATTTTTGATTGTATTTTCCCTGTATTCCCAATAGTTCCATGTAGCTAGTTCCACATGGAACTACTGCAACTCACTAGTTCCTTGTATGGAAACTTTCGTATGCAGACTAGGAACGTCATTATATATACGCAGTTATATTTTGGTCGTATTGTCGTCTCCACCTTGTATATTTATCTCACGTGTTCCATCTAGGTGTCCTTCACCGTCATTCACTTTATCATCATACAGTACCTATTGTTCGGTGACTTTAATGGCATTTAATAGGTCTTCATTATTTCAATGAACTTCAATAGTATTAGTCCCAAAAAAGAGTTGATTAAAATTTTGTGCATCTGAATCTGGTCAATAAAATATTATTCTTTAGGTTAAGGAAAACCACAGACATACATGATGTAAGTTAGTGACTACTGCAGTTGATTTTGTAATGAACTTTTAACATCCTCCAGGTAAAGCTAACGTCATACAATGACATATTGAAATTGGTTAATGAAATAATCATAGGGCATCAAAAAATTCATCCGCATCGCTGTCAACAGGAACAGTGCCTAAAAGGCTGGCAGCATTGCCACGTTGTATGGCGATGCTAATTCTTTGGCCAAGAAACAGGCCAGTAGGCCCTAGTGTTTCAACCCCAAACGGCTCGAACATATAAGTTACTCTCAATCAGGTTGGAATATTTTCGGCGCGGCGTGGCGTTTCTATTTTTTCACATGTACTTATATCATTATTTTAAATGTTAGCTTATATAATGTAAATATAGTATATTAATAATAAAAATAGTTAATAACCATATCTGGTTAAACGAAGGGTTAGGCAGAGGTTCACCTATAGAACACCCACATAGCAAAATTATTGGTTGGTCAAGTTTATGAACAATCACAATAAGATCTTTTGGTCGGCTACATTAGTTATCTACAATAACTGAAAATTAAGATGTTGAAACACTTATTTAGTATTTTCTTCTGGGGTTAAAATTACACCTAAATCAATGGTAATAATTTCGTCTTCTATTACACCATCATCAATCGCATCTTCTTTCATTATCATGATCTGCCTAGCCTTGCCCAACTATGTTGGGGTCGGCTTCCACTGTTCCAGATGCAGCTGAATACCACTATTTTATGGAGCAACTGCCTATTTATCTTCCACGACCCAGTTACTAGGTTACACGATATCCTTTGGTTATACTGATTGTCAGGCTTAGTATCTTCATTCAATCTCTTTAATTTCTCGGACCAAAAGACCAAACTTACCCGTGCTTAGAGTAGTGCAAGCCGGCTCTCCTGACCAGCTGTCTCGCAAGCGGGAAGAGTTCGTCTCTCCGCGTCAGGAGTGCCGGCACGCAGCGGCAGATCTGAGCTGCTGCTTCGTTCACCATCACCTGCGGATTGATTGAAGAATGCGTTACAATCAGGAGTTATTACTTATTGTTAGTTACCAGTTTTTTTAGACGAGGATTAGGGCACTTTTTTAGATTAAGAACCTACCACATACAGAAGAATGAAATTACTGTCTCGTTTATTTGCGGTACATTTAAATAATGTACCGCAAATAACCACTACCACCACCAAAGTACCATCTAAGAATACCTACCTACATGTGGAATGCAATAAAAGTATTGAGTATTTAAAACCAAGAGATGGTGCTAAAATGGCAAAAACATCTGACGAATATGTTAGTTAGACTAGACTAGAATCTATATGTCATGGAATTTTTTGATTATTGTTTCTAGCTCGGAATCCAAATAAATTTTAGTTTTATAGTAGGTAATACGGGCTGGTGTCCGTAATTCCACGTCTATGCGCATATTTTGCATAGGTGTCTATTAAGTGGATCCATATCAATTTCTTACAATAGTTTGTCAAATATCAATCTATGAAGATACTAACCTCATGTAGCGTCAAAGGCTTCTCAGGCTTCCTCTTACAGTCAAACCTCCCATAGATTGCCGCGTACTTCCTGATCTCCTCCATCCGCCGCGGATCCGACTCCGGCATCATCATCACCAGCTCCAGATCTTTGCACATTTTCTTCTTAGTGTTCTGCGGCTTTGGCTCCAATTGGGGCAAATGTTTGCTCAACTTCTCAGCCGCCGCCGCCAACTTTTGAACATGAACATCTAAGAGTACTGGTGTCAACTGCACTGGTGATGTGACAGAACTTGGACTGGATCCAGCTGATGCAGGAGGACAGGCACTTTGAGGAGAAAAGGACCTAGAAGCGGTAGAGGTTACAGGGGCTGCGGGGGCAGGGGACGGCGGTAAGACTATTTTAGCGAAGGTAGTCGCTTGGTGAACAGGACTGGCGTTGGGGGCTGAGGCAGTTGAGCCACAACTGTTGTCAGGGGCACCTGGAGACGGGCTGTACATTGGTCTACTACTTTCAGGAGAGGCGACAGTCCTTGGTAAGACGGTAGGGATTGACGGAGGCATGTTAAGGAGTCTTTGGTTACATTGGATGAAGGGGTTTTCGGTAGGACAGAGGTTAGGAACGATTGGTATTTGGAAGAGGGCAGGATTGTTAACCCACTCCTGGAGGGCTTTTTGTAAACGTCTGACATGGAGAGGCTTGGAAGCCATGCCCACTAAAGCCATTATTTCCAGGAATTCTTCCTCTCCAGCGTCACAGAGTTGTTGTACGTCATCTCCACCTGGAACGGTAAAATAAAAACTTTATGAGAAAGTTGGTTTTTGTAAAATTACAAGTGGAATACTCATAACTTATTTATGAATGTAGATTTTGTTTCTGAGTCTTACGCAAAACTACATAACGCGAGATACAAAGCGAGCTCGGCAAGTCATTAAAAGTTCAAAAAAGATCCAAGAAATCACGGGAAGCATAATTACTTCTCAGAGTCCAAAAAAAAACGGACCGCGATAATCAGTTCTTTCCATTCACTTGACAGAAAAAACTGGACCATTGTTGCCAACAGATAGATTAGTCCCATAAACATTAAATATGCAAGACTTTCTTATACCACCAGTTCATTTCGCTATGATTGTTCACAAAAACGTGAGATACCATAAAAAAATAAAAGCTCACACACCAGTTTTAATTTAGGCAAATATGCAAATACCTACACGTGACCATTTTGCAAAGGGGCGCCGAGAAAAAAAAACAAAAGGATAAGGCTGACTGGCCAAACCCTTCCTTGGCTCGAGTAATCGGCGGTATTAAAAAGTAAAAGATTAAAAAAGTAATTTGCATGTCGACGCTGAGCGCGCGTTTTTTAGCGATATGGAGATTCTGCTGCGTTTTTTACGTCCTTTTCTTTATTTCGTTATGAGAAAGTGTTTTTTCTTGTGTTCCTATGATCTTGTGTTTAGTATGGAGGGATATGTTATTATCTTTTGATAGAGTTTTTTTTTAAATTTTCTTTGTAGATTTCAGTAGATCGTCCGATGTTGGATTATTTATGAGCACTTTTTTTTATAGATCACCTGGACATTTTTGAGTCACTCATTTTATATTTTTGTCAAAATTATTGTTTCTTCGATTAAAAGGAATGGCAACTTTGATTTCACCTGCCTCAAACTACGACATGTGTTTAGGGAAATTAGTCATTACGTAGCTTAGATTAGAAAAAAATTTTAGCAATAGGTAGAAGATCATCAATTCTTAGCCCTTTTCCAAGCTTCCAGTCTTACCAGATACGAATACCAGTATTGTACATGAAGCAACACTGACCTCTACAACCCAGTTACTAAGTAACACGATACCCTTTGGCTAGACTGGTTGTCAGACTTTCGGGCTTCCTACTACCCGTAACGACTGTCAAAGATCTAAGACTCTGATGATAAAAAACATTATTAATACCAACCCATCTCTAGCAGCGTGTCGTAGTAAGCCAGCAAGCTGGCTCGCTGCATCACCCTGTATAGCTGTAGTTCAGCCTCGTTGGCCGGAGCTGACGTCACCACCACTGGAAGGACAGAAAAAAGACGGTTAGACACCAACACAACACAATTAGCCTATAATGTTCCCACTGCTGGGACACAGGCCACCTCTCAGTGAGAGTCCGTCGGCCGTAATCTACCACGCGGGCCCAGTGAGGGTAGGTAGATGTCACATGTGTTCGCATTTTTGGGCCTAGGATATGCTGTGGTTAGACACTCACAAGTCTTTTGACACACGAAGACATATCAAGCTAGAGTGTCCTTGGAGTTTCTTGCCCGTTCTTCTCTATAGAGATCTAAGTTTTGTAATGGGCGACTAGCTTCAACTTTCTGACTAACTGACCGACTATTTAATTTTGACAATTCAAAAGTGCCTGTAAACGGTTTAATTGAAATAAATGATTTGAGTTTGAGCTATATCTACATTTCCAGTTTTAGCTGACCTCACATTCGCTTTTCGTACAATGAGAAGTCAGCTTACACTGGAAATGTTTAGCTTGATATATCGCCGTGAGTACCTACTTTATTTTCAGTAAGTTATGATCTGTAACTCGTAAAAATAATATGTTCATAGCGTTATTTGAAGTCGCGTAAGTGTTGACACTTATTATTTTATTTAGATCTTTCTAGGTTGTTTTAAAATAATGAAACATGTAACCTACTTAAGTACTAGGTAACTACAAATAAAACGCTTTCGTTCATACCACCAAAATCGTAATAAGACAATACCACGCCTGTATTATCCGAAAATTTAGGCAGAGGTGTAGGTAGGTATAGCCATATTTGTTATTTGGAATTATAATTCTAGTCGCATATTAATAATTTTATCCGGTTAGACTGGAAGCCGACCCCAACATGGTTAGGGAAAGGCTTGGCTGATTGATTGTAATTTTGCGCAGGAAAACAACAGCTGCATTGTTGTAGTTAGGTAATTAAACTTCCTTATGATCTCATAAATGGTTACAAATTAAAACGAATAGGTTTATCCATCAAACTTCTGCTAAAATTAGCTCCTATTCCATCTCAAAACCGATATAAAACCGGAACAACAAAACCAAAAATGTTCTAGAAAATGAAGCCCGATCATTTGCGTGCCCCAAACGATTTGAACAGCCAGAAATCGCGTGAGGAGAAGCGCAATAAAAAATAACCCCTTTTAATACAACCCCTGCCATTACCGAAAGAATAGAGAACGAACGACCGTTAACGGAGAAAAAATAAATGAATAAGTTTTACATAAAGACTTCTTTGTTGGCTAGGGTTGGCCAATGCGATGTGTGCGCGGGAAAATATCGATCAGGGTTGCTACGAAAAAAATGTTGACACCCCCCTGTGCATTATTGGGTTAGTGTATTAAAAAAAAAATGTGGGGTGGTGTGACTCCACCCCGGGTCGCAGGTAAAAAGAGGTTATGTACCACAAAAAATGGTTGAAAAAAATTTTGGGTTGTCGTTAAATAGATTTATGTATAATATGTATTTGTTTATGTAAGACTAACTATTATGTAATAGATTTAGAAGTAGTTAATGTATCTACATTTCCTAGGAACAATGCGTTGTTAGTTAGTAATTTTGTTTTAATTTTTAGCCCTTATCTAGGTACTTATTAGAAGACACAGTGCCTGCTCGTCTGTTTGTCCGGCTTCCAAACCTCCTCAAAATTGTATTACCTATTATTTTACGATAGACAAATACCTAACTATCACGTAGACAGTTGCATACATGTACTGCAGTGCGATTCTGTAACCATCTCACCGTGAAAACTTAGGTGAAGTGAGCGTGGAGAGAGCTGTCATTCCAACTAAATGCTAGGGATTGACACTATTGACAGCTCACTCTAAGCTCACTTCACCTAACTTTTCACGGTGAGATTTTTACAGAATCGATCGGCTGCTTAACATAACTGGGAAAATACGATCTTCATTTTAGACTATGTAACGATCTATCGAAATAAATGATAAACGATTGGCAAAACACGAACTCGTTGTAGGTTACAATGAGTTCTTAATACAAAACAATCATCATAATTTTAATAAATACTTAATAAGAGTCATGGATACAAACTATTCACAATGTTTTATAGGTACCTACTTACCTACATACTTAATAAAACCATCTTATCATAAACTCATTCCAAATGAAATGCTGTAAATAATGTCTAAGATAAATCAAATTATTCAAAACAAATAACAATATTACAAAACGCCCAAATGTTTTTTGTTTCTACATTAAACAAAAAAAAAGTTCACATGAAAAGTATGAGAACTCATTTCTTCATACTTCAAACTTAACCCTATCTCTGCCGACGCACTTTTTTAGCACAAAAAAAAGTATTTCTCACTCATCCGATGTCCAAAAAACACATTTACATAATCTTTTTGAGTAAAAAAATCGCCACCGTCGTATGCAAATTTCAATTTGATTCAGCGAAGGGGTATCAGAGACCACAGTGAGCACCTTTGTCTTTTTTTTTCCTTTTTAAAAAGTGGTCACGTAGACATTTGCATACATGTATGTATTACGAGTTAATTTTATGCATCTCTCACGATGTCTTGGCGTTTTTTGCTGATTAGTAAAAAGTTTTTTCTTGTCTCCAGTTTGTTAGTGCACCTTTGTTTAATTAGCGTACTGTACTTATTCGTGAGAAGATATGGAAAGTTTTTTTTTTTCTAGAATGTTTATTTTTTTTGTAGGTACTTATGCTATTTTTTTGTATTATTATTTTGATATTATTTTTAACCGTTTTCAAAATGGCGGTGGCAAAAAACGCAAATGCGGAACCAATGACACCGACTTCCGAAATTAAAGTTATTTTTCAGTTGTTTCAAGTCTGTTTTTTTTTTGTAAAAATGTTTTTAGTGAATATTTCATATCTACCCTAATTATAGCCCTTTTGGTTTGGAATGCAATCATACATTTTTAATAATTTCCGTGTATCAACAAAGTTACAACATGGCCGCAGATGCCAACTTGACATTAATTTAGGATGAAAGATCTTGATATCAAAGTTATGGACAAAGTTATTTCAAATTAATTAAAGTAGTCCTATTCTCGTTTAATTGAAACATTCTGGTATGAGGAAATTTAACAAAAAAACGCCAAGGCAGTCGACGCAGCCTGTGAATTTGCATACTGAAATGGTAGCCGGCCGGTCATTTTTATCAAATCGTTGATCATTAAGAGTATGCAAATAGACCCGAGTAGAGGAAAAGGTGGGTCGGAATGGGCACGAGTGAAGAAAGCTGCTCTATGGGTAGAGCTATAGGGGTAGGTTTTTTGCAGTGAATTCTAGACATGTGTAGTGCATGTTACTGCTTAATTTACCTTTATTTTCTATGGATAGGAACTGCCTAAGTAAAAATTAAATGGTTGAAAATGTTCTCATTATACCATTAGAATTAGAATAATTTTTAAATCTGTGATTTCATGATTTATAAAATGTGCCCAAACGTGTCAGAATTATAAGAACAAGAACAAATAATAAGTAAACAATGTACCCCTTTATTCATAAACGTTGATTAAAGTTAAGATACACTTTTGACGTTTAGAACGTCACTTAACTTTAATCATCGTTTGTTGTGTGTATTTGTTTAATCCCGTAATGTAAACAGAAATGAATCTAACCAAAAGGACACAAACTGATTATTGAGCCCCTTTTTTACGATGAGACAAGATTCAAGATCCCACAAAAATCCAAACTACCATCAAATTAATATCAAATAACATAATAACTGTTAATAAACTAATTCTCGCTAAAGAAACAGAAATAAAATTAGCATAACAAACAACTTCCTATCTAATTACCTACTCGGTTACCGCAACACACACGTGCATCTCGTACCGTGCGAAAATACCAACTAATTCCTCAATACGGTAATTAGCTTGTGAGGGTTAGATCGAAAGGAATCGAAAAAAACTTGATCCTTTATTCTATGGCGTGTTCGCGCATAATTTGAATGCATCTTTATTTTGGCGGCACGATTGTCTTTGGTTTTTTGGCGCGAAAACTATTATTTGTATAAATTACTAGCTGTTGCCCGCGACTTCGTCTGCGATCCAGGATGAAAAGTAGCCTTTGTCCTTCTCCAGGGCATGATCTACTCGTGTGCCAAATTTCATCTAAATCCGTTCAGCCGTTTTAGCGTGAAAGCGTAAAAAACAAACAAACTTACTTAAACATTTATAATTATTAGGATTTTACGAAACGCATGTGACTAAAAGAGTGATGAATATACATGTTGATGGATGGAGTGGGAGAGGAAGGCCGAAGAAAAGATGGATGGATTGTGTGAGGAATGATATGAAAGAGAAGGGAGTGAATGATAGCGTGACGGTTGACAGGGGAGAATGGAAGAAGAAAACGTGTTGCGCCGACCCCAAGTAACATGGGATAAGGGCAGGAAAATGATGAGGATTTTAATTGTTATAATTCTGTAAAATATTTCTACCTAATATCATTATTACCTGCAAGAAACAAACGTGCTCCTAAAAAGTAGCAATCACTAATTTGTTATACGCTCACTAGGACAAGTACCTATCCCAATAGTTGTTTCCCAACATTATTGGACAACCCAATTACTGGGTAGCAAGATACCCCTTGGTAGGACTAGTTGTTAGACTTTAGGGCTTCTGACTACCCGTAACGACTGTCAATGATCTACGAATGACAGCCGGGACCAACGGCTTAACGTGATTTCCGAGGCACGGAGGGGTCACGATTTGAATGGTCACCCATCCACGAACCGACCTCGGCAAGCGTAGCTTAACCTTCGATAGACCCGTGTGGCTGTTATTATTTAGCCACAAGCCCCTCTAAACAAAAACCATCAACACAAGATGAAAATAACATACAAAGCTCGAACATCTCACAAAACGTTTACACATTACCATGCGCAAGATTAACGGATAAACAAAAACATTCTATTGTCACGAATTTGAATAAGCCACACAAAAAGATATTCGCTATGAAAGGCGCTAATGACAGTAGAAGACAAGATGGCGGGGTGTGCTTGCGCATGCCATTAGATCCTTTTTAGCACTTGCATAGAGATTGATATGCGTAATATCGTGCCGATATATGAATATTTATGTGGGTTGGTACAGGTTGTGTTCACGAGGTATTTTTTAAGACATTTTTTTTTAGTTTCGGGTTTTCTATTGGTAAACTTCCGTGCGAATTTTGTGACTGCGTCTGTGCATCTTGTTAAAATTTAATGCGCATGTTTTTTTAAGGCGTAAGTGTGTAAAATAATTGTAGAACTAGGAACGTGAGAATAAATGCGGTACGAATCTAATATAACAGATTAATTCATATTTTTAATTGCATAATTTGCCAATCTGTGTGTTTACTCGAACGTGGAAATATAAACAAAATGCTATGGTTTAATCGTTTCTCTCAATCTCATTAATTGAAGTAAACTAATTACAGTTAATCGTCCATAGGTGAGGCTAAGTGTAGTGTCTCAATCTGTAAGACTTTTAGTCTTTACAAATAGGCATTCGAAGAAGTATGTAGGTGTAATGTTGGGTTTTTGCTGCCACATACATAGGTAACCAAAGATGAACTGCGATGAGTTCTCAGTAAAATCCTATGTTGTTGACACAATTATTTAACTACTGTGTAACCGATTGAAAAAGCGATATCGATAAAAATCAAAGGATTTTTAAAAGGTACAATCATGGTAAATATAATTTCCGGTATCTTCATGAATAAATGTGTATGCCGCATTATCTATCTACCCATCAACTCAGCCTATCGCAGACCACCGCTAGACATGGGCCTCTCCCAGGCTGAGTCATCCGCCTTCCGCATCCAGTCTATCTTAAGGCCCTCGGTCCACCTGGCTGGGGAGCGTCCCATGCTACGCTTGCCGATACACAAGTCTCCACTCCAGGACTCGTCTGCTCCACCAGCCAACGGCCCTATGTATCTATACTGTCATTTAAACTAAAAAAAATCACGATTTTTATTAGTTTTATCAAGTAAAACTAATGATAATGACAGTCAATAAAAAATACTTCGATTATAAAAATCCTAATCCCATATGACTTCCGCTGACGTAGGGTTAAGAAAAAACCGACAAAAGACAATGACTGGTCGATTTACATACGAGATTAGACCAAAAAACTTTCTTCATACGATTTGGGGTTCCACACAAAAAAGATAAAAACGAATCTTCGTTGGAGTTACCCCGGAGGGTTACGAAGTCTGACTGCAGCCGCGTTGTGAAAAATTCGACGTAACGAAAAAAAAGTTTTGTTCGGTGATTTTACAAATAATGTTTGAATTCAAAGTATAAAGGCTGATTTTTCAATCGACAGATATTTATTATTCGTGGAATAAATTGACGTCTGACATGATATTGCATGGAAGAACAGTCAAAAATTCAAAATTATTCCTTGTATAAAATTATCTGGCGTTGGAAAAATCAGCCCCAAGTAGGTATGTAGAATTAATTTTTGTTATGCTAATTAATAATTTGTACGACTGCGATATATCGTAAAATACCAGTATTCCAGTGTGGTCTGTCTAATTTACTTTCCAAAAATTGTATAAAAGCTTTAAAATATTTCAAACCATGAATTTAATTCTCCCACTTCAGTCACTCATGTATTGTTTTTGACTGTTTTTTGTTTCAGAAAACTATTGTCGTATTATCGTTGTATTGTATAGTCAGACGACTATACAATACACCACCACCTTGCATACAGAACCATCAACTTTAGAGCATGTCTCATCCAACTCATCAGTTATTTACATCTTTTTCCTCCGATCGAAAGTGAGATTTTTCGGGCAGGTGGCACTGACCCAAACGCTTTTTCTAGTAATTAATCAGTGTTGCATCTGTTGGGTAATTACGACCCACCGGCCGCATTTGAAGGGTTAATCAAATATAATAAAGAAATTAGTTTGACCGGCATGTGTTTCTCTTGGCATGCAGTTTGAGTTAGCTGTCGAGACTTAATTTTGGAGTAATTACTAGTTGTAATTAGTTCGATAAAATTGTCGAGTAACTATTTTTTGTGTTTTTCTGACGAATTTTTTACTTTTGCTTCGAGTGATTTGTAAACAGCTTCAACCATAACAGCATTATTTGCAACTAACATAAACATAAAAGTTTTCGTAATGATAAGAGTTTCCTTTCATCATTTACACTTTTACATAAGTACTCTGTTAGTTAGGTAGGTATAGTATCTTCTCATAATTATTTTTAAAGTTTAGGTAAGGATGTTTTCCCCGGGTTGTTACTTTGCTTGTAAATACATTTTAAACAATTGAAAAGCATTACAATCTTATTTAACACATGTAACAGAAAAGCTTTTGTAATAAACGATATTTTATTTCATTATTTATATAATCCGATTTGTGAGTTTTTGTCATGTCAAAAATTTACATTAAAAAAAATACTATGAAAATATCCTTAACTAGTCCATTTTCATAAAAATACCCTCTCTGTTCTCTATGCCAGGATTGCCAGGTGACAAAGTATTTTTTTTTGTTTCCAAGCTTATCTCGAGGAAACCAATAAATCTAATTTCTTGTATGTTAACAAGTTTATCAGAAGTCTATATCGTGTAAAATATTTCACTCTATCACAGTGAGAGTGACCGCTCGAGATTAACAATAAATCGCCAACCCTCGGGTTTTTATGCTGATTCGACCCTGTTTTTGTGGCAGAGTGTAGGGCTTTCACACGAATAAAAAGGTCGCATAGATTCGTGATTGTGTAATCACGGTAAGTGTCCGAATCTTTATATATTAATGTGAATAAGGGCTGATTTCCCAACGCCAGATAATTTTATTCGAGTAATAATTTTGAATTTTTGACAGTTCTTCCATAAAAAAAATTGTCTAAAAAAACTGAATAAAAATTATCTACCGATTGAAAAATCAGCCCTAAGATGAAAAAAGAACTAACTTTAAACAGAGATAATTTTTAAGGTACCGTACCTCGGGGAAGGAAAAAAAGGAACCCTTATAGGATCACTTTTTTTCCGGTGCCGGTTTCTTTAAGCTAGTTTTTAACAAAAATCGTCGCTTTTTCTTCGTCATCAATCATGAAATAATTCGAAAGAAAAGCATTACCTACTATCATAATAGATATAAGGAAGAAGACTATCATCATACGCACGGTAGAATACGTTTTAAAATCAATAAAGTAAAAAAATACTACGGCGTAGCGTGGCGTAGTACGCGACTACGCCGAGCTACGCCGTAGCAGGAATCAACATTGTTATTATTTCTACGTAAATTTATTTTGTCTTTTGTTGCTAACGTCACAACTACAAATAATTATTAAATTAAATGAGTGACTACTGACTAGACAACCCTGCTTTTAAACCGTGCTCTCATCCTGAGTAACGCATAACAAAAAACAGGTTTGAGTCGACCCCTGGGTAAATGTAAAATGACCCAGTGAGCCACTGAACTCTATACAAAAACTTTTTATCGAACATTCTTCTGTAAAATAGAATAGTATGAGGAAGGGTTAGGTTTTGTAATCGTAATAATTAGTCTAGCAATAGCTTCCTATACTTACAAAAATGATGAAATCAAAGTCAATCTGACTTTGACTTCATCATCATGAATGTAGTGTATTTAAATATAAAATATTATACCTAAGTCATCTGCTACTACGATTGTTATCTACACTTGTATGGATTGAATTACCTTTATTTAAAAAAATACGAAGTAATCAAATTAATCGCGCTATAGGCATTTATTTTAAGTACCTCACAATATGAAGGACTAAGCTAGAAAACTACGTTACGACCGAAAAATTACGTTATTTGTGTTTTCGAGGGGCCAGTGGCTGAATAAAAACAGACGCACCGGTCGATCGATCAGGTTAAGCTACGCTTGCCGCGGTTGGTCTGTAGATGGGTGACCATCTTTCCATACCAAGACCCCCCCGTGTCTCGGACAGCACGTTAAGCCGTTGGTCCCAGCTGTCATTCGTGGATCTTTGAGAGTAGTTACGGGTAAAAGCCCGAAAGTCTGACAACCAGTCTTACCAAGGGGTATCGTATTACCCAGTAACTGGGTTGTGGAGGTCAGATAGGCAGTCGCTCCATGTAAAATACTGGTATTCAGCTGCATCCGGTTAGACTGGCAGCCGATCCCAACTATGCTGGGAAAAGGCTAGGCAGCCTAGTTCATAAATAAATGTAGGTTATGTTTTTTTTTTCTTAATCCACACAAGTATAAAATCGTGGAGCTTCTCCATACTTCAAATAAGAACATGCAAAATATCGATATTTTTTTTACTAAATACTATATACGTTTATTTTCACATTGTATTTATATATTATATAATATAATAAATAAGACATGTTTACAAATAATCTAATTAATACAATTATATAAGGACAAGAACAACACGTCAGCCTAGTCAAATAGCCCGCTCCTAACTGTTCCCGGCGCAAAGGTGCCCAAAACGCTTCCTGCATTGCCACGTTGGATGGCAATGGCTAACCTTTGCACCAAGAACGAGCCGGAGCGAGAGTCACACGTTTTGTCACGGAGCTTGTGCCCTATCTCACTAATGAGCTTCCTGGCCTCAGTGCCCCAAGCACCCATGGTCTCCACGGCAATCGGCACAAAATGATAACGATCCACGAACGGTGCGTAGGTACTTCACCCTCTTCCTCTCTGCGGCGTCTTTCGCTGCTACTGACGGTGAGTGGACGGTGCGACCAAGGTGGCTGGCAAATTAGGCACTTGCCGTTCCTCCAAGGCACCAGGGTCAGCCCATCCGGCCTCTTGCCATCAGTCCTGCTCAGACCCAGAGGCTCCAACAGGCAGGGGACATCAGCCCTCCGAACAATATCATTGAGCGCATGGTGACGCGGGAACCTCCCCGAGCAACGACGACAACTCAAAGCGCATCTGTGGGGTTCACACTCCCTGCAGCTCATTGAATTGATATCATTTCTCATATTTAGAAATAAAGAATATACATTTATTAAGCACAGACTTAAAGACACACAACTATTTATAGGACTGATCATGTTTGCGGGCCCAACATGGCGATCGCACCCTTTGTCCAACAATGGGACACGATATAGCTTAACAAAAAAAACGAATTACTTTATTTTAATGAAGTTCCTGTCAACCACCTTGCTTGAAACAATTTCCTTAAACATGCTCATCTCCCACCACGTATAATCAATTCACTATTCTACCAACCTTTGTTCTAAATTCAAAAGGCAATAAATTGGAACGTCACAAAAACGTTTTTACCCCGAAGCGCCACTTAGGAGTTTTACACATCGTTCTTTGTTTCCATTACCCCGAGCGTCTAATTGATACCGTGGGCCTGAGGGTTTCGTACTTAGCACCTCTACGGACGAGGCTTTTTTAAACTTTATTTTTATAAAGCGCGTTTTGAAAAATTACCGCTCTTTTTGACCACCGTCGGCTGCGGTAGGGTTGAATTTATGCTAGGTGATAGGGGTGTCTCTACAATTTGTGTTACTGTGTTATTGTTTAGTTATTTTTGCTTAATTTGATTGCAAGGTAAATTAAAACGTTTCGATTATAATGAAACAATGAAATACTCTTGATCCATGCTGATGAATGTTTTTCATTTTTGTCCCACCGTTGTTATTTATTTTTCATCAAATGTTAAAACAACAAAGCGATACCATGATATTACATATTTTACTGACATTACCAAACCACACCACCAAAAAATATTTATTAGATCAAAATAAAAATAATAACCCAAAAATCAACTTCCGTATCGCTATCGAGAATGTAACAAAAAAATCAAATGTCAGACAACCCTATCCGTCTCGCGGCTAGCCATCTGTCAGTGAGTGACAGGCGCGGGTTAACCCTTCAACGGCGACCGTATTTACACTGGGTACTATTGACACGGTCTACTAATTTATACGTTTTAGTGTTAAATGAAGTGCATTGCCTGTTGATTGTAATTTGGTTGTTTATTATATTTGCAGTTGTACTGTATTATTATTGCATAGCTTCGTAACCAAACCTGTTAAGCTCCTAAGTTCTGAGTTGAGCTGCATAATAATAATAATATCCCTGGACATTTCACACAGCACCATTTGTCCCAAGCTAAGCAACCTAATGCTTGTGTTATGGTAACAAGATGGCTGATAAACTACTTAAATACATTTTTTTTTTTTTGTAAATACATACTTATTATAGATAGAAAAACACCCAGACTCGGAACAAATACATGTAGGTCATACAAATATTTTGTTCCGTGCGGGAATCGAACCCGCGACACGCAGCGCAGCAGTCAATCGCTTAACCACTGCGCCAACCGTGCCGTCGGATTATTGACTTGCATGATTATTGACAAATGCGTGCACTGACTGGACAGGTCCACTCAATCTGTGTGGTTCATTGCTCAAAAGATCATTTCAGACACCAATCTACATGGTATTTACATGATCTGACCAAGGTCCCTGAGTTTATTGCGGCCTTTCTTCTCAGAGTAGACAGATAGGATACGCCGACCTCATCTACTTTTTAAAATATGATTGAAGTAAAAGTGTTTCAACAAACCTATTTACAGAAATAAAATTACTATCAAATAAAAAAAATATCAAAGTTATCCTTTGCTTTTGATACGTAAAACGCAATTTGTTTTTATTCGATGACCTTCGTTCTAAGTGCATTTAGTTACTACTTTTGTTTTAGTTTTTGACAGTGGATTTAAAGTTAAAATGACAAAGTACCGAAAACGTAAAAACACAAACAACCAGTGGTCCACATTAGCCCTGGATTAAAAGACCTGGAAGTTATGGGGAGGCACGCAGTGGCATGGTGCAGCTTAACAGTATAAACTAAATAAAAAGGCAAGGTCAATCATGTTAAAAAAATATATGCATAGCCAGGGTATTTATCATGGCGTCTTTATCTAACTACGAATAACTATACCAAAACAAAAGCTTCAATATAATTTTCTGTTTTCAGAGTTATCAGAAAAGACCGTTTGCAAATCACGATCTAATGACACCAATGAATGACCTGGAAGAAACGCTAAGTCCATTAGCAAAGAAGCCGTTAACGTAGCAAGAAAATATTCACATCGAATAGATGTATATTTGATACTTAGGTAAGTAGCAGTGTAGCTCCCTAATACATTCAATAGCATCTTGACCATGAGATCGGCTCGACAATAGAACCCTTTGCACCCCATCACTTTGTAACATTACGTAAGTAACCCAACACTCTCGGTCCACCCAATAATGAACTTTTTATCTCTCCATATCCTCTCATTAAACCTCAAACATCTTCCCGGATGTTAATTCCGAGGGTCACTTATTCCCACCAACAGCACCTTACGTGTACACGAAAAACAAACTAATAATTTTTAATAATAGCAACCCTTCCGTGTTTTTTTAAGTCCGAAGAACACCAGTCCATTCAGCCTCTTCCGTGAGAACGTCAAACATGACCATAGAGAAAAAGTGCTGCGTAAAAAATGAAATGGGGGCGAGTGGACAGTTGTCGGATAAAAAAGCTCTCTTAGAAACGAATAATAAACAGGTTTGATGGCGTATTATCTGATTTTAAAATGTAAAGGTGGCTTTGATGTTGCGTTTTATTTTAATGGTGGCCGTATTCGATTTAAATGATGTGTAAATAGTTAATTATCTGTTGATGGTTTTATGGTTGTTAATAACTTTATATTTTATTGGTTTCTGTTGCTACCAGCTAACGTAAAAAGTGTTTTTGTCATGCATGCAAAAACTTCACAGCATGTGAAAAGTTGGAGCATCTGAACGGTTGACCCCGCTTATATCGGTCAACGCCTCGGTTTCCTTTCATTTCGTTGCAAGCAATGATATAAAAACTATAGGTAGTAGTTTAAAATTTTTCATCACTAACGATATCAGCTGTATTCAACCAGATAAATTAGACAAAAATATGGCAAAAACACCTAAATTAATTTCTGCACCACCAAATTAGTTACATCTAAGTACAAATAACTTCACATATCCCTACTCCCTGGCTCCCTATCTTATCAAAACAAACCACCATCCTACATTAATTCTCACGTTCGTTTCATTAAGTTTTTTTTCTAGTTTTTTGGCTCTCATCCTCAGGCAGTCAGGCACTCCCTCCCTCGCCTACAGGTGTCTTTATAAAAAAAAACATTAACCATAGACTGTACGTCAATATGAGTTCCCGCGTTTTTCTGCGTCAAAACTTTTTCAATTGAGGTTTTAATTGTTTTGGTTTTAAATTATGATGAATAGGGAATTAGTATTATTAGCATTTGTTATAAGCTGGTATGGGAACGAGCAGCCTTGGCTTTGAAGGGGAATATCTTAACAGTCGTTTATTGAGTATTTCTAATGAACCTAATGATGGATAATTCTTGTTTTTCCTGACGATGACATTATACTGCCATTACTGTCCTAAAAAAGCGCTAGTAAAATGCTCTTGAATTCTGTCACCGTAATTATAGTAGCCAAGAATTTACAATTAAAATGCAACAGATGAGAAAATTAACACATCTTTGAAAGGGTGACATACCATGGCATTTTAAATATTATTTATTCATTCATGCATAACATAAACATGATATGTACCAGTACAAAAATGAAATAAGGAGATAAGTTAGAATGCGAATACAATTTGTCCGTCTGTCTGTCCACAACTCGATTCAGTGGTCGAAAAAACTGGAAGCGGACAATAAAATTAAATATAATGACGAACACATCGACACATGTCACTTCCGATGCGGCGGCCATTAAAATCAGTTAACCCTAAAACGCATCCCAAAAACCAATGTCTCTGATCGACAATTAAAAAGAAATAAAACAAATCGTGGCGGGAAACAACTGTTGTCATTTTTTTTTAATCAACAGGTGGCAAAGGGTTAGTGATGTAATGCCTATGGAGAAAGCGTAACAAATAGGTTGTCTAAACATGTGTTAGGTACGTTAATTAATTACTGGAGAAATTGAAAGTTACCCCTTTGCCGCGAGCGGTAATTTTTTCTAGTTATTATTGAAATCGAATGGGCAATGAAGGATGTAATTTATTACGCTGTAGGTGTGATAATGGTTTTGTGACGTCAGCCAGGCTGTTTAAGTCACCCCGCGGTCATGGCAGAAAAAAATAAATCTGTGTCTATTGGGATGGGAAAGAAGGAAAAAGTGAGTGAGTCAGCTGTTTGACATCCCGTGTAACGTCTGGAGGTCAACTGAGGGTACGACTCTCTAGAAAACTCGTTAGATAGACTGGCAACGAAATATTAATATAGGTATTTGATAAGAGAATCAATAAAAATCAGAATTAGGAACCTTATCTTTCCTAACATCATTTTTCTGCATAGGTACTTAATAAAGCTATAAAAATTAAGTATAATCCAATATTAAGTTATGATCCAGGTTTCAAACTAAATTGTTCTAATTTGGCTTGAATACAGGGTGGCAGGGACATCGGCGCGCAAACTGTAACCATGGATTCGGCTATAATTATATTATAATATATATAAACGTGATATAGTTGAAGTTTAGTAAGAAACCGATGGATGTTTCCGAATGAAATTTAGTTTGATAAATGAACTGTTTGTTTTCTATTAATTAAATTAAATTTTATCTGAATACATCAATCCGTTTCTAATTAAACTTCAACTATATCCGACAACCCTGCATACTTATCTCTTTTGTTGACTGTACCTACGTAAGTATTATTACATATTTAGTACTGATTGAAAGGAAAGCAGGACTAAAAGCATACGAATGTGATAAGGCCGTCTATTTATAGATGTATTTTGTAGTGTTCGATATATTCTTTGTTTTATAGTTTTTGTGGTGTACAATAAAGTATATATAAAGAATGAAGAAAATCAGACCATAGGTAGGTACAAATTATAATAGGTACCTACGCTTTGGAATGGGCAACTAGCTTCATTTTTCTGACTGACCGACCCCTTGACAATTCAAAAGTACCTGTAATTGGTTTAATTGAAATAAATACTTTGAGTTTGAGTTTGAATAATTCCTTACAAAAAACAGTCTTGCAACAAAAGGCATAATAAAAAAACATGTCTTCTTCACGTGTTTTCTCAAAACAAACAAAACGATCCGCGGCTCATATCCTGTCATTACAATAATTACAAACATTAATTCACACTGCCTGTCGACCATCACCTTATTGCTTTTACTATAAGGTCGATAATCGCATAAATGTTACTTTAATATGAGAACTATTTTATAGATTAGGTACAGCCATGTCATTTGGGTCAAACGACAGTTGGCTTTGATTTTTTTCTGATTCCGACTAGTAATACTTGTGACTAGCTAGCTAGCAAATCAGTTTTCATATTCTGTGGTAGTAGTTTTATTAATATTTGCGGTTTGAGAAAATTGGACCTCGGCCGGCATTTTAGGGTTACGAATTACGATGAGATTTTATATAGTCAAAGTAAAAACGTATAGTTATCAATTCAACCAATCTGCCTAGTCTTTTCCCAATGTTGGGTCGGCTTCCAGTCTAACCGGATGCAGCTGAATACCAGTATTTTACATGGTGTGACTTTCTATCTGACCTCAACAACCCAGAAACTGGGTAACACGATACCCCTTGGCAAGGCTGGTTGTCGGACTTTTGGGCTTCTGACTACCCGTAACGACTGTCAAAGATCTACGAATGACAGGCAGAACCAACTGCTTATCGTGGCATATAGATTTTTTTTTCATCTCGCATGAATCTCTTTCAGTATTTTATTATACATGACACTCTCAAGGGCTATAGCGCCCTTGGAAGCCGGCTGTAGCCGTCATAACAATAAAACTTCTATTGTGTCTCGTTTACCGCGCCAGAACCTGTTAAATTGTCTACTTAGGTACCTACTTCCATCTTTAAGGGAACTTCGGAACACACAGAAACTTTATTTACTAAAACACATGACAACGTAGATATTTTATTTTCAATAATAAAGGCCACTACAATACGACAGACATCCCCTTCAACACCTGTCGATACAGACATAAATAATTGTATCAATACAAACATTTGGGCGAGGTCTTTGACCTTTTCGTACAAAAGGACCAAAAAAAGGTTTCAATTCAAACCTTAACATCCAATGTCAAGGTTCATTTTCAATTGTAGTCATTGAACTTGAACGGACACTCTGGATGCTTTTTCGGATATGAATATCAATCATTGAGAATAAAATTGCAAAAAAAAAATTCATAGTTATTTCTTAGAAATGTGAAAATAAGTGTGAAAATAAATAGACTGCAAAAGATGAATTCGAAAAAATATTGTAAATTCTTAGGGTTTCTAATATTATGTAGGTAGTCACTCCACGCTTTTCACCAGGCCCATTCATTTGTGAAGAAAATACGAAAACTGTCTTAAAAATTCTCTTAAATAAACAAAATCTCCAAATTAAATTCAATTATTTCAATTACCCGCTCGGATATCCGCCTTAGCATCCAACACTCCACTGCTACAATTGTCCGGTAACATCTGCCCCACATCTGCTGATCATATCGGACCTGTCCGGTGGAAATCAACGCAGCGCGGCAAGCGAAGGGTTAGCTTCGAGTTTAAAAAAGGAATACCAACGGCTTAGAGTTGATTAAAGATTAGTTTAGATTCAAGATTAGAAGCTTACAAGAATTCTGTTTTTAAAAAATTGTATTTTTATTTTATTTATAGGAATAGGCCCATCCTTCGCACGGTTTTTACGAATTGAAAAAACATCGAGATTTCTCTATTTTATGTAAGTTTAATATTAATCTACTATACAGTGTGACGATTAGGATATCACATGAATTGAAACCACGTCTACATAACGTATATTAAACATACCTACACAATTAAAAGAATTAATAACAATTAACATTTTAGTCGTGGGACCTTTTTTCGTTTCAGTATTTACCTAACAACATTAAACTTAATTTGTGTTTACTTCGTAACAATAACATAAAGTTTGTGTTGAATCCTTGATACCATTGCCTCACGCGTGTCTAGTGACTTATTAATTTATCAAGGATGGTTTGTCAAAAAAGTCACGAAGTAATAGCGCAGGCAGGCGATGCGATACGACGGAGTAGGAGGGGAGGGAACAAGAAATTTCACGCGGACAAAGTCGCGGGCTATTAGTGTATTATACACATAAACCAAATTACATAAGACAGTCGCCCAAAACGGCTGCCTTCTCCAAATGATGGTGAAAACCGCATCAAAATCCGTTGCGTAGTTTAGAAGAACAACGCAGTCACACAGACAGACACGAAAAACGACTTTAATTTATCGGTTCCCATCACGTCTGCAGAGTTTCGCTAGCTAATTTAATTTAACCCTGTAGATATAGATTATAGATACAACAGTATAAAATAAAAGAACTGCAAGATTCGTTTACTTATATAGAAAACACACTTTCATAAATTGTTTAAAAATTTATGAAAAAAAATCTTTCTGAACGCTTTCGTGGGTAAACGGACGTTAATTAATGCAAGATAAGATATTACTTATGTTAACTTCGTGTTAACAATACGTGAACATGTTGACATTATTCATTACTTTATTTATAGCCACTGATACAACATGCTAGTATTTTATTTATTTTAAATCTTTGAACTTCCTTTACCCAAATGTCCTTTCTTTGGTATTGTTCGTCGAATCGTTGAGCTCCTTAAGTTTTGAGTTGAGCTGCACGATTTCTGACAAATGCGGGCACTGACTGGACAGGTCCACTCATGATGTGTAGTTCTTTCCTTAAAAGATCATGTCAGACATCGATCTACATAATCCGACCAAGATTATGTCTGGACTTTAAAAGAGACTGTGACCTATGAGTTCGTTTCAGCCATTCTTCTCAGAGTAGTCACGCCGACCTCATCTAGTTTTTAAAATATGATTGACGTGTGAAAGTGTTTGTACAAACCTATTTACAGAAAATAAATCACTTATGAACACAAAACAAACAAATGGAAATTAAACCAGTTTCGATTTAACATAACAGGGTCCTAATTCACTATCTATTCCTTACTTCGAAACCACGTCAATTCCTAGCTAATCCCGCCAATCTCACGTTGATTTCGCGCGGTTTGTTCATTGTGTCATAGAGAATTACAGCCCAGCACCCCAATTGCGTAACACACAATCAATCGGAATCAGAATCATTTTGAAGCAAATTGCTAATACATTGCTTCATAAGTTCGAAAAATTTGTCTGCTCAACACGTAAATAGCGCAATGAATGTTGTTGAACTGTCAAAATGAAACCGATTCCGATTAATCGTGTGTTAAGCAATTAGGGTGCTTGTAAAATGTGAGTGTACTATACGTAAGTACTCAAACTAAAAGGATTTATTTCAATTAAACCATTTACAGGCACTTTTGAATTGACAAAGGAGTCGGTCAGTCAGGAAGATGAAGCTAGTTGCCCATTCCAAAGCGTAGTAGGTTCCTGTGGAGAAGAACGGGCAAGAAACTCCATGGACCACTCTTCCTAACCCATAGGGGTATGAGGCGTGATGTTATGTGTTAATTTCCATTTCAGGCTACCATATCTATGGGTCACCATAGACTGAACAGTCACCATAGACTCATAGAAGTTGCTTTCAAAATGTCATCGGGGTAAAAATCAGAAACGCGATCAGATGCTTGGGACCTGGGTGAGGGTGCATTTATTTTTTAATTTAATTAAAACTGCTACCACCGATTCAACTAACATCACACGCATCGCTTTTTTGAACTTTATTTGTTGCTGCGAAGCACTATTGTTAATAACTTAAAAATTTGCTTCTTACCGCGCCTTAAGACTTGAAACTCCTTAACGCTGGAAAGTCAACCAATCTCCTAGAAAAAGCTGCGAATACGCACAAAACCACAACAGCTGTGATTGGCACAGTATCGTTAACGATCTTAAGCACACGAGTAACCTACTTTCGTGTCAGCAAAAAAACTAACAATCGTTCTCTTATGTATGGCAACATTGGCAACGGGCAACAAAAACAAGGCGGCCATTTGCAGTGGATTTAATGTGAACATTATGGAAGATTATAAATGGCGAACTGATAAATGTTGCCGTTTCATTGAAAGGTTCCGTAGGTCTTTACTTTATTATTTTCTAATGCTTCTCCATAAGAACCTACTGCACTTTGGAGCAGACGAGTCCTGGAGTGGAGACGTAGGGAGTAGAGTGAGATGCCCCCCAGCTAGATGAGATACGACCTCAAAAAGGTGGCTGGGATGGACTGGACGCGGAAAGTAGAGGACAGGGTGTTGTGGCGCAGTATGGGAGAGGCCTATGTCCAGCAGTGGACTGCGATAGACTGAGTTGATGACGTTTTGGAACGGTCAACTAGCTTCATCTTTGTAACTGACAGACCCCTTGACGATTCAAAAGTGCCTGTAATTGCTTTAACTGAAATAAATACTTTGAGTTTGAGTTTTGACAGAAAAACAATCATAGTACAAAAAGCAGTGCAGTTCAACTTCTATCCTGCTTTAGGAGCTGGTAGTAAGCCCCCAGTATTGGAGAAAAAATGCTGTGGAGAAGTATTTTTTCTATGTCATTTTTTCTTACCATCGCCTAACTAACCTAACATCCATCGCCTGACTTACCTAATCATCGCTTGGAAGATTTTTCATGACCTACGGTAACCTAATTAATTGCAATATTTTTAATAAAAAAATAAGACGGGTTATAATTATATATAACCTCTCAATATTAATCTTTATCGTTCACCATAATCGTTATTAAGTATTAATCTTAATAAAGTTATTAACATTTAACATTTTTACATCGAGTCGGAATGTATAAGCCGAAGCCTTTGATGGTAATCTGTGGTCTCGAACCAAAGCGCGCGAAAATAGCCGCGGCGGCGCGCCAAAAAAACAGATGCTCAACTTTCCGGACTAAAATAAACATGGACGGCGCGATTCGGCGCTAGCCACTTATTATAAATAATTAATGATTCCGTCCGCTCTTATGCACGATAAAATGCCATTACGGTTTTCATCGGTGGACTTGCAAAAAATAACGTGAGCCGCCGCCCGAACCCGTCCCAAACAAAAAACACGCTTAAAAGAGTGCGCGAGCATCGCTGAAATTCCCGCCGTTTCTTACCGCCGCCCGGTCATTTGACTCTGACCATTATCTGCGGAATTAACAACGGTAAAAAAATACACGATTCGATAAAAGTGTATAGGCGTTGTCGCGAGCAGTTTTTGTAATATAAATAAAGGGTACTGCGGGCGCTACGCCAGGCACCGACAGCGGCCGTAATGGCGTCAAACACGATAAATATTGCTACTCATGAAAATTCAGCGACGCATTATCCGAGCGAGTGGCCCTGAAAAACATCGGACCTCATTCCTTTCGAGATATTTCATCACATCTTAGACTAAAAAATACATCATCGCTGCAGTTGCACGTTTATTTTTATGCGACAAAAAACTGGAGTCATTATAATGTTCCGTTTTACGTATGTGGCAAGCGGTGCGTTATAATATCACAAATGACAGATGCGTCATTCCAACTTAAGTCAACGGACAGTAGCGTCGCGCACAAAAAATTATAAAAACGCCAAGACAATTATACTATTTGCATATTCACACAGCGGTATTGTTAAATACGCTGATTCAACGAATGAAAGGAGAAAAAGAGGTTTTTTTTTCGAATACGTTTCGCTGTTTTCGAACGCATCTTTGCGTAACCGAGTTCTTTATTCGAATTGTATGACTGAAGAAGCATTGTTTGAGCGGGGGTGTGCTAACAGGACCAGAAAAAAACGCTCGTACAATATCTGTGTCTTTATCTTAATCATGTTCATGACCCTTTAAAGAAAAAGACCCCAAGAAAGAAAAACATTGTTTTCCTTTCTTAATTTTATTATGCTCATAAAAAAAACTCTTTCGATCTCTTTTATTATTTCGCGACATAGAAATCAAATCAAACACCACTCAAAGTTCTGTATAATTCTTAAACCAATCGTCAGAACATCAGTGCAGCAGGGTATCATTTTGAAGGATATTGCTATTCCATTGCTTCATATGTTCGAAAAATATGTCTGCTCAACAACGTAAATAACGCAATGAATGTTGTTGAACTGTCAAAATGAAAGCTATTCCTACTGTTAGTGTGTTATTAACAATATTATTACCCGATGTTCCTTCCAAAGAAAACAGTAATATGGTCCTTCTATCCACGACCGCACAAAACACTTTTCTTGTAGTAAAGTAAAATACTTAGGGTCGAGTTGAAAGTAAAAAACATAAAACAACCGGCTAAAAGTTCAAACTGACGATCGATAGTCAAGAACCCTTTCGTTTCGACACAATAAGTTTCACAACAATTAAGGCTACACTAAATATTTCTTGTGTAGGTATAGAATAGGTTCGTAATCCCTACTAATATTATATGAAAAAGTAACTGTCGGACCGTCGTCGGACTGTCTGTTACACTTTCATGCCCTAAAAGAATGGATTTAGATGAAAATTGGCACAAGGATAGATCATCTCAATCTGAACAATTTTCAAGAATATTGCTAATCCATTGCTCGTATGTTCGAAAAATGTGTCTGCTCAACAACGTGAATAACGCAATGAATTTTGTTGAACTGTCAAAATAAAACCCATTGGTACTGATGGTGTGTTACGGAATTACCCCGCTGGATAAGTAATTTTTATCCCGTCGGATAATTTCCTACATCCACGTGGGAGAAGTCTTGCAAAAGATAGCACCTACTCAATGTTACTTAGCTACAGGGGTCAAAATAATTACTTATATGCAGCCCACATTACTAACCCGGTAGCTTTACAATAAAAAGTAACTCGGTACTTTTTGTGAAGACAATTTAATAAAGAATTCTTTAATAGTGCTTAAAGTATTTTTTTACCACGACACGCACTGACATCTGTAGCATTGTTCTTAAATACCAAGCTGTTACGAATCCTCACCACGATTACTCTAAGGGCCCGATCACTGTTGAGCTCCTTAAGTTCTGAGTTGAGCTGCACGATTACTGACAAATGCGTGCACTGACTGGACAGGTCCACACAATCTGTGTGGTTCTTTCCTTAAAAGACTATTTCAGACATCGATCTACATGGTCTTCACATGATCTGACCAAGATTATGTCTAGACTTTAAAAAAGACTGACCTAAGAGTAGTCAGATAGGGAACGCCGACCTCAACTAGTTTAAAAAAATATGATTAACGTGTAGAAGTGTTTGTACAAACCTACTTAAAATAAAAAAAATCATTTATCATTTTCACGTACTATAATAACCACACCACATTGTGCATAATCAGCCTATAATGTTCCCACTGCTGCCTTTCTGGGAGTTTGAGGGGTGGGAGTGGGCTGTAAATCTACCACGCGGGCCCAGTGCGAGTTGGTACATGTCACATGTCTTCAAATATAATATCCTTTGCAATGAGCAGAAAGGTTTCAGAAAAAATAAAAACATTAACATGGCCATTTACGACTTGCTACGTAACATAATGATGAATATCGACAACAAAACACCAGTTTGTGCAATATATACTGACATGACTAAAGCCTTTGACTTCGTTAAACATGACATTCTTCTGCACAAAATTGACAGGTACGGTATTAGAGGAAACGTCTTGAGACTTATTGAATCTTACTTAAGCAAACGTAAACAACAGACAGAAATCACTAGGATATGTCCCAAAAGTAAGATTCAATATAAATATTTATCAGATAGTAGGGAAGTCAAATTCGGAGTACCGCAAGGTACTGTTGTCGGTCCCTTAATATTTTTACTTTATATAAATGACCTGCCTAGACAAATTCAACAGCCAATGGTATTATTTGCTGACGACAGCACGGCAATAGTTAAATGTACAGAAAAAGCGGATTATCAAACAGATATTAATGACACATTAAAAAATATAATAAATTGGCTTTCTATCAATAATTTAATCATCAATTTGAAAAAAACAAAAGTAATGCATTTTTACCAGCGTTTACGTCCAGACACTTTGACTATTGCATACAATGGAGAAAGAGTAGACAATACAAATGTTGCAAAATTTCTTGGTATAATAATTGACAATCATCTGACATGGAAACCACAGGCCGACGAGATCTGCAAGAAATTAAGCAAATCGGCCTACATCTTATATAATTTGACAAAAAAAGTTAGAACTGACACGATTATTGTAGCCTATCATGGTCTCGTTGCTTCTGTTTTAAGATACGGAGTAATTTTTTGGGGTAACTGCAGTGAGAGAGAAAGAATTTTCAGAGCCCAAAAATATTGCATTAGATCAATGACTGGAATAAATTCAACAGACAGCTGCGTTCCTATGTTTAAATCCCTTAACTTACTAACCTTTCCATCGCTCTATATTTTGGAAATGGGACTGTTTGTGAAAAGTAATCAAAATTTATTTTGTTCAAATATTGATTGCTCAACAAGGCCAACATTAATAAGATCTCAATATAAAAATCTTTTACATACAGGCAAATTTAAAACAGCACTGCTGAAAAAGAATATTATGCATATGGGACCGGTGATATACAATAAAATACCTGATGATTTAAAAATTGCACACTACAAATATTTAAAAGGAAATTAAATAAATTGCTACTTGAAAAATCTTATTATACAATTGATGAATTTTTGAATGACAAATCAATATGATTATAATACAATGATTTTCCTTGCGATTTTAATTTTCAAATTCTATTGCATTTTTGACTAATTATTAACTTATTATTGACGTTGTATTATTGACTAATTATTAACTTATTATTGACATTGTAATATTGACTAATTATTAACTTATTACTGACATTGTTTACCACTGAATGAACTTACAAATTGAATGATTTATATTTTTATTGACTATTTTATAATTTCATACTCGTTAAATATTTGATTTTTTAAGATTATTTCATAATTAATTCTACTATAAAAAATTTTTGCATGCCTCACGGTAGAATGTACTGGATCCTTCTCTTACTTAACACCATACTTTTGTACCTACATTCATAGCAAATAAATTATTTCATTTCATTTCATTTCATTCATTTCATTTCATTTCATTTCGAATTTTTGGGTCTTGGAACGGAATTAGTGTATTAACTTGAAATATTAATTTAAATATCCTGTTTTTTTTGGGTAAAATAAAACATATCATCTCAATTTATATTTCAAGTAACAAAACTACCAGAGATCGTTAACCCCTAAAAAAAATATAAAATCGTTAGTATTTTTACCCATCACCTCTGCAGAGTTTCGCTAGCTAATTTAATTTGACCTTACCTTGTAGTTGTGGTACGTGTGATCGGGCCTTTAAGTAAAACTTCAAAGAAATTAATTAAGATGACCTTTTAACTCTGCTCAGTTTCTTTTAAAAAAAACCCCATGTCAACCGTTTAAGTGGCGTGATATTTCACACAAGTGAAAAAGTAAAGAATTTGTAGTATGTCGATATATGGGGGCCATTCGCTATATTGCCTTAAATGGAGCCAATAAAAGTGATGACAGGAGTCTTATTAAGAAAACATATAGGTACATGGTGCTGCTGTGTAGCGTTCTAGCTTTGGTCCTTCAGGGAGAAGTTTGTTTAAAATTTTACAAAAGGTCTATTTCACGCGTGACTGCCTCGTTGGTGTAGTGGTCGCACGCGCTACTGCTGAGTATGAGGAGCTGGGTTCGATTCCCGGGTCGGGCAGTGTTGAGTTTCTTTCCCGATATACCACGGGATCGAGACTTAGATATGCGGGTCAAACCGCGGGGCGCAGCTAGTAAAACATATAAACACCTTTGTTTTTGATACCCTGCCAATTAGGTACATTATATCCCAAAAGATTTTCAGGAGTATTTCTGTACGTAACGAACAAACCAATTTTTTTTTTAGCCATTAGTGTACCACTGCTGGGCAAAGGCCTCCCTACTCTCTTTCCACCTCTCTGTCCAGAGCCAAGGACCAATCTTTATAAAAAATAAATTATTAAATTCAGACATTACAGTCCATAGATTGTTAGTAAAGGAGTCCAGACCAAAATATTAACAATAATTTGTTAAGTAAATAATTTAATGTCTTTGACAATAATTAATCCTATAAAAAAAACATTTTCATGTCACTTCATATTCTATTTAAATGGAAGAATGTGACAGTTCATCCGGCACATTTTTCATCCGAATCAAGTTAAAATAAAAGTTTTTACTTCAAGAACGGAAGCGTACTTACGAAGGCGCATACATTTGTATGTTTTAAAATATTATGTATGATATCATGCATGCTAGAGTTTCGTAAAAATTGGCTCGCATCTACATATTATGTAGATTTAGTTGTGCTTGCTTAAAGGTAGGCTCTTTCTTAGTTAACGAGACCTGAGAACTTAGTTAGAAACTATAATTTTCTACCCTAATGGCGTGCAGTATCAATCACAAACTGAATCATTTTGAATGATATTGCTTATCCATTGAGTCGTATGTTCGAGAATTTTGTCTGCTCAACAACGTAAATAATGCAATGAATGTTGTTGTACTGTCAAAATGACAGCCGTTCCGACTGTCAGTGTGTTACGAAATTACCCCGCTGATTTTTCTTAATGCCCCCACCTATGAGGAACTGAAAATAAATTTGATATGCTAGGTAAGCAGGGTTACCAATATAAATATTGCATTCGAAAGTGTGGAAATTAGTGACGCAATATTAAAAAGTATCAAAACTGTGTTTGAAAATTGTTCGTAATAGGTACATACATAGTTCATGAATGAAAAGTTAATTGAAACTAATTTTGAAAGATTGTGCAATGATTAGCCTGCTTCTTATATTGATTTTAAGATAAAAAAAAACGACCAAAAGGAATAATTCTTTAAGACATAACATAACATCACACCGGTTCTTCCCGAAGGGTTGGGCAGAGGTGACCTATAGTACCCCACATTTCGCCAGTTATGTTTTAAGCCCCATGTAATAGGGGGCGATACGAGCCTATTGCCATCAGCGGGCACAAAACATATTCATAACATAAATCGGAAGAGCAATTTGATTCAAATTAATTTCACCAAAGTTAATTTCATCAGTAACTGTAAACTCCGTAACCAGACTCTTCTTTCAGGAATCATCTGCCTAGCCTTTTCCAAACTATGTTGGGGTCGGCTTCCAGTCTAACCGTATGCTAAATACCAGTATTTTACATGGAGCGACTGCCTATCTGAGCTCCACAGCCCAACCGGGTAATACGATACCCCTTGGTAAGACTGGTTATCAGATTTTCGGGCTTCTAACGACCCGTAACGACTGTCCACGAATGATAGCCGGGACCAACAGCTTAACGTGCTTTCACGAAGGGGTCTTGATATGTAAAGATGGTCACCCATCCAGGGACCAACCGCGGCAAGCGTAGCTTAACCTGACCGATCGACCCGTGCGGCTGTTATTACTTAGCCACAAGACGCTCACTCTTATTTCAAGAATAGTCTACTGACTTACGTGGAACAGAACTTGCCCTTAACAAACATTAGTTAGCAAGGCAAGGCAGGGCCTGGCTCCGTCCCGTCTGCCCACGGAAAAAACTTTGCTAAAAATAAAAGTATTGCACCGCGCCTTAATAGGGTTCCGCGGAGACGGGGAGGGAGCACTCAGGGATTACCAAGTAGGTTTTAATAGGATCAGTTTAGATCGTTAGCTTCCTTGCCTTGAAGGTACCATTCGTCAATATATTTTTTTTTAGAAAGATTTGAATATATCTGCCGTGGGAAAAATTTATATTAATCTCTGAAGACAGCATGGCAGCCTCAGCCTGTAGCGGTTTCGTCAAAAATTAGTACTTTTGCCAAGTATACAGTATTTACAAAAAAAAATCCAAAAACCCTGTTACAATTTCAGTAGACATCGTCTTTGTATGAGAAAATGCCTCAACGGAGTAATTGTGTAACACACTACCTAATAGTAGGGATGGCTTCCATTTTGAAAGTTCAACAACATTCATTGCTTTATTTACGTTGTTGAGCAGACACATTTTTCGAACATATGAAGCAATGGATTAGCAATAGATATACTTCAAATTGATTCAGATTGAGATTGAGTGTTACGCAATTAGGGTGCTGGTCAGTGTGAAAGTTTTCAGGGGCATATTCCTGTAAACACATTACATATTATTACTTATTAATGACGATCATTCTTGTGGATCCTAACATACAACACCAGTGGTTGTTCACCAAAATAGACACTACCTACGGAACCTCCATCTTAAAAATAACCCCCGCATTTTTTCCCAACCACCATTTTGTTTCATTTCGCTTAGTTTTTCAGGCGCACGGCAGACATAGTTATACTTTATTACGAACGGATTAAATTCAGTCAAGATTTGTTTTTATTAACTTGCTTTTTTATGGAACCATTTTGCATAATGTTCTTTTTTATCGCGTTGTGCGCGAAACGAAAATAATTTTGACACTTGATACTTTTGTAGAGAAAATTAGTTTGTTTTTCATCGTAGGAATATGAAAGAGTTTAGGTAACTGAAAAGTTATGTGGAAATCGGTTGTTATGGTATGGGCATGGGATACGAAGCAATGGGGAAAATGTCATGTCATGTCGCGTCTATAGCAGTAGGGGTCTTCCCCTACTGCTATAGACTATCCATCGTTTCTTTGGTCTTCCAAAGAAACGATGGATAGTCTGTGTGAAAGATGATATGGTTAGAAAGGGGGTGACTTCTGCGATGCTGACTAATAGACAAGACATTTTTTTTTAATTTAGGAAAATATTTGCAATTGACGGCACCGTTGGCGCAGTGGTTAAGCGACTGCTGCGCTGCGTATCGCGGGTTCGTTTCCCGCACGGAACAAATATTTGTATGACCTACAAGTAGTTGTTCCGGGTATGGCTGTTTGTGTCTGTGAGTTTTAATATTTGTAAACGCACCCACGATACAGGAGAAATTCCTAGTGGGGGCAACGTTTAAAAAAAAAATCCCTTCGCCCTTCAAGTCAATTTAGACACATGATTAAATTACTCCAAAGCCAATTCAATTCAAGTTTTAATAAATTCAAATAGTGCAGTCGCATTAACGTGTCAAAAATATATAAATATACCTATATCATCGTTAGATTGTCATGAAAATATCAACATTAGGTATACCACCAATCCATAACTATTCATAAAGAAACAAATTAAAAACACCAACAACAAGCACATTCATATCATAACTACTCCACACAACAATAAATGCGTTTTTTAATAACATTTCCAATGAGTATGTGACAAAAACGTATGATATTCAAAGACGCACGCGATGGGAATCGAACCCGTTGCGTCGCGTAATTTGCGTTTTTCTGTGCCAAGCCTGGCGTCGGTTTGTCTTGGGATGAACGTTTTTGTCTCTGCCTCGCTTCTTGATGGGTATAGCGCGGTTATGTCGTTTTGATAGTTGACGTTCGTGTGAAGAATTAAATACTGATTAGATAGATTCTCCCAAGTGGAGAAGTCGTGTGTTTATGTATGTTTATTATTTATGTGTTAGTTAGATTAAGGGCTGATGTTTCAATCGACAGATAATTTTGATTCCTGTAATAATATAAATAATACCATTGTCTGACAGTTTCTATATGGGCGAACTGTCAAAATTCAAAATTATTCCTCGGATAAAGTTATCTGGCGTTGGAAAAATTAGCCCTAAGTAAAGCAAGAGTTTCATGTATTTCGGAAGATGGTTGTTTTATTACCTTCTGTGCTATACATCGCATGTTTTATTTCCGCAAGGAGAAACAATTTTTTGGCCTATAGATAGATGTTCTAGATCTGGATTTTTATAGCACAAAGTTCTTAAAGTTCAAACGTTAATAGTTCAGATCTTTTTTTTAAATCATTATCTAATTCGTTTTAATAGTAACCACAATTGACGTCATAATTATGGCAATATGATCAACACACTCAAAAAGTTATTCTCTTAAAGTATATTGTTACTGTAGAAAAATTACAGACGAATAGAGAACCTCCTCACTTTCGGAGTCGGTTGAAATTCAAAAACTGAAATAAAAGGGCATCTGGCGTATTATTGACATGAAATTAGGTTCTCACACATGTGCCTATGTCTCCTTAGTAATTCTATATAAACTTTAAAATATATTACATTCACACAGCATTCTTGTGTCTAAATTGGGAGCGTAAAATAACGTTATTTTCATAAATAATTGAGTGATTAGCATTCTTGCCCTATTCCGCGAAGTAGGTAATGCTTAATTAATACATGAATTTGTAGGAAACGGACTAGTCGTAATATTTTCGTACTCTACAATCTATTATAAGAATACTTTGGTATAAAGCTTATTAAAAGTTAGTTACTCTTTTTGAATGTAGATTTTGAGGTTAAAAAGTATTTTTAAACTGCTGATAAGGCATTTTTGCTATAGAGATCTGTAATTTGGGTAAAATATAAAAGTTATATAATAATAGCTATTCCTATTCTTCTTCGTTTCGCTGGTACGACTGAATTTTATATCTTGTTAGCCCAAAACTTTGCCACTTTCACGGCGTCGTCAGTGGCAGCGCAGAGGTCACTTTGACTGCATGTTTTGGGACACAGAGGGCAGGATAGGAGGTGGAGCATGGTTTGCGACATAACTCCACAATCACACCCTACTACCGTTCCGTCAAGGTAGCCCTACTTTACCAGGTATACCTATTATTAATTTTATATAATTCATAAATATTAGGTATGTGTTGTCTAATTACACAGGTCATTTTAAATCTATATATATAAAATTCAAAGTCCTGACTGACTGACTGACTGACTGACTGACTGACTGAGACATCAACGCACAGCCTAAACCGCTGGTCCTAGAGACATGAAATTTGGAGGGTGTATTCTTTGTGAAGAGTAGGTATCCACTAAGAAAGGGTTTTTCGAAATTCCACCCCTAAGAGGGTGAAATGGGGGGATTTTGTTTGTATGAAAAATCTTATTCCTTGAGTTAATAAACTTGAAACTTGGCACAAATACTTATCTAAGTAAATTATGAAGTTGGGCATTTTTAGTTTTTATAAACTACCCCCTAAAAGAGGATTGGGGGGTTTCAAAGTTTGTATGGAAGAATTTTAGCGCGCAGTCCGATTTAATCGAAACTCAGTATTTATACCTAAAATTGAAAGAGAAGAATAATGTGTATCAGGGTTTTTCGAAAATCTACTCCTGACGGCCTGAAAAGGGGTAGTCAATTTTACAGGGGAGGATTTTACTGCATGGCTTGATTAACTCGAAAATTGGTATAAATAATCTTTGAGTCAAGTTATGAACACATCCCAAACGATTTTTCAAAATTCCACCCCTGTGGTGGTGTAAAGCGGGGATACAGTTTATATGAAAAATCTTATTCGTTAGGTTAATAGTCTTGAAAATTGGCATGAATACTCGCCTAAGTAAGCAATAAAGTTTATCATTATTAGTTTTTCAAAACTACCCCTCAAAGGGGCTATAGGGGTGTTAAAGTTTGTGTAGAAGAATTTGAACGCGCGATCCGATTAACTCTAAACTCAGTGTGTGTGTACTTAAGCCTAAAAATAAATAATAACACGTATGAGGGTTTTTCGAAAATCTACCCCTAACGGGTTGAAAAGGGGTAGTTAATTTTACAGGGGAGGATTATAATAAGTGGCTTGATTAATTATAAAATTGGTATAAATAATCTTTGACTCAAGTTATGAATTTTCATGAATATTTTAAAATTCCACCCCTGTGGGGGTGAAAAGCGGGGTACGATTATATGAAAAATCTTATTAATTTAGTTAATAAACTTGAAACTTGGCAACAATACTTGCCTAAGTAAGTAATAAAGTTTATCATTATAAGTTTTTCAAACTACCCCTCAAAGGGGGATATAGGGGTGTTGAAGTTTGTGTGGAAGAAATTGAATGCGCGGTCCGATTAACTCGATACTCAGCATTGATACTTTCGACAGAAAATAATTAATAATAAGTATGTAAAATTGTCGAAAATTGATCCCTGACAGGGCAAAAAGGGGTAATTCGGTTTTTAGGGGAGGATTTGAACTTGAAACTGTATGTTACATTTTCACGCCTAAACCACTGAACTTCTGATTTGGCAAAGAGATAGATGGCATCCTGGGGAAGCACATACTTTTTATCCTGGTAGCACGTTCCCGTGGGATAAGTTCAGACATCCACGCGGGCGAAGCCGCGGGCAGAAGCTAGTTCAAGATAAACGACTTCAAATCATTCCTCGACTAAAAATTTACTAATCTAATGACAACATAAAAATCCATACAAAACTCTTCTGTCAAATGATCAAGTATCAAAATACATCAATCCACGTTACATCTACAGTCAGCCCACAAAAACGCCTAGTTGCATGGATGTCGGAAAAACCGTGGAAACGGCGGAAAAACTACGCTCACACTGGGAACTTAGAAAAACTGGCCGCTGCTGTGAACGATTGTTCTTGCAGTACTTACGACTGCTTTTAATTAGGGAGACCCGAGACGATAAGACGTTCTTTTCCACTGTATTTTTTGTCACAAATATAATATATTAAGTTTTCCTGAATTTCTTGCTCGTTTTTGTTGGAGTATACGATGGCAATCAGTTATTTATTATTATTAGATATTATGGGCCTATTGTATGCCACTGCAGGGCAAAGGGCTACAATCTGTTTTTCCATTTTTGTCTCTCTTGCACCAGAGTTATTAGAGCCATGCAGATAATACTTTTTTTAAATAGGACAGGGATTATAGGACAATTTAATTTATTGTTTAAATTTAATTTTTAGTTTGTGTGAAAATTGAATAATGTTTTTAGCTCTGTTTAAATGTCTATGAATTACTTTTCTTGCCTAAATATTGGAATGCCACAAAGGCCGAACCTATCGGATCTTCTTTGTTTATGAACAACCTGCATGCTTTGTATGTCTATTCATGTTTCTAGAAATAAAATAACTTATCTTATCTTGAATGATAATAATGATATATATAATGCTGTAAGCTTTTACACGTCAATAATATTGTAAAAACCAGATGAGGTCGGGGTTTCCTATCCCGTAACCCTGAGAAGAGACGCCGAAACAAACTCAGAGATCAGCTCGAGTATAAATTATAATTTTGCTGTCTGACAAATTGTTTTGGTCAAAATCAAAATCAAAAGTCATTTATTCAAATTAGGCTGAGAATCAGCACTTTTTGAACGTCAAAATTACAAAAGACAGTCCCCCAAAAACGCCCGCCCTTCACCCCCGGACCCCGCCCGGTCCTCAGGTCCGTAGGTAGAGGTACCAAAGGACCAAAACTAATAGATACCAAGACCAACACCATTTTGCTAATCAATATTTACCGTTTTATTATATCTGAGTCAAGCCCTTTCAATAGCTTTGCAAGTTTAGTTTAAGATAAAGTAATCTAATTGATTACTTTATCATAATTATGTTATATTATTTTTTAAATAATTCGCGAAGAAAAGAGAGTGTTGGTAACAATGACGGTCAGTGGGATTCTTGTGATTAATGCGGTGACTATTATGAATATTAATAACATAAGTATCTGACATAATATCACGCCTGTTTTTACCAAAGGGCTAAGCAGGGTCGTAGGTACATAGCACACCAACATTTTTCCTGTTATTGTACGTCCCTTTGGCAAATAATTACAATGAGTAATTAAAACATTTCATACGCTAAACAAGGATTTGGCAGATTGAGACTAGTTATACTATTGCTAAAATCTATCGCCCGTATGTGTAGGTACCTATCTACCCAAGATAAAAAAGGGTAAAAATAAAACATATTATGTTTTATTTTTACTCTTTTTTTTTAACCTAACAAAATAAATAAGAAACAGTCGACGAACGTTAACCTAATTAAATAAGTATTTAAATCAGTATAAAAGCTTATTAATTATTCCTGTTGCAAAAGTTTTAAACGCACTTGACGCAAACTTTTTAATTCATATTAAAATTGCAGGCAATTTAGTAAACGTCATATAAAATTCCGTCCACATCACACAAGCCCGTAAATACGATGAAAGGTGCCGCGGCATTTAAAATTAAGCAAAAAAATATAAAACATTAACAAATTAATTGCACTGCGTGACTTACTGGTCCCATTCACATTTCGTCCGATGATCTTATTGGAGCCATTCGGCTGCGGGCCGGCGGGGGTGTGCGGTGCGGGAGGCACTACCCGTCCCGTTTCCTCGCCCGGGCTTTCCATATCACACCTCTCGCTCGCACACATCAACCCGACACCCGCCAATTCGAAAACTTCACAAAAATATTGGCAACTTTTTACGAAAAAAAAATTACATTTCAAGGATAAAAAGCCCGATATCACAGTTCGAATTTTAAGAAATAATATATGAATTTTGGAACAATGGCGTGACGAACTCCCGAGTCCGATTTTGGCGGTAAAATTTGAAGGGTAGCCGTGACGTGTCGTGATGACGCGCGCGCCTCGACTGGCGGCCGCCGGCGGAGCCCTAGTGCAGCTGCATCGCCCCGCCCAGCACCCCACGCGACCCCTCCACGTGGCCCCACGCTTTCCTTGCCCTCGGCTTACCTATGTAAAAAAACATAAAGGCCTTAAATTTGGTGAGTGTGTGCGTTAAGTTTGTGTTGTCGTAGTGTGCGGGGAAGGGGCCGAAAGGGTACGACTTGAGGGTCGACGGGTGATCATTATTGTGTTTTTTTTAATCAGTCTTGTTCTTATCGATCGTACTTAGTAAATTTTCGGTCATGGTAAGACTGCCGTGATTAAAACTACAAGTTACCATGTCTGGTGAAGAAAACAAGGAAGATTAGTTTGCTTGCTACAAATTAAAGGCATCAATTAGTTTGATTAGCTAGCTACCCGTATAAGCCATTGCCTTGTACGGGAGGATAAATACGAATGTTATTTAAAGAATTTAGAGAGAGGCGAAGATTTTAGAAGTGCCGACAGTGCCACCGCTGTGTCAAGATTTCTAGGAATGTCATGTAATGGTAAAGAAATAAAACGGTGCCTTATGTTAATAGGCGCCATTCGAAAAACACTTCCTAGATCAACAAATACGAATGAGACACACTGTAATCCAGGATTTTGTAATATCTTGATTTAAAAGAGTGTCCTTGGAGTTTCTTGCCCGTTCTTCTCCATAGAGATCTAGGTTTTGGAATGGGCAACTAGCTTCAATTCTCTTACAAACTGACCGAGTATTTGACAATTCAAAAGTGCTTGTAAATGGCTTACTTAATTGAATTGAATGCTTGAGTTTAATAAACAGATCGCGCTACTCAGCACATAAACACATAATATTACAATTTGTATTAGTAGAACATGCAGGTCCTTAATACGATTCCAGGGTTTGGCATTTTTTTTAAATTATTTAGGTATTCACAAATCGGACAATACAATATAACTTACGTCCTAGGTAAACTTAAAGAAACACAACACTGCGTGCCCTAAAACAGTGAACACCGCATGAACATTGACGCCTTTTGAAAATGCCCAGGTAACTCGTAGTGCGTAATTGGAGTCTTATTAATTTAATACTCAGAAGCAAGACCAGTGCATCACAAATCTTTGAAGATATACAGAGTCCCCTGACCGGGCTTTTTGTCAAAATATGGTGAATGGCTAATTCCGTTCTGACTTTGAAATTTGTTCTGGTGATTCGCATAGCGCACATTTGCCTGACGGTTATGCCTGCCTTACCTTTGCTTAAACGCCCACAGTGGCCACAGTTGTCGAAAGGGTTAAGCCCTAACCCGTGACGGTTATATAAAAACCCTAATAAAAAGCCCGGCACATAATATTTGAGCGCACATCGCCCTACGCAAGCTGTACGTGTAAATCAACGGACGACGGAAGCGAGTTTTATTTATAAAATACCCAGTTTGGACATAATACGACGGCTCCACTCGTAAACTGCTGGCTTTTGAGTTAAATGCTGCAAAATGGGCCTCATTAAGCTTCGGCGCTAATTGAGACCAAGAATTTTGAAGACGGCGCGATGGCAGAAAGAAAGATGTTACCCAACGAATGGTTCCTTGTGTACTTATCAACTGAAATTTTTCAAGAGCGATCTACCTACTTATGCCATGAAGAAAAATAGGGCCTAATATTGTGATTATTATTGAAAACATGGTAGATGGTAGGGTGACGAGCAAATTCAGTACATGATTCTGGACCCCGCTGCGATGAAACAGTTCGTCGGTTATTTAAAAAAAAATCATTGCTGTTACCTACATACATTTTGACCACTTAGAACTTTTCTATGAAAAACCAGATATTATTTTGATAACCGACTAAAAAAAGAGAGTTTGTACTCTAGGGGCTAGAAATATGTGCTCAATTCATAGTTTCCGTTTGCGCGTCGATGTTCCTACCACCCTTTATTTGCAATGACTAGTCTGTAATTCTGACTGTCTGCAAGAATCTGCGAACTAATGAATGAATGAAAATAGACTAGAAAAAAAACGCAAAAGATTGAAGAGCAAGATACTATTCGCATTGTGGTAGAAACTTCTTAAACCGAAATAATAATAGGAAAGGTACATAGGGGAATCATTGAACGACAACGGAGTTCACAATATGCAAATGCACGGACGTGATAATAATAGTGAAAGCAGTAGAAAGCGAAGGGTTAGGACTGGGTCTAATGATCGAATGCAACGAATGCTTCGAGAGAGTGACGTTATGCAATATGCAATATGGTGGTTACTTGGGAAAATGTATCCTTAGATAGAACTTATCCTATGAATTTTGGAAGAAATTGATGTTGATGATGGACCGCTTTTGAACTGTCAGATTTTTTTTTAGACTTTACTGTTACACAGCTGGGAACTCTCGTCCTACGCCACCCTCAACCAGACCTCGTAGTACGCGTCCAGGTCATCATTTACTGTACCAAATAAAAATGAATCATGACACACATGCAAATGGAAAACTGAGCCATGCTAAAGGGCTTTGAAGGAACTTCGGATGATCACCCTGAATGAAATTGAAATGGCAGATCTTTCGTTCACATATATGCCTCAGAGCCAGCCCAGGACCCCCTTGTGTAAATAGACTAATGACTTAAGAGTGTGCAGCAAAGAACAATAGCAAAAACTTGTGTAGGATGTAACTTATTTTACCTTCTTTATTTATCTCTTTCTTAAACATAACTGGCAAAATGTGGTTGTACTTAGATACACCCCTACCTAATCCTTCAGGAAATACAGCGTGATGTTATGTGATCTTAATTTAAGTCGCACGACCTATGGAACAGGATCCTAGGACCACAATCTAGAAATGAGTTTTGACAGATTAAAAAAAAGATTTCAAGTTTTTTGTCGGTATCAGCAAAACCATTCAACATAGGTACTTCATATGAGCATCATCATCATCATTCTGGAATTACTCACTACTATGTATGGGTCTCCCCTTTCGTCTGCCATACTTCCCGCTTCCGTGCCTCATCCAAGTGTTTCCCGCGACTTTGGCGAGATATGAGCATACCTACATCAAATCTAAAACCAAAAGCCTAAGCCTGTAATACTGTCGACCCCAAAAAAATCAGGTAGATAAAGGATAAACAATTCAGCAAACTTCTATCTGACGAAAAAAAACAACCCACAGAATGTTTCGTGTCGGTATCAAATTAAAAATGATAATCAGCTTGCAAAAGCTTAATTCGGTTGAGATACGAAAGCGGACCATTCTCGGAAAGTGTAAAAAATACATAAAACTGCCGAACCAACAACGGTATACGGATGATGTTGCAAAAAATCTTATATTTCGGGTTAACAGGCCTTTGGTATATGGGTTAATATAATTTTCTTGTGGGCTTATGGGCTGAGTGTATAATTTTGTTTGTGCCTTGCCGTTTCTTTTTTTGTATTTCGAACAGGATCTCATCTCATTACATCGCACGCTTTTGCTGAGATCAAACGAATGCTGTACCGTTCTGGAACACGAAATCAATTAGGAGTAAGTAATTCCGGTAATAATGTGAAAAAATACAGCGCAGGCTAATAAAAAAAACAATATATAAAAGAATGTAAAAAAAAACGAAAGAATCTTCTCAAAATATTTTATCAGGTATTTGCACTACCTGTGGTGTGTTTAATACTGAATAAAATATTATTATTATTATTTACTCATACTAGGGTTTATATAATTATGTACTAATGAATTGGATTTTATGATAAACTAGCTTTTGCCCGCGACTTCGTCCGCGTGAAGCAACTTTCTTTAATTTTTTTTTCGGCAAGAACTATCCTCGTAGGACTTCAAGGAATATTCTAAAAAAAGAATAAGCGAAATCGGTTCAACTGTTCTCGAGATTTGCGCTTAGCAACACATTCAGCGATTCATTTTTATATTATAAAAGATAGATGATTTGATTGATTGGTATTGTAATTTTTCAATACAACCTAAAAGTATTTGACCTCCTTGGTCAATAAAGCAAAGAGGCAGAGACAAAAAAAAATATTATTACAGTCAAGTTTTCTAGTTGCTCTAGGAAGTCGTGTATTCAGCCTTTTTCACATCAAGTCTACAAAAAGGTGGCACCATAGTTTTCCCACAGTGCTGCCGTTAGTTTATCATCATATCGACATATTTCTAGCTATCTAGTGTTGCGACAACCTTTCACCGGCTCAAGGAAAAACCTACACTGCCTTAAGAGTCGGTCGGATATTATTTACAGAAAAAGTGAGGTCATGAAAACAGCGGGTGGCTTATGAAATCGATAGATACCATTTTTTTTTTTTCGATAATGCTGTTTTGAACAATAAGACAAACAAAGTTAACATTCTAAAAGTGTTCATAAAATCTTTTGTTTTACGAACGATTTAAGAATTCTCATAGCATGCCAGAATACTGGTTAGAATTTATTGTAGACGCAAAATTCTCTAGCTAGTGAAGCATAATTCGCGCCCAATAAGACCACGTCCACCACGTCCACCTTGGACTACATGGATTTTTATTGGGCGTATGGAGATCGTAGAAAAAAAGTTAAGAACTAATTCTCCTTACGTATCTATGCAATTCAGCATAATCACTTTACCCAGGTTTTCACGGTGAGATTTTTACAGAATAGATCGGTCAATCTCAACTGCCATACCCGCTGCCCGCTCCGCTCATCGCGCCGCCGCGCCGTTTCCCTAGCCCGCGTGTACAGTAAATACACTCTCGAATGAGTATTTTCTCACGGTGACCGGCCTCTCGCCTCTCTACATACAAGCTGTTAATTCCACACATTGCTCGCTGAACATTTTCATATGTTAGGCAAAGATTCGTGGACTTACTCGTGCTTTCTAGACGAGCTGTTAGTCGTCTTGACTTGTCATCGTGAGAGGGTTATGATGAAAATGCGAGGGAAATGTCCCAAGGCGGTTGACTGATCATTGTTGACCTTATTTTACTAAATTATTTGATTGATTGAACTGAACACCAAATTAGTACAGTTTTTAGAGAGTGCAAGACATACTTATTTTTATCATGCCTTTACTTAGCCAGCTTTACGGAACTACTTTAATTCAGTTTTTTTCGCAAAGTACATATGTACCAACATCATGCCGGTTTTCTTTTAATTTTCTTCGTATTTGAGCAAATAAGAAAATACGAGAGTAAAGACATTTCTTTTATGCTGCTAGGGTGTACGATATGATTTAAACTGCACAAAAAGGTACCTAAAGTTGTAGGTAGGTAAATCATTGAAAAACCCCTTGTGGAGAAAAATTAAAACTGCTGCATTGTAGAGCCCATAAACCGACGCGAGAGTTCCAACCAAGCGGCATGCGTAGTAGTAATAAGAATATGATCGGAATTCAATTCATCCAATAGTACGATACTAACATTGCATACGTAGGTACTTGCAAAAACTTTAATAAACTGTAACAGCTTGAATTAACTCGGCTCTTTACACTTTTTACACGCCTCGTGTAAATTAAATACAAAATGAAATATTTATAATATTAGGGTTAAAACAGCTATAAAAAATATCATTATACATAAACGCCCATTCTCCAAACAAGAATTTCATCGGTAACTTTTTATCAGACCGCAATTTTCGGAACGCGACCATCATTTCGAATCGTTTGCGCGGGAAAAACTATAAAATGGCCGACGGCGTGCGTCCGATGCAAATTGCGCGCGGAAAAAGCTCGCGAGCGGTAAAAACTGAAAGGAACTCATAGTATTTCATCGACGTCGCCAGTTATTGAGCGGGGTTAATGTTTTTGTGTAGATTCCAGTGGTGGCGACGAGGCGACTTTTTGCGCGTTGCGGAGTCTGGGAAGCGCTCGGCGGCAACTCTCGTCGCGGGCAAAAAGCAAACGAGGGCCGCCATAACGCTGCTAACCGACGCAAAAACGTTGCGACATACGGATAGAATTAATGCGGCGACTCTTTAATTTTCTTCAAGAAAGCGCGGGAGGAAATGGTGTAGGTAATGAGTGTTGCCAGACGCAAAAACTATCTGTATAATGACGTAGCTCATTTATCCAGTTTATTTTTCTGTTCTTGTTGGTCATATGTAAAAAGTACATGTAGGAATGTTTTAAAAGCCTCATTCCTATTAGACACGATTGAAGAATGTTAGATCTAATAAGAAACGGGAGCGTATAATGGTCGTCCATTTCTAATGGGAGAAGATTGTCCGTAAGTAATCAGTCTGTGGTGGCTGTATGGTCTTATTTGTTCTATAAATTATAATTTTGCATTAAATGTGGTCTTACATATGCCTGGATGGGGCCATGGATGCCTGGATATGATAATTATAGGATGTGCACTGCCTTTAAGTCATCTGTTTGCAGCCCTTTGTATAATAATGGTAGAAGTGGAGCTGCCAAAGTTGTGGTTCTAATAGGATACAGAATAAATATTGTTTTCAGATGCACTCTGAATTGGAATTGTAACTGCAGTTATCTTATTGGCTTGCTAACGTCAAAATTCAAGCGGTTTCTTTTCAAGGGAAACTTTTATTTCCATGCTAGCCAGCGCGTTTTGTACCCAATAAATTCGAAGTGAACTCACATCCCTGTGGACATCCCCCAACCTGCATTGAGTCCGCGTGGTGAATTGTGGTCCATTCCCTCTCATACAGAGGCCTGTATCCCAGTAGTGGGAACGTGGGCTGATTATGAGAGGTTTTTTTGGCATATTTATTGATAGCAGATTATTGGCGTTGACAATCAGGAAGCCACTGCTACCCATCCTTGTCCCTCGTTTCCATTTACAACACTCCTGGTGGATGGTCACAGGACAAGTCGTTGTTGCGATGCTTGGTACTATTTCCAGAGAAGTGGATGGACGTCGGAAGAATGATGATAATGGTAGTGTGGTGAGACAGTCTTTAGTTTACCGGAAGCCGCAAAGAATATGTACCTACATGTAGTAGGTACCTAAATACACGTAGAAGTCAAAAAAAGTAGAAACCATCAACCTACTTGCCATGCCTACCTTTCGCGCGTACTTTACAATAATCTATTCAAAAAAGTTTTCAAGAATTTACATGGTCATAAAACAAACCTTTTTATTGATGAGCTGTTTACATTAATAATGCAATGGAGAGAAAACTTATGCCAGTGTAGGTACATCTGCTTATTTTTACTGTACAAGTTATTGAAATCAACACAAGTTTTTGTCAATTCGTACATACCTAGGTTACTACACCACTTGAAAATACCTACCTAGCAAAGCATAATTCACTTTTTGTAAACATCAGGTTTATCGCGTCGTAATGACATGAAAACGCAATATTTACCATATTTGATTGGTGATGGCATTATTAACTGTGTCACTGATAACAGCGCCCAGTGACAAGCTCCAATCATCCAAAATCTACGTAAAAAATTAATGAAATAAAATTAAATGCGTGTAGTATGCGCATAATATAGAGTAGTGAGTATGCGATGAGAGCATTACAGTCATCATTTTGTATTAAAAAACCGCCTACATTAAATTCATTAGCAAATAGTCGTAGATTTGGATTGCTAGGAGTGTTTCACATTTTTGTTTTTTCGCCCATTTTCACATGTTTGCTGAGATTTAGAGACATAGAATAATGTATACGTATATAATTTTATTGCTTTCACAAGCTGTGCCTACGTAACTGCATATTATGATGATATACTGGTCATTCTGTACCTACAACCGCGCACAAGAGTTAACCCAACGGCCCCTCCCGACCCCACATTCGCAAGGACGTAAAAATATCGCGGAGGGATTTTATCGCGCACTGGATTTTCAATCCCGGTGTTGAGCCGAGTATAGAGAATCCATCAGAGTGAATCCCAGCGCGGCGCTAAACAGTGAGTAAAAAATCCAGTGAGTATTTTTTCGTTGAGGATCGGAAACTTGGCACACTCTTGCTACGTTGTAAATTGCTTATTAGTTAAAACTTTTAACTCCAAGCAGCAGGGCAATTGCGTAACACACTATCAATAGCAATTGGTTTCACTTTGACAGTTCAACAACATTCATTGCGTTAATTACGTTGTTGAGCAGACATCATGACACATTTTTTGAACATATGAAGCAATGGATTAGCAGTATCCTTCAAAATTATTCAGATTGAGATTGTGTGTTACGCAATTTAGGGTGCAGGTTCCAGTTCCAGCACTCACAGCCAAATGGTTACAGGCTACAGCGCTTTTCATTAAAAGTCTTAGACTTGGGAATCGACTCGGTATAACAAACTTCCGATTGCTCGAACAAGAAACAAAAATGCAAAAACTTTCCTTGCTCTGCGTCTAATTTTATTTTTCTATTTTATTTATTTTTCTATTTAAACTTAGTTTTCGAAGTAAGTAATTATTTCTGTTCGTAAACGAAACGTAATTTTTGACACGTCTCAAAAAACTAGTATCCCGATTTGGATATCAACATCAGATTTGAATTTTGTTTGAAGCCCAGTACCGTTCAACGGATTTTCTGACAATTTCAAATAATTGACGAGTTTTTAGTGAGTTTATTCAAAAAACAATTGTAGTGGAGTGTTTATTTGCAAATATTTTATGTGTATTGTGTCAAGATGACGACGGATAAGATTCGGAAGGACAAGAATCAGAATATTCAGGTTTCTATTCGTTTGAGGTAAATATTCAAGTGAAACTTGGACTGTTGAACTGATATTTCGTTAACGGCATGACTCACTGGATTATTCGTTGTATTTCATCATAATTCCTCTTAAACTCCTCATATTTGCACTATAAGACTGCATGTATTGTTTAGTTGTGTAATTCTCTAAATATAATCATGATGGAATTTTCTAAACAAAACCCTATGATGACCTCAACACAATTGACCAAAAACGGTCATTGTTTACAGTACCTAGATCGAATAACTTAAGATATATTACACCATGTATTAAATGTAAACAAACAAATGTCCATATTTTTCTTCTCTCACTAAAAGTTTAAGTACCACTCTCCAAATCATTTCAAGAAACCATTGTGAGCTGCATAACTGTTCTAAGCAGAACCCAGTACCTATGAATTAAACTAACACACCTCTCTGACCAGATTAATAAATCCATCCACTAAATTCTTCTGTTGAACTGTTAAATTGGCCTATAAATAATGTATGTAGTCATGAGGTGTGGCCTATGTAGGTCGATAACATTAAAGAATGACTCCTGATTGTAAGTAATCATGACAACAGAGTCTTATACATACTTAGTCTTTAAAATAGGTACATGTTTTTGACCTAAAACAAACAGTTTAGTATAACAATTAACTTACTTAAAAAGTTCTCAATGTTGTGCGTAATGGATCAAGTTTTCTTTTAGTTAAGCATCTATGATATTTGATCATGCTGCACATATTCTTAACAAATATTACCTAACACTTGTCATCTGTGGTTAATTTAGCAACAATTGATCAATAAATCCTTTTCTATTTTCATTTTAATCACATAATGCTAAAATTATATTAATATGGAAAACATTACATGATAAAACTTAAAAAAATAAAATACAGCATCACATAAATTAAACAAATAGAAAAACTTACATTGTTGCATAGGTACATCATTGGTCAAATAACTAATTCATAAATATAAAATCTTCACAGACCCCTAAATCAGCGCGAGAAGGACATCAAGTCGCTGGGTGTGATCGAGGTAGTGAACAACCGCGAAGTTGTGGTGCGGCAGTCACAGCAGACCTCACACACTAAGAAGTTCACCTTTGACCGGGCCTTCGGACCCAATGCTAGTCAGGTATGTTTATGACAATTATTCAAATATGTGTCTGACCTGATGGTATTATTGACGTCCTAAGCTGAGATGATTTATTTTCCTGATAGCTGCATCAAAAAGGTCCATTTAAGAATGAATGCTAGACTGCAGCTTTCTGATTTGATTTGATTTTCTAATGAAAATTTAGGAACAACTTTGTCTCACACTTTGACTATACTGTTTGATGGAATAGTTAACACAAACCTTAAAAGGGTGCTCCATTTTCAGAGACTACCAGAATTCTACATCACACATCTTTTTCAAACATTATTTCTTCTGTTTCCAGCTCCACATATACCAAGAGGTGGTTAGTCCTCTGATAGAGGAGGTCCTCAATGGCTACAACTGCACAGTGTTTGCATACGGGCAGACTGGTACGGGGAAGACTCACACCATGGTTGGAGAGCATACGGGCAGTGATACACACTGGCAGAATGTGAGTATACCTTGAGACATCAGTATCTATGTTCTATGTTAGAAGGTTTGGTTTCTGCACTTAGTCCTTCAGCCAGATGGCTGATGATGGCCAGATGGCCATGGTGGCCACCAATGGTTATTCCAAACAGCCTACCTCCCTCCAGAAGCTGATTAAATCTACTGGTCTGTTAAGAACATCTGTGTAAAATCTGGGTCCCCCGAGGTTTTGTGTCCTAATCTTGGTGACGTCTGTGCATTCAAAGTGCACATGCACAACAGTTTCCTCAGCCTCCATGCAAGCCCTGCATAGAGAACAGTATAAATTCACTGCAACATGTAGTGCCTACTTTATTATGCATTAGCGAAATGTCTTCTTTCGTCTTTGTATAATTATGAAAATTTCAAGAACTTAAATAAAGGGAATGTGTGCTTATGACCATACAATAAAGGTGAAAACTTATACGTGAAGCTTGGGTCGATGACGCTGACTCGGGGAACCGAGTATTCAGTGTTAGTTCACTGTTGGGCAAGTGCGCCTAAATATTTTTTTACCGCAAAACTTACTAACTGCAACTAATAAGATTTTTTTGATTGAATTTTATGATGTCCAAATCCATTAGCAGGTTCTATTACGTAAATCCCCGTCTGCCTATAAGTCTATTTGAGACCCATCTTTATCGAATAGGTCGCATTTCAATACCGTAGTGAATATTTATAACCAGCTTAATAAAAAGGGGGTTCTTAATTCTACCTGTATGTTTCCATGTACCCAGGACCCGCTGGCCGGTATAATCCCGCGTGCACTCTCGCAACTGTTCGACGAGTTACGCCTCACCAACACAGAGTACACGGTCCGCGTGTCCTACCTTGAACTGTACAACGAGGAGCTGTTCGATCTGCTGTCCAGCTCCGAGGACAACTCCAAGCTGAGGATCTATGAGGATGTGACGAGGAAGGGATCCAATATTGTTAATGGATTGGAGGAGATTACGGTAAGTGTTAGTGAAAACACGTCCAATCTCCAATGCGCCTTAGTGGAGCACACCAGCCAAAATAACGCGCTGTAAATCCTTCGTGCTTACTTACGAACACAATGGCCGAAATAACGCGCTTGAATATCGGCGTCCTTATGTTAGCAATGCTTTTTAAATTGTCAGTAACATACCTGCACAAAATTACGAAAAATTGACGTAAAAATCAGATGAAGCTTAAAACTCGGTCGGTCGAAACTTCAAACTTCTTTGTATTTTGTTTGTATTGCATATTATGTTTTGTAAATTTCGACACGGTATGTCCGTATGTCCTGTCATAGCAACCGAATACATCGACGCCAGAAATTCCTGCGCCGAATTACGGGACGTAATTTACTGTAGGTGCCGCTATACTAACACTTCTCATGCATTAGAACAATCGGAAAAGACTGGTGGGACTGGCCCCCTTTCTGTGAGAGGGAACGGGTTGTCCACTGAGCGGGCCTGGTGCGGGTTGGTGGAAATTTTGGTTTTAGGGCCGGTTTCCTCGATTGTATAGTTTATTTTAGTTTCTATGACCAGTGCTTACTAAGTGCTTATTCTTTCGCAGGTTTACAACAAAAATGAAGTGTACAAGATCATGGCTCAGGGGCAAGAGAGGAAGAGAGTGGCGTCAACACTTATGAATGCTCAATCAAGGTAAGCTACCATATTTCCCAACCAAAATGCTTGCCTTTTGATTGACTGTTGTCTTTGACGACCCTCGAAATTCAGACTACAATACATAATAATATAATATATATATATCCCTGGACATTTTATTTTTAACACAGCACCATTTGTCCCAAGCTAAGCAACCTAATGCTTGTGTTATGGTAACAAGATGGCTGATAAACTACTTATATACAATTTCTTTTTTTTGTAAATACATACATATTATAGATAGAAAAACACCCAGACTCGGAAGATTCCCGCACGGAACAAATATTTGTATGACCTACATGTATTTGTTCCGAGTCTGGGTGTTTTTCTATCTATAATATGTATGTATTTACAAAAAAAAATGTATATAAGTAGTTTATCAGCCATCTTGTTACCATAACACAAGCATTAAGTTGCTTAGCTTGGGACAAATGGTGCTGTGTGAAATGTCTAGGGATATTATTATTATTATTATTATTAATTCTTGTATGCATAATATCTAGGTTCTAGACCCAGCAGCTTAGGCTGTACTTTGTTTGTCAGTGAATGAATGGATTTAAGATTTTTATTAAGATGCAATTTTCTTTTTTTTTCTTTTTTATTGAAATTTTTTACTTTTTAATAAATGTAAATAATTTTGATATTGCAGCAGCCTTCCCAATGGCAAATCTATTAAGTTGTAAGTCTTTAAAAGAACTAAAAATGTTTTGTTTATGCTTCTTCTTTGTTTTTTATTTATTTATTTCTTATTTTTCTTGCATTGGGTCGGTTTCTGCAATAGTATGCTGAGGAAGCATGATCAAACATGATAGATTTTGTAGATAACAGATTTAGAACCTCATACCTCTTCTAGTTCGGTTCTCTAGAGTTATAATAAATTATATACTAGATGGGAGGAACGACGCGCAAACTATAACCATGAAATATACATTTTTCGTCGCCAAAAACAATCAGCTGTTTCAGAAAAGTGCAATAACTACGCGATCAAAATGTATAGAACTGCTGAATCTTTTTTTAATAACCAACGAAAAATTTCAACTCAGGGTTATCCAGAATCATACTGAATCCATGGCACCAGGTTGCGCGTCATGCCCCTGCCCCTGTATTGTTGATGTTCCTAAAGACCACCTATTTCAATTAGATAACCAGTAAAATCATTACTTGTTTACAATAGCTAGAAAGTAGACCGACTGGCTGGAGTAGTCTGACTGTAGTGGCCTTGTAGAATATGCTTATGGCATTGAGTTCGCCATTGTGCATTTGTGTGCGTAAACTATTGAATCTATACAAATAAAAATGAATCACCGAAATGTATGCACGCGCATAACTTCCGATCGACTGCCTGCATCAAATTGGATAAATCTTTTTTTTTGTTATTGTCAGAACCAGGGGGCCTACTCCGAAGTAGTATCGGCCGTTTCCTTTTACGAAGTTACTATTTAGTTCGGTCGGTCCCGATCCGACACTCCTACACTCTTTCGAATATTGACTATGGTCCCGACCCAACTGAGCCGATCCAAACTTTTTTCGCATTTTTCAATAATATTCGGTGCGGCCATGTGTCGGTCCGATCCGAACATTCGCACTTTGCACTTCGGAGTAGACCCCAAGGTTTGTATAGAAGAAAATTAAATCGAAATCGGGATCGAAACTTATGCGGGTGAAGAAACCGCGGGGCGCAGCTATAACATAATAAAGTAGATTGCAGTAACTCCTGATTAGTTGAGTCACAAAGTTTTTTTTTCAACTGATGTAAAGAGTTAGTGATAAATGGAGTCACCTCCACTCCGCCGACTCTACTTCTCCGTGAACCCATGATTATGCAGGCATAATAATAATATACGGCCTTCAATTAGTCGCCGATGTGACGTAGCGAGGCACGGACACAAGACGGGCGCGAATACCTTTCGTAAAAAAATACTCGTACTTGTACTGACTGACACAGATAGATAACATTTAAATCAACGAACCCCACCTTTTCTCCCCAGCCGCTCCCACACAGTCTTCACCATCGTAGTCCACATGAAAGAGAACAGCCCCGAGGGTGAAGAGCTGATGAAGATCGGGAAACTAAACCTGGTAGACTTGGCTGGGTCTGAGAACATCAGTAAGGCAGGGTCTGACAACCCGGCGAAGAAGGAACGTGCGCGGGAGTGCGTCAATATCAACCAGTCGTTGTTGACTCTTGGGAGGGTCATCACTGCGCTTGTTGAGAGGCATCCGCATATACCTTACAGGTATGTATGACATAGATTAAGCGCATGAAATATCGTTTACAAAAATAAGTATTCTTTGAAAATGCCTGTCAACCTTTTTTAACCCATCTGTGCGACAGCAAAGACGGTAGGTTTTGTTTAAAAAAAATCGTAATGGCGGATTTGAGACGTCATTATACATATAAAGTATTGAAAAAATCCTCTAGTAGCAGTAGTTCGGTTGTTAGTCCGGTTGGCCGAATTACTGAAGCTTGCAGTTGCTATAGTTCGGTTCTAACAAAGCACCGAACTACTGATGAAACTAAAATATGTACCAAGATAAAAGCTACGCTCTTTTTACGTGTACTTTTTAAAATGTAAATAGTTTGTACATACGAGTATTATATAGTTTCTTTGCCGAACTGTTGTTATAGGTACAGGTATTGATACACAAAATCCGCTCTTTTTACGAGTTAAAAATAAAATTAAAACATAGTTTGTTTACATATGCCAAGTTTATTTGCCGAACTAAAGGGATGGTACATATTTTAGTTTCATCAGTAGTTCGGTGCTTTGTTAGAACCGAACTATAGCAACTGCTAGTTTCAGTAATTCGGTCAACCGGACTAACAACCGAACCACTGCTAGTTTCAGTAGTTCGGTGCTTTGTTAGAACCGAACTATCGCAACTGAAAGTTTCAGTAGTTCGATCAACCGGACTAACAACCGAACTACTGCTACTAGAGGGAAAAAATAAGTAGATTGACCATGTGGTGTATCAAAATAAGAGGGCTTGAGAAGATGATTCCAAAACATACTAAAAACTGGAAATAAAATTATCGAAAAATCCAACTGCAACTAAAAAGTTCAAATCAAGATCACTTTTAAATCAATCTGGTGCACTTGGTGGCATCAAATATCAAATCAGAGATTAAACTCCACAAACAACTGCATCAGAACGTTTTACTTGCAGTTGGGTTTTACCAATGTGGTCTCTCCTTGTTTATAAACTATTTTTTCATCACTACTAAATATTCTACCATGACCCAACTCTAAATACGCACCTCTTCTACAGGGAATCCAAACTGACCCGTATCCTCCAAGAATCCCTGGGCGGTCGGACCAAGACCTCTATTATAGCGACTATATCTCCTGGACACAAGGACCTGGAGGAGACTATGAGCACCCTGGAGTATGCCCACCGCGCCAAGAACATACAGAACAAGCCGGAAGTCAACCAGAAGATGACCAAGAAGGCTATATTGAAGGAGTATGCAGAGGAAATTGATAGACTGAAGAGGGACTTACAGGCTACGAGGGATAGGAATGGTAAGTTCAATACTGTGACTCTTTACTTGAAGTTAGAAAATGCACATTAAAATCAGACTAATAAGGTCCATATTCGTATAAAACGCGTCTGCTCACAGTGCCGTAGCTTCAAAAGGTATTATGTTTCATGACTTGATAAAGTAAAGAATTTGAAAACTAACCCAGATATAAAAGACGTGACTGTACATCTTGAATAATGTCAAAATATGCTCTAAATATCTCTCCTAAAGTGGTTGTAAAACTAAAATAAGCCGTAAACTTTTTTCCTATTTTATTCATTCATTCATTCATATTCATTTATTGCGAAAATGGGTAATATAGGTAGGTAACATACAAAATACATATAAGTCTCTCCATAATCCGCCTGAAGGCATGCAATTTTACAAATTATTACTGATTTATCAAATGACATTAATCAATTATATAAAACAAAACTCCGTCATAAATAATAATATATGAAATGTCAGGAAATGTTAAATAATTATATATTATGTCAATTAAGAATTTATGTATGTCAAACAATTATCAAAAATTAAATTGAAATAAGTGACGTCAATAAATAAAGAATTACAGTATGTCATCTCTCATTATTAGATTGCATGTCATTCATAAACTCGTTAACACTGTAGTACGCTTTTTGCACAAGAAACTGTTTAACTTTATATTTAAATACATTAATGCTCACACTTTCTAATAACAACTTTGGCAGGTGATTGTAAACTCGTGGCGCCATACAGAGTACACTATTTGCCATCAGTGCACTTTTGCGTTGAGGGCAGCAAACTTTCAAATTGTGGCGTTTACTTTTGTATTGTTCATACAAAGTTAAGTTCGACCGCACAAATAACACCAACTCATACATGTACAAACACGGTACTGTTAATATATTTACTTTCCTGAAGAATGTTCCTGAAATTCCTGAAATTATCGTGGATGTATTTTTAAACCGACCTTATTTTTAGGCGTATACCTAGCCAGCGAGACGTACGCCGAATTGACGTTAAAAGAAGAAGAACAACGCAAGGAGATTCAAGAACTGCTCCTCAAGAAGCGAGCCATGGAGGAGGAGAAGGATCGCATGGAGGCTGTTTTCCAGGAGTTGAACCAGACGCTGGAGGTGAAGAGTAATGAGCTGGCCAGCACCGTCACAGTGCTTGAGGGGACGAAGCAGGAGTTGGCGAGTACTAGCCATGTGAGTAGACTGAATAATTTTATTTTCGAGCGGAAGTTGTAATCTTTTATGACAGAGATTTGTTAAAGATGTTGTGTTACTTAAATGATGATTAGTTAATGATGGTTAGTTGATCACATAGAGGTTTATGCATAAACGTTGCTTAAACTTAAGTAATGATTATCGACTTTTTTGACGTTTAAACGTCTCTTAAATTCAAGCCACGTTTATAAATAAACCCCAAATAGCAACCGCACACCAAATGTATCAACCACGTGTCATGGTTACGACAAAAAGCCGCTATCAAAGTTGAAACTCTTACCGTGGATTCCAATTTTCCAAATCGTTTTTAAAACCACAAGTGCATGAGTCATAAGCTAACATGCCAACCAGCATCTCTAGAGAATTGGAAACACTGAATCTTGTAATATTTTACATAAATATCTTTCCTAAATACTGAAATCTCCATCTTTGACCTCAGAAACTGGTCAAAACCCAGCTCGCATGCGAGGAACAACAAGTGCTAGTATCGGCTCACTGCAGCACTGAGGTGGCTCTGAGCTCGCAGGCGCGGGAACTGCTCGCCACTGCCGACGTGGCCACTAAACACGTCGCCTGTCTGCACGACACTGTGGACAAGCGCAAGTAAGTTATACATAGCAACAATTGTGGTATCAGCTCACTGCAGCACTGAGTAAGCTGATATCCGACGCTTGACTCTAATGAATGTTCATTTTCGTGCCCTTTCACGTTTACATCGACCAAAACGATCAATTCCAAACTTCGTTTAATTTTTCGATCATTCGTAACGAGTGCGAATGAAATATAGTCAGTAATGACTGATGATGAAGACAATCAGTAATGACGTCGTTTGTGATGCCGGAATGCGGAAATCGCTAATAAAATCATTTTGTGTTCAGACGTTTGGCTTCGAGTGAAATATGCCGTTCGTCGCAAAGCTTTCATAAATGCCTAATAACAGGCATTAGGCATTTATGAAAGCTTTGCGACGATAACTGATAAATTTCTTCCACACTAGTGTTATATAAAGTCATGAAATTAATTTATTATCATCATCATGGGCAGCCTTGTTCCACCCACTGCTGAGTGTGAGCCTCCTCAATTTAGTGCCATGTTTCCCTGGTCTGTGCGAGTCTCGTCCATCAATTTCATTGTATCCAGTGATTTATGAACAATTTCTCCCTCCTTAGAACTGTGGAGTCGACCAACCTGCAAATAACTCGCACGTACCGCGAGGAGTCGGAAGAACAGCGCGGCACTATAAGTACCGGAGTGGAGCACTTTGCTGACACCGTCAACACCGCCTTCAGCAACCTGCAGACTGCTCTAGGTAAGTTCATATTATAATATAACAATGTATAGTCGACCTCGTAATTGGTTTACCACTTCTGACAGCAAGTCCCACAGACTATCTTACTTTCACATAGACAAATAGAGCTTGTCGTGCAAGTAACATTCTACCTTGGGCGTAAAGTAGTTACGAGGGTACGACAGAATACTCTTTATGTACACCATATAAATTACAGACAAATATAGAAATTATACAAATGGTGACACAATGGGGAGTCTTATCGCTAAGAGCGATCTTTTAAAGACAACCCTTGAGTGGATTAAAAAAGGAAAGGATAGATAAATACGAGGTCGACAATACAACAACTTAGTTAATAAATCAGTATCTCCCCAGTAATTTGTAAAAAAAATGCCGCAACTTTTATGTTTATTTTAATCAACTAACCACACTGCCTTACATACAATTTGTCAGCAGATTTACTGAGCACAAATTCGATAAAGCTTTGGACTTACACATTAATTCATAAACAAAATTGATAAGACAGTATTTTCCTTTTACAGATTCATACACGACTTCCAGTACGCAAACGCAAGAGCAGAACAAGCAACAGCTTGAGAACTTGGTGCAGACTTTCATTGATACTATGAATGAGGTAAATAAGTTAACAAATGTCAGTTCTATGTCTGCAAATTCGGTGCGGCATTTCTGACAATAGCGGGGAATTTGGCTCCGCTTCCCGCGTACCGTCGCGTGGCGCGTTGTAGTGTCTGGTCCGTCTGATGCATCAAACCCGCCTAAATGCCCACCTTTAACAAAACGTGGGTGTTTTGGGGGACTAGCTTATGTAACTTTGACGTTTAAAACAATACTGATTTGTAGCCTAATTTTAATAAATGAAATTAAATGGAAAAATGTTATATAAAAACGTATTATTTTTATTTCCAGATAAAATCCGCAACATCAGAGAGCCACACAGCCCTCATGCAGTCCAGCGCGTCGCACCGCTCGCAGCTGCAGTCGTCCGTGACGTCACACTGCGACGCGGTGCAGAGCACGCTGGCGGCCTTCCTGCACAGCTTCGTGACGTCACTGCAGCACGCGCGGGCCGTCGATGTCAAGGGAAACGTGGCCGCCTTCGTGCAGCAGTGGGTGAGTTGTCAAGGGAGATTGTTGTTAGTTGAATTGTCCTAGTTCAATGATAGTTGTAAGTTAATTTTTGAGTGACCATTTGTAAAAAAGGTCTTAATACGTTTTGGTTGCAATTGAATTTGAATTTTGTTAAGTATGAAATACAGTTTGTTGTTCCATAACCTGAATATGATCTCAAATACATAATTCAAATATAGTCGTTTGATGTTCTTATCGAAGCTGGCAATGAGCTGTGTTAATTTATTGTAAATAATAGTATTTACAATAGGCAAATTATTCTACTAAAGTTAAAAGCTATATTTGCTGCTGTTGAAAGTTAAACATAGAATAAGGTACTGTAGTTATTTAGCAGTTATTTTCACAAATGAATATGGTCATATTACCCTACCCCGCAGTACAGTGGCGCGGCAGCCCGCGTGTGCTCCCTGCAGCGCGCGCACGCCGCGTTCGGCTCGCGCGCACGCACGTGCGCACAGCAGCGCGCACTCGCCGAGCGCACGCAGCGAGACAACCGGCGCGCACAGGTCGCGCGACGAGCTAACAAGGCACAAGCATGTCTGGCGGTAACTTGTATATCATTATATTATTGTGTACAGATCTTCTTAGAATCTATTGTAATTTTCCTCTTTTTCACATGGCTCTGAATAAAGCCGTTTGGATTTACCACCACGGTGAAGGGATTAGCTATACATACAGGTAAAAGCCTGCAAATTTCATTTATCACGTCAAATGGGAAAAATCGATCATCTCCACGAACAGCATTTATAAGCGTTTTCTGCTTGACAAGCCGTGGATAGGAACGAAAATGAATTTATAGCCCACTGTTAGTCTGTGATCTGGACATTGCATATTGGTCTTTTGCCTTAAAATACTTGGAGTATTACATAAAGCATGATTTTGTTTTTTAAACAATTCTTTAAAAATAATGGCACAATCTATATACCTACAGAAAACCGAAAGCAAAAAAAAATCCCAAACAAACCTTCCTCTCTTTCTCAATTTTATTTTGCCTCTAAAAAAATCCTAATCACACACAGGAAATGGAAGAAGAATCAGCACGCCTCGAAAAACTCCTAACACAACAACTAACAGACATCGAAACCGAACGACAACAAACAGAAAACAGACTCCAAGAATGGATGGCAGAAAAACGCAGACTCTTAGAAGAAGAACTAGCGAAGCACGTGGCTACAGAGAAACAGGCTTTAGAGGACAGACTGGGGAAGAAAGTGACAGAAATAGAGTTGCAGAAGAAGATGTTAGGAGAACGAATGGAGCGCTACAAGGAGTGGCAGCAGATACAAGCGGAGGCTGATAGAGAAGAGTTGGAGATAGCGGAGGGAGAGTTAGAAGAGTGTGAGAATGGAAGGGAGGAGTGCGCTAAAGATATTAAGAAGTATGGCAAGGAGTTTGAGGAAGGTATGTATAGTTTTTTTTCTTTGTATGTATAGTCTTTGAAATAGGGCTAGATATTTCTTCAAAAAGAGAAACAAGTTTAGTCAACATTATTTTGTTTCTAACACAACATAAAATCGCGCACGTATTGCCCGAAAGGGTGCGCAGAGGCGTACACTACACTTCCATTTAGCTAGTTATGTTTAGGTGCCATGTAATTGAGTCTATTTAATCTAGTCGAAATAAAACAGACTAACTAGGCTTCGTTCGATTATTTTGGAGTAATTTAGTGACTGAACAAATGGACCAATGTGAAATATATTATACAGAGTGTCCCGAAACTCAACGATAACCTGGTACCGGTCGAGAGGCCAAGCCAAAGTATACTAGTTATAAAAAAATAAGAAATAAATCCATGTCACTTAGCCAAGCGATAATAGACATTTTTTGAAAAAGTTGAAAATTTGACACCCTTGGTCGCATTTTTAAGTACTTTTTTAATAATGTAATCTCAAATAACAGTGCTATTAATCGCAACCACAAATCAAAGCAATAAACATTGTTAACTAAGTAAAATAAATTAAGTTTTGACGAGTTATGGTTTACAAAATTATTGTCAGTTAACTTTGACACTCCATGTTGGAAAAAAAAACTTCCTTTTCTCTCTATTTTTTTCATAACTGGTATATCTTGACCTCTCGCCCGGTACCAGGTTATCGTTGAGTTTCGGGACACCCTGTATATAATACCTTGTTGGTCAAGTAAATGTATAGGTTTTACAAAAAAAAATTGTCAGTTGTGTGATCTGTAATTCCATTTTAATGCCTATTTGCCCTAATTTTTCTCGAATATAGATGTAAAAAATTAAAGGCCTTAAACACTTGGCTTTTAAATAAATCATTGTTGGGTGTAATGGCTATCTTATATTTTTAGGCACAAACGCGATCAACGTGGACATGGAGATATTCAGTAAGAATGTGGTAGAAGTTGTGGAACACATCAACAACGAGATGCTGCGAGTGCTGGAGCAGACCAGGGTGCAAGTTGAGGTATGTTACCAATGTTTTTAATGAATGCTCATATTGTTAATATGTAAGGACGCAACTGAAGGGAAAAATATGAAAACCAAGGAGAAAATACAAATTTAATGTTGAATCTTTGATCGCGAAGATAGAAATGAAAAAAAGAATTTATAATGAAATAAGAAAACATATGAAATTACAATGAATGATTAAAATTACGGTCAGTATAAAATGTAAACAAGAAACTAAATGGATGTCAGGAGAGTGCGCGTGCGGCCGTGAGCGGCCGCGCCTGACAGGAGCGCTCTCAACACCTCCAATCGAACACAAACAGTTATTGGTGCAACAAAATACCAGCCTGTGTTCCACTAGTCTAAAAGTTGGCAATACCATAAATTCTCTTATCTATGGCAAACAAAAGTTATGTTTACCATAAATGGTGTAAGAATTTTCATGGTTTCGTACGATCAATATTGTTTATGTTACAACTTAGCGTAAGCTTAGTTTGTTGGGATCACGAGGCTTATAGATCAAATCCCAGATATAAACTATAATGTGAGTGTATTGAAGGTATGAACTTGTACATCGCCACATGTGAACTATGCATCACACGGACGTCACGCAAAATCCTGCATCGCCGAAGCAGTTTACCGCGCGACTAGCTGGTTGGCCGGAGGATGCTCCCTTTTTATGTAGGATGAGTGAATTTGACACCTTATTCCTGAACCCTCTATAAACTAATTAAACTTTATTTTTCTTACAGCAAGAAGTATCTAATGTGGTATCGACAGACGAGGCGACATGCAAGCAATTTGTGCAGGAAGCCGACAACACGCTGACCAACATCGTGGATAGCACCAAACAGATCACTGACGCGCTTGTCAGTAAGATTGAGGTAAGAACGCGTCAATTCTGTTTTAGAATTAAGTCAAATTCTTATCGGTAGTACTTAGAAGTAGTTCTAATGACAATGTGGGCTATATTAATAAAAGAATTACTTGTTTTAACTGATTACATTTATTTTCAGTCAAACTCCAGCTCCGCAATCGAACAGCTATCCTCGCTCACCACGTCGACTGCTGACCTCATCTCCCAGTCCCTCTCGCACCGCGCCTCTCACTTGAGCTCCTGTGAGCAAGCGCGGGAACAAGTGTCTCGGTTGCAGGCGCAGCTGTGTGAGGCTATTGCTAAGCACGCCGAGCTGGAGGGACGGTGCCTCAGTGAAGAGTACAAGGTGTATTCTCCTACCGGTGAGTTAACATTTGTTTTATGTTAAGGGTGTTTAAAATAAGAAATGAAATTACAACAGTAAAAGGTTGGCCTAAAATGAATATAAGAAAATACTGACACTACACAAGACTCCAACCGACAACAGAAAATAAAAATACGTTTATAACTTATTCAAAAAGATTTAAAAACATTGTAAAACTTACTCAGAAAGCACAAAACAATCACTTAATCAATAACTCAAGAAATAAATCAAAAACAGCCTGGCAAATTATAAATAAGACTAAAACTATTTCTGAACCTATTACTCAAATAAAGAACCACGGAATAATATTAACAGATCCTACTGAAATAGCTGAATCATTTAATAATTTTTTTGTAGACCAAATTGTAAATATACCAAAACATGAGTCGGAAAATATCGTCAGCTTAATCAATTTCCCCCATTCTATATTCATGTCCCCAACTATACCCGAGGACGTCATACGCATAATAAAATCTTTGAAAAATAAGAAAAGCGTTGGTTACGACAACATCTCAACTAAAGTAATTAAATATGCTTCTAATAGCATAGCTGGTCCTTTGAGCCATGTTATTAACCAAAGTATTTACACTGGTATATTTCCTGAACGCCTTAAAACAACTGTAATCAAACCAATTTATAAAAAGAACTGCAAAGATGAAATGACAAACTATCGACCTATTGCTTTAACACCGGTGTTTTCAAAAGTTATAGAAAAAATTATTTATGAATATATTTATACATTTTTATCGAAATATAATATACTCTGTGAGGAGCAATATGGTTTTAGAAAAAATAAAAATATAAACATAGCAATATTCGACTTCTTAAGTAAAATAATGCCAAATGTAGATGTTAAAAGACCAGTATGTGCAATCTACACTGATATGTCGAAAGCATTTGATTATGTGAATCACGAGACTCTTTTCGACAAACTCTATGCGTACGGTATACGGGGAATTTAATAAAAACTTATATTAGCGGCCGGAAACAATACACAGAGATATCTAAAATTTGCCTAAAAACTAAATATGAATTAAGCTATAAATCAACTACTAGAGAAATAAAATATGGAGTTCCGCAAGGCAGCGTGCTCGGACCTTTGCTATTTTTACTGTACATCAATGACCTCCCACGTCAAACCACCCAGCCCATGGTACTATTTGCTGACGACAGCACATTACTAATAGAATGCAGTAATAGAGAGTTACATGAAAGTGTCATCAACAAAACGCTTGATACAGTAGTAAATTGGCTTAATAACAATAACTTGGTCATAAATGTACAAAAAACAAAAATTATGCACTTCTACCAGAGAATTAATTCTGATGACATGAACATAAATTACAATGGACAGATGGTAGACACAGTAAATGTAGCGAAATTTTTGGGAATTTTAATTGACAGCCAACTAACATGGAAAGCTCACGCTGAAAAAATTTGCAAGAAAATAAGCTCTTCTGCTTATGCTTTACACAATATGTCAAAAAAAATTAATTCTAATTCACTACTAGTGGCTTATCATGGTCTGGTTGTTTCGGTCTTAAGATTTGGAATAATATTTTGGGGCAATTGCAGCGAAAGGGAAAGCATTTTTAAATGTCAAAAACGTTGTCTTAGAGCCATGTTTGGTCTTAAGGTTACGGATAGTTGTGTCCCTGTCTTTAAAACAAATAAATTGTTAACGTTTCCATGTCTGTATATTTTAGAATTAGCTATATTTGTCAAAACCAATAAACATTTATTTCCATCTTTAAATGACGTCAGGAAAAGAAATAACATTATGAGATCCCAGTATAAAAGTCTATTGTACACAGGTGCATATAATACAGCACTGTTAAAAAAGGGTGTGATTTGTATGGCACCCACTATTTATAATAAAATACCCCATAGTATAAGAGAACAACCGTTACATAAATTTAAAAAGTACCTTACAAAATTACTTGTAGATAAATGTTATTATTCATTAACCGATTTTATAGCAGATAAATTACCAAATTGAATTTATTCTCAATTTATTAAATATAATATAATTTATAATATATTTAATAATATGTAATAATGTGTATAATGTGTGTAATAAAATGTATGTAATAGTGGAATTGTGTATGACATAATCGTGTGTAATAATAATTGAAATAATATTTTTAATTGATAATTAATGTATTTTGACATTTTAATAATATTTTTAATTAATAATTAATGTATTTTGACATTTTAACTTAGATTATTTAAATTAATTTTGCATACCGTTTAGGCGGTGAGACATGTCTGTAGCACTTTTAAACACTATGACCATCTTTGTATTTTATACCATGTTTCTGGCAAATAAATATTCTTATTCTTATTCTTACACTTCAACCTGTAGCGATTCAATATCACTTGTAGTGTGATCAGAAGGTTTCTTCTTAAAACGACGCCTATACTCAGCCAATTGGAATAAGCCCTTTAGACAACTGTCCCATCGCCGACGAGAAAGCGACTAAGTATCAACGATTTTCTCGCTCAAGGAACTTACAAAAATCGTAGGTCCTGTGTAAGTGAAAGAGATACATGTATTAATAGTTCCTCGCTGACTGTTTACTGAGCTATGAAATAGAGTACTCCCTCAGTGGCTCACGCTTAGTACATACAGGCGTATGTACTATAGGCACTATAGCTATTACTCTAATAATCGCTCGTCGCCGTCGCGCACTCGCTGCTCATTGCTCGGTAACTCGTTTATAATTGCTAGCTCTACTCGCTCCACGTTAATCAATCTAGATGCCTTAGCCTGGCAAGTGACATAGTGAATTAGTTATAATGTTTATAACGGATATCTGTCCCCAGGCGCGACGCCCGCTCGCACACAGTTCCGCTACCCGCGCCAGCTGGCCGCCACGTCGCCGCACGAGCGACTGCTGCAGAGGTTTCGCGCCATGAGGCACGACCACGATGATGTAAGCTATATTTATTTATTTTTCTGGTTTTAACATGTGCTATTGTAATGGAAGCGCATGAAAGAGCAGCACATCTAAGCTCTCAACCACCCTGAAATGTCATCGAATGCAGTTGCTGTGTTTATTGTAATATGAACACAGTTCATGATATGTAGAGTCAGTCAGTAGAGAACCTTGGTAGATATCGTTATACAAGCACCACCAAAAATGTATGGTGAAATGGTAATTTATACACAGCTATATCATAAACCCAATATTCTGTATTCGCAACTTTGTTTCCAAAAATGTAAAGTATATTTGGAAAAAATACTTCAATACACCTACACATACACTTAAGGGTTAGTTTGCACTACAACTTCAATAAATTTTATGCCTAAATAACAATGTTGAAGTGGTAAAAACAAGGATGTTAATGTACTTTAGAGCCCTCTTTGGGTGCGCAACTGTGTCGATGATTAGTAATTTATCAATACTAGTTTTTTTGTGAAAATTTTAGCAATAATACAGTTCAACGTCAATATATTTTCAGCATGGCAAATTTTACGAAGCGTGGGCTTTTCTTTCAATTTTAAAACACTCAAAGCATTTATTTTAATTAAACCAGTTACAGGCACTATAAAACTGTCAAGAAGTTGGACAGTCAGAAAGCTAAAGCTGTTGTTTTGGCCATTCCAAAGCATGAAGGTTCTAAATGAGTTGTTAGCGCAAGGTTCCACGATACCCATTCAAGTACAGATTATAAATAATAATAAAATGTACTTCCCCCTCCAGGACTGCATGGTAATCGAGTCCGACCTGGAGGCTCCCGCCGCGAGTGACTCGGAGTGCTCCACGTCGGAGGACTCCGCAGTGTTCGCCGCGCCCTCGCCGCCACTACAGGACGTGCCCACCAGTCGCGCTAACAAACCGATCGTCAAGAGCACCTCCGAGACTGACATACTGTACACTATGAAGAAGGTAAGGAATTATAATCATAACATTGACATGACGGTCACGAAACCTCGTGAAAGCCTAGAAAGATAAACAAATCAAGTATTTTGACTTGGCTCGCGAGGCTGTCGACATGTGGGATGTGGACTCAGCGATCATTGTGCCGATAGTCGTGACAGCCAATGGCTTGATAGCCAAAAACCTCGAGCAATACCTGAGGATACTCTCATTGGGCAGCTGGATGAAAGGCTTGATTCAGAAAGCGGTACTTCTGTACACGGCTCGCATTGTTAGGAGGTTCTCATTCTCATCTCACGAAGCGACGCGCGGTTTACTTGTGGGCAACAAGTGTACAAACACGCTGTGAATAAAGCAAGCAAAGCGCGCGTCGCTTCGTGAGATGAGAACCTCCTAACAATGCGAGCCGTGTACAGAAGTACCGCTTTCTGAAAAGGATATTCTATAAGTCTTCCTTCTTTCACAGCAACAAGAAAACGCCAAAGAGAACGCGAACCGTTCAATTACAAGCAAGAAGCCTTCCAAACTACCCGCGCCCTCATCTCTCAAGAAACCTCTCGTGGAACGGAACGCCAACTGACGTCACAGTGAAAATATACCGTAGTATTATATACTGTCCTGTACCTTAGTTAAGATGGCGCGGAGATATTGTGTTCATTGTGGGTTCAGTTGCGAATTGTCGCCGCTAGAGGCGCTAGTTACGACCTTAAATTAAATCCTTTTTAGTACTATTGAAATAGTTAATAGGGTGGAGTGTTAATTCATCATAAAACATTCAAAAAAGGCTATTTTCGCGAGCTTTTTCATCGACAATGTTCGCCGTTTTCATAGAAAAATCTCACCGATTTGGTAATATACAGATTTCGATAAAAATATTTTTTTATAAGAAGTAATGTAGGTACTCAGTGTGTCGATGATTTCGTTTGTTCATAATGTAATCATAGTTAGTTGTATTATGACAGTTGACAAACTGTAAAATTGTATAGAATTTGACGAGGAGAAAACATTTATATGTAGTTTAAAAAATGGTATATTTTTTCATGATATCGTTAGGCGGAACTTACGAACAATTTCATAACAAAAATTTACATAAAATAAATACAATATAATATATTTTTTCACTCAGGGTAACAACAACAAAAAAACAATAGTCTAAAAAGCGAAAAAAACTTTTTTTTTTCCTGAAACAAAATTATTATGTCAACTGTCAACTTTAAAATAGTAATTTTATTATTGTAGATTTTTATTGCATTTAACAATAGTTTCCCCTGATATTTATTATTTCTACTTTCTTTTAACACAAAACAGTACGGATTATATTATCCACTTACGACATTTTAGTATACAGGGTCAATTAAAATTAGCTAGCGAAACTCCGCAGACATGGGTAGCGATATCTAAACATGATAAAATCGAAAAAATATTATTTGATGAATATTATTATATTGTGGGCTCGACCGCTGTTAGTGCCGTCACTTGATTACATCATTTTGTTATATGTGTACCTCACAGAAGTATCAATATATATACTCCGTTTGAATTTGAAATAAGATAAGACATTTAAATAAACCTTTTTTACAGTCCGTTCAACTGATTTTGACTTCTATACCGTAAGCATATGGATGACATCAAAAGCAAAAAAGTGATTACAATACCAACTATTTACTACAGCTGCCATTTGTCATGCTACCAACTCAATAGAATTCAAAATCGGTTGAACGGACTGTAAACAAGGTTTGTTTAAATGTCTAATCTTATTTAAATTGTAGTATAGACATGAAAAAACAAAAGAAAACAGATTTTCTCAATTCATACCAAAAAAATATATAATTTTTATTTTATCGTGTTTAGAGATACCCATCACGTCAGCAAAGTTTAATTTGACCCCGTATTTAAAAGTATTTTCAAACAATTACATAATTCTACATTTAATTTGAAATTTTATAGAATAGTTTTAATCGTAATGTCCCTATACTATGTTAAGGTTTATAATGTTCGCTATATTATTTTAGATATATTATATTATTTAGTTCCCCACATATCAAATGTGTACCGTGTGCATGAGGGTCGATAATAATATCGAAGTTTGTTACAAAATATATTAACCATGTTTAAAAAAGTATTTAAAATTAATTCTGAGAAGGGACCAATGCTGGCTGTGCTATAAGGCAGGTATTATATTTCTGCAGTAAGTAACAAGAGTGTTTTTCTCTAACGATGCGACGCGCGCTTTACTTGTGGCTACTAACACGCTGTGAATGTGTGTGTAAGCGCAGGAGCTCCTGGTACCGTCTGAAACAATGGCGAAAGTGTGTGTGTACGTACTGACGCTACTCGTTTTCACGCACATATTCACAGCATGTTTGTACACTTGGTTACCACGAGTAAAGTACGCGTCGATTCGTGAGATAAAAATACTGTAGCCTTATAACACCACGCGGCGCATAATGCTCAATTCTAGTATCTAGATTGTACGTTACACAATTGACATAAAGTTCACTATGCTGTGTACAATTTCGTTGAGCCTAATATCACTAGTAGCTAAGCCTTCTTGTCAGGTATTATTTTATGTGTAATTAAAATACAAGCTCATTCGTGTACAAAATGAAGCAAATATTTGATATATTTCTCACAAAATTAGTTTACATCGCTTTTCTGTATTCACGTGAGTGTAAGCTCTGAATAAATAATGATATAATTTACTAATATAAAGATCTGGAGCTTTTCTTATTACTAAACCACCAACCCAGTTTACATAATCAGCCTTTAATGTTCCCACTGCTGGGACTCAGGTCTCCTCTCTTCAAGAGGGAGTGGGCTTATAATCCACCACGCGGGCCCAGTGCGGGTTGGTAGATGTCACATGTCTTCGAATATTCGGTTTAGGAAATGCCGGTTTCCTCACGATGTTTTCCTTCACCGTTTTGAGAGCAGTGGTGATGAAATTATTTACACAAAGTAAAGCGCCTGCCTGGGTACGAACCCACGACCTATAACTCTTAAGCCGCGGCCGTTACCACTGGGCCACCACTACTCTCAACCCAGTTTGCTTGCCTAGTGAGATGGGCCCCTAAATCGACCATCCCACTAAAGCGCAGGTATTTACTTTGTTGAAAGTTGACTAAAATAGCCGTTCTTATATTTTTTTCTGATAAAAAAGATGAAGCGATGCTCGCCCGCCAGCCCGTCCGTCCGCCAGCTCGTAGTCTGGCCTGCTTAAATGAAGGCAGCCCTAGAGAGGAACGATTAAAACTGGTTTCTCCAGCTAAGTATGTAGAGCTGCAGGCAAGCTCCGTGCTGCCACCAACTGCAATGACCGACCTGGAAATCTCCCAACCGACCAAATAGCCAGCTGGGCCTAGCTGGGGGTAGTCTGATGAGCTTCTTTACACAGCAGTATAAACTAGTGATAAATAAAACACAAAATAATTTTATCGTATTTATTAGCATATAGAGTACCTACATTTACAAGTATTTGAAATAAATCGGACTGATTTGTATCACGTGATCTGTGTGTTTGTGAACTCAGTGCATCTAATATTCTCTTTTTCACAATTCCAAGATCTAAATTTTAGTTTGAATAATGACCATTGCAATCAATTCTATGCAACATTTTTTTTTTATTATGTAATAAAACTGGAGAATTAGTAACACTACGCTAATATTTCGCAAAATATCAAATCAGTCTGATCCGCTCAATAATATTTACAACCTCACAAGGAGAGATACCAGATTCCACCTGAATTTTAGTTTAAAAGAAGTTTTGTGTACATAATAATATGCAAAAAATATTTAAAACTTATAACTAGTACAGTCTACCTCATAATTGCCTTACCACCGTGAGGTTAAATGTCATTTAAACGCCATACAAACCAAGGGGTTTTGTGTTACCTAGTAACTGGGTTGCGGAGGTCAGATAGGCAGTCGCTCCATGTAAAATACTGGTATTCAGATGCATCCGGTTAGATTGGAAGCCGACCCAACATACGGCAATTAGTAGTAGGAAGAAAAAAAACTTTTAAAACATAAAACTTACTGGAAATTGTCAAAAATGAATGAACTTTAAACACATTATAAAATATTGATGTCAGTAAATGAGTTCTGCAAACTGGTGGAACCAGGAGTAAACTAAAAATAAATAGTTTATTTTATAATCCGACAATTATGGCTGGATACTCTACGAAAAACACATATGTATTTTTAACAGCATAGCCTTTTATGTATAAAATAAAAATAAATAATCCAACAGATTCTGCCCGCGTATATTATTTTGAAAACAATTTGTTGTTTAATGTAAAAATTCGACATAGGTATGTCGTTAAAATATTATTATGGTGTTTTAGTACATACAAAATTATAAAATATTGATTAAAAAAAATAACATAAACAAAGTGTTTTATATTTGTAATTTTTTTTAAACTTGAGAAGTGCAGGCAGATTCTGTTTCCATGAAGTTTATAAATAACTAGAAATACTAATTGTGTATGTAAATAATATAAATAATAGTAATTGTTTGGTTTTTCGTACTACAACTAAGATTATCTGTTTATTACTAAAATAAATTAATTTTACGTATTGGGATGTATTTAATAATGATTTTATCCAAGGAAGGCTTTCTATCTATGACCACAATACTATTTATTGAACTAGAAAGACATAATCAGCTAATATATTAAAGGAGCCACATTCTTTTATCCGGCCCTTTTTCAAAATGATAACCTTTTATATAAGGTAGATATTTAGTACCAGGAAATCTTTTAACTTTCTGCATATTTTTTATACATTTTTTTTGCCCTGGTAAGTAGCCAACAATACCCCACCGTGTCTCGTCCAGACTGTCATTCGTGTATCTTTGACAGTCGTTACGGGTAGTCAGAAGCCCGAAAGTCTGACAACCAGTCTTACCAAGTGGTATCGTGTTACCTAGATAAGTGGAACTGGCAGCCGACCCCAACATAGTTAGGAAAAGGCTAGATGATTGGTAAGGAATCAAAACTATAATTAGTTGGTAAAAAACATTAAAGATGTATAAACTCTTTTAAGTCGTCTTTTGTATTGGTGCCAAAATAGAAAGTCTTAAAACGTTTCTTGACTATTACAGTTATAAAAAATTGCGAAAAACTAAAAAACAGTATAGAATTTGGAGAAAATACAAATAAATTCGTCTTTACCATGACTGAGAAGATGGTGGGAGAATGTCAAAACGCCGACAAAATAAATTATTAAACCTCACGCCTGTTGTCCCCGGAGGGTCAGGCAGAGGTGTACATATAGTAGGTACACCCACATTTTGCCAGTTACTTTTAAGTCCCATCAATAGAAAATAACATTAAAATAAATAAATAACTTAAAACTAAACAAGTTTTTTTGTAATTATTTACATTGCAGCGTAGTCGACAGCACATCGAATACTGTGCAGAAATAGTAATAATTTAAAATAAATATTATTTAAATGCAGATATACAGTCATTTTATTATAGTAAGTCCTAATTCTATACAGGTGTAACCTTCCTGCTCCAATTGTCTATGAGTTGAGAAAAGTAAAAATTTTGAAAAAAAAATCTGTGAGTCCTAATTTACGCCGCTAAAGGAAAATGGCGCCACTTGTCAAACAAATAAATATGAATGTTGTATGAACCAAAATTGATATCAATCAGATTTTTTCTGTTGTTTAATAAATGTTATGATAATAACTGTGCAAATTATTATGCGACACTTATTAACATAAACCTACAAAACATCTGATAAACACTTTTAAATAAAACCGACCTGACTTAGTTGCCATATAAAAATATTCACATCCCCCTGTCACACCACAAAAATTGCCAACTGTCCAAAACGAGTGAGTCTGAGGACCTTATTTTGAGGGTATACCTAATGTTCATATTCGTATAAGCGAATGTGAGTAAGCGTCTCATCCGAATATAAACTTTATTTGGATAATGATAAGGTTTATATTCGTTTGAAAGACTAACGTTACTTAGCAGAGTAATGAACTCTGAATCTCACCCAAATTGAACACCTATATCGCACACACTTTAAGCATCAACAACCCTAAAGCTTTGGTTTCCTAAGAAAGCGATAAACAGCCACACAATAACGACTCTTCAAATACAGAGCGTTTTTTGACACCTTAATGTCAAATAGTGGTCAAAATGACAGAATACATGACCGCCGTTATAATATGACGGTCACAGTCACTGATCTTTAAACAAGTACGCTGGACTAAATATATAAAAACTGTAAAAATGACAGTTGCTTTTTGTGCCGATTCAAAGCGAACTAAAATTGACACACTGTGGCAAATGGCCATCGTTTTGTTTTGGTGCGTCTCTGATGATTTAGGTCTACTACGAGATATTTAGAACATTTTTATCCTGAGAGTATGCGTATCTTCAAACGCAACTCGACATCAACAATGTTAGTTCCACGGACGCTCACGTTCCAGTCAGCGCCAAAATGGCGAAAATCAAATGTCTTCAATTTGTCATCGATAGTATTAAGTCCAGCATACTTGTTTATGACCAGAACCAGTGGGTCACAGCTCTTCTAAGGAACCGCAACTTTACTGACCCAACAATTTTTTTATTATAAAGGCCGAAACACACTAGCTCATTCGGCTTTACCGAAACCGCCAGTATAACTCAGCCTTACTTTAGAAACCCTAGATTCATTGCGCTGTACTATAGGTTGTTGACGGATATGATTTGGTTGATCCAGCCGATGAATGAGGACACCTTCACGTAAACTCCTGGCACATCTTGTCGGCCGCAGCCGAAACCCCATGAGACCAGTCCCACCAGCTCGTAGAAGCCATCGTCCTGGCATACTAAGGGACCCCCGCCGTCGCCCTGAAAAGATAAAAACCATGATTTATAGGTATCAAACATGCAAAAGTTAATTGGACATTGCGGGCGAAACAAATGGATTTCATTCCAATCGAAATATTCGATAAAAGGCGTTGAAAGCAGCTTTGGACAAATTCTTACAAAGCTACTATCCCCAAGAGTCGAGTTGCCTTGGCTTCCGTCTTTAAATAGACTCTGGACTCAGGTAGACCGAAGCAAAGAAAACTTGTTCAGGTGGAGATTCACAAATGCGACTCCACCAAGGTGTGTAAATGTGGTGCTGTACTGCTGTCCCACAGAAAATGGCCCCACTTAATATCGTATCCAGCCTGTCCTGTTGTCTGCACGTTACACAAGCAGATGGACGCTACTGAAGGTGCCAAAGCTCATAGCCGAATTCTGGGCTACCTTTAAATAGATTGCTCGCGGAGAAGAAGATCCCAAGGTTTCCCAATTTATTCGGTCATATTTTTTTTTGTGCCACGCTGTATGAAGGTCTCTTTTGGTTAAATAGATAACATGAGAAGGGATCTCGATTATTTTTTTTTTTATTCGTTTCTCTCTTCAATGAAGTATCGCACCTACATGTAATTACTTTCAAATTACATGTAGGTACTATTTCGTAATGAAGAATGGTATGATAGTTTTACTTATTCAGAAAATTTATCTTTTTGTCATTTTTAAGGCGCTAGCCGCGAAATTGTGCAAGAAATCTTCGATCAACAATGCTATGTTGATCGAAGCCCGATCATATTATACATACATTGGATTTTCACTTCACGTTAAGGTACAACCACATCGGAGTTACTGTTTGGGGAGCAACGTTCGCAAATGATAGTGTGCAAACGGATACCGAAAAAGTTATAGAAAGTTACATAATGTTATGCAAAATGTGACTCTACAAAAACGAACATACCTATAACTGGCGCCTTTACTTTACTTTTCTGCTACTAACCTGACAAGCATCGTTTCCGGGCTCGCCACCGGCACAGAAGGAGCTGGCAGGTAGGATGAAGATCTTTTCGGTGACCGCGTTGACCTTTCGGATGCACTCCGCGTCGCTGACTATCGGAAGCTCTGCCTCGCGCACTCGCAAGGGAATGGGACCCGCTGAGAAGTCAGGATAAGTAAGATTTTTCATAGTAAACAAAAGTTGCATGCTCCGCCGGTTCGTAAAGAAAGATACGAATATAGAAAATACGGCAAAATACTCACTTTCTCCCATGTATCCATAGCCGGTGACGGTGCACCGCTTGCCGGCCGCGTGGCTCACTCCTCGAGCCGGTAGACAAACCAGACACACTCCTGTTGACCAATACAACTCACATTACATTACATTACACACACACAGTACATTTTGCGTTCAACAGAAACGCCTGTGAAAGTCCCCATGAGACCTTTTTTTTTTAAGATCTTGATTTAAATACTATATCGTCTTATTGTAAACGAGTTTAGCTGGCGCGAATGTTTGAACTAAAGTTAAAATTATTTACCTATGGTTTCTTACCACGGATTGATTAAATGATTAAATAATTCGGTATTTTTAGCATAAAACGATTTCATAATTTCATGGATTTTTTTATAGGTTTCGTGGCCATTTTTATTTCACATTCGTACTCTATTGTATAATTTAAATTCAATTAAAATCTTAAATTCATTTATTCGCTGACAGACAACTCACAGCCTAAACTGCTGGGTCTAGAAGCACGAAACTTTGCGCAAGAGTACCTTTTATAAAGTTGAGAAAAAGTGAAGGATTTTTTTTTTTAATTCAGCGCGTAAATGATTTAATAGGGGATGAAAGTTTCCATGTTCGATATGGTATGGGATGGTAGATCGGATTTACGGGCTGTCACCAAGTAAAATTAAATTACGCACCTTCTTTAAGCTCAGCTTTCCCGTGCAGCTTCAGCAACGCTATATCGTTGTCCAGGGTTTGGCTGTTGTGGTTGTGATGGATGTACGTCGTGGCAACCCTCAGGGTCTGGGCGCCAGGGGAACCGTACTTGCGGGTCAGGTCGTGATCGCCAACTCGCACGTAGATCGCATCGCCGGAGCGAACGATACTGTAAAATGAAGGAATTAAGTATTGAGGAGAGAAGCGATTAGCCGCTATATATCGAGGCATACTGTTTACATAACTAAGAGGGTGCGAATGACTGCCTTGATACTCATTTTCCTTATCTCGTCACATGCCATGCCTTTTCCCACCTGAAAAAGCCGACCCTAACATGGTTGGCTTCCAGTCTCACCAGATGCAGCTGAATACTACCTACTTTATATGAACGACTGCCTATCTGAACCCGACAACCTAGATACTGAGTAATATCCTCTTGGTAAGACTGGTTGACAGACTTTCGGGCTTCTGACGACCCGTAACGACTGCCAAAGATCCACTAATGACAGCCGGGACCAACGGCTTAACGTCCTACCCGAGGCACGGAGGGGTCTTGTTGGCTTCTTACTACCCTGCGAGAAAACCGACGTGATGCTCGTGTAAAACTGATAAGTTCTTATTAACCACTTACTTAGTGACACAGTGCGCGGCAGTGAGCACCCACTGTGTCCCGATGAGCGCGGCGCCGCACAGGTACTGGTTGAGCGAGTTGATGAGCGCCACCTGCCAGCACCACTCGCCGCGCTCGCCGTCCTCGCCGCCCATCACGCGCCCGGCGCGCCGCGCTGTGCGGGACGATGTACCTGGAACACAGGGATAACATGTTCTACATTCTAGACTTAGAGCGAATTTCACCAATGAAGCTGACAATGTCTTAAGAACAAAATGCCCTATCCCACCAATAGTGTGTCCAAAGTGTGTGTGTCACACACACACACACTTTGGACACACTATTGGTTCTCTATCCTGCGTTTGCAATTTATTTTCCAATCAAATCAACAAAATGTTACAAGTGTTTTTGGAAAAATTACTTTAAAACCCACAAATAAAGTTCAGTTTGCGCTACTTCAAATTGACTTTATAAAAAGCACTAGTTATTCTGAAAGGAACACAAACATAAAGTTGATATTTCTTTAAGTGGAAATAACATCAATTCGGAAACAAGGATTTGGATATGAAATAGATTTGAGGAGTTTACCTTTGACTCCGCACACGTATTTGTTGTATTTTTCAGTTGAAGACAGCGTCGTGCCATAGTTCGGCTCGTAAGGTGCTGAAATACAAGGAAAAATACATTTTTTAAATCTTCACAAATATATTTTCTTGTATCATTAGTAAGGGGTATCTAAATAAAACATTTAATAAATATGGGGTCTACTATAAGTGCGTTTGTTTTAAAGGAAAATTCACACCAGAAGATATTATTAAGCAGCGGGGTAATTGCGTAACACACTAACAATGGCAATGCATTTCATTTTGACAGTTCAACAGCATTCATTGGGTTGTTTACGCTGTTTAGCAGATGAATTTTTTGTTTAAAAAATGAAGCAGTGGATTACAAACTTCCTTGAAAATCTGTCGGATTGTGACTGAAATGTGTTACGCAATTGGGTGGAATTATAATACAAAAAAGTATTAAAAATAAAGCAATTGTTACCATTACTTTATTACTATCACCAAAAACAAATACCTACATTCAATTTGACTTAATAGAACGTTATTTTGGGATTCACCAATAGGCGTTGTATGCGTGTTTGCAAGCGCCGTGGTATAGTGCTGGTAATTGGTCGACGGCTGCGGGAGCGGCAATGGCGCCGTATCATTGGCTGGTCGACCTCCCACCACTTCGAGCACCTTGGACTTGGGGGCACAGCATTGGGTGCCTGCCTTCTTGCACTTGAAGACGTCTGTCATCTCCGCGTTACCTGTGAAAATGGTTTGTATGAGTTCTTGCCTGAAAGCCTTACCTGTTGCCTACAGAAATTGTCTTGCTGATCATTCAGAAAGGTTGATTTTACAGAGGCTTTACCTCAGAAAGCTGCAGCTAGCAATAATTTTAAGCTATTTTATTATTTGAAGACCTACCATTTTATTATTTGAACACCTACCATTTCTTCGTAATCAGTATCAATCAATCTATCTGCCTAGCCTTTTCCCAACTATGTTGGGGTCAGCTGCCAGTCTAACCGGATGCAGGTGTATACCAGTATTTTACATGGAGCGACTGTCTATCTGACCTCCACAGCCCAGTTACTGGGTAACACCCTTAGGTACTAATTAGTACCGTGTTAGTTACTGGGTAACACGATACCAATTAGTACCTAAGGGTTTTTTTTAAATAACCCATTGAAGACATCAACTACCTACATGGACTGGTTTCACTCTAGGCTGATAAATTTAATAAATTATGGTCTTCCATACTTACGAGTCCTCTTACACCAGTCACGCATCATCATCATCTGCCTGTAGCCTTTTCCCAACTACATATGTTAGGGTTGGCGTTCAGTCTAACCTGATGCAGCTGTCATCCACAACCCATTTATTGGGCTGGTCTGGGTTGCTGGGCTTTAAATTCTCTGTCAAGTGGAACTCTCACATCATCATATCTCAAATGAGTGAATCCGAAGAGATTGCTGTACAGCATAACAATACTCACGGAAGCAAGTGAAAGACAGCAGCGACACGATGCAGGAGCCGGGACAGTCGGGGCGAGGGTCAGCCGGCGCTGGAGTCGTGGTGGTAGTCGTGGTGGTGGTGGTTGGACGACGAGTGGTGCGTGGTGGTACTCTGGGGGTTGAACTTAAGTTTTGTATTCACGATACACGCTTGAACAGTTTCATGTCATGCAAAATCTAAAGTCGAATTGACAATCAGCTACCGTGTGTGTGTATGTCTATGTGTATTACATACCTAGTATTGTCACAGCATATATATCCTTCAGAGTTGCACTCAGTTCGGTGTAGGATGACCGCCGGGGGGCTGCAGAAAGCGGCCATGATGTTGTGCATGCAAGAACCTGGGCATCGCGGGAGAGGGGGCTGGAAACGCAAGCATATTTCGTTAGGGGTCTAAAATTTTGTATAGAAAAAGAAAGGAAAAAAATAAATAATCAAGGGCACAACGCTCGCCACCACCTTCGCATGAATCCACGTGATACAGGAAGCGCAATAGGTACCGGTCGTTCTGGCTATTGTCAGTGCTATGTGTAAATAATCTCTCCACTCAAGCACCATTACCTTTCGAACCCTTACCGGCGTGGTCGGTCTATGCGTGGCGGGTCTCCTGGTGGTTGTCTCCGCAGCTTTGTTCTCGGTGATGCAGCATACCCCCTCGTTGGGACACACAGCATCCTCGTCCACGTTGTCACAGAGCAAGGAGAACAGCCCTGAGATGCACTCGCCGCGGCACTTGTGACCTGGCCTCTGCTTTGGAGCTGGTGTGGTTGTTAGCTGTGGGGGCGAAGTTTCAAATGTTGTTAGTTAAGGAGAATGTTATTTAACATCCAATAACCGCTAGCTATTTTTTATCGTATACTTAAAAGTAAGTATATCTAGATTTAGGTGCCTTCGTGCCACCAGAACAAAACACTCAATTACTTAGCAAAACGTAAATATTTACCGCAGTAGTCGGCCGTTTAGTCGAATACTTCTTCTCGTTGGGTACGACCAGGTCTGGGGGAGGTCTGTCGCCGTAGTTGTCCTTGGAGACGCAGCAGAGCCGGCCCTTCACGCAGAGGTCGGGGGAGTCGAGGTAGGCCTCGCAGTACTGAGACAGGCGAGCCTCCACGCATACTCCTGGGCAGGCGATGTTGCCTGTAACGTGATAGGAATATTTTAAGTAACATTAAAAGAAAATAAAAAGAAGAGAAAGAGTATTCTATTCTATTAAGAGAGACCAATAAAACATATACATGATGATGAGATCGATTTCTGGACAACAATTATTGAGTATAAAAGTGATTGTTTATGGGCCTGTCCTACCTCAGATTGTGAAAATTGTCTTAGCATTAATGGCTGTACATAGTTTCAACAATACTGCAGTATTCACTTTGTAATTAATCTATAATATAAAAATGAATCGCTGAATGTGTTGCTAAGCGCAAATCTCGGGGTTGTTCCCGTTCGTCCACACCCCGTCGTCCACACTGCGGACGACTGGGAATATTGCGTTCTGTTCGTCTACACTGTGGACGAACAGAACGCATTATTCCCAGTCGTCCACACCCCGTCATATCACGTCTAGTCTAAGAGTTACCTAATAAAGAAAATATGATGATAGTATTTCCTTATATAATAAACATACATTCAAATTATTATGTACTTATCTTTATTACTTTAGTAAGGCAAATACTTTAAAAGTACATACCTAGTAATTCTAAAGCTTTTTTGCGTATTTTATACTAAATGTATAGCATAAGAATGTTTCACATTTTAATTTTACACATTGGGTATTTATATAATACCAAAACAATATTAGTTAAAATATTGCCTTTTAATTATTGTAAATTATGTTGATCTGTGATAAAAACTAGAATTGTTGTTAGTTATTTTAACATTTCATGATTTTAAATAAAAAAAACTTAATAGTTATGTTGTTTTTAAATTAATTAAACCGTTAAATCATTTAATTTAAAATTTCTTTACACTGACTCTTAAACTAGACATGAAACGAGGTGCGGACGACTGGGAATGTTGCGTTCTGTTCGTCTACACTGTGAACGAACAGAACGCATCTTTCCCAGTCGTCCGCAGTGTGGACGACGGGGTGTGGACGAACGGGAACAACCCAAATCTCGAGAACAGCTGAACCGATTTCGCTAATTCTTTTTTTTTAATATTTCTTGAAGTACGAGGATGGTTCTTACGGACGTTTCCGAAAAAAAATGTAAGAAAGTTGCTTCACGCGGTAGAAGTCGCGGGCAAGTATACAATAAAGATGAGGACTACTGCGAGGTGTCGTCTGTTGCGAAAACACGATGGCATACAATTTTCTCGATACAAAGAAATCTCAAAGTTACCTCTAAACCGTGCAATAAAAGAAGTTGAGAAACAGGTTTTTCATTGATAATCTGGTGGGTTAAGAATCTGGTGAATTGAGAATGTGGTAAACTGCTCATGAGCCGAATAATCAATGAAAATTTTCAAATTAGGCAATGAAACTTTAAAACCGTGGGGCGCAGCTAGTATAATCATAGTTTAGTAATAATTTATTACCAAGCCTACGTCCATCAACAGTCTCGTTCACCCTAACTGAATCAGTTTGACACTGCGAGCGGGACAGAGTGATACATGCCGCGGGGAATTGGGGGCAAAATATGAATAATCGAATTAAATAATGGGAAGCAGCCATGCCATTTTTTTCTACGAAAATTCACGCGGACGACATCGTAGGCAGAAGTTAGTTATCTCATAAGCTTGCTTGTCCTGTGAGCCACGTCGACTACTTCATTTCCCTGTCGGATGTGTCGAAAGAATTGATATTAATCCTAATAGTTAATAGGGTGTACCTAATAATTACCACTGTTTTTGTATTTGTCTTGCGGTGCCTGCGTGGTGGGGTCGTCGTAATCTTCGTCAGACACCGTCGTGTGCCGCGTCGGCCGCGGCCGCTGCGTCGTCATCGTGGTCTCGTTATCTGAAAGATTAGGTTATTAATATTATCGGCTTGAAGGAGAGGAGCTATAAGTGTTCAGGGCATGGGTAATTTGTGACATTTGGCAGTGTTCTTACGACAACAAACTGGGATCACAAATGCGTCTGCCAGACGTGACGAACTGGACATTTATTATCATCAAAATTTTGATTTTCTCAATCATCTCAAGAAGATCAAAACTGTACATTATATTGGGGTTTATATAAGTGACTAGCTAATGCCTGGCGTACATTGGAATGCTTTTTTTTGTTATGAACGACTTCTCCGGCGCGCACACAACAATTTACCAAAGTTTCATCACAATGGGTCGAGTCTTTGTATAAACATGTTTCATGTTCGATATAGTGGACGTGAATAAGAGAACCTCATCCTCGTTTTGAAGGACACACAGTTTATATACTTAGTTATAAAGTGAAAAATCACTCTTACGTTTAATTATTTCTTAGTTACTTTTAAGTTTTCTTTGAACCTCTTGAAGTTAAGAATATTTCGCTTGTAGTCTTGTGCATGCTGTGAATAACGCTGTTTACAATTACATCGTTGTTACTTTTAAGTTTCATTGTTTGTGTTCTCCATTAAGTTATTAATTAATTAATTGTTTGTTATTTAAAAAAAAGTGTAATGCCAAGGTACATACATATTAGTTTCTTCCTCCTTAAAATAAATGTTTTGTTTCTTATTTGTAGAAGCCAACCGGTTTATTATCGGTAGTCCAACAAAATCTTCCCAACCGTAGGATATTAAGTAAAATAACAAAACAATCATACTATTAGTCTCGTCAGCACAGCACTTCATGGAGGGACTGGGGCACTCCACCTCCTCCAGCACCTCGTTGCACAGCAGCGCCGCGAGGGCGTGCATGCAGGTGCCCGGGCAGTTCTTAGCCTCCATCTGCGTGTCCAGCGTGTCGAGTAGACCTGGAAGATTGAGAGTTATGGGTTTAAAATATATTATAATAATACAAGCTCACTGCTGGGAAAAGCCTTCTCCTCATACAGAGAAAGCAAAGCATTAATCCCAACGCTTGCTCAAGCCGGATTGGCGACTCCAGACTTATACAGGTTGGCAGGGACATCACGCGCAAACTTTTACCATGGCTTCAGTACATCATTCAGTACAGCCTTGAAATTTGTCATCGGTTATTAAAAATAAAATAAGCTGTTCAATATATTTAGACCGCGGAGGTATTGCACTTTTCTATGAAACAGCATTTTTTTCTTTTGATAAGTGCCGAAAGTTGTTACGCTAGAATCATGTGTTAAAGTCATGGTTTCAGTTTGCGCGTCCCAGCTTGGTTTCCTTAAGATGTTTATCCTAATAGGTACTAGTTGAAACAAGTGGAGCTATGAGCGAGGCAAAAATTCACCATATTTTAAATAGAGACACTATTGGTACGAGTACCTTGTTTGCTTGCTCACCGCTCTTCTTCCACACAGAGCTCTTGTAAAAAGCCAGTCAACAAACGGTCAGTAAGACCAGCGTAAAAAAATATATTTCATTCATGAAAAGTAAGCAGTACCTGTAATAAGCCTAATCTTTTTGCCACGACAATTATAACTATTGTTATTTGGAGGTATGAGGAACAGGGTGTAAAGTTCACTCATCCTCCTTAGAAAAGGGAGGATCCTCCGACCAGACGGGTGTTGTGTCTGGCGGGCAATTGCCCCACGACTGATATTGGGAAATTGTATATATGCTAATTGAGCGGTAAACCCTGCTTGCGAGATGCAGGATTTGAGTGACGCCAGTATGACGCGTTGTTCGCATGTGGCGTTGTAGATACCGCTACAGTTAAAATGATGCAACCCGAATTACGCTTAGCCGGAGATTTGACGGCTGACAAGGCATTAGTCACTTTGTGCAACTCACTCTCTTAATGCTAATACACACGAGTGACACTCGTTGACGACAGAGGAAATTGCATCCGTCGACGACAGAGGAAACTGCATCCGTCGACAACTGCAACCGTTGCCTCTGGTGTCGACGCGTGTCGCTCGTGTGCATGCACACTTAAGCAAGCTTGTTTTTCTATTCCACTCGGTATGCAAGACCCTCGAGATACGAACAATATATAATTCTACTTTCTCGTTCTGCGATATCGGATTTCCATTTGCACCACAGCTTATTATCCCTATCATGATTAATCATCAACATCTGCCTAGCCTTTTCCCAACTAACCAACTAGCTTCCAGACTAACCGGATGCAGCTGAATACCAATATTTTACATGGAGCGACTGCCTATCTGACCTCGACAACCCAGTTACTGGGTAATACGATACCCCTTTGTAAGGCTGGTTGTCAGATTTTCGGGCTTCTGACGACCCGTAACGACTGTCATAGATCCACGAATGACAGCCGGGACCAACAGCTTAACGTGCTTTCCGAGGCACGGGGACCCATCCACGGACCAACCGCGGCAAGCGTAGCTTAACTTACTATCCCTATCATGATTCATGAATAGAAACACGAACTCCTCGGCTAACCTTAACCGATATCTAACTGGCCCATCGTCCTTAATTACTATGAGGTCTAATTTCCGCGTATTTTGCCGCCATTTACAAAAATGGCAGGCGCCGTGCCCGTTAGTATCGTCCGCATTCTGTGCACGCATTGCGCCTGCGCCGCGGCGCCGGCTAGCGGGTGTTGTACGAATGTGTGCTATACGAGGCGAGGCTATGTGCTGTTATCAGGGGTGAAGAGTTCAGTTATCTGTAGGTGAAGTAAAAACTGGATTAATTAGTAAAGTTGATTAACTGTTCTACTTATGTTGAATTGTCATTACTTCATTTTTAATTACTTTATCTATTGTGGTATAGTCCTTTTATTTTAAGTGCAACGTCTTCATAATAATTATATGATTAATGTAGTATACTAAATATAATAATTGATGTGTTTTACAAACACGTTAAAAGAGTAACGGTGGAGTTTCTTACCCATTCTTCTCCATATGAAACCACCTTACGGAAAGGGCGACTAGAATCAATATTATTTTTTTGTAAATTTTGACGTTCAAAAGTGCCTTTTATGTGCCTATTTGAAATCTTTCTCTCCATGCATAGCATACCGTACCTGTCCCTAAACTAGCCTAGGTGGAACAATTTACGTTTTTCCTAAAACATTGACGTCGTTTTCCCCTGTATTTTCATATAGGTATATGGTATGATGGTAGGTATATGTCCACTGCTATTGCTATTTTGCAAGCGTTTAGACATCGCGCGATTTTTCTTTAGTAATTTTTTTGTCTAGTTAGTTCAATAACCTTTATAATTAAACGATCTCAGAAGTGTACTCATTTATTCATCCATATTTTTGGCATGTTGTGCTGCGCTGTGCTTGTGTTGCTTCAAAATAACAAATTAAATCAATTTACCGTCCAACACAAATCATCCAGTAACTTCCTAACAAAACTCCACCACTTTACCAATCCTTAAAAAAAACCAAAATGAACATATCAACCGATCCTCAAATAACGAAATCTAATCTCATCTCAATCTCGTAACATCACCCATAACCCGCCCGGCTACATTCCTCAAGCCCCATGGTGCTCTAAAACGGAGTGCCGTTAGCTCCTCCCGTCCGATGGATGGGTGACCGTCCCCCCCGCCTGCGCCCGCGACGCCCAGCGACCTCACGCCACTGACACAGAATTAGTCGGAGCCAAATGAAAGGAAAACAGACGACGACCTCGTTGATAAGCGGCAGCGAGTGAGACATTGTAGTTTTGGTTTAATTTTCGGTTGAACATAACGTAATAAAAAAAAAATATAATAATTAAAACATACAAGGTGGAGTGAGGGTGGCTGAAACATCGACGCCAAAACTGCAATCATGAAGACTATTTCATTTTTTTCAACCGGCGAAAGATGTCAACCCAGTGGACTTTAGAATTATGTACTGAATCCATGGTAACTGGTTGCGCGTCTATGTCCATGCCACCCTGTATAAAATATTTTATCTTTTTATTCTTTTCATTAAAATAACACGCCTGTATTTGCAGAAGTGCTGGGCAGAGCTTAGTGATGGATAATAAGAAAGAAAGAAAAAAGTTTATTTGGACACAGTTCGTGAAACACAAAATACAAAATTTATAAAATAACAAATAATGTTTCAGACAACAATAGTGTGTGCCTCACGGCTGCGCCAAAAAGGTTCATTTCAGCATTAATGCCAGACAGATGCTGCCTGACGCTGGTTTTCTAATGAACCCTTGGGAAAAGACACCCTATATCGCTTGTTTTTTAGCATCTAAGTCCCATGTAATGGACTCTAGCAATCTCCCAATGTCATGTAAAATGTTTATTTTTGAGTTTTTCCTTATCTTGTGAAAGACGGGTGCAGAAGGTATATAAATAATCGATCACTGTTTCATATTGTTGGTATATACCGGCTGACTTCTTTTACCTTCTGGACAAAAACAGGGTATAAAAGGTGAACGGAGTAGAAGCCATGGTACAGAAATTTATTTTTTCTCACAAAATATAATAAATCTCTTTTTTTTTGTTCAATACTTTGATTGAAGCCAGCCGATGGCTTTAATTAAAGGATTGATTGTCGCTATGAATTAATTGATTTCCGCACGTAGAGAAGGGTGCCTTTAAGTTGAAATTGACATTATTTTGTCGATTTATTAGTTTTTTTTTTATGTGAAAACCAAAAAAATATATTCCTGTGCCATAAGCTTCAACTCCGTTCACTTTTATACCGTTTTAGTCCAGACGGAAAACAGTCAGCCAGTATAAATACCAGAATATCATGCTATGGTATCGCAGTAAACAAATTTTATCAAAAATTCACAACAAGAACGCAAGCGGAATTCCTCCACCCGCAGGTAATTCCGCTCTTGTCCTCTCTTTCTCTCATAAATTACGCCTGTTTCTGGTCGCAAACCGTTACCCGATGACCTAATGCGCGGCGGGCGGTGAAATCGACCACAAGCGCCGAAAACGAAAGTACATGCGTGCGCGCACGACACTGTACGGCGTCGCGGGACGCCCGGCTTCGCTGAAAGGGCGGCAGGTAGCGCCACACATCGGTGGAGAAGAACGGAGAAGACTGAAGTCTGAAGCTTGTTGTCGTGACATGTGTTACAGCGCAGATATTGAAAGATAAACAACAAACGGATCCTTAACAAGCAACAACATCAGCTTAACAAGCATATCAAGCCCTCTGGCTTAGGAATAGGGCTCTCCCTATTCCTTTAACCCTGGCTAGATATTTATTTAAAAAAAAAGGTTTTATTAATTTGTCACATTTACATGACAGGTGCCTCTTCCTAGCTAGAGTACTAGGAAATGGTGCAGGGCTGGCGTCTTGGGGGACTGTCTTATGTTATTTTGACGTTCGAAAAGTGCTGAATTTCAGGCTAGTTTAATAAACCAGAAAATGTATAAAAGAAAATTGTCAGATTGTCACCTTTTACCGGTTTTATTAAACAGGCCCCAGACAGATTGGAACTAACGATCACAGGGTTTTATTGGAGCTATGGAAATCACTATGACAATAATTGATAAGATCTGTCATTTTTTGTTCCCGACAACCTGTGCCGACAACCGACAACGCCGCAGTCACTGAACCTGATAGGATTGCTGTAGCAATCCAATAAAAATCTTTGAGTGTGTAACTGCGGCCCTGCTTGTAAGGAAGTTGAAAAGAGAAGCCACTAATTCGAAGACATGTGACATCTCGCACTTGGCCGTAATCCGCTACACCACCTGCGTGGTGGATTACGGCCTCTCACAGAGAGAAGACCTGTGTCCCAGCAGTGGGAACGTTATAGACTGATTGATGATTATACATATCTTATGTTGTAAAGTTGTATGAACGTAAATGAGGCAAAAGGAGTATAATGGATCGTAGCAGGTGGCGTTTTGTAGATTCTGCCTACCGTCATGTGAAGAAGGTGTGAGTTTATGTATGCTTTAAAGGGAATATGACAATTATTTGACAAATGCAATACATTTCAAGGATGCCAAGTTTAACATGAGCCATGTCCCACTATGTAATGTCTTGTTCTTATCGAGTCTGCGTGGCCGCCGCGGATGCTATGACGTACACACGCATATTTGTAGGTAGAATAGAATAACGTTTATTTGGACACAATTCGTAAAACACAAAATACAAATAACAAAATAAAAAAGTGAAAATAATGTTTTAACTACAATAGTGTGTATACGGCTGCGCCAAAGTTTCATTTTAGCATTAATGCCAGACAGATGCTGTCTGAGGCTAGTTTTTTAATGAGCCTTTAGGGACAAGGGTCGAAAACAGTTTCAACATACTTCATACATCATTTTTATACAAAAAAAACGAATAAAAGCCGGGTACACACGAACAAAGACGAAAAGCTTCAAATTCAATTGGGCTGTGACTTTGAAATATGAACCCTTATAAATGTGTCATAATATTCGTTAGGGGTACGCACAGCCAGACAAAGTTTTTGCGTATCATGCATGCTGTATCAACACAACGTTCGATAGTGCGTTAGAATGGCACAGGGTGGGTGGTACGTTAAAATACGCCTATCATAAAAAAAAGTTAAAAAAAAAATCATATTGACCACAAAATAACACCTAACCTTTTGCTAAGACGAGCAAGGTTTTTGCAAGTTTATTGAACTCAACATAATCAAATAAACCACAGATCTATCAGTATTTTTTTTTATCCAATAATGCTCCTCCTCGTCCAATAATATCAAATAACTGCTGGGCCGAGGCCAGCTTACTCTCTTTCCGCCTCTCTCTCGACAATCAGTATAATAAAAATAATATTATATCCAAACTTAAATAAAACTATTCACAAACTATATAGAGCGTCAAAAAATTAATTCACGTCGCTGTCGACTGGTGGTGTATCATAGAGATTTATTATTGATTGATTTGTGGTTTTATTTTAAATTCGGAGTTCATCATCCTTACATATCAAATGCGACGTCTAGGTATCTGTCTGTGCGTATATAACTCGAAAATCACTAATCCGATTTGAGTGGTGTTTCTTTTGATACATAGATAAATGAAGTTTGTTGAACTTAACTTATGTATGTACTTGACAAAACCAGTTCAATAAATAAAATGTGAATAATAGTATTGATATTTTATCTGCCGCATGTCAGATGATCGATGGGCCAAACATACGACCCAGTGGGTCCCGCTTAACACGTTCCCTGTCCCAGTACAAAGTTATAAAATGTATTCGTTCGTCCACGGCGGCTCTTTTGAATTTTCAGTAGCCTTGTTATCTAACCATACGTCCATGAGAATCTTTTTCCTCTTATTCATGCGTCCAGTCAAATAAAAAACATCAAATTTACTTTTGGATTATGACTCCAACTAGAGTCATGGACATATAAGTTTGGTACAAATGCGACTCCTTTGGAGTCATTGGACAGTGTACGTGTTAGTGGCAAACGAAATCGCGGCAGGCCCAGACGGATGAGCTGGACTCCTTTAATAAAGATTGGTTCTTAGCAGCTCTGGACAGAGAGAGGTGGAATCAGAGTAGGGAGGCCTTTGCCCAGCTGTGGGACATTAACGCCCAGTAAAAAAAAAAGTATTGATTTTGACCTGTGGTATTTTAAAAAAATCGGAGTTCTTATCTCATCATTCTTATATATATATCAAATCTCCAAGTCTGTTCTCTTCCATACAATACATACAATTAAGTAACAGACCGACAGATAGACATTGCGCAATTTTTCGGTCTGTGTGCATATCAGTTACTCGAAAACCACTTACCCGATTTTTTTTATACATACATATAAAACATGTTCCCCGGCTCAGTTTTTGCATATATGTATTTTTTATATTACACATGAGCCGCTATATAGCTGAATTTATAAATTAGTAGGTGTGTTGCGTTAATGTTTGCACAGCGCGGTCTGTTCATCTCATGTAGGTTTTTCTACGCATTTCCTTAAGGCATGAGGCCAGTGACACTTGGCATCAATCGCGTTCAGTGTTACAGTTTGAGGAGCAAGATTAAACAGCATGATGTAGTGTTGTCACGTATGTCTTATAGGCGTAAGATTAGGTACGAAATTGTATGTTGTAGAAGGAAGAAAACAAGTCTGACAACCAGCCTTATGAAGGAGTATTGTTAATAATAATAATAATAATATCCCTGGACATTTCACACAGCACCATTTGTCCCAAGCTAAGCAACCTAATGCTTGTGTTATGGTAACAAGATGGCTGATAAACTACTTATATACAATTTTTTTTGTAAATACATACATATTATAGATAGAAAAACACCCAGACTCGGAACAAATACATGTAGGTCATACAAATATTTGTTCCGTGCGGGAATCGAACCCGCGACACGCAGCGCAGCAGTCAATCGCTTAACCACTGCGCCAACCGTGCCGTCAGTGTTACTAAGTAACTGGGATGTGGAGGTCAGTTAGAAAGTCACTCCATGCAAAATACTGATATTCAGCTGTATCCGGTTAGACTGGAAGCCGCCCCAACATAGTTGGGAAAAGGCTAGGCAGATGATGAGGTTTTGTCAGAATCATAATCTCCGGCATATGGACTCTCAATGAACTCGGCGAAAATCGAAATAGAGTCTATACCCAAAGCAACTGCCATAACTCGGTATTACAGTTCTACTTAGCCATAAACATAAGAAGAAGAATATTTGTGGGCATAGACTACAACTTCAAACAAGTGGACAACCTGCCAATTCGGTCACGAATGACATTGTACCAGATATTATAAAATTCTCTTATTTTCACGATTTTTCCACTATCATGTCTCGATTTTTTACGACGAAGTGATTGTGACGCATTCGTTTCTATTAATTCTTTGAATTAAACCAAGTATTTTCCATCAATTTTGTAATCAAAAGAATTAAAAAACCGGCGACAAAGTAAACAAGTTCGACCGGCGACCCTCTTTCACAGAGAGCTAGAATATAATATCTAATGCAATTACTATAATTTACAATCAATAGTTGCTCTCAAGCTATTATTAAATAAGGATAGACAAGTTGTAGCCGATAACTATTTAATAATCAATAGATCAGCAAGCGGGTGCTTTCTACGGGGTCGATGACCGCGCGAAAGTCGCTGCCACGGCTATGATACAACTGCGCGGTGACTCCATGTGACGATGCCTCGCAATTTGACGATTTACAGCCTTTTTTTACAAAGAAAATAAGCTAATTTATCATTTTTATAATTAGTTTACATTGAGTCTGGAATGTAGGAACAAAAGACTTCAACGCGCTGCTTCAATTTACAATTAAAGTAAATTACTAAAATTGTGAACAAGTTTTCTATTGTAATTGAAATTGTTTCACAGATTGGGAAATTTATTTTCTTATTTTAGGAAGACTGATTTTTTTAACTACGAGTACTTCCACAAATTAACAAAACACACGACCCAATCATTTCACGCAAACAATGTTTTTGTATAACTCCTAAAAATACTCCAAAACTAGCTGTAAAACAAAACAATACGCTAGAACATTCCGGAACTGTAAAATGAAACTCAGTATAGCACCTGTGTAAATAACTAAATGCTAGTACATTACATTCTGTAGCCTCTCCGGCCATGTTTTACATATTAATTCACTTTCAGTCGACGTGTCGCGTGAGTTTTCTCCGAGTTTCAGCAACGCGAAATAATAATTACATGTCAGTCTAACAACATGCACTGGATACTGTGTTATTTCAGTTTTTATATGGTTGCTATCTTAATGAAGTTTGTCTTGTGGAATATTTTAAATTGTGTTATTTATTGTGATATGATGAATTATGTAGATTGTTATAAAAATACTTACTACTTACTCAAATACGGATTAAAAGTGTAATACAAAGAGAATTACAAACAATAAACTGCTAGAGAAAGTAATTGTTTTATGACTTCTGTGACTAACACAAAAGCATGCAAGGATCGTAGCAGGTGGTGTTCTGTAGTTTCTGCCTATCCCCATAGGAAGAAGGCGTGAGTATGTCATGCGACTAACACAATAAAAAAAACTCAAATCAATTCACAACGTACCATGGTAAGAATTTGTTCGGAACCTATTGCATTCACCATCATGTACTTGATCATGATCGAAAGCCCGATTCCCTCACATACTCAAACAAATCTCAATAAAACCAGATTGTCAATACTCAATGGTAATCGATCGTGGGAGCGCTGGCTACCCACCGCAGTCCGGCGTCGTCGCGTCTGCAGGACTTTCTCTCACCCCCCCTTCCCCCCATCTCTCCTCACTATCCACCCCTCCTCCTACCTCCCTCCCCCTTCAGCCTTCCCCTCCATGGTCAAGAGCTGCAAGATTACGCGACATTGAATGTGATAGAGGTTGAATAATCTGTTATATTGTAGCGTTGGCGTCATGTTTTTATACTTTTTATCAATGGTTTGGCTGTGGTTGATTTTGACGTTTTTTGTAACGAGCTGAAAGGTGTTCATGTAATCTATGGAGTTGTTTGTTTTGCTGAAAGAGTTTTGGGTTTCGTTTAATGTTGCTTTTTTTGCATGTAAATGAATTTTATGAACTTCAGACAGATTTGTTATTGTTAATCTTTTTTTTTTAATTGTTACTAATTCTGTATTCCATGCTAGCTATTCCGCTTTCAATCATATAGTAATTTAAATACTATTCTTTATAAAAATCGTGCTTTCTGATCTGCGAGGCAACTCTCGTAATTTTAAGAACGTTTGCAGTCTGATGGCCTATTCCCGTAATTAAAAATGTTCAAAATCTAGTCGCAATCTCATCTTAACCTACATTCAATGTCAAAAACTTGTCAAAAATGTAGGGAAATTAGAGGTATTTTTGACAGATTGAAACTGAGATCAGACAGTGAACGTTCTTAAAATTATGATTTGATTGGCACAGAGATGAGATTGCGACTAGATTATAAACGTTTTTAATTACGGGAAAGTTTTCTGATTTTAAAAGCCTTACAAAAAACAGTACCTATAAAAGAAGAACACCAAAACTTATTCAAACATAGAGAACAACAAACGCAACTGTAATAAAAACAATAATTACCCACAGCATAATATTTATGCTACAAATCTACATCGCCACTGGATCACAGACTGTAAAACGAAGTGAAATGTCACCGCCAGCGAGCATGAATCATGCGCCCGCACATATCGGCATGTCAAACGTTCGCCGATTAATTAACCGGAGAACGAAGAGGCTTTCTTTTTCGTCTGTAACTTGCCGCGGTTACGAAACTGATGGGTGACTCGGTTTTTCAGAAATTGGATGTTTGCGGATGTTTTGTTTAAAATTATTGTGTGAGTAAGAGGATGTTATGTTGCAATATTCGTGGAATTTATTCTGAAAGTTTGTTAGATTAGCACCGGATTTAAGTATCAAGAATCTGAGTGATACGACTTATTCGTCATCTCTTAATTTCCGGCGTAAAAGATGCTGAATCCAGGATACATTTTATCCCCATCCAAACAAAATCTTTTAGCCTAGCCAGTGCTTGAGCTAAAAATAACGGTTGTAACCAATCATTTGGACAAGCACGATTATGGGTAGGTATAACGTACAAAAGCTTGTTTTGAATAATATGCCAAATTTTTTTAGCCCATTTTTAACCCATTTCATAAAATCCTAACTAGTCATCGTAGATCGCAGACGAAGTCACGGGCAAAAGCTAGTAATATATAAAGATCTTTACTAAAATTGTAAAATACAAAACTGCAATCAATTAAATTACAATTGTTGTAATTGAAAGGAACGAACGCGTTGATGTCTTTTGTACGGTCGTAGAGCTCGCGCGGAATTGGCGCAAGAATGCCATAAACCTAGTAACATTGTGGCACTCATTGTAGTTGTTTTGCCGAAACTGTAACCAACGTGAGTCTGTAATCATAACAAATGTACTGTGTTTGTGAGAACGGTATTAAGTAAAGAAATACATATAGATATAGATTTTAAACAACTTATACAATACTGACAGTAGCACCAACTTTACCTATCTATCCACCTTGCTTCATTCCTAACAACTCTAAGTTCTATATCCAATTCCAAATAGATGCTTCTATTTTAGCTCTTACTACTAAACGTTTTCTGATCTACAAATGCGTACAACACTATCAGTGATAAGGTGCGTGCCGGCGCTCCGACGCGCATGCTTAACGGAGCTCGCGCAGGCGCACCGTTAGCGCGCCCCATATACCACCGCTTAGCCATAGTTAGTTAGTAAAGTAGTGATAGCAGACTGTTTGTATTTAATTATTACTTGTAGAATAAGTTCTACATTTTGATGACAACTGGTGTTGTCATCAAAATGTAGAACTGGACTTGAACACTACAATTAACATTGAATAGAGCCATCTCAACACTAGTATTTAGCCTATAATGTTCCCACTGCTGGGACACAGGCCTCCTCTCTTCTAGAGGGAGTGGGCTATAATCTACAACGCGGGCCCAGTGCGAGTTGGTATCTAAACACTATTAATTATTTATTCTGGTTCAGACTCTATGGAGGTCCAATAGACAGTCGCTTCATCGCACATCGCACTGTTATGCAACTGCATCCGGTCAGACCGGAAGCTGACACACAGAAACACAACATAGTTGGAAGAAGGCTGGGCAGTTGATTAGTGCCAAAAGAATCTACCTCCCGAAAACACCCGTATGTTTTCTTTTAAGGCCGCGTTAGGAAGAACAAATGAGTAATAATTCCTAAAGCATCTCCCCTTCTTGTTTCATTTACGACTAAAAAATAAAGGCTTCGCTGGCAACAGCGTAACCTTCTTCTCTGCTGACAACCACAAACAGTGACCACTAAGACACGTACACCTGCCAGCTGGACGATAATGGATGCAATTTCAAATTGTATACACAATAATGATTTATGCCTTTCAACCTAACCTAAGTAGTGATTATGAAGTCCAGTTCCAGCCGTTCTGTAATGCTATTCTGTAAAAATCTTACCGTGAAAATTAAGAAGTGAGCTTAAAGCGAGGTGTCAATCCCTGGGATCATGTGGAATGACAGCTCACTTCACCTAAGTTATCACGGTGAGATTTTTACAGAATAGACCAGCTGTTTTGTAAAATCCCACCGTGAAAACTAAGGTAAAGTGAGCTTGAAGTGAACTGTCATTCCACCGATGCTATGGATTCGCACGACAGCACACTTCACTTCAAGCTTACCTCAACTAAGTTTTCACGGTGAGATTTTTGCAGCATAAATCAGCAGGAGTGGTATTCCATGATCTGAATTATATAAAACAGTATTATCCTCAAAAATATAAATAGTTTAAAAACAAAGAACACGAAGACAATGTTGCACAACATGGTTCCGTACAATCAATTAGTTATACTTTCCGTTTCCGTTCAAACAAAAAAGAGGAAGTTACCTCCAACTGTTGTAAGGTGCACGAAATTCTATGAAAACGTGTAGGTAATAGGAAATAAATCATTTTCTTTTGTTAATAAATACCACTTTTATTTGATTTATTAACGATATTTTGTAACATACACAAAACATACTATTGACAAAGACAGAACTTTTCGCTACATGCTCGTATTACAAAACAAAGTCCCTGTCGCGTCTGTCTAAAAGCGATAATCTCAAAAACTATCAAACGCATTTTCAAACGGTTTTCACCAATGGACGGAGTGATTTGTGAGGAAGGTTTAGGTGTATATTTTTTTTTAAATTGGCTGAGTTTGACCACGAGGAAGGAAGGGAAATACGATGACTGTTGAAGAAGTCGGATAAAATCATGCCGAAAAAAAAAACAAAAAGTAATTCTTCACTACAAGACTTCAATGCAGTACAGGGCCGTGTCATGTGAACTGGGTCAGCCAACATTTAGCAGCTTACCGTCTGAGACCAATAATAATATGCATTATCTCAATTTCTGGCAAAGCAAATGATACCTATTTGTTTTGGCACAAATTGTGGTAGGTCAGTCTAATGATTACGATAATCAAGTCTATTAATCATTTTAAGATTTTTTTAAATTTTATTTTACTTAATGGGACATAAAACAGTTACATGTGTGACTGAGTAAATTAAAAACTAGGTAAACGTGTAGCCCACACCAATGTCCACGAAATAATGGTTTGTAGATAGTTTAATATGAGTACATGCGTTGATTTTACAAAAAAATAAGAAGTGCTCCTGAGTATTTTTGGCTTATATACTAATAATAAAGCTGAAGATTTCGTTTGTTTGTTTGAACGCGCTAATTTCTGGAACTACCGCTCAGATTTGAAAAAAAAAATATCTGATAGCCCAATTCTTGAGGAATGCTATAGGCTATTTAACATCACTCTTAGGAACCGAGCAAAAAAATGCTGAGCAAAATGCATGGCTATTTTAAAGATTCAATAGCCATCTTTTTGAACTTGGGTGTAAGTACGAATCCGTTTTTAAATCAACGATGGAAACCATAACTCAATAGGTACATATAAAAAGAAAAGTCCTGGCTCACTGATTGTCACTGACATTATCACCCAGCCCAGCCCACCCTTGGAACTAGAAAGCTGCATTAATAAAACATCAGTCTCGGGCCTACCCGATAGATTATACCTTATTTACAGGTAAGCTAATCGAAGACCACTTGTTATTTTAATTCACAACATAACATAACTTTACCCCATTTTTTATCTTTAAATTAAAAAATAAAGTCATCGTTGTTTCGGCATAAGCATCTAATAAGTTCTGTTATTTTACGATACTTAAATACAAAGCAATGTAACATTTACCATTTACAAATTAAACTCTAGAATGCAGTAATTAAAAGGAAATAACGTGACAACCAAAGACATTAAATTATTTACTTGACAAATCTTAAATCTCTTTGGTGACAACTATCGTTTTTTCGCCGTACTACTTCGTCTAATATGGCTGACATTTCAAGACAAATTCGAATATGCAATATTCGAAAATTCGAAGAGCGTACTTGTCAGTTCTTCACACACGAAACAGTTGGTTTTATAAGTAGGTTTATTCAAACACTATAACGTCATCACATCAATAATATTTTAAGAACTAGATGAGGTCGGTGTTTCCTATCCGACTACTCTGAGAACAAACAGAGGTCACAGTCTCTTTTTTAGTCCAGACATCATTTTGGTCAGATCATGTGAGGACCATGAAGACCATCTACATTAATGCCTGAAAAGGTATTTTGAAGAAAAAACAGATTTGAGTAGACTTGCCCAGTCAGTGCACGCATTTGTCAGTAAGTTGGAAAACCATATAAGTATCCCACTATCAAAATTAGTTGTGGCCTGGCATAAACGATACGAGGAATATCTATTCACAAATTAAATGAAATGTAACAAGTTATACCTAATTAATAACGGTGCTTATTATTCATTTACGTTCCTATGTATAAGGAACGTAAAGTTGAATAGACATAAACCGGTACAAGATATGCGCAAAACGGAATATCTATAGAAAATTGAGATTGTTTACGGCCTGTAGTTTGTTGGGAACAGCTGTGAATGACGATGATGTAAATATCGAGGCTATTGCACCGGCAGTTTTAAAACGGAACAGAGCATTCACAACTGTTTGACTTCAGTTTTTCGATCAGGGCATTTCTCCGGCCTCTCACAAGAGGCTCTACCTACCACAATCTGTGTATATTTGTGTTTATATTAACAAGTACTGCCTAATTTGTAAGTTTAATGCTCTGTTTCCTTGACTAATAGCTCGATTGTACCCCGGATGACGGATGTGGACCAAGAAAGTTAGCAGTCGGACTCTGAACAATGTGTACGGACCGTAGCCGCCTGCGCAGATACGCTCAGATCTTTCTACCCACCCTGTTGCTGACCTAGCGTGAGGCCGTGCGTTACTCCTCTCAGTTGGAAAGCTAGTCTAGTCTAAAAGTTCAGCGCTATCAAAACACATTTCTAAATTACTTTTCTGTCTCCGCCTTCAGTAAATATGCAAATCTCAATCAACTCGTACGCATAGAACGGATAATTGTTAGATCAAAAACCAGTTACTTGATATTTTCATTAACATGCGTCCGTCATTTAATTTTTGGAAAGTCTGAATACTTCGCGTACCGTTATTTTGTTGGTAACACCTTTTAATAATATCTCTATTTAAACTAGCGACACTGTTTCTTAAACTTCTTCAACTTTTCATTTGATATATGATATAAAATGGCGCTGTAGGAGATTAGAAAATCTTTGCAGCACGATCTCGAGAGCCGGAAAATTAGCACAAATAGGAGCTAGTATCACAAATCAATCATAGTTCTGTCGTAGCACACTGACCCAAAAGGGGGACCTATATAGGGAAGAGTCTCACCGGACAGCAGGGAGCTGGCGAAGGATTCCTGGCAGTGAGAATGGGGCAGTATGGCGGCGATGGCCAGCACGGCCACACTGAGGCGCGCCACTGTCATGGTCACTGGTTGCACTGTCCGATGGCGCTGTCTCGCATGGCGCGTCCACTGCCCGACTCGCGCGCGCGCGCACTGCCCTCCACCACCACCAACGTGTTTGGGTGCGTAAGCGCAGCTCAGTGAGCAAGTTCTGCAGATGCGACAGTTGGTGCTTTTGATAGCGCCTCAGAGGACCACAGTTCTTTGAGAACCAATCTCACATGACTGCTGCATAATCAGCGTAAAATGTTCCCACTGCTCGGACACTGTGAGACGGAGTGGGCCCCCATGACTGCTGAATTACACGTAAATCAAGAATAAAATAGGAATCGCTACTTTTTTCACGAAACGATAAACAGCAGTAACACTTCTGATAACTAAGTATGTAATAGAGAAGCAAGTTGTCGATACACAATTAGTACCAACATAACTTCAGGAATAAGAAATAATTAAAACAGTAGCATAGATCCAGAAGCTGAAGCCTGAAGTCTGGACCAACCAAATCAAATTAAAGCCATTCATTCAAATTAGGCTGAGAATCAGCACTTTTCCAGCGTAAACACTCCTATATCGGTATTTATAGTGACTACGTAAGTTTGGTCATTTCCAAAATTAACTGATTAAATGTAAATAAAACGATCAGAAAAATACGTACCTGTGGACGCAAATCTGTGGTGCCACTTACTAGAACAGGGTTTGTTTACACTTTCATCAGATACTTTTTCGAACACACTATAGTAAGTAGTACTCTTATATTAAAAGTAAATAACAACAGAACTCATAAATAAACAACGCACACAACTGCATTAGGCAGAAACGATAGTACTAACATGTCTGGCATATCTGCACTTTTATAATATTTGTCCAAATTAGCATCATTTAACGGCAAATGCTGGTTACCGCGGATCGATATTATTGCAAGTAGTACCATCGACGTGGCCACGTGATGGCCCATGAATGGCTACGTGTAACCCATGAATGACCACGTAGTATACCCACCAATGACCTTACACAGTATGCCCCTGGGGCCAAAATTAACGAATTAGTAGACTTAGACCCCTGATAGTCTTTTCCAAAGTCCGAAAATGACTATGGCCACTGGGTACCCTACTTCCTACTTCTTATCTTTTCTTACTAATGGATGGATGGGTGTATGTTTGCTACTTCTTCACGCTCAAACGGCTGAACGGATTTGGATGAAATATGGCACACAGATGGTTTATAACCAGGATTAACATATAGGATACTTTTTATTCCGATATTCCCACGGGATCGACACTTGTGCTGGTGACACCGCGGGGCGCAGCTAGTAAAAAGATGCAATCAATAAAGGACCATTCTTCATTGCCATCAGGCTCACATTTCTCAACATTTAGTAGTAATATGAACTAAAACGGACAATGAAATAAAGTAAAGAAAAAAATGTTTGACAGACGGATTTCATTAATTTCAGATTTGTGCCATTTGAGAGTCATTCTTATTTATCAGAATAGTTTTTCTCGACTTTTGCCCTGCCAAAATTCTCAACTGCAATTAATGAAGAAATATTTTGACACATCCTGTTCCGAATTCATTATCCGCGGATTCTTCAGTATGTTCCATAGAACAAAGTTTCTGGACCAACTAAATAAGTATTCTTCATTTTGACAACTATCGAAAATTCTTCGGCCATCATTTTCATCTACCCTGACTTTGCATTCATAATTTTAACTATACTATCCGCCAAAAAAATGCTTGAAACGTCTTAATTGCTTACTTAAAAGCCAACCTAGATAAAAACGTCAGAACCTGCCCAAATGCATGACAGAAATAAAGAAACCTGCTAGAGTTTGAATGGTAAATAAACACTTCAACTATCAGTAAGTACAAGTAGATATCCATCTTAGGTGCGTATACGCAGTGCCTAGCGTCGGGTCGTTTACCCCGCGAGGCCCAGACCTGTCCCCTGTCTCCATAGCTGTCACTGACTACTTTCGCGGGAACTCAGTACTTGATATAATTCATAGATTAATAGATACGTAAGGTAACTATTAAAGTGCCGTGCAAACTGAACACAGACACGAGATAAGTTGTATAGGTTTATGAATTGGGAAAACTTTAGCTAAAACTTTTCTCCTTGGTTTTTTCAAAATGAAACTACTCCCAGACGATAGGATGTTGCCCAATATTCGAATAACCGTAGGACAAGCTAGGCGCAGTGATGGCAGGTAGAATAAGGCAGTGACAAAGTCCCGCTCGTCTGGCGGCGAGATGGGCGGACGATATTGATGCCATCGCGGGTAGAACCAGGATGAGACTGGCACAGGAGCGTGGAGATTGGCTCAAGAAAAGAGGGGTGGAGGTGAGGGGTTAGTGGGTGAACTCGGGCTGTCGATGATGATGAATAACCGATGCAGATTAGATTACCTTGTAAGCGGAACGAGAAGATTTCCCAGCTGATGCCAAGCGGTAAACTCTGTCTGACTGCAATGCAGTCACGTCCACCTTACTTCTAATCAAAATACAGTTTTTCACCATCGCGGCATTATCAATAGACGTTTTTTTCTCCTTTTTCTACTACTGAATGTGTGGTCATGGTTCCAAAAAAATAATTTTACATCACTGTTTGTGGGTTCTGTAATACTTATGTGGATAACTGCTCCGTTCGTCTCGTGGTCGCACGCGCGACTGCTGAGCGTGGGGTCCTGGGTTCGTTATTTTGTTTTTCCATAAAAGCACGTTATGCCATTCGTCTTGCGCCTAATCTCTCTCAGGTCATGTCGGATTGCCGTCGGACTATGAGAGTGAGGGAAGAGTGAGTGCACCTGTGTCTTTGCACACAATTGTGCCGTATAATATCTCTCGCATAGATGGCAGCCATGGCCGAAATTCAATCTGGAGGATTATTATTAGGTGGATAAGTTTGAAGGAGCAGCGTTCTTCTGTCTGCATTATAACAACAAACTACGATCGCTAACGCGTGTGCTATTTTTCCTTCGTACCACAATGTTTTACAATTTATTCAACAGCAATAATTAAATACTACACTACATAACCAACTTTTACTTTTAAAGCGAGTGTAAGTTGGTCAATATTTGTCGTTTCATACACACACACTTGAGCGTCCGAGTGTAATTTGCACCTATTAGGAGATAGTGCTCTCAATGTGAGAGAACAAACATTTGGGTAGGGCAGGACGGGATCAGTCGTCATCTTCTACGTAATAATTCATTCATTCATTCACTGATTGATAAGTGATAACGCACAGCCTACATCGCTGGGTCTAGAAGCATAAGATTTTGCACAAGAGTTCCTAAGGAAGGATTTCTGAAAATTCACCCTCTAAAGGGGATGAACGTTTGAATGGAACTTCATTAATTCTGCCGATGGGAAATCCCATAATGCAGGCTTGTCCTATTATGAAACGAAACTTCTCTCTGTCTGTCTGTATGTCCAATACAGAGCTTATGACTCGAGAACCGCAATATATTAAACGGATATACATATTATATTCAACAGCGTGACAGTTGACTGACAGATACCCACAACGTGCAGTTACCAAACAAACACAACACAAAACCATTGCAGACAGAAACATGTGAAAATATTATATTCTTAGATGGTGTAGATGTGACCTAGCTACCCCTGACTGGGTTGTGACATAAAAATGTCCAGGTGGCGGCAAAGGATAATTTCCGATTTTGGCCACGGGCAGACTTATTTTGTTCGGACGTCTAGGTAGGTTCTTTTTTTTTTCGGTTAACTATACAAACTTCTACAATATAATGCTTACAATAGCCCCGATCTTCTAAAACTAGAAACAATAATAATGTACGAGTGTACATACAAAAGAAATTTAAGAGTAGAAGTTTGTGTTATGCAAGCGAAGGCGTATGTGACGTTTCAGCGTTGTCTCTAGCTTAGCAACGCACCTGCGACACCTCTGGTATTGAAAGTGGTCGTGTCGGACTGCCCTCCCATCGGACTATGAGAGTGATGGAAGAGTGCACCTGTGTCTGAGCACACTTGTGCACTATAATATCTCCCGCGTAGATTGGCCGCCATGGCCGAAATTTGGTCTAGAGAACTATTTTTTTTTAAATTAAAAGTGACCATATGTGTCCGCCTGCTTGATGGCCACCAAATAACGAAGAACACAGTCACAATAACATATAACGAATAGATGTAGTCACAGTGTTAACACCTATTATAAAAATAGCAAGACAAGTAGGTATAATAAAATATCATGTTAGAATAGAGATGTCCTTCCTCGGCAAAGCTTCGATTAGTCGGTCGTCAGCCTTACTTCAACCTAACGCAACAACTTTATATTATGTTGCGCCTTTAGATAATCGAAGTGGCCTGGAATTTCGCTTCTGCTTAGCCAATATCTATTAAGACTTTCTTTAGGAATTCCTCTATGATTAAGTTGTAAAAAATGCTGTTGGTGAGTGAGAAAAAAAGTTTGATTCTCAAAGGGCCAAGATAAAGTGACATTCTATCAGCGATAACGATATTGGAAAAGTCATCGATACATTTGATTGGCGTAAGCTACAGAAAATCTTACTCGTATATCAGTTCTGTCGAAACTCGTTGTAAAGATACGAAACGCTTTTTAAGCTAACAGTTCTGTCCAAATATTTTTGAGTTTGGATTTCTAAAGGGCTTGTGGCTTAATAATAACATCCGCACGGGTCAATCGATCAGGTTAAGCTACGCTTGCCGCGGTTGGTCCGTGGATGGGTGACCATCTTTACATACCAAGACCCCTATACCTCCATTCTCCTGCCCTTATCCCAAATTATTTGGGGTCGGCGCAACATGTCTTTTTCTTCCATACTCCTCTATTAGCCGCCATCTCGACAGTCACCCCCTTTCTAACCAAGACCCCTATACCTAACATACGAATAAGCATACCTAGTCTCAGTCAGAAGCAACTTCTCTTGATTTCGAATCATTTAGGTACTCTAAGTAGGTGTAGGTAATATGATCTTCAATTTAATGTAGGAATTGTCCTAATACCTGCCAGGGTAAAACCTAGCTCACAGAATTAACTCATTCACCCAATAAGCATAATTATGTGGACATTACGGTACATATTAGCTAGCGGGCAGTGGGTTCGACTCCGGGCGGACCTGTTTCGAACTGTAAACTAAAACAAGTGACGGTAACGGCCAGTAGTAAAAAGAGAAAGTTTCTTGGACATCATACGTTTAGTCAGTCGCCTCACTCAGTCAGCTGGCGATTTAGAAGTATTTTTCTTACTACGTAATCGAGGGAGCCTAGCCTTTTACCAATTCTGTTGAGGAAGCCGACTAGTATTTTTGGTTGACATCGACAGTTCAAAACGGATTTACATTGATTCAGAATTTCAATCCAATGACACTGGGTTGATATTGGATTAATGTAAACCGTTTTTAATCCAGTCCAGCATCCAGTATCAAGCGCTGGATTAGAATAGAGCAGTCTGTAATTGGTCAAATTTCAGTTTCCAGCATTAGTGAATTCAAAAGCTGGATTAATACACTGTATAACTAATACATGGGTCATGTTCGTGAACGGGCGCCGTCAGTAGGTACTTGGTCATCTCTTTGCTGCCATGACTTATTTTAATTTAATTTAACATTTTTTAATCTTTTCATTACGGACGCTTTTAAAGTTCTGCATCGTTCTTACATGCATAATTTTAACATGAATGATGTAACCATATTATTTTGTTTTAAAAGAGTTTGTCCCTGGAGTTTCTTGCCCGTTTTTCTCCATAGATACCTACTACGCTTTGGAATGGGCAACTAGCTTCACCTTACTGACTGACCGACCCCTTGACAATTCAAAAGTGCCTGTTATTGGTTTATCCTACTCCTGCTAATATTATAAACATGAAAGTTTGTATGGATGGATGGATGTTTGTTACTCTTTCACGCAAAAACTATTGAAAGGATTTGGATGAAATTTGACACACAGGTGGTTTATAACCAGGATTAACATATAGCATACTTTTAATCCCGATATTCCCACGGCGATCGAAACTTATGCGGGTAAAACCGCGGGGTGCAGCTAGTTTGAAATAAATGCTTTGAGTTTTTAGTTTTTTTGAGTTTTGGATCAATGAAAATCAGCCGAATCATTTAGTAAAATATTCTGATAACCAAAGGTAAAGCTTGCTAGACGAGACTGAGGGAAAGCCTGGAGCTAAAGATTAGTACTTACTGGTTACCGTAGCGTAGGTATAGGACAGTTCCGGTAATTTACCTATATAAATAGCAGAAGTAAAAATATTACTTGATTCTATCTCCCTCTCTTTCTTTAGCCAAAATGTATCAATGAGGACGAATAGAGTCCAGTTATAGATAGCAGTACCTACTATATTATAGTTTCTATGCTGTGTCAGTTTACATAACAACCGTATCAACGGCTATTTAACTAATCCCAAGCAACATAGGACGCTATAACAGTAGAAATAGAGAGAATGTAGAATGTTGATATGTATAAATGTAGGTATATAATATGTCTATCAAATAGCTAGCGTGTCACTATCCTCTAATGACAAAGAGATAAGAAATTTGGCTCTGTAATAACTTTTTAAAGGGATTTCGTCAAGAGGATAAGAATGTGCAAGCATGGTGAATGGTCAAATTAGTTTACAAAAAAAAAATTGAATATATTCTATTTGCGCCTTCCAAAAGGATCGTATGGAGAAGAATGGCCAAGAACTCTACTGTTACTCTTTTAAAGTGTTTTACAATACTTTGTACACATTAATTATATAATTATAGGTAAGTAAAAACGATGCACCTAGAATAATATTAATATACACTAATAGGTTGAATAAGTATTCAAACTTTCGTACATAAAACAATTCAGCGGTGAACCAATATCCAACAATCAACGTTAATGGCCCGATGACATGTAATATCACTAAAAACAAACAAATCCAGCGAACCTCATACAATAAATACATTTAAAAATCAAAACCCATCGTCATATTTCAAAATTTAATTGGCCAATAAAAGGATCACGAGCGTGTATGTTACAAGCGGCCATTAATCTCTTAAAGCAGAGGATATAGGCGTGCGCCGGCGCAGGCGGCTGTTTCAAAACACGATGGATCGTTAATTTGCGGCCTTGTGGACTCCCACCGGGGTAACGGGACTTGGCAGACGGACTGGCCGGCATAGAATATGATGAAGAAAGGGCAGAGGTTTTTTGCCTATAGGGTCACTGGCAACTAGCTACTCAGGTAACCTAAACTTCCATTACTACATTTGCCTTTTCCCTTAACGCTGTAGCTGTAAAAATTGGCTGATGAAATAGTTTATGAAACTTCCTTGGACTGTACGTACTGGTCATAAACATGCTTAAGATTGTTGAAATAAATAAAAAATAACGTTTATTTGGACACAGTTCGTGATACACAAAATACAAACTGAGGAATACTAATTTGTCGACCTTCTGTGACACCTCTGTCCTAAGGCGCAGGTGTACGTTTCATTGAAGAATTGAAAGTCTCTGATCTGATTTCTACTATAGACAAACAACCACTGTCATCTCCAAAGAGGACTACCAACCCAAGTAACATTACCTACTTACATAATGCATACATGTAGATTTCATTGAACATGAGCACACTGCTCTTCACCGGCAGCATCTCCACTAAAAGACGTTCACTTTTGCACACAGTGCACGCAGGCAGGACCTACGGATCTTAAAACGGCCGATCCTGCGTAACTGCAATTGCATAACATAAGGTCTATTATAATTAATGTTATTTCACGTTAAACAAATATGAACGTTATTGTGGTGCAAATTAAGTTGGCTGGTACTATTGTAGCGTAAACTGAACTTTATTGTGTAGGTAATAAAGTTATTTTTCAAAAAACACTTATTTGTTTGGAAACTAAATCGCGAACCCAGATTAGTCAGTCTACTTTTAGTAGCTCGGATACACCTAATCCGTCATCGACCGAACTATGCTCGTACCAAAGAGTACAGTATACTATATGAGGCTCGTACTTCGTCGGCCAAACTAGGCCGACTGAACCAAACATATGTGAAAGAAAGCAAGTGGTACATTTCTTCAACCGACATTCGCGAGTAGATACGATTACGTCCGATGACACCTAGTCATCGTACGAATGTCGGTGTAGGGGCTGTCTTTTTTAAATTATGTTTGGAACGCCTGAGTACGGCCGACGACGTACGAGCATATGGTTCGTAATGTTCTGAAAGCGAGCAGACCGTAATCCACCATACACAGTGCGGGTTGCGTTCAATCTTCTAATTGATGTCACACCTACGCCATCTTAGTCTTTGCCTCATCACCGATATCAACAACATTACGGCTCAACTCTTTCATCGGGAGGTCCCAGCGTCCCACGCATGCACCACCCCCCCTAACCTTTCCCCTGCGCCCGCGCCGCCATGCGTGCACGCATTGATATAATTTCAATACTTTGTGGCTAACATCACATTTTAAATATAACTTTATAAATGGCACACGGATTTACAGTTGGATCTGATCGTCCTGATGTACCGTTATGAATAAAATGTACAATAAAATAAATGTATCATCGCTTTTTGGATGTGTTTTGATATGAGAATGAAATATGGGCGTATTACCTGTGTGACGTAATATGCGAGGGTATTTAAAGATTTGTTCAATTTAGTGCTGATTTCTCAATCGTCCGATAATTTTTATTCGTGGAATAAATTTGACATTTGAGTTTTTGTATGGAAGAACTGTCAAAAATTTAAAATTATGCCTCCGATAAAGTTATCTGGCGTTGGATAAATCAACCCTTATTAATTTACACGCAGGGGAGTTCAGTATCATGTACTGAATCTATAGTAGCAGGTTGCGTGTCGATGTTCCTGTATAGTTCAGAGTAATCAATTTGGGCACAGCTTGGGGATTAGCACAAGAAAAGAGAGACCTTGCAGCAGTGGGTGTAGTCGGCCTGTGGACGATGATGACGAAATATCTTTGAAAAAGAAAACAAAACAGAAATTACTTTTCTTAAGTCTCTTTATTATGCCCAATCAGATCTTACGGCTATGTATTTACACTTACATTTTCATTGGTAGGTATTACTTATTATAACGACAATGTCACATAGGAGTACAAAAAAAATGGGTGAAAAGCGTATTTGAGTGACGCAAAACCTTAAAAAGTAAGATATTAGGTAAAGTTTTAAGATAGGCAAAAACTCAGGCACTTATCTTTACACTTAATAATTGAAAAATAGTAATGATAAGAAAAAAAAACCTCGATTGGCATTGTGTCCGCGGTCATAGACAAAAATCACTGCAAAAGTCTATGATATGAAAATTATACACAACAGTTATTCTAATTTTATACATATTATAAATCATTTTATAAATGATTTTTAGTCGATGTAACTAATTTACGAAGCATTTTAATTTCTTAATTAACGCTCGATTCCTGTCGAAAAATATTGCTTCCATGTTAATAATCAGGATAACATTTACACAACAAAATAAAACAAAAACAATGTGAAGAACTACTCAATCACTAGGATTAAGTTTTGGTCAATATTTAGTTTTGCCCACACCTGGGAATATTACTATCAGTTACACTAAAAACAACAAAAAAAAATAACACAAAAAAATACCTGTGCGAGGACAAAAAGGCAAAAAAATTGCATTGTCTTGACAGTGTTTAGATGATGCAACTAATGTGTTGCTTCAAATTTATTGTATACCACAGGCAAGAAGCTTGCATCATGTGAAGGGGTTTTAGCGAGAGACACAGGTATGTGGGATGAAAAAAAGTTCTAAAAAGAACTTTTCCGTAAGCCATACTAACAGTCAACAATGATGAAGTTTTGTAATCTCATCGCAAATCGAAAGCCTTGCCGATGATTATATGATGACATTAATAATAAACAAGACCCACCCGGTTTCGTATTACCCAGTAACTGGGTTGTGGAGGTCAGATAAATAAATGGAGCGACTGCCAGTCGCTCCATTTAAAATACTGGTCCTCAGCTGCATCCAGTTAGACCGCAAGCCGACCCCAACATAGTTGGGAAAAGGCTAGGCAGATTATGATGATGACTAAATAATAAACAAGGGACATAAATCATTTCATTGTAGTCGATTTTAAATTTATTTTTTTATTTATTTTAAATTATTTATTTCAATTTCATCTACTTAATTTATTTATTTTTAATTATTTACTCAAATATAATTTTTATTCAATAATTTGTTTCGATTTTTATGTTACCTACTTAAATACAGTAATTGATCTCCTCATGTCATGACGAACATAGTTTTAAGATAATGTAATTCTAACAAAATATGGACATTTAAATAGTCTGAATGAAACAAATTTTATTTTTTATTTTATAAAGTGCAGATGAGACAGCAGGAGCGGTTTTTAAAACGCCCAAAGATCTGTTTAGTATGCGCGATGTTTCTACAATTTTGCACTTTATGATGTTAAAAATAAAGTTAATTATTCAATGTCATCAGAAAATCCTCGGCTGCGCTAGCCTTTTATAGCTTCACAAATTAGTTACCCCGTAGTCGATGACATTCCTACAATATTCCCATAGGAAGGCCTACATGCCACAGCTACAAGACTAGTTTAAAAAAACCCAAGTTTTTTTTCTTCAATTTGATTAAAAATGTGTGTATTCATTCTAAGTTACAAATGTTTTATACATACACTTAGGTATATTTTTAAGGTTACTAACAAATTTTAAGTTAGTCAGGCTTTTTAAATTCTATTTCGTTTTTTTTTGACATTTTCTATGTACAGACGCCAGCAAGTCAAGCTACCCGAAACTGTCAAAATTATCCAATCAACCTTGAACCTTAATGCTTGGGCGATAAAGTTGAAAATCTATTAAATAAATTTGACAGATAGTAGTATAGTAGTGATGTGCTGGCGTCTGTACTAAGCTATGGTCATAAGATGTATTTAGCTTTTTAAAATGCTGCTTCGTAAATAAAATCAAAATAACACACAACATCACGCATGTATTCACCAAAGGCAAAGTTGTATAGTATACCCACATTTTGCATGTTTTGTTCAAGTCCCATGTAATGGAGGGGTCAATTAAACGTACAAAAATCGTTACCACTTTCTAATACTAAGTATATATTGTAGTATTTAAATACACGTTTTCGGTTTAAGGTAGCATTTGTTATTTATTATTAGTTAAGAAATACAATCTGTATAAACGTTAGTATAATAAAAGGTGTAATCATTTATTTTTACAGCTGTTATTTAAACATTATGGGTTATTATATATACGATGACTTGAAAAAAGAGCTAAGAACTAGTAATTTAAAAAAACGCTTGTTATCACTATACTAGTTTTTATAGCAACAATAGTTCAACAGTTGGTTCAACTGGTTAGAATGAAAAAGACCGTTTGAACCTAAAACATTAAGGATTATCAGTGACATGCTTAACTCTGATTTTTAATTTGTTAGACGAAAATGACAGCTGCCATCAATCTATTTAGGTGTCATTTTGGTCTACAGTCCGTTCGCGTTAAGAAAATAGTGAGTTATCGGCCTAGCCCCGCCCCTTGACCAATTTTATTGTGAACTTAGCTTTCTAATTTGTTGCCACGTAATTGGCCGAGGGCCGGGCAAGGCCGATGACGCAACTAAAAAATCAGTGTACAAACATTTATACTTACTAGTATGTCATTAATTAGTTTTTTATTTTTTATATAAAATTATTGGTACTCAATTATCACTGTTTGGTGTATTCTTATGATTAAACTACCTAGCGGATTTTGGTTACATTAGGTATGCAGGTAGATAGCTCGGCAGCAACTTTTAGTAGCTTTTAATGTAGCCTACAATTTCTAGTCTATGTGTAAAAAGCTTACATGTAAATCTTGCTACATCTAGTTTACCAAGTTTGATATCATCACATATAACTTGACTTCAGCCTATTACAGGTTTTAAACCCTGGGGCAGTCAAATGAAATAACTGGGGCCATGTGTATGTGTGGTATTACTGTTTGAGTGTGTGAAAGAGTTGGATCTATGCATGAACAACATGCCATTTTGGCACTTTTGCTAAAATAGCGTAGTGGTCGCGATAAAATAACCAGCTGCTACATACATTGTAATAATATCTTGATTTAAAAGAGTGTCCGTGGAGTTTCTTGCCCGTTCATCTCCATAGAGATCTACGTTTTTGGAATGGGCGACTAGCTTCAACTTTCTGACTAACTGACCGACTATTTAATTTTGACAATTCAAAAGTGCCTGTAAATGGTTTAATTGAAATAAATGATTTGAGTTTGAGTTTGATTTATTTACGTTTGCGTAACTTGATAAAAACGTAAACAGCTGTGTTTTGGGTTTGACCCTTACAAAACTTTGTTCATAATGATACACAATGACCCCTTTTCAAGTTTTTAGTTATTTCAATTACATATTATTGTATACAAAGTATTATTTTCTTTTTCTAAAACTCATGTTCAGAACAGCCAAGCTACCGGCTCATTCGATTTTCTCACTGCTTAGGACGAACACACACACTGCACTATGCACTAGACCACTTCACTCAAGCTCCATCGCATTCTTCATATAGTTTTCTAATTCCAGGTCGAGTGCTGCCTTCGTGCAGGACATGTACTGGTCCAGCTGGGCGTCTAACTGGTCCTTGGTTAGAAGCAGCCGGGACTGGGACTGGCTACGAGTTATGCCACCTGTGGAGAAATTGTTGAGTGATGAGAGAAAATTTAATTCAATAAGAGACAGGCGTAGATCTGTCTGCCGGAATATGTTTAGTTCTGTTTCATAAAATAGACTGGTTTGAAGTACAAAACAACAATAAATTACACTGGTAATCACAACTACGGCTCAATCTCCATTGCCGTGGAACGGAAGCATCAATTTGCAAGTCAAGGGGGATTAGTAGCTGCAAGAATTTTCGAGAATGCCCGTTTTTTGGCTCTAATCTAGTTTGTATGTTATACAATTGACATAAAGTTCCATAGCATAGAATTTAATTATGTACACCATAATTATTGCAATATAGCATAAGTAAGGAAAATCAGCCTATAAATAGTGGGCCATAATCAACCCTTGCGGGCGCACTGCGACTTGGTGTGTGTAAAAGTTACAACACTGACATGAGTGAAATATATTTACCTCTGCCCCTTCCTCTCACCCCTCCGCGTCGCGCAACCTGAGGCCTTTGAGGCTGTTGACCCTGAGCCCCCGAATCTTGTTGCTGTTCATTGTTCTGTTGCTGGCCGTTATTCTGTTGCTGGCCGTTATTCTGTTGCTGGTTCATGCGTTGAGCACCCCTGCGTTGTTGACCCCCCCTTCGTTGTTGAGCCCCCCTGCGCTGTTGAAATCCTTGTAGCTGTTGAGATCCTTGTCGCTGCTGGAATCCTAAGCGTTGTTGCACGCCCCTGCGTTGTTGCATGCCTCTGCGTTGTTGCACTCCTCTGGGTTGTTGCACGCCTAAGCGTTGTTGGAATCTGTTGTGCTGTTGGAAGCCATTTACTTGACCGTTTTGACGGAATACTCCTTGTTTACCACCCCTGGAAAATAACGTAAATGTAACGGTTATAATTCAAGATTAATATAGATTAGATTCCAGGACATAGTAAGTAGATCGGCGTTCGTTGCCATAATAATTCATTCGTATTTTGTGTGCCACATAACAATAAGGTATACTCGAATATTTTTCCCCTGTGAGTAGGCAGAAACTAAAGACCACCATTGCCTACAATCCTTGTTTACATTTTTTGCCTTACAATGATTATTTTGGCAATACATTTTTAAAAGACACAAAGCATAGTCCACAAGATCACCAGTTCAACCAGCTAGGTAATAGTTTTAGATCAAAGAGATTGTTTTATTCCTACTCTCATAACTGTATGCTATGTGTATTGCTATGCATGTTGTCTATAAAATTTTTGTCAAATAAATTTATTTTCTTTCTTTCTTTTCTTTGTTTTACCTATATAATCGTCCACGCAGGGCTCGCTGGCCGCCTCCTCGCTTGCGGAACCCGCGCAGCGCTTTGCCGCGCCAAGCGAGGTTTGTCAAATTGTTGAATGATGCTGATCTGCTGCAGAATAAGAAAAAGAACAATCAGTTTCAATTTTTAGACTGAAAGCACAGTTCTATTTGCCAGATTTTCCAGTTCCCCAAAATATGTCCTGGAAAATGGTCCAACTTTAACTAAGTTCTACCTTCTTGAAAATAAGTGTCAATATGGGCTGAATTTACCACTGCCAGATATCTTTATATCTAACTGTCAGAAGCTGATTTTATTCCAAGGATAAAAGTTATCTGATTTTGGTAAAATCAGCAGCCCCCTGTTAATCACTACTAAGTGATTAACAGTGTTAATAGAAAAAATATATAGGTATAAGTACTACTTATGACTTTATAAACATTATGTTGCACAAACCTGAGATTATTATTAGATTGCTTCCAGGAGACTCTACTCCTAACACTCAGCTGGCTAAGGTTTCCGAAACTATTAGATCTCTTGAGTCCCGGCAAGCTGCTCTCGCTGCCGAAGCGGCGGAAACCTCCATTTTGTTGGTTACCTATACGCTGCCTCATTGCTTGCTGCAAATAATTGAAGAAATCATGGTTAGAGGGTTTTATTTTATTATTTTGTTTCATTTTATTTTATTGGGGTATAAAACAGTTACGCATTACGATTATAGTAAATAATAAACTAGGGTAATAGAGGTAAACATGTAACCCACACCAATATCCTGTACAAGTCCCAATAAATAATTTTCTTTCTTTCATTGTCCGCTGAATAATCTATTATGGCGAAATAAAAAACAAAACCACGCATCTATTGGAGGCGATTTTGGTTAGGAAGAATTCATAATTATTGTGGACACCACTGGACCCTACTCGTTAAACAAACACTTCCACACAACAGGCATAATGGACAGTTCTCTATGCAGGGTTTGCATGGATGCTGAGGAAACCACTGCACAAGTGCTCTGTGAATGCACAGGTGTTTCTCAGATTAGGACAGAAACCCTCGGGGCACCCTAGATCTTACACAGATGTTCTTAACAGACCAGAAGACATAATCAACTTTTCAAGGGATGTGGGCTGAATTCACTTCAATCATATTGGAATAACCAACGACAGCTGCCATGGCCCACCTGAAGGTTTAACAGATTAACTGCCACCTGCCACCGGTCACACAGTGTCCGCCAACAATAGATTTTCTATTGTGTCTGTTGTCTGGCAGTCAACGTGTTAAGTGCGAAAACCAAACCCTCCAACATAAAACACAGTAACAGTTTGTCGGACATGGTGATTGAACCCAGAACCCCATACTCAGTAGTAGGACATGCAACCACCTTACCAACAAGACAGTCTTAAAAACTGTAACTGGAGAAACAGAATTTTAATTGATTTAAGTTTAGTTAAATTCTAGTTTTTGTGTTCCTGTCTTGCAATAATCACTATACACAGAACTGGTCAAAGTGGAGGTGCTTGGGGGAGGCCTATGTCTAGCACTAGACTCATTTTGGCTGCTGTAATAATGATAATGATGAATAATCACTATGTACCACACTTTGAAAATGTTGAAACTCTGAGTCCCAAGATATAGGCAAAGCAAATGCCTAGTTTAGGGGTCACCGTCTAATCTATTCTTGTACAAATTGTGATTAATAAATAAATTTGATTATTAAAGCTTGTTTTCAGCTGGTGTTTTCATCCAAATCAAGTCATCATTTCGTCATGTTTTCATCCAAGTAAAGTCAATATTGTAGTATGTGCATTAGCGGTCAGTAGCTTTGTAGTCCTATAATGTAAATCAAAGTGATAAGTGAGCGGAGGTGAAAGAAATCAGAACATCACGTCAAGCAATAATGACAACTCTAAACAGTATTGAGTAAAAGCAAAATATTTCTTGGATGTTCTCTCTACCCGGTTGACAAAATTCAACTAAACTAAATGAATTCTAGGGAAAGCATGTTGTACTTGTTTTTGCAGAAAATAAGAGAAAAATCGTGTTAATATTTACCCGTTTGGTTTGCATCTCCAACCGGCGTGCGACCTGTTCAATCAGCCGGTTGCTGTAGTTATAATTTTGGCTTATTAAAGACCCCGCCGAGGACCGTCTTTTCCGCTGCCTAGCAACACGGTCCGGCGCCGCGTTCGACAACAACGAAAACCGCTCGTTGAGGCTCAGTCCCGTCGCATGAATACCATGCACTTTCTCTATTACCATCTTGTCTTTCTAAACTGTGGGTATTAGCAAAACAAAAAATAACCTCAACAGCAGAAAAACGAACGATAACTTGCACTAATGAACAACAATCGCCATTACGACATTACCGTTGATATAATATGAATTTCAGCGTAATTTGATACAAATATTTAGATGGAACACACAAGCCGCAAAGCGAAAATTTTTCAATGACGCTCGCGCGCTGTTAAAATTTTATAATCTGTATTCTCATATTCTGTACCTTAGTGATGTGATCATGGTGAAATATGTGAATGATGCGGTGACAGACAAACCACAGAGCATGTAACAAACAGTGGCGGTGGGTGGTGATGGTGACGGTGGCGAAGATCGGTGGCGATAGCGCGGCATAGCATGGCAATTAATCCCTTATTATTGTTGATTGAAGCTTACGCGAAAATCCGGGGCTACCGCACGATCTCGCGCGAGGCGGCAAGCCTCCTTGCCGGACTGCCGCCATGGGATCTGGAGGCGATAGTCCTCGCGCGCCTGCATGACTGGCGCGCGGAGGCACTACGCCGGGGGGAAACTCTGCACCCGCGGCCAGAGGACACGGTGGAGCACACGGTGGAGGTCTGCCCTGCTTGGGCGGAGCCCCGCCGTGTCCTCGTAGAGGCGATCGGCAACGGCGGCGACCTCTCACGTCCGGCCCTGGTGCAAGCCATGGTCCGGGGCGAGAGGGAGTGGGACCTCCTTCTGCGAAGCAGTCATGCTAGCGAAGGAGGTGGCGGGGAGGCTGAGGGAGAGAACCTCACGCCTCAGCCGCCGCGGGAGACGCTCCGGGCGTCGGGAGCCGCGTGACGACTCCCGGCCACCGTAGGCGCGGGCCTGCGGGCGGTAATGGGTAGCTCACCGTCCGATCAGGACCAGGCCCGTGCCGGACGGCGCGTTGTGTTCCACGCACGCCTCAAAGAGATGTCAGCAGAGGACGGGGCCCCACAGGGCCGAAGCCTGCCGGGGCGGCGGGATTTTCCGAAAGGTTAACCGCTGCCCTGGAACAGAAAGGGCTAAGGAAGGAACACGGGTGGGTTTTAGTCAGTAAAAGTCTGACACTCCCTTCCGCTCCACCCAGAGCGGGAGGGGTCATTTGATGATTTCCCATCCACAAAAAAAAAAAAAAAAGCTTACGCGAAAAGGAATAGAAAATAATTGAATAGGTTATTGTTTTTGTAGGTTGTTAGCACAGTATCTCTTTATCATACCTATAGGGCAGGGATATACAGGGATGTACGTACGTACACGTATAGGGTTCGGGGTTTCCCACCTTTTAACATACGCGCCCCGCCCACCCAACTTCTGGCGGTCTAAGGAAGCTAAGCTAAAGTGGACCTTGACCACAGGTCGTTAGTTTTGTCCAACTCGTCCCATCATCTTCTTCGGGGTCTGCTGCGAAGCCTTCTAGCTAGATAAGTCAGGTCATCAGGTGTAACTCCACATGATAGTTATTTTGGCCCACAGCTCATTGGGTATCAATAATCAAAAGAAAACCTAACCTTTTCAAGGCAGCGTGCTAAATATTTCGATGGTGATACTTGGACGGGGAGCCCAATTTAGGTTTGCCAGCCCGGGCCACCGACAGGTTTAGTCCGTCACGACAATTATGCAGAAAGCGTGCTCGACTATTTTTGCGCTGCCTAGAATAGGTTAGATTTTTTTATCATTCAAACAGAAAAAGCAGTTACCTTGTCGAGTAATGCAGAAAAACTAAAGAATTTTAAGAAGGCATAATGCGAATAATTTTGCGCAATCCGATTAATCGATCAAATTGAATCAGATACGTTAAATTTTTCCTTTGAACGTCACAGCTTTGACATTGTCACTTTGACAGTGAAATTTAAAGCCATTCGTCACGTCAATCGCACTTGTAGCGACTTGTACTTTCGGCGAGATTTCGAAATGATTTCATAATATTTTCTAGGAAAAACGTGAATCAAAACTGTTATAAAAATATTTTTAAGGTACATGAGCTTTGATGCTATTAAAAAACTAGTTGATACGTAGTACTTTTGTGTGATTATACGCGTTACTAAGTGTTGTTTACGTTATAGGTCATAAAAGGTTACGCAGGGTTCGGTAGTCATGCTGGACGTGCTTATAAACGGTTGTCGCGAGGACTGGCGACTCAGTTCGATCCAACCACCAATGCTGGAGGATAGCAACGGAACGCCAGTCGACGAGTTCGATTGCAGCGACATGGACGCCTGCTATGAAACATTTGATAAAGATGGGTATGTTTTTAATACCATTTCCGTATTTATTTTCAGGAAAACTAGATTGGAAACTAGGCCTAGAAGTCACCGTTATTCACAGGCCAGTGTACTCAATTTAAGGAGGTCTTTGCATGGAGTTTTTATAGAAGAAAACATGAAAACGTTACTTTGTTTTTGTCATTCACTGACAAAAACAAAGTAACGTTTTCATGTTTTGCGAGTTCATGCTGTATTTGTTTGTTTTTGTGGCTCTTCTGAACTTAAAATCCTCATGGATGAATGAAAGTGGCCTCTGTCTCCTTTCGCTATTATTTTGGCAGAAACATTTAATATAAAACTTTAATCAAGTTTGTTTCCTGAAATTTAACTTTAAGAATACAGTTCTAATGATTGAAAGTAATCTTACTGTAATTAAATTAATAAGAATAACCAAAATTATCTTTATAGCATAAATAATACTAATATAATAGAATGAACGTGTAGAATTTAAATTAATTTGTAATGCAAATACTCAAATTACGTACATACTTTTAATTAAAGAGTGAATGAGTAGTAAGTTTTAATTAAATTTCCATGTTCAATTTTAATGTGCTTACTTACACACATTCACAAGGATTGTTGTGTTGAGTGTTGCATTAGTGAAAAAAAAAAATTAGCATTTTGGTATTATTTCATGCAAATTATTAACTCTGAAGGTGATAGATTTATTTATAAACAAATGTCACTACTTTGTAAATATTAGACTAAGCATCTTTGAACTTTAATATTATTAAATTTTAATATCAAAGCCAATATTTATTGTGTAAGACTTACTGCACATCAAACAAAGATTTTTTTTACTGCCTGCAATGTAATCTGCTGGGACACAGGCCTCCTCTCTAAGAATACTTTCACCTAATTTAAACAACTTTTTGATCATTAAAAAACAAAATTCCTGTGTTTATTGCAAACGCATGATAGTGTGACTAAATTTAAAAAAATAATTTATTTAGATTGTACTTAATTTTTAATAAAATATTTAAAATATAATACATATAGTATATATAAAATAACTAGCTGACCCGGCAAACATTGTTTTGCCATATAAATATATACATTTATTCCTGAGAAATATATTTTTTTTTTGTATGAAAAATAGATGTTGGCCGATTCTCAGACCTACCCGATATGCACACAAAATTTCATACAAATCGGTCCAGCCGTTTCGGAGGAGTCTGGTAACAAACATTGCAACACGAGAATTTTATATATTAGATAAAGTACAAATATTTATTTTCCCGCGACGGGACACGACGGGAGGTAACGGCACGTCGTAACGGCAAGCTTAGGGACGCAAACGCATGCTGAAGGAAGCCAAGGCATGCGCTTGAGCCCGCTACCATCGCGGCGTGAGATAGCGTAAGCGCAAGTGCGTGCGGCATGCCATGGGTAAATCTGCCCTGCCGACCCGGTGTGTGCTGGCCCTCGGCGTGCCGCAGCATATCTTGGTAGCTACGGCATGCCACGGTATCCAATAGGCCGCTGACATTATTAGTGTCCACTGTCCGGTGGCAAAATCCCTTGCCCAGCCGTCCCCGGTGTGCGCGTGACTTTATACACCTTAAAGAAACCGTGCCGTGTACAAAGGGCCTTAGACTACGCATATCTAAAATAGACAGCCAAACACATGGTGATATCGATCAACAACATTGCATCGATAGATTACGCGCGCTTTATCGATATTTAGTCTGGTTCAGCGTCGAGTGAACATGTTATCGCGTATCTATTGTTTATTTACAGCTTTACCTACGTTCATTTTGTATTGGCACTTGTTGTGTGCGTTGTCATCGAAATATTTAGAAAAAAATCATTTGCATCGCTTTCTTCACCGAGAGTAGTTTACTCTTTTAGCCTGGACTTGTGGGCTGTCAAACGTCGCTCTAGTTATAAAATCGCGTTTATTTTATCCTTATATGTACATACATATATATACTCACTACTTCTTCCCATGGCGGTAGACAGAAACGATCCTTACCGTAGCAGGTAGCGTTCTGTAGTTTCTATTCTACTTTTCTTTTCGCCATAAGTATATGTATATTTAGCAAAACGCAGCGTTAAAGTTTATCAAATCAAGGAAATAGGAGCATTCCTAATGGCTTACGAATGCTTGCTTCTCCAAAGATCAGTTGCTAAACTTTCCTATATTTCTAAATAGTTAGAAGCTAAATCTTACCACAATCTTTTAAGTTGAGAGGCCAAGTCTTTTCTAAAAATGTGTGGGAAGGAAGCTAAACGAACTCTGTAATCCGGTATTAAAAAATCACGTCGGTCTGTCACTCCGTTTTTGCGTGAAAGGAGAAAACCAATAAACTTAACTTTCGAATTTATTAAGGCTGATTTTTCCAACGCCAGAAATCTTTAACTGAGGAATTTCACCGATAAAAGATATCTGGCGTTAGAAAAATCAGCCTTAAGTTAAGTAGGATTATAAGCGAAACCGTTACTCGATGCTCTTTAAACATCAATCAATTCATTTATTTAAATTATGCTGAGAATCAACACTTTTAAACGTCAAAATTACATTAGAGAGACCCCCAAAACGCCTGCCTTTCACCACTTCCTAGTGCTTTAGCTGGGAAGAAGAATTGGCGTAACAAACTCCCCAGCAGACTTCATACCAAAGCCTTTATACCCGGACGAAGTTTTAAAGCATGCTTTCCCCATAGGGACGGGAAATTAAACCTCGACGAGTTCCGCGTCATCTGCAAGGCACTATTCCGCAACGACAAGGGCCACATCTACCCGCTGTCGGAGGAGCGAGCGCGCCACATCTTCCAGGTGTTCGATAAGAACGGAGACGGCTTCATTGACAAGGAGGAGTTCACCTTCTGTTGGAACCATTGGATTAAAGTGGTGAGTTGGTTTAATTCTATTTTTATTTCTGTTTTCTTTGTGTGAATAATTGAATTTCGTGCAATTAAAGAACTCTCAAATGAAACCGTTTTATAGCCTACGAAAGCAGAGTTGTTTGTTATACTGGTATAACTATTTCTTTTTTTACCAACAGACTTATTTTCTTTCCCTTTATAGCTTGTCTCTTTTTGCACGTATATTATGCATGAATTTTACTAAAGAACTTACCTACAGACAATTTGAGTTTTAAACCCAACTAAGTTTAGCGTCAAAATTAGGTGGGCCAGCATTTCAATCCTCCAGTTGAAATCCTTGCGTATCAAATATTATATTTTCGGATGTTTTTGTCCCTAGATCGTGCGTCCGGTGAGCGCATTCCTGATAGTGGACGTGCAGAACGACTTCATCTCTGGTACCCTCAACATCAGCAAGTGCAACGCGCAGCAGGATGGCAGTGAGGTCAGTCTTTTAATTACAGCAAGGCTTAACCCATTTCCACCAAGGTAAAAAACATTTTCCCTTGTCTACATGTTGTTCCTTCTATTTTCTGTATCGTTTAAGTACACCTAAAACAAGTTTTAAAGACTAATAAAACTAGCCAAAAATGATAAAAAGGTAAATAAAATAGTTAACAATACATGTCTGAAACTTACAAGACTTGTTAAAACAAGCATCTTAGCTTGTTTATGGGTGTAATTGTTAACGCGGGTTGTTTATCCTACCTTAACACTCCCAGCTAACTACTGAGAAATTCCTAATTCCTGACCCGAGGATAGAACCGAAGGCGCCATTCAGTACGCTGTTTTTATTTCTATCATCAATACACTATTTCAAACATTCAATATAATCCGCTTTTTCAGCGCTTTCTACAACGACTGAAGAAATATATAGGAAAACAAAATGTAGACATTACAAGAAGTTTTCAATCATCATCATCATCATCATTCTCCTGCCCTTATCCCAAATTATTTGGGGTCGGCGCAACATGTCTTTACAAGAAGTTTTCAATATCTAAATATAAATCCACGTCATCTTTGTCAATTGAAATGCATGTATAATATACATTATGTGTATGTGTCGAAAGATAACGATGAAAAATATTGATAATTTGCACTAAACCGGGTTGTGAAGTATCTAATCTATATGTTCTTCTTCGTAATAACTGTCTACTAAGTTATTAACGTAGTAGACAGTTATATCAATCAATCAATCTTTATTTGTGAACATCGGAATGTATACATAAAAGGTAAAATTCCATTTTAGTGTGGTGTCTATTTTATTAGCGACCCGCCCCTGCTTCGCACGGGTGCAATAGCGGCATGTCAAAATATCGAGATTTCTGTGCTATCCCTAAGTGTGCATACATACAAATGGCACCCGAGGCAACTGCCGAGTGTCGACGGCTGCAGTTGCCTCTGCCTTCACAAGGTCGTCGATCTACTTTGTGGGAGGCCTTCGGACACTACGTCTTCCGGTACGCGGTCGCCACTCCAGAACCTTTTGGCCCCATCGGCTATCTGTTCTGCGAGCAACGTGCCCTGCCCACTGCCACGTCTACCACATGCCGGTTACCTTGGTTCTCCTGCGGATCTCTTCATTTCTGATTCGATCACGTAGGGAAACTCCAAGCATAGCCCTCTCCATTGCTCTTTGGTTGACTTTTAGCCTTCTAATAAGGCACTTAAGCTGATTATGCTTATGGTAAATCAAAAACTATTTGTGTATAGACACAAATAAATCCTGATTTCACCATGATTTGTCATTCTGAACTTGGCAGCACGTAGTAGGTACACAGAGGTTAGTTTCCGTGATTTTTCCGTACCGCACTACATACGTCACGGTATTATTTTTCGATAAGCAGGTACGCGGTATGCTAATGCCGTCGATATGGGGGACTAGCACGAACGCTGATCTGGCATCTACTGGCATAATGTAGCGTGAGGCCTTAATATGGCAGAAAATGCCAATGGAAACCATTGGGAGCATTGGGAAGTTTGCCAGAGGCTTATAATTACTGTAATGTTGTTGTTTGTTGCTGAAACATTTATTTAGGTAAATGTGACAAGCGTAGTTTAACCGATCGATCAGGTTAAGCTACGCTTGCCGCGCTTGGTCCGTGGATGAATTACCATCTTTACATACCAAGCCTCCGTGCCACGGAAAGCAAGCGTTAAGCCGTTGGTCCCGGCTGTCATTCGTGGATCTTTGACAGTCGTTACGGGTCGTGAAAGCCCGAAAATCTGACAACCAGTCTTACCACGGGGTATCGTATTACCCAGTAACTGGGTTGTGGAGGTCAGATAGGCAGTCGCTCAATATAAAATACTGATGTTCAGCTGCATTCGGTTAGACTGGAAGCCGACCCCAACATATTGGGAAAAAGCTAGGCAGATGATGATATCTTCTATCCACACTCATATTGGAAACCCGAAAGTATTATCCATCCAGTGTAAACCTGTTATGTCACGTCACCGATCATGCTCGAACTGTTGGAACTGATTGTGACGACTGATGCCAGGAAATAGGCTTGGACACAAATCACAATGTACTTTTAATGCCGGAAATTAATCTTTCACACCAGCTGGGCTCATGTTGTAACTAGAAATGCATTTTTTTTAAACACGTTGTTTGGTTACAATCTATGTATGTGTGTCAAAGTTCTATTCTAGAAAAATAAAGATATATTAACTATCATCTGCCTAGGCTGCTCCCAACTATGTTGGGGTTTACTTCCAGTCTAACCGGATGTAGCTGAATACCAGTATTTTACATGAAGCGACTGCCTATCTGACCTACACTACCCAGTTACTGGGTTATACGATACCCCTTGGTAAGGCTTTTTTTTGTATATGTTCCACCTATTAGGTTGTCGTCGCTTGCTGTCAGACTTTCGGGCTTCTGACGATATATATAGTTTATACTAATGCCTTTAAAAAAAAAAGTAGAATGTTGATAAAATCACTTAATTTAAGTCCTACCGACCAGCTCGTTCTTACCTTCCCAAACCATGACTGCTCGTTCTTACCTTCCCAAACCATGACTATCGATAGGGGAACTAAGTTTTCACCGTCCGATGTTATCAGATGACAGGCGAACGCTTCAGTCGATCCTACTGATACCGATACCAGCCCATGTCGAGGTACTTACGACAATATATGGACGTCTACTGTAACTTGTGAGCCGAAGCCACCCATTTGTATACATTAGCATTATTAGTCACCGGAGTATTTGACTTCCTGATACGTGACTGAAAGTTACGTAGAATATAGGTAATATGGTTTATTTGCTGTTTTAGACATTGTTATAGCACCACATTTTACGCAAAATAAAAGCGCAGAAATTCATTGAAACAAAGATAGGTAGAATGCATCCTAATTCAGTGTTTCTCATTCCAGAAAATGTAGCAATATAAAAACAAGTATGCATTCCGGTGTGAAGTTCTTATTTTTGGATATGGCTATCATAAAATAGAGAAAGACATTTATTTATATTTATATATTTTTTTTTTACATTTTTCTGACTCCCAAGTCACAGGCTATAAACCTAGTTTGGGAGTCAGGAGATAAATTAGTCTCACATGTCTGTACTTACCAAATGATTGTAATTTTTTTTGTCACCAAGTTCATCATCATCATCTGCCTAGCCTTTTTCCCAACTATGTTGGGGTCGGCTTCCAGTCTAACCGGATGCAGCTGAATACCAGTATTTTACATGAAGCGACTGCCTATCTGACCTCCACAACCCAGTTACTGGGTAATACGATACCCAGTAACCAATTTTTTTGTCACCAAGTTATAGATACTTAATAAGTTATTATTATTATTTCAAAAGTCAGGTGTAAGAATAAACTAGCAGGAAACTGTGCCTCACAGCTGCGCCAAAAAGGCTCAGTTCAGCAAAAACGCCAGACAACTAGTACCTGACTAATTGGCAGCCATATCACAAAAAATCCATTGCACCTTCTGTAGACTAGAAGCCATACCGGCCACCGACCTAAAAATGCTCTTATTTTTAGCCACATCGAGTTTAAACCTACCTTGCAGTTGACCGTGAATATACAAACTGCCTTCAAATTCCCCCTAATCCACTTAAAATCCCCGTATTGTCATGTTTACTTCCGTCAATGATCTCTGATAAGACTGACTCATTCAGAGCCAAGTATTTATAGCGACTGACGTCAGACATTCTTTTTCGTAAGGGATTACGTCGGAGTCCAAAGTTGATACAATTATTGCATCAGACTGCATAAGAATACTCTAACATGTAGGTTGAAAGACGTAAATAATATAATAATGATTATATTATAAATCATTTAATTCAGGCAACAAAGACCCATTCCATAAATACCTTATAGACTAACATACACAAATTACACTTGGGAGCTTGGTTTTGGTCGTACTTCCCTGCAACATCTGTACACAACCTGCCGGCCATAGATCTGAATGAAGAAAGACAGCCTTCTGCATCGAGGGAATCTTGGGGCCAATTATAGTACTCTGCTGGATGGCTCTCCTAAAATATGCCATAACATTCGGTCCAGCGTTTAACCCACTCTCTTCAGCGACATAGCGTGGGTATCGTGTAACCCCGTAACTGAGCTGTGTAGGTGAGATAGACAGTCGCTCCATGTAAAATATTGGTATTCAGCTGCATCCGGTTAGACTGGAAGTTGACACCAACATAGTTAGGAAAAGGCTAGGCAGATGATAATTAATGACTGTTTGCTTACAAGTGTGCGCTCTACGTTGTTTAATAGAGCGATAGTATGTCTAAATACAGTCTTACTCACAGCCTAAAGCATTATTTCCTTCCCTGCTGTTCATTAAAATGTATCCACTTCTAATCATGCCCCATCAACAATGTCGGGTTACCATGGCAATATAAACGCAATTGAATGTCTTCGAACATTGATTAGCAACGTCCTTAAGAGTCGGTGGCGCATGTCGTGACGTGTGCAACACACGCGCGTGTGTGGCGACCAATCAATGGGCTTTGTTGGGTCGATACTATTACCGTGGAGAGATGCCTTCTAAATTATAGAGTTTTTTTATTGTATCAACCGTTGTTGGTAGGTTTTCAAATTGTTTTGGTGTGATTTCGGTAGTTTTCAAATGTTTTTGTACTTCATTTGCAGTTGAAAAAGGAGATGTAAGAAATTACAATGATCGAATCGGATTGAATTACGATGTCTCTCAAAATCTGACCTCTGAAATCGTCATCATCATTCTCCTGCCCGTATCACACTATTCGTGGTCGGCGCAACGTGTCTTTGTCTTCCATACTTCCCTATTAGTCGTCATCTCGGTAGCCACTCCCTTCCTAGCCAGTTGACCTCAGGTATTCACAGTAATTCGTTTCACTGAGCATTTACAATAAGGACCAAATGACGACTGGGATACAAGTGAACAAGTCATTTCTCAAGGAAAACGTGTTAGTTTAATTCATACACCTAATCAAGGCACAAGCTGCATTCTTTTTCCTTGTAGAGAACAAGACTAAAGCGATAAAAAATTACATCACATAAAAAAAGTAAAAAAAACGTGTAGTGTGCAAAAAGATTTGTCTTTTACTACTAACCAAATCACGACTTATCAAAACATAGTAAGGAATTCTGAACTGCCTGTTGATGATTTCAGAAATTAAGTGGCCTGAATTTCTGAAATCATCAATTAGTATCATCTACCTAGCTCTTTCCCAACTATGTTGGGGTCTGCTCTCAGTTAGTAACATAAAAGGACTATGCCATCTGACCTCCATCACAAGTTCACAACCCAGTTACTGAGTAACGCCGTGGAAATAAATGAATACTCTTTCCTTCTCTTTATGGGAAAAAAGCATTCCATAGGACAATAACACGCTAATATTCTACGACTATTATAATTATTCTCACCAGTGTTATTGGGGTTTTTCATCTGGTATTTCTCAGCACGCTGTACCTATTAATACTGTAATTTAAAAACATTGTAAAAGCCAATTAGTTTTAAAACAGAGTAGGTAACCGTCGAGTTTGTAGCCTGCTCTTCTCCATAGGAACGACCTATTGGTACCGTGCACCTACCTTCTGACGAGTGCCCATGTATGTAGGTTTATGTGAAATAAAATATTTTGATTTTGAAGCAGCCCGGAGTCTGGACGTGTGGCCGGTTGATGGGCTCGCCCCCTATTACATGAGACTTAGCATAACTGGCGAAATGTGGAATTTGCATGTTTTCATATGCAAATGCATATAATTCAATTTTTATAACGTTATTGCATATTTTGGTACTTTTTCATTGAGTGCTTATTTCAGTAGTTATCCCGTCAAACGATCACCTACTAGAAGCTGTTTATATGTAAGCGCTCAACGATTTTCACGATGGTTAGTGTAGTTTCCAGTAAATTTTTAACCGACTTCAAAGGAGGAGGTTCTATAGAGGAATTATATTCGGAAGTCGGTGTCAAAAAACGAAAATGCGGAACCAACGACCCACTTCCGAAGTTATAGTTATTTTTCACTTTCTAGTTTTTTTTTTTTTGGAAGCCGGTTGTTTTTTTTTTTTGGACAAAAGTTTTTTTTTTTCTTATGAACAATCGCTGGTTCATAAGAAATTCTACGAGTTAACTACCAGTACTTGTGAGGCAAACAATTTAATCAAAATGACAATGGTTGTTATTATCATTTTGATCATAGACTGTGTGTATAGGAGAAAAGTGTACCTACCTATTGTTTTGTTCATTATTTTTGTTCGTATTTTTGTAATATTTGTATGCCCACTTACTGTGGCAGGACAATGTACCACTATGATTCCTACTTTATAATGTTATACCACCTTAAAACCGTTGTGCTCAGTTTTTTAATAACTGAAGATTATGCAAAGCAAACACAACTGAGCAAAGGCTCTCCACTCCTTCCATCTTCCGAGAGCCAGCGCGTCCCCCCTTTCCAGTTTTGACAAATGGTAAAAAAAAAACTTATTCATTTCATTTCTTCTTTCCCTTTTATTAAACTAAAAAAAAAAAACTTTCACTCTGGCGTCATAAATTGGTATCATTCATTACTTACATAAACATCGGAAAAAGTTAGTTTTATTCAACGTTGCATGCTTACAGGAAATATTTGATAATGTTTGGTAGAAACTCCCTCGTGGTAGGTATTGTCAAATGATAGATTTATTGAATTAAACTACGTCTTCTAATAAACGGTGCGGTGACCTTTGGAATATTAATCGTTAGAAATAAAAGTTATTATGAATTGGAATGCGGCGAGAATATAATAACATAACAAGCCTGTACTCCCCGGAGGGTTAGGCAGAGGGTGCACCTATAATAATAGACATCGTATTATATGCATTACCAAAATGCCAAAATATGTATGCAAATATGCACTAAAAATGGCGGAATATGCACAATCAAAAAACCATTTATTGTTAGTATCTACGTTTATTTTCACATTATATTTATATATTATACTTATATTAATATTTGTTATAATAAATTATTATTATAACATATAATAATAGATAAATTATACACAATAATTATAACTTATTTATTATATAATTCTTGTGACAGTAAACAATAACATATTTTTCCAGGTTTTCTGCAGCAAACTTGTGACGTTTGTCTCTTAATATTAATATAGGCTGCAAATGACCTTTCGACGTCAACTGACGTTACCTGACAGAACTTGAAATTTGGCGCCATATCTGCAGAGACCTCTTAAGGCAGAATTTCAGGCGTAATACAACACGCCTAACACGTATAATGAAAATAATTAACAGTAACGCTTTCAGGGAGATATTCGGTTATACTCGTACCAAGTAATAGTATACGGTACCTACATACAAAAAATCTACATATTATCGTACTTACATAACTGAAACGACTACACAATCGTAACAAAACATTGCATGGACGTAGTCATTACAGCAACTCATGCGCATCGTCATAATGACCAACTGTCAGTATGCGCGGGAGTTTCCCAGGGCGCGTCAGTGCATCTAGAACTATATATACCTATGACGCAGCTGTTTATAGGCTAGTCGTAACAACGTATAACGTAGGTATGTCGGAGAGATCTTAGCAATTTCAGGAAACTAACATGCCTGAATAGCTTAACCGGAGTGCTGCAAAATATTTAATAGACTATCAAACCATTCTTAAATTAGATACGCCAAAATATTGTAATTAGGTATAACAGCTGAAAACACGTAATTTGATGCTGCAAACTCGCCTAGTGTTAGTAAAATCAGGGGAAAATTACTTTTGTGAGTTTGCGACAGTGATTCATGAGAATGAGAGAACAACATGAAACCTCATTTAACACTCATAAACGCGATATCATACCTACCCATGTAGATATTATCAGGCTGAAAACATCGCGTGAAAGCAACAATTTAACACTTTCAGAAGTCCAATCGGCACAAAAGTGGAATAGAGTCGTAACTCAGGGTTGCATGTCGGTAGGTACCTACCTGTCTCGTGCCTGCAATACAATGATAAACAACTGCGAAACTTTGCACGAAAATAGATGATGCCAACTTTGTGTCGATTTTTTTAAATGGTTTTTGGGTTTTAATTTGCGATGTTGTCACTTTCGCTAAGGGAACTCTGGTGTTTTTTTTTAATATATTCTGCGTACCAGGGGAGTACCAAATTTTCGTTTAGTGAAAAAGTTAGAAAAAATCGTGTAGGTAACTGACATTAATTGGGCATTTGGGCCCTTTGAAATTTTCTTTCTTTTTCAATAATATTCTTTCTTTCTTCATACGTGTTGGTACGCACGGCTACACATCAATCTATACATAACCGGTATAAGCTGACTTCTGATTATACGAAAAACCTATACAATGTGAGGTCAGCTAAAACTGGAAATGTACATACAGCTTGATGTGTAGCCGTGTGTACAAGGGGTGCTCCCACGATGGAAATCTTTCGCAATGATCTCTAATTTTCATTAACTTGGTGAGTAACTACTTCCCAACTACCTTGGGTTAACTAGGTAGATATATTTTAATTTCTGTTTCTGAAATTAGTTGTGACAATGTATATTTTACGACGCAAACGTTCAACACTTCAGTATTATCTAAAAATATCTATAATATTTATTGCTACTTCAAATTGTGAGACTGAAGACTGACTATTATTTTAGTACTTCACCATAACTGCTCTCGTATGTAAAACATATTGCTTTTCTTGATAATGTACCTACGTCATAATAAGGCAATGATTCTAAAAACAGAACTAAAACCACTTACAAAATAAGTATTATTACTCAGAACATTTCCGCTTTGTCTCTGGGATGGCGTTGCACCGATGATTCCTCTAGAATTGCAGATATCTATGACCGGTGGTGACCACTCACCATCAGGTTGGAAGCCTACTCTCTGACACGTAAAACCTACTGTAACCGCTCATTAGTCTGCCGCTCAAATAACAAGCATAGAAAGAAAAGAAGAAAGAAAATACATTTATTTGCGGCAAACATGACGCATAAAAAAGAACATAAACACAAAAAAAAAACTAACAAGTTGGGGATAAACATGCGTCACATCCACGCAAAACGGCCATCGCTCAGCATAATGCTAAGGCCCTATACGAGACAGAGCCCCAGCGCTGGTTTTCAGCGGCAGCCGGCGTCTGTGACGTGATGACATCAACCAGTGCAGCATACAAAGACATAAATAAAAACGACAATCAAAATATAGGAAATAAAATAAAAATTGCAGCATACGAAAGTATTAATCTTTACATCAAAGGCAACGCATCATCAAAGTCATCAAAAGCCTGGTTTCTATTGTGACCTATAACCCCCTTAGCATCATGCACCATTGGTTTCCGTACCGACCTAATTAAAAACACTCTTCGTACTCTAAAAATAGCTCTAACTTACCAAAGTCAATTAAAAATCTCTGAACCGTGCCAAACCCTCTCCTTGTAAAACCACGCCATCATGCACCAAGTTTCACTCCAAACTTCATCAGAACTGTAAATTGCCTGTCAAATTCGAGACTTAACCCAAAAATAATGTTGTAAAGATTAATTCGGAGCCGCTTGAAGTTCACACCTGTCGGGGAGCGCAATTAGACTATCAGGCGGATAGCCGCGTGCCTGGTACCGTGGTACCGCATTAGAAGGGTTGAACATTGAAAATTGGGTATTCTAAAATTGGTTTTTTTACTTGTATTCATGGGTGAGGGGTTGATGGTGACAGGTTATTGGGGTTATACGCTTTGAAGAATAGAATAGTTGTCAGTTGTAATTTCGTCATTAGAAACTATTGATGTCGGCCATTTGATATAGCTTCCAAAGAAACAATAGATGAACTGTGTGAATGATGATATGGTAAGAAAAGGGGTGACTACTTAGAAGTATGGAAGAAAAAGACATGTTGCATCGATGTCAAATAAATTGGGATAAGGGCAGGAGAATGATCATTTTATATAGCAAAAAGTGTTTTTAATATCTTGAAGGGCGGGCGTTTTTGGGGGACTGTCTTTTGTAATTTTGACGTTCAAAAAGTGCTGATTCTCAGCCTAATTTGAATAAATGACTTTTGATTTTGAAAGTAGGACTCTTTGAATGTGATAAAAATCAAAAGTCATTTAGAGATAGAATATAATGTAAGTACCCATTAACTTTTACCAAAATAAGAATCCTCTAACGATTTTGGAAAATGAAATACAATGGTTGAAAGTTTTAATAATGTTGTAAAGGCAATATATGGACAGTGTCAAGTACAAAAACCATCTATATATATAATTCTCTTTATCGATTTCGATAACGAAATTGTTATTTCCTAGCATGTCCACTAATATGACTCGCCATCGCCAGATCGAATTTGGTTTTAAATGCCCGATAACGACTGCAATAGAGTTGGCCGGCAGAGTTAAAGTATATCTATAGGAGCACGTTAAGTTCACCTTACCATCATCACAATAATAAACCATCTACAAGGTTATTGGCAAAGTATCAAGGAAACTAAGAATGCCCAAAAGAATCCCAAAACTAAAAGAGATGACGGAACCAACTTTCATTTAATCATTCTAGTTTCGACAAGGTCCTGCAAAAGCTATAGTCATAGGCACGCTGCCGGCAAATATACCTTAAAAAACCCCAACTAAGTCAGATCTGAATAAATCAATAGATTCATGGCATACCACGTGTCTGTAGAACTGCATTGTCGTGCCAAGGTCACTGCAGGAAACGGAAGGTAATCGCAGACAAATGAAAGTAAATGCACCATCTGGTACGGAAGGAACTGGTGCATTGATTAATTGTGGAAGTTTTGATAAAAGAAATGTAGGTGAAGTTTAAGTATTTTTTTCGGCTTTGGAATTTATTGCAGAAGTTTCAAGACAGCTATTATGAGGAGCTTAAGTGACTTTAAGTCAACTGGGATCAAGGCAAGAGGATGATGACAATGAAGGTTTAATCCTGCCGACTCCAAAAATATCGTGATGTTTTCAAGTTGAGCACGCCATTGTATTTAGTGGGAGTTCAAGCACTTGTGGCTTTATACATAATTAATCAAGAATTTCAATCAATATTGTTTAAAACATACCCGATTTTAAGCTCAACGCAGACACTTCAAGCTCAGCTTCTAAGATTTTCCTTCAGTCAATCATCTAACTTATATAACACTAGCTGCGCCCCGCGGTTTCACCCGCATAAGTTTCGGTCTCGTGGGAATATAGGGATAAAAAATATCGTATATGTTCCTATCCTAGGTATAAACCATCCGTGTGCCAAATATCATCCAAATCGGTTCAGTAGTTTTTGCTTGAAAGAGTAACAAACATCCATCCATACAAACTTTCACGTTTATAATATTAGTAGAATTGTGAGTGATGATATTCCAAGTTTTAATAAGTGACTCGTTACGGGCCGTAGTCAGAAGCTCGCAAATCTGACAACGATTATTGTCAAGGGGGTATCGTGTTACCCAGTAACTGGGTTGTGGAGTTCAGATAGGCAGTCGCTCCATGTAAAATACCTGTATTCAGCTGCACCTGTTTAGACTGGAAGGCTGTTCCAACATATTTGGGAAAAGACAGGCAGATGATGATCAGTGACTTTTCTAAAATGGATCTTCTCACCTTTTGTGTACAAGAAGTCTTTGCATTAGTTTTTCATCCATGAATTATTGATGTTTCTTTGTCACAGTACACTTTGAAGGAAATTCTCCCCTATAATAGCAATTTGCCAAGGCGTTAATGCATAAATAATGTGCGGTGTTGGGGTTCGGAAACTATTTGTAAAAGTTTCGTCTATTAGTAAATTACGTGGTGTTAAGATTGTAGTTAGATGACATAACTTGTGATTAGTTTTGTGAATAGAATATACAGGGTGGCAGGAACATCGACGCGCAAACTGTATCTATGAATTCAGCACATGATTCTAGATCCTCCAGCGTAGACATTTCCGACGGTTTTTTTTAAAAAAATCGCCTGTTTCATAGAACAGTGCAATACCTACGCGGTCAAAATGTATGGAACAACATTTTTTTTTTAATTTTTTTTTCAAAATCATGTACTGGATCCATGGTAACAGACTGATTTTATTTGCATTAAAACACGGTACAAAAATTGTCTTAATAATATTATGGTTATTGTCTACACGTCTCGCCATGAACTGGCAAAAATAATTTAAAGAAAACAAGTTATAATATGCACCTAGCATCAATAGTAACAGTGTAGATAAACAGTCGTTTATTTATTTTAACTTTTCGCACAAAAAGGTACAAAGGGCGGACTTAATGCCTTAGGCATTCTCTACCAGTCAACCAAGGGTGGTGAAGAGATTAGATGGCAGGTGCTTTGGTTGAGAGGGACAATGATAAAAAAAAACTCTTAATAACACAATACATAAATAGGTTATATAGGTACTCATACATACTATCACGTAGTAAGTAGTTTATCAGCCATCTTGTTACCATAACACAAGCATTAGGTTGCTTAGCTTGGGACAAATGGTGCTGTGTGAAATGTCCAGGGATATTATTATTATTATTATACTATTACTATAATATATATGTATAGCCATCATTATACATGCAATACTAAAAAAGAACCACAAAACTTTACAATTTTTATAAACAATTTTAAGTCTTAGCAGTACCTATCAAAATATCAGTAAATCAGTAATATATATTTATCACTTACTTTTTATCAAAAAAATCTTTTACACTAGAAAATATGCGAGGAATATATAAAATATACGTATATCAAAGGGACTTCCCTAATATCTTTTAGGTATATTCTTAATCTTTTTGGGTCTCTACGTTTATATTTTGAATTAATGTCACATGCCATCGAAAATTATGAATCATCAGTAAAGCAGTATTATATATTTATCACTTACTTTTTATCAAAAAAATCTTCTACGCTATAAAAAGTAGCAACTGTGAGTCATTTGTGTAATTTATATCAAAGGGACTTCCCTAATATCTTTTAGGTGTGTTTTTCTTAATCTTTTTGGGTCTCTACGGGTATATTTTGAATTATTGTCGCATGCCATCAAAATTTTTGAGTGTTCTTTCAAAAAAACACTAGCTTGCATTTTATAAAGTCTTTAAACATTAGTGTGCAGGATATTATGGGACCTATACCGCATACAGCTCTTAAGCATTGTTTCTGTACCAAATAGACTTCATTTATGTTCGTAGAGTTACCCTAGAGTAGAAGACCATACCTGAGTAATGAAGAAACATATCCATAGTAAGCAGCAAGAGTAACTGCTTCTTTCGCGGTACCTACGTTTAACGCTTAGAGCAAATACACATTGGTTTAGTTTTTTACACAGATGATCTACATAATTATATGTAATTTCCAACTACAATGCTGGTCGAAAATTACTCCTAGAAATTTGTAAGCTTAACTTCATTAATTAAAATCGTTGATGTATATTAGAAAAAGTAAAGGACCAAGAATACTTCCCTGCGGCAATCCTGATTTGGTCGGAGTAAATTTAGAACAAAAAAAAGGGTACTCGCCCTTTTTACTGATTGAGCTTATTTATAATTTATGTTCTCGATTCGATAAATAGCTATTTATCCAATCAATAGCCTTATGCCGTAGCTATTGCATTTTTATAGAAGTAGTTTATGGTTGACAAAATCAAATGCTTTCTCATGTAAAAGAAAATGACTGATACTGCTACTATCCTGGCGCTTCTCCCTTAAAGACGGCATAAGCGACTACTGTAGTAAATGTAAATTAATTATGATTGAGTATGAATTTGAGTTTGTTTTATCTAATTTATGTGTTGATGTTGTATTTATTGATGTGTGATATTTTGTATTTAATCATTTGTAATAATTTTAATTTAAAGATGTTTTTGTAATATGGATAATATGTGGTACTTGAAATTAATGAATTTTATTTATTTGACGGTCATGATGGTCTTTCTTACGTAAGATGATGTGCGAAACATGAGTCAGGAATGTACTGACTTCAACCTAGGTCCTAACTAGTTTTGGGTGACGTTGTTTGGCTTACAAAACACAATAAAAATATTGAAAGATCGAATTTATACACAAAAGAAACTTATTTAACCTAATTTCATTAACCGCTCTCATTGGAAACTTCAACCTTCAGTTAGTGTATCATTCTTATTGCCAATGACTGAAGGACTAGGCTTCAATAGGCCTTTGACCATTGTTGTATTCTCCACAATTTTCAATCAATTATGTTAATTCTAAAGGAAGTTAATTCAATTCTCTACCATTCTTTATTTTCAAAAGGCTCAAAATCCCACAGACTTCTTTATTATGTATCTGATCTTCTTCTCTAGTCTCGGTACGTGCTTTGTGCTAATATCTCATTATTCTGGTAAAGAGATTAAGTAGTCAGTGAGGTTGATCGATGAATATCCAGGGTGCAACAGACGCAATTCAGTATACCTATCGGAAAATTCTGTTGTCACAAAGTCACAATACATCCAATGTCGAGCTGGGTAGTTGCTGGGTGTTTTCATGTAGAACGCTGGTAACCGGCGCCGATAAGCGTCGACAAGTTCCTATGTGATTTAGTCTGCGCCGGTCACGCTGATTTGGGAAAAATCATGAAAACTGCCAGTGCCGACCAGCATTGAAAGCCAGTGCTTGCAGGCGTCGACAAGCTCTGGCATATCGGCGCCGGTTACCAGCATTTTTCATGAATACATCCTTACACACGTAAGTGTGTACTTATGAAGCAATGGATTTGCAATTTCCTACAAATTCTCTCGGATTGTAATTGAAAGTGTGTTACAAATAGAGTGCTGTTCAAGGAATATAACTGACCTCTTTCTTGTGTAAATAGTTACTGTATCAACATTCTTATCGTAACGAGATCCGTTCAAGATACGATACCCCATCGACAAAATTATAAGGGAGCGGTTCACCAAACCCATTCTTTGAATTAAATTCGCCGTGTTTGCTGATTATAATCGCTTCTAAAAGGTTTCCGGACTCCACCTTTATCCATTCTATAATAAATACGGATTAATTTCGTATTTCATTAATCCTATTGAAAACCAAGCTATTCAAACCACAAATATGTACGATCAACAATGGAACTGCCACAATAGTTTGCCTTCCATAGCCACGTCAACCTATGAAAGATGGCATCATTGTCGTAGGTAATAGCTATTAGCTATAAGGTCATATTTGGATCTAGTCTATTCTATATATGTAGACCTAAGACCTATCCTACTCCTACTAATATTATAAATGCCAAAGTTTGTATGGATGGGTGGATGTTTGTTACTCTTTCACGCAAAAACTACTGAATGGATTTGGATGAAATTTGGCACATAGATACTTTATAACCAGGATTACCACATAGGATTTTGCTCCGCCCAGAGGCGTAGGGCTCAGTAAAGCCTCTGTGGGGGCTCCGCCAAATTACTGGTCACAATACTAAGGTTGCAGAGTAAAATTAAACTAAACTAAAGAGAGAGAAACAACCCCAACCAACCTCCAACCCTATTAGAGTAAACTTTATTTCTTTCTTTCTTTTCTTTAACATAAAATCTATCTAAATTTTCCAACATAATGTTTAGCTTAGACAACAGTTCAACACTGATTGACTTGAACCACCAAATCAATTAATTAGTGGGAAACAGTGGACGACAAAACTGTGAACAGTCCACTTTGTCCCACTGTATATTTCGTTTTCCAAAAGGGTTTCGTCATTAAAAAAGTTTGAGAACCGCTGATTTAAGGAATTTCTCCCAGAAGGTTTATGTGTATTTTTATTTAAATATTATTAATTTTAAAATTACATTTATTAAAGTAATCTTGGTGTTTTGTCAAGCCGTAGAAACCGTTCCGGGCGTCGGGAGCCGCGTGACGACTCCCGGCCACCGTAGGCGCGGGCCTGCGGGCGGTGAGTAATGGGTAGCTCACCGTCCGATCAGGACCAGGCCTGTGCCGGACGGCGCGTTGTGTTCCACGCGCGCCTCAAAGAGATGTCAGCAGAGGACGGGGCCCCACAGGGCCGAAGCCTGCCGGGGCGGCGGGATTTTCCGAAAGGTTAACCGCTGCCCTGGAACAGAAAGGGCTAAGGACGGAACACGGGTGGGTTTTAGTCAGTAAAAGTCTGACACTCCCTTCCGCTCCACCCAGAGCGGGAGGGGTCATTTGATGATTTCCCATCCACAAAAAAAAAAAAAAGCCGTAGAAACCGTGCGAAGCAAGGGCGGGTCGCTAGTCTCGCATACAATACTTTGTGAATATGTCCTCAGGTTATATTACCGAGGTGATTAATTTCGTCATTCGCATTTCTGCGGTAATATGTTCGGTGAGGCACGCTCGCTAAGTTTGTGAGTTGATTTAGTGGTTATGATGGCGGAGTCGATTTTTACATTATGTATTCTTTCAGAAGGGATTTTTTATTAATTTGTTGAGTTAGACCAAAGGAAAGGTCTTTCAGGATATGACCGTTTTAAAAGCTGAATTATATTTGTACGGTAATAAAACCTTTGTAAATTGGTAATTACTTAAATACATACATGTTTTTTCTAAGCCTATGCTGTGTCCCACTTCTGCGCAAAGGCCTCCCGTTTTTCCTTCCAACCTCCCTGTCTTTTGCGATCTCTGGGTATGTTGGCCCTGCAAACGTTATCAGATCGTCACACAACTTATGCCGTGGTCTACCTCGACGGCGATGTCCTCCCTGAGGCGTCCAGTGAGCGACGATCTTTGCCCATCTCGTGCATACCTACTTGTTTTTATTGTTCTAAGTTCTAGCGCATTTTCATAATTTTCACTTCATAAATTCGGTCCTTGTTGTCGTATCTACCAAGAAAACTTGTTCTCGTATTTTAGGCAGTTCGATTTTTCCTTGCGATATTAATTTCATAAGATTGTTTATTCAAGCTTTACACAGGACTTCCCTTTCCACACTGTCTCAAAGCTATTGACCATCTTCCTGACTCTTCCGACACAAACGAAAAGAAAGAGACAGAAAAAGACGCACTAACTAAAAAGCTACGTAACCCAAGCAAACTTATCCTATTTATATCCGTTTCAATGCCAAACTACAGCCTATATTATAGCCTATATTGTAGCTATATTCCAGTCTACATTGCCATAAATTAAGGTATTAAACCTTCGGTACCGACTCTGGTAATCAATTTACATGACATTATTGAAGACGGCCTGTAAGCACATTATTATGTATTGAAAGTGAATTACTTGTTAAATAGGGACCATGTTATGGAATTTCTTTGATGACATCATGGTAAATAGTAAACGAGCCTATGATAGAGTTGATATTACGTAGAACGTGGGTCTTAAGACGATCACACGACGTCACATCGTCTGTTAAGCCACGGTCCTAGCAGAGCGGTGGCCGCCAGTCCGCCACATAACGGTCGCAGTGACAGCTGTCATGAAAATGATGTCAGCGGGGTTTGACTTCACGGTATCAAAAACGCTCTCTATCTAAACACACCAACTTAACTATAAAACATATAGCGGAGATCCTAAGATATCATTTGGTAGCGTTCAATCCATTTTAATTGATTCACTGGGGTTCAAAAAAGTGTCGGCAAGATGGGTGCCACGAATGTTAACCGACGAAAACAAAAAGCGAAGTTTGGAAATTTCTAAGCGTAATCTCGAAATGTTCCAGCGTGATTCGGATAATTTTTGCCGTCGCCTTGTCACCATGGATGAAACGTGGGTCCACCATTTCTATCCTGAAACTAAGAGACAAAGCTTGTCTTGGAAACGACCATCCTCTCCATCCATTAAGAAATTTCGAGTTGCTCCTACCGCTGGCAAAGCTATGGCCTCAGTGTTCTGGGATAGTGAAGGAATCCTTTTTATTGATTAGGTACATGCCAAAAGGCCAGACGATTACTGGACCCTATTATGCAAATTTAATCCCGAAAGTGCGTGAAGCGATTAAAGAAAAACGTCGTGGAAAACTATCGTTGGGCGTGTTGTTTCTGCAAGATAACGCTCCTGCTCATCGATCGGAAGTTGCGCTCAACGCAATCCGCTGTGCTGGCTTCAATCTCCCTGGCTCTCTCTTCTGACCACCCACCATATTCTCCGGACTTAGCTCCAAGTGATTTTCACTTATTCCCAAAATTAAAAGAGGACATTCGTGGAACAAAATTTGACGATAATGACGCGGTTATGGCTGCGATAGAGGAGTTTTTCGAGAGTCAAGAAAAATATTTTTTTTCACAAGGAATAAGAAAGTTAGAAACGCGTTATTCTAAATGCATTGCATTGGAGATTATGTAGAAAAATAAAATATTTTTGTTTAAATCTTTGCATTTTTTTATATTGATTCCAAGAATTTTTTGATTCACCTTCGTAATATTAGTAGGATTTGATGGTCTACGATATGTCGTATAATAGTATGTCGATATGCTACAAATTGATGAAATATTATGAGATATTTAATCAATTGGTAGCTACAATTAATTAAGTACCCAATGTGTAATATACTTTGTGGTTACACATTGATACAGTATTTTTGTCTCACGAAGCGATGCGCGCTTTGCTTGTGGTTACCAAGTGTACAAACGCTTTGTGAATGTAAGCACTGGAGCTCTCGGTACCGTCTGAGACAATGGCGAAGTCGGAGGGTTGTGCGTGTGTGTGTGTTATTTCCTAAAGCAACTCGTCTTCACGCACACATTCACAGCGAGTTTGTACTCTTCGTTATAAAAATAGTATACAAAATTAAAGCTCAAATATTGTAGACAGTACGTCGTAACCTTTCGGGAAATACAGGTGTGACATTTTGTACTTAAAACCTTTGTGGTCTTGCAGGTGGTAGAACCAATCAACCGTCTGCTGGACTCGGTGCCTTTCGACGCTCTGTTCTACTCGCTGGATTGGCACCCGCCCGACCACGTCTCTTTCATAGACAACGTGCACATGCGAGAGCTGCATCCTTCTAGCCCGGTAAGTCATAGACAACTACTTCTTCTTTCTGCTTTTTTTTTCTTGGGTGGCAAACAAGGTATATGGTATGGTAAACAAGTCTTACCAAGGGATATCGTGTTAGATAGGCAGTCGCTTTATGTAAAATACTGATGTTCAGCTGCACACGGTTAGATTGGAAGCCGACCCAAACATAGTTGGTAAAGGCTTGGCAGATGATGATTGAATGGCAAACAAGCTGATAGCCCGACCGGATGGTGGTCATGGTCTGTTATGGGCATGTGCAATAACAGAGCCATCGCGTTTGCGTTGCCATAATTACACCGGTTACCATAACCCTTTGGAATTGAACACAGCAACGCTGCTTGGTGAGAGAAATACGAAATGTAAATACTTCACTGGAGATCCTTTTCAAATAGAGAAAAAAGAAAAAGCTCATGTTTTTATATAAAGATTTACCTGTCAGCAGGGTCGGTAGCAAAGACCTATACCCAACTGACGGTGAAAATGGGTTGAAAAAGAAGGTAGCTAGATTACCCATATTATTGTGTCCAGAACTTTTAAAGGCTCACACATCAGCAGATGTTCCAATGACGTCAGCATACAGGCCAATAAGTCAAGTCTTAGACCGAGATACACTTCAATTAATTCAATGCCATGCAGATTAAACTATTAACTGTCTAGTTTACCAGCAATTACATTCTTTGAACGCAATTTGCGAATAAATTATGTTACCAATAAGGAATGACTAAATTTGTGTACTTGTAGAGAACTGGATACATTAACTTGTGAATTTAGAGCTTCGGCCTTAAAGCACGGAATGCCGAGGGGTCGCAATGATATTAGAAACTATTGAAATGGCTGTTTATTGGCAATAAGAGTCCTTTTTGAGCTTCTTGTTCATTAGTCATTCATAAATACAAACTAGCAGTCTGCCTGCTTTTTCCCGTTGGGATCGGCTTCCAGTCTAACCGGATACATCTGAATGCCAGTATTTTACATGGAGCGACTGCCTATCTGACCTCCACGATACCTCTCGGTGAGACTGGTTGTCAGACTTTAGGGCTTTCACTACCCGGGACCCAACGGCTTAACGTGGTTTCTGGTGCGCGGAGGGGTCTCAATACCTAAGAGATGGTCACCCATCCACGAACCGACCGTGGCAAGTAGCCTAACTTTCCATCGACCCGGGTGGTCATTTAGCCACGTGAGTAATACATAAATAATGCAAGTAAAATCTATCCCATGATCAATTTCACCATTCCGGCTGAAGGGGTTTTTTTTAAGAGTTGGGGACTGCCAAAAAATAATACGATGGATGGACTGTATAGAAGATAATCTGACTAGAAGGGGGGGTGACTACCTAGGTGACAACTAATAGAGAAGTATGAAAGAAGCAGATGTAATGCCCCCAAATATATTGGGATAAGGCCAGATAATCAAATCTGGACAAGTAGTTATTATTAAAGCCTCTTCGCAAAATCATTAGGTTCAAGGTGAATTCTCCAACGATAAACAATAAAGCTTGGAGTGGTGAATTGTATCCTCAGGTATTCCTCATAAAAAAGTCAATAAAAATTTAATGGTACAAACTTTTTGAGGACATCCGATTCAATTCGTACTTGACCTCGATTTTATTGTAAGGGCTGTTTGATACCGACTTTATTGTCCTGAAATGGCTAAATATACAGGGTGGCCGGGACAGCGACGCGCAACATGTTACCGTTGAAATTTATCGTCGGTTATATAAATATACATTTGCTGTTCCATACATTTTAACCGCGTCGGTGTAGCCGGCATCTACACCGCCACATCATGTGACTTACGCATCATAAGTAGTGACGTCACACAAAATCACGCAGAGCTTACCGTGCCGCTCCATACGAGTAGGCGCTACATATTGCACTTTTTTATTTACAAAAAAAAAATACTCTAGGGGGTCTAGAATCATGTGCGTTTTGCATGACGTCAGTATGACGCGTAGTTCGCATGTGGTGATGTAGATGCTGCCACATTTCGCTTTGCCCAGGCAGTGTTTATCTGTAGTTTAACCATCCGGGTTTACCGACGGAAAAATAAAAGCCAAGCTAAAGGTGCATGTTTTTAGAAAAAAGCACAAATTACCAAACCAAGAACAGCGGGGTAATTGCGTAACACATTACCAGTAGCAATGGGTTTCATTTTGACAGTCCAACAACATCCATTGCGTTATTTACATTGTTGAGCAGATAAATTTTTCGAACATATGAAGCAATGTATTAGCAATATCCTTTGAAATGATTCACATTGTGATTGAAAGTGTGTTACGCAATTAGTGTGCTGGATCCGATCACAGTTCCAAGTCGGTCACGGACGTTGTTTTTGGGGTTCAGGAGGCACAAATGAAACCAAGAGCAAGACCAAACAGCGATGAAATCTGCCAATTCGTTAACCCTATATCACCTTCCACCATTAAAATTTTTGTCTATGCCAGCCCTACGCCACAAGCACGTCTGCCGTGCGTGCTAAACTTAGTCGCGGTATCCACGCATCCCTTTGTTACTTAATCGCGTCATTGAATCGATACCAATCGCGAATTTCTTTAGTTCGGTACGTGATTAGTGGCCGCTATTAGTAGGAGTACCGCGGTGAGAGTGACACGAAATTATACAAGTTTAGGGGTAGTTTAATTACAAAACTACTGGCAAATTCCCCGTTGATACAGCACTTATTCTAATCACGTAGAGAGGAAGACATAAAACTTAGCTTATCATATCAGTCTTCTGATATAGAAATGCAATCTATGAAATTTTGTGTGCATATCGGGTAGGTCTGAGAATCGGCCAACATCTATTTTTCATACAAAAAAAATATATATTTCCTAAAAATAATGTACATGGCAAAATAACGTTTGCCGGGTCAGCTAATATTATTATACATATTAGGATTTTTATACATAGGTATATTGTTTACTGCGGGGCTCTAAGCTTGTCGATCGATCAGGTAAAGCTACACTTGCATCGGCCGATCCGTGGATGGGTGACCATCTTTACATGCTGAGACCCCTCTGTACCTAGGTAAGCAAGTTAAGCTTTTGGTCCCGGCTGTCATTCGTGGATCTTTGACAGTCGTTACGGGTCGTCAGAAGCCCGAAAGTCTGATAACTAGTCTTACCAAGGGTATCTTATTACCCAGTAACTGGGTTGTGGAGGTCAGATAGGCAGTCGCTCTATGTCAAATACGCTTAAATAATTCAGCTGCATCTGGTTAGACTAGAAGCAGACCACAACATATTTGGGAAAAGGCTAGACGCTTACTGTACTAATACTTATTAGATGTGTTACCCTAAACAACGTGGTTGTTAATAACCCTGTCCACATCATTCCACTTGCAGGTCCCAGCAGACAAGGCCCAGGCGTACGACACAGTGGTGTTCGCGGGCCCCCCTCCCATGAAGCAGCGCCTGTGGCCGCGCCACTGCGTGCAGGACACCTGGGGCGCCGAGCTGCACAAGGACTTGAAGGTGAGGAGCTCATGACACTAGCAGGCTGAAGACCAAAGTCGTTTATTGGAAGAAGGCTAACTCGAAAATCTTCAAAGGAAGAGTGAATATTCATCTCTTGTACATATTCGCTCCATCGTAGACCTCACCATGGCTTTCCACCAGGCGAGATTCAGGTTGAAAATAGGCCCATTTATATAAAGTGCCTCTGTAAATGGTGTAAGCGACGCAACTAGCAAAGGAGAATCTTGTTATAGAAATATAGACTTTTTTGTAGAATGTCAAATACTCGTTTGGTTTTTTTTTCAACAGTAATGAAGTGAAAGAAAATGACGGATTTATAACGAAAACAAACTTGAATAACAAAAATAACAGAAAAACATAGTGCTTCGGGTTTTCAGTTTTCATGGTCGATGACAGGCAGATAATAAAAGTGCACATCAATTTGACGACTAAAAGACAACAAAAAGTATTTGACATTTTACAAAAAGTCTAAAACAAGTGCGTAACCCAACGCCTTAGTGCTTACAAATGGTTTAATTGAAATAAATGTTTTGAGTTTAAGTTTATTTTCTAAGTAACGAAATTAATAACGAATAATTCGAACCGTCACTGAACTCAGGGTTTCCTCCATTTCTTTCGTTCTAATTTAACGTAATATATTAAACCTACATTATTCAAATACTTTTCAGATAATGGAAGGCGCAGTAAAGGTCTACAAAGGCACTAACCCCGAAGTGGACTCATACTCCGTGTTCTGGGACAACAAGAAGCTGACCGACACCAGTCTGGGCAACCAGTTGCGGCACAGAGGAGCCTCCGACATTTACATATGTGGGCTGGCGTATGACGTGTGTGTGGGTAGGTAACACGTCATAAAGAAAGAGAGACAAGATTTATAAGAGAGACATGTACAGTCACGAGTATTAATATGTCAACACTTGGAAACTTTGAATAGCTATTTTTGCGTGAAATAACGAAACCAACAATTAAATACGACATATTGCAAACTACTATGTTCGTAGCAACATTAAAAATCATTCAAAAATAAAGGAGTAAATACTTATGCTCGTGACTGTACAGAAAAATACATTCTATTATACGATCCTTAAAAGTATTTACCTGTAACATCATCATTTTAGCGTTACCCATGAAGGATTTAGAAGGTCAGCGTCATACCTACTGTCCGCCATTTTGTTTCTTTTTTCAAAATGTCGGCTACCCATGAAACTTATATGTATAAATCGATAGCTGACATCAATGCAAACGGAAAATATAATAGGACCAAATCACGTAAAGCGTCAGGTTGCCGAGATATTAAGGTTCAAAGTTGATCACGTGACATCCATATTTTTTTGGTACTTGCGTGCATCTTGTTGCATAGGTGTTTTAAATAATCACTCTTAATGTATAAAGTATCTATCATGCGTAGGACACTGTAGGTAAGTAAACCAGGCTCCATATTTTTTTTATTAATTCTTATTATTTATTAAACGATTCTTTGGTTTCCTCTGCGATAGTACCTAACACTTAATTTTATTCTGAAATCACAACTTTCTAACTATAATTAATAACAATTATGTTGTATTTAGGAGCCACAATAGCCGACGCGCTGGCCATCGGCTACCGCTCGATCCTGATCGAGGACGCGTCGCGCGGCGTGGACCTCGCCGACATCGAGAAGACCAAGTCCACCATCGTCAACAATAATGGCGTTATTGTCAACTCTGATGAGGTAATAATTCCTTCTTTATCATATAAAAGATATTTAGGTAAAAAAGAATAAGCTTCTTTTTTACCTAAATATTAAATTCATTTTATTAATTCCTTACAAACAACTTCATTTATTTATGTATTACTTTAATTAAAACGGTTTTAAACCAGCTACAGTTTAAAGATACAATTTTTATATACACGAACACAAGATAAAATAAAAGTACACACAAGATAAAATATAAAATCATCAAGTAAAACAACACTTTCATAAATCCCTCTCACACAGTACTTCTGACATGCTGACAAAATCTTCGTCCATTCATCCGCAAACAGATCGTTTGTTGGATTAGAGTCCAAGAGATCATTAAGTGCGGCCAGAGTACGTGGTATTGGGGACTTAGCACGCGCAAGTGTGCGACATGGAGGCACAGCAAACAGCCTGTGCTTTCTGCCGCGGCAGCAGTTGTCTGGCACAAAGCTAGCCTTCTCCCAACTATATTGGGGTCGGCTTCCAATCTAACCGGATGCAGCTGAATACCAGTATTTTACGTGGAGCGACTGCCTATCTGACCTCCACAACCCAGATACTGGGTAATACTATACCCCTTGGTATGACTGTTTGTCAAACTTTCGGGCTACTGACGACCCGTAACGACTGTCAAAGATCCACGAATGACAGCCGGGACCAACGGTTTAACATGCTTTCCGAGGCACGGAGGGGTCTTGGTATGTGAAGGTGGTCACCCATCCTCGTACCAACCATGGCAAGCGTAGCTTAACCTGATCGCTCGACCTGTTATTACTTAGCCACAAGCTCCCCTACATACAACTTAAAGGTTATTATTACATGAGGCAGCTGAACGATTGCTAGACATAGGTCTATACTTCCACATCGATCGGTCATATGCTTACGTCCAACGAATCCTAAACTTTCTTGCCTTATATTTTTAACTAACGGACCCGGCAGAAGTTGTCCTGCTCGAAAAAGCAGCGCCACCTACTGGGTCCAATTGTGTATACAAACCGTATCCTGACAATAACATACACAAAAAAAAAGAATTATCCGATTTGGTTCAGTCGATCGGAAGTTATGCGCATACAAACATATCGGTGATTCATTTTTATTTATATAATAATATGTCTACACAACATAACCAAGCAAGGATCGTATTCCTGACACTTCAACCCAAGCCAGCAGTTCTGTCAATGCTAGTTTTTCAACCAACAATGACAATTTTCTTAATATCTAAATTCCAGGTCTTAGCAATGGTGGAAGGCCGCGACCGACGGCCGGAGTTAGGCTACAAACTAGCCATGGAGCTGAAGAACGCCATGGAAGACAAGTGAGGGCCTAATACCAGCAGCTACGTTATTAATTAGCGCGGATTATTTATTTATTTATTGCCTATCATGCCAATAGTAAAGTGTTAAGTCTTCGCGAACTTAAAAAAACAAGAGAAAATGTCATCAGATTTTGTCGAACAAACTTTGACATTTGTTGCGTGTGGGAAGGATTGCTTATAAACGGCCTATTTTACAACGGCTATAAACAGTACTTATATCAAAAGCTATACTTGAATTCAGTATCTTAGATAATTTATATGGACTAAGTTGGTTTTTGAGTGACCATTTGCAATAAAAGGTTACAACAGAATTTGAGCTTTGTCATGTATAACATTGAGTTGGTTCTTGTAAAACTTGATAATTATCTAAGATTTAGAATTGAAGTTAAGCACTACAGCTGCATCGGGGGGCTACTCTTTAAGTCCGTCAACGAAGATATGGGCCCGTTTGAAAGTAATTCGAAACGTCGCAGTGAACCATACCCCCGATTAATAAACTTTTCGGACCGGCAAAATCACATCGGGGACAATTGTCAAATCCTGGTGTCAATAATTCATAGGCTGAGCTCCAAATTAATCATATGTCCGTAGGTTTCGGAGTAGGAAACGAATCCGTAGTTTCGGTCGTAACTATGGATTCGTGCTTATAGGGAGTAGATCTCCAGGCCGCAGCGCACTGCTTCTCAAAACAAAAAGCTAGATGCGGCCCATCTGTAGTATGCGATGGTTCAAAGAAACTATATGAAACTGATGTCGCTTAATTCTCTACTAGCCTTAACATTTCATTAAGTTCGCGAAAACTGGTCCGTCATAATAACATAAGTAACTTATTTATTTACGAGCTAAAGTATTTATTGCAGTGTTGCCAGCATGGTTTTTATTTTTTGCATTGGCAACACTGGTCACACAATAGTTTAGTCTTTCTCAAAAGTTTTAGTGTTAGTTCGTTTTTGGCTGTAAAATAGTTGACGACTATAGTGATAATAATTATGATTCCGCTAAAGCTAGTGAAAAACAAATGTACTTACTTATAATAATAATAGTCATTCTATCAAATAGTTAACTCAGTTCACTTAATTTTTGTATTTTATTGATGACTGTTGTAAGCCAATTCAGCGTATCACACTTTCAATCACAATCCTAAAAAAATTGAAGGAAATTACTAATCCATTGCTTCAACTGTTTGAAAAATTCGTCTACTCACTAGCGTAAATGACACAATGAATGTTGTTGAACTGTCAAAATGAAAGACGTCTATGTTTGAGGGTTTGGTTTCCACACTTAGTCCATAAGGTGGACCATTGTGTGTGGGCCGCGGCGGCCGTCGGTGGTATTTCTAACCAGCCCACCTCTGTCCAGAAGTTCTTTCTTTTCTTCTTTCTTTTTTTTTTTAACCGTTGCCCCACACTAGGAATTTCTCCTGTGTCGTGGGTGCGTTTACAGACATATAAACTCACATACACAAACAGCCAGACCCGGAACAACTAATTGTAGGTCATACAAATATTTGTTCCGTGCGGGAATCGAACCCGCGACACGCAGCGCAGCAGTCAATCGTTAAGCGATTGACTGCTGCGCTGCGTGTCGCGGGTTCGATCCACTGCGCCAACCGTGCCGTCAAAGTTGATCTGGTCTGTCAAGAACATCTGTGTTAAAATCTGGGTTCCCCGAGGGTTTCTGTTCTAATCTGGGCCTCCATGCAAGCCCTGCACAGAGAACTGTCCGTTATGCCTATTGTGTGGACCAGGCGCAGGCCGTTCCTGCCCAGGCGGAATAAACGTCTGGTTAGCCTACCATCTACGGATGTCATAGCTTCCCTTGCCTGCCTGCAGCTCAGTGTCGAGGTCCATCATCCCTCGCTTGTGTGTGGATGAACTCTTGTAGCCACCTGCGCAGCTGGTTGAAGGGGATGGGCATGATAGGTTCAGGTCCACAGACTGACGTATTAGAGGCTCTTGTAGCCAGTTCGTCAGCTGCGTCGTTACCTAGTGATCTGCTGTCCTTTTATCCCGTGCAGTGCCACTGTGTTGCGGTTAGATACCGTTACCCGTTCTAGTGCAAATGAAAGGCATTGCCAGTGAAGTGAGTTTCGCAACTACCCCGCAGATCATGATTACAATTTAGATTACATTTCTGCCATTGGTCCATCATCAGTATAATACAAATTATAAGTGATTATTCGAGTGTATTTTCCTCCTTCTAGCGTATTTGCAGGTCGGTACTATAAGTACTTATCCTATATCATTTAATAATTAACGCCTAGTACAAAATCTTACTTAATTGTAGAACAAATAATAAAATACTTAACTAGGTAACTTAATTTATTGGAACTTTTTCCACTTTGGGGTTGCTAACCATAGATATTATAGCCAAAAAGGGGTAGATAGGTTATACGCGATCCGCGAGTGGCGCGACAAAACTTTGCTAATTAGCATAGTACACACACACACACATACACACACACGCCACACGCACGCCGCCGCCGCCGCCGTACGTACATATCGCCATAACGTTGTGTAGGTAACGTATCTACCTCTTCTTACTTACAATATCATTCTTGCTAACATTAAAAAAATATGTTTTTATATAATCTTATGGCAATGCAGCACTTGTAGTGATCAAGATGATTAATTTATAACTTAACTTTCCAGTGTTTTTGATTTTTTGATTGATTTATTTAATTAACTTTAACGCGGTTGGTAGAATTCGCTTTTCCAGTGTTGTTATTTTTTTTATTAATTTTAATGGTACTTGGTAAATGGTAAATAAGTATAAAAGCACCTAAATTAATAAGGCTTACTAAATTATTTATTTATTTTAGAATAGATCGCGAAATTCGTTCCTAAACTTTGGCAACACAATTTGATCCTAAATAATGATTACTACTTTATAATTTTAATGTTGCAACATTAAAAAATAATGCACTTGAGACAATTGGCAAATATTTTAAAATGTACTAATTGAATAAGTACAAAATAAGTATGAATCTTATAAAATAAAAAACGTGATAATTATAAAATGATGCACAAGCGAAATCGCAACATATCTTAAAATATATGTATTTAATAAAAAAATATATAACGGTGGATTATTAGAAATCTCATATTTTTCATGACATTGTTTTTTTTTATTCAGTCCTGTAATATGTTCAGAAAAGGTAAAGTCAGAGTAAAAAATAATTTTGGTCATTATAGATACTTAAACGATTGATCAATCAATAAGGTTGATAACCGTGTATGTTTTATGCAATATAGTAGTGCTAAAATGAACGATATGTACATCCATCTAAATATAGTTGAACTATAATAAAATAAAATGTTCATCTAAATTTAGTTTTAATTTAGAATTTTCTGAACAGTTTTTATTAATTTTAATAAGTTGACAATCAATCAGTTTGTTCCAGTGTTTGTTTTTTTAATAATTTATTTGAAACTTGTATTAGTTGTAGGTATTTAAGTGTAAGTTAGTGCAATAGTTTATAAGATTCATTGTTGCACTTTCATTATAAAAAAGTTAACTTCGACCAAAATAATTGAGACATTGGTAATGTTAAATAATGATTGATAGATGATCAACCTGCAAGATTGATCAATCATCTAGGTCGATAAAAAAATCAAAGTTTTTTTTTGTAATGAATTGTAAAGCTCGTTCCCTAGTCGAGCGGTGTCCGCCACATAACGACCGCAGTGTCAGCTATCAAGACAATGATGTCAAAGGGGTTTAACTCTACGGTGTCACAGAGACATAATAGAAATAACATTGCAGTGAAGTCATTCACCGGTAAATTACGGACGCTATGTGGGCGGTCGCCGCTCTTGGGGTGGAGACCGTAACTTTCGTCAAACATTAGAATAACCAGAAGAATTGCATTTCACTTGCATTCCTTCCTTAGAGCACCTATTTAGACATTCCTGTAGGTTTAACTAAGTAATAACTATGTGAACGATGGATTGTACCGAAGCTCAAACATATCTTCACGCTTCGCACCTGCAGGGTAGTAGTTAAATAACACTATTATTATAATAAATAGAGGGTCTTTGTCATACAAGTGGATTTCTACCGAAAACGAGGTTTTTGATGCGGTTTTCATCGACATTTACCTAGAGAATTTATTTTTTTCGGAAGGTTTATGTCTACAAGACATTAATATTAAACTTATATATATATATATATATACCTATATTAAAGAAATCTCAATGTTTTGTCAAGTCGTAAAAAAATGTTCCCACGGCTGGGACACAGGCCTCCTCTCTGTGAGAGGGAGTGGGCTGTAATCCACCACGCGGGTCTAGCGCGGATTGCTAGATGTCACATGTCTTCGAATTTTTAGTTCATTGATACGTCACCCAACGCCATTTTGAAATTGCTTGTAAGATAAATCCTTGATAGAAAAACGTCAAAAAGTTTTTGGTGCGATCCGTCGTGATTTTAATCGATTCAGATTGTGTGCCGTCCTTGTTTGTCATTGTGCTGTGTGAAAGAGACGGAATGATCTGTCGATTAAACTTAGCTAAGATGTAGTCATATTCATATATTTATGAGTGTGTGGCTTGTATTTATTAATACTGACATTATTTATAAAATAATTGAAATGCTGAAGTATGAAATGACAGTTAAATAAGGTAATAATTCTCTCCTCTTCTCTCTTTTGTCTCCGCAACTAATTTGTCTCTCACATCAAGTGTACGGGTATGTATGAAAGTGCGCGCATGTAGCGACGCGACAGCTGGGAGACATTTTTGTCCGCGGGTTTGGTCGCAACTGTCGCCCGTCTATTGGTTGCAATGCAAGTGCGCGCACGGCGACAAAAAAGTTGCCGGCTAACCAGTTGCCGCTAAAGTTAATAAAAAAGTAGCGTTACTGTCGCTCCCGTGTGCGCATCGTCTAAATCTCGGCGAGGAGATAACGACAGAGACAAAACAGTTGCTGGGCAACTAAGTTGCTCGTGGGTCCCTTAAGTATGAAACTTTTTTTTTGTAAAAACTGTTTTATTACCCGACTGCGCAATAGCAAAGGGAGGGTTATGTTTTTATTTAATTGTTTCCATGCCTGTTTGCGTTACGCGCAATCTGTCTAAGACGTACAGTCACGGTTATTTTACCTCTGACCGCAGCAACCCAACACCATCCTTATTGTGATGAAAATAAAGATCACTGTCATTTGGACAGTGATCCAAAATCAGAGGGAAAATAACTTTGAACGGACTGTACTTATATTTTTTGGCATCGTAAACACAAACCTCAGCCTTATTGTGTAATATTATAGTTTGTATCAGTATTATGACAAAATACCGATTAATATAATGTAGTTCAAAACGTGCATTTAAATTTCAGTATTGTAAGCTAAATTCCTAGACCAATTTACTATGAAAACTATTAATTTTACCAATATTGTTGTTTCAGATTTTCAGTAAACTGAAAAAGACGTGTTATTTATTTGTATAATTTATTTTATCTTTTATTTCGTGTATGTCTTGTTGAAGATGTTTCTAGTAAAGTGAAGGGAATTAATTGTTTATCAAATTGACACACTGCGTCTATTCTATTCTATTTATGAATTATGGCAAAGCCGATATCGACCATTCTCTCCTTCTCTCTCTCGACAAAGTTGGCTCCACACACTGCGGGCTGATTTTTCAATCATTTGATAATTTTATTCGAGGAATAATTTTGAAATTTTGACATACAAAAACTGTCAAACGTTAATTTTATTCCTCGAATAAAAGTTATCTGGTAATGGAAAAATCAGCCCTGCGTCAATTGACCGTGTTACAGCCACTTCATACCACTGTCAAAGAATACCAGATTGTGATTCGAATATACGGACACTTTTTATGTTGGTACTACTTAATTTAAGTTGATAGTCTAATAATGTCAAACAATTAATTTCTATATTGGCATGGTTCATACATTTTTGTATATTTGTTTTTACCGCTCGCCGCCCCGTGATAAAGCGCTTATTACACTATCCAATTTTAAGGAATGCTAACTAGGAAATCAGCAGATGTAATCGCAGTATATATACTTTTACAATATTCACAATACTTCCCTTTTTATTTTTACGAAATAGATCTAACACCATGTATTTCAGTACATTTACACATCACATTATTATGCAAAACTCCATACTAAGTATTATTTCTGACGCTATCTACATTCCAAATGTTGCTATTATAGTCACTACTATTTTCAAAAATGATTAAGACGGAAAAAAAATTAAAAGTTGGGTTATTTAATGCGGGGTCGCTGGGTTCGCGCCATGAGGAGTTCCTAGTTGCTATGGATAGCCTCTCGGTAGACATCATGGCGATAAATGAGACCTGGCTCAGGCAAGGAGAGGAGGGTCGTGCCCCAACAGTACCGGGCTACCGGCTGCGGCACGTGCCGCGGGCGCGCGCCGTGCGTGGCGGCCGCGGGGGCGGCGTGGGCTTCTACGTGCGCCGCGGGGTGCGCGTGCGCTCCGTGCCGCACCCGCCGACGCCGCAGGTCGAGCAGATGTGGCTCCGACTTAACGTCAACTCGCATTCAGTCATTATTGGTACAGCATACAGGCCGCCGTGGCTTGATGTGAATTCCTTCCTAGATGCGGTTACTGATTCTCTATCCTCCTTTGCTAACGCGGACAGGGTTATTCTGCTTGGCGACTTTAACATTAATGTCTTAAACCAAAGTGACAACAAATCTAAACTTCTGAACAATTTTTTACATTGCTGCAAGCTCACGCAAATTATTACAGAGCCAACCCATTTCACAGATCATAGTGAAACTCTAATTGATGTTGTGTGTACTGATGCCTGTGTGTGTGGGGTCTCTGTATCGCACATACCGGAGCTTGGTCACCATGCAATTATATCTGTCGAACTAAATTTCAAATTAGAGAAGCCTTCTCCACACTGGATTACCTACGTACCACTTAGAGACATCCTCCCCGATTTTTTTAATGATGACTTAAATAAAATGGACTGGGAATATATTGAAAATCTGGAAGATGTGAACTCAATGGTTTCAATGTTTAATCAGTACATTCTGACGCTTTTTGATTTGCATGCTCCCCTCAAAAAAGTCCTAATTAAAGAGAAATCTTATCCCTGGATAACAGACACAGTCAGGGAAATGATGAGGCTGCGTGATAAGTGCCATTTGAAGTCGAGATCGACAAAATCCGAACATCATATTAAATCCTACAAGGAGTTAAAATACCTTGTTAGAGCTGCTTTTGATAGTGAGAAGTGCGCATATTTTAAAACTTATATTAACAACAATATTAAACAACCTAAGAAATTATGGAGTCATATCAAAGCAACTGTAGCCATCTCAAAAAAACCAGAGCATAGTCTGCCTCATTTCTGTAACAACCCAGAATCTATTAACCAACACTTTTTGGATGTACCAGGCAGTGGGAAGGTCACTACTGCAGATTTAACATATTTTGAGCATCATAGACACGGTAATAGTCATTTCCAGCTTGAGCCAGTCCAGCGGGATGCGGTGCTGAGGATTTTGCGCAGTCTTAAGTCCAATGCGCAGGGCTCTGACCAAATTTCTCTGGAGATGCTGATGTTGACACTTCCTAGAACCCTTGCAGTGATCACAGCTATCGTCAACAGATCCATAGTCACCTCTTCTTTCCCTGATCTGTGGAAAATGGCAATTGTTAGACCAATCCCAAAAGTACCTAACCCCACTAGTGTGAAAGACCTCCGTCCGATAAGCCTACTTCCATGTCTGTCCAAGATTTTAGAGAGGGTTGTCTCTGACCAACTTAGGGCATATCTTGAGCACCACAGTATCTTGCCGCTGGCTCAATCCGGTTTTCGCAGGGCCCATAGCACGGCGACAGCGCTCCTGGATGTAGTCGGTAACATTCTGGAGGCCAGAGACCGGGGTATGGGATCCCTGCTCGTCCTACTGGACTTTTCGCGTGCTTTCGACTCGATTAACACGTCACTCCTACTCTCCAAGCTGTCTTACTATGGGTGTGAAGTCGAAACCGTTAAATGGTTTGAGAGTTACCTCAATAATCGATCACAGTTTGTCCAGGTGACTGGTGACAACAGAGATTCCATATCCTCTGGTCCGAAGCGCGTGGAAAGGGGCGTACCTCAGGGATCGATCCTGGGCCCGCTTCTCTTCATCCTGTACAGTGCTGACATCACCAACTGTCTGATCAACAGCAAGTTCCACCTTTATGCTGACGACCTGCAGTTGTACCTCTCCTTCCGGTCCCAGGATATAGCTGAAACTGTAAACAGGGTAAATGATGATTTGGAAAGGATCTCAACTTGGTCCACAAGAAACTCCCTGGTCCTGAATCCGAGTAAGTCCAAGTATATTGTGATGGGATCTAGGGATTTCCTGAACAAAATGCTTGCATGCAACCTGGACCTCAGGATTGATGGTTGTGGCGTGGAAAGAGTCCTGGAGGCTCGTAATCTGGGAGTGGTCTTTGACGGGCAGCTGCATTTTGAAACACACATTTTGGAGGCCGTGCGCAACTGCTTCTACCGACTCAAGGTATTGTATCGTATCCGTCCCTACATAAGTGTGGATATGCGTGTCATGCTGTGCGAGTCACTTGTTTTATCCAAGCTGAATTACGCTGACACTGTGTACGGGGCGTGCATTCTCGGTAGAAGCGAAAGACTAATTCAGCGGGTGCAGAATGCGTGTGCAAGATTCTGCTACAATGTCCCACCACGTTCCCACATCACTCCTTTTTTAAATAAGGGTAATTTGATGAGAATGTCAGCACGCAGAAAGCTTCACCTGGCTACCCTACTCTTTGGCACAATTCTCACTAAGCAACCAGAATATTTATATAAGAAACTGTCTTGGTCACGCGATGTTAATAAAATCAAAACAAGAGCATCTTCGTACCTCATGTTAGCCTCATCGCATAGAACTGCTGCATTCCGAGGTAGTTTCAAATTCGCTGCCTCCCGTTGCTGGAACGACTTGCCACCTCCTTTTCGTGCTATAAAGACAGTTGGTGCGTTTAGATTAAAATTTAAACAGCATCTACTGCAGCTACAAAAAGATACCAAACTCTGAACCTACCCTTGATGTGCACGCAGGTGGCATTGGTGGTCCGAGCGTTTTGCGGCGATTGTTCACTGAACAGGCACAGCATTTGTTTCGCATCTTGTTTTTGTGTTCGATAGGTTAATGTTCGATAATTCATTAATAAAATGTTCTTTATTCCACGCCTTTGTTTTGTTTCGTTGTCTGTCATTTGTTTCTAAAAGTTATAACTCGATAGCACTGTCATCATTAGTTTATTTCTATTTCTCCATTTTCCAAATTCCACTTTTATTGTATATTCACTGTAATACTGTTCCACTACATGACTACACAGCCGTAATGTATAGTGTATTTATTTATTTTCGCCGGGTTTTTATTTTCGGCGCATGCGACCGTTCACTTGTCACAACAATGCCACAGAGTGCTTCTGACACTCAGGGCATAGACAAGTGATGAGGTTACGTCTGGCGCGAATTAAAAAAAAAATAAATAATAATAATAAATAATATTTATTTTATTGCTATATTTTACATTATTATGTCTATTTTATTACTGTAATTGCCCGTGACATCACAGCGGGCCCTATCAGAATACCAGCGCTGCGACATTTATTTTTTAAATGTCGAAGCATCATGCTGAGATAGGAGCCTTTTGGCCTCGTATAGGACTTTGTTTCATTTTTCCTTTTGTTATTTTTTTTTTTATATAATTTGTTTTATTTTTACTTTTAACTGTGTTTAGTTTAGTTTATGATCCTGTACGAGTCGCAATAAATACTTTTTCTTTCTTTCTTTCTTTCAGTAAGAACAGTTCTAACTGAACTGTTCTGTTAGAGTGTTCATATTTAGCATTGCTTAAATTGGATAGTGTAATAAGCGCTTAAGCTGCCGCTAGCGCATAGCGGCAAGGTCGTAGGCTCATTAATTCATAATATCTTTAATTAAATATGCTATAAGTTTATAATAATTTGGTCTAAACATTGATTGTTTATTAATAATGATAATATAATCATGTTTTCCTTTAATATTATTATTTATTTATAAATCTACACCAAGAGCTGCTATGTATAATATAATTATATTAAGTACAGACGCCAGCACATCAAGCTACTACAATCTGTCAAATTTCTTTAACAGATTTTCAACTTTATCGCTAAAGCATTAAGGTTCAAGGTCTATTGGGAAAATTTGACAGTTTCGGTTAGCTTGACGTGCTGGCGTCTGTACTATATGTAACAATAGCCTTGGACTTACACAGTCGCCTATTACAGGTTATGCCTTAATATTGTGATCAATATAATTTATTTTATTTATAATTTATGATTATGACAAAAATGTTTGTTTTAATATTGTCAGTGTTAATAAATGTGCGCCTGAGTGATCGTCATCAGTTGCCTTATCTTACTAGTTGTGATAGCTTACAGTGAATTGTTCCTGGATTTGTAAAGTGAGCACTCAATACAAATATTCAAAGATTCTACTTGTTTTATTTAACAGTACCATGGTTTTACCCGCATAAGTCTCGACCCCTTGGGAATATCGAGATAAAAAGTAGCATAGGT